>OW203732.1:1352500-2705000 GCA_934045075.1 Yponomeuta sedellus | reverse complement strand
AACACTCCGTTAGTTATTATTTCTGGGTCGTTAGGTGGTATGGACACACGAGGTTAATAATCCTTTGCCATCTGAGTCAGGTAAAGATTGTCGACAACCATTTCTATCGTTAAATTTTATCGTTATTTATTTATTTCATTTTAAAGAAAAACTTACGGCTAAGCTTCTTGTAATACACTCTTTTTCTGCCGCTAGGTTTCTGGATTTGTGTTTCTGCCAGTGCTGGCGCTGTTTTAATAGGCCCAAATATGTGTGAAATTCTCTTTTTAACAACTATAATTTACATCACTTCCTCTTTCAGCGTTTTTTTACTGATATAGCTATTATTATAGCAACGGAGGTGTTTTTTTTAAATCCATAATCGCAGATAAAGGTCTGTGTTTGGTGCTATCGTAATGGTGTTTTCGTTCGGACTGATGCAATATCCATCAGTCTTGAGTGAACGTGTAATACCTTACCCCGCTTACATCAGTTTGGCGTCAATACAAGTTTGTTTAAGGTCATGGACTGAACTGACACCAGACTGAATGTGTAAATTCCGTCTTAGAGTTCTTATTATTTTTACACTAGTTTTTTTTTAGCCTAGCTTCACTCCACTCTCAGCAGCGACAAGCGCAATGATACAGGTGATATAAGTACTCGGTATCTGTGAACCCAATACCAAAATCAGAGCCTTTTTATTAGCTCCCGCTACGAAGCATCTTGGTGGCACCCTGGGTCACAGGGATGGCCCCCATTTAGCGGTACAGAGCGCGCTAATGAGGATGTTCTCGACCTAATGGCCAACTGCGCTGCTCTGACGAAGCGCTGTGAACCTTGTTTGCTGTAGAAGTATTACTTTGAGTATGAAATAAATACAAACTTACCAGGCTCTAAAGTGTAATACCTACTTACTGAATGAGTGACTTTCAGGTTAGTTAGTTTGACCTAAGGCTTCTGCACTTAGCCTCATGGTTGGGCTGAATCACTGAGGTAAATAAATAAATTATTACACAGATCTCGTTAGCCCAATACTACATATTTACAACTAAATGACTTGTGCTACAGGTGCTATCTCGACAATATATTTTAATACAATAAATACATAGATACCATCTAAGACCCGAGACAAACTAGAAAAGTTCATTTCCTAGTTTGACCCGGCCGGGGATCGAACCCGAGACCTTCCGTTTTACAGTCAGCGTGTCAAGCCGCTGCGCCACCGAGGCCGTCGTCGTAGGTATGTTAACACTAGGGTTTCCTCACGTTGTTTTTCAACGTAAGCGAGTGTTATTGTTACTATATTTTGCAAATGCACCTAACTTATATTTTATTATAATAATTTTGACTGAGACGAAACCTGTGGGTACGCTATTTTATCTTGTATCTCTTTTTTACATTTGTACTGTTTGTAAAGTTTTGCTACCGTAACTTAAAAAAACAAAGTCATTGGTACATGCCGGGATTCAAACCCACGACCTCGCGAATGTGAAGCCGGCGTTCCACCACTGCACTGTTACCAGCTGTTTCCTTTAGTGATAAGTGCGCCGCCTGTGCTCTTAGTTTAAGAAATATCTATGTACCTACTTTCTTTTTTTATGTACAATGAAGTATTCTCTACCTATCTATATATATCTACCTACCTGTTTGGCTTTCTTAATAACACCTCGAGCAAAATGTTTTCAGCACGAAAATGAATCCTCATTCACATTATGTTAGCTTTTAGAATATACACGAGTGTAATACTACTTCCTGCTCTGTATAAAACTTTTCTACACTATCTTGAAAAGTTATGTACAATTAAGAGTCATGTTAGTTCCGATATTTCTATTACACGAATATATCCGCTTCTATCCGATAGTAGCCGAAAGCTAACAGACTGTAACTTTTACTCAAGGTGTTCGATACTGCAGGCTTCAGTGAGGATTCCATCTCTACCGTGGACGTAATAAACACCAGAAGTCCCTAATCTCCACTCTCCGCGATAAGCTCTGAGGATCAGAAACCTGCCGGCCTAAGCCAGCGGTCACACAGAAGGGACGGGGCGCGGAAAAGATGCTACGCTTTGGTTAGATTTCGCGCCCTCGCTCCGTCTTTTCTGCCCTCCGTACCCTCACGCCTGTATCCCCGACTGCCACTTGCCATGATCCTGACAGATCACCTTCGCTTCACCAAAATTTAGTACAGTACTACACATCATAAAAGTCCCTCTTCTATGATGTGTCTCGTTCTATGAGAAATCTTCGTTCGCGCAGACTAGGAAGAAGTGTAACGAAAGTACCCGAAGCTATAAGTACATTCAACATGATCTTTAACCGATACGGTTAAGGTGCAGAATTGATTGCCGCAGTAGCGCTGCCTATTTTGCTCACGTTAATATTGCCAAAGTAATAGTCACCTGCATCGATGACGTTGAATCAACCTGCCAAAGGCGCCTGCCATAAAATTAAACTATCTGATTGGTCGATCAACTTGCCGTACATCCAAAATTTGGTCATCTGCGCAGTTACATCCGCGAGACTTATTTCTTGTGTAGCACTGTACATCTAGTGTGAAAAGTATTATGTGCGTATTTTCTGTGCCCGTTCAGTGTGACCATAATATCCGGTCATTCAGTACATTTTGTATGAAAAGTGCTAGCGCTCTTTCCAGCTGAGCTAACCAGCATCAGTGAAATTTCGAACCTCTTAACACTATTCTCTGTATTACGTACGAATTGTAGTTTTATAAAACTCGGGTTTGGTGGGCATTCTCCACTGCGTTTTCCAGTTTGTTTGTTACACTTTATTGCACAAAATATACAAAGTAAAGCACCCAGTTCGTGATCTCCAATCAACAACTTTTGTACCCCAACTTTTTTCAATTCTTCTCTTCTTCTTCAGGCTATATCATGTAGTCCATTGCTGGACATAGCCCAGCAGTGGACTACATTTTTTTAATTATTTTGTAAATATTAATCACCGCAGTAAGGTGATTGATATAATCTACAAGGTTGAAGGAAGGCTTGCTTGGCTCCGCACCTAACGTTTTGACTTATCTTTATTGTCTCCATTTCAAAAAAAATGTCGAGGTGTCCTTTCAAAAAAATTCACCTATCTAGTGTGAATGAAGATGCCACGCTGTATAAAACATCTCATTACGTACATATAAAGATTTTTTTCTTCAAGGTTGTATTTCTGTGTACAATAAAGAATATTCTATCTATCTATCTACAGTCTCTTCGTTTTTAGAATATACCTCGGGCTCTAGAGTAGGCTTCGGTTTTCGCCGAAAGCACACGAGTGTAATACTACTTCCTGCTCTGTATAAAACTTTTCTTCACTATTTTGAAAAGTTATGTAAAATTAAGTGTCATATTAGTTCCGATATTTCTATTACACGAATATATCCGATTCTATCCGATAGTAGCCGAGGTATGTTCTAAAAGGTAACAGACTGTACCTAGGTGCGTGGAAAGTTCTTTCATACAGATCTGAATTTGTGCTTCTGTCCCCCATAGTTAGGTATATTGTATGGTGCTACATAATTGCACAATTATGTAGGCGCGTTAGGAAATAATTTACTCGGCAGAGTTTATGGGTAATTTCTATGTTTTAGAACCCTATTCTCAGGCGGGAATGTAGGTGCCGCTAGAGATTGTATGGTTTGGTCGTAGAATAACGCCAAGCACGGCCAAGTCAACCACTGAACTTAATGCCTACAATTATAGTTAGGTACTGAAAACAAACACAACCCGGGGGGTGGGCAGCAGCGCCCACTGCAGTACAATTCCACCAAACTGCGATCCCCAACCCGCATGCCCAGCGTGGGAATTATGGGCATTACCCCTATGACGTCATAATCACTAGTCATAATACTAGTGATTACGACGTCTCAACAAAGCACATGTGAATTTTACCAATTTTAACCTCAGCATGACGTCACGCGGTGTTATGAGTGTTTCAGTCAAAATGGCTGGAAGTAGTATTATAATCCTTTATTTTATTGAATACTAGCTGACCCAGCGAAATCCGTACCGCCTAACAGTCCATTCTTTAATATTTTTTTTATTTTTCTCTCCGTAAGCACCATCAAGGAATATCCTAAAAAAAGAATTTGCAAAATCGGTTCAGCTGCTCTCGAGATTTGCGCTTACCAACACATTCAGTAATTAATTTTTTATAGATATTTATAATCTCTTTTTTTTATAAATGTAAATCAGTGTTCTAAATCCTTTTAATATGTACCTTCCCCCAAAAACGGTAAATTTATGATTATTTCATACTGTCCTCACGCCTATTGTCAATCTGCGGTGGGCACGCGTGACAATAGAACCCATGCTTTATCTTTGTTAGAGAAGGCATGTGCCCTGGGACGTACATAGACTACTTGAAACAAAAGAACGGTGTTATTTATAAAAAACTCGATTCCTCTAAAACGCTCATCAGACGTTCTATAAACAATCTGTGGTCACGTCCTTCTCTTTACCACTGACTTTAAACTGTCTCTGAGTAATGTCTCAAGGAATCGTGTTTGCGTATGGTGGTTTTTGCTGATTAATTTCGTGAAGATACACGCAGCATGTAATTATCGAGGCAGATGCTTTAATAATTAATTTGGTCGAAGCGCAACTGAGTAGTGCGAAAGTAGGTAAATTATTTTGTAATTTACACTGCGCGCTCGGAAAAAATGCCTCTAGCGGTAGTCACGGCATGGTCACCCGTCCCGCACCTGACCGTTCCTGTTGTTGCTTAACCCAACGGTTCCACCAGGCCTCGAGCGCTTCTTTAATTACCATTGTAACAACTTAATTTAAATACCTATTTAGAGGATTCCTTAGCACGGGTTAGTGCATTAAAAATAAAAATAGTGTAACAACTTAATTTGCATACAACTTTGAATTTTATAGAACTGTGAACCAAATGACGTAGAAACCTGTTAACCTTTACTATACCTGTACCCGTGCCTGTACCTTTACCCGTATCCTACCCGTACCCGTACCTGTACCCGTTCCGGTAACCGTACCTGTACCAGTACCTGTACCCGTACCTGTACCCGTACCTGTACCCGTACCTGTACCCGTACCTGTACCCGTACTGTACTGTACCTCTAACCGTACTTGTACCCGTACCCGTAACAGCACCTTACCTGCACCCGTATCTGTGCCGTACATGTACCGTACCTGTACCCGTATCTGTATTCGTACCCGTGACCACATTCACACAAGTATCCGTCCCCGTACCCGTACCCGTATCTTCATCTGTATCTGTATCTGTACCTGTAATCTGTACGCGTGGTTGAATCACAGTCATTCCCCTGCATTATAATAGTAGGATTTGTAAGTGATTAATTAAATTTCTTTCATTATTAGAATGAAACTATACCGTTACTATACATTGTAAATTCATAACATCATTAAAAGTAGCAGCTAGCAGGCGTAATCAGCTAAAAGCAGTTATGTAAAGCTCAATAAATCGTTGTTTTCAGATGCTTTTTATTAAATTACCGACGAACAAACATTTTACCTATGTTAACTATCGGTCGTTGTTCATAATGTACCATTCATTATAAGTTTACGGCGGCCGAGTAACATTGATACTTTATTGATAACGTATTCCGTGAAATTTTACATGTTTTGTTCACATTTTTTCTTACAATTCACATTTTCTCTTTTAGAACAAAGTCTGTTATTTTGAAAGTGATTCTGGGACAATTAAAGATCATAGCCTGTATATAGAGCTGCCATTCAAATTAGTTCCATTAGAACTACATTGAATTACGTTCGATGTGTTTCTAATCTTGTGGCCTTGAGTCAATTGTAAGCCAAAACGATTTTGGGCCAGAACAGCAAAAACTGTAGCAAAAAGTATCAAGACTGTATTTGCTATCACTCTGCGTAGCTTAAGCGTCTCGCTGCGCCCGCGTCGACCACTAGTTCCTATCAGTCAGTTCTGTAGGTCATGTCCGTACGTAAACACGTATTCGCGCCAACGCACTGCGCTACAGTTTCTATAAAACGTGCGAATTTGAAATGACTTTTCGAATTTAGAACGAAACGAATCGAACAGTTTTTTTTTATTGCGTTGAAAAGAATGTATCTTTTATGATCTGACAGTTTTGTTTTATTGCGGCAAAGCGGCCAGTGATTTTGTTTTAAGTTACGTTTGGTTTTTTTTTTTGAAATACGCCTGACTTGCCAGTGTTATATTTTTCTATCGTTGTTTTTTATAAACATGTGATGCTAGTGAAATTACGATTGTGAACATGTAGTAATTATACGTAGATAGTGCTCTAGATGGCCAGTGATCACGTTAGTTGTGGAATGTCGTGATCCAGTTGACAGTGCATGTCGGTAAGCGTGCTTAGTTACTTTCTTGTTCTACCCCCGTTTAGCGATTTTCGCACTTGACATTGATATAATGTATGAACATAACAAAGTTGCTAGTATTACGAGCATGTTATCAAGCTAGTTTTCTTAATTAACACTTTCGCGGACGTTTTTAAAACCTATTGTTCTTTTAATTGTTATGTATGCTATAGCATCCGCGCGTCCGCGAAAGGGTTTTATTAAACATACAGGGTCATTTTAAAAATCACAAATTTTAGAAAAATACTGAAAGAGTTTGTGCCTTGAGAATTTTTCATTAGCATTTTATTTTGCTTACATGCTTTAGCTTATATGTGTTTTGACACATGTAAGCACAATGCACAATATTTCAAAAATAGAATTTTTAGCAAAATTCTTCTTCGATAGTATAAAGTTTTCTATTTAAAACCTGTAGTTTAGATATAGCTATCGGACTGATCCACTACATAACAGAAAAAAAAAATTTTAGTTAATTTCATATTTTAACAATAACCCTGTATATTCAAAGAGAGCTTATTGTAATTAACTTAGTTAACATATCATAAAATTATGTTATATATTATATATACATTGACTTTTATAAAAAGTTTCACCACAGACATAAAACCTTCTTAAGACGGGTTATGATCGGAGGAATCCTGTCATAACTCGACGATAACTGCATCTTAAGAGTGTTTTTTTGGAATCAACTTTTTTATAATAAGAATGTAAATGTTTTACTTAGGTATTGAAAGTGATCAAATTATCGACAGTGATGAAACAGTTTTCAGAGTATTCATACTTTACGTCATGACCTGAAATCATTCTTGCATACTCTTTATACCTAAAGTGATCAACTAAGTAAGAAAAAAAATACATTAGAATCTTATTTAACCAAGAAAGAAGATCGTCTAGACATGTACAACCTCCTTTCGTCTTCAACGTATGCAGCTTACCAGCCTGCAAGGGGTCACGCTGTCAACAACCGTTTGAACATCGAACGCGATTACATTTTAAATTCAAATTTGGAATCCTCTTAACCGGGTCAGTAGATGATTGGTGATCATTACGGATAACGTTACATAGCAAATTGGTATCACTAGCAACTTTATAACTTGATTGATGATTTATTCGAGTATGTGATCAAAACGATACGTATTTTAAAATACGTATAATGCGCGACACGTAACTTTACCCAATGACTGTCTTTGTAGGGATGTATTTCGGAAGATGCCTTAGAATGTTGGAGACTTGAATTCGATTGATTCATCGATTCAACCCTTGTATGTCCCCACTGCTGGGCCTCGGGTCTCTTCCTGCATCGCAGGAAGGTTAGGCCATACTTCACCACGGGGCCAAGTCCGGGTTGATGGAGGATTATAAGACAGTGGCGGGCCTTACTGTCAGAAGTTATCAAGCCGCCCATAAGGCCTCTGACATGGCTTAACGACTGCCATTAAATGACAGCCGGCACCAACGGCTTAGCGTGCCTTGCGAAGCACGGAAGCGCTCGGAAAAATGCCACTAGCGGTAGTCCCGGGACGGTCACCGATCCTGCACCTGACCGTGCCTGTTGTTGCTTAACACAAGTGATTGATTCCAATCACTCGGCTCCGCTAGGCTACGAGCGTTTTAATACAAATGTGAGAAAAAATTGTTTTTCCCGCGGAGAACAGTGGTAGCGGAGCGGTGTAAAACGCCGGCTTCTCAATCGGGAGGTCGTAGGTTCGAAACCCGGCCAATGTACCAATGACTTGGTTTTCTCGTTTATGTTCATTTGTGAATTTACAGGGGCAATATCACTATACGGTGAAGGAAGACATCGTAAGGAAACGCTATTGTCTGAACTGTTAACGTACCTCAGCGCTTGCTACGTACAATGGCCCAACTATGAGACGAAGTGCAGAAATCTCGGGTCTAACTAACTTGTTTTTCCCGCAAACTTATTCCAACTGGGCATGTTTTTAATCGAGTTTTTAACATTGAAGCTCATTGAAAAGCATAGCGTGAGATTCAGAATGGAATATTTATTCAGATTTCTCAAGAAAAGTGCCTGGTGAATACGGAGTCGGAGAAATAATAATATTTATAATTAATAATTGTTTTCTCGCTAATGGTGAAATCTATTTCCATTCAATGATAGTACTTAATTTTACTTATGATTTTATGAAAGTAAGTAAGTACTTTAATCACTGAATAACCGTCGCGTTAATGAGCTAGTATAAAATAGCGATTAATTATTAAACTGACTGAAAATATTCTACTTAGCAATTCAAAGCGCTCTGAAGAGAAAGCCAAGCGTTGAAAGTTTTTCATAAGTAGGTTTGTAGCTGAAATTCTGTTAGTCTCATTGAAATGTTATCTTTGTGAAATGGAAGTATTAGGTGACCTTGTTAATTATTGACCTTGACCTTGTTAGGGTTTCTGTAATTCTGTACCGATAAAAATGCATTTAGGTTTAATTTTTTTTTAATAGAGATTTTCTTGAAAATTGCCCAAGTTCTGATACACACCATTGGGGAACTTGCGTCTTAGATTTGAGTGAAATTACTTTTATACCATAGAAAATAATTTTGCTATAATTTCTTCTTCTTTGTCGTATCATCATGGCTGAGGGACGTGCCTATGGGGCAGCTACCGCCACCAGCTCTCCCCATTCGTCCGATTATGCGCCAGATTTATGGCTGCTTGTAGGGTCCCTCCCGAAGCTTTTGTTATGGTGTCTGTCCACGCGTTGGTGCTCGTCCTCTGCGTCGTTTTCCGTTCACTCGACCGGTAATAATAACATAGGTATTTCAGGTTATCTGGCCCGCGTCGGACGGTACGCCATAACTTAGGAAAATACAAAATAAGAACAAAAAATATTTTTTGAGGGTTAGCGGGATGACAAAATTAGCGAAAACTAAAGTTAATCTGATAACAGTTGTATTATTCAATTTTCAACGTTTTCTACAAGGGTACAGTTGCATAAAAACAATAATTTACAAGGTCAACTAAATCAATAACTCAAATATCAATAAACGCTTCTTCGGCATTACGTGCAAGGTATGACGTCATAGTTCGAGCCTGATTTGTATATCGTGTTTTTGTACCAGGTGACTAATATGGACTTTTCGAGAGGTTATATTATGAAAAGTACTGGTAATGGTAAAAAAATACAACGTCTATTTATCTTTTAACATGGTACAATTTTAGTACAAATTCTCTATTAGAAATTTTACTCCACAACTACTTTGCTCTATAAGTATTTCGTCAGATTTTTTAATATCACACATTTTTTATGCATTCGCCTTTATAATTAATTTTGTTGTCCATTCTCTTAACCATATATGGTTTTAAGAATGATCATGAAGCAGCGGAAGAACCACATATAAAAATATTTTTAGTAAAACCCTTTCAGCCAAAAATATCACAATAATTTAAACAACATAAACAATTATGTGGTTAATGTCAAACTCATGAAATGTCTATGCTTTTTAAAAACCTATTTAGAGGCTAAACATTCCACCCATGCCGGGTTCGAACCCGCAACCTCTGGCTATCCGTGCCAGAGGTTGTGGGTTCGAATCCCGGCATGGGTGGAATTTTTAGCCTCTAAATAGGTTTTTAAAATTGTCCTTAGCACGGGCTAGTGCATTAAAAATAAAAATAGTATGTCTATTTAAATCCAAAAATCCAGTCATTTATTCTTTAAATTTTGATATCTATATTCATTTTTGTTATTACAACTGCCCTTTAACATCTTCATGTCTTCTAACGGGCTAACATTGCTTGTTGACTTTCAAACAGAATGTCAATTCTTTACCTTGTAACATTTTTTTTATTTCCAATTTCTGAAGTTACTTGATTTACGCGCACTACCCTATCCTAGTATACGAGTGTGGGGCTAGAAGCGACGTAGGAATGTGACTGTATGTAAATGTTATCTTATGTGTCCTTCCTTCAAAAATCTTCATCTGCTTTCTCTTTAATAACACATCACACTCCCTTGTATCGACCCAACTGGTCATTAGCCGACCCAACTATGCTCTTGATGATGTATCTCGCTATCATCATAAATCAGCAGCAGGATGTTATCATTAAGCTATCATTAGCAATCATCGTTGAGGAGTAAAGGAACTGTGCGGAAGCTGATTGCCTCCAGGCACTGTCCCTTCCATTAAAATGAACTGGGAATGGTGTGTTTCGTCCCGGGCTTTACTTTGCCGTCTACTTAAAACATATAGTTCTCATTGTTTTTATATGTAATAAAAAATATAATTATCACTTGTTTGAAATGAATTTCTATAACATAACATAACATAACAATTACATACTAGCACATACATTGCTTCTGGCGCCACAATAGGCTATATCAACGAGAAAACAATCTGAGAAAAAAGTACAAAACAAAAGTGTAAAAATAAATATATTTTTTCCATATACGTACGCATGTATGTATATGGTTGTTATTGAAACTAAAATATCCCGAAAGTGAGACAAAATAATAAACTTCCTTAGTGAAATTTACAAGGGTTAACTAAGAAATATACGTTAAATTTTCCATTAAACAATTTTTGCAAAGATTCGAGAAAAACGCAAACTTTTAAACATGGTCTTATTTTTTTTAATAACCATGCAAAATTATATGATCCACTTATATCTTGTTTAACTTTTCGTAAATATATTATTATAAAATTAAATTTTTATTGCACAAAATATAATGAACAAAAGGTGGACCTAGTCAACCCGCGAGAGAGCTGGGGAGAGGCAGAACATTATTATTTTAAAATTATTTACTATACGTACCATACTATGCTTCGGACGAAATGCATCAGGGGGAAATGCACCGTTTCATACCGAGTGAATGTGTTATTCATATTTTATGGATCATTCTATTCATGTTAATGTTGATTGGTAGTGATGGTTTTAATTGGAATTCATGGACGCAGTAAAAAGTGATAATTGGCACTTACCTCAAGATCGTAAATAATTTATTATTTTAATATCAGTAGATCCATAACATTTAGTTATTAAATCACATATTTTCAGCTTATTAATTGATTGTTGCCAACAATCATCGAGATTGATGTTTTTTGCGTAAATCAAATTATGAATCTCGGTGGTTATTGAACATTGAACCCTTCCCTCTTCAATTGAGGTTTAAATTTATTGTCATCATCATCAGCCATTTGAAGCCAACTGGACTACAGTCTATTTATTCTTACTTGTCCAATTTAGTAAACAAGATTCTAACCTTAAAATTGAGATTAGATGCCTAAACTAGACATTTTCTCGCAAATTCATGAACTATCATGAACTATGTTTGCGTGCTATCTAAAAGAGTGTTCCAGGTAACTTCATTTATGAAAATACGGCAGATTTGGACTAAAAAGTCACAGTTTAAGGGTAGAATCTTGTTTACTAAATTGGACAAGTAAGAATAAAAAGACTGTACATAGGCCTTTCTTCCTGGTCTTCCAAGGTCGCCAGAGATTTATTGTATTAATTGTATTCCGTTTATGTTTATTATAGTCATGCAATAACTACCCTATATTTCCATAAGAGAATGCTGTTAGCGTACCGTACCGTATTATGAACACGAAAACTACACTACACAAAAACTAAAATTGCGGTTGTTAGAGTTGCGACCGCCAAGTTAAAAGTGGGACTGGGTTGGCCATGTCTGCCGCATGAGCACAGGTGGGCCAAAATTGCGACCGAATGGGTTCCGCAAAATGGACACCGACGTCGCGGCAAACCAAGGCAAGAATTGCGGGACGATCTCAATGCCTTCTTGCCGGGACGGTGCAAGGTGGCTGGAGACAGGAAAACATGACAAAAAGTAGGTGAGGCCTTTGCCCAGCAGTGGGACATAAAAGAGGATAATTAAAAAATGCTGTTAGCATTAATTTCTTCTTCTTCATGCTATATTAGTCCACTGCTGGACATAGCCCTCCCCTAATGAGCGCCATAGCGCAAGGTTGTGCCATCATTAGGGGTAATGCCCATAATACCCACGCTGGCCATGCGGGTTGTGGATCGCAGTTTGGTGAAATTGTACTGTAGGGGGCGCTGCTGCCCACCCCCCGGTTTGTGTCCCTTAATCGCCTTTTACGACACCCGCGGGAAGAATTAAGTTCACTTAGTACTCTTTAATTTGTTTTTATTTTGCAGTAAAGGATTTTAATAGTAATAATAATTATTGTATTGCTGGTTAAAGAACTGTTTTATATGGATGCACATCTCATCGCAGTTTTACTAATAATACTGTTAAAATACGCTTTGTACTTTCAAAACTAATCGAATATTTTTTTCAATCTAAAAACAAAATTTTCACTTAATGAACGTCAAAGTTGTTACATAGTTTCGTAATTATTGTGATGCCTCATTGGTCTAGTGTATTTAAGGCGCTCCAGTATCAAGACAGAGGTCGTGGGTTTAGTTCCCACTGGGGGCCGCCGTAAATTTGTACAAGTGACCTCAGGCTGGTCGTTTTCATGTTTGTGTTGTTCTTGCCTGGTTACCATAGTACAAGGTGTCCTGGAGACCAGGTCAAGAGATTGTGTGAAAGCTATTATTGTTTCTAGAATCACTATTAGAACTTACATCGTAAACAATTTAATGCCTACAGTATTAGTTTTACAGCAAAACCCAGTTTGTTTCTACCTTAAGTGGAACGTGGTCTACAATTTGCATCCGCTCGCATTTGTCCCTTGTAGACGCAATAAACTCGAGGTTATCTTGAAATTGCTGAGATGACAGCCTGTGTTTGAATATGACTCTAGTACCTATATTGTTCTTCATACCTATAATCGTCAGGATGCGTCGTACTTACAATGATCTGGTGGCAGATAACACAGATGTGGACATAGATATTTTTCATAAATTTCACGTATTTATAAAAGTTATCTGTGGCGCTCTCAGGGCACCCTGAGAGATTATTTAAATGAATAAAAGTTTTCAGTCTAATCTAGTTACTCTAAGTGCGTGCTAGGTACACAAGTTTAGGTTTATAGGCCAGATCTGATCTATAATTTAGGTCAATTTGTTAAATATGTCTGTAACCTGTTTTGTAAAATGAACAAACAATCAATCAAACGACCGACCGACCGACCGACCGACCGACCAACCGACTGACCAAACAAGCAAAGCAAAGCAAAGCAAAGCAAAGCAAAGCAAAGCAAAGCAAAGCAAAGCAAAGCAAAGCAAAGCAAAGCAAAGCAAAGCAAAGCAAAGCAAAGCAAAGCAAAACAAATCTAGCAACAATTCCCAAATTTTCCCAAAATTCTTCGTCTTCGTGTGCCTCTCCACTGATGGCGGTAGGCCATCAGTGGAGAGGCACAGGAAGACTCTTTATTCATTATTCTTCCTTGTTTTTTCTAAGTGAAAATGATCTTCTATTCTGGCAACAACTTGAGTATGGAAAACTCAAACCCGTTTTATTTTACGCCCCACGTTGGGCGCCATTGGTTTTTTGACTTGATTTTGAAAGTCCTTTATTAACATAAGTTATTACTTCACTACAGCCTAGCATTACTTAACTCTAGAAAGAAGTATCTTATTTTAGATTACGTTTTCAGGCCAAAAAATGCGCCTTTCAAACCGGTTTTATTTTCCACGTTGGGCGTCATTGATTTTTTGACTTGAGTTTTAAAGTCCACTATGATCATAAATTATTGTATCACTCCAGCTCTACCACTCGCTGACTGTGAAGGAAGACATGTTGTAGAAACCTGAGTATCTTAAGTGTTCAAATTCTTCAGGCTTTGAAATTGCCAATCCGTGGTGGGTTCATATTAAAGTCTATACTCTTTTTTTCGAATGCTCGTAGCTCCCAGCTGCCTGAGTGATCTTAAACGATCACTAAGGTTAAGCAACACAGGGCGCGTTCTGTGCATGGACGGGTAAATCGTCTATGACCAACGCTAGTCGCATTTCTCTGAGCGATTCCGTGCTTCGCAAGGCATGTTAAGCAGTTGGTGCCGGCTGCCGTCGATCGATGGCAGTCCTTAAGGACTGCCATCTATAAGGACCTTAAGGCAGTCCTTAAGCCAAACCAAGCCAAGAGACCTTAGGGCGGCTTGCAAACTCCTGACAATAAGACCAACCACTAGTCTGGCAAGCCTCTACCAATACGGACTAGGCCCCCGCAGTGGAGAATACCTATACCTATAGGCCTATATCTTCCTTAAAGAAGAGACCCGTGCCCCTCGGTGGGGACATAATAGGTTGATGAAGATGACGACTCTTTTTTTTATAGGCTATATAAATAGTTAAAAATAAATTGCCAGATTTGTAGTCACGTTTCCTGTTTTGGTAATTATCATAGAAAAATATGTAGCGTTTTACCAAAGGAAAAGCCGCGCTGAGAATTTCCACAGCTAATAAGGGCAAATAAGCAGGTTTCGTTTTCAATATCGGTCGGCTCTCTCCTCACCGAGTCATTACCAATAATGACCACAAAACACGTACTGAGAACCCCATTAGCATGGCCCAGTGGCAAATTAGGTTTGTCAGGCAGTATCAGGCTTGCGTATTTGAAATTATGATTAATGGGACACTTGCCGCATAAATATATTGATGTTACATTGAATTTATTAACATCGGTAATTTTTAGACTTGTTAATACCTATAATTCACATTTCGCTGAAATTTACTTATTCTCATCTAGCAAAGCCTCCTTCAAACATCAGGCTCTACAGGCGCTACTCAACTTATCACACACACACACTCACACACACGCACACACATACATTCACGCACACACACAAACACACGAACACACATACACCACTCCCTCTCCTCGCCCCGTCCACTTCCCAATTCCGTTAAATTAAAACATATTAATATTAAATTTTTTCACTGCTTGATATTGTATAGTAATATTTACAAGTAAAATATATTTTTGGCTTTATTGTTTGCAGATATTTTATTGTTATTTTGTGCTGTTGGATTTCCAAATAAAGAATAATAATCAAATCGCTCGTAGCCCCAGCTGCCTGAGTGATCTTAAACGATCACGAAGGCTAAGCAAGACAGGGCGCGTTCAGTGCATGGATGGGTAAACCGTCTATGACTAACGCTAGTGGCATTTTTACTAGCGGTTCCGTGCTTTGAAAGGAACGTTAAGCAGTTGGTTTCGTTCATAGATTGATGACAGTCGTTAAGCCAAGTTAGAGGCCTTAGGGGGGCTTGAAAACTTCTGACAGTGGGACCAGCCACTAGTCTTGCAAGCCTCCACCAATCCGGACTTAGCCCCCGTGGTGGAGTATTGTCTATACCTTCCTCAGGGAAGAGACCCGTGTCCCTTGGTGGGGACATAATGGGTTGATGATGAACATTGAATTTAAACCTATTTTTTTATTAATTAATTAATTAATTAATTAATTAAATAATTAACTTTAAACCTAATTTTTTATCCAATGACATTTTTATTACAATTCAATTTAATTTATTTATAAGGAAACTAATTATTGAGTATTGTCCTTGATTGAATGTGAATGGGTCCGGAAAAAAAAAGAGAAAGCACAATCGAAAAATAAAAACATGAACGAAAAGAAAAAGACATAGCATACAGTGACATCAGAACCCATTACGATAAGTAGAATACAATTAATAGTGCATAAGTTTTATGTAATATAATTTTAAGTCTATTAAGGAAATGTAACACGAGAATGACTTTACTTAACACAATCAAAGATATTTATATATATTATTTTTAAACAAAGGACATAAAGGTTGCCACATAATCAATAGTGGCAGAAAACCTTTATTTTATTAAAAAAAAAACATTGAATTTATGCATGAAAGGAGTCTCCCCAAACGACGTGCTCTTCGAGCCCGTACGTCTGGTGCAGCCTGGATAGCAATCGGCGATTCCTTTACGCTGCGCTGATTGGCGAAATAATCTTTTTATCACGATAGCTTGCCATCGACACGCAAGGATGAAGTAGATTGAATTTATACCACAAGATCATTTAAGATGTGTATCTTAAATGATCTTGTGGTATAAATTCAATCAACACGTACATATTTAATTTATTCCATAAGGTCATTTAAAATACATATATATATATTGTACGGGCATCCTTTTCCTTCCCCTCACACCTAATCAAATTTGCCGCCGACCGGACATAGACAATGCGCGCGACGCTAGCGCCGCGGACGAGTACTCTGGTGTAAAAAAAAAAACTACTGTTTCCGAACCCCATGCCGGCTCGCGAAATAAATTAGAAAAACCCGTGGAAATACAGTTGATCATACTGGACACTTATCCTGGATGTTCCTCGTGCCATAAAAACTGAACATTGAGTGTGGCGAAGGTTGTGGGTGCACCCCAGCATCAACTTAGCGGTTTGCCGGTGAGTCCTCGCTTCCTTACGTATCCAGCTCCGTGTTCTCTCTGCTCAGGAATTGCTAAGGTTCAAGCAGCCAGACAGATTTAACTTAGTATATATATATATATATATATATGTGTGTATGTAGTATATATATATATATATATATATATATACTACATACACACATACATACATACATACATACATACATACATACATACATACATACATACATCCTAATAATTAAACAACAATAAATTTGTATTTACTTAAAAAAACTGTTTTATTAATATTATGATTTATTAGCTCTAGCAGTGTTTTCACATTTTAATTAAAACCATTATCATGCTATATTTACCTACTTACATGCGAAAAACAACACCACTTTGATTTTACAGTCACCTACTTAAATTTGGTTAGATTAAGTTAAGCCTAATAGTAGCAGCGATGGTATCCCAGTGCATTGAACAATGGATACGGCAGTGTGAGACTCTAGTTGGACCCCCAGTGTGGGCATGTATATGTACCAATGACTTCAGTTACTTCAAAGTTGCAAATATGTTGTAGCAATACCACACGCTAACCGTAGAAGAATAAAGGAAAATATCGCGAGGAGACCCGCAACTTGGTTGGCTCCGCACGAAAGCCTAGTATCTGTACATTCTAGCTAGTAAAACACATTGTGAAATAAGGCGCCAAATAAAAATACATTCAATTGTTCCATTGGTCGCAGCATTGCACAAATTTTTCACCGTGAAACATTGTAAGAACGTTTGTCTTTTGTTAACAATGCCTTTCCTAAATTCTGTAGCTACCGATGTGAATTTCCCAATCGGGTACGACAAAACCATATTATAACACCAGTGCGTGCAATGGGGAAAATTCATGTTTTTTTTTGGTTGCTTTTGCAAAAAGTCTACCCGAGGCCACGGCAACTGCAACGCTGCCGAAACGTCAGGAAATAAAGTAATTACCTTTCACCTAATAATTAATCGCGATTTGACCCGTTTAATATATAACTATGTATGAGTATCGCGAATCATTAAGAAATATTTTTGCAAAAAGTGTCACACTATTTTAAAAACCTATTTAGAGGCTAAAAATTTCACCCATGCCGGGATTCGAACCCGCAACCTCTGGCTATCCGTGCCAGCGCTCTACCAATTGAGCCAATGGGTGACTCACGGCATCAGTGAAATTTCGAACCTCTTTACACTATTCTCTCCTATTACGTACAGGCAGCGACATCTGACTTAAGCAAATTGCATTACTTACAGCCCCGACTACCTACTTTGCAGTTAGGTTTAACATCGGAACGATATCACTGTACCCACATGATTATACTATTTTTATTTTTAATGCACTAACCCGTGCTAAGGAACAAATTTAAAAACCCTTTTTAAATTAAATTTGTTCCTTAGCACGGGTTAGTGCATTAAAAATAAAAATAAAAATAGTGTAGTGTCACACTAATAATTTTTTACTTGTAAGCAGCCTACAGCTTACGTCCCACTGCAGGGGACCGGCCTACTCTCAGAGAGAGAATATAGGCTTAATTACCACGCGTGCCGCAATACCACACGCTAACGGCGAAGGAAAACATCGTGAGGAAACCCGCGGCTTGGTTGGCTCCGCACGTATTGACTAGTCTTTCCTGTGGGCTAGGCCGACTAAGTCAGGATGGTATAGGTGCTGGGCAAGCCTACACCATTTATAAAAAACCATGACCCAGGCACAACAGCGTCGGAGTGGTCCCTTCACCCATCTAGTGTGCGTGAAGATACCACTAGACGCTGTATAAATCATCTCATTAAGTAGATGCAAAAAGGCCAATATTACCACGCGTGCCCACTGCGGATAGGGAATTTCAAGCACTGGGGTTTGTGAACACCTCACACACCCCGCTGCTCACGTTTTCCTTCAACGTTAGCGAGTGGTGCTGCTGTTCAAAGTTTACCAGTATAAGTAACTTATAAACAAAGCAAAGCGCTAGGGAAACGCTCGAAGCCTAATCGAACTGAGTGATTGGAATCAATCACTGGAGTTAAGCAACAACAGGCGCGGTCAGGTGCTGGATGCGTAACCGTCCCGTGACTACCGCTAGTTACTTTTCTCTATTTTTTTCGCTACTTTTCCGAGCGCTTCCATGCTTAGCAAGGCACGTTAAGCCGTTAGTGCCGGCTGTCATTTAATGGCAGTCGTGAAGTTACGTCAGAGGTCTTATGGGTGGCTTGATAACTTCTGACAGTAAAGCCCGCCACTGGCTTACACTCCTCCACCAACCCAGACTTGGAGTCGTTGGAAGCGGACGACATGAGTCTGTGAGACTTGTAAAACCATCAGAGAGGCCTATGTTCTGCAGTGGACGTCAAATGACCGATGATGATGAATTGAGTTAGACGGTGTGGTGACCAATAATGGGTTGACAGTCGGTGAGCAGACCACGACTCCGGTGAGCTGACGTCATTTTGAAAGTGGCTGGGCAACATTGGACGAGACTAGCAAAGGACCAGATAGGTTGGCGTGAAAGAGAGGCCTATGCCCAACAGTGGGCTCTGTTTTTGGGCTATTAGATAGATAGAGGTAGCCTGCTAACAGGTAAATACTTTATCAAGCCTTTCCAACTATGTAGATACCACGCATAAATATCAGATGGAAGTAGGAAGTATGCGCAACGCATTCAGCCGGCAAACGTGGTTCCAGTTGCTTAGTCATAGATTCATAGCACAAGCGGTTGTTGACATGCGGCTAGTTATTATGTTATTATCAGTGCGGGATATTGATTAACTTTCTACGAGCCGCTTAGTTAAATTTTTATTTTTACGTAGCCTATAAATGTCCCAATAAGGTACGGACCTTCTGTCAGAGAGAGTATAGGCTTATTAATTACATTTGGGTAACTTCGGGCAATTTCAAGCGCTGAGGTATTTGAACAAGCGCAGGTTATCTCTGAGAGAGAGAGGGTATGTGCTTAATTGCGTTTCGGAAATTTTGTGCAACTTTTAGTGGAGGTATTTGCACACCTCGGTATTTGACTCAGGTTTCCTCACAATACTTAATAAACATACACTTACACTATTTTTTTATTTTTAATGCACTAACCCGTGCTAAGGAACAAATTTAAAAACCTATTTAGAGGCTAAAAATTTTAATTTAAAAATCATGTGGGTACAGTGATATCGTTCCGATGTTAAAACCTAACTGCAAAGTAGGTATTCGGGGCTGTAAGTAATGCAATTTGCTTAAGTCAGATGTCGCTGCCTGTACGTAACACAGAGAATATTGTAAAGAGGTTCGAAATTTCACTGATGCCGTGAGTCGCCCATTGGCTTGGTAGAGCGCTGGTACGGATAGCCAGAGGTTGCGGGTTCGAAACCCGGCATGGGTGAAATTTTTAGCGTCTAAATAGGTTTTTAAACATACACTTTTTTATTTTTATATAGCATATAAACGTCTCAATACAAGGCATAGGCCTTCTGTCAGAAAGCTTATTAGCTTGTCCTTCAGCTAATCGGTTTATTAATTAAGATTGGGTAATTTTAAGTGCCGAGGTATTTGCACCTTTTAGACGCTCATGTGGCAGTCGTTAAGCCATTTCAGAGGCCTTATGGGCGGCTTGATAACTTCTGACAGCAAGGCCCGCCACGGTCTTACAATCCTCCACCAACCCGGACTTGGCCCCCGTGGTGGAGTAAGGCCTAACCTTCCTGTGATGCAGGAAGAGACCCGTGCCCCAGCAGTGGGGACATACAAGGGTTGATAACGAGACGCTCAGGTTTCCTTAATATTATGTTTAATAAACGAAAATAAAACAAAATCATGAGGTGGTAAGTGAAAACATTGTTTTCTAGTGATTGCCATGATTATACAGATAGCACTAATGGAAAGACGATGAAACTCCGTAAATATATACGAGTATATACCTTGTGAGGTTGTAAAGCGTTTTATAAATAATAAACTGAAACGACTTCAACTCTGTTTTATTTATAATGTTAAACATAATGTTAAAAAAAACTTCATAAAAACGGAATAAGCAGGTAAAGGACGATGGTCTAGTCGAAATGTAAAGTAAAGGAAGGCCAATGAGTCGAGATAAAGAATGTAAACAAACTTTCAGAGGTTCAAAACATTTTTATTTGAATAAATTATAGTTATACAAATTTCGGATTCCCTATTCTAATCGCTGTCTTCTGTATGTGTCAAAGATGATCCACCGGAAGAGTCCTAAGCTATCTAGAGCCGCCAGGCTGTGATTCCATAATTAAAACTAACAACTAATTACAATAACAACAAAAATCAAAAAGAAAACTAACGGTAACGGACTAATGAACACAATAAACTTAGTAAATACGGAAACGAAAAAATACGTATCACTTCGAACGCAATCTAAAAAGGAATTAACTATTATAGTTCACAAAATGGCGGATGACACCAAATGTTGACAACTGCCGTACTGAAAGTTTTCCTGTACCACGAAATACGCAACGACAGCTGTCGTCGATCAAATGACGCCATTACCGCATACGTGTGACAAGGACAGAGATAATAATCGCTCACTATCGCAATGTAACTCAGTAACGGTTAGTTTGTTTACATTCTTTATCTCGTCTCATTGGCCTTCCTTAGTAATGCTCAAAGAGTATAACCACTTAATGCTAAAAAAATGACGGAAATCTCAATAATGGAAAACGTAATTTTTAATTTTGAAAATGATGGTCAGAATTAGATGGTGCAAAGAGGTTTGCACCGTTACAACCTTTAATGGCTGACCCCGCAAACTTTGTTTTACCCTTTGAATGAGCGTACAACCTATTCCCAGAACTAACAAGCATGAGATAGGCCATAGGCAAGCAGAAGAATAAAAAAATGAAGAATCGACTGCTAGGCGGTTCGAAGTTCGCTGGGTCAGCTAGTTTATTATAATTATCTAATGAATAAAATTAAAATGAATATAATGAAAATGAATTATAATACAAGTAATGATTTTGATTTTAAGTTATGACAGGGAATGTATTAGCAAAGGGGAAGATAAAAAGCAACGGCTTATGAACGTCGAAAGCGAAGGTGATCTGTCAGGATCGTGACAAGTGGCAGTCCCTGTTCGGTTAGCATGGACGTTTTGACTCTCTCTCGATGTCGAGTGAGAGACTTGCCAAGTCTAAAGTCCCAACATGGCAACCGAGACTCGAGATCGCTCGAGATAGCCCGAAGAGTGCGGCCTTGTCTATCAAAAAGTTATTATTTAAAAACCTATTTATAGGCTAAAAATTTCACCCATGCCGGGATTCGAACCCGCAACCTCTGGCTATCCGTACGGTTTTTAAATTTGTTCCTTAGCACGGGTTAGTGCATTAAAAATAAAAAGTAGTGTAAAGTTATTATTGCCATATTAAATGGGAGTGTTGTTTTTTTTTGCCTGGCAGCACTGTAAATATTATTACCTGTTTTTACCGATAGCCGAACATCACTAGAAAGTTAATTACCGCGTTTCGTTCCGACGCAAGCATCTAATCGGAACCATTATTTTTTTAGTGTGCGCGCGATACAATAATAGTAACAAAACGCGTTCACGTCATTTTCGTTACAGCGCGTAATTTCTAATTTTTACTTTCGTGAAAAACATAATAAGGGGTGCCATAGAAAAGAATTGAAGAGCATATGATTGCGCCACCCTCTAGGCATGATGACTGTTGATGACCCAAGTCTTATTTATTCAAGTCAACAATCCATTATCAACACAAAATATATCTCAAAATATATCTATCAGCAAGAATACAAAAAAAAATTAGAGAATTTGTAATTTTTCTGTCAAATATATGCTCTCGAGGCCTTGTCTTCACCTCTGTGGGTACCAGACATGTGTCGGTCGCATATGTCAAAATTAGTGTCTATCTCGACCGAAATTATCTCGGCAGCGTCACCATGCTACTGCTTGTAGACATGTCTCGGTCGTCTCCATCTCGATCGTGATGGCCATGCTAAAGTCGAGACATCTCGGGCACATCTCGAACTCGATAGAGAAACTGACATTTTTGCATAGAAAAGGGCGTTTCTCGAGCGGACCACGCTAAGCGTACTGGTCTCTGCCTGCCCCTCTGAGATACAGGCGTGAGGTTATGTGTGTATGTATGTACGTACGTATGTATGTATGTATGTATGTATGTATGTATGTATGTATGTATGTATGTATGTATGTATGTATGTATGTATGTATGTATGTATGTATGTATGTATGTATGTATGTATGTATGTATGTATGTATGTATGTATGTATGTATGTATGTATGTATGTATGTATGTATGTATGTATGTATGTATGTATGTATGTATGTATGTATGTATGTATGTATGTATGTATGTATGTATGTATGTATGTATGTATGTATGTATGTATGTATGTATGTATGTATGTATGTATGTATGTATGTATGTATGTATGTATGTATGTATGTATGTATGTATGTATGTATGTATGTATGTATGTATGTATGTATGTATGTATGTATGTATGTATGTATGTATGTATGTATGTATGTATGTATGTATGTATGTATGTATGTATGTATGTATGTATGTATGTATGTATGTATGTATGTATGTTATGATTTTTATTCCACAGGGCTCGTTAGGACGACAAAGCGCCTCAGCACAAATTTAAATCGCCCACTAAAATTTCAGCACAATTTCGCTTTGCCATAGCGAGCATTAAAAATACTTTAGTTCGTAATAGCAAACAACGAATTCGTAATACTTCCGCAGATCAAAAAGTAAGCAAAAAGTAAGACGGTAGTTTACCTAATACCTGGCAATTTCGAAGCGTAATCGATGGATGAAGGAAGTGCTTGCATAGTGATTTGCGGGCGGCGCGGCGTATTGATTGATCAGTCATTGGAGCTCAGCGTAATCATATTTATCAAGAAGCGAGCTCTCCTTGACGTAGAAGTGGGGTGGTCACACACATTTGCCAAAGAACCGCTAACCAATGAGGTTATTAGAGATTCCTTTAAGCTTGAGTCTTTGAAAACCTATTTAGAGGCTAAAAATTTCACCCATGCCGGAATTCGAACCCGCAACCTCTGGCTATCCGTGCCAGCGCTCTACCAATCTTAAGCAAGTTGCATCACTTACAGCCCCGACTACCCACTTTGCAGTTAGGTTTTACATCGGAACGATATCACTGTATCCACATGATTATACTATTTTTATTTTTAATGCTTAGTGCATTAAAAATAAAAATAGTGCTAAGGACAAATTTAAAAACCTATTGAGAGGCTAAAAATTTCACCCATGCCGGGATTCGAACCCGCAACCTCTGGCTATCCGTGCCAGCGCTCTACCAACTGAGCCAATGGGCGACTCACCGGCATCAGTGAAATTTCGAACCTCTTTACACTATTCTCTGTATTACGTACAGGCAGCGACATCTGACTTAAGCAAATTGCATTACTTACAGCCCCGACTACCCACTTTGCAGTTAGGTTTTACATCGGAACGATATCACTGTACCCACATGATTATACTATTTTTATTTCACCCATGCCGGGATTCAAACCCGCGACCTCTGGCTATCCGTGCCAGCGCTCTTAACAACTGAGCTAATGGGCGACTCACCGGCATCAGTCAAATTTCGAACCTCTTTACAACATTCTCTGTATTACGTACAGGCAGTGACATCTGGCTGAAGTAATTTGCGTTACTTACAGCCTCTAAATAGGTTTTTAAAAAATTGTCCTTAGCACGGTTTATTACAATAAAAATAATATAGACAACTGACCCGCTAGTGGGTTTCCGGAATGACTTCTCGACAAAAAGACAAGTAAAAATGCAAACCAAAGCGCAGCATCTTGCCAATACTTCTACGCTCGCTGCATTCCATGGGCGACCTCAAACACCTCAATAGAGCCCGCCAACCGCCTCTTTTGACCTCCGATTTCCTACTGTATCATTAGGAGGTGGGTTCACCAAAAATGTCGAAGTCTAAAGACTTTTTAGTGAAGTTTCAGTTGCATTTTGTACCTTAGGTCTCAAGTGTTAAGCACTGGATTTGCTTTTGTAAATAATTTTGTAAGTGTTCTGCGCTAGTCATTTAGGTCGATGCGGAATGCCAAAGTGTAGGGAACTGTGTAAGTTCAGCGCATTTGTAGGGTTTTTAGGCAACAACGAACCTTTAAAGTTATGCCATATTCGTCCATCTGTCTGTCTGTCTATTGATCCGTGTCTCTGTGTGTGACCTTTCACACACAGAGACGCATGGATCAATAGACACACAGACACAATAGACACTTATTATAATAATTAATATTATTATTGTGATGTGAACCGATAACAATTTTTTGTACCGGTATTTTTCATTCGTTATCAACCCTTTTATGTCCCCACTGTTGAGGCACGGGTCTTTTCCTGCGTTGTAGGAAGGTTAGGCCATACTCCACCACGGGGCCAAGTCCGGGTTGGCGGAGGATTGATTTAAGACAGTGGCGGGCCTTACTGTCAGAAGTTATCAAGCCGCCCATAAGGCCTCTGACATAGCTTAACGACTGCCATTACATGACAGCCGGCACCAACGGCTTAGCGTGCCTTGCGAAGCACGGAAGCGCTCGGAAAAAATGCCACTAGCGGTAGTCACGGGACGGTCACCCATCCTGCACCTGACCGCGCCTGTTGTTGCCTAACTCAAGTGATTGATTGCAATCACTCGGTTCGGCTAGGCCACGAGCGCTTCATAACTTTTATAAAAAACCGGTTATTTATTTATTATTGTCTTCATCAAAAAGCCGTTTACAATATGATATGATATGATAAGAATATTATTTATTGTGCACCAAGAAAAACTAAAATAATATAATATATGTAGGTGTATACTGGTATATGTTTTGAAAAGAATAAAATTAAGTAGAGTATGTCAGTTAGGTATGTAATTACATGTTACAATCATATTTTTACTGCAAAAACGGGTCAACGCTATCATATAACAGCCCGTTCAACCTAAAATAGCCTATTTAAAATAACTTGAATGTAATTTTCTTTTTTAACGCATTCTTGCTCCGGAAGTAAGTTTCATCTCAAAAAATCAATTACCTAGCATTTTCTCTTTAGCATGGCCTCAACCTAAAAATTACGTTAAAAAGTAATCGATACTTTTTCTAAGAACCGGTTATTATCGGTTATTTAAAAACTGGTTCTTTACCTGTTTTCTTAGAACCGGTTCACATCAATAGGTTATTATCGGTTTGAGAAAAACCGACATTTTTCCTGTTTCATCAATAGACAAAACACACTTTATAATCACGTTATCAACCCTTGTATGTTCCCACTGCTGAGGCACGAGTCTCTTCCTGTATCGCAGGAAAGTTAGGCCATACTCCACCACGGGAGCCGAGTCCGGGTTGGTGGAGGATTGTAAGACAGAGGCGGGCCTTACTGTCAGAAGTTATCAAGCCGCCCATAAGGCCTCTGACATGGCTTCCCATAAGGCCTCTGACATAGCTTAACGACTGTCATTACATGACAGCCGGTACCAACGGCTTAATATGTCTTGCGAAGCACGGAAACACTCGGAAAAATGCCACTAGCGGTAGTCACGGGACGGTCATCCATCCTGTACCTGACCGCGCCTGTTGTTGCTGAACTCAAGTAACTGATTCCAATTACTCGGTTCGCCTAGGCCACGAGCGCTTTCCATATATAATATTAATTAGGAATTCAATTTCCAGATAATAATTATTAAGCAATAATTTACAAGCTTTGTTCTAAGCTCAAAGAATATTATCTCTTTTACTGCCTACTATCCGAAGAGAGATTGGAGAGATCTGAACTATGCATTATGTTCAATTTCCGTTGTGTTCATAAAACCGTCGTTAAACTAAGAGTTAATCCCTGGATTTACTTTCGTTTCACATCAACTACAAAGCTATGTTATCGAGTAACAAGCTTCGTTAGTTTTTTCAACCTCTTTTTAGGTGCTAATTGAATTCACGCTTGCATCTTGAAAGGGTTGACCAATTTTGTTATGTGACAAATAAATGAATTTATTATAAATAAACGAACATAAATCCGTATAGAAACAGTTTTAATTAAGAATTATAAATAAATATTCATGGACATATTACACAGATCTCGTTAGCCCCATACTATGTACAACTAAATGACTAGTGTTACAGGTGCTAACTCGACGAGAGATTTAATACAATAATTACATAGATAACATCCAAGAACCGAGACGAACTAGAAAAGTTCGTGTCCTAGTTTGACCCGGCCGGGGATCGAACCCGAGACCTTCGGTTTTACAGTCAGCGCGCCAAACCGCTGCTGATTCTGTTTAAGGCGCTTTGGGGGTTACCTACGCTTCGATACAGAGAAAGAATATAAAATAGCATGTCGGTTAATAAATTTTCGGTGAAACGAACCATCGAGTAAATGGGCGCTGATAAAACAAACATGCAATTTAGAGATCCGTCCGTTAAATGTCATTCGGGAAACATCTTTTCATTTCTTATACTCGGAAAGTAGTGTTGTTTTGATCTGATTATTGGGTGGAAAATGCTGCTTCCTCCATAGGGAGAGAAAAACTCATAAAAAATACTTCCCACCTTAGGGCCGGAATGAACTTTAATAATAGAACTACTGTCAGTTGTGAAGAGTTTTATGAAGGTAATAAATAGGCTTTTAACCCTTAATTGAGCAAGGACAAAATAGTTCCCACGTTACATTGAACTTAATCACCTTCAAATAGAGTCCAAAACCAATAAAAAATCATACTACCCATGCCTTATTAAGGGTTAAAAATAAATAATAAAAAAAATGCTACGGCCATGTGAGTTTCCAAACAGCCAGTTTGAACTTAGCGCAAACTTCTTTGAGCTTAATAAGCCTCAACAATTACGCGGTGAGTTTCATATTTAAAATTTTAAAAAATCGACTTAAATTGGCGGGTACTAATCTGTTATAGTATCTATGACGGAATTCAAAGAAATGTTAATAACCTTTTAAGCTTAGATTTGAACATTAAAAATTAGTTTTTATTTTCTTCATATTTGAAATGAAAAGTAGAGTAACACGGATAAAACAATTAATTCCTACTCGGACTATAGCCGCCCTCGTTGCGCTCGTCTAAATACCTCGGGAATAATTATTTCTACCTTCGTTTAACAATCTACTACTTATGCTAAGATTTGAATATTAAAAATGAGTTTTATGATGCAATTTTTTTTACAAAAAGTTAAAGTCATAAGTCTTAACCACTATGACAACAATTTCTAGTTCAAGAACTAGTTTTAGTATCTAGAACCTAAGATCAATCTAGGACTTTAATCAATTTCCGAAACTCGATTAAAGTCCTAGTATATTGATACTGCTGGGGCACGGGTCTCTTCCTGCTTCGCAGGAAGCTTAGGCCATACTCCACCACGGTGGCCAAGTCCAGCAGTGGGGACATGCAACAGTTGATACTTTGTTGTGTTTTTAAAGTTATTATAACAAATATTAAGATTTTGGTGTTTACTTTTTGAGAAAAACAACGTATTATAAAACAATTTATGATTATCTATTCCATTCCTTCGGCGCTAGCCACCCCAAAGTGCCTAATCTATATGTTCCATTCTGTTAAACATAGTAGGAATATTCATATCAATTGGTTTATAAAATAATTGTAACATAATTTTGTATCTGCGTCACACGCGCGTCTGTGCGTTGCACTAGCGTTGCGTTAACTGAGCTTTACTCCGCCTTCACTCCGTCGTTCTTAAAATATTATTTCAATTTATTTCAATTCTTTATTGCACTAATTACATGAGTACAAGGGCGTGATGAATGCAAGCAGAAATAGTTCAAATATAACTGTAACATCAGCGTATTTGTGAATAATAGTGAATAGTAGAGCGGAATAAATTGAACAAAGATATTAATTCTCAATTTAAAAGTTCCCGTCATGCGAGAACATTCTCCACGGCCCATGTCTAGTCGTATAACCCAAAGGGTACAATTCACAGTAGATTTTTGTTGGAAAATTGCCGTATGTAAATGTGGGACGGACGTCGATGTACTGTAGACTGTAGACGTGACGTGAAGTGAGACGTGAATAAATCAGACGTAGACTACCAGCTGATATACAATACCACTACTCAGACGGACAACTTAATTGAAGTCTAAGCAACTGCAATGTTAAGGCGCTCGTGGTCCAGTGGAATAGAGTGATTGTAACCAATCACTGAGGTTAAGCAACAGCAGGCGTGGTCAGGTGACGGATGGGCGACCATCCCGTTACTACTGCTAGTGGCCTGTTTCCGACCTTGTCCGTGCTTCGCAAGGCATTTTAAGCCGTTGGTTCCCGCTGTCATGTAATGGCAGTCGTTAAGCCATGTCAGAGGCCTAGGGGCGGCTTGATTACAGCTGACAATAAGTCTTGCCACTGTCTTATAATCCTCCACCAACCCGGACTTGGTCCCCGTGGTGGAGAACGGCCTTCTTGCAATGCAGGAAGAGAACCGTGCCCCAGCAGTGGGAACATACAAAGGGTTGATATCAGCCACATGAGAGGACATGACCGATGCTCTCCCCAGTCCTAACAGTCGCTTATATCTAACCTATGTACCTAGCATATAAGAAAACTTTAATTTGTAAAACCAAGAGTATCTGCCAACAAACTGTTATGCAGTTTTGCACAAACCGACTTCTGTATTTTTGTTTGAATAAACATCTTCAATCAGTCAATCAATAAACCAATCAACCCAGTCGGAAATCATGATCGTCACTGCTGACTGTACAATAACGCGTTGGCAGAACCAAGATCCTGGATCATAAAATATATACTTTTTCACCCAAATCCCACGTGAATGAAGCCGAGGGCACAGCTGCCAATAAATTAACAACTTCAGCGATAAAAAACTATGACTGTACACTCACACACTCCCGATCTCACCCACGTTGCTGGTACAGTGGCCAAGTAGGCTAATTTGCATATTTCTATGTTAGTAAGTGCATATTAGACATTTTCACCGCGTTACGGTTTTTACGTGTGAATGGAGCATTGTTGGTTGGTGCCGCGACATTTCGTTGTTAATGAGGAATGGTTAGTGAAGCTAAGCTTGTGTTTAAGTAGTTCTACTTATTAGGTAAGTAGGTGTTGAGGTTTCTAAGGGGTTGGTTCGGTTGCCACACTACAAACTCGTAACTTCACCAAATTATTAATAAATCAAAGTGCCAGTATTACTTCGGATTGGTTGTTCAGAACTTGTTTCTTTTTCTTCTGTTTTATTTTCGCACTCTTTTGTTTTTATTATGAAAGGAACTTGTTTGATAAGTTTGAATTTCGAATCGAATGTCATTGATTTATTGACATGTTTTCGTGAACTTGTTTTGCATCTTATATTCACTTCAAAATTAATTGTTTGGCTCCCTTCTGTAATTTGCTACTCGTCGTGTGAGATTTTTTTTGAGTGTATTTATTTAAATAAATACACTCAAAAAAAATCTCTACAGTGGTTTACATTGATAAAGTGATTAAATAATTTAGTTAATATTTTTATAATTTGATAAAGTTAACAAACGTATTAAAGTATTTTATCCAAAATTGTACAGAAACTGTTACTTATTTAACGTTTCAAAATAAAGTAGGTGTCCATTTCAAAATCTAGGTCATTTTGGAGAAAAAATTGACAATAAAACTTAGTATTTTCAAAGCCGTTAATTAGCACAGTTTACATAATTATTATAAAACATAGAACTCATGCATCGTACTGCCTTTAATTCCAGACATCATTGTCATCTAAATAATTCTCAATAATTTAGAAGCTCTTTCGGCACCCTTTCTTTTTTAATTTCTTTCGAAGACCTTTGATTTTGACCATTACTTCTGACTAAAGCTACTAGAAATATTAGCCCGTATAGTTATTTTGGAGATATCAGCTATTCACAAGAGAATACATAATCGCCGTTTACACAATTCCCGCTTCGACCCTTCTTTCCAAGTCACCGTCACACTTTTCTCCCGGGAATACGAGTATATTACTCCTTGTATGGCATACTACATACAGACCTGTTTGGTGAGTTTTCCATTACTTTACTTAGTTTAGCCGTGGCTTAATCCCAATAGCTTGCATCCGCCAGTATAGGCTGACGCCTGCCGTTTGACATAAAAAATATCTTCAGTCATCGACGTTTGTTTCACCTAAAAAGCATTTATAAATGCATGAGCAGCTGATAATTGTCGCAATTTCGATATTTTCCTGTTCAATAACGCTAGACGTGAAGGAAAAACATCGTGAGGAAACTCGCGGCTTGGTTGGCTCCGCACGAATCGACAAGTCTTTCCTGTGGGCTAAGCTGACTAAGCTGTCAGGATGGTATAGGTGTCGGGCAAGCCTAAAACCATGTCCTAGGCTCGAGTGGCCCCTTCACCCATTTAGTGTGAGTGAAGATACCACTGGACGCTGTATAAATCATCTCCTTACAAAGATGCGGAAGCCGAACCTTTAGTAAAATTTCTTTGTATGGACTTGTCAAGCCTTTTTGAAGTATTGGCACATTAATTTCTCAACACAGTTGACAGCGCATCGATGTTTTCATTTCTATGCGTGAACTCAAATTAGTTAAGCTATGAAATCAGTTGTGCCACTGTTAATTAGCTGTCAACTGTTCATGTAGTTAAACAAAACAATCCCCAATAACCAAAACGGGTTCAAAAATTCCTGCTCAATCTGTAAAAAGGTAACTAAAATATTTATTCTGTAGACTATTTTTTTAACACCGTTAATATCTAGCGCAGCTTTCTTCACTTCTCTTCCAAATAAAAAGCCTCTTCGTTCCGGTCATAGCCGCCATTTCGCGTGTTCGGCAGTCTTCAATTAAATACGTGTTTTTCTCTGAAATTCGGCTCTGTCTTGAATTGTTTGTCATGGTTTTTAATTAACACTCGTAGTGTTGAATTGTTAGATCTTTAAAAACCTATTTTATAAACCTATTTAGAGGCTAAAAATTCCACCCATGCCGGGATTCGAACCAGCGACCTCTGGCTATCCGTGCCAGCGCTCTTTCCAACTGAGATAATGAATGACTCACCGGAATCCGTGAAATTTCGAACCTCTACACTATTCTCTGTTTTACGTACAGGCAGCGACATCTGACTGAAGTAAATTGCATCACTTACAGCCCCGAGTTCCTACTTTGCAGTTAGGTTTTTACATCGGAATGATATCGCTGTACCCACATGATTATACTATTTTTATTTTTAATGCACTAACCCGTGCTAAGGACAATAATTTTAAAAACCTATTTAGAGGCTAAAAATTCCACCCATGCCGGGATTCGAACTGGCTAGAACTTGTTTGTTAGAACTTGCGTTTTTCGTACAGTAATCATCTGTCAATCGGCTAGTAAAAGCAGCTGTCCTTTTATGTACCTACAGTCTGTTAGCTTTTTAGAATATTATACCTCGGCTACTATCGGATAGAATCGGATATATTCGTGTAATAGACATAATTATCGGATCTAATATGACACTTAATTTCAAAATCGGAACTAGTCGGAACTAGTATGAGGCAGAAACTAGTGTGCTTTCGGCAAAAACCGAAACCTACTCTAGAGCCCGTGGTGTATTCTAAAAGCTAACAGACTGTATTCACTTCGGCTAAGTGACAGTACCTATCAGTTGGCCAAAGCGCATACAAAAGAGATAAAATTCAACTGAGCTGTTGCTACTATACTTTATCGCACAGGAATCATGTCTCAGTACTCAGTTATGGATCTTATGGATATGGACCTATATAAGTCCCACGGCAGAGCACATTTCTTCTCTCAGAAAGAGAGAAGCTTTCTTAACACGCGAGCCCACCGCGACTTCGCAATTTCAAGTGCTGATGTATTCGGAAACCTTAGACACCTCAGACACTCAGGTTGTGGATCATATTTATGACAAATTTAATGTTGTCTATGTACTATATACTATACTTTATGTAATCAAATTAAAATAAAGACTCTTGTTGCGTGTTGTAACTTTTGCAGAAGTGAAACATTAGTGGTATCTTAAATTTGGATAACGTTTGGTGCCAGCTGTTACGTTTTAGAATTACCAACCTGGAAACCAAAATCGATAATGGACGACAACCCTTGGTATGTCTCCACTGCTGGGGCACGAGTTTCTTTCTGTATCGCAAGAAGGTTAAGTCATACTCCACCACGGGGGCCAAGTCCGGGTTGGTGGAGGTTTGTAAGACAGTAGCGGGCCTTTGACAGGCGGGCCACTGTTAGAAGTATCAAGCTGCTCATAAGGACTCTGACATGTCTTAACGACTGCCATTACATGGCAGCCGGCATGAACGGTTTAACGTGCTTTAATGAAAAAATGCCACGGGGCGGTCATTCATCGAGCACATGACCGTGCCTGCTGTTACTTAACCAATTGATTGATTCGAATCACTGGGTTCTACAAGTACTAGGCCCTGAGCACTTCCGATTATATATTGATCTAATTTAGGCTCCATACTTCCAATCCTCATCCACAAATTGTGCCATCGCATTTGTAGATTGAGAACATAAACATATTTGTATTTGGAACCTAAGAGTGACGGATCAGTTCCTTTTTATGTTCTGAAAAAAGTGCGACTAAAGATGCTGTCGGAATTCTTGCCCTAGCGTTTTAAAAATGTTGCAGTCTATATTAAGTTTTTTTTTATTTATTTAAAGTAAGAAAAAAATACATGCAATATAATGCCTCCCATCAGACAAGGTTTATCTGTGGATTGGGTTAGGTAAGTAGTCACTAGCTTAACATGTTGTTGGAAATAATATACTATACTAGTGCTAAGCTCGGCAAATAGCTTGAACAAAGTCAGAATGAGCTTGCGCTATACGCGCAAGGGCTAACCCCCGCTTTACTATACAACCCCCCCCCCCAGTGTTAATGTAAAGTTAACAGGATCTGTCTCTTACAGCTTCTCTGATTCTCTACGGTTTGCAGAAAGAGACAGAGGTAAACTCACATATGTACCTGACGATCCCCAACCCGCATGCCCAGCGTGGGGGTTATGGGCATTACCCCCTAATGATGGCACAACCTTGCGCTCATTTGGGGAGGGCTATGTCCAGCAGGAGACTAATATAGCCCGAAGAAGATGTACCTATTATTTCTTATAATACCATCATACTCAAGCGCTCGTGCCCTAGTCGAACCAAGTGATTGGAATCAATCACTTGAATTAAGCAACAACAGGCGCGATCAGGTGCAGGATGGGTGACGGTCCCGTGACTACCGCTAGTGGCATTTTTCCGAGCGCTTCCGTGCTTCGCAAGGCACGTTAAGCCGTTGGTGCCGGCTGTCATGTAATGGCAGTCGTTAAGCCACGTCAGAGGCCTTACGGCTTGATAACTTCAAATCCTCCACCAATTCGGACTTGGCCCCGTGGAGTATAGCCTTACCTTCCTACGATGCAGGAAGAGACCCGTGCCCCAGCAGTGGGGACATACAAGGGTTGATATCGATCGTACTCAATGTTTCGTGTGCAATGTCATTATTGTCCCCTGGAGGGCGTCCACAATACTTCGCCATCTAAAATCATAAGGCTCGTAATTCATAACATACACAAAAGCCAATTGGGCCCAGTAAAATATTACGTATTTTTAAAAGCTTACCTACCTACTCTAGAGTAACAAAAGCAAATGTGATTTCTCACGTTACTATTATGCTTTTGTTTGTCCTCCTTTATTTTTGTTTCAAATGCTTTGTTTTGGTTTCATTAAGCGTTGCCTACAGTGTTTGGATTAGCATTATCACAAATTTTGTTATTTCTTTTAGCCGCTAGTCTATCGGTGTTATTTTCCCGTGAAAGTGTAATAAAAACATTCGGTGGCCTGTTACATAGAAATACAATTCTAAACCATGAATTATGCGATTAGTATACATTGAAAAAGTATTTCTTAATGAGTATTTCTTAATTATTCGCGATACTCATGCATAGTTATATATTAAACGGGTCAAATCGCGATTATTTATTAGGTAAAAGGTATTTACCTTATTTCCCGACGTTTCGGCAGCGTACAGTTGCCGTGGTCTCGGGTAGACTGAAGTGGCGAGTAACGTCAATTATTGTGGGTAGTCACTATTAATGTCACGATGCTCATTCATTACTCATTCATCACATACTCATATATTACAAATACTTATACAAATATATTTATTGTGTAACCATGATTTTCAATATCTGGGGTTGTGCAGAGGCCTTCTCTTAAGTAAAAAAATACCTGTGCCAGAAGACCCCACTGCTTTACATCCATTGCACATAGGTGTCATTAATATCGTTTATCAATATAATTTTATGAAATTCATATCCAAAACTTTATTAGACTTTTTTTTCTAATCAAATACATTATTTAGAAAAGAAATAATGATTATATTTTTTAATACAGTACTAAGCATGCAATGATTAAGAGCTAGTTCAGACATGGCGGATTCCGCGCGGATGCAAACCGCGCGGTTCTAAACGCAGTTAGGCGCGGAGAGCGCTGTCATCCGCATGGGGTGACAGTCCAATCATGGAAGTCGAAGAAGCAATAATGTGTGTATTTGTTGCTCCTACCCGCTCTGCTCCGTTTCTAATAATTTTATTGGAATATTCTGTCAATTGGATGTCCCACAAAGCAGGTCTCTTTTCCACCTCATCGATGAATAGCTCGGTGTCGAAGCGATCCATTGTCACCGTCCTATACGCACGGCTTCCGCGCAGCGACTGAACGCGCTCTAGGTACGTCAAGTAAATAGATGCGAGCGGCGACCGCGCGAATTGATTTTCAAGCGGTTGAGTAGCGGTAGCCGCGCGGATTGTCAATCCGCGCGGACAGCTATGAACGAATTAATAGGTGCTAATGTAAATAAGATCCGCCCGGTCTAACCGCGCGATTTGCATCCGCACGGATTCCGCCATGTGTGAACTAGCGCTATGTGACAACGTAATTTCCCTAATTCCTGTTTCGCAGTGTTGCAGTTCTCGTGGTCATGGGAAGACTGAAGTGGCGAGTACCTAAAGTTCTACGTAACAAATAATCGCGATTAGACCCGCTTAATATATAACTACACATTGTAAAGTCAATCACCCCACAATTATACCTATATACGCTAAATGACTACAATCCAAACTTTGTTGCAACCATTCGCAGTACCGTCTTCCTACTTGTTAATTGTGGGGTGATTGACTTTACAATGTGTAGTTATATAGGAAGACGGTACTGCGAATGGTTGCAACAAAGTTTGGATTGTAGTCATTTAGCGTATATAGGTACATTTGGGTACTGCCTACCTCGATGGTTGTCTCCCCCGCGGGTTGACTGGTAGAAAATGCAATTAGCATCTAGGCCTTCTTTTGTTTATTATCTTTTGTGGTCTAAAGAATTTATAATAATATAGTTTATACATTGACAAAAATGGTGGTGCTCTTTTCATGCAGACCATTTGTTATTTTATAAATGCTAAAATGTGGGTAGTTTGAAAGGATATGCAATTAATAACCGAAAATGTCAAAAAACCTATTAAGGTTGAAACTTTTAAGTAAAAGCGTAATTAAGAAAAATGTTGAGGAATTTTGTTTACAACAACAGCGTGACTAATAAGTAGAGTCTGTTAGCTTTTAGAATATACCTCGGGCTCTAGAGTAAGCTTCGGTTTTCGCCGAAAGCACACAAGTGTAATACTACTTCCTGCTCTGTATGAAACTTTTCTTCACAATTTTGAAAAGTTATGTAATGTTATAAATACATAATAAACCTTACCTTCGTCGTTAGGCTATTCTAGTCCACTGCTGGACATAGCCCTCCTCTAAAGAGCGCCACGTTGTGCTATCATAGGGGGTAATGCCCATAATCCCGACGCTGGTCATGCGGATTGGCGATCGCCCTTACCATATTGCAATATAATCGGTTCTATCCGATAGTAGCCGAGGTATATTCTAAAAGCTAACAGACTATACCCCCTCTGTCGTTCAGAACAATGACCCGCGGCACCCGCGTCACTGCTCGGACTGGCTACTAATGGTTCTCATACATGCGAGTTTGTGTCGAGATAGTTTTGCAAAGTCTTTTAAAAAAGAAATAAACAAAATAAAACTAACTTAGTGTGTCCGATTGAAATTGTGAAGGTGCATTCATCTTTAAATTATTTTTTTAATGCACTAACCTAAGGACAATTTTTAAAAACCTGTTTATAGGCTAAAATTCCACCCATGCCGGGACTCGAACCCGCGACCTCTGACTAACCGTGCCAGCGCTCTCCCAACTGAGCTAATGGGCGACTACCGGCATCAGTAAAATTTCGAACCTCTTTACTATAGTCTCTGTATTACGTACAGGCAGCAACATCTGGCTGAAGTTATTTGCATCACTTGCAGCCCCAAGTACCTACTATGCAGTTAGGTTTTACATCGGAATGATATTGCTTTACCCACATGGTTATATTCTTTTTTTAATGCACTAACCCGTGTAAATCCATCTTACTCTGGCTTATAACCACACAAAAGTCACACCGTAGAGACTAAACTACATACACCAGACACTTGTAAAATGTATTGCTAAAAAAACCTATTAGCATGGTTTAGTGCATTAAAAAGAAGAATATAAATGCATTGCTGTTTTTTCAATAAAGCAATTTTATCAAACTCTAACAGTCGATTCTTTAATTTATTTTTATTTTTCCCTACGTGAGAACCATCCTCGTACTTCAAGGAATATTTAAAAACAAGAATTAGCGCAATCAGTTCAGCTGCTCTCGTGATTTGCGCTTACCAACACATTCAGCTATTCATTTTTATATTAAAGAAGATGTTGTAAGGAAAAGGGATACATCTATTTAGAGGCAAAAAAATTCACCCATGCCGGGATTCGAACCCGCAACCTCTGGCTATCCGTGCCAGCGCTCTACCAATTGAGCCAGAGGTTGCGGGTTTGAATCCCGGCATGGGTGAAATTTTTAGCCTCTAAATAGGTTTTTAAATTTGTCCTTAGCATGGGTTAGTGCATTAACAATAAAAATAGTATAAGGGATACATCGTGAGGAAACCTGATTGCTCGGTTGGTCACATACGTCAGCGCTTGAAATAGCCAATCCGTGATGGGACTTATGGTGACTAACTCTATACTCTCTCTCTGAGAGAAGAAAATGCCCTACGTAACAGTGGGGCATATATAGGCTGCAAAGCCTGTTTTATTACTATTATATAAGAAATAAGAGCTAATATTTACATAAGAAGCGCTCGTGGCCTAGTCGAACCAAGTGATTGGTTTAGTCAGTTCAATCACTTGAGTTAAGCAACAACAGGCGCGGTAAGGTGCAGGATGGGTGACCGTTCTGTGACTACCGCTAGTGGCATTTTACATTTGGCACGTTAAGCCGTTGGTGCCGGCTGCCATGTAATGGCAGTCGTTAAGCCATGTCAGAGGCTTCATGGGCGGCTTGAAAACTTCTGACCGTAAGACCCGCCACTGTCTTACAACCCTCTACTAACTCGGACTTGGCCCCCGTGGTGGAGTATGGCCTACCTTTCCTGCGATGCAGGAATAGACTCGTGCCCCAACAGTGGGGGCATACAAGGGTTGATATCGAAGAGCTAATATTGATTAAAAGGGTGAAGCCCTATTGATGTCCAATATACCGGCTTCCGATGTACATTTTTTCCAATTCCGCTCGTGGGGAATTCGAAAATTCCTTTTTTATTAACGACTTACCACCATTTTGCGTTGCCATGATTTCATTCGTGGCTTAAAATATTCATACTCGCTTCACGGTTCATAAACTCATCGATTTTACATACAGTTTTATCCCGCATACAGTTGTATGACTAAAGTTTGGCGTAGCATAGTGTAATGGGTTGTCTTAAACGCAGAATACGCAACAGTGCAAAAACAAAGCCCCATGACTTTATTGCTTTTTCTAGAAGAGAACAGAATAATACACGATGGACACGTATTTTTTCTTTGGTCGTATTTTTTTGGAAATAGGTAATATAAAAACCTATTTAGAGGCTAAAAATTTCACCCATGCCGGGATTCGAACCCGCATCCTCTGGCTATCCGTGCCAGATAGCCACGGATCCTGGCACGGATAGCCAGAGGATGCGGGTTCGAATCCCGGCATGGGTGAAGTTTTTAGCCTCTAAATAGGTTTTTAAATTTGTCCTTAGCACGAGTAAGTGCATTAAAAATAAAAATAGTATAAATATGTAATAGTTATTTTTATGTATTAAACTTTACTATATTTATTTTTAATGCACTAACCCGTGCTAAGGAACAAATTTAAAAACCTATTAAGAGGCTAAAAATTTCACCCATGTAGTATACACCATGATATTTGCCCTTTTCAAAGCTTACATTTAATAATTTTCATTCAACTTTTGTCTGGGTGTAACCAAAACTTATTTTGAAATATCCTCGTCAAACATTGACAAGCGTCAAACTCATTTCTCTGCCTGTACCTCCTTGATACAGGCATGAAATTATGTTACGTTAGTTAGTATATACTTGCCGACTACATTACGTATTATCCTTAATTTTTTTAGACCCAGCGAACTTCGTACCGCCGCCGAACAGTTGATTCTTTTATTTTGTTATTTTTCTCTATTTACGACACTAGTTTTGGACCAGGACGAGGGATTGTGTTGTGTAGAAGTGATTGACTTACTAACTGACTCAGCAAACTTCGTACCGCCTAAGAGTCGATTCTTTAATTTTTTTTCTCTTTTTCTCTTCGTAAGAACCATCCTCGTACTTCAAGGAATATTCTAAAAAGAGAATTATCGAAATCGGTTCAGCTGCTCTCGAGTTGAATGAATGAATGAATATACTTTATTGCACACCAGGAATTTTGCGCTTACCAACATTCAGGGGTTCATTTTTATACTATAGAAGACTACCTGACCCAGCGAACTTCGTACCGTCTAACAGTCGATTCAATATTTTTTTTAAATTTCCGTAAGAACCATCCTCGTAATTCAAGGAATAGTCTGAAAAAAGAATTACCAAAATCGGTCCAGCTGCTCTCGAGATTTGCGCTTTCCAACATATTCAGCAATTCATTTTTATATTATAGAAAATATCACTGCCCAGATGTAAAGGAAAACTTCGCGAGAGCATCTGAGTTTCTGAGAGATGTTCACATATCTTAGCGGTTCAATCATTCGGTGATGGACATTGTCTCTCTCTCTCTCTCTCTCTTTCTTACTCTCTATCTCTTACTCAGAGAGGGCTTATGCTCTTCAGTGGGATCTAAGCAACGCTATACCAACCCCAGATCGTGGTGTTGTGTCGGAGGTGTCCAAATACCTCAGCGCTTGAATATGCCAAGTCGGGGTGGACACGTGTGGTAATTAAGGCCATACTCTCTCTCTTTCTGAGAGAAGACCTGTGCCCTGCAGTGGGACGTATTTCTTTTTCTTCTGGACAAATACTGTTACTCTTAGTACATAAAACGCTTTTTATTTCTTTTCATTTCTTTGGTTCCGTAGAGTCTTGGGCTGATATAAGGGCTTTCCATTTATCTCTGTTCATAGCTAGGGATGGTAGCTCCAGCAAAAATTTTACCTTCTCTTTCGTCTCCGAGAGAGACCGGATCTCTTCCACGTCTGAGACGGTGTTCCGGGTCGTCGTGAGCCTCCGGCAGGTTTCCAGTCGAGAGCCACCTTTGGAATGTTTCACGTATTTAGGCTCCATAAAATAATTCCACCTTATGCATGGCTTACTATTTATTTTCGTCTTGGATTTTTTCTGAATTTTCGACAACCGCCACAGAATTATAACGCCCATATGCGATGATCTTGAAAAGTTTAAAATATGCTACGGATACCCTACGTAGTCACCCTAGTTAGATAAATAGATAGATACGTTTACATGGTACCATTATAAAAGATGATTATGAAACGCTCGTGGCCTAGGCGAACCGAGTGATTGGAATCAATCACTTGGTTAAGCAACAACAGGCGCGGTCAGGTACAGGATGGGTGGGCATCCCGTGACTACCGCTAGTGGCATTTTTCCGAGCACTTCCGTGCTCGCAAGGCAAGTTACGCTAAACCGTTGGTGCCGGCTGTCATATGATGGCAGTCGTTAAGCCATGTCAGAAGCCTTATGGGCGGCTTGATAACTTCTCATAGCAAGGCCCGCCACTGTCTTACAGTCCTCCACCAACCCAGACTTGGCCCCCGTGCTGGAGTATGGCCTAACCTTCCTGCGATGCAGGAAGAAATCGGTGCCCCAGCAGCGGAGATGTCTCCACTGCTGGGGCACGGGTCGCTTTCATGTATAATCGTTATCAACAAGGGTTGATAACGATTATACATGAAAACTTGTCATTTAAAAATTTTAAAAACTGGAATTGGCACCGCAATATCCTTGTAATACCAAGTATGAATATTTATATACAGACTTATCTACCTTAACTAAATAAATAGTATACACTGAGCCCTCTACTCAATAGTCATAGCACGTAGCTGCAGCTCTGAGGCAACAATATTACAAAACCCTCACTAGTACATCCATTATTCAGTCTAATACCCGCTGTGGCACATACCTTTCATAAAGACCCGACCTTCAAAATGTCTGGTTGGAAACCACGTACGTGCTTACACAGCTGTAGGTCAGTAGATTCTGCGGTGTTGACGGCACAAAAGGTCTTTATAGTCTCTTTATATCTTTCCTACCACAGCAGGAGAGGCTCAATCTCAAGGAGGGCTCAGCCCTCCCCTAATGAGCACCACAGCGCAAGGTTGTGCCATCATAGGGGGGTAATGCCCATAATCCCCACGCTGGGCATGCGGGTTGGGGATCGCAGTTTAGTGGAATTGTACTGCTATTATAAAGCAATACATTTATTAAATTCTTTTTGTTGCACAAACTCGTGCTAAGGGCAATTTTCAAAAACCAATTTAAAGGCTGAAAATTGCACCCACGCCGGGACTTGAACCCGCGACCTCTGGCTAACCGTGCCAGCGCTCTCCCAACTGAGCTAATGGGCAAGTACCGGCATCAGCGAAATTTCGAACCTCTTTACAATATTCTCTGTATTACTTATGATACATTTCTGTCATTTATTTTTACACGAGCATAAAATAAACTCACGCCTGCATCACAAAGGGGCAGAGAGAGCAGTGTCTCTGCCTGCCTGTCAGGAACGTGCCACTTGCCACGATCCTGACACGATCACATCTCGACACGATCTACCGGCGTCCGTGCAACGACTAATTAATCACTTTCGCCTTAATCACAAATCAATTAACGACTAATCACTTTCGCTTGATCAACATTAATTAGTCGTTGCACGGACGCCGGTAGATCGTGTCATGATGTGATCGTGTCAGGATCGTGGCAAGTGGCGCGTTCCTGATAGGCAGGCAGAGACACTGAGTTTTTTAACTACTCGATCGCGTTAACGTAAATTCATATTTCTATGGCATCGAGGAAGCACCACCTAGCGACAAGTATGGAAATTAAAATTGCTGAGTGCGAGTTGTAATGGTTTACGTTGAGAAGTGAACACGTTTACCAGCCAAAACACGAATAAACGCGAGTGCGAGTTGTACTGTGACAGCTTTTTGCCAGTTCGAACGGTTAACTTACTCATACATGCTCATACTCACTACTCAATGCTCGATTAACGCGGTAGTAAAGTTATTCGATTGGATCTGTCAAACTCGCACTAAGCACTCTGGTCTCTCAGTTTATTTACGTCGTTGCACGGACGCCGGTTTTAGGTACTCTTTATCTTACTGCACAATCACATCTTCGTTAGCTGCAAGGACTATAGTATCTTCCGTGAGTTTTCTCTAGGAGCCATTTGCTTTCTTTCCCGCTAAAGCTCGGGTTAGTTCTGTTCTTGTCGGGATTTGTTCGCGGCTATTGCTTTCCAGTGATAAAATGGCCTGTTGGCTAGGTCTTTCTTTGATAAGATTTAGAGGTGAGAAAACTAAAACTTAGGCCTTTCTTCTACTTTTTCAGGCTATATTAGTCCACGCTGGATATAGTCCTCCCCTAATAAGCGCAATAGCGCCCTGTCTTCACTTAGGCCTTTGCATCTACGTTATGAGATGATTTATACAGCGAATTGTTCGTAGCCCCGGCTGCCTTAATTTTCTTAAATGATCACGAAAGTTAAGCATCATAGGGCGAGTTCAGTGCATGGATGGGTGACCGTTTATCACTAACACTAGTGGCATTTTTCCGACCTGTTCCGTGCTTCGCAAGTCACGTTAAGCAGGTGCCGGCTGCCGTCGATATATGGCAGTCGTTAAGCCACGTCAGAGGCCCTAGGTCCTCTAGGACTCTTGCAAGCCTCCACCAATCTGGACTTGGCCCCCGTGGTGGAGTATGGCCTATACCTTCCTCAGGGAAGAGACCCGTGCCCCTCAGTTGGGACATAATGGGTTATGATGATGATACAGTGACCAGTGGCACCTTTATTCACACTGGATGGGTGAAGAGACGCTTACAAGTCAATACTCCGTACTAAACAATCCAATTTAGAAATAACAATCAAATTTACAAATGTCAAAAAGAAAATATTACATGTCAACATCATAATTATGCAATATGTCAGGTCAATCAATTATAGGCAAAATAATAATAATAATACATAATTATGTTGAGTAAATTACCTAATTATTATGCTAAATTCTGCTAAATAAGTGTTAAAAAGCTACGATATTACGATACAATACGCAAAATCTTATAAGCTTCTCTGCTTAGTCACTTTTACAGACTAGGAATTCGTCATACGAATAAAAACACCGCTCGATAAGCCATTTTTTTTGTTTTTGTTTAAACACGTACTCACTGCTTGCGCTCGTAATTTCCTCTGGAAGTTTGTTGCATACCTCCGGAGCCATAACGTGGATAGTTTTACCTTTCCTGGTCAAGTGGCGAGCGACTCCAGCAAGTCTTTGCGCACCCCGCGTGGCATAATGCAAAAGATACACAAACACAATCAGACATATACACACCCTCACACACACACACACACACACACACACACACACACTGACTCAGTGTGTGTGTGTTTAACTTAACCTTTATTAACTTAACCTTACTTAACCTTTTATTATTGAAACTAAAAGCTAAGACACCTGTGTAAATCTATATTTAGAGTGTTAGTACCCACGACACAGGTTATGCCTAGTGTGGGTGCTACTGTATATTGTAATGTTAATTGTCTTCTGTTCAATAAAGTTTTTATTTATTTATTTATAATCGTGCCGGTCCCCGCGACGCGCGTACTGCTGTAGGTGCTCGCGCGCGTACAGCGCCACCTGCAGAACCAGCAGTTCGGGCAGTGTCACAATCCGCTGCTCCACGAAGTGCGGCCGAAGTCCTTGGGACATTGATTTTGGAAGGTGCAGGCTTGCCCTACACCTTCTTACACGACAGCCGCATACGGAGAGCTTAGTCAGTTTAGCCTACAGGAAAGAGATGCCAATACGTGCCGAGGCTTATACCTACAAAATGTAAAAATGTTATAATATAATAATAAGAGTATTAATTAGAGTAGAAGTCATGAGTGAGGAATCCTTAGTGTCTGCGGTATGGTATAGGATGTTGAAGGCGACCGTGCATGCCACGGGGAACGAAATAATTCTTATTTTTGTGACTAAAACTGCCGTAAGCACTACACAATATTAAGTAAGTAATATTCTGGTGGTGTAATAAAGTGTTCTCTATCTATAATGTATCTGAGATTGTTTTAAACATTAATATTACATTGTAACAAGCTCAACCCGAGATTTGACACGAGATTTTTGTCTACTCGACTAGCTGACCTGCAAACGTTTTTTTGCCATATTAAATTAGCCTAACCCATTCTCAGACCTAGCAAATTCTCACAAAAAAAATCATCAAAATCCGTGAAACGCAGCTCTACGCAAATTAAAATAATATTTTAAAATGTTGCATGTCATTTTTTATTTATACAAATATTTATTTAGTCATATTAAACCTACTATATCCCAGTGCATCATAATCTCTCTTCACACTTTCAATGGGTTAAATCACTCAATAGCCGTCAGCCTTGTTAAACAAAGCGACAAGAGCTCCGCGCTGCAACGCTGCCAGATAAATCGGATGCAGTTATCTTCCAAAACTGTGTGAGAGATGGATGTGGATGAGACCTTCACTACACTACGGCCTGAAGGCTGCGGATTACACTGTACTACATTGACATTCGCAAATTCTGTCATTCTGCGAGTTCTAACTTTAAATCGCCACGACCGTGCAGTTGTCATTGTTCCACAAATCAATAGCAGAATCTAGGCTCTGGTTGGAGGGCGTCCATTTGCCGAGTCGCGGTCTCCACTCAGGAACTCGTTTACTCCAGCGGTTGTCGGTTCTTCGCGAGATGTGGCCAGCCCACTGCCACTTCAGTTCGCTAATTCTCTGAGCTATGTCGATGACTTTGGTCTACCACGGTCTTCAGTCTCGACTAATCAATTGACTATTTTTCATACTCTCTATCCAAGAGAAGGCCTTTGCCCTGTAGTGGGACGTATGTAGGCTGAATTGTTATTATTAACTGTTTTATTGTAAAAACTGTTTTTATACGAATTTTACTCGTTCATTACATTTTTACAATTTTCCGACGTTTCGGCACTTTTTCAGGTGCCGTGGTCTCGGATGACTTAGGTGACAGGCATCTTTTTGAAAGCATTAACTGAGTTAATTATGAAGTTACGTTCCCAAATAGGTAAACAAATTATTTTGTATACAGTCAACAATATTGATTATTAGTAATTGAAGTTAACCGATATGTACCCTTAAAAGTAATTTCTCAACATTTTTTTACGGTATATCCGCACTATTCTTTCCTCCTACTGCAGCGGTGCAGCGATCACTCACTGTCGCGTCTCTGGCTGACCCCTCGACGACTCGGCGTGAAGTGGACAACTTAATGGAAGCTTCATCGCGAACCAAGTTCTTATCACGCCCAATTCAATTCTTCGGGCCGATCTTTCAACTTTTAGAAATATATTGTTAGTTTCGAGGTATGATCATGCAACTTTTCACGTTTGATTTCGAGGTTGGTCGCTAAAAGTACTGTGGGCCTTGCGTGGGAACCAAGTAAAGACCACCAATATCAGTTCACGCTTTGTTAAATCACTGTAAATAATTAATTAGTCACTTGATGGCTCTCAGCACTTGTACGTGACATGCTTGACGTTCCGGACAACCGCCATTTTGTGCCGAATACGTACCGACTATATTCTTCATGCAATCTACTCCTCCCAAGGTTGTCTGGAAGAGATCGTTCTTAGCGATAAAACCGGCTGTTGTATAACATTACATAGAATTATTTCTTTTTCCTGGTTGTGCAATGAAGACTTCTCTATCTCTATCTATCGAGTTATAAGTATTATCAAACGGGTCTAATCGCGATTATTTATACGCACAATATTTGACTGTACTCGCCACTTCAGTCTACCTGAGACCACGGCAACTGTAACGCTGCCAAAACGGTTTTACGTGATAAATAATCGCGATTAGACAGACCCGTTCAATATATAACTTTGCATAAGCATCGCGAATCATTAGGAAATTCTATCTATCTATATACCGTGTGTATACCGTCAATCCACGGCAAGTACGGCGCGTGATTAATTTATTAAGCCCATTAGATGCATTAGCCTATATACACCCCACTGCAGAGCACAGGCCTTCTATTGCAAAGCCTTTTAGGCAGCCTTAAATGTAGGCTTAGAGAGAGAGAGTATACATACATACATAACCTCACGCCTGTATCCCAGAGGGGTAGGCAGAGACCAGGGACTGCCACTTGCCACGATCCTGACAGATCACCTTCGCTTCATCAACGTTCACAAGTCGTTGCATGCACGCACGCCGGTTCCGAGTACTTTTTAACTTTCCCTTTGCTAATACATCCCCTATTTGGTCGATGTAAGTCCGTCTGGGATGTCCCTTACCAGCCCTTCCACTCACATTCGCAATATATATTTGTTTCGTCAATCTTTCTTCCTTCATTCTCTCCACATTTCCAAACCAACGCAACATTTCTTTCTCTATTCTAGTCACTACATCCTCTTTCAGTCCACAACGTTCTCTAATCAGACTATTGCGTATCCTGTCATTCAAAGTAACACTACACATACTTCTCAAGGACCTCAAGAGAGCGAGCGTGGGCTTGATTAACACGCGTGCCCACCATAGGAAGTAATTTCAAGCGTTGAGTATGTAACATCTGAGACACCCGTTTCCTCACGATGTTTTCCTTCACAGTTAGCGAGTGGTTCCTATTGCTACTGAAACTTCACAAATGTACTTAATTAGAAAACAAAGTCACTGATGGTCAAAGTATTTGACGCTTATTCGCAAACCCTTTTACCACGATGGCTCGTCATCGACATGCTAAGGCGATTGCTGCAAGCCGGATTCAAACCCACAACCTCTCAAATTAAGAACGGCGGTCTACCGCCCGTTCTACAAATGACTGTAAAATAACGTGCTTCATAAAAAAATGCATTCCACTACACCCATTATATTTTACTTCCGGCAAAACAGTAAAAATAAAACGAAAATTTCACTTTCATAATTCATACAAAAATTCGACGTTACGCGCCACATTTTCCATTTACCCTAAAATACCGGACAAGTGCAAAGCTGACTCGCCCACCGAGGGTTCCGCACACATTCGTAGCTACTTACATAACCACGTTCATAATCGACGTTCGCAGTATTTTCCTAGCTTTTCTCGAACTTCTAAGAAAGGTCGGGAAAAGCTAGGAAGACATTTTTTATGATAGATAGATAGATAGATAGATAGAATATTCTTTATTGTTTACAGAAATTACAGTAACAGAACTTATATAAAAATATAGTACAAATGGCGGCCTTATTACTAAAAGCAATTTCTTCCAGGCAACCATAGCCATGATTTTACTACCAATAGATAGTTTTCAGATTTTCCTTTGTGTTTGTTGATAAAGACGATATAAATTGCATATTTGATAGTTCTGGGTCAACCGAAAGTACCCTATAAATTTTGATTCCTTTCAGTGGCGATATAAATGTTCTTTGCGGCATAACCGCATGTAACTTCAAGACAGCTCCAAGGGACTGTAGCGTACATAATTTTAATTTTAACTCGATACCTCCATGCGTGCCTAAAGTCTTGACAGGCAGAATGAAGGATAACAAAGTGATCCTATATATAGGGGTTCCGTTTTTTCTTTTTGACCTAGGGAATCCTAAAACACCTCACATCACCGCATTCCTTACTACGTTTTTTTTACTTAGTCCAAATTGTAGACTTTTAGTCCGGATTTACTTACGGGTGTTGTTATATCGGAAAAGTCCGACCAGGTGAAAGTGTGAGACAAGCAACCGACGACGCGAGCTCCGTCTCTGCTCACCATGATTAAGCTCTGCGAATCGGAGCGAAACCTGGTCGGACTTTTCCGATATAACAACACCCGTAAGTAAATCCGGACTAAAAGTCTACAATGTGTTGTGCTTACGAAAGTTTTAGTTCAAAAATTAGTCCAAATTGTATCCCAATGCTGGGCAAAAGCCTCCCTTTTAGTTCTCCACTGCTTCCTTAGAGACAACCTCCTGCCAGCTTGGCATTAATGTAACGGTGCAAAGCTCTTTACACCATTTTTTTATATTTCTTTAATTCTGTCTATCATTTTCAAAATTTAAACAACGTAACCCATTTCTGAGATTTCCTTGACTTTTTGGCATTACTACTTTACATTTCAACTAGACCCGACTACATAAATCTTCCTTTACCTGCTTATTCTGTTTTTATCAAGTTTTCTGTGTATATTAAAATAAAAATTAACTGAACATAATTATTAGAAATAAAACACACATTCCAGTTTTATAATTTATGAAACGGTTTTCAATCTCACACTAAGGTTGTCCCGCCCTCTCCACTTAGGCTGGCCACGTTTGCAATACCCTTCGCGTGGAACCCAGCCAGTGTCTAATTTTGCCCACCTCTTTAGCCCATAGGGCTTATGTCATTCATCACGTTTGCTATATCCGTCACATGGAACCCCGACAGTGACCACTTTTGCCCACTTGTCTGAGCCCGTGTAATTCGTTAAATTTTTACTATTTTAATTTCTCTTTATTGCCTTATACCCTTTACGAGACAAAGATAATCTTTTCCGACCAGTAGTTTTCTTTTATTGCCAAGCATATAATGCAATGAAAACCCGCATTCTGTGGGCTTGGACGTAAAAAGCAAACCTGTTAGAAAGTATCCCGGTGTTGACACTGGCTTGTCTCTATCAGGCACTCGTTATCTTAATCGCGATATAAGGGACAGTAGTTACGTTTGTACTTTTACATAGATCATTAACTGGAGACCGTTCTTGATTTCTGAATTATGGTGTGTCTCTATCTACTTGTTCTTGGTCGGTACACTCTGTTAAGGCTTCATTGCCAAATATACTGTGAGTGGCACAAAATAAATAAATATTCATGGACATATTACACAGATCTCGTTAGCCCTATATTAAGTACAACTAAATGACTTGTGTTAAAGGTGCTAACTCGACGATAGATTTAATACAATAAATACATAGATAACATCCAAGACCCGAGACAAACTAGAAAAGTTCGTTTCCTAGTTCGAGCCAGCCGGGGATCAAATCCGAGACCTTTGGTTTTACTGTCAGCGTGCCAAACCGCTGCGCCACCGACGCCGTCGTCAAAAGTACTAGCACTATAGAAATTACTTATATTTTTTTTTCATGTAATCTGTCATTTTGTGATTTAAAACCTCCGTCGAGGTAAATAAATGTAAAATTCACTAAAAATATTCATGGACCGTTTAACTTCCCAAGAACGCGGAATAATCGTGTCAATGTTTAACAGAAATAGTCGACGTCTCCCCCACCGTTCGGAACTCATTGATCGCATAATTACTGTCTTTGGGGTTATTTGAAAACCGTGGTTGATGTGAATAAGCCACAGGTTCTCGCAGCCCTAAAAGAACACATACATACATACATACATACATACATACATACATACATACATACATACATACATACATACATACATACATACATACATACATACATACATACATAGCCTCACGCTTGTATCACAGAGGGGTAGGCAGAGACCAGGGACTGCCACTTGCCACGATTCTGACAGATCACCTTCGCTTCATCAACGTTCATAAGTCGTCGCATGCATGCAAGCCAGTTCCGGGTACTTTTTATCTTCCCCTTTGCTAATATAACCCTATTTGGTCGATGTGTGTCAGCCTGGGACGTCTCTTAGAAGCCCTTCCACTCAAAGAAAACATTCATCAAGAAATAAGGAATATATCGCAGGAAGTGTTACGGCATGTTATGGTAAATGTCATAAATAGGCCATATAAGAGACATCGTCTTTAAATTGTAATTCGATGAAATTTCATAGAATTATATACACATAAAAAAACTATTTTTAGTTGTATTACTTAGAACAGATGTTGTCGATATCGATATCAACCCTTGAACGTCCCCACTGCTTGGGCACGGGTCTCTTCCTGCCTCGCAGGAAGGTTAGGCCGTACTCCACCACGGGGGCCACGTCCGGGTTGGTGGAGGATTGTAAGACAGTGGCGGGCCTTACTGTCAGAAGTTATCAAGCCGCCCATAAGGCCTCTGACATGGCTTAACGACTGCCATTATATGACAGCCGGCACCAACGGCTTAACGTGCCTTGCGAAGCACGGAAGCGCTCGGAAAAATGCCACTAGCGGTAGTCACGGGACGCTCACCCATCCCGTACCTGACCGCGCCTATTGTTGGCGCGGTCAGGTACGGGATGTTGTAGCTGAACTAAATAGGCCACTACTTGTGCACCACACAGCATAAAAGTTTCATTATCTAATATAATAAAAGTATCGTGTTTCACAGTGTTTGTTACCGAACTCCTCCGAAACGGCTTTACAGATTTTTGAGACATTTTTGTGTGTTTTTCGTAGGTCGGAGAATAGCGCGTAGGCTAATTAATAGGGCAAAACAACGTTTACGGGGTCAGTTAGTAAAAAGTAATATTATCTATAGTATAAAAATGAATCCCCGAATGTGTTGGTAAGCGCAAATCTCGAGAGCAGCTGAACCGATTTCGCTAATTCTTTTTTTAGAATATTTCTCAAAGTACGACGATGGTTTTTACGAAGAGAAAAATAGAAAAAAAAATTTAAAGAATCGACTGTTAGGCGGTACGAAGTTCGCTGGGTCAGCTAGTCTATAATATAAAAAATTATCGCTGAATATGTTGGTAAGTGCAAATCTCGAGCAGCTGAACCAATTTCGCTAATTCTTTTTTTAGAATATTCCTTGAAGTACGAGGATGGTTCTTACAGAGGGGGAAAAAAATACTGTTAGGCGGTACAAAGTTCGCTGGGTCAGCTAGTCTATAATTTAAAAATGAATCCCTGAATGTGTTGGTAAGCGCAAATCTCGAGAGCAGCTGCGCCGAATTCGCTAATTCTTTTTTTAGAATACTCCTTGAAGTACGAGGATGGTTCCTAGGAAGAGAAAAATAGAAAAACAATTAAGAATCCACTGTTAGGCGGTACGAAGTAAGTTAATAACTTCTACACAACACAATCCATCATCCTGGTCTAAAACTAGGGTCACTGCGGTAACCGGGCAATGAAGTCACAAATATGGAAATACGGAAATACCAGAGTGAAGTCATTTGTAGAAATTTACGGCGGCTCTGAGTGGGAATCAAACCCACGACCTCCTTAGGGCGGTTCATATCGAGCAACGGGCGAATGCAGACAGGTTGCGTAATCATTATACACGAGAATATTCACGTGTCCTGGTCCTGAATAGGATACATCAAAAAATTGCAGCAAACAAAGTAACATAGAGGTTTTATTTCAGTTATCCGCATCCCCAAAGATTCATTCGACGCGATAAAACAAAAACGCTATTGTTAGCCCAGAGCTGGGGATCATAATAAAAAATCACATTATTTAACTTCCTACGCCAGTCCCGTAGACAAATTGGATTTTATTGCAGCGCAATCTCCGTTATAAATATATTTCAGCGAACACAGACAGTCGGACGGTAGTTTTGTATGAATTCTCTCTCAGACGAGCCAAATTGTATTAAAATGATGTTCCACGGGCGGCGCCTGATTTTATGCAATAGCAAAGTTGCACTGCAGCAAACGCCTGATTTTTATCAAATAGCAACAAACCATGGAGTGCGTTGAAGCGCTTTTCACCTAGCGAAACCGAGTGATTGAAATTGACCGCGGCAACAACAGGCGCGATCAGTTACTGGATGGGTGGCCATCCCGTGACTAACACTAGTGGCATTCCCCGAGCACTCCGTGCTTCGTAAGGCACATTAAGCAGCCGTTGATGTTGGCTGTCGTGTAACGGCAGTCGTTAAGTCATGTCAGAGGTGTCAGGGCGGCTTGATAACTTCTGACAATAAGGCCCGCCACTGTCTGCCGTGGTGGATTATGGCCTAACATTTCTACAATGCAGGAAGAGACCCAGCAGTGGAAACATACAAAGAGTTGATATCACATGGAGTGCGTGGTTTGCTCGGTAAGGCCAGGCGCGCACTACGATATTTAATCGCGCGATATTTTTATCGCAGAAATATAACGTATGAGTTATTATATCAGTGCGAGCAAGAGCTACAAAAAAATCGCAGCGATTTTAAAATTGTGATTTCTTATATTTTTGCGCGACTACTCGCGACGCGATTGTCGCAAAACTAAACTGTATCCTATGGAGTTGTACGGCTCCGCGCGCATTGCGATAATAAAATTGCATTTTTAGTATTATTGTATATCATTTGAGGTCCAACAATTCTCAGTAATTTGCCAAATGTTTGAATCTTCATTCGATATTAGCCAAAGAATTTTATGTGATGCAGCCGAAAATCGTTGTATTTCAGAGAAAGAAACCTTTGACACATCTTTCTGAATCCAGTATAAAGGATGAATCCAGTATTGACGAATAGCTTCTCTCTTTTATTTCTTCTCCTCAAAAGTAAAGCAAGACAGGCAATTTGTACGAAATCCATGTGAAAAATGAACAATCCATCAATTTTTTCATCGCAGTGCCCGCAGTGATTTTTGTGGGATAATAAACAGCCCGATTTTAAAATCGTGTCGCAAAAGTTGAAATCGTAGTGCGCGCTTGGCCTAACCCTTCGAATGTTATCAGACTGGGCATCAATGAAGTATAATAATATTGGCCTTTTTGCATCTACTTAATGAGATGATTTATACAGCGTCCAGTGGTATCTTCACTCACACTAGATGGGTGAAGGGACCACTCCGACGCTGTAGTGCCTGGGTCATGGTTTTATAGATGGTGTAGGCTTGCCCAGCACCTATACCATCCTGACAGCTTAGTCGGCCTAGCCCACAAGAAAGACTAGTCAATACGTGCGGAGCCAACCAAACCGCGGGTTTCCTCACGATGTTTTCCTTCACCGTTAGCGTGTGGTATTGCGACTGCAAATTCGCAAATGTACGTAACTTTGAAATCAAAAAAAGTCATTGGTACATGGCCGCACTCGGGATCGAACCTGGGGCTCTCGCTTGCCAGTCTATGGTTCTACCCACTGAGCTACCACCGCTGTCAATGAAGTAAGTATACTAAATGGTCTATGGGATATTGATTGCTATTTTCAGAATTGAGGATTTCGCTAAGTAAATATCTTACCTTATCTCCAATTAATGAGACCGGAAATAGCTCTATACGAAGTCAAAGAATATTTTTATTTTATCGGGCATTCTATCAACCGTTTAGTAGATGCAATGCCCTGGTAACTTAATTAGAGGCCACGCGGACGTTGTAGGTTTTCTTCAGAAATCCTTTAATTTGTCACAACGTGGGCTCAATCCGTAAGTCATGGTGCTTCACTTAAATTCTGACATTAAAAATTACTTCACTATAAAGGTGGACCTTTCTATGTAGTCTTGCAAAATATTGGGGCCACTTTTAGTATACGAAGATAACGTACTAGCTTTTGCGCGCCAGACGGCAAAACACGATTATATTATGACGAATTTACAATTTGGTTACACTGTGAAGGTAAACAATTCTCATAAAAGTGGATTGCGCATACTTTTTTCTCTTTTTAACTACTAGATTTTTCAATATTGTTACATAAATAGTGTAGACAAATATTGAAACATTATTTCATAACATTTGCTTTTATTCGTACTATGTATGTCTGTATTAATTTTCCAGCAGTACATATACAGAACGATCCATTTTTTAATTTTACAACGTTTATTTCTTTTTTTGTTCTTGAGGATAGGCAAACACTCTCAGTTCAAAGGTCAAGATAAAAGACTATGAATAAAAACCCAGGCCATAAATTTTAAAACCAATTATTTTTTTATTTTTTTTCAATCGTATCTGTCATCAGTGGCCAGTCTTAAAAAATATTATTTTGGTTTAGAAAGTTAAATGGCTTTCTAAACCAAAATAATATTTTAAAACAGAACGTTCCAATTCCAAATCTCACTGCTACATTTCTTTTTTCCAGACGTTCTCAACTCAAAGGCCAGACAAAATGTCTAAGTGACGGTCAAAAAATGGGCAGTGGTATGAGCAGTGCGGCCAGCCGGCGCTGGTCCACCGCCAGGAGAAAGAAAGAGAGAGAGCTACCCAACAACCAGGCCGAGTCTTCGAGGGTGCTGTTTCTGCTCTACTTGATACACCGGACCTGGAACGTGGTAGTGGAGCATGTTGATAATAAGAGTGGGAGGTAAGAGTTTTGGCTAAACAAATATTATCTACGCCATTAAAGCCGTGTTTTCACGGTTTTATTGGACTCGGACAGAGTGTGCCACCTATAATTAGTCGAATATTGTTGATTGAGTTTACATCATACTTTATTATTAAAGATATCGTTTGAACAGCCATAAACTGTTCAATATGTATTTTAGTTCCTACTTAGATTGTCACCATAATTTATAAGTGCTTTGTTCTTTTCAACTATTTATCTCTCGCTCGGACAAAATTGCCGTCCATATTGCCTGAGCGAGTGGCCAATATTTATTCAGCCCCTTTATTATACTAACAGTGCCTTGTGTATATGGCATATGTCTTACTTATACCTACGTTATGTTCTTGTAGCTGATTTTTCACCATCTTTTTAATCACTTCGACAAGGTTCACAATCAGGAGTGCGATTACTTCCACTGTATGGGGTTGTCTGATTTAGCTTTTCGGATACATGCATGTTTTGACATTTTTGGAGTCGTCTTAATGCTTAATTAATAATAATAATAATAAATAAATATTCATGGGCATATTACACAGATCTCGTTAGCCCTATACTAAGTACAATGACTTGTGTTATAGGTGCTAACTCGACGATAGATTTAATACAATAACTACAAAGATAACATCCAAGACCGGAGACAAACTAGAAAAGTTCGTTTCCTACTTTGACCCGGCCGGGAATCGAAGCCGAGACCTTCGGTTTCACAGTGAGCGTGCCAAACCGCTGCGTCACCGAGGCCGTCAATAATTGACCCCATACAGTGGAAAGTTACGTAATGCAAGAGTTGATTGCACACACATCATAAATAATTTTTATTTACCTAAATTGCTAACACTCGCTAACCGTGAAGGAAAACTTCGTGAGGAAACCTGAGTGTATGAGTTGTTCAAATACCTTAGCACTGGAAATTGCCAATCCGCGGTGGGCACGCGTAGTAATTAAGCCCATACTATCTCTCTTTTGAGTGAAGGCATGTGCCCTGCAGTGGGACGTTATTATAGGCTACATTAAAAAAAACTAAATTAATTACTGCCCTATCATAGTACAGTGTCACACAAAAACTTTGCGTTCTGAGTAATGCACACTTATGAAATTATAAGAGGAATACTACTCGACAATAAAAAGGGAAACATTGTGCTTAAACCCTCGTGTCTGAAGTGTAAACATACCTCATCGCTTGCTTCGTACAATGGTCCAACTATGAACAAAGCGGAAATCTCAGGTCTAATTAATCTCAAGTCTTACCAACATGACGTCTTCATTCCAGATGGCGGGGATCCCGCACAGTCCCAAGCACGACGACGGCAGGCCAACGGTTCGAGTCCGTCAGTCTGGCAGACTCGGACGCCGGCTCCGACTACTCGTGCTGCAGCTGCAGCTACTGCCGTCTGCGGCAGTGCGCCAACGACTGCGTCAGGTCAGTGAGACTTAATTTAAATGATATGCGTGTGCTCGGCAGTTAATTCAGTAACTTTGCGGTTGTAAACGTATAAGCAAGTTTCTTTTAATGTTTGTATTCTAACTATTTAAACATATTTAAACTGTTTGTTATTCGCGGATGACCTCAAACTATCTCTTCCTGTAAGTACTGCTGAAGACTGTGTCAAGCTACAGGACGACATAGATCGAGTGATGCGATGGAGTACAGAGAATAAGTTAGAGTTCAATGTGTCTAAATGTGCAATAATAACATTTACGAGAAAGAAGAGTCCGTTAATAGTCGAGTATAAAATAGGAGATACGCAGATGCAGCGAGTGAGTAACGTCAGAGACTTGGGTGTTCAGTTAAATTCTGACTTAAACTATCGCGAGCACATTGAGAACATCTGTAAAAAAGCGTACAGAAACCTAGGCTTTATACTTAGAAAAGGACGAGGTTTTTCACGCATTACGGCCATTGTTACACTGTACAATGCCCTAGTTAGGAGTCAAATGGAATCTAATGCTGTGATATGGACGCCACACGAAGCTAAATATCGACTTATGTTAGAGCGCATCCAAAACAAGTTTGTTAGGTACTTGTACTTGCGACTATACGGAGTCTATCCATTTTATCCACTGATGTACCCCACTCTCTTTATCTTAGGTATGGTGGGGTACAACGAACTTAAGGTGAGGAGAGACCTAGCTCTGGTGAGTTATGTTCACAAGGTGTTAGTAGGCAGGATAGCGAACCCGGTGTTGCTAGGAGCATTGTTTTTGTGTGTGCCGGACGAGTACGTGTGCCGCCGCCGCCGGCCGCCGCTGCTGCGGGCGCCGCGCGCGCGGACAAACCTGTTGGCGCGGGCGCCGCTGACGCGGGCACTCAGACTCTTAAATCGCATAGCGGAAGATGTTGATGTCTTCCATGTTACCTTGAGTGAATTTAAGAGAACTGGATTATATGTGATATGTTACATACCAATTTAAAGGTTTATGTTAGAAATAGGAAGAAGTGTGATATTTAAACATTGTTAATAAGATAGTTATTTGTATCTCCCTATTGAATTAGGTTACACCTGTAAGGATAGGGAATGTTTGGAAATAAAGAAATAAATAAATAAAATATGTTTTAATAGTTAGAATATTTTCAGGGCTTAATTGCGTAGTAATTTATTGCTATTTTATCTCGACGTAACTGTAACGTCGTCAAAACGACGAGGTAAAAAAGCAATAAATTACTACGCGATTAAGCCCCGAAAATATTCTAAATATGAGTTTAAGTTGCGAAAGTTTAAAATAATAAGTTAAATAATAATAAGAAAGTTTAAAATTGACTATACTAAAATACAACAGTTATAATATTTTTTGAACTAAAACTTTCGTAAGCATAACACATTGTAGACTTTTAGACCTGGTCGGACTTTTCCGATATAACAACACCCGTAAGTAAATCTAGACTAAAAGTCTATAGTTATAATATTATTGTAATCTAATCTAAGAAAGAAACTTCCCATTTTTTCTCATCATCACCGTCAGGATACGTCCATGGGAAGTAAAGTTATTTGTCACTAGATAGTCGTATGATATATTACCAACAGAGTGATATCATAGGTTAGGTTAAGTTCAGCACGGTGGGATGGCTTAAGTCCATCAGTCTGGCTGACTCGGACGCCGGCTCAAGCTATTCCTGCTGCAGTTGCAGCCACTGCCGTATGCGGCAGTGCGCCAACGACTGCGTCAGCTCAGTGAGGCTTTATATGATTGATGTTGGTTTATTTGTGCTTTAATGCACAAAAATTAATGAAATGAAAAGGTTTTATTCAAAGTAGCACAGAAACTGCGGCTTAAGATACAAAAAGACTTAAATATCAGGTAAATATTGATGTACAAAGGCGGACTGTGTACATCAATATTTACCTGTAATGTGTGTGTGTTCGGCAGATAACATAGGAAATTTGCAATGAATAAGTAACAGATTTTTTTTAAAACATAATAATGATTAGGTCATCTGATAAACAGTACCCAAATTACTGGTGTGCGTGCATGCAATGACTTATAAACGTTGATGAAGCGATTGATCTGTCAGCAGCGTAGACCCTGATCTCTGCCTACCCCTTTGGGATATAGGCGTGAGGCTTTGTTGTTGTTATTGTATCAGAGCATCAGACCGGCATCAGACCGAGGCAGAGATGGTGGGACGACCGGACCAAGATTTGCCTGCTCGGGAAGAGCTATCCGGTGACAAGGAGGAGTGAAAACCTAAAGGGGAGGCATTTGCCCCACAGTATTACACCGTCAAGGCTATTTAAAGAAAATTATGAAGTAAACTTGACTAAACTAAAATCCAAAAATTCTCAAACACAGTCAAGTCTATCTAGAATCTATCGCAAGAGTTAAGCAAAAATGCGCGGTCAGATCACTACCGCTAGTGACATTTTTCAGGGTCAATAGTGATAGCAAACAGTATGGTAAACTAACTCAAGTCTGTCAGTCTAGCAGACTCGGACGTCGGCTACAACTGCGACAGTGCGCCAGTGCTTCAGTGGCAGTGCGCCAATGGCTGCGTCAGTCAGTGAGAGTAAGCGTGAGTACGGTAAGCTGGTTTAAGTCCGCCAGTTTAACCAGATACGACGCTGCAGTGCGCCAATAATTACGTCAGATCCGTGAGACTGAACATAGGTTAGGTACCAAATCAAGTTTTAAGAATAATAAAAAAATGAGTTGCGATTTTTAGACTTGAGCTTTTTGAAGAGATTGAACTGTAGATAATGAAAAAACGGGTTTCAGGTTGAAGAAAATCATGCATTGCATTACCGCATGCGGTCTTGCTAAATTCCTAATGTACCGTTCAGCCCTACAACTTCCAGGAACGTGTGGAGTTTTGATGTAATCGCAGTGGCAGTATAATTCTTAGTTTAATTCGGGACAGTTCGAAATTTTAAAAGCAGCTTTATGCTATTATGTTTAATGTTTATATATAATGCCAGCGCCAGACAGAAGTTCAAACGAGTGATCACATACGTGTGCACATGTGTGGCACGGACATTTGTTACTATTGTCACTTAAAATGTCCGTGCCACACATGTGCACACTTATGTGATCACTTGTTTTGAACTTCTGTCTGGCGCCGGCATAATGCGCAATTTTATTTAAAGCGCCATCTATCTTTCCGGCAACGTTCTTAAACAGTGCGGTGTTTCCAACAGACGTAACTGAGCCGCGCTTGCCGTAGACCTCGGCAACATAGGAAAAACGTGGGGCAAGGGTACAAAAAAGACGCGCCGACTTTCTGGGGGCCGGTTCTCACTTCATTAGCAAATAAGTCGTAGGTATACGACTCTAGGCTTGTGAAATGGAATTCTACGTAAAAAGTCGAGCCTCAGCCAAAATCTGTATTCTGAACACCATGCTAGATTTAATTCGAATGAGGAAATTAGTGTCTAATGACTCTGTCGAGTTATTTTATCTTATTTTGATGCGACAAATGTCTAATCCTTCGAATATTTTGCGTTTACGCTTTGAATTCGCATGGGGGAGAATCGGCCTTCTGATTCACTTTCACACAAAATGTACTGACAGGACGGGACGAAACCCTCACAGAAGAGACGGGGCGAGGCGCGAATTCTATGTGTCGCGTCTTTTTCGCGCCCTCGTCTCGCGTCCTACCAGCGTGCCGCAGCGTCCCGTGCCGTAGAACGAAAGTGTGGTGAAAGTAAAGCCTTCAAGAAAATGCTTTAGTTCTCTCAACCGACGCTAGATCGAGCCGCATGGATTGTCGCGCCTGCACTAAACTTGTAAACGCCTGTGGTAAAACTAACAGTACAATGTTCAGCTATTATATTAGTTTATGCATGTGAAATATAAAAAAAAATGTACTGATATATATAGTATTTTCTAAGGTTAACACGAGTACTAGACATAATTAAAACTGTTTTTACACGGATTAAGGCTCGTTTATTACATTTTTACAATTTTCCGATGTTTCGGCACTTTTTCAGGTGCCGTGGTCTCGGATGACTGAGGTGAACGTCGGAAAATTGTAAAAATGTAATAAACGAGCATAAATCCGTGTAAAAACAGATTATATCATATCCACTAAACGACGAGCGCTTTGTAGAAATATAAAACGATATTATTTACCAAATCTTATAGTTCTAGATCAACGGGAAGAACCCCATGAATTTTGATTCCTTTGAGTTTCAAAACACGAGTTTTTTGTGATACAAAGGGCCGTAATTTATTTTGCGTTTACTTAGAGATTTGTTTTCTATAACTTTAAAGGACTGCAGTCCGAAGTAATCAGTAATTGGTCGGCTTTCATTGCAACTCGATACCTTTATGCGTTTCCGAGATATACGGTCGTGAAAAATAGACGGCCGGACGGACTCACAACAAAGGATTTCGTATTCCGTTTGTGGGTATCTGGGTCTATCTTAATTTTAATCCATGAGCATTCTAACAGCGTGTAAATGAGAGTAATATTTCCCGACCTATTTGAACTCATATTTGACGCTTACACCATTAAGTTAACTCAATTTCACAGTTTTTCTTACGTCAACGATTTTACCCAATCAACTTGAGAAATCGCAAATACAATGCGAGTTCCAGGAACGACGGAGTTGCTTTCTCGGATTCGATTCTCGGTACCGAACGATTGTCAATTGTCAATGTGTCGGTAACTGTTCATTGGATTGGAGAAGCCGATATGGGATTTCTATGGTGTGATTGGTAACCTTTTGCTGAGGAAGGAAATAAAGTTTGTCGGAGGCCTGAGAGATCATTGGAAAGAGTGGAGTATTATCTTTACATACAGGCACATACATCGCTTCTGGCCCCACACTAGGATACCCTGTGTCGTGGGAACCAAAAACAACGACATAAAAAACATGTAAGCATCGAAGACCTGGGGTTTTTGTCCCCAGACGGGGATCGAACCCAGGACCTCTTGCATGGTAGGCAGAGGCTATCGCTGCGCTACAGAGGCCGTAATTAATACTTAACATGCAAAAGCTTTAAGCTAAGACATTGACTGACATTCTAATATAATTTGTATATTAAATTGACATTTATTCTGGTTCTGTTTACACAATTTGACATGTAACAAAAATTTAACTTATTCATTCATTTTTAATTTTTTATTATTTTCATTTTAATATATCATTAACTCTATTTCAAATTGACATTATATTTTATTACTCTGAAAAAAATTTATTTGAATTTGTTGACATTTTTATATTATTGTTTCTAATGGTGGTGCCTTTTTTATAATTTGTACGCCTCATCAGGCAGAGCATGTATAGAACTAATTATTTTTTATATACATCCTATCAATGAACTCATGCTTCACAAATAAAAATCTTTGTCTTTGTCTTTGAAAAGGCATAAGGGAATGTAAATGGCGTTGGCTGGGACATTTTCTTCGAAGAACCGATAACCACATCCCGAAGGTGAGTCTTGACTGAAAACCTGCCGGAGGCTCACCATGACCCGAAAGACCGTCACAGACGTGGAAGAGATCCGTTCTCTCTGAGACGAAAGAGAAAGAAGTAACTTGGCCAGAGTTTCCCCTAGCCATCGATATCAACCCTTGTATACCCCACTGCTGAAGCACGTCTCATGCTGCATCGTAGGAAGGTTAGGCCATACTCCACGACGGGGGCCAAATCCGGATTGCTGGAGGATTCTAAGACAGTGGCGGTCCTTACCGTCAGTAGTAAGCAAGCCGCCCCTTAGGCCTCCGACATGGCTTAAAGACTGCCATTATAGACTTTTAGTCCGGATTTACTTACGGGTGTTGTTATATCGGAAAAGTCCGACCAGGTTTCGCTCCGATTCGCAGAGCTTAATCATGGTGAGCAGAGACGGAGCTCGCGTTGTCCGTTGCTTGTCTCACACAATGTGTTGTGCTTACAAAAGTTTTAGTTCAATAAGACTGCCATTACATGATAGCCGGCACCAACGGCTTAGCGAACCTTGCGAAGCACGATAATTTTAGTAGTAGTAGTAATTACAGGATGGTCAGCCATCCTGCACCTGACCGCGCCTGTTGTTGCTTAACCGAGTGATTGATTCCAATTACTCGGTTCGACAATGACTTTGTTTTCTAAGTTGCGTACATTCGTGAAGTTATAGTAACAATACCACTCGCTAACAGTGATGGAAAACAATGTGAGGAAACCAGAGTGTCTTAAATTGCCAATTCGCGGTGGGCACGCGTGGGAATCAAGCCTCCAAGAGAAGGCCTGTGCCCTGAAATGGGACGTTTCTAGGCTACATAAAAAATTGTTTATAAAGATTGTACAGTCTATTTATTCTTACTTGTCCAATTTAGTAAACAAGATTCTACCCTTAAACTGTGACTTTTTAGTCCAAAACTGCCATATTTCCATAAATAAAGTAACTTGGAACACTCTTTTAGATAACACGCTGCCAATTTTTTAAACATAGTTCATGATAGTTCATGAATTTGAGATAAAATGTCTAGTTTAGGCATCTAATCTCAATTTTAAGGTTAGAATCTTGTTTACTTAATTTGACAAGTAAGATAGACTGTAAGAAAGAGATTGTTTACAAACAACATTAGGTACTTTAAGTGTTGTTTACGATTTCAAATTCACCCTTTACGTCATCATTTATGAAATTGGCATCATTGAATTGTTTTACTGCAATATAGTCCTTATTGGAACTGCATAGAGTGCACGACTTAACGTTGATATACCTAATTATGTTGTCACTGTAAGATAATAAAAAAATGCCACCAACTTTTATAGATTTCTCCTTACATAATAAAGGAGACAGCTAGGTCATTGACTTGAAATGCAAAAAAAAACAAGTTAGTGTTCTGATATTAATTCGAATTTTAACTCTTAATTATTCAAGAAGTCGTTCGTTGCCGGATGTCCGCCGACGGCATAACGTTGAATAACTTTTACTCTTCAGAATGAGATATATTTTTCGTAAGTTATTTTAGATGGCTACTATAACTGGGAAAATTTTGAAAAAGAAGGAAAAATATCAGTAACTTTATAACTTTGATGGGATGAGACCACTCCGACGCTGTAGTGCCTGGGACATGGTTTTATAGATGGTGTAGGCTTGCCCAGCACCTATACCATCCTGACAGCTATAGTGTGAGTGAAGATACCACTGGACGCTGTATAAATCATCTCAATAAGTAGATGCAAAAAGGCCAATATTATTATTATTATAACTTTAGGGAGCCAACACAATTTAAATACTTGAAATAAACATAAACTTTCGTTGCCAAGATTTAGGCTGGCAAAGGTTAATATTTCTTTGGTGGGGCAATGTAGATAGATATATAGTCCATTTTTTCTCTAAAATGATCTAGATTTTGAAATGGACACCTAGAATAACTTGTAACGTTTAAAGTTTCTGAGTAATCTATATAAATAAAATTCAAAATCCTGAATGACTGACTCACTCATCAACGCCCAGCCCAAGCCGTTGGCCCTAGGAAGCTAAAATTTTGCACAGAGGATCTATATATAATGTAAGTAAGGACTAAGACCACATGTTTTTAAATTCAACCCCTAAGGGAGTGAAAAGGGTTGCCAAAATTTGTATTGGAGGTATGAAGAATGTTGTCAAATTTCCTTGAAACTTTAAAATAAATACTCTTCAACACAATTGATTGAACACGTTTTTCGCCGTTTTTCTAAATTTAACCCTTGAGGGAGGTAACGGGGTAGCAAAAAAGTCCACGCGGACGGAGCCGCGGGCAAAAGCTAGTTTGTAATAAAATACTATTAAAATTATTTGATTGAGTCGATTACCAATACCTGTAAAGTTGTAGTGGCACTACCAATCGCTAAATTGAAGGAAAACCTGGTAAGGAAACCTGAGAATTCACATATTGAAATGGCGAATCCACGGTGGGCACGCGTGGTAATTGGGCCCATACTATCTCTCTCTCACTGAGAGAAGCGCTATGCCCTGTAGTGAGACGTTTATAAGTTAATTGATTGATTAATAATGTGGCAAAACAACGTCTACGGTGTTAGCTCGATATCAACCCTTGTATGTCCCCACTGCTGAGGCACGAGTCTCTTCCTGTTCGCAGGAAGGTTAGGCCGTACTCCACCACGGGGGCCGAGTCGGGTTTGGTGGACGATTGTAAGACAGTGGCGGGCCTTACTGTCAGAAGTTATAAAGCCACCCATAAGGTCTCTGACATGGCTTAACGACTGCCATTACATGACAGCCAGCACCAACGGCTTAACGTGCCTTGCGAAGCATGGAAGCGCTCGAATAAATGCCACTAGTGGCAGTCAGGGGACGGTCACTCATCGTGCACCTGACCGTGCCTGTTGTTGCTTAACTCAAGTGATTGATTCCAATCACTCGGTTCGACAAGGCCACGAGCGCTTCACGGTTAGTTGGTTAGTTAGTTAGACCTGAGATTTCCGCACTTTGCCTCATATTTGGGCCATTGTACGTAGCAAGCGCTGAGGCACGCTAACACCTCAGACACTAGGGTTTCCTTACGATGTTTTCCTTCACCGTCAGCGAGTAGTATTGCTACTATAATTTCACAAATGTACAAAACTCAAGAAACAAGAAAACAAAGTACACGCCGGGGTTCGAACCCACGACCTCCCGATTGAGAAGCCGGCGTTCTACACCGCTCCGCTACCACCGCTCTGAGCGCTTCACGGTGTCAGCTAGTCTATCTATATAGCTCATTCCGCAGATGGCACTATAAACAGTACAGCAAACCCGTGAAACTAGTTGTGATCGTTTATTTGTCCAGTTACGTAATTAAAAGACGAGTAAATAGCCATTGACCCGTCTCTGCACAACTCTACTTCAATTCTAGAGCAATGATAGCGCAGGTGATCTGTCAGGATCGTGGCAAGTGGCAGTCCCTGGTCTCTGCCTACCCCTCTGGGATACAGACGTAAGGTTATGTACGTATGTATGAAAGCGAATATTCCCAATATTCAAATGATTATGATCTTGATGTCAAACCTTTCTATGAACCCACTGCTGGGCCACGAATCTCTTCTTATACGTAGGAAGGTTATCCATATCAACCCTTGTATGACCCGACTGCTGGGGCACGGGTCTTTTCCTGTATCGTAGGAAGTTTAGAGCGTACTCCACCACGGGGGCCAAGTCCGGGTTGGTGGAGTGGTGAAGGATTGTAAGACAGTGGCGGGCCTTACTGTCAGAAGTTATCAAGCTGCCCATAAGGTCTCTGACATGGCTTAACGATTGCCATTACACGACAGCCGGCACCAATGCCTTAACGTGCCTTACGAAGCACGGAAAAATGCCACTAGCGGTCACGAGATGGTCACCCATCCTGCACCTGACCGCGCCTGTTGTTGCTTAACTCAAATGATTGATTCCAATCATTCGGTTTGACTAGGCCACGACCGCTACAAGGTTAGGCCATACTCAGCTACCAGCACGGAGCACGGAAGCGCTCGGAAAAATGCCACTAGCGGTCACGAGACGGTCACCCATCCTGCGCCTGACCGCACTTGTTGCTTCAAATGGTTGATTTCAATCACTTGATTCGACCAGTGTAAGACGCCCTCCGACCAGGTGGGGTGACTATCTGCGAAAAACTGGCGGCAGATGCTGGATGCGGCAAGCTAAACACAGGGCGCTATGGCGCTCATTAGGGGAGAGCTATGTCCAGCAGTGGACATAGCCTGAAGAAGAGAAGAAAATAAGAGATTCTCTATAAATTTAAATTATATTTAATAATAAAAAATAGTAAATAGTAAATAGTACAAAATAATAGGAATAAAAAATGTCCTGTATTATAATAAAGGTTGGTCATCCCTGCTCTACAGTCTAGATGAACTGTCCTGCAGTTGTCGGGTGGCTACCGGCGCAAGAGTCGCACGATCTATGGAGTGTGTAGCTGAAGCCTTATTCTGTTAAAGTCACAAAAATAAAGAGAACCTTGATGTCAATCAACAAAATCTTGAAGTAAATCTAGATGAAGCCTTTTTGGAAAAAAATATAAATCAAAGTATTAGGCTTAAGCTGCATCTGAAAATATGTACCGCGTTGTTGTTGTTGTACAGTTAGGTTTGAAAAGTGACAGGATGAAATTCAAGGGATTTTAGTGTATTTTATCATAAATAACTTAATCTTTTTTCTATGATCTGAGAACTTAATAAGGTACTGCACACTAATACTAAAAAATCACTGAAATACTAAAAAATCATTTTACTTGAAATAACCAACATTTTAATTCTTAAAACCTAACTATAAACAGAGAATACCATTTATAGTCTTCTTCTTCTTTTTTTTTAGGCTATATTAGTCCACTGCTGAACATATCCCGTTTTATTGTTATTTATAGTCTATGCTAAACCAATTGAAAATTATTTGGACCAGACTTTATATGGCCTTTGAGGCAGTAATGAACAAAACTATAGAATTCTACTAATGAAAACTTCAGGAAAAACAATAAATTTAAAAACCTATTTAAATTTTAAATTTGTTCCTTAGCACGGGTTAGTGCATTAAAAATAAAAATAGTGTAAAACAATAAATGTTTAAACATAACCTTACCTACCGCTTATACTGCACTTCTTATTTCACATTATATAATTTCAGTCATTAAGACCTAAAATAAAAAAAGTAAGATTGTGTTCTTTACAGTTAAATTTTCTTCCAGACCAAAGCAAAACATTTCAACCAAAACCGTAACCAAACCGATGCAACTCTGGCATGAATACGCCCGTAAACTTGAATCCCTCAAGTTCAGTTGGAGCAGACTCTAGTAGCGAGCGCACCGCAACGCTGCGCGGACGCACATGCCTGTAAAAGACATCAACGCGAGCGCGGAACTTTCAATCGTTTAAAGGGAGGAAAATGTGCTGCAAGTGCCTTTAATTAAGGTTTTAACTGTGTTTTTTCTCAAAAAACCGTGACAGTTTAAGGGACCACATTTGGATAATTTCGAGGGTGCTTAGTTGGTGTTCTGTACCGGTATTTTTGTCGTCTACTAAGGTGAGTTTTCTCTGATTCTGTTTACTTTAGCTCTAGTGAGGAATTTAGTTAAGTGACACTTTTGCCGCTAGTGAAGAACCGTTGTTTGTTCTGAAAGTCTTGCAGACTGAAACTGTATGGCATACCTGTGTCATGAAAACAAGAATGTTTCTTAAAGTGTTGATTATTTATTTCTCTCAGCTTGAAGCCAGGTTTATTCAATTCTCGTTCGTTTATTTCATGAAAATATACACAAACGAATCCGTTAATAATAATATTTATTTTGAATCCCTTAGCAACGAACTTGTTTTGCGGAAAAAAAACGAATCATTTCGAGGATTGCCTTAAGTTTTACCTAATCTAAGGTTGTACAAATGTTTGATAAGTTAAGAACCACTATTTATTCATCAATACCTAGCTCGACAGTCCTGTCAATTTTTAAACTCCAAATTTTAATAAACTTGGCCTATGCAGCTACGTAATGAGATGATTTATACAGCATCCAGTAGCATCTTCACTCACACTAGATGGGTGAAGGGACCAGTTGGATGCGGCAGTGCCTGGGACATGGTTTTAGATGGAGTAGGCTTGTCCAGCACCTGTACCATCCAGACTGCCTAGTTGGTCTAGCCCATAGAAAAAAAAGTCAATATGTGCGAAACCAATGAAGATGCAATTGCGGGAGATAAGTCAATAATACTTTGCCTTTTCGTTATCTCTTTGCCCCTTCCTAACAAATATCATCTTCTTTATACTATAAAAATGAATCGCTAAATGTGTTCGCAAATCTCGAGAGCAGCTGAACCGATTTCTCTATTTTTTTTTTTTAAATATTCCTTGAATTATACTTTTATGTAAGGGGAAAAATGTACAATTTGTTAGTAAGTGGTTTAAATTAAAATTTTATCTTTTTTTTTTAAGTACGAGGATGGTTCTTACGGAGAGAAAAAAAAATTAGAATCGACTGTTAGGCGGTACGAAGTTCGCTGGGTCAGCTAGTCTATACTAATTATAGTCATTTATTGAAATAAATGACTATAATTAGTTTGTATGTATGTTTGGTCCCTTTGTATGAATATAATACAAATTATTATTACAAATAACTAAAAAATGAACAACAAAGGTATGAGAAATTACCTAAAAACCTAAACGACTTGTGGTTCGCGCTCATTTATGTGAAATAAGCTAAATATATAAGTAAATAAACTGTAAATCTTTTGCAAAATCATGCTTTGTCCTACAAGGTCTCTAATGGCACTCATTACTAGGAGTATATCAACACCTTGTAAACTTATGGTTGCAATAAATGATGATGATGACCTTATTATTATTATACTTGCCCACGAAATGTTTAACCTGTATGCACCTTTTAACTACATTTCATACAAACCTTCTTATGATATTTACAAATAAAACAAAATAAATTGGCCAAAACGGTCTAGCCGTTCTCAAGTGATGCTCCGTCATGAATATGGCAATTTTTGAACTAAAACTTTCGTAAGCACAACACGCTTATAGTCCGGATCTACTGACGGGCGTTGTTATATCGGAAGAGACCGACCAGGTTTCGCTCCGATTTGTTATCAACCCTTGTATGTCCCCACTGTTGGGGCACGGGTCTCTTCCTGCATCGCAGGAAGGTTAGGCCATACTCCACCACGGGGGCCAAGTCCGGGTTGGTGGAGGATTGTAAGACAGTGGCTGGCATTACTGTCAGAAGTTATCAAGCCGCCCATAAGGCCTCTGACATGGTTTAACGACTGCCATTATATGACAGCCGGCACCAACGGCTTAACGTGCCTTGCGAAGCACGGAAGCGCTCGGAAAAATGCCACAGCGGTGGTCACGGGACGCTCACCCATCCTGTACCTGACCGCGCCTGTTGTTGCTTAACCAAGTGATTGATTCCAATCACTCCGTTCGCCTAGGCCACGAGTGCTTCCGAATATTCTTATCTTTTCTTACCTCAATAGGAAAAACGAAATCCTTGTAGGATAACTCAAATCAACTTTCCTCAATCGAACTTCTAAGCTAATGGGATAAATTGTTACGGCCGTTTATTTGAATACCTCAGACACACAGGTTTCCTCACGATATTTCCCTTCACATTTGGCGAATGGTAATGCTACAACAACTTCACAAATGTGCATATTCACTGATGCCGGTGAGTCGCCCATTAGCTCAGTTGGAAAGAGCGCCGGCACGGATGGCCAGAGGTCGCGGGTTCGAATCCCGGCATGGGTGGAATTTTTAGCCTCTCAATAGGTTTTTAAAAACTGTCCTTAGCACACTGACCCGTGCTTAATCATTAAAAAGTGTATAAAAATGTGCATAACTTAGAAAACCAAAACATTGGTACATGCCCACGGTTATCGAACCTGGGTCCCTTGCTTCTAAATCAATTGTTCTACGCACTGGGCTCCGCCTATCCCGCCGCCGGGGAACGTGGTTTTTTGAAATTTGGCATAAGTGAATTCAAAAATAGTTTCTTTTATTATGCATATTTTTTATGAAATACCTATTTCAGACGTCAAGTTAATTTCCCGACCAGCAACACGAAAACTCACAAGTGACACGCGAATAGGAGCAATAAAATAGCGATAGGTTACACAACTCTTGTTTTCGTTTTAATTACTCAAAACGCATTTGGACACGATTGGGCGCAGACTAAGAAATTTACCAGAAACGCACGGAAGAAATACTCAAGAAGCGCTCGGACCTAGCCCACTTGGTAAAAAATAGCCTAACTTTCCTGCGATGCAGGAATAGACCCGTTCTTCAACATTGGGGATACAAGGGTTGATATCGTAAGAAGCGCTCGCGGCCTAGTCGCACCGAGTGATTCGAATCTATCACTTGAGTTAAGAAACAACAGGTGCAGTCAGGTGCAGGATCGATGACCGTCCCGTGACTACCGCTAGTGGCATTTTTCCGAATGCTTCCGTGCTTTCCGAGGCACGTTAAGCCGTTGGTGCCGGCTGTCATGTAATGACACTCGTTGAGGAATGTCAGAAGCCTTATGGCTGGCTTGATAACTTCTGACAGTAAGGCCCGTTACTGTCTTACAATCTTCCTCCAACTCGGACCTAGACTCTGTGGTCGAATAAGGCCTAAACTTCCTGCGATGCAGGAAGAGACTCGTGCCCCAGCAGTGGGTACATAAAAGGGTTGATATCGACGAACACTGATGCATGATAGGAAAGACAGATAGATATTGATCGATGACTTGTAAAATAAAAATAGTTTTCAAGAGTTATCCTTCTGTTTCGTTGCTACTTTGCCCCTCATGGTCATTTTAACATTATTTATTATAGCGAGACCGTGCGGCTTCTAAAGTTCTCCTAACTGGCAATTTTTTTGGCAATTAAGTACCACAACAGTATGTTATGCTTTTTTGCGCGCCTTACGTAACCGTTATGTGTGAGTCTTGAGCTTCTATTTGAGGCTTTGAGTGTACATACTGTCAATAATTGAAATTCAAATTATAGTACTTTGTTTTTAATGTTAAGAATGACCTAAAATAATAGTAGGTATACTGTTTTTTTAAACATTGTTAAGAGGTTCTGCTGTGTGGTGTCGGCCTAGAGAAAAGCACCAACCCAATTCTTCTCGCGGGTGTTGTAAAAGGCGACTAAGGGACACAAACCGGGGGATGGGCAGCAGCGCCCCCTGCAGTACAATTCCACCGAACTGCAATCCCCAACCCGCATGCCCAGCGTGGGGATTATGGGCATTACCCCCTATGATAGCACAACGTGGCGCTCTTTAGGGGAGGGCTATGTCCAGCAGTGGACCAGTATAGCCTGACGACGTTAAGAGGTTTTGTTTTCACTTTAAACCGACAAAATGAAACGCAATGTTTCGCAATTCATGCGAAGAAACAATAATATCTTCTGTGAAATATAAAATATAGTGTCACAGTGTTTGTTATTAAACTCCTGTGAAATGGCTTCATCGATTTTTTTTTATGTATTTGGAAGGGCTAAGAACAGGTTGTAGACTTTAATTAAGCAAAATAACGATAGCCGGGTCAGCTCGTAATTATACATAGGACTAGAGGAAGGAAGAAATATTGACGAAACTAATATATATTGCGAATGTGAGTGGAATGGGGCTGGTAGGGGATGTATTAGCAAAGGGAAAGATAAAAAGTACCCGGAACCGGCTTGCGTGCATACAGCGACTTATGCACGTTGATGAAGCGAAGGTGATCTGTCGGGATCGTGGCAAGTGGCCGTCCCTAGTCTCTGCCTACCCCTCTGGGATGCAGGCATGAGGTTATATATGTTTGTTAAAATAGATCTGTTGGGAAATAGGTCTGAGCACATTTTATCGGTTTTTTGCACCAGAAACCTTTACAATAACAATATCGTAGACTTTTAGTCCGAATCTACTTACGGTTGTAAACCGACGACGCGAGCTCCGTCTCTGCTCACCATAATTAAGCTCTGCGAATCGGAATGAAACCTGGTCGGACTCTTCCGATATAACAACAACCGTAAGTAGATCCGGACTAAAAGTCTACAATGTGTTGTGCTTACGAAAGTTTTAGTTAAAAAATAACAATATCGTTTTTCATTCGATTTATTTTAACATGGAAAGAAATTTATGACTATTAAAACCAATCATGTAACGCATTCGTAACTATTCATCATGTTTAGAGTTAGATTAGCATTTACTTCCGTAATTCGTAGCCCAGATAACGAAGTCCTTTCTAATGTATTGACGATTTATTGGTCTTTTAAGTCTGATATTTAGGTGACTATGATTTTTCTATATTAGGCAGTTACTGCTAAAGCAGTGATTTGTACGAGAATGCATACCTAAAGAACTATACATATTCATACAAACCTAAGTATCCTATCGTGAATGGAATTTGAGTTAATCTAGACTTTGTCGGACACTTCCGATAAAAAATAAAGTAAATGAATCCGGAATTAAATCTAGTGCTTATGAAAGTTTTAGTACAAGAATTTAAGTGTTCATCATCAGATCCGTTGAAACGAACATTTTGTGCCATTCAAGTAGTTTTTGCCCTTGATTTCTCAATATTTGTCAAGTCAAGCTTTTTACCCACTTGTCAAAATCTCTATATAGGATAGCAACTAGTGTAATGTTCTATGCTTAAAAAAACACTTCAGCCAGATGTCGCTGCCTGTAAGTAATACAGAGAGTATTGTAAAGAGGTTTGAAATTTCACTGATGCCGGTGAGTCGCCCATTAGCTCAGTTGGACAGAGCGCTGGCACGGATAGCCAGAGGTCATGGGTTCGAGTCCCGGCATGGGTGAAATTTTTAGCCTCAAAATAGGTTTTTAAAAACTAGTGTATGTTCTTTGCTTAAAAAACAATAAATATATGTTTTGGATGTCAAAAAAATATTTAAAAGGCGCATGTTGGATACATTGTAACGAAAAATTTGATTAAATACAAGTAAATTGTCAAGTAGATCCAGAAGGTTTGGTACGTGTGCGGGCTTAGACTTTGTAACGGTGCAAACCACTTTACTCCACTTTTTATATTTCTTCTACCTATCGTGCACTTTCAAATATTTAAAATGACGTCACACTTTTACCGATTTCCCTCATTTTATCATTATTACATTACTTCTTGACTTGATCTGGCTATTTTTACCTGCTCATCCGTTTTTATTCAGTTTTCTGTTTTTATTATAAAACTAGCTGACCCAGCGAACTTCGTACCGCCTTACAGTGGATTGTTTTTTTCTTCTTTCCGTTAGAACCATCCTCGTACTTCAAGGAATATTGAAAAAATGGTGCAATCGGTCCAGCTGCTCTCGAGATTTGCGCTTATAGTGCGTTCACATTAACTTGACGCGTGAGAGAATTGGTAGCACTGAGATGTTTACTGTTACCATGTTAAATAAGAAATCATTCCCATTACTTGGGGAAAATAAAAGGATTGAGGGCTTGTTTTACCATCTTCCGATTAGGTCCAAAAGCTAATCATGTTATGTCCTTGTTACCAATTCTCTCACGCGTCAAGTTAATGTGAACGCACTGTACCAACACATTCAGCGATTCATTTTTATATATTAACTAAATAAAACAGTACAATAAAGCACAACGCTAAAGTCTTTCCAGTTTTATTATTTATAAAAATTTACAACACTACAACTTATAGCAGCAATAAAATTAAATCGCCATGGTCGTTTAATTGTTATTGTACATCAAGGCATTAACCAAAACAATGAAAACAATGCTACCCTGTAGACTTTTAGTCCGGATTTACTTACGGGTGTCGTTATACCGGAAAAGTCCGACCAGGTTTCGCTCCGATTCGCAGAGCTTAACCTGGTCGGACTTTTCCGATATAACAACACCCGTAAGTAAATCCGGACTAAAAGTCTACAATGTGTTGTGCTTGCGAAAGTTTTAGTTCAAAAATGTTACCCTGCGCCATGATAAGACTGAAGAATCTGATTAACTTCTGTATAATACAGAATTTAATCAGATTTTGAAACACTTTCTTTACAGAACGTAACAGAACAGTCTGTTGACATAATTTTACGTAAGAGGAAATAGAAATGTTTAGTAATATCTTAATGTTATTTGTATTTCCAAGTAACGGGAGCCTGATCAAAAAGATACAGAAGGCGCACTCCAGTGAAACTATGTAAGAATATGTAGTGAGGAAACCTACAATAATATTTAAAATAAGGTAGGCTTAATCTTGGATGATTTGTGGTGCTATAAATCGTATAGTATTTCAAATATAAGAACTAAAGAGGACGTTTTTATCGCACGGAAAACAGAAAATAATACATTTTTTCTACATTAGCGCCACCTGATCAACATTTTTGCGCTGAATAGTTATAATGAAGTAATGGACAATTTAATATTAAAAAAACTACTTAGAGGCTAAAAATTCCACCTATTTCACCGCCGGGATTTGAACCCGCGACCTCTGGCTATCCGTGCCAGCGCTCTTTTCAACTGAGCTAATTTGTGACTCACTATCTAATCTATCTAAGCTAATCAGTGAAATTTCGAACCTCTTTACAATATCCTCTGCATTATGTTCAGGCAGCGACATCTGGCTGAAGTTATTTGCATCACTTGCAGCCCGGGTTAGTGCATTAAAAATTATTTAGTATTTTTAAATATTTAACGGGTCTTATCACGATACTTTATTATGTAAAACGTAATTACCTTAATTGTAACTGCAACGCTGCCGAAACGTCGCGAATCATGAAAAGTACGTTTTACCTAATAAATAATCGCGATTGAACCCGATTAATATATAACTATGTACGAGTATCGCGAATCATTAAGAAATACAATTTAATACCGATTTGATTTTTATCAATTTAATATTGATGGTCTAAGTTGGAGAAGAGATATTTAATATTTACTTTCATAATCACATTCTACGTTTAAATGACTATGGCAACGCTCTTACAAGGTCACAAAAAAAACATAAAAGTATTAAATTTTACTCCTGGTGATGAGCCAAATTTGTATATTGTAGACTGTTAGTCCGGATTTACTTACGGGTGTTGTTATATCGGAAAAGTCCACCAGGTTTCGCTCCGATTCGCAGAGCTTAATCATGGTGAGCAGAGACGGAGCTCGCGTCGTCGGTTGCTTGTCTCACACTACGGGCAAGCGCGCGGCGCGCCCGCGCCGAAATAGGTGGGGCGGGTGCCGACACTGGCTGCGGGGGATTCCCGCTGGCTTGCGCCGCAGCGCCTACTGCTTTTCCGTCGTCAATGCCACTAGGCATGATGGCACAGACACAGCTCACGACATCTTCGTTCTTGGAGTGTCGATTTCGATATTCACTATCGCTGCACTTTTGTTGAACCGGTTTCCAGGCCGGCGGAAGAGCCCATCCACTGTCTCTATTGAAATTCGGGTGGCGACTTATTTCAATAGCCTCGCGCATTTTTTATATTTTAAATTTGTACATCTGAATTATATGACATTCAAAATTTTTATGAGATAGATACAGGTACGTAATCCTTACGTCTGATATGGCCTTCTGTGTTAATCAACTTTGTCTCCGAGGCAAGTTCGATGCCACGGCAATATGGTAATGCAAAACGTGGTCGTATGCTTGAGAAATTCACGATCAGACGTCTAATATATGCTTGACTAAAAGTTAATTAATATGCGGCTGTAAAGAGTTGATTTTTTCAATGAAAGCGGCTGCCTTTTAAAATTATTTTATTGCACTTTCTTCAGCTACCTATCTACTTTCTCTTTCGCTAAATCTAAGATGCCAAAAATATTGGGATTTGAATTTGCTGCATACTTTTTCGATCAGCTATTAAAATACTGGTCTAGCCTCGGGGTCATTTTGCAAAGACAAAAATGTACACAAAATGTTGATAGTGGTAATGTTCTACTGCAGTTTTCTAGGCATGAATGAAGCCTCATAAATTTGATATAGCTGAGCATTTGAAATGGCAAACAAATTGAATCACTGCTTTCTCTTGTTGCACAGATTGGATTTGAAAACTTTACTAAAATAACTATTATGTTAAGGAAACTGCTATGTATTCCTTAACATAATCGTTTACTATTATTATGTCATTATTCTTATTTGCTTGAGGTCAGTCACACTTCATTATATGAAATCAGGTTACATTTCTCTGCAAGCTTAGCTTCGCATTTAATTTTAAAGTACAGTCCAGACATTCAAAATAAGTAGGTACCTAATAATAATAATAATAGCCCATTGGCTCAATTGGTAGAGCGCTGGCACGGATAGCCAGAGGTTGCGGGTTCGAACCCCGGCATGGGTGAAATTTTTAGCCTCTAAATAGGTTTTTAAATTTGTCCTTAGCACGGGTTAGTGCATTAAAAATAAAAATAGTATAATCATGTGAGTACAGTGATATCATTCCGATGTAAAACCTAACTGCAAAGTAGGTAGTCGGGGCTGTAAGTGATGCAATTTGCTTAAGCCAGATGTCGCTGCCTGTACGTAATACAGAGAATAGTGTAAAGAGGTTCGGAATTTCACTGATGCCGGTGAGTCGCCCATTGGCTCAATTGGTAGAGCGCTGGCACGGATAGCCAGAGGTTGCGGGTTCGAATCCCGGCATGGGTGAAATTTTTAGCCTCTAAATAGGTTTTTAAATTTGTCCTTAGCACGGGTTAGTGCATTAAAAATAAAAATAGTATAATACGTTATGTAGTTCATAACGCCTTTTCAGGATCTGTTATAACCGAGCCATACTCAAGTAACACCATCATCGTGTGGATTATTTAAGCTGGCTTTAAATTCAAGACTTACTGGAGAGTGGAGTTATAAAATATCATGTTTCGAAAGGACTATAAAATTTTAAAAGCGTATTCAGTGGATCAGGTCTTTTTAATGGCTTGATTCTCTGATAAACTGTGTTGAAAGAGTTTAATGGTTCAGTTCTACATGAGACAACATTTTTTGTAAACAAATGAGGTTTAATTTTTTTATGTAAATGTTATTAAATAGTACATACAATACTTCGATATCGAAGTATTTAAATAATCGTCATTTGGGCACGATTGATCTGTTTATATGACCCGGAACCAACTTGGACTAGTTTTTAATCATAATCCATTTGAGTACAAACAATAACTAAAGCACTAGTACAAGTGTATTAAAAAATGAAAAAACCTTAAAAATAGGTAATTGGAGACAAAAAAAAATTAAATTGGTCCTTAGCAAGGGTTAGTGCATTAAAAAGAATATAATGATAAACCTTCTTTGGCGTGATGAAACTCGCATTTCAGTTAACTCTACATAACACGAATAGATAGATAGACCGAATATTTTTAATTGTATATAAGCCAGGTATTACATAAGAGACTGACACAATAACGTAGTGTAGTACAAATGGTTTATTGAGTAACAAGCTAAAAGTAATTTCACGTACCGACAATGTTTTTTCTGTGGATTCTTTCACTTGCTAAAGACATAGTTTAACGCCTGCATGAACTGGAACTACTTGCAACGGACTATGAGTGTGCTGGAGCTGCCAAATTAAAAATATAAAGTGTCAACCAGACAGACATTTGAGAAAAGAATGTATTTTAAAACTCGCAACTGAGCGAATTTAATGTAGTATACTATTTTTTAAAAAACCTTGCATTTTGAGTTAATCAAGAGGACCTGCGGCTCAAATACATAGTTTCTTGGTAAGTCTACCTCATCTGTGTATTTCTGTGTATTTTTATACACAGTGTTTAAAAATGTATACACAAAGTGTATAAAAATAACCAGTCTTGTCCTATCTAATAGATCACCGAGCATAAAACAAAAGTCCTTAATATTTTTATGACCAAAAACAACTACATTTAATCGGTGTAATTTTCTTTCTTTATGTGCGTACAATAAAAGTCTTTCATATGCAGTTATGTCTTCAACTGTACCTCAAAAAAGGCACCGCCAATTTAGTTTCTCATCTAGAAGTTAATAATACCGATAATTATTCCATCAAAGGGCTCCGTAATCGATGTTTTAACGGTACAGTGACTACCCCACGTATAGCCGATGGGGCCCGTGAAGAGGCTGCCTAGAGCCGTGACCGTGACCGCTTCGATGTTGAAATAGAAAAAAGTTGGATCGTGAGCTGTGAGTGCCAGCGAATCGCCTGGGATTTGAATTTAGATCTCATTTCTGGAGCAAAGAGTTTGTTCTTTATTATTTATTTGGTTTGCTTTTCTTTTTAAATTTGAAAATGGAACACTTGTTTGGAGCCAAATACGTGTTCGAAAGTGTATGTACTTGGTAATAATACAAAAAAAATGGTTTGATCAATATTGATGATATTAGAGGACTAACTTCCATAGCACTAGCACTAAGAAGGTTAGTAAACTAACACCTCTTTATACTTTTGTTCGCATTAAACCCGCTAAAAAACTGTCTTGTTTTTTTCTTCGTTTTGTGGATGTGCAAATGCAAACTACAATGCAACCAAGCGCGAGTCGAAGGAAAGCATTGATAATTCAACACGTAAGGTAAAACTGTGACGTCTTGCTAACAGTACGAACGTGACAATCAATTGCGTGCATTACGTGAGTGGGTAAACGTAGTCGCAAGAACTAAACAATTCGCTATTTGACTAGTATTAAATTTGACGCGATAAATGAATATTTCCTGTAGTACTTAACGTAAGAAACCGAAATATATTGACTGTGATAGTTAATATAGTTAGAATATTTTCGGGGCTTAATCGCGTATTAATTTAAAATATGTTGTGATAATTATACTATTTTTATTTTTAATGCACACCCGTGCTAAGGAACAAATTTAAAAACCTATTTAGAGGCTAAAAATTTCACCCATGCCGGGATTCGAACCCGCAACCTCTGGCTATCCGTGCCAGATATCCTGGCACGGATAGCCAGAGGTTGCGGGTTCGAATTTTTAATTTGCAACTTTTCCAGCTATCCTGCATACTTACTTATCACTTTTACACTTTTAAAATAGATTTTTTTCTCGATCTCAGGTCCTCAAAAAATATACTAAAATACTTTTTGGTCTAATGGAAGAGATATTTACCATTTTAGACCTACTTGAAACGAGAGTCAAGTAGCGCATTTGTAAGAAATTATTGTTTCTTGAATGCTAGCCTTTTTTACCCGGACAAGGCTGAACCGAAAGAGAGGGTAATGCGTGTTGGCTCGTATGTATGTAAGTATGTACGATTCTATGTTTCACTCGTAAATCTTCAACGAATGGTAAAATTTTGACAAATGATAACTTCGATTCGTTGTGTTTGCGCCAGTGTTATAGGCAAAAACTCAACTTAAAATCAGTATAAATTCTACTTAAATAATTAAAATCACTAACTTAAATATACCCAACTGCTAGACTGCTAAGCATCAACTCCTAAGGGCGAGATAAATAGTCGCTTCTAAAACCGAGTCTTAGCGAAAGCACTTGCTTAAAAATCGATTTGTCTATCATTTGGCACTCTCTAAGTCGCGAAACCCGGACTAATTCTTAGCATTGGCCTAAGAACATGCTTAGCTAAGCAAACGTCTATTTTAGTTACGCATTGATGCTTAGCTAAGTTAGCCTGAAGTAATGCTTAGGGAAGCATGAGTACGGACTTGGGCTAAGCAACGACTATTTATCTCGCCCTAAGAGGTGCGAATTAATATCACAAACGTTATTACCTTGATTTTTGACGCCGGGAATTGAGGTAATTACTTTTACCTGATGAAAAATCTCGATTAGACCCGTATATATAATTATCTATGAGCATCGCGAGCGCTCGTGGAATAGACGAACCGAGTGATTGGAATCAATCACTCCGATAAGCAACAACAGCCGCGGTCAGGTGCAGGATGGGTGACCGTAGACTAGTGGCTGGTCTTACTGTCAGAAGTTTTCACCCCAAGGCCGCTGACTTGGCTTAACGAATGCCATCTGTCACCAGCAGCCGGCACCAACTGATTAACGAGCCTTGCAAAGCACGGAACCGCTCGGAAAAATGCCACTAGCGTCAGTCATAGACGGTCACCATGCACTGACCGCGCCCTATGTTGCTTAAACTTCATAAACCTAGCTGCAAAGTAGGTACTCGGGGCTGCAAGTGATACAAATTACTTCAGCTAGATGTCGCTGCCTGTACGTAATACAGAGAATATTGTAAAGAGGTTCAAAATTTCACTGATGCCGGTGAGTCGCCCATTAGCTTAGTTGGAAATAGCTCTGGCACGGATAGCCAGAGGTCGCGGGTTCGAATCCCGGCATGGGTGGAATTTTTTGCCTCTAAATAGGTTTTTAAAGTCTTTAGCACGGGTTAGTGCATAAAAAAAAGAATATACTTCATGATCGTTTAAGATCCCTCAGTCAGCCGCGGCTATTAGCTTACACACCGAACACACCACCGCTCTCCCTCCCACTTTTTCAAGCAGAAGCAAGATACGAACACACCACCACCGCCACCAATACTTGTGTGAGAAAACACGCGACGCGTTTCGCCTCTAACACGAGGCATCCTCAGGCTCACAAGTGCAAGTGACTTAAGCGACAATTTCCGCAAAGTAATGCCTAATTCCACACAATAATCAGTAGTTTTCTGTGAGATGACTAAAATTAAGGTTATAAAAAATACTAAGTGGTTTTACTTCATTATATCAGGTAATGTATCGCAAATCATGTAGCAAGTTTTAGACGTAAAGGATTTCGCGATGCATCTATAGAGCTAACTTTCTGCGATACTTCATTTTGCGGCATAGGTGCTCTAATGCGAAGTAACACCACATCTTCTTACTCAAGCAATCCAATTTAATCAATTACACCTGCAACCAATAAACTTTGAGCTTTTCACCGCTGCAAAATAAACCTTATCGCGAGAGCCGAAGAACCTTTTACAGGATCGCTTAGCTGTTCAAGACGCTCCGTTATAAGGATTGAAATAGCACAGCTAGGTTCTAGTATTGTGTGCTGATAGCGAGTTTGTAACAGTGCTAAGTGTAGGGAGAAAAGTGTTGGAAAGCATTTTGACCTTTTGTGTTACTGGAGTTTTGTTCTACTAATTTGCTTGCCCAAGTGTACGGTAGGTCTGTTTAATCATTTGGCCTGGGAAGCAAGTCTAAGTGTGTGGTTGTTCAATAGAGTTATAGTATGATAGTATGAATACGCTGCTGAAGTGGCAGTGGGCTGGCCATATCTCGCGAAGCACCGACAACCGTTGGAGTAATCGTGTTCTGGAGTGGAGACCGCGACCCGGCAAACGTAGTGTAGGACGCCCTCCGACCAGGTGGGATGACGATCTGCGATCATGCTGATGCAGGCAGATGCTGGATGCGGAGCTGAAGATAGGGCGCTATGGCGCTCATTTGGGGAGGGCTATGTCCAGCAGTGGTCTACATAGTATGAATACATGTGGCGTACTTACTCTTTGGCGCAGCCGTAGCGCATCTGCCTACCATGCGAGAGGTCCCAGGTTTGAATTCTGGCTTAGGGAAGAAACCCCAGGTCTTGGAAGTTCCTACGACACAGTGTAGGAACTTCCAAGATTTACATAGAGACAGAAGCTGTCTGTCTCTATGTAAATGTTAATTTTAATAATGGTTGTTCCGTTGATAACAAAAAAGAAGGATAAAGTTTATTTATTCATCAAAATCAGGGATACATATGTCACAATAGCATTTTATGTAAAGTACATTTTTTAACATAAGATTACAGGACTTACAGTCAAATAATCAATGCCTGATAGCTCAACCCGGCAGGGCCTGTTGTATAAAGCGTCAGTGTTTCTTCCATAGTAATACTATAAAAATTACAATACAGCAATTTTTTTACATAGCCTTTATAAGTTTCACACAGGCTTTCCTTCAGAAGGTGAGAATGGGCTTAAATGCCGTGTTTGCCCAACGTGTGATTTAATTTAATATATTGGTGTACAAAACAGATCACAACCATTACACGGTATAATTATATGTAATACTATGTTAGTTAGTAAATGTGGTCTAAGAAAGCATGTACATACAATATCGACATATAATGTTGAGTATCTTAATAAAGTATAAAATTATAGGGATACGCATTTTGGATAAAATTGACTAAGATTCAATCTTCTTCGCGAGGTATGCCATTACATATTGGAATTACATCATCTGCTATTGAAAGGCCTCAGCTTTACCGCTGCACTCCTCACTGTCTTCAGCCATTCCCTGCCACCCCCGTGAACTACGCCACACCATGCAGAAAGTTTGTGTGGTAGTCCCGCCTTCTCCACCATCTTCGCCTTGGTAGGCCACGTTACCATATACATAGAGGCGAAAAATTTTATTGTCGTGCTTATCACACAAACAAACAAACAAACAAACATACATACATACATACATACATACATACATACATACATACATACATACATACATACATACATACATACATACATACATACATACATACATACATACATACATACATACATACATACATACATACATACATACATACATACATACATACATACATACATACATACATACATACATACATACATACATACATACATACATAACCTCACGCCTGTATTCCAGAGGGGTAGGCAGAGACCAGGGACTTATATCACTCCATTGAAAAACTAGTGCGGTGCGTGGCCTGGTCGAACCGGACTCAGTTGGGATCCATCACTTGAGTAAAGCAACAACAGTCGCGGCCAAGTCCAGGACAGGTGATCGTCCCGTAACTACCGCTGGTGGCATTATTTCCGAGCGCTTCCGTGCTTCGTAAGGCACGTAAAGTTGTTGGTGCCGGCTGTCATGTAATGGCAGTCGTTAAGCCATGTCAGAGGCCTTATGGGCAGTTTGATAACTTCTGACAGTAATGCTCGCCACTGTTTTGCAATCCTGCACCAACCCGGACTTGGCCCCCGTGGTGGAGTAAGGCCTAACCTTCCTGCGATGCTGGAAGAGACCCGTGCCCCAACAACAACAACATTTACATACAAGCACATACATTGCTTCTGGCCCCACACTAGAATACCCTGTGTCGTGGGAACCAGAAACAACGACATCACAAACGATGTCGGGGTTCGAACTCGAGACCTACCGCTGCGCCACAGAGGTACACAGTTAACGAGGGAAATTTCTTACTATTCGTAGCCTCTGCCCACCTATCAGGACACCGGCGTGAGTTTACGTGCGTAATGCGTTAAGAAGTCTCCTTATTATTCTAGTCTACTTATTATTCTAACCCTCACCGTGGAGAGCATGTCGCTTTGCCCCTAATTGGTCACCGCTTGATGGTTCTTACGGAGAGAAAAATAAAAAAAATAAAGAATCGACTGTTAGGCGGTACGAAGTTCGCTGAGTCAGCTAGTAAAGAATATATATAAAAGAAATAAAGTTTTTAACTCAATAAAATAAAAGAAATAGCTATTTGTGAATTATATAAGACTGCGTTACGTAACTTGAGTTGATAGTTTTTGGTCAAAATGCAAAGCGGAGTTTCGGGTGGAGTCTGCGGTTTTCATTCACGTGGGCAAAGTAAAAGTTGGTTACTTCATGTTACGAGCCCAAATAGAGTCATTATGCACGAAATTTCACTAACCGCAGATTCATAAGTTCTCTTTTTTAAGTCTAACATGGCGTAACGTAGCTGAAGTAGCGTTTCTAGGGTCGGCAAACTAAAGCACATACGTGTAATTTTAAATTTAATATTTTTGAGGCAGCGTAAAAAATCCTATGTAGGTACTACTACAAGGCACAGGGCTTTTCTCAGAGAGAGTGTATGGGCTTAATTACAACGCGTGCCCATCGCACATTGGCAATTTCAAGCGCTTTGAACACCTCAGGTTTCCACGCGATGTTTTCGATCACAGCTAACATAACATAACATTGACATACGGGCACACACATTTCTTCTGGCCCCACACAAGGATACCCTGTGGCGTGGGAACCAGAAACAGCGGCATCACAAACATGTAAACATCCAAGACCAAGAGATTTTTTGTCCGCGGTCGGGGTTCGAACTCGAGACCTCTCGCATGGAGGGCTGATGCACTACAGTTGCGCCACAGAAGTGCTCAGTTAACGAGTGAAATTTCTTACTATTCCTAGTCTCTGCCCACCTTTCAGGACACCGGCGCGATTTTACGAGCGTTATGCGTTAAGAAGTCTCCTTATTATTCTAGTCTACTTATTATTCTAACCCTCAGCATGGAGAACATGTCGCTTTGCCCCTAATTGGTCACCGCCTGATAGCTACAAGCGTGGCACCAGCCACGCTCCTCGCGTTAAACTGACCTCCCGTTCGGCACGAAAACTTCGATGGAGCAGGCCAACTGTAATTGGTGAAACACCGACAAGGACCACGGGGACTGTTAAAACGGTACCGCGCTACCGAGATTGTGAAGTAAATTTATTGCCCATCGGTTTGTGGTCTATGGCGTTGGAGAGTTGGTTGGGTTATGCGGGCGTTGTTATTGTTTTAGATAAAATAAGAATATTCTTCACTAAAGCGCTCATGGCCTCGCCGAACCGAATGATTGGAATCAATAACTTGAATTAAGCAAAAACAGGCGCAGTCAGGTGCAGGATGGGTGACCGTCCCGTGACTACCGCTAGTGGTTTTTTTCCGAGCGTTTCTATGCTTTGCAAGGCACGTTAAGCCATTGGTGCCGGTTGTCATGTAATGGCAGTCGTTAAGCCTTGTCAGAGGCTTTACGGGCGGCTTGATAACTTCTGACAGTAAGGTCGGCCACTGACTTACAATTCTCCACCAACGCGGACTTGGCCCCTGTAGTGAAGTATGGCCTAACCTTCCTGCGATGCAGGAAGTGACCCGAGTCCCAACAGTGGGGGCATACAACGTATTTGGGAAATTTGTTTGAGTGTTCTCAAAGGTAAGAACACTCGAACAAGTCTCCCAAATGCGTTACATTACCATAATTCCACACGCAATTTCCACACAAGCGTCCCATTATCCGAAACAATAATAACCGAACCGATATTAATCTTTAAATCATTAAAATTAACAATACTTTTATGACGATCGTGTGAAACTGGCTATTGTAGCGGAGCCTTTGTTAGTTATATCTTAACTGAGAGCTTTAGACGAAGGTTGATACTACCGCATTAAGATAGAGACTGCACTCATAATACTTTTGTGAAAGCTCATTGATTTTATTCCCATATAATGAAACTTGGCGTAAAACGCCCTCCAGCTCGCTAGGCTGAGGGTCTAAGACAGGTCTGAATTGTGGCTAGATGAGGATGTTGGCCCATGTGTGGCCTTATGGGTGGCTTGATAACTTCTCACAGTAAGGCCCGCCACTGCCTTGCAATCCTCCACCAACCCGGACTTGGCCCCCGTGGTGGAGTAAGGCCTAACCTTCCGACGATGCAGGAAGAGAGTCGTGCCCCAGCAGTGGGGACATGCAAGGGTCGATATCGATCGAGGATGTTGGAGGATAAGAAGAAGTAGCGTGCATTGGGGGAGACCTTAAGAACGGTGGTAGCGTAGCGGTGCAGAGCTCTCTCTGGCTTCTCAATCGGGAGGCATTGGGTTCGAACACCGGCATATATCAATGACTTTGTTTGAATACGTTATGTACATTTGTGAAATTATAGTAGCAATATTACTCGCTGACGTTGAAGGAAAACATCGTAAGGAAACCCTAGTGTCTGAGGTGTTAGCGTACCTCAGCGCTTGCTACGTACAATGGCCCAACTGTGAGGCTAAGTGCGGAAATCTCAGGTCTAACCAACTAACTGGGGGAGACCTTTGTCCAGCAGTGGACGAGTACGGACTGATCGATAGTAGATTTGTAGATGTTGGAGGGCAGGAGGTAGGGAGGTGCATTAACTAACCGTATGGTGCTTGTAGAATTTTTATCGGAATTTAGCAAGTAATTTTCACATTTTAATAACGGCCTAGGTGGCGCAGCGGTTTGGCACGCTGACTGTAAAACCGAAGGTCTCGGGTTCGATTCCCGGCCGGGTCAACTAGGAAACAAACTTTTCTAGTTGGTCTCGGGTTTTGGATTTATCTGTTTATTTATTGTATTAAATCTATCGTCAAGTTAGCACCTATAACACAAGTTATTTGGTTTTATTTAGTATAGGGCTAGCGAGATCAGTGTAATATGTAAAAAAAGTCTTATCTTCTCATATCAGTGTATTTTAACTATATAATTATGTATGTTTGTATAATTTATACATTAATAATATTATATATATGGCCTAGTTTATGTATTTTATTAAATATATATGAATATTAGTTGTAACTCAGTTTATGTACATATTCTTCCTGTATACTACATGTACACATACCTACCTACTCTCTTCATCTTTCAGTTCTATCCATCCCAAGGTTGTCTGGAAGAGATCGCTTTTAGCGATAAGACCGCCAATTGTATACGGCAATAGCTTAGATGTGTAAGCCTTTTTATGTATTTTGTTTTCTGGTGTGTACAATAAAGAGTTCTAATCTAATCTAATCTAATCAGTGAAGTTTCATTGCGCTCCAATATCGTTTTGATTACAACTAAACTAAAATAAATCTGGCACGGATAGCCAGAGGTCGCGGGTTCAAATCCCCCTAAATAGGTTGTATGGGAATGCATTAAAAACCTATTTGGCCTCTAAATAGGTCGCACACTGAAAACATAAATGGCACTAAGCTAAAAACTTAATTTTACAGTATGGCCGTTTTAAGTTTTCCAAAATATTCTATCGGTGTTACGGAACCGAAAATTTACAAAAATGCTTTACAATTAGTTTAAAAAAATTTTTAGCTAACGTTCTTTCAGTGTCCAGTTTCGTAAAATTAAATTTGTAATTAGTTTTCAATAGAAATGCATTTTTAAAAAAAGTTCATCATAGTGTCTGTTTTCCATTCACGGTTATAAAATTCTTTTGCTTAATAACTTCGTAAGTTGTTATTTTGCCTATATTGTAATGATTAAAAATATAGAAAAAATACAATAAAATTACTAAAATATTAAAAATAACTGTTTATTTTGCATATGCCCACAGCTTTAACACAAGTTTCAAACACCTTCCATTAACAAGTCAGTTTTTTATTAGGCTCGAGATCAATAGAAGAAGATCAAAAAATAAGAAACTTGGAATAACTTTGGCATAATTTGTATCGTATTCCAGGTAAATCAACTTAAATCTAGTTTTAACCTAGTTTAAAAGTCTTCCAAAGTATTAGCTGTAACAGTTAAAATAAACCAGGTTTTATAAGGTCCTTATTCTTTAATCAGTCGTTAGGCTTAATATTCTAGGCATAAAAAAATGTTTTATAGTATCCTTACAGTACATAAAAACCTATTTTTTCAAAAACCTTTGTAACGTAACATCATAAAAACAAACTGTATCAAAACTTTGTTTTCACTATCAATAAATCAACAACAATGAAGCGATTGAACTTAACTTAGGAGTATGTCCAAGTAGAAACTGTAAAATATACGCACATAAGGTACCAGCAAAGCTCTATAAAATCAGGCGTGAGTTGTTAGGGTAGGATAGGAAACAAGAAAAACATTATGAAACTAACAGAAACAGATACGTTACTACGTCATTTATACAAAATGTAATTTTTAAAATCTTGCTCTCACAAATTATTTGTAACAAAATGCTGGTAGAGGGTGGACTTCTCATGATATTCAAATCAGACTCGGTTATTGTCGAAAGGGGCTCAGCAATATCGTAATGTCTTTTAGAAGCAGACTTAATACTTTGAGAGTCTTCATCGTCATTGTTGTTTTGAAATGTCAATTGTAAGATCCTTTTACACCTACTTTTCTTTGGATTCATGATGTTTTAAAACCTTAAACAAAAAACAAACCTTAGAGAACTATAGGTAGCCAACGTTGCACCTATAAGTTATTCAAATAACAGTTAATTTATAAAATTTCAAAAAGAACGCTTAAGCTACTAACGGTTTGCAACGAAAAGATATATTTTTCCATTCAAAGTAGTTAATGAAAACCTACAGGTTACACCAGGTATTTAAATTAAAATTTATATAATTTATAATACAATTTTCGAGATAAAAAGTAGGTACCCTAAGTCCGTCTCGTGGTCTTGTGGTAACTACCAACAACATTTTATCCAAATCATTCAGCCGTTTAGGCGTTAAAAAGCAAACAGACAGGCAGAGTTACTTCCAAATTTATAATATTGGTGTAGATATAGATACGTATAAAGAGTTCCATTTAATATTTACGTAGATAAACCTACGTAAATATTAAATAGAAAATTAAGAATAACTAGTTCTAAACTCAGATACTCACAGATTTAGAATTTTGATTAAAAAAAATCCATCGAATGACACTGAACAGATAAAACCCGTTATTTGATTTGCCTAGCTACAAAATAACAATAAAAGTTAATGAACAACTGGCACTTACGAACTCAAACTGCCATTTCTGCAATTTACCAATGAGAAAATTCGAAAGCAAATTTATCAATTAAATGGCACTTTACAAAAAATGCCGTTAATTTCGAACGCTTCAATACAAAATTCTAACAATATTTATTGAATATGTGGCTCTTTACTCAAAGTGCCACTTACGAATTTACTTATTGTTAATATTCGAAAGTAGAAATATCAGAATAAGTGGCTTTTTACACAAAATGCCACTTGTTGACTCACCTCGACAAGGACTCCCTCCGGCGACTCCGTCCGAACTCGCGTTGTGCCGGTTTATCAGTTACCGACAGGACTCGTTGTGACAAAGTAATAAGTGACACTAGCGACATCTAGCGAAATTTCTGCGCGTTAGGGCAACGGGGGTCTTTGCATTAGGTGCGTTTCGTTTAAAATATTTTAACTGTATACTTAACTCAAAATTGCCATTTTTTGTATAGTGTCACTTATGTTTTCAATGTGCGAGGTTTTTAAACTGAATTTGTATGGGAAAGTAGCATTCTCAAGCATGCGATGTGACCATGTGACTACTAGCCTTTCGCCCTCCAGTCATCCGTCACCGACTTGCCGAATAGCGCACGTACTGAACGATACTTGACAAACCGCAGCGGGACGCGTGCCTCTACAGCTAGTAGAGTTTTTAAAGTGCTTAGAAATGGCCAGACGCTGATTTTAAATTCGATGAGTTCAGGCATCTTGCACCGACGCTATCTGGAAGCACTATTCTATCTATTCAATAAATGCAGCTTATATAATATTCACTATAGGTCACAGGCCTTCTCTCAGAGAGATTAGGGGCTTAATCACTTCCCGTGCCCACCGTAGATTGACCATTTTAAGCGCTTAGGTATGTGAGCACCTCAGACATTTTGTTTTTTTCACGATATTTTCCTTTACCGTTAGCGAGTGGTACTGCTTTTATAACTTTATAAATGTACGTAATGTTGGAAATAATATATCTCTTTATCCGGGGTTAAGCTCTATCCATTGAATAATAGCAAAAAGTAAGGCTTATATATAGATATAGGAAAATTGTTTGACTGACAATTCATCCTTCACCTTTCTATTCGTATTTTAATTAATATGTATTTATCTATTTACCTATTAAACCATTAATTTTGCGCAAGTCTTTTTTGCAACTCATTTGTTCAACTGTGTTGAATACTCTTTTTATTCTTTCTGAACTCTGGACAACAAGAAAATATAAAAACCTATTTAGAGGCTAAAAATTTCACCCATGCCGGGATTCGAACCCGCAACCTCTGGCTATCCGTACGCCTCTAAATAGGTTTTTAAATTTGTTCCTTAGCACGGGTTAGTGCATTAAAAATAAAAATAGTGTAACAAGAAAATAGCATGGAATTTCTAACAGTTTCAAAAGGCTAGCGCAGCGCTCTTCTGCCGCGTCGCTGGTTGTAAAAACTAAAAAATGCCGCATCGCGCATCGTTCCTCGTATAGCTAACGGGTTGCAAAATACACACCTGCCTAATAGGTGTCTTTTATCGTTTAAATATTTTTCTAGGTGCATATTTCTTTGTAGTATACTTCTTAAGCTAAGCCGAAGCTTCACCAAGTGAATCACTGTAGGTAATCAGGGCCACGTGTCCTTACCATATGATAGGTAAGATAAGATAAGAATATTCTTTATTGTACACCAGGAAAAAACAAACAAAACATAATTACAAAGATACAGTACAATTGGCGGCCTTATTGCCTAAGCAATTTGCTCTAAAGCAATGGTAACTTCAAATTGTATGATTTAATTTTTAAATATTTGTTCTGCGTGTTTATGCGTAGTTTAGCTTAACATAGTATTCCTTGTTAACAAGGCATACTATGCACCTTGCCTACCTTGTTAACAAGGTATACCTATTATGTACCTTGAAATTATGTACCATGTACTATGTACCATGCATATGACGGAGTTAACTCCATCAGAGGTACATGCGATATTAAGTTTCTTAATAAAGGGATCACTGTTATGTATTTTGCAAAACTGTTACTTAATAAAGACATTTGAATTTTTTTACGTTTTAAACTACAATTCATAGTTAATTTATGACCTTTTTTAAAACTTTCGCGACACAAACTTACACATAGAATATTTTCGGGGCTTAATCGCGTAGTAATTTATCGAGGTAATATAGCAATAAATTACTACGCAACTAAGCCCCGAAAATATTCTAACTATTTATTTATATACTATTATTTTAATATATACGTTTAGTGTATTATATGTAAGTATATAATAATGTGGAAGGTTGTCTTTTTCCTTTTTTTTTTTTCACGCCTGCCAAGTTTTCGTTCTACCTCCTGCGGTTGACAGGAGAAAATGCTTATGGCATTAAGTTCGCCACATTGTACAATTTCATGGTGCAAAAAAGTATTAATAATAATAATAATTTATTTATGACCATTCGATATACATCATGGCTCAGGGTTCTAGGCTTTACTTTCACAAGAATTTGTGGCACTCATGCTTGTGAAGTATGTTTAGAATATTTTCTGTATCGACATCAAGTGCATTTATTATTTTGTTGATGTTGGTTTGTTCTCAAGATTCTTAAACTTATTAAGGTAAAATCCAAATTATTAGTGATTAAGGGCAGGGCAGTATCGGAGTGGTGACCAAGGGAGGGAAGCAGGTTGGTAGGCAGACCACTGACACGATGGTCAGACGACATTGTGAGGGTTGCGGGCCAGAGATGGATCAGGTTAGCACAGGACCGTGAGGAATGGCTCAATAAAAAGGAGGCCTATGCCCAGCAGTGAGTTGATGTGGGCTGATTATAGATAAATAGATAGATAGATAGTGATTAAAAACTTCTGTCAATTATACCTACTTCTGAAGCTGTAAAGTTGTCACTATCTTAAAACAGTCTTCCTCTTCTTCAGGCTATATTAGTCCACTGCTTGATATAGCCCTCCCCTAATAAGCGCAAATAGGACAGTTAATATATAAAAATCTTATAACACAGTGCCTGTCAAACTCCTCCGAATAAATTTTTATGTTTTTTTTGTGTAGGTATATTTGGTAAGACTGAGAAAAGGTCATACTATTTTTATTTTTAATGCACTAACCCGTGCTAAGGACAAATTTAGAAACCTATTTAGAGGCTAAAAATTTCACCCATGCCGGGATTCGAACCCGCAACCTCTGGCTATCTGTGCCAGCGCTCTTCCAATTGAGCCAATGGGCGACTCACCGGCATCAGTGAAATTTCGAACCTCTGTACACTATTCTCTGTATTACGTACAGGCAGCGACATCTGGTTTAAGCAAATTGCATCACTTACAACCCCGACTTTGCAGTTAGGTTTTACATCGGAATGATATCACTGTACCCACATGATTATACTATTTTTATTTTTAATTCACTAACCCGTGCTGAGGACAAATTTAAAAACCTATTTAGAGGCTAAAAATTTGTCCATCCGGGCATGGGTGAAATTTTTAGCCTCTTAATAGGTTTGTAAATGAGAATAGGTCGTAAGATAATTAATATGGCAACCTTTGCATGGTTAGCAACGACATTTATATAACAAACTCTCGTGATTCAAAGCTCTTACGGACACTTTACGCTGCTGGGTAGCGAACAATTCAATAACAGCTTTTGTATTCAGAATATGTAAATACACACTCAAGTCAATAAACTTTTGCCATGCCCATAACATTCCTTCATATAGATTCACGACTTCAAAGCATTCAATGTTGCATGCACTTAGAAAATATAGTCACCGTGCAATTATTCCCTTTCGCACAAGGCAGATGCTGTCCTTTTACGAGCATCGTTTTAGCATATAAATTGGCAGCCATATTGGCCGCCATTTTCTATTATATTCAAATTGGACTGCACTGCGCATGCGTCCCATGCAAGGCTGCAAGTTGGGGTTCGCTTCAGCTTCTCGACTTTAAGCCTTATTGTAATGAAAGGAAAAGGTTTTATTCAAAGTAGCGCAGAAATTGTGGCTTAATGAACGTTACAATTCAAACTAGGTGTCCATTTCAATATCTAGATTATTTTGGAGAAAAAATGGACAAAAAAACTCCAAACTTAGTCCTTAATTAACAGAGTTTCCATAATTATTATAAAACATAGAACTCACGCATTGTACTGGCTGTCATTCCAGACATCGTTGTCATCTAAATAATTCTTTATGTTATAGTAGCCCCTTTGACAGAAGTACATAACACATTTTTGGAACCGCGTTTTAGGCAAGCTTAATATATCTTGAGATGTGTTCAAAATTGCATTACAATGAAATGCGATAAGCCAGGAATAAAGGAAACTTATTTGTTATAAGAAATAGTACTCTATACTTATTAAGATTTCTCGGTACAACTAATATAGAGCACAAACTTTGAAAAAAATATTACAAAAATACGCGCAATTGTAATCAATGTTGGCAATTTATCTCAAAAGTATTAGCACAGAGACGGAAGAAAGGACGAAAAATTTTATAAGCGTTATTTTTCTTTAAAAATTGAAATAAACTTTGATAAAATCGACCTTAAAAGTAGCTGAACATTCTGTATTACAAAAAAAACTGAATTGTGTGAGTATTTTACACTATTGCAACACCTGTTCTGCGCGTGCCCTCAACGAACAAGAAATGTATAATGCATAATTTTCTATCACCACCCTGGTCGTAAAAGTTTATGTTAGATGGGTGTTGCATAAACTTAAATATTTTTTACTATGTTACGCATTCAGTTATGCATTCAGTCGCAATCGTTGTAAAAATAGTACTTATCTGTTAAAATTATAACTTTACAATTAATATGATGTTATATATAACTTTTTTGTGTCGGTGGTAGCTCAGTGGGTAGAACCATAGACTGGCAAGCGAGAGCCCCAGGTTCGATCCTGAGTGCGGGGATGTACTAATGACTTTGTTTAATTTCAAATTTACGTACATTTGCGAATTTGTAGTCGCAATACCACACGCTAACCGTGAAGGAAAACATCGTGAGGAAACCCGCGGCTTGGTTGGCTCCGCACGTATTGACTAGTCTTTCCTGTAGGCTAGGCCGACTAAGCTGTCAGGGTGGTATAGGTGCTGGGCAAGCCTACACCATCTATAAAACCATGTCCCAGGCACTACAGCGTCGGAGTGGTCCCTTTACCCATCTTGTGTGAGTGAAGATACTGCTGGACGCTGTATTAATCATCTTATTAAGTAGATGGGTGAAGAGATCACTTGGACGCTGAAGAGACCATTAGAGACATTGTTACCTATATAGCGTACAAAAAGTAAAAAACTTATGTTTCTACATTTTATGTTTATACTAACAGACCCAACCGACGTTATCCTGTATGCAGCTCCATCTGCCGGTCTGATTTGTGGATCTAAATCATACAGGACTATAGCCGCCCTCACTGCGCTGGGGTGTCTAAATACCTCGGGAATTGATTCTTTTGCCTTCCGTTAACAATCTACTATACTTTACCTAAGTTTTACTTCTTTAATGATAAGTACCATAGTTGTAAGTTATAATTTGTACCGAATGCTACAAAAGTGATAACAGTTGAATTAGGTAAGCCATTTAAAGTTACCACTTCGTAGAAATACTGGCTGCAACAGATGGTAGCACCCGATTATTAAACCTTACAAAATTGTTTTCCATATTCAAATTCAAATATTGGAAAGTCACGTGGGCAGAAAATGCACTAATCGCACGCTATGAAATGATACCCTTATGGCTTGAAAAAACAAGGTGTTTTCTTGGACAAAGTGACAACTGATAAATGGTCCTGATAAAAAATATAATTGAGGTACAAATAAATCGTGAAGACTAATGCATTAATATCACACCCGTGCGCTTATGTAATGTTAGAATATATAAAATAATTTTAAATGTGTTTTAATAAGGGTGTCTAATAAACATAAAAACATTTTTTTACGAGATAACTGAAATATTTATACCAATATATATAGCCTCTGTGAGTAGAAAAGCCGGTAAGGACCGTAATAGGCGGACATACTACGACGAAATAGGGATAGTGGCAGGTGGCAGTCCCTGATCTCTACCTACCCCTCTGAGATACAATGCTATATTATGTTTTAATTGCCTTCTTCTCACATAATTTAGACGGTTTTGTTACAAGCGAGAAACAAATAGTTCTCCAGTCTCTCTGCACATACTTCAAACGTTGACTTCAGTAAGAAATTTAGACAGTTTTCTTGTTTTTGTGTCACGTTCTAGAATTATTTTTATTTATCAGGAAAAGGTGAATTCGAAGCAGAAATGTTTATGACGGCTATGTTTATGTGCGTTTTCATTCTGTTTATATGCACCAATCGTAATATAACTTAATAAAAATATTTTTGGTACTAATTTGTTAATATTCTACTTCTCCTCATAGTGCCTTTCCTAAGGCTGGAATCTTCACTAGTCTGAAAGGCTAGATAAGAAGATATATATTGTTATCTTTGTCTCAGTTATTTAATAGTGAAACATTAAAATTGCATGAGATTGACAATATTCCTTGCACGAGAAAACCTTGTTTGCTCATACCATGACACAGGTAGGTGATTTATCCGCAGCTATTACGTAGGTATTTTGAAGTAATCGAAATGATCAAATCGTGATTTCTGACGGTAGTAAAAACCGTTGTGCAATCGATAATTATATTAGATGATCTCCTTCTCTGCTCTTCTTGAATCAATTGGGGCTGAATAAGGTGGAATTACAAATAAAGTACCTTATTAAATTGATTGGGTTTTTAGACGACTTCAAAAAAGGAAAATGTAATCAATTGTCGCATAACTTTGTCAAATATTAACCAATTTTGATAAAATAAAATTTTTCAAATAAATAAAACGTCTCACTAGTAATAAGGACATATTTGTTTAAATTATTATTCACTTAGATGACAATGAAAATACAATTATAATAATGGTAAGGCCTGTGATGTGATTCCAAAGATTTTTTTTTTCCTATACTAATTCATCGTCGTCGTCGTCATCGTCAGGCTATACCAGTCCACTGCTGGACATAGCCCTCCCCCAATGAGCGCCATAGCGCCCTGTCTTCAGCTTGCCGCATCCAGCACCTGCCTGCAGTTTTTCGTCATTCCACCTGATCGGAGGGCGTCCTACGCTACTACGTTTGCCGTAATTATACTAGTTCAATGAGCGTATTTTTGACAAATGTCAACATATTATAGTAAGATAGACATATTACTGTAAATCTTGTGCCAATCAAGGCTCTACGACAGAAGGTTACAAATAGTTTTGATTTCTACAAAGCAGACTATGAATCCATATGTCACAAACTAAACTCAGCTAACTGGTCGTCAATTCTCGGTGCGGAAAAATGTCAGGATATCGATACTGCGGTGGACCAATTCTATTTGACCCTAAGTGAAATAATCTCTTCCCACACACCCACCCGAATCCGCAAACCGTCAAATTATCCTATTTGGTACAGTAAGCCCCTTATTAAAGCTCTCAAAGAAAAAGCCAAATTTCACGCAAAGTACAAAAAATTTCAATCCGCTTGATAAATTAACTTTTAACTCCCTTCGGGATCGTGGCGCTAAAATGGTGAGATACTGTTACTCAAAATATAAGCAGAAATCGGCAGAGAACATTAAAAAGAATCCTAAGGCTTTCTGGACCTTTGTAAAAAATACAAAGAGAAACAGTCACAACATACCTCAGGAAATGACATACGGCTCTCAGAAAGCAAACGACGGCCAATCTATATGTGATCTCTTTGCTTCTTTTTTTAATTCCGTTTACAAACCTGCTAACACATATAAAGACAATAATTACGGATCTTCATTTAAAACAGTTTACAATAATACCTTAGGCTCAATCACTGTAACCGAACTTGAAGTCACCAAAGCCATTGCCAATCTTGACCCCAATAAAGGCGCTGGTCCCGATATGATCCCGCCTTATTTTATTAAATGCTGTGGTAAGAGTCTATTGGTGCCACTTCATACTTTATTTAATTTGTCTCTTCGCCTAGGACAATTCCCTAGTAGATGGAAAACAGCCCACGTAGTTCCTATACCAAAAACAGGTGATCTATCTAGTATAGAAAAATATAGACCAATCTCGATTCTCTGTGCTCTGGGTAAGTTGTTTGAATGTGTACTCGTTCGACGACTTTACTGGCATGTGAAACCATCTCTGATCTCTGAGCAGCATGGATTCCTACCAAAGAAGTCCACTGCAACCAACTTAACCTTATTTACAGACAACATTATGCGAGCATTGGATGAAGGTCATGAGATTCACGCCATCTATACAGACTTTAGTAAGGCGTTTGATGTTGTTGATCACAGAATCCTGATTTTGAAATTGTCTCTTCTTGGTGTTCATGGGTCGCTTCTGCGTTGGTTCGAGAGTTATCTGAAAAATAGGTCGCAAATGGTCGTCACTGCCGGGTTTAGACCAAACAAACTGTCAATATCTTCTGGCGTCGCCCAAGCTCACATTTGGGCCCGCTCCTGTTCGTTATTTTTATTAACGATGCCCTAAAACGTGTACAACACTCAAAGGCACTTTTCTACGCGGACGATCTGAAGTTGTACAAAGAAATAGGAAACATTGAGGATACCCTTTTATTGCAGTCTGATATCGACAGGATTTTCGAGTGGTGTAACAAGAACTATATGTCCCTAAATATATCCAAGTGTTACCAAATGGTTTTCACCCGTAAACGTAAACCCATCACCAAAAACTACACCATAAATAACAGAAGCCTCGAGAACGTCGAATCTATTCGAGATCTCGGTGTGGAAATGGACAAATGCGCAAAATTTGTCGTACACATTGACAAGGTCACAAAAAGAGCATGTAGATCGTTGGGTTTCGTGGTACGTAAAGCTAAATTATTCCGTAATTCAAGCGTGATCAAACTGCTTTACAGTTCCTATGTACGCAGCATCTTGGAATATTGCAGCACGGCGTGGAACCCTGTTTACAAGGTTCATATAGAAAGAATTGAAAGGGTACAGAAGCGATTCCTCTACCACCTTTCATTTGCTGATGGGTTGGCTCGTAAACTGAAATCGTACTCGGAGCGATTATGCCATTACCGCATGTAACCGCTGAGTACTAGGCGTGAGCGTGCAGACATGCTTTTTCTGCACAAGCTGATGAGTGGTAGCATCGAATGCCCTGAGATCTTAGAAAAGGTCAACTTCAGGGTTCCGCGTATTAACAGCAGAATTTGTAACCGCTTTCCTTTTGCGCTTCCTAAACATCGCACAAACTTGGGCACCCACGCGCCTCTTAATCGCATTATGACAGCCTATAACCGACGCAGGGACGAATTGGACATATTCTCGACTACAACGCAAACGATTAAGGAAATCTGTTTAGATCCAGTAAAATAACAATTCAAACTAAGTCTCGGTTCTTTTCTACAATCGTAAAAAAAATAACTTTATAAGGATATTACTTTTGTCTTAAGTAGGTTTTTCTCCTTTTCTGTTTGTTACTTATCTAGAGTACCAACACTAACGGTACTGCATAAGACTAACACTAGGTTAAGTTTGTGTTTTTAAAAAGTATGCATGTTGTGGTTATTATTTGTAGATAGTACACATTTCTTGCAATGTAATAAGTTAATAATAAGGAAATGAAAGCGTGTAACTTATCTGTCAATAACCCAAATAAATTAAAAAAAAAAAAAAGATTCATTCACAAAAAGTTTCGTCAGAACTAAAACTAAAAAATTAAAACAAATCATTGAAAGATAAACAAAAAAACACTAAGATAATAAGCCGCCCCGGGACACATCTGACCCAAAGGTGCCCACTACGCTGGCGGCGTTACCTCGCTGCACTGCAAGGGAAATTCTTTGCATATATATATAATATATTGGCCTTTTTGCATCTACTTAATGAGATGATTTATCAGCGTCCAGTGGCGCCTTCATCCACACTAGATGGGTGAAGGGACCACTCCGACGCTGTAGTGCCTGGGACATGGTTTTACAGATGGTGTAGGCTTGCCCAGCACCTATACCATCCTGACAGCTTAGTCGGCCTAGCCCACAGGAAAGACTAGTCACTACGTGTGGAGCCAACCAAGCCGCGGGTTTGCTCACGATGTTTTCCTTCACAGTTAGTGTGTGGTATTGCGACTACAAATTCGCAAATGTACGTAACTTAGATAAGATAGGCCCTTATAGTTGAACTAATAAAAGATAACAGCTATCTGCGTGCTGCTACCTCGACCTGCAGTTCTCCTGCTGCCCTAGCTGTTACATGTAGTTCTCAAGTGAATTCCCTGCTTTAGATTCCTCTCGTGGCTCCAGAAAACATGCTGGTATCAATAGCAGAGGACACATTGCGTTCCGCATATCCCTCCCATATTGGGGGGGACTGGATCCCAGATTTATGCGATGCAGTAACACTTAAATGGACCGCTCTCTGTAGAGATACTGAGCGATGTGTTGGACCGGTATGGGGTGATCGAGTTTGTACACACGCAATTTATTATGAACTAGCTGTAGCCTCGTGGAAATGTTAATGTATAATTTGTCGGGAACAAACGGCCTATAAGCTATGTAAAGGTCTAGGCTGTATAATCTATCTCTTTTCAAAATGATTTTGTGACCGTTCAGCCGTTCAGACATTCAAAATACGTTTATCCTAAATTTTCCTATTTAGAAAATTATGGAATAGTATTATTTAGTAATAAGCTTACGATCTATAGCTCACGAGCTCAGACCTTCAAATTGAACACAAAAAAATCTTCTCTTAGGTAAGTAGTTGATAAGGTTTAATGTGTATTTAGCAATAAGGGCGCTTTGGGAAACTGTGAGCTCATATTGTTGTTTTTTTAAATAAATAAATAAATAAATAAATAAATAAATAAATAAATAAATAAATAAATAAATAAATAAATAAATAAATAAATAAATAAATAAATAAATAAATAAATAAATAAATAAATAAATAAATAAATAAATAAATAAATAAATAAATAAATAAATAAATAAATAAATAAATAAATAAATAAATAAATAAATAAATAAATAAATAAATAAATAAATAAATAAATAAATAAATAAATAAATAAATAAATAAATAAATAAATAAATAAATAAATAAATAAATAAATAAATAAATAAATAAATAAATAAATAAATAAATAAATAAATAAATAAATAAATAAATAAATAAATAAATAAATAAATAAATAAATAAATAAATAAATAAATAAATAAATAAATAAATAAATAAATAAATAAATAAATAAATAAATAAATAAATAAATAAATAAATAAATAAATAAATAAATAAATAAATAAATAAATAAATAAATAAATAAATGATTAAATAAATAAATAAATAAATAAATAAATAAATAAATAAATGATTAAATAAATAAATAAATAAATAAATAAATAAATAAATAAATAAATAAATAAATAAATAAATAAATAAATAAATAAATAAATAAATAAATAAATAAATAAATAAATAAATAAATAAATAAATAAATAAATAAATAAATAAATAAATAAATAAATAAATAAATAAATAAATAAATAAATAAATAAATAAATAAATAAATAAATAAATAAATAAATAAATAAATAAATAAATAAATAAATAAATAAATAAATAAATAAATAAATAAATAAATAAATAAATAAATAAATAAATAAATAAATAAATAAATAAATAAATAAATAAATAAATAAATAAATAAATAAATAAATAAATAAATAAATAAATAAATAAATAAATAAATAAATAAATAAATAAATAAATAAATAAATAAATAAATAAATAAATAAATAAATAAATAAATAAATAAATAAATAAATAAATAAATAAATAAATAAATAAATAAAGAGTAGGGGTTTGATTACCACGCGTGCCCAACGCGGTTTGGAAATTTCAAGCGCTGAGGTATTTGAACACTTGAGACAGTCAGGTTTGCTCACGATGATTTCCTTTACAGTTAGCAAGTGAGATTGCTACTACAAACTACAACTTTTACCTTTATGGTGGCTAGATGTCTTTGGTCTCACTAGGTTGTACAACTTCACAGTGACACAGCGATAATTGCACCAAAGCGCAACGTGACTTTTTACTTAGCGTACTGACGCCAAAAACACATCTTTGGTGACCTTTAGTTATTATTTTTTAACTGGTATTTGCAGGGCAACCAGAAGAACCATTTTCTGCGGATGACTCGCAAATTCGCAGCCCGTATTGGAGAAAGTATTCGCTATTCAACGCTTAATAGTCCAGAATCACATCTGTGTCAAGTATTAAAAGTAAAATCTGTTATTGGTTATCTAACCAGAATCTTTAGAAGAGTCCAATAACATAACATAACATTTACATACAGGCACATACATTGCTTCTGGCCCCACACTAGGATACCCAATGATCGTCTACCAGCACTTTCTTCCACCTACTGCGGTTCACTGGTAGAATAATTATGCTCATGACATTTAGGTAGCTTTAACGAGCAATTCCCACAGTCAAGTAGGTTTTATTCGGTTTTATTTAATAATGACCAGTATTGCAATAAAACTGTGCGCTAAAATACGCTTAAGGCGCTATGGGCCAGTGGCATACATACATAACCTCACCCCTGTATCCCAGAGGGGTAGGCAGAGACCAGAGACTGCCACTTGCCACGATTCTGACAGATCACCTTCGCTTCATCAACGTTCATAAGTCGTTGCATGTTCCGGGTACTTTTTATCTTACCCCATTGCTAATACATCCGCTATTTGGTCGATGTATGTCCGCATGGACTATATTTGTTTCGTCAATCTTTCTTCTTTCATTCTCTCCTCATGTGCAAACCAACGCAACATTCCTTCTAGTCACTACATTCAGTTCACAACGTTCTCTAATCGGACTATTGCGTATCCTGTCATTCAAAGTAACACTACACATACTTCTCTTCTCAAGGACGTAGGTTTTATTCGGTTTTATTTAATAACGACCAGTATTGTAATGAAACTGTGCGCTAAAATACGCATAAGGCGTTATGCATCAGTGGCACCGATGAAAAAAAATCTTCTCTTCTTTTATGACGCGTCATTGGAAAAGGTGACCATAAATGAATAAATAAATATTCATAGATAATTATATTACACAGATCTCGTCAGCCCTATACTAAGTACAACTAAATGACTTGTGTTACAGGTGCTAACTAGACGATAGATTTAATACATTAAATACCACAGAACATAAAAAAAGAGTAGAAGTCGTAAGTGGGCGGTGCCCGCGTGCCTCACATTAGCAATGTATTGCCTATGCGTAGTCGGTGACAGTTTTGTTGACTTCAGTTGCCGTGCGCTTCTAGTAAAGAAAAAATGGTGAAAACTTTGTTAACCTGCCTTGTTATGCTGTGTTAGAGAGTAAAAATAAAAGTTGGGCACCAAAATATACCGATCATGGCGTAACATTTCATCTGCAAGACGTATTTCATTGGATTTTTAATTAAATTTGTATTGACATGAACACGGAAACCAATCCGAAAATGAGAAAGTGAAACCACCTTTATTTACTGGTTACTAAAGTTAAATTTTCATCGAAGAAAGTGTACATTCTCTAGAAATTTCTGTCAAAATTTAAATTCTACTCAATTACGGATGGGGGCACACATGATAAAAATCTATCGATAATTAATTGTCTATGACTTAGTAGTCATACATACTTAACGGTACTTAGGTATTGTAAATTCCAATTCGTCTAAGTAGGTAAAATAATTATTGTTATTTTATATCTACTTCCTAAGTGCCTTTTAATATGCACCCTGTAGCCGTCCGGCCGCCGGGCCGGGTAAAGTAGTAATGTATAAGCTCCGGTCGCCGGCTGGTGGTTGTGCATGTAAAAACTGTCATTGGAGCTAATACATTACTTTCATACAAGACATGACATGAGCACATACAAGACATGAGCACAGCTAGATCGCGATATAGTTTTTCTTCACCAGTTTATCAGGGACTGCAATATTTAAGAAACTATCAAAGTAATTTTAATCTTACATTTTTAAATATTCCAACCGAGATGTAAAGTGAGGTTATCGATAACGACTCATGTGGTTTTTTTACTTCAGTTCAAAACGTTAAGTAATGAAATGAAATGAAATGAAATGAAATGAAATGAAATGAAAAGGTTTTATTCAAAGTAGCGCAGATACTGCGGCTTAATGAACGTTACAAGTTAAACTAGGTGTCCATTTCAAAATCTGGATCATTTTGGAGAAAAAATGGACAAAAAAACTCCAAACTTAGTCTTTTCAAATTCCTTAATTAACAGAATTTACACAGATACTACAAAACTCGTGAATTTTACATGCTTGAATTCCAGACATCATTGTCATCTAAATAATCCTTAATATTATAGTAGCTCTTTTGGCACAAAGTGTACTTTACACATTTTTTGAACCGCGCTTCAGTCAAACTTAATATATCTTCAGGGATTTTATTGTAGAAGCGTATACAATGCCCCATGAAGGATGTATTAACTTTTGCCAGCCTAAATCTCGAATAGATAAACAATATAATAAGTAAATTACTTATTATATTGTTTACCTATTCGAGAGGTTGTTCTCTTGGCGAGCATCAGATTTTTGTTTTGTTATGTTATATTATGTATGGTTTTTTTATTATTCTGCTATTTACCCTTAATATTTCAACCCCTTTGACAACAGCAAACCGAGGCAATGATAAAACAACCCTCTCGGAATCATAACAATTTGGAAGTGAGTTCTCGTTTAGTTTTCCTAAGGAAACCGGATACGAAATTAAAATGGATGGCAGCGATAAGAAGGCAAAATTGGTTCCCAACGAAGAGGAGCACAATATAGTCAGAGCATTTTCATACACTTCATAATAACTAAAAAGGCGGAAGATGGCACTTATGTGATGCAGCAATACCAGAAAAAATGTGCTTCACTTCCAGGTTAGACTCTTGCGTATAAATGAAATTATATTAGTACCATCATCAATTAGTATTACTTATGAAACATGGCGTACAGATAGACAAAGTTTTTTTTTTTAATTATAATTTCTAACGCCGGCGAAGCAGTGGGTTAAAGCTAGTTTTAATAAGAGATATTATTTTTAAATATTATGAAATCTACCACATCGTTTTATTTGTATATGTATCCACTCTATTAGTATTATTTCTTCATTGCACAAAAGATAATGTAAAAAAGATGCATTTTCTACCAGTCAATCCGCAGGCAAAAAAGAAATAGCCAAAAATACTTCTGAGTATCAGTATTCGTATTCAGCCGTTATGTGTTAAACTATTTGTATAATTTGTCGATAGGTTCTCCCTATCGACAAACTAGAACTAGCATTGTCCCATCCCAAACTGAGAATGTACTTGTTTTTCAATTTTGAACTTTATGTCTTACTAGGTAAAAGTTCTTTTCGGTCCGACACGGCGGTAGTTCCATCTAGTGTAGAGTAGCGATACTACAAAATGCCAACCCTTATTTCATCACTGTCATTTGACTTTGATCATTGTTAACATTGTGAAAAGGTGCATATTTTACTCGAAACTTTTATGATGTACACCTTTTCGGCATTGACTTTATTTACCAATGGCAGCTTGGCATTCGTAGTATGCGTTTGGTTTATGTGTATCAGTTTGGTTACACTGGTTTTCGTACTAATGTGTCAGGTCACTACTTCTACTCTTTTTTATGTTCTGTGATAAATACATAGATAACATTCAAGACCCGAGACAAACTATATAATTTAGTTTCCTAGTTTGACCCGGCCGGGGATCGGACCCGAGACCTTTCGTTTTACAGTTAGCGTGCTAAACTGCTGCGCCACCGAGGCCGACTATAATAAATAATTATAGTAGCTCTTATAAGAACCTAGTGTCAAGAACCTAGCCCAAAGATTCTAGAACTTTAAAGCAGTTTATGCCAAAACGGCCGTTTTTAGCGAAAATCGATTTAACACCTAGGTTGTTGATCCTAAGTTCTAGGTGGTTAGTTCTAAAAATATTTGTTTGTTACCCTTTATTGCATAATAAAAACGTTATTAAAAATAAAACCTTAATAACGGGTTTGTGATAAAAATTGCGTGCAAAAGCGGATTTATTTCAAAAGAAATTTCTTCCAGCCAACCTAGAAATTTCTGAGCGTTACAAAGGGAGAGAGCGGGGTAGGGCAGATAAAGCAGAAACAAACTCATTACAAATTAGTACCTACATTTTAGTATCTATATCTATCTATAATCAGCTCACATCAACCCACTGTTGGGCATAGGCCTCCTTTATATTGCGCCATTCCTCACGGTCCTGTGCTAATCTGATCCATTTCTGACCCGCAACCCTCACGATGTCGTCTGAACATAGTTTTAGTATATATGTATTAAATATAGGTCTGAACCCAACTCAGACAGATATTGATCGATAACGTGTAATTTTTGTTTTTAACTTTTACATACAGGCAGGCACTTTCATTTCTTCTGGCCCAAGGCACTTTAAGCCGTTGGCGCCGCCTGTCATGTAATGGTAGTCGTTAGGCCATGTCAGAGGCCTAACGACGTTAGAACTTCTAACGGTAAGACCCGCCACTGTATTACAATATTCCACCAACCTAGACTTGACCCCCGAGGTGGAATATGGCCAAACCATCCTGCGATGCAGGAAGAGACCCGTGCCCCAGCAGTGGGGACCGATACTAGGGTTGATCATTTTGTTATATTATGCCGGAACTCGAACCTACCCGGGTTCGAGTTCCGGCATCAACCCCCATCCAACCTCAACCATGTAAAGCAAAATGTCGATCAGCTGAGCTACCACTGCTTTTTACTTTGACAGTACTCACTGGCCAAAAAAAACGAGTTCAGCCCGTTATTATTCCCCATATAAACTTTATGGACGACCATTATTGACCATTCACGGTTTACTTTAGTAGGGTTAAGCACAAGCAAAGCACAGTTTAGTTTTTTTACTACTTACTCTCCTCAATTTCCCTGATTTAATTACTTAGGGACCGTTTAGGGAACTTATATGAACTTAAACAATAAATTCCGCCTCCACCAACCCGGACTTGACCCCCATGGTGGAGTTTGGCCTAACCTTTCTGCAATGTAGGAAGAGACCCGTCCTCAGCAGTGGGGACATACAGGGTTGCAATCGAACAATAAATTAAGTAATTACAGCAATTTTAAACAACAATTACTAACTAAATTAATTCCTATTTAGAGGCTAAAAATTTCACCCATGCCGGAATTCGAACCCGCAACCTCTGGCTATCCGTACCAGCGCTCTACCAATTGAGCTATCAATTGAGATTAGCTCAATTGGTAGAGCGCTGGTAGGGATAGCCAGAGGTTGCGGGTTCGAATCCCGGCATGGGTGAAATTTTTAGCCTTTAAATAGGTTTTTAAATTTGTTCCTTAGCACGGGTTAGTGCATTAAAAATAAAAATAGTGTAAATTAATTCCTCTATGCATGCCTCAGATAATCTGCAGAAAAGCGAGGTGAAGCATTGGTATGAAGCAGCGCAAATACGTTCCACTGTCGGGAAGAGGCCGTCTCTCAGAAAGATAGTACGGGCTTAATCACTAAATGTGCCCTCCACGGATTGATAATTTTAAGCGCTGAGGTATTCACTCATATTATATAACATAACATTTTACATACTGGCACATACATTGCTTCTGGCCCCACACTTGGATACCCTGTGTCGTGGAAACCCGAAACAACGACATCACAAACATGTAAACATCCAAGACCTGAACTTTTTTTTTTGTGTCCAGCCGGGATTCGAACCCGGGACCTCTTGCATGGCAGGCAGACGTGCTACCGCTACGCCACAGAGGTCATCGATACTGTAATATCGATAGATACTTTATTAAAAAACGCGTCCGCATAGATTGAAACAAAACTAAATATCTATTTCTTACATTTTAGGCCAGGTCGACCGCAATTTTGTAAAACCTGCTTTCTATTTAGATTGTTTTACACAATTGTTAGTTTAATGCTAGTTGCGCTACAGATTAAACCACACAGAGATTTAATAGCTTAATTGAAGCTCAAGCAATTTGTCTTACCGTCTAGGTTTGATTGGAGTAATTTGTTCGAAGTAATTTGTTCGTTTGGAGAGAATTGTGCTACATCATTTTGGTAGATTAAGACGAGTTAGCATCGTGTGTTCCAGTATGAGGTTATAGGTACTTGATTACGTTTTGTCCTATTTATTCTTCCGGTATCAATAAGGCGCTCCCCTTCCTCAGCTGTCTTTAAAAGCAAGGTTAAGGAGTTTTATCTGTCCCTGCAAGTTTAGTATTCGTGCATTGTCCTTTTCATTTTGTCTTTTCCGTATGTTTCCATATAGGTACACAATATTGTATTTATTTCCTCATCGCGTAGATTGTTATTATAACGTATTTATGTAACTTTATCATAACTATGTATGTAACTGTTTATGTAGGTATATTGTTATTTATATAAGCAGTGTATTAATATATTCATATTTGCACCGACGACCCGTATCTTATTTCCTTCAGCAACTTTCCGTCGTAAGGTTGTCTGGAAGAAATTGCTTTTAGCAATAAGGCCGCCAATTATTGTACTTTCTATCTTTACATGTTATATAATATGTGCTCTCGTTATCAACCCTTGTATGTCCCCACTGCCGGGGCACGGGTCTCTTCCTGTATCACAGGAAGGTTAGGCCGCACTCCACCACGGGGGCCATATGTGCTCTGGTGTACAATAAAGAATATTCTTATCTTATGTTATTTTAACTCAAGTTAACACTATACATAATTTTCTTATCATGTTATCGTTATACTCCATGTTACTACCTACATTATTGTACAGACTACAGTTTCGTGAGCAATAAAGAATTTTAAACAAAATTATTATTAATCTCACTTGAGCACATTCATTTGCGTTATTATACCTACTTCGCCCAGATCGTAAGGCCCGCCACTGTCTTACAATCCTCCACCAACCGGGACTTGGCCCCCGTGGCGGAGTATGGCCTAACCTTCTTGCGATGCAGGAAGAGACCCGTGCCTTAGCAGTGGGGAAGTTCAAAGGGCAGATATCACAATACCAATTTCGCTGAATGATTGTTTTTTGTTGTCAAGTAGAAGCATCGTATTGGTGGAAGTGTGCAGTAATTTTGGCAGATCCAGTATTTATCTTTATTAATGTTTTTTTTTACTTGGTCTCATTCGTGCCCCACTGCTGGGAAAAGACCTCCCCTCCTGCCCTCCATCGCTCCCTGTTCCCAGCTATCGCATATCGTCTCGGCGAGAATGCATCTAGGTCAATCAATGGATCAATAGCAGCTCTTGTATGTTCCCACCGCTGGGACACCTTACTCCACCACAGGATGCCTTACTCCACCACGGGAAAAGTCCGGGTTGGTCGAGGATTATATTATAAGACAGTAGCGGGCCTTACTATCAGAAGTTATGAAGCCGCCATAATGCCTCTGACATGGCTTAACGACTGCCGTTACATGACAACCGGCACCAACAGCTTAACGTGCCCTGTGAAGCACGGAAGTGCTCAGAAAAAGTGCCACTTGCGGTAATCACAGGACGGTCCCCATCCTGCATCTGACCGCGACTGTTGTTGCTCAACTCAAGTAGTTGATCCCAATCACTCGGTTTGGCTAGGCTACGATCGCCTCGCCTATCATTTTCTTAAATAACATAACATTTAAATACAAGCACATACATTGCTCCTGGCCCCACACTAGGATACCCCGTGTCGTGGGAACCAGAAACAACGACATCACAAACATGTAAACTTCCAAGACCTGGGCTTTTTTTTGCCCCAGCCGGGATTCGAACCCGGGACCTCTTGCATGGTAGGCAGACGCGCTACCGCTATGCAACAGAGATTACCTAACTAGCGTTTGTGATTCAATAAACATGGATTAGTATAACATTCAAATAATAATAATAATAATAATAATAAAGTTTATTTGCACACATTAAAAGTTACAGTTGTATCTAAACATACAGTTATTTATAAGGTACTTACAATATTTTGTTGATACATTGTGAACACTAGCGTCTAAACTAGGCCGGGCCTGTGTCTTAGACGCCAGTTCCTTCCATTGACACCAGTTTACATTATTAAGTAAGTAAGTAGTACAGAATATTCTTCAACAGATATTAACTGTCACAATATTTTTTGAGGTAGGTAGGTTGATTCTTAACCAGCACTTTTTCTAATTGTACCTACATAATAAAGTGTTACATATACAGAATCTAGGTTAGACCACAGTAAGTGTGGACTTGTGAAAATGATTACATTTTTTTTTTTTTTGTGACAATCAAAATTGAGAAGTAATTAAATAAAAATACAGTATAAGATGCATGCGGACTTACAAAAGTATACAAGTAGTATTAAAATTAAAATTAGGAATCTGTGGAATCGACATTTAGGTTTTTTTTTTTTTTTTAACATTTTTGCTATTATTGAATTAACATGTATTACATTTAATTTACATGTACAAACAAGTTTTCGATAGAATCATAGTTTTGTGATTTTAACCAAGTTATTAACAGTTTCTTACATTTTTCGTAATTTAATTGGTATAATTTAAGGATTTTATTTAATTTATTATACAACATGGGACCAATATACATTTGAAATTTATTTATAAATGTTGTTTTAAAAAATAGCTAGACGACTTCTCGAACTCTACGTTATAACACATCTTTATAAATATTAATAAGTAACCTCGTCTCATAAGAATTATAAAATATGTGAGAGCATTCACTTTCACTAGCATAATGTGAAAGAAAACATCAAAGAGGAGAGACTTCTAGTGTTTTTGGAGGCAATTATTCAGTCTTTTCTTTTAAAATTATCTAATATATTATGAAGCGCTCGTGGCTCGAACCGAGTGTGTACAATGAATCACTTAAGTTAAGCAACAGCAAGCGCGGTCAAGTGCAGGCTGGGTGACCGTCCCGTGACTACAGCTAGTGGCATTTTTTCCGAGCACTTTCGTGCTTCGCAAGGCACGTTAAGCCGCTGGTGCCGGTTGTCATGTAATGGCAGTCGCTAAGCCATGTCAGAGGCCTTATGGGCGGCTTGATAACTTCTGTCTGTAAGGCCCGCCACTGTCTTATAATAATCCTCCTCCAACCCGGACTTGGCCCCCGTGGTGGAGCATGGCATAACCATATAAAAATCTTGAGTCCCAATGTTTGTCATCAAACTCCTCCAAAGCGGCTTCACTGATTTTTATGAGCATTTTTGTATATATGTAAGGTCGTAGGCTAATTAATATAGCAAAAGACGTTTTCCAGGTCCGCTAGTTATTGTATAATTATCCAGATATACGCCTCACGCCTGTATCCCAGTGGGGTAGGCTTGCCACGATCTTGACAGATCCCCTTCGCTTCATCAACGTTCATAAGTCGTTGCATGCAGGCACGTCGGTACCGGGTACTTTTTATCTTCCCCTAAGCTAATACATCCCCTATTTGGTCGATGTATCTGGGACATCATTAATTATCCAGACTTTTACATTATGTAGGTTGGGTTATTTTGTAAGGGTGTAAATCTTTCAACACCTGTTTAGATATTATCATTTGATGTTATTTTTCAATAAAAATGTTATATAGTATTTCATATATCATATATCATTCGCGATACTCTTGCATAGTTATTTATTAATCGGGTCTAATCGCGATTATTTATTAGATGAATCGTAATTACCTTATTTCCCGACGTTTCGGCAGCGTTACAGTTGCCGTGGTCACGTGTAGACTGAAGTGGTGAGTACAGTCAATCATTGTGGGTGGTCAATTTCAGTTTTTCGTAGCTAGCCGATACACATCAGCTCGGATATATTCTACTCGTATGCTAAGTAAGCACTGCTGAGCCCTAATCAAAGGCCTCTAGGTGGCTACTGCAGTATAACGATTTATTAAACATTTCCATCATTCATTACATAATGTTTTGGCAGCGCACGTCAGAACAACTCGCAGACGGTAGATTTTTCCTACGTAGGTACTTGACACTTTTCGTCATATTTTGGACAATTCACACAATATCTTTAAAATTTTAGCCTATATTATTTTAAAGTTTCATTAACCCTTAATTATTGAGCATAACAAGTATGAATTTTTCAGTGTTTTTGGACTTCATTTCAAGTTAATAAGGATCAATCTAATGTGGGGCCTATTATGCTACTGCCCTATTAAGGGTTAAGATCCATTCAGTACTTTTTACGTGAAAGAGTAACAAACATCTATCCATCCATACTAACAAACTTTCGCGTTTAAAATATTAGTATGGATAGGAGGTAGAATTTCAATGACTTTTCTGCTAACGTCAAAGAAAATCTTAGTGCAGTATCAGACACTAAGCCTAGTTCTTATTTGAATAATAGCTTATAATATGCGTATTAATCAATCTTTTATACGTGGGGGCAGTAATAAAAATGGAAGGGCTTCTTGGTAGCATTTTGGATTTACGAGTATGACAAACGCATGTTCATATGTCCTGCCGTTCGTACCGCCGTTGTATCTTTTGTACCAAGTATTTTATTCCGAGTGTTTAATCAACCCTGTCGTGTAACTTAAACGAGGTGACACACCGTATACATATCATGACGCCTCACTGACCTAGTGTTAAATAGGACTATTACACTGTAAACTAAGAATATACTGTAACACATAGTAAGTTAGTTACGCCTGATATTTTAGCACTATGTACGTCACAAGCTTACGATGTGTTCCTTTACCGTTAGCGAGTGGTAGTGCTACTTTAACTTCCCAAATAACGCTCTCTTTTGGAACTCTACATTAAATTGTACTTGCAGTATGATAGCGCTTTAAGGACTCGAAGTTTCTTCGGCGTCGTACTTTCTCCGAAACAATTAAAAACTTGAACTAGATGATAAAATACAACTATTAATAAACGTTCTAAGTCAAAAAATAGCTTTTTTGTAAAGTTCCAAAGATTTTCTTTATATTTTTTCTTAAGCTGTTAAACGCCATGTAGGTCACCGTTGACCGCACCTTGCGCTAATATTTTTGCCCTGGAGTTAAAGGGCGTTTAGAAAGCAATTATTAAGTCAAGCTTATGATTAAGCTAACACTTTTTTTTTAACTAAAACTTTCGTAAGCACAACACATTGTAGACTTTTAGTCCAATTTAGACAGTGTGAGACAAGCAACCGACGACGCGAGCTCCATCTCTGCTCACCATGATTCTGCAAATCGGAGCGAAACCTGGTCGGACTTTTCCGATATAACAACACCCGTAAGTAAATCCGGACTAAAAGTCTATAAGCTAACACTCTTGCATGTCAAATATGACACAAGTATTATGTGAACCGAAACTACAAAAACTGTTCGACAGTTGATCCCATTGACACGATAGTCAGTAATTTATAAGCGTACCGTTTTTATTAGCATGTAGTGTATGGATTTATGTGGCTACATTGATTCAATAATAGGGGTCAATAATAGGGTCAGCAATAGCTATATCGAGATGTGCCATATTTTTTAATTAACTGTATAATTATAGTAAATGTATAGTAAGGCCCTCTACTGTCTTACAATCCTCCACCAACCGGACTTGGCCGCCGCGGTAGAGAAATTTGGCCTAACCTTCTTGCGATGCAGGAAGAGACCCTTGTCCCAGCAGTGGGGACATAGGTACAAAGGGGACATATCGAATGTTGATGGGTATTTAGAGGACGATTATGTTTAGTGTTCAACACAATCATGAGTAAGAATATTTACATTATTGGATGTTGGAAACTCTGTTACCACTTACCGCCACTAGCGGTAGTCCCGGGTGGTCACCCATCCAGCACCTGACCGCGCCTGTTGTTGCTTAACCTTAGTGATGCCTAACCAATCAATCTGTTCCACTAAGCCACTAGAGCTTCGTGACCCGATATCTTTGTTTTGTTTATTGCACACAATGTGCTTAGCACATTTTTGCACTGTGTCAGAGGTAAATCTCCTAAAAAGTCTTACTGTAGAAACTCATTATAGTACCCTACGAAGGATGTTTTAACTAAAACCATTTATTGTTATACAAACTATTTTATTTAAAAAAACATATTTTGGAGACTAAAAATTGCAACCATGCCGGGATTCGAACCCGCGACCTCTGGCTACCCGTGCCAGCGCTCTTTCCAACTGAGCTAATGAGCGACTCACCGGCATCAGTGAAATTTCGAACTATATTCTTTGTAATTACGTACACATTAGCCTTTAAAATAGGTTTTTAAAAATTGTCCTTAGCACTAAGGACAAATATTAAGTGCATTAAAAAGAATATATTTATTTTATTTCAGTAAAATATTTTCAGCAATATTTATAATTAAAAAAAGTGTTGTTAATTATAAGGCTCTGAGAAATATTATAATGTTATTGGATTGTTGTATTATTGTACAATTACGTTTCGCTTGTTGATGCTCTTAATTGATTTTTCTAAAATTCTTAGAACCGTGTTTTACTAGAATACATTAAATTTTTTTGTGCACATATTAGATATTATGAAAAACACTGTTTTTCATAGTATCTAAGGTTTATGACAGGTTTATTCGTAAAAGATTACAGTACAATTTATATTACCATTTAAATGACTGATTGTTTCTAAAACAAACATAAAAAAATATCTTAGGGGACTTTCAGAAATGGAACGGAATCACACAAAGGCCCAACTCAAAACGTTGATGTGTCCTTTTTGCTAACTTTACCTGCATCTGCAGCTCAAGCGGCAACATTGACTTGATACTGAGCAAGTGTCACACGATCTACTTTCATAATAGTAACACTCGAGCTTAAGGCCCTAGAGAGAGGTGTCCCTTGACGGGATTATTTCATCACTGTGTGGGGCGAGAAGCTTATGTTACATCAGAATCAGGCTTTATGACCAATTTGATTGATACTTTAACGTATTGAATATCGATTGCTTTGTGCACCCACGCTTTTAGTATTGAGTTCGATATTGATGCAATGAGTAACGTAATATATAATATAACATTTACATACAGGCATATACATTGCTTCTGGCCCTACACTAGGATAGCCTGTGCCGTGGGAACCAAAACAACTACATCACAAACATGTAAACATCCAAGACCTGGGTTTTTTTTGTCCCAAGCCAGGGTTCCAATCGAACCCGGGACCTCTTGCATGGTAGGCAGATGCGCTACCGCTGCGCCACAGAGGTCGTCAAGGTATAACGCCAAACAAATATCTTGACCAAAATCACTTTGATTTCGCATCTTCGCATGGACGTATTTCTGGGCATTGGATATCATTGGCGGATTGATATCTTTAGTTTTTATTGATATTTTTAGATTTCGATAAATTAACTTTTTTCATGTAGCTTATAAACATAATAAAAACTGTTTTTATACGGATTTTACACGTTTATCTTACATTTTTAAAATTTTCCGACGTTTCTTTGTATTCCGAGACCACGGCACCTGAAAAAGTGCCGAAACGTCGGAAAATTTAATCGGAAAATACAATACAAGAACGATATGAGCAGCAAAACCTCCTTTGTAGCTCAAAACTAACACAACCGAATCGTTAACTGATTTTAATCGTATTGTACGTTCAAACTAGCCAAAGAAGCAGTTAAGGGGATAAGTCTTAAATTATGACTTTTATTATGCACTCATGTGTCCTCACCATTTATTTTATTCATTCATTTTTATTATACTCGTAGTTATATATTAAACGGGTCAAATCGCGATTATTTATTAGGTAAAATGTAATTACCTTAATTCCCGACGTTTCGGCAGCGTTGCCGTGGTCACGGATAGACTGAAGTGGCGACTGCCGTCAATTACTTTAAGTAGTCACTTTTAGTTTAATATAAGACCCGTTTAATATATGATTACGTATCTTCTTCTTCTTCTTCCGGCTATATTAGTCCACTGCTGGATTTAGCTCTCCCCTAATGAGTGCCATAGCACAAGGTTGTGCCATCATTGGGGAGGTAATGCCCATATTCCCCACGCTGGGCATGCGGGTTGGGGATCGCAGATTGGTGGAATTGTACTGCAGGAGGCGCTGCTGCCCACCCCCGGTTTGTGTCCCTTAGTCGCCTTTTGCGACACCCGCGGGAAGAATTTGGGTTGGTGCTATTCTCTAGGCCGACACCACACAGCAACGTATGACTACGTATGAGTGTCGCAAATCATTAAGAAATATTTTATATTAATTGCTTTATATTTACTAAACATCACATATTTTGTTTCAGGTATGTATTCAGCACACATCTGCAAAAACTACCATCTATGTTGCCAGTAAGTAGTAACAATTAAGACATAAGGAGAAACATGAATGCAGATATCACTACACCAGCTATCATCTAAGAAACAAGGGTTCAACTCGGGCAATTAGCTTTTGTAATTGCTTGATAACATTGTGTTACCTTGGGAATCGCAGATAAATAACACCGTAAGTACGTTATAACATAACGTTGTTACCAGCGATATAGTGTATCATTATGATTCCTCTCTAGCTAGAAAGAATTATTGCAATTTGCCCACTATCTCTCATCAACGCATCGAGAAATAGACAATTGTAATTGAAAACATTTTCACCTAAGATTCCGCATTTGTAATATCACGCAAACCCTCTCCACCAGTGTTCCAATTAAAACCCAAACAAGATACGCCATCGCAATGTACGTCGTACGTTTCCTCCTTTAGCTGTCACGGCACAGGCGAATTTAGAACGGAGCGCGCAATGTAGACACGCAACCCGAATGCAACGGTGATAGCAAAACGGTGCGACACCCGATAGTAAACTTTCGTTCCACATTTGAAGTAAAAGATTTGTGGCCGCGATAAAACGAAATGTAGATGAGTATTGTTATGATTTCTCACGGGCTAGTAGCTTATTATGTTTGATGAAATTCACGCGAAAGTTTCCTCTCGTTATCGTAGTACCTAATTGTTTCTTTCGTATTGTTTCAGCAATTTCAGTAAATGTTGTTCATTAATAACAAAGACAATATGTTCCTTACAGTTTAATATTGAGCCTACTAGTGCATATATATATGTTACAGTCAGAAGTCTTAGAAGTCGGCAGAAAATGAAGTAAAATTCTAATATGTATCCAACAATGTCGAGTTGGTTTTCGGTCTTACATGTTCAACCTAACACGCTCCTTTGCGCTACGCGCTTCTTTGTACCTATATTTTTGATGTCGCAGATTGAGTGATGCATCATTTTAGGTGTTTTTACCATTTGGTATTTCAAATGTAACCTTCGGACAAAAGTACTTATGTGACTGATTTTAGCAGTCAAAACTAGTTTTGAACGTTTAAGAGTTTTAACTGTGACATATACATTAAAGGAAAAAGGATGGCCTTTGAACTTACGATACACACTGTTTCTCAGGTGTTTGGTGTGGGTATCCTGAAATGTTTTTCTTGTGGTACCGTCTCCTATCGGAGGTCGGCTGTCAATTTATGCACCATGTAATTCGTGATGTGGCAGCTCGGAAAAAATTTATGCCTATTCGAAACCATCCAGAAATCACTCGACGTAAGATAGGTGTAGGGGGGGGGGACTTCTGAGTATTTTTTTTGTGTAGACTGTAATCGTCCCACTGCAGTGTACCAGGCCAAAGAAGGCTTTATTACCACGCGTGCCCACCGCGGATCGACAATTTCAAGCGTTATCAGAAGACTGATACTCATACTCATACTCTGATACTCAGGTTTCCTCGCAATGTTTTCCTTGTATTGCTATTATAATTTCACAAATTTACGTAACCTATCAAATTCTGGGTATGATTCGCTAAAATTATGTTGTTCCATAGAGTCGTACTAGTACGGTAACGGTGGTTTCACTGACACTTTTGGTAGTTAAATCACCAATCGCATCCATTCCACTGTTGTAATCCGTGCAAGTTGACTCGGCACGTCACGCGATTCAATGTTTATGGCGAGATATGCCAATTTAATTTGCGCAGGTGATACCATTGGCAAGGCGTTGTAGGTACTGCTATTGCTTTGCAGACTACCAACTAGAGCCAAATATCTAAAAAGTGTATGTTGCCTTACCTCATACGTATTTAGATGTACACTTTAGTTTTAATTTTCTTTTATGTTCCTTTTATATCTGGCAATAAACAAAATTTGTCTTTGTCTTTGTAAAATAACAGCCATTGTCGTGCTAACATAATTATATTAAAAACCTATTTAGAGGCTAAAAATTTCACCCATGCCGGGATTCGAACCCGCAACCTCTGGCTATCCGTGCCAGCGCTCTACCAATTGAGCCAATGGGTTCGAATCCCGGCATGGGTGAAATTTTTAGCCTCTAAATATGTTTTTAAATTTGTTCCTTAGCACGGGTTAGTGCATTAAAAATACAAATAGTATAATAATTATATTAATCAACTAGACCTAACCATAGCCCTCCGAATAAGGATGTTTCAATGCTACATCTGGCCAATTTCAATGTGTATTTGTACAGCTTGGACCCTTAAACAAGCGATCTGCAAAAAACTGGAGGCATTTGAGATGTGATGCTACCAAATGACGTTGAGAATAACATAACATAACATTTACATACAGGCACATACATTGCTTCTGGCCCCACACTAGGATACCCTGTGTCGTGGGAACCAGAAACAACGACATCACAAACATGTAAACATCCAAGACCTGGACTTTTTTTTTTTTGTTGTTTCCAGCCGGGATTCGAACCCGGGTAATAAGCTGGGTCCATTTTTAGAGTACAGTCGAGTCACGATTTCGGAAGTCCTAAAATGCGCAAATCGTTCGATAGATAGAGAACACTTTATTGTACATAAAAAAGGAAATTATACTAATATTTCTTAACCTAAGAGAACAGAAGGCGGCAAAGAAATCACTTTTAGTAATAACTAAAAGTTATTTCCTCTAAATAAACTGATGTTGTTGAATTAATATTTACTATAAAAAATTAATAGAAACTGGGACTTATTGATCGTTAAAAGTAAAACTAGGTGTTCATTTCAAAATCTAGATCACTGTGGAGAAAAAATGGCCAAATTAACAACTTTATCTTTGTCAAGATGAGTCTTAGTAGATGCCACTAATAGATGACTAGGTTGAACCGTAGGAATGGACCTCTGACATACCTATTGCCTTTTATTTTATTGCAATAACCTATTTTTAAATGGCCAGCAATACAAAAAAAAAAACAAATTGACCTCTTTTCATTCTTATTTTCGGGTGGCACTCCGATAAAAAAATGTTGAAATATTTTTTTATTACGTTTTTTCTTCCAATTTCAAAAAGCTGCCAGTCACGTACCGATCATTGCGGGCCGCAGTAAGATCTAAACCTTTTTGTTTACAGAGGCGAAAGTTGCAGAACACTTGAACTCTCCGCTAGATTTAACCATGAAATCAGAGCAGTTGTTAAACAGTAGTTAACCGCGGCTACCGCAACATGAACTGAGCCTGCTAATGGGATTAAAATAAACTACATCGCTACAAAAATAAGTAAACTGGGGACCACAGCCATAGATCTGTTTCGTATGAAAACAGAGTTCATCGCAGTTTTTATAACCGGATTGCTCTGTGGTTTGAATTATTTTACGCCTGAGTTCAGGAATCTTGATCATCCAGACTGGTCCCTACCATTAAAGATCAGTGGTTAGCTAATCGAAAGTGGTGTTTATTGTTACGAGGTTAGGATTCAGTTTTAAGTCATTTTTCTCAAATTCCTGGGTGTTTGACGTGCATCCAGTTTTCTGTCTGCTAATATTTATTTAAAAAAATATACATACAGAGTGTAATAAAATCATTGAGTTTTACATCGAAAAATGGGTATGTTATTTTCATTACAAACATTTTATAGGCTTCCTAAGCTATGTTGCTATCAAAAGGTAGCAGGCTAGGTTGACTTGCGCCAAATCACAGGATAAGTAAGTAATTAGATGAATACTTATACAGGGATAGACAGATATGTTCTGGTAACACGATTTGAATGACACAATTTGTCTTTGGATAACTCTGCAAATATCACTGGTGCATGTTTTTTTGCACTTATTTATTGGTTGGTGCTTACCCATGGATAAATAGATGTATATAATTATAGTGCCGTCAGATAGCGTTAGCGCAAGCCGACCTCAGCATTTCATATTTCTTGAAGATAAACCTCAATTAGGGGCGTGAAAAACAGGCTTCTGGTCTGCCTTCACTCTCACCTCTGTTTTTTAACTACTCGATCGCGTTAACGTAAACTCATATTTCTATGGCATCGAGGAAGCGCCACCTAGCGACAAGTATGGAAATTAAAATTGCTGAGTGCGAGTTGTAATGGTTTACGTTGAGAAGTGAACACGTTTACCAGCCAAAACACGAATAAACGCGAGTGCGAGTTGTACTGTGACTGCGTTTTGCCAGTTCGAACGGTTAACTTACTCATACTCACTACTCAATGCTCGATTAACGCAGTAGTAAAGTTATTCGATTGGATCTGCCAAACTCGCACTAAGCATTCTGATCACCATATAAGTTTGTCAACAAAGTTTCCATTGTCAAGAAGCCCGCGGCGTTGTTTTCTCACGTATTGACTTTTCTCTTGGCTAGGCAGATTGGGCTATCAGTATGGTATTTTGTCGCAGATAAACTTTAATTAAAGGTGTCACAAACAGGGAAGATATCATAATTTTTTACCTTAAGATATATATATCGCTAGCCATACACATAACACAAATACGAAAATACCTAGCTATCCCAGTGAATACTTTAATACGGTTTTTGTTTCCTTCGCAATGCAATATCTTAGATTTTGTCGTATAGAATTAAACTTATATATTAAAAAAAAATACGTATGCCCCCAGATAGCATAACGGTGCAAACCTCTTAACACCATTTTTTATATTTCTTACATCGACCGAATAGGGGATGTATTAGCAAAGGGGAAGATAAAAAGTACCCGGAACCAACGTGCGTGCCTGCAACGACTTATGAACGTTGATAAAGCGAAGGTGATCGGTCAGGATCGTGGCAAGTGGCAGTCCCTGGTCTCTGCCTACCCCTCAGGGATACAGCCGTGAGGTTATGTATGTATGTAGGAAGTAGTATATTTAACTTTACTTAAACTTTCTTTAAACTTTCTAACTTTAAACTTTCGTGTTTAATGGTCCAATGAGTTGTATTCTATGACAAGTGATATCTTAAGATGCTATCTTCTCCGTGTGTGACGCCCCTTACAACTTCTTTCGATGACAGCGCTGGACTCCAGCGGCGTGGACAACCGTTACCGCTCGCAAAGCAAACTTCACTCCTCAAACGTATAATTTAACACCTTTACACGTACGAGTTAGAGACTGCATTGGCTGCAAAGTTAACGTGGCTTCTTTAGGCACGCGTCAAGGCTGTTAACATGGGAGCAAAAAGTGCATACTTCTGTAGTAGCGTAAATTGGAAGGTCTTTAACCCGATGCGTAAATTGCGGAAGGTGGAATGAATCGTGCTGGAAAATGTAATTGGAAATACTCGCAACGGTTGTATGGTGGCTTCAGATTGGTCGTAGGTTAGCATCCCAGCATTTAATATTATTAATGACTTGTTTATTAAGTAATCTAGATTTCTGGACTCGTAGTAACAATACTGCTCATGCCCTAGTCGAACCGAGGGATTGGAATCAATCACTAGAGTAATTTATTCCAATCCCTAAGCAACAATAGGCGCGGTCAAGTACCGAATGGGTGACCGTCCCGTGACTACCGCTAGTTGCATTTTCTGAGGCATCATTGCATGCTTCCGTGCTACTCAAGGCATGCTAAGCCGTTGGTGCCGGCTGTCATATAATGGCTGTCATTAAGCCTCAGACGCCTGATAATTATGGGTGGCTTGATAACTTCTGAAAGTAAGGCCCGCCGGACTGGCGGACTCAGATTATGATCTGAGTCCGCCACTGTCTTACAATCCTCCACCAACCCAAACTGCGCCCCAGTGGTGTTGTATGGCCTAACCTTCCTGCAGAAAGAGTCCCGTGCCTCAGCAGTGGGGACATACAAGGGTTGATGTTATATATACAAATAAAAAACTTGCCCCAAGTCGTTGTCCCGCGGCAGTGAGCTCAGAATACTGGCAACATTCCCCCTTTGAATAGCCAGACTTATCATCAGGCCAGAAGTATTTTAAATGTCGATTCGCCGCAAAACCTTTTGTGCATTTGATTTCTATTCACACTTTAATTCCACCTCTCGTACGGCAATATAATCGGCCCAAAGCAAAGAGAGCATTTCGCACAAGTACGAGTCAGGTAACGGTGTCTGTCGACCGCCAATCAACACCAGCGGATCGTAAAACAATATCCGAGACGATGACCATTTCGGCGCGTGGAGGAATTCCCATCGGCTATCTGACCCGCTGGTACAGTCGACACCACGATAATATTTGCACGCGTGCACTAGAATGCATTACGCGGTGCCATTTTAGAATTCAATGGCGGTGCTAACTAGGTGCCACCAATGGAAAAAAAATCATATCCTATTTTACTACATTGATAGAGAACACTTTATTCTACACAAAAAGGAAGTTATATAAGGTAGCACCTTAAAAATTACTTGTCAATTCAATTTTAATAATAAATAATCTTTATTGGTACATAGAAGTGCTCGTGGCCTAGTCAAAAGGTGCGCTCGTGGCTTAGTAGAACCGAGCTGAACCGATTGATTGGAATCAATCACTTGAGTTAAGCAACAACGGGCGCGGTCAGGTACAGGATGGATGACTGTCCCGTTACTACCGCTAGTGGCAAATTTTCGAGTGCTTCCGTGCTTTGCAAGGAACGCTAAGCTGTTGGTGCCGGCTGTTATGTCATGGTAGTCGTTAAGGCATGTCAGAGGCCTTATGGGCGGCTTGATAACTTCTGACAATAAGACCCGCCACTGTCTTACAATCCTCCACCAATCCAGACTTGCCCCCGAGATGAAGTATGGTCTAACCTTTCTGCGATGCATGAAGATACCCGTGCCCCAACTGTGGGGACATACAAAGGTTGTTTCGATTGACACATAGCACATAAAAGGGAAATACTACAACTTGTCACGATAAAATTTTAGAAAGATACATAGGTTAAGAGACATTCTTGATGCGTGCTTCTGATTCGATATCTGTGCTGGGAGAAATCCTGTATTGCCGGTAGTGCATTTAAAAAACAAGATTATTTTATAAATAACGAAACAGAATATTGCGCAATTTACAATGGAACTTTAAAAAATAATAAAATAAAATATCACCTCACTGTGTGAGAATCCCCCCCCCCCTCCCCCGACCTTCTCACGTCACCTGTTGGTTAGCTAGAATAAAATTCAATTTAGTATTAAGCCCGCCAATTGTATAATCTTTACTGGTTATATATTAAACGGGTCAAAACGCGATTATTTATTATGTAAAACGTAATTACCTTATTTCCCGACGTTTCGGCATCGTTACAGTTGCCGCAATTTGACCCGTTTAAATAACTATGTATGAGTATCGCGAATCATTAAGAAATATTAATCTTTGGTACAATAAAGAATCCATAATAATGATAAAACTGTAACAATTAAATTTTTAGTTAGTTAAGAGAATGTGTGTGTGTGTTGTGTGTGTGTGTGTGTGTGTGTATCTAGCGTGCTAGTGCCTGGGCGTGTACTTTAAATAAACAAAAACTTAAGTAAAACTGTTTTTATACGGATTTTATTAGTTTATTACGATTTTTCAATTTTCCGACGTTTCGGCACTTTTTCAGGTGCCGAAACGTCGAAAAATTGTAAAAACGAGTAAAATCCATATAAAAACAGTTAATTATGTCTAGTGCTAACCTTTGAAAATACTTACGTCGAAAAATTGTAAAAACGAGTAAGATCCGTATAAAAACAGTGAATTATGTCTAGTGCTAACCTTTGAAAATACTAAACAAAAACTTATAATTGCAGACGTTGACCATCTGTTAACTGTACGTATCAAGTGCGGCCATCTCAACGGCGATCGTGATTTTCGTATGGTGTAAAGTTGATGGATTGCTATCGCTTATTGCAGGTGTCAAGTAGCTTTAGGAATTCAAGGTGTGCGTGTGATGTGTGTATGTAGCGTGCCCGTGTCGTGTACTTTAAATAAACAAAAACTTATAATTGCACACGTTGACCATCTGTTAACTGTACGTATCAAGTGCGGCCATCTCGACGGCGATCGTGATTTTCGTATGGTGTAAAGTTGATGGATTGCTATCGCTTATTGCAGGTGTCAAGTAGCTTCAGGAATTCAAGTTGTAACGGCGCAAACCTCTTTACACCATTTTTTTTATCTTTCTTTAATTCTGTCTATTATTTTTTAATTTTTTAAATTACGTCACTCTTGACTTTTCTTTCATTTTTTAGCATTACTACTAGACCCGAGTTTTAAATCTTCCTTTACCTGCTTATTCTGTTTTTATCAAGTTTTCTGTTTATATAGTGTAGATAGTCGATACACCGAAGTGTGGGCCGAGAGACATAGAAGTCTCTGTACAGTTACGTACCAAAAGTTATTGAGCAGTAGATTAGAATTACTTATTATTGTCACTAATATAGTCTTAAGTCACTATTGTTACATAATATATAATATGGGTAATATCTGAAATAAAGAATTTTTCTTTTATTTTTATTTATTATATCATATCATAATATATTATATCATATCATGTCATGTCATGTCATTTCATTTCATTTCATGTCATGTCATGTCATGTCATGTCATGTCATGTCATGTCATGTCATGTCATGTCATGTCATGTCATGTCATGTCATGTCATGTCATGTCATGTCATGTCATGTCATGTCATGTCATGTCATGTCATGTCATGTCATGTCATGTCATGTCATGTCATGTCATGTCATGTCATATCATATCATATCATATTATAAATAAAACAAAACATACAGTTGAAGTCGTTACATTTTTATTATTTACTAGCTGACCCAGCGAACTTCGTACCGCATAACAGTCGATTCTTTATTATTTTTCTCTCCGTAAGAACCATCCTCGTACTCAAGGAATATACTAAAAAAGGAATTAGCGAAATCGGTTCAGCTGCTCTCGAGATTTGCGCTTACCAACACATTTAGCGATTCATTTTTATATTATAGATAAAACGCTTTAGAACCTCATAAAGTTATTTATATTATATAATATAATAACTTCCCCAGAACACAGTATTCTTGTCCGAAACTGGCACTTATTCTTGTGCGAAACTGGCATACCCTGTGTTATGGAAACCAGACGGGCATCACAGACGCGAAAAAAACCTAGACTGAGGACGAAATATCAACATTACTTTACATGTAATTTTATTTCGGAATGAGCTATACCTAAAATCATGTTGACGACCTCTGTGGCGCAGCGGTAACGCATCTGCCTACCACGCAAGAGGTCCCGGGTTCGAACCCCAGCTGGGGACAAAAAAAACCTCAGGTCTTGGATGTTTACATGTTTGTAATGTAGTTGTTTCTGGTTCCCACAACACATGTTGTCCTAGTGTGGGACCCGAAGCAATATATGTGCCTGTATGTAAATTTTATGTTATGTTGTGTTTAGGAAAAGGTAACGAAAAGTAACGTTTAGAGTACTATCATTTTGGGACATGATTTGAAAAAAATTAAGACCGCCATTTTTTTTCTAACAACATTGGCCTTTTGCATCTACGTAATGAGATGATTTATACAGCCTCCAGTGGCATCTTCACTCACACTAGATGGATGAAGGGACCACTCGAATGCTGTAATGCCTGGGACCTGGTTTTATACATGGCTTGCCCAGCATCTCATCAAAAAATGTGTAAAGTACACTTTGTGCCAAAAGAGCTACTATAATATTAAGGATTATTTAGATGACAATGATGTCTGGAATTCAAGCATGTAAAATTCACGAGTTTTGTAGAATCTGTGTAAATTCTGTTAATTAAGGAATTTGAAGAGACTAAGTTTGGAGGTTTTTTGTCCATTTTTTCTCCAAAATTATCCAGATTTTGAAATGGACACCTAGTTTGACTTGTAACGTTCATTAAGCCGCTGTATCTGCGCTACTTTGAATAAAACCTTTTCATTTCATTTCATTTCTAGCCCACAGGAAGAACTAGTCAATACGTGCGGAGCCAACCAAGCCACGGGTTTTTACTAAACGAGTTATGTTATTCTGATCATGTCATCGTGAATTCACGTAACCATGTTTTTATTTCACGGAATTATTTTCTTTGTGAGTAAATTACATTTGCCAGTAGGCCTATGTGGGTTGATGGTGATGATGATGGTGATGATCATGATGATGAGGCCTAAATAAAGCGAAACGACTGCGCCACAAAATATAATGGCTGCTACTTTGTGGAGTCACTATTTACCATCGCAGATTGAATACTCAACTGAATGACAGCGGCAGTTTGCAAGCAGATGTTGGCTTTCCAATTATTATTTTCTCTTCAAGAGTTAGTGCAAGTGTCAGAAATTCCAAAATAATATGGCAGATCATTGTAATTTGGAAAATTATAGCTCTATAAGCAGCTACACCATGGTGCGTGTGGTGTGTGTGGACTTGTAAAAACAATATTGGATTGGGTCGTCCCAGGCGGACATACATCGACCAGATAGGGGATGTATTAGCAAAGGGAAAGATAAAAAGTACCCGGAACCGGCGTGCGTGCATGCAACGACTTATGAACGTTGATAAAGCGAAGGTGATCGGTCAGGATCGTGGCAAGTGGCAGTCCCTGGTCTCTGCCTACCCCTCAGGGATACAGCCGTGAGGTTATGTATGTATGTAGGAAGTAGTATATGTCTCCTGAAGCGTCGACTAGGCGCGACGAGATCTCCTTAAAGAGGAGTCTCGCCTCTGGATCCCATGGCCCCAGAGTCTCGACTCCGAAAGGCACAAATATATAGCCCTGCCCTATGACTGCATATTTGTGCCTCTTATTCGACTCTGCGTTGGACGCCGCCGCCCCCGCATGGCAGGCGGTTGCATGGATATGGGACTGTGCAAGCGTATCAACACAAGTTGCGTCCCAGACCAGCGACCGCCCATTTTACTAATAAAATGTAACGAAATAATAATGATGACCTTTATCCACGTTATGAAGACTTCTTCCCCGTGGATACATAAGCTCACGCTTGTAGATATCCTAAAGGGGTAAGCAGAGATAAGAAATTAGAGATGAATGTAAACTCATTGTATTACAACACCTAATGCAGATTAGTTTTTTTACTAACGTTATCACCTTATAATTACGAGTATGTTAATTTTTAAGAAACGCCAAAGTATCCCAAACTCTCTGTCTGAGCCGTCTTTTTTTGTATGACTGCAGTACCGTCGAAAGGCCCGTGTAGGTGACAGTTTCTCATTGTCAACCGATTTTTCTTATCCCATGTGTTTCTATAACAAGTCGGATACCAGCCGCAATAGCTTCTTCTTCAGTCCCCTTTCCTCCTAGGGGAACATAGGGAACAACCACAGATTTCCACTTCTTACGGTAGTTTGCGGCAGCTTTCAATTTAGGCCAGCTAGCGCAGATTAATTTCGCTTCTTGAGCTTTAGATCGTTTCCAGTTGATTCTTGCCCCCCCCCCTTTTATTTTTGGGTAGCCCCCCTCCCCTCTTTTTCGGTAGCCCAAGGGTGTCTACAGCAGAGCTTGTTTGGTCAGGGCGTGGCCTATCCAGCGCCCTTTTCTATCCAGGATTGCTAAATGGAAAGCTTGCTAATTGGTACACTTTCAGAGGACCTCACTCAAAATTATCCCTATTAGTGGTCAAAATAATCCCCATTACCTTTCTGAGACATTACTTTAAAAATTATAAACCAGTTCTTGCACATGTCACAGCAGCTATACGTCTGGTGCTCCAACGACAACTCTCAGCGAGTCCCTGACGCTCATTGGCGAATCCTTTCACCACAATGGTTTGACATCAACACGCTTAGAAGAACATCATCATGGTAAGCCATAGGTCGGGTTCGAGTCCCAGCATGGGTGGAATTTCTAGCCTCTAAATAGGTTTTTAAAGAACATCACCCTTAAGAAAAAACTGCTTAGTGCGAAATACCAGTTTGAAAAAGTTTGGGACAAGTTCTCAGTCGCAGCAGCCGATCAAGTAGCGAAGTCATGACGTGTGGCGCTGCAGACTCATGCAGAGATGAGAAGTGGGTAATGGAAAGCCGAGCTGAGGAAAGCGGAAGCTATTGTTAACATTTCAAGCTTTCGTCATCGTTCCTACATATTTTTCTATAGAATCTATAAAAGAGTCCGCCATTAACGTTGCCTTACAATGAGACAATTCTCATCCAAACAACGCCGTAGGTGGGGATTAGAAGTTGAAATGCGTTTTATGCACATCTGATGCAATGCAAGTGGGAATATTTACCAACCGAATGGCATGTTGGTCAATCTAATGAGCTTCACTCATGCATCGTCATTGTAATCATCAAGAAAGGATCTAGCGATATTACAAATGACTATCTTCTATTCACTGCGCCTTCTTGCGAAAACGTTAAAAGCTCTTACCAGGTACAGGAAGTCACCGTCGCAGATAAAGTTTCTCTTATTTGGTTTCTGTCTATTCAGAAAGAAAACTAATCAGACTATATACGTCCCACTGTAGGGTAAAGGTATTCTCTTAAATAGATAGATAGAATATTCTTTATTGCATGTACACCAGAGATTACATAAGAAACTTAAATAATAACAGTACAGTACAAGTGGCGGCCTTATTACTAAAAGTAAATTGATTCTTAGATTGTGAGTATTGGGCTTAATAAGCATGCGTGCCCGCGGGTTGACAATTGATATCAATTGATAGCCCAGGGTATCAGAGTTTTGTACATGGCCCTAGAGTTTAATACTTACATAGTTTTTCAGTAGAATGATATCGACATCACGACACGACATTCACGACAATGGTTGTTATTTGCTTCAATTTGGCAGTCTACAAAGCATTTTTTTTTAATTAGCCATGGCTGTGTCCCACTGCTGGGCAAACTTTGCTGACGGCCAATGCTTCCCACCCAGGTAAATATTTGCTCAAGTCGTCACACCATCTCCGCCTTGGTCTGCCTCGTCGTCGGTAGCCATCGCACGGGACCCAATCAGTGACGATTTTCGCCCACCTTTCCGGCTCCATACGTCTAACATGGCCAGCCCAGCTCCACTTGAGCTTAGCGGTCACAACTCCAACGTCAGTGATCTTGGTTTTGGCGCGCAGCGTGGTGTTCCGGATTTTATGAATCCTTTTTACACCAAGCATGCTGCGCTCCCTTGCCCTTTGGCAAACCTTGAGTTTGGACTTCTGATGTCCAGTCAAAGACCAGGTCTGAGCACCGTAGGTTAGGATGGGCAGGATGCACATGTCAACCAGCTTACGCTTCAAGGCAAGCGGAAGCTCGCCTTTCATCAGCTCCTTCATAGACCAGTAGCTCTTCCAGGCGTTGTCGATACGACGATCAATCTCCTTGTCTTGCCTGTTTTCGAAGGTGACTATCTGGCCTAGGTAAGTGTACTCGCTGACGTATTGTCTTTCCTGCCCATCTACCTCGACCCTACGTTTTGTGCTGTTAGTCATACACTCAGTCTTCGATCTGTTCATCCTCAGTCCAACCTCAAGGCTCGCGTCACTGAGATCTTGCAACATATGTTGGAGTTCAAGAGCTGTAGCTGTACAATCAATAGCATGAATAATACTCCAGGAGTATAACCCGCGCCAATTAAATGGGTATCTCACGCGTGTTGAATCGCGCGCGGCGAGTTAAGTAGCACGGGTATATATTGCAATGCGATTGGTTACTATACTACTGATAGTGTGAATGAAACGACCATTACCGAATTAATATGACTCTATTGAAAAATTATATACAGTTTAAAGACTCACCCCCCGGAAAAAGTGATTGTGTTCTATGAAAAATTGTGTTCTGTAAGGATTCAAGCGGTGGTAGAAAAGTGGTGGAGCATCAGCTTCAAATTGGGGAGACTACAAACTTACGTAACTTAGTAAACGAACTCATTGGTATATGCACCACGGCTCGAACCCATGAACCGCGCTAACATTTATTTATTTTTCGATTTCAACCCTGTATGTCCCCACTGCTGGGGCACGGATCTCTTTTTGCATCGCAGGAAGGTTAGGCCATATTCAAACAAGGGAGCCAAGTCGGGGTTGGTGGAGGATTGTAAGACAGTGGTGGGCCTTACTGTTAGAAGTTATCAAGCCGCCAGTAAGGCCTCTGACATAGCTTAACGACTGCCATTACATGACAGCCGGGACCCACGTTTCATAGCAAGCATATTATAATTTAATTGTACCTGTCCAAACCTAACTGCCAGCTACTGAATTAATTGCATATATTTATACATAAATATCTATTTTCAAGCTAATGGGCATGCTAATATTGCCATATTCCGATAAAATCAGCAGTCTATTCAACAACATTATCATACACATTATAATCACTTCCGTTGCGCTACAAAAACCTTACTAAAAGCCTAGGCCTGAGCCAACCCTGTCTTTATAACGTTTATCTTAGCCCCTACTCTCAACTTGAAAATATTTTCAAGCATCCGTGGTCAACTTTCTCCGTTTTTAAAAGCGGTAATATGGAATTAAATAAATGTATTCTTAGACTAGCTGACCCAGCGAACTTCGTACAGCCTAACAGTCGATTCTTTATTTTATTTTTCTCTCCGTAAGAACCATCCTCGTACTTCAAGGAATATTCTAAATTAGCGAAATCGGTTCAGCTGCTCTCGAGATTTGCGCTTACCAACACATTCAGTGATTCATTTTTATATAGTAGATAGCAGCAAAGAGTGGCCCTGTATTAAATTCAAATTCAAATTCAAATTCAAATAATTTTATTTCAACGTAAAGAATTTACATTCTATTTGCTGAATGTCAATGTACAATGTAAAGTGTAAGCCGCCGCCTTCGGGCCGTATTGTAGTGGAGAAAAAGGCAGCGGAAAAAAAAACTCCACTCTGACCATCTTTTCTTCTTCTTTTCATCTGACAAATTTTTCTAAATTTTGAACAAAATCTTAGGGCCAGTTTCTGGACTGAGAATTTCACTAACTAAATACTTATATAACGTTCTGTCACGCTCTTTGCTGAGAAATTCGAAGAGACAGCATTACAGTTTCGCATTTACTTAGAAAAATTCTCACCTAACTCATCAAAAGATATCGTCGTTCTACGTTTATAATCTTGGGTCTCTGTAGCCTACGGAACTTTAACATTACTGTTTGACTTATAAATTGACAAATACCGAGTCTTCCTTTTCATGTCATTAGGAATCTTAAAAACCTATTTAGAGGCTAAAAATTCCACCCATGCCGGGATTCAAACCCGCGACCTCTGTCTTTGATTAAGCTCTGCGAATCGGAGCGAAACCTGGTCGGACTTTTCCGATATAACAACACCCGTAAATAGATCCGGACTAAAAGTCTACAATTTGTTGTGCTTACGAAAGTTTTAGTTCAAAAAAAGACAGAATAAGACATACATTAGGAATTTAACAGTTGATGAGGATGATATCAAGCCTTAGTGTATCCCCCCTGCCGGCGCACAGGCCTCTACCTGCATCGCAGGAAGATTAGGCTATACTCTACCACGGGGTCCAAGCACGGGTTGGCGGAGGACAACCTGCATCGCAGGAAGATTAGGCTATACTCTACCACGGACAACCTGCATCGCAGGAAGATTAGGCTATACTCTACCACGGGGTCCAAGCACGGGTTGGCGGAGGACAACCTGCATCGCAGGAAGATTAGGCTATACTCTACCACGGGGTCCAAGCACGGGTTGGCGGAGGACAACCTGCATCGCAGGAAGATTAGGCTATACTCTACCACGGGGTCCAAGCACGCGTTGGCGGAGGACAACCTGCATCGCAGGAAGATTAGGCTATACTCTACCACGGGGTCCAAGCACGGGTTGGCGGAGGACAACCTGCATCGCAGGAAGATTAGGCTATACTCTACCACGGGGTCCAAGCACGAGTTGGCGGAGGACAACCCTGCATCGCAAGAAGATTTGGCTATACTCTACCACGGGGTCCAAGCACGGGTTGGCGGAGGACAACTTGCATCGCAGGAAGATTAGGCTATACTCTACCACGGGGTCCAAGCACGGGTTGGCGGAGGACAGGATTTGACAGTTTGACTATTATAATTGTTCAGGATTTGTAATGTAGAAATAGCTTCTACGAGTATATTACTTGTTGTATTAGATCCTAAGCAGCTTCTATATTACGCGCCCTAGATCATAAACTGGCCAGAAAAAATTTCTTGTCAAATAAATCCGCCTGCGTACGATTTTTTTTATCATAACATAACATATTATTATACTATTTTTATTTTTAATGCACTAACTCGTGCTAAGGAACAAATTTAAAAACCAATTCCATACTAATTGTCATCGCTGACGCCAGGGTCCTGACAGGATTTGGTGTGCGCAGGAAGCGCTCGTGTTCTGTCGAACCGAGTGATTGGCATCAATCACTGGAGTTCAGCAACAACAGGCACGGTCAGGTTTAGGATGGGTGACCGTCCCGCGATTACCGTTAGTGGTATTTGTCCGAGCGCTTTTGTGCTTCGCAAGGCACGCTAAGCCGTTGGTGCCGGCTTTCATGTAATGATAGTCGTTAAGCCATTTCAGAGGCCTTGGGCGGCTCGTAAGGTCCGCCACTGTCTTACAATCCTAAACCAACCCGGACTTGGCCCCCGTGGTGGAGTATGGTCTAACCTTCCTGCAATGCAGGAAGAGACTTGTGCCCCAGTAGTGGGGACATACAAGGGTTGGTATCGATTACTCTTCCGGTCACAAAAAAAAACAGTAAGTTAACTGAATCTGGAGTAGCTCCCCTTTTAATGACAATTTCCTGTTAACACATTCACGGCGGGAGCAGCACGCTGGCAACAAGGCCCTTATCTTAATGACCCATAATGCGAAACCATTTGCGCGGCGAGGGTTAGCTGAGCCTGGCTTCCTTGAGGAGCGTGATTGACGTGTGAAGCTTAAAATTACTAAACGGTATTACCTAACCTACAGATTCTTGTAAGGGAGTTAGTTTATACTAGGTTAAGTTTTTTATATCATCATAATCAACCAATTATGTCCCTACAGAGGGACACCTTCCCTAGGGAAGGTTTAGCCATACTCCACCATGGGGGACAAGTCTGGATTGGTGAAGGCTTGCAAGACTAGTGGTTTTGTTTTACGGTCAGAACTTTTCAAGCCACCGTAAGGCCTTTGACTGGGCTTAACGACTGCCATCTATTGACGGCAGCCGGCCCCAAATGCTTAACGTGCCTTGTGAAGCACGGAACCTCTCGAAATAATGCCACTAGCGTTATTCATAGACGGTCACCCATCCATGCACTGAACGCGCCCTGTGTTGCTTAACCTTGGTGATTGTTTAAGATTGAGTGATCTTCGGCGTCCGGGGCTACGAGCGATTCTTTCTTATGTATTATATCGAATTGTATACAGCGAAAGGTGGGTGAATGGGATTCCGGAAAAATATTGGCAGATGGGTCACGCTAATAATGTTACTAGTATTCCCGCCACCCAGCTTGAAATCTCCATCCGTGTCATAACTAGTCTAACGTCATAGGACATGTAGTATCTGGCTGGTACAGCCGTCAAGTTTGATTTTAGACGAAACAGAAATCTTGGAACTAAAACTTTCGTAAGCACTACACGTTGTTAAATTAATTCCGGAACTACTAACTTGAATTTTTGTCGTAAAAGTCCGACCAGTCAGATCAGAGACAAGCTTCCGACTAGCTGCGTCACAACTCATCATATAAAGGATTATTTAGATGACAATGATGTCTAGAATTAAAGCCAGTGCATGAGTTCTGGTTCATGATAATTATGTAAACTCGGATAATTAGGGACTTTCAAAAGTTTAAGTTTGGAGTTTCTTCTTCACCAGGCTATATTAGTCCACTGCTAGACATAGCCCTCCCCTACTAAGCGCAAGGTTGTGCCATCATTAGGGGGTAGTGCCCATAATACCCACGCTAGGCATGCGGGTTGGAGATCGCAGTTTGGTGGAATTATACTGCAGGGGGCGCTGTTGCCCACCCCCCGGTTTGTTAATTATGTAAACTCTGATAATTAAGGACTTTGAAAAGACTAAGTTTGGAGTTTATTTGTCTATTTTTCTCCAAACTTAACAAAATTTTGAAATGAACACCAAGTCCAACTTGTAACATTCGATAAGTCACAGTTTAAATGTAATTTTGAATAAAATACTTTCATTTGATTGGTTTGATTTGATAAAGCTGTGCGAGTCATAATAAAACGAAACAGGTTTTAACAAAAACTGGGGGCCTATTAGCGCACCGAATCCTGAGCAAATCCAATCCAAACTGTTAGATTTAAGGGTTTAAGGGTCAGTCGACTACTAGCTGCGGATAAGATAAAATTTTTAAATAACACATACATACATAACCTCACGCCTGTATCTCAGAGGGGTAGGCAGAGACCATTTGCTACGATCCTGACAGATCACCTTTGCTCCATCAGCTTTCATAATCGTTGCAAAGATATTTGAAATGAAATGAATTGAAATCAATTTTATTCCAACGTAAAGAATTTACATTCTGTTTACTGAATGTTAATGTACAATGTAAAACGTAAGTCACTAATGTCGTGCTTATTTGCTAATATTGTGTTTGATTCATTGAGTGTCACGAGTGCCGCGCTTCTCGTATCTCGGTGTCTGTTAGCTTTTAGAATATACCTCGGCTACTATCGGATAGAATCGGATATATTCGTGTAATAGAAATATCGGTACTAATTGCCACTTAATTACGAATAACTTTTCAAAATTGTGAAGAAAAGTTCTATATAGAGTAGGAAGTAGTAGTAGTGACAGCGGTGGTTGCTCAGTGGGTAGAACCATAGACTGGCAAGCGAGAGCCACAGGTTCGATCCCGAGTGCGGGCATGTACCAATGACTTTGTTAAATTTCAAAGTTACGTACATTTGCGAATTTGCAGTCGCAATACCACACGCTAACGGTGAAGGAAAACATCGTGAGGAAACCCGCGGCTTGGTTGGCTCCGCACTTATTGACTAGTCTTTCCTGTGGGCTAGGCCGACTATGCTGTCAGGATGGTATAGGTGCTGGGCAAGCCTACACCATCTATAAAACCATGACCCAGGCACTACAGCGTCGGAGTGGTCCCTTCACCCATCTAGTGTGAGTGAAGATACCACTGGACGCTGTATAAATCATCTCATTGAGTAGATGCAAAAAGGCCAATATTATTATTATAGGAAGTAGTATTACACTCGTGTGTTTTCGGCGAAAACCGAAGCCTACTCTAGAGTCCGAGGTATATTCTAAAAGCTAACAGATTATCGATGCTGTCAGGGACTCAAATAATTGTAGCTATAAGTACAACGTGGCGCTCTTTAGGGGAGGGCTATGTTCAGCAGTGGACTAGTATAGCCTGACGACGACGATGATAAGTACATTGGGCGTCTAGAATAAGAACAATGCTGCTTTGTCACGGGTTCCCACACATTGACTGACAAGACCAGCGTTTCCTCGTACACGCAACAATAGTTAAATAAATTACTTTGTAAATCTTATTGCTTTATACGTAAGTCCTAGTATCGAATGAAAGAGGTAATAGGTCCGAGTGGCACTGACTGTACAACGGTACTGTTTAACTCTAAGTGGTCGACCTTTAAAACGAAAATAACCGAAGTGTTTCGGATATAAGAATAAGGATTAGAATTAAACGAGTGGTCCTCGATATTTTAAGAAGCATTTTCTTTATAAACCTATAGTAAAGTCAGACCTTTAGAAAACATGAGCAACCTGGAAAGAAATAATCGAGAATCTAGGTCAACCAATTTATCAAGTAACGCGTATTTAAATTTCAACGCAAAGTTTTCATGAAATCTGTCAACTCTGGGTAGCTAAACAACTACCTAGTAGCTAAATTTATTCTAATAATAGAACAATAAAAAGAAAAATAAAAAGTCTCATCCGTGCTTAAAAAACCAGGAAGTCAAGTGTGATTAACGGAAGGCTTGAAATAAATCATAGTCGGTCTAATTACCACAGAGGTCCAGTAAAAAGGTTTGCTAAAACAAAAGTCAACATTTTTAAAAAAGGAAATCCTCTACATATTTTTAATGCTAATTATTTTCAGCCAGCTTGTTTCCGCTTACCAACCTTCGTAGAATATTATATTTACAATTTTGAAAATAGTACAATATTCATCAGAAATCTGGCGCGCGCAAATTAAAACGCGGCGGCCAGCGTTGATACGTTGCAAATTTTATGAAATAATAATAAATTAAGTATTCTGGTCATCCATCCCTGGTGATTATTAATGCATCATTTATAGAGCATTTTTTTAGTATCAGTTTGACTAAGAAACCCAAACAGTAGTTATTTATGATGAGGAACAATTGATTGTGTGTCTATGTAAGTTATGACAACATAGAAGTTCAAAACACGTCTTCAAAACCCAACAGGAAGTTGAAAGACCCCTGTTCTCCACTTTCCCACATTACCAGTTCAAACTAACTGGATTTCGAGTCGAAATTGTACCGTTTACTCGTCCAAATTTGCTCCTACACAATGTTCCGAGATTATGATCTGATATTAATTAATTGAGCGTTTTTATGTGTTTTCGAAGCAAATTTTTATATGAGACTTTCACGCTGGCTTACGATTAGTGTTAAATAAAATCAGAAGCAACTGCGGAGGCAATCAAACGATTTTTACATAACAATTTAAAACAGGATACGGGTTCGCTTTTTTGTTGTAATCATAAGAAAACATGTTGAACATTTGTGAAGTTACAGTAGCAATGCCACTTGCTATCCGGGAACGAAAATATCGTGAGGAAATTTGATTGTCTAGCTTTATTTTATTTATTTAAAATTTTTATTTATTGAACAAATTGTACAATCGTGCATAGGTATAATATGTAATAGTACAAGCCGTGGCATTTTTTATATATTGATATAACTTCCGTGCTTCGCAAGGCACGTTAAGCCGTTGGTGCCGGCTGTCATGTAATTGCAGTCGTTAAGCCATGTTAGCGGCCTTGTGGGCGGTTTGATAACTTCTGACAGTAAGACCCGCCACTGCTTTACAATCCTCCACCAACCCGGACTTGGCCCCCGTGGTGGAGTATGACCTAACCTTCCTGCGATGCAGGAAGAGACCCGTGCCCCAACAGTGGGGACATACAAGGGTTGATATCGATACAAAGATGATGACATGAAGATAAAAACGTACCCTCTTGTTCTACTAACAACAATCAAGGACTTAGTAAGTGTTCAAATACCTCAGCGCCTAAAATTGCCAATCCGCGGTGGGCACTCCGCGATATGCGCTCTCTCTGGGAGAAGACCTGTGCCATGCAGGAGGACTTTCATAGGCTACATAAAAAAACATAACAAAAAAGCACTTAAATTGCTAAGAAATCGACGAAATTTTTAAACTGAAACAACAATTATGCAAAGTAAAAGGTATCATACCTACGTTTAATTTCACGCACATAAACGACTTTGTTATTACGCAAAGATCTCTCTTATAATTAGTATGGAATACTAAAAGACTCACTACGTTGCGCGCATAAAACTTGTTCATCACTGTTCAATTCAAAATAGCATCCGGTAAAAAGTGACTTCATCTAAAACGGCACAGTAATACTGTGAGCACATAATCATTCATTACCGCGCTGTTAGCTCTTAGAATACATTTACCTCGGACTCTAGAGTAGGCTTCGGGTTTCGCCGAAAGCACACGAGTGTAATACTACTTCATGCTCTGTACAAAAATTTCTTATTAAGTTTTTATAAGTTTATTTAATTAAGTGTCAAATTAGTTCCGATATTTCTATTACACGAATATATCCGATTCTATCCGATAGTAGCCGAGGTATGTTCTAAAAGCTAACAGACTCATCCGCCAAGAAATTAATTAATTAATTATATTCTATTGCACATAAACAATTCACACGACAATACATAAGAAATAACATGTACAAAAACGAGCTTATCATAATAGGAGATTTCTTCCAGCACACCTTAGAAAGTTGTAAATACTCCCAGACTGAGGCCGTGTATGCAAATAATACGGAATACCGCTATTTCAAAGAGGCAGTCGAATAAATACCAATATGTCAATTAAATATTCAATTGTAACTTATGTCACAGGTATTTAGCGCAAGATAAAAATTTGAATGTGACTTACTGCTAAACTGCTAAAATAACTAGTTGGCTAGTTCACATAACCGATTATAACTGGTTTGTCCGTACACCTTACGTCACAACCAAGTAATTTGAAGCTTCACAGCATTCGAGATGATAAATTTAATTTTACTGCTCTACTTTTTGGATTGTAGGTTGACAAGGTGTCTGTGTGTTTTCAATTTGAAAAAGATGGACCGAGATTAGTCACGTTGCGAATTTTAAATTCACGGCTACGTAATAGCATCTATTTTTGAATAAGCAGGTGTAGTGTCATTAATCTTCTACTTACTAGGTGTAAGGAAGCCCAGATTCTTGACAGTAAACAATCATCTTGTCTCATTGAGAAGGCTTGTTTCATTGTTTTCGTATTCTAACTGGGTGGTAAAGCAAGTAAATTACATACTGTTGTAGTTTAGGAATTTACTAGTTTTTATTATGACCAGCTGCTAGATTGACCTCTTGTGACCTACAAATAAAGAAACCATAGAAGTATATCTCTCTTTAAAAAAAAAATCACTCAATACCGGCCTTTGTAGATTATAACACCGACGATGGAGACGATCTCGACCAACATCTGCCGGAGTGTCCTAATTTGGCCCACTACAGAAAACTCTGTACTGAATTGGTGGAGGTCTTTGCCCCAAAGTGGGACACAAACATAGAAGCTATGTAGAAAAAACACCCAATATGAGTAGCCGCAGTGTTCCTCGACCGTGCAGTCCACACACTCGCATAGATATGCAAGCTGCTAAATTAAGAGCGGCTATCGCTCCAATAATTCATAAGCCGACGCACTGAGCACCTTTGAGTTGAGCTTTACTTTTTTTCGTGCGCTCGCTAAGAACATGTGCGGTTTCTTATAGAACTAAGTCCTGGATTTTGTGCAATGTTAGTGATTGATTTTAATGCAATGTTTTAAAATAGAGTAATATTCATAACGGACAAAGGTTTTGTAAAAACACTAGCCGACCTTGCAGACAATGTTTGGCCATATTAATTAGCCTACAATTATTCTCAAACCTACTAAATGTATACAAAAAAAAAACGGTGAAACCGTTTCGGAGGAATTCGATTACAAACGCGAAATTTTTATATATTAGATAATTATATCAATAGTCTTTCAACAGTACCGATTGGCTGTTTAGCAGTACCGCTGGTTTCTCGTACGTTACGAATTTGATAACGAATTTTACTCTAATGATTTCTACAGGAGCCGTTTATTCTTGTAACCATGGCAACGCAATAAGCAAATATCTTAGAGTTTGACTTTGTTACGTCAACAACAAAATATTATTCTTCGGGAACGCATTACCGGGATATGAAGTATCTCAATTCGGATGTTTATCTATTTGTATATCAAGTTTCGAATAACTTTCGTCAGCCGTTATTACGTTTTCGAGTAACAAAATCTATACATTTTTACAAAATTTCAGATTTTTAATATGACAAAAACAAAAATATTATTCTTGTTGCACTAACCCGTGGGGCACTGGGGCGCTGGCGGAGGGAGGGTAGAATTCTTACGCACCACAAATTGTCGAGTGACGTACGACAAAAAAGTGAAACTAGTCAGCAACTGAGTGCAAAGAGGTCGGCAATCTTCAAGTCATTAATGGTGATTGATACAGCACGGCTCCCTATTAATTTGTTACAATGACCGCTCTTTTTCTTCTTTTCCCAATTATTTACAACAATTTAAAGAGGTTTTGAAATACGTTCATTTTGAAAACATCTTTAAATTGTAAAGGTCAAAAAGATGAAAAGTATTCTATGTAGGGTGTTACAAAGCGCTTCTTACGAGCTATATAGTCGTAACTTTGGAACGTTTTATAACTTTTATAATTAATAAATAAACTCTGGAACGACTTCAGATGTGGTTTTATTTGTAGATTTAGTATAATATTTTAATAAAACAGAAAAAACTGGATAAAAACGGATAGGCAGGTAATCTGGTCAAAGGGTAAAGTCGTAGTGGATGAAAAATGAGGGAAATCGAAGAATGAGTGACAAAATTTAAATATTTGAAAATGATAGATAGAAAAAGAAATAAAAATGGTGTAAAGAGGTTTGCACCGTTACAACTTGTGGAAGGTTACGACTATACAAATAAAGATAGCAACACACACACAAACACACGTACATACATACATACATACATACATACATACATACATACATACATACATACATACATACATACATACATACATACATACATACATACATACATACATACATACATACATACATACATACATACATACATACATACATACATACATACATACATACATACATACATACATACATACATACATACATACATTTTTTTTACATATTTTACAGTACAGATTCGTAAAAACATTGTCATTACTAAAACTAGAATAATACCTAAATAAATTTAACAAACTTTCTTGCATATAGAAACCTTGCCCCAGGGACATGTTTCATAAAGCTATACAGTTCATCGTTTATTATGACAATTCGATGTAATTGCGTAGCCGAGTATTCTTACTTTTTAATCTGCGAATTGATTAGTCAACCAATTGTTGCGATGTATAGCAAATTGTAGTTTTATGAAATATTATTACCGTAACTGCTCCATTTTATTGGACTTGTATTACTATAAAGATTTCATGATTGCCATCAACATCCCTAAATGCGGAAGCATTAGTCAAATGTCTCACAATAGTAGGGACTCACATTGCACGCGACGATCCATCTGATCCCGCCTCTAGGCTTTCTTTATTTTTTGTCGACCTCAAAAACCATTTGTTCTAGGACTGAACACTGTTCGGGTGCATCTAGACGTTGCAGGAAAAAACAAGCCCTAAGGCTGGGCGCATGCTGAGACGCAGGCGACGCAGCACAGCGCAGTACAGTTCAGTACAGGGCTGGGCAGTTGAGGCAGACATAGGCCCCCACCGCATGCTGCGACGCAACTATTCGCTTCATTCCTTGGCAATTCTCAGCCATAATACTATGTCCTATAATAAAACCCTTGTATGTCCTCACTGCTGGGGCACGGGTCTCTTCCAGCATCGCAGGAAAGCTAGGCCATACTTCTCCACGGGGGCCAAGTCCGGGTTGGTGGAGGATTGTAAGACAGTGGCGGGCCTTACAATCAGAAGTTATCAAGCCACCCATAAAGCCACTATTATAGCTTAACGACTGCCATTACATGACAGCTGGACCCACGTTTCATAGTGTTGTTTTTTTTAATAGTCCGGATGATTTGTATCGTACAAACAAGGTTCACAGCGGACGAATTCAAATCAATATTCTGTCATTGCAACAAAATTGTTAGTAAACACGCCTCGATGTGCAGAAATCTGTGCTGGCACTACAACGAGACGCAGAGCAGGGCAGACACAGTTCTGCGTCGCACGTGCCTGCGTCGCAGCGTACGTAGCTCAATGACGTTCCATGCTTTACTAAATCTGCCCTACGCTGCGCTGTGCTGCGTCTCAATGTGCGCCCAGCCTAAAAGTGATCCATTGCAGACCCGGCTGATGGAACATTACATAGCAGAGAATCGCTCGTAGCCCCGGCTGCCTGAGTGATCTTAAGTGATCACGAAGGTTAAGCAACACAGGGCGCGTTCAGTGCATAGATGGGTAAACAGACTAACGCTAGTGGTATTTTTCCGAGCGTTTCCGAGCTTTGCAAGGCACGTTAAGCAGTTGGTGCCGGATGACGTCGATAGATGGCAGTCGTTAAGCCAAGTCAGAGGCCTTAGGGCGGCTTGAAAACTTCTGACAGTAAGACCAGCCTTGTCTTGCAAGCCTCCACCAATCCGGGCTTCGCCCCCGTGGGGAGTATGGCCTCTACCTTCCTCAGGGAAGAGACCCACGCCCCTCGGTGAGGACATAATGGGTTGAGGATCATAGCAGACTCTACTTGTTTGTACATCGAATTGTCATTGTAAATCATGAATCGTTATTCCATGAAACATACTCCTGGTGTATGGTGAAACTTTTTATTTACCAATTTCATTGCTCGAGATTGGCAACCATGATTTTTGTCCCAGAGTTTGCGAAATTCACTTCTCGGCAAGACTTATCAAATCAAAACAAACAACAGAGTGTCACCAGTAAAGCCTCAAACAATGGCCTAAACGAGGAAGCCATATTTCAGAGAATCACACAATACCCTGATGTAACTTAGCACTACAGATTGCAACAAAAAGACACGGAATTTTACGCTTTATTTCCATTCACTGAGGGGACATTTGAATTGAGTTTCGGTGTCATTTGTACAAGTGACATAGTCGATGCCGTTTGTAAAGTAGTCTTTATGAAGTTTACAATAAGGCTGAGTAACGGTAATACCTAGTTAATCACACGTATTGTTATTGAATGGAAACAATGGTCAAGTTTAAGAATGCTAGTCATAAGCTCGTAGCTATTCGAAATGGATTATGAAAGTATTATCTTTGAAGTCTCTTGGAGAAGAGTCTCCCTTAAGTAGTAATTCTCATACAAGATCAAATTGGCTTTTATTAACATTTCGGATCGAAATGAAACGTTTCCAATTCCTTTTTAGGACAAAAATCGATTATATAAACGATTATAATATTATCATTACATTACATTACGTTACGTTACGTTGCGTTGCGTTGCGTTGCGTTGCGTTGCGTTGCGTTGCGTTGCGTTGCGTTGCGTTGCGTTGCGTTGCGTTACGTTACGTTACGTTACGTTACGTTACGTTACGTTACGTTACGTTTCGTTTCGTTTCGTTACGTTACGTTACGTTACGTTACGTTACGTTACGTTACGTTACGTTACATTACATTACATTACAATACATTACATTACATACTATATTTATATAATGATATGCATAGATACCTACAATTAAATACTTAAAAGCAACAGTTTTGAATTTTAAGCAGCGAGGTTTTTTTAAAGTTGCCTAGAAAGTTTTTATTCCTATTTTTGATGACGAAGATACGATAACTTATCTACGGTTGGTGAGCCACCATTTTATATTTACGAATGCTTTTAAGCATAGTAAAGTGTTTAGTTCTTCGGACAACTCGAGATATAATTTTGTAGCCTCTAATAGGAATGATGATTGATGATCGTATTCTAAGAATGAGGCGTTCATCTTGTGATTCAAGTTTCTATCACTTTTTCATTACCTACTTGCAATGATGCCTGATGACAGGTCAATACAGAACAGCAACAGAAGGAAGAGTTCAATTCAAATATTTTTGTTAAATATAAAGACAAAATATTTTGTTTAATGAACGTCAAAGATGTTAATTTTCAGAGTTATTAATACATTACGTTGAGACAAAGCTAAGATAAGATTCGCCGGGATAAAAATGTGTTCTGCTCAATAAACATGTTTAATTTTTCAAAATTACCATTAAAAAGTACAACGCGAGGCTGTTGAAGTTCCTCTGAATCTTTCGTTTTCAGCTCTTAATCGATGGATTTGTAGTGAGAAAAGTTTGAACTCTATTATAATAAAATTGAATGAAAACACTTTCACCGCCTCATCGGACAGTCAAACGCTAACTCATGGTGATTAGACGTGATCATCAATAAGCTTATGCAAAAGTAATCACAGGTTATTCACCAACTGTCCCTCCTATTGACGACCTCTGTGGCGTAGCGGTGCCATGCAAGAGGTCCCGGGTTCGAACCGCGTCTGAGGACAAAAAAAAAGCCTTAGGTCTTGGATGTTTACATGTTTGTGACGTCGTTGTTTCTGGTTCCAACTGCTTCTAACTGCTTTTTGGTAAGTGTTTCGTAGTTTTTACGTAAACTTATTAGTTAAGTATGGGGTACTTATATTCACGACGACAAATCTTGTTACAGAACTAAAATCTAACGTAAATTAGAAAAGTTATAGCAGTGTTAGTAACTTGGGCGCCGCGACCGAAACCGGTTTTTACGTCATAGTTTAGTGGGTGTGGTTTGTCGAAGAGTGATCCAAGGTCGAAAACGTTGGTAAGCGGATCACAGAGTTAAAGTGGAGATGGGCGGGACACTTGGCTAGAAGGGAAGATGGCCGGTGGACCAGGGCAGTATCGGAGTAGTGGCCCATGATGGTCAGACGACATCGTGAGTGTTGCGGGCCAGAGATGGTTGAGATTAGCACAGGGCCGTGAGGAATGGCGCAATAAAAAGGAGGCCTATGCCCAGCAGTGAGTTGATGTATGCTCATTATAGATAAATAGATAGCAAAGAGTTACGCAAAATTATTCCACTAGCCACAAAAATCTCTCTCATAAAACCTTAAACGGCAGAAAACCATGACGTAAGGAGACAAAGCATACAATGTTATTATTAAAGTTCACACGCACCAACCAAAATGCCACCAGCGAATTTCACGAGAAACCTACACACAGTTTTATTTCCAACGACCACATTTCCATACACTTTGTATGTGCGACATTGAGGCGTCACTTTTTTATTTGTTGTTTGTTTCTTTGTTCTAGTGTTGTGACCGCGAGTAAGTGGTCGTAATTTGGATGTTTATTGTTTTAATTAAGTTAGTGAAATAGTATTGTTTCACGGGTGAACTTTCGAACGTTTTTCTCTTAGGTATAAATCCCAGATAGGTATAATTTGGTTTAAGAAAAGGCCTTGCCTGAAAATCGGCAACTAGTTGCATAAAGGTGTACATTAGTTACAAGCCGAGGCACAGACCTTTTTGTCTTTATTTGTGATTTATATACTGTTAAATAAAAGTCTCTTTAAATTGTCATCAATGCCTCCAGTAGACAAATAAATATATTCTATTCTATTTAAAAAAAAACGTAGCTGCTGCGGCTTAGTGACGCTGCGTATTACTCGCATTCAATCTAGAACAATTCCAATTGCCTAAAATAAATTATGAAATAGTAAGGAAAAATTATCGAAATCGGTTAAGATTTGACGAAGTTATGCGAGAACATAGACAAAAAAAAAGGATTATAGACGTCGAGTTGAGAACCTCCAGCATTGTTTGATGTCAAATTTAGCAATGGTAAGTTTTCCTACATACATTCATACATACATAACCACAGAGCCTGTATCCCAGAGGGGCAGGCAGAGAGCAGGGACTGCCACTTGCCACGATCCTGACTGATCGTCTTCGCTTCATCAACGTTCATAAGTCGTTGCATGCACGCACGCCGATTCCGGTACATTTTTTCTTCCCATTTGCTAATACATCCCCTATTTGGTCGATGTATGTCCGCCTGGGACGTCCCTTACCAGCCCTTCCACTCATATTCGCAATATATTTGTTTCCCTTTGTTTAAAGTCGTCCTTTGTATAATAAATAGTGACTATGCTTATCAGCCCCTGGTCCCCACAATAACACGGCCATTGTATTCGCTAGCAGACTTTAGTAACCATTTTCTCGTCTCCATTCCCATTTCCTCCCGTTTCACAGTGTTTCTATAGACAATGAATCAGTTAAACGGGAGTCCTGAGGTAGCTGACTTGATAGGGTGTGGACACACCAAGCGCAGTTACGCCTTACTTCGCTCGTTTAGTATGGAGATACATTGCCCTTGTGCGTCTTGAAGCCTTGAAGCGCTCGTGAACTAGTCGAACCGAGTGATGGGAATCAATCACTTGAGTTAAGCAACAACAGGCGCGGTCAGGTGCAGGACGGGTGACCGTCCCGGGACTACCGCTAGTGGCATTTTTTTCCGAGCGTTTCCGTGGTTTGCAAAGTACGTTAAACCGTTGTTGCCGGTTTTCATGTAATGGCAGTCGTAAAGCCATGTCAGAGGCCTTACGGGCGGCTTAATAACTTCTGACAGTAAGGCCCGTCACTGTCTTACAATCCTCCACCAACCCGGACTAGGCCCCCGTGGTGGAGTATGGCCTAACCTTCCTGCAATGCAGAAAGAGTTCCATGCCCCAACAGTGGGGACATACAAGTGTTGATATCGATAGATCGAAACTTTCACAAGAATTCATAAGTAGGTTTAAAAACCTTAAACTATTTAGGTATTTCGAACTGTATGAATATTTTCAATTTACTGTAAATAAATTGCCTCAGTAATTTTATTGTGACAGAAATAATGCTATCAGGGTTTTTTTACGTAACACAAAATAAAAAAATAATACACCTAATCTAGCCTAACACGAAATTAAAAAAAATAATACACTAGTCTCAGCAGCATATTTGTGGATTACAAAAAATAACAGAGCAGAATTAATTGAACGAAGATACTATTATGAACATTAAATAATAAGGTCCGTGCGAGAACATTCCCCCACTATCAAAACTTGGTAATAATTTTAATAAAACAAGTTCTGTGGACGCAACTTTATGCAGAGAGCTTGTCATAAATTCACGATCACTTGTGAATGTGACTGTACCCGCAGGCCATTGATAAAGGTGAATGATAAAGGGCGTTTTGATACATCGTGGACCGGTACTGTTGTGCGGAAAATGTTTTATGCAAAGTCGCCGAGTAATGAGTGGCTTGTTATGAGTTATTTGACGGCGATAAGTGAGAAGGGTGTTGTAAATACGGCTTAGGGCTGATTTTTCAACAGTCAGATAACTTTTATCTGAGGAATAAAAATGGCAGTTTGACATAATTTTCATACATAAGCTGTCAAACCGCCATTTTTATTCCTCAGATAAAAGTTATCTGACTATTGAAAAATCAACCCTTTGAAGAATGAGAGGGGTTAATATGATACGAGGACATAGTGGCGCAGCGGTAGCGCATCTGCCTTTCATGCGAGAGGTCCCGGGTTCGATCCCCGTCTGGGGACAAAAAAAATCCCAGGTATTGGATGTTTACTTCTTTGTGATGTCACTGTTTCTGGTACCCATGCCACAGGGTATTCTAGTGTGGGACCAGAAGCAATCTATGTGCCAGTATGTAAATATTATGTTATGTTACTTTCAAATTCTCAAGACGCTCGTCACAACCATGATAGGCCTTGCGTCCGTAATGGACGATTCCAGCAATACCTAAGAGTTTGACATTATTTTGAGTGACTTTACCGTCTGTTTTGAGATGCACGGCAGACGGCAGAGAGACGGCAGGCCCTATTGCATGTAGAACAGATAATGGAAGAGCCCGGAGTCGGGTCTCAATGAATTTGGGGTCTGTAAAAATGTGAAAGTCTGAAAGGAATATTCTGAAAAAAGATTCAGCGAAATCGGTTCAGCTGCTCTTGAGATTTGCGCTTACTATCACATTTAGCGGTTAATTTTATATTATAAATAATTATTGTTATATTGTCTTTGATATGCCTTGTCAGTGTTATCGGATTTTCTTTTCTTTGGTCACCACTGCACAGTTTTTACGCCCAGTGTGGTTACTACAGTTGATTTTTTATTATTTTTTTATCTTTCTCTCCGTAAAAACTATCCTCGTACTTCAAGGAATATTCTAAAAAAAGAATTAGCGAGATCGGTTCAACTGCTCTCGAGATTTGCGCTTATCAACACATTGAGCGAATATTTTTTATAGACTAACTGACCCAGCGAACTTCGTAGCGCCTAACAGTCGATTCCATAATTATTTTTTATTTTTCTCTCCGTAAGAACCATCCTCGTACTTCAAGGAAGATTCTAAAAAAAGAATCGGGGAAATCGGTTCAGCTGCTCTCGAGATTTGCGCTTACCAACACATTCAGCGATTCATTTATACGCTCATTTGGCAGAACAATGACGCAAATGTACTTTTTTGCCAATTTGAGTTAAGTATGCTAAAACACCCGAAATAACTGTTTACACTTGGGGAAAAAATTACAGTAATGTAGTTTTGTTTTTTATCGCGTGACAGCGCCACTGTCGTTGTGGCATTTTGACAAAGTTCTAACACTTCTGAATGAAACAACGGTCTCTCCTGTAAAATTGGAAAAAGGACATTTGCGTCTATATTCTGCCAAATGAGCGATTATATTATAGAAGATAAACAACTCCATTTTCAACTTTCATTAGTCGTTGCACGCATGCACGCGAGTTCCCATCCCTAATGATTGCTATACCTCTATCCCCCTGAACTTCGCCGACATTCTAATTGCCCATTTGAATTGGCCACGCCCCCATCGAGAGACAAGGCATGAATGACAAGGGAAATACAAGCACCACGCAAAAGGTAGCAAAGGCACACATCCTTTTAACCGGTCGGGATAAGCAGCGAGACAGTCGGTTTCCGCCTTCATAGAGTTGATAGCACACTACAATAGGTCTTTCTGCCATTTTCCGAAATATAAGTATTTGGTTTTTTTTTTTTCAGCAAAGTATTAAGAGGTAAGTAGTGTCACTGCGATCCCCAACCCGCATGCCCAGCGTAGGGATTATGGGCACTACTCCTCAATGATGGCACAATCTTGCGCTATGGCGCTTATTAGGGGAGGGCTATGTCCAGCAGTGGACTAATGTAGCCTAAAGAAGAAGAAGAAGAAATAGTGTCGGAGCTCGATCAATATAACCCCTGCATATCCCTGCTGCTGGGGCACGGGTCCCTTCCTGTATTGCAGGAAGGTTACGCCATACTCTACCACGGGGGCCAAGTCACGATTTGTGGAGGATTGTAAGTTAGCCGGAAATTACTGTCAGAAGTTATCAAACCATCTATAAGGCCTCTGATATTGCTTAATGACTGCCTTTAATGACAGCCGGCACCAACGGCCTAGCGTGCCTTTCAAAGTACGGAAGTGCACGGAAAAATGCCCCAAGCGTTAGTCACGGGCCTCTTTGGTGTGAAATATAAAAATAGGTTGACGACGCTCTTTTTTTTCTTTCGTAAACGCTCTTCCAGCCGATACTTATACATTATCCAAGAGAAGATTGAGCAAGGCTAGATTATACAATGTCCCAGATTAACCTTCGATTTAGTAAATACTTAAGTGTCTGTATCTGTCTTTTTTTTTTAATTAGCCATGGCTGTGTCCTAAATATTAATTATGAAGTAAAAAAGTAAAAAAAAATGGAAAATTAATAAGACAGATCAATTAATCTGTCTTATTAATTTTCCATTTTTTTTTACTTAACGATATTCTCAGTTTCGAAAGCTACTTTCCGGTATCTTATTAAATACTATGATTTTGTTTAGATTACCCTGTATTTTAGAAATTAATAGGTCAAGAATATTCTTTATTGTAAACCAGAGCACTTGATATAAAAAAATGCAAAAATACACAGTAAAATTTGGCGAAATTATCGCTAGAAGCAATATTTTATAGCTAATTATAAGTATTTTATTAGATAGATAGGGAACACTTTATTGTACATAAAAAGGAAATTACACGGACATTTCTTAACCTAAGAGTACAGACGGCGGCGGCCTTATTAATTATTATTTAAATCATCGAATCAGTAACTGGTGGTAAAAACTAAATAAGTAATTCGTTGTTTTCGGAAAATTTACGAAATCACACTAAACTCCTCGTACTTTACACGGTCATCTACTGTCAACAGTCGTTAATTGAACTGACAGCGGTTAATAGGCAAATGGTTGTTAGTGTACGAGAATCCGGGGGTTAATATTTCCGTAACTTCTCTTAGGCCCACTTGCGTCAGCCCGGATTAGCTCATTTAACTCGAGTTAACCGGTTAAATTTGAAATTGAAATTGAAAAATGTTTATTTATCACACACAGTTTAGAAAACACATGAATACTATGAAAAAATAGAGACAATATGTGATAAAAAGGATAGGGCTCAGCTACGTGCTGTGAGTGCATGCATCATCACAGCGCTGATTTTCAGCCCGTCATTGTTCTCACTGAATTATATGTAAGAAAAAGTTAGCGGATTTTAAAAAGAGAACACCGCAGTCGAAATCGGTCATTTCGTATGCGAGATACCGAAATACGAAACGGGTTAACTCGAGTCAAATGCGCTAACTTTGTTGACAAACGTCAATAGTCCCATCTTTTACATCAACAAAGGGTGCCTGCTGCGTCCCCGTTGACCAAGTATGGAGCGGAAAGGGCTACCGTTACGTCATTAGGCCGTTTAAAAAGGGAACGTTGATTTAATTAAAAATTATGTGCTCAGGAAGAGCGCAGGCTTGCCAGTTAGCAGTGTTAAACGGTATTAAGGTACTAATGGTGGTGGCTCTGACACTCATTACGTCGAGTCTATTAACGTGGCTTAGATGAGATGGATTACTAAGATAGCTGCGTGCTTGGTTTTATTCTTACTTTCTTTCATTTGAACCCATAGACGTAAGTTATAATAATAATATGGACCTTTTTTCATCTACTTGAATGAGTTGATTTATACAGCGTCCAGTGGCATCTTCACTCACCCTAGATGGGTGAAGGGACCACTCCGACTCTGTAGTGCCTGGGACATGGTTTTATAGATGGTGTAGGCATGCCCAGCACCTATACCATCCATCCATCCTGACAGCTTAGTCGGCCTAGCCCACAGGAAAGACTAGTCAATACGTGCGGAGCCAACCAAGCCGCGGGTTTCCTCACGATTTTTTCCTTCACCGTTAGCGTGTGGTATTGCGACTACAAATTCGCAAATGTACGTAACTTTGAAATTAAACAAAGTCATTGGTACATGCCCGCACTCGGGATCGAACCTGGGGCTCTCGCTTGCGAGTCCATGGTTCTACCCACTAAGCTACCACCGCTAGAAGTAAGTAGGCATGTAAATTTATGGACATTGTATATACATGCTTGTAGGCCCTTACGGCGGCAGTCGTTAAGCCATGGGCGGCTTGATAACTTCTGACAGTAAGGGCCGCCACTGTCTAACAATCCTCCACCAACCCAGACTTGGCTCCCGTGGTGGAGTATGGCCTAACCTTTCTGCCATGCAGGAAGAGAACGGTGCCCCAGAAGTGGGGACATACAAGGGTTGATATCGATCGATAAGCATGCTCTAGTTAGATACATGGCTTTTACATCGCTGATATCAAGCATTGTTTAGTACGTATTATCAAAACAAAACTTAACTTCTTCAAGTCTGTCCTTTAAAATAACGATAGACAATCACTGATTATTTCATAGACAAAGCTGGCGGCTGTTACATGTATTACAGTATTTAAATCTCGTAAATATTACTATTATCAAAAATTCTAAAGTTTGGATGGGTGTTTGTTACTCGCGCTCACGTCATGTCAGAACCACTGGGCGGGTCTGAACGAAATTTGACACAGATATAGATTTTAATCTGAATAAGGGTAAATGTATAATACGTAACGGTTTATCTAAGTATATTATTTTTAAGTATTAGTATGTATATCAATATTCACATTTGCACCAACTACCCGTCTCACTTTTCCTTCAGCAACCCTCCATCGTAGGTTGTCTGGCAGAAATTGCTCTAAGCAATAGGAGCGCCAATTGTACTGTGTCTTTGTAATTATTGTAAGCTTTTTTTTCCTGGTATACAATAAAGAATATTTTTATCTTATCGTATCTTTTCTAAGGCAAACATATTGTACCGGAAAAAATACACATTGTAGTCACGCTATCGTAATCGCGGACAATATACTATGCATAGTAGACATAACATTGTAAAGTAGTACGATTGGTCTGCTCACAACTCCCAGTGTGACATCGCCTTAACCAATCATTTGCTTATAAATAGTACCGACGCGAATGCAATACTCCCGGCTTAGATGGCATCGCACAGCTCCCCATAACTCTTATTAGCGTTGTCATATTGAAATTATGGGATACTACACCCGATGCTAGGGTTGCCAGGTGTTAAATTCCAAAGTCCTGACAAAACGGTAGATAGGATTTTTTTTCATTACCTATTCAAGAATATGCTAAGATTATAATATTATAACCTGTGTATGGTAAAGTGGGAGAAACATCAGAGTCCAGGAAATATATCCAGACAGAGGATATAATCTACACCAGCCATGACAAAACGGTAGATAGGATTTTTTTATTATTCTAAATTATCCTACGCTTATAATATGTATTCCTATGTATATACATATACATATACATGTATATATATATATATATATATATATATATATATATAGGTATACATATTATAAGCGTAGGATAATGTAAAGTGGGAGAAACATCAGAGTCCAGGGAATATATCCAGAGAGAATACATAATGTACACCAGCGATTCCTAAATTTTCACTAAAAGAACTACCTTTTTACGATACCCCATGTCGAAATATCAAATTAAAGATTAGATTTGCCTAAAGTCACCACTATACAGCTTCTTACCAACTTGGAGACCATTTTGACTACTGTGGTGTGTTTTCGTTTTTTGGAAACAAATATTTCATTTTTTACTATAAGCTTCTGACTTACCCACCCTGCCCCATTACATTACGCTAAAATAATATTTGTAGCTGAAGGATTAACAGTCAAAATAACCTCTTTAACCTTTCTTTAGCCTCTAAATAGGTTTTTTAAAATTGTCCTTAGCACGGGTTAGTGCATTAAAAATAAAAATAGTCTAGTCAAAATAATTCAAATATTCACTACAATGTTTTTCTTTCATTAATAACAAAAAAACAACCTTTACTTTTTTGGTGTCACAAATTTTGCCAAACTGCAGTGCAGTTTGTTGGTGTTGTGAATGTGATTCGTGGAACACCATTAACTTTTATAGGGAACTCTTGGGTTCCACAAAAACCTATTGAATAGTTCAAGCAATACTACACTTTCAGTACTACATATTCTTTGGTTTGTAAAGTTAAGCGCAATTGAAGCTAACTTTCTATTCGATAAAAAAAAATATTGAATATCAATCATTCATGATTGTATTTATTCATTCATTCATTCATTCATTCGTTCGTTCGTTCGTTCGTTCGTTCGTTCGTTCGTTCGTTCGTTCGTTCGTTCTTTCGTTCGTTCGTTCGTTCGTTCGTTCGTTCGTTCGTTCGTTCGTTCGCTCGCTCGCTCGCTCGCTCGTTCGTTCGTTCGTTCGTTCGTTCGTTCACTCACTCACTCACTCACTCACTCACTCACTCACTCACTCACTCACTCACTCATTTATTTATTGGAACTCAATCAATAAACTCTCTTGTCTAACCTAACCTAAATAATCAAAGTGCGGCCGTAATTCTGACAGTTGCCGAAAAATATTCACGCACCAGGACAAATTATTATTATTATTAATACGTTTATTTGCACATAAGTAGGTATAGCTTAAAAGGGCAATGCGGCGGTTAAAGCTTGACATATGGTAACCCTACCCGCTATTGACTACTGAGTTTCTTAGTTAGCCAGTCGTTTAGAGACAAGTAGCGGAGCTCCACTGCTACTTAAGTGGTTTATTATTGTAAGACTTGAATTATTGCCTATGCTCTTGGTTCCATGGGAAGAATGAATAAACTTCAGCAAGGTGTATGTTTTCTTATTATTTACATCAACACAATGCGTAAGTATGTTTGATATAGTAGGTACTTTTAATTGCTTGCAACACTTACACATAGTTATTTCTTTTGCGGAACTAATCGCAGGGCTGTGGTAGCCTACGTTCGATAACCTATGACTTTGTTTATGGTTATACTAGACGGTGCCTGTGACTTCGTCTGCGCAGGATTAGTATTTCGAGTAGCTTATAGTAGCGTGGCGTAGAAAAGAACCAACATTAATGATATTAATATTGTATTTACACGGATTTTACTCGTTTAATGTCGTCCTCCGAGACCACGGTAGGTACTTGAAAAAGTGCCAAAACGTCGGAAAATTGTAAAAATGTAAAATTAAACGAGTAAAATCCGTGTAAATACAGTTATTATTATGTGTAGTGCTCTTAGAAAATACGACATTAAGATTGTAGACTTTTAGTCCGGATCTACTTACGGGTGTCGTTATATCGGAAGAGTTCGACCAGGTTTCGCTCCGATTCGCAGAGCTTAATCATGGTGAGCAGAGACGGAGCTCGCGTCGTCGGTTGCTCGTCTCACAACCGACGAGCATGAGACGAGCAACCGACGACGCCCGTAAGTAGATCCGGACTAAAAGTCTACAATCTGTTGTGCTTACGAAAGTTTCAGTTCAAAAAAGACATTAAGATTATCACATAAAATATGTATTCGCGTATAGTCACATTTGAAAAATATAACATCCTGATAATATTGAGATGTTACAGTCACACTATAGTAACGTAACAATATTTATTTTATTTATTTATTTTATTTACTTAGGACAACCAGTAGCTAGTACACTAATACATCTTAATTATAGAACATAAAGGGACATAAATATTAGAACATAAATATTGTCAAAATTAAGAAATATAGCTTATTATAAGCACTTCTGAGCCCTAACGACTTTTTTAAACATTTTCATCATACAATATAAATGTGAAACTCTAACGGTTTTGACAACGCACGCCAAAATAACTCGCAGATAGTAGATTTTTTCCTATTTACTTGACACTTATCGTCTATTCCGTACTTTAACATTTTGTCCGTTTGTGAGCCAGCACAAAACAAGGATTTGCTTCTTTTTAATTTTCCATGTCTTCTTTTTTTTACATATCAAAAGCACGGACGTCAAAAGACATCCGTGATCAAAAATGTATAGGTTCACGAACCAAACTTTCGTTCGATGTAGACTCTAAACGCCTCGGATAAAAAAAAACTTATCTATGGCCGACCGTGTAGCGTGCAAAACCGTTGCTCCAAATTAAATCACAACCTAGCCAGCGAACCTACATCACAAGCACCTCAAAATCCATCACCGGAACACAGCAGCAGCCGTGGACTAGGTGAGTGGATTCATACATAGCCTACAAATTTGCTGGGGGCCAATTTGCTTCACAAATTCCCCTACACGTCATATTTAGAAAAATTCACAAAATATCATAAATTTTAGCCTATCGTGTTATTCTGATGTATAAGCTATATAAGTGTAAAGTTTCATCAAAATCCATTCAGTAGTTTAAACGTGAAAGAGTAACAAACATCCATTCATCCATACTTACAAACTTTCACGTTTATAATATTAGTAGGGTCCAATCGCGATGATTTATTAGGTAAAACGTAATTAGCTTAATTTCCGACGTATCGGCAGCGACAGTAGCTGTGGTCACGGGTAGACTGAAGTGATTTTTTTATGTTCAAAATTACGTACATCTGAACACACTCTGACAATTTCATAAGGAAACGCGCGCCTGGGATATTGATATCATGTACTCTCAAAATCTGACTTGGTGATTTTTCAGGATCGAGGCAAGTGGCAGTCTCTGGTCTCTGCCTACCCCTCTGGGATACAGGCATGAGTTATGTATGTATGTACTCTCAAAATGTAGGAGCATTAATCTAATCTACCCTTGGTTGGTTTAGCACGTGTTGTCTTGTCATTCCTGTAGGCTAGGCCGTCTAAGCTGCCAGAAAGATGTAGGTGTTGGGACTGTAGGTCTACAACATCTAAAAAACAATGTCCCAGGCGCCCGAATGGTCCCCTAACTCATTTAGTAGGAGGTGCCTCAAATTTTGCTTCTTCTTCTTCAGGCTATATTACTGCACTGCTGGACATAGCTCCTCCCCTAATGAGCGCCATAGCGCAAGGTGGTGCCATCATTGGGGAGTAATGCCCATAATCCCTACGCTGGACATGCGGGTTGGGGATCGGATTCTGGTGGAATTGTACTGCCGGGGGCCACCCACCGGTTTGTGTTCCTTAGTCGCCTTTTACGACACCGCGGGAAGAATTTGGGTTGTTGCTATACTCCAGGCCGACACCACACAGTGTAGGTCTACAAAATCTAAAAAAACAAACAATTTCCCAGGCGCGGCAGCGTCGAATGGCGACCTCTCCCATTTAGTACGATGTACCACTGATCAAATTTTGCTTAGCACAGATTAACTTTGACAGCCGTATTCCGGTTCTTCTAAGGCCACGCCTGTCAGCGCCATCTATGAATTGCTTTGTGAATTTGTGCTGAAAACGGCTCATTAGCATTTTTGTTGCCGACGGATCTAAAACTCATAAGCTTTTTTTCCAGTCTTGAGCTAAAAAGGGACTAGACACTAGACACCTTTTATTATTATCTTAAGCCCATCCGAGCCCGCGTCGGCTATTACACGAGACACTTATCCGTAAAAATCTAAATTACAACTAAAAATTTGCTCTTAACACGCGTAGAACATAAAACGGTGAGTACAGCTTACACATTTACTTCTACCATCTGCCTTGTTTATTAGTCCTGCTAGCTATGGAAATGATAGGAGTGTAGGGGGCAGAGAAAACGGTTGTCATTATTTGAGAAGTTGTAGGTGTGAACTGCTGTGTGGTGTCGGCCTAGAGAATAGCACCAACCCAATTCTTCCCGCGGGTGTCGTAAAAGGCGACTAAGGAACACAAACCGGGGGGTGGGCACCAGCGCCCCATGCAGTACAATTCCACCGAACTTTGATCCCCAACCCGCATGCCCAGCGTAGGGATTATGGGCATTACCCCCTATGATAGCACAACGTGGCGCTCTTTAAGTGCAGCAGTGGACTAGTATAGCTTGACGACGAGGTGTGACCACCGTTCTGAGGATTATTACAAAAAAACGAGACGAGTAGATGTGCTGTCGACCAAGACAGTATGTCTACTTCTGTCATTGGGAAATAGTACAAAATTATGTGATAGGAGTATAGGAGGAAGAGAAAATGGTTTTCGTCATTTCGTCATTTGAGGAGTCGTAGGTATGACCATCGTTCCGAGGCTTATTACAAAATCAACGAGACTCGTGAAGGTGGCGGTGAAAACCAGTATTACCTATATAGAAGCACTATTTTGCTTTTGTGTCTCACTTACGTTTGATTTCGTGGTTTGCCTTCATCTCATTTCTAGAAATTATTGGCAAAGTCGGAGAGGAACATCACCGGTTCTACAGTTCTCAATCCCATCAAAAAAAGGCTGTCACACAGACGTCAGACATCATAGTCTTTAATCTGTGACTATCTTTATGTAGTCTGCGTCTTTGACAGATATCGTTTGACTTTTTATATATTCTTACGAATGCAGGAGTTCCTGCGATTTTTTTTGCAGTATTGTGTATTATCAAAAGTTCCTGAAACTTTTTTCACAAGAAATGCTGGTTTTCAGCTGCCCAGTATTAAATTTTACTATGCACAATGTTAGGGCAGTCGCCCATACTTCTATTTAGCCAACTTCTTTAAATACCCTCCAGTGGGGCGTATTTAGGCTACATAAAACAAAACTTGCAAGCCTACATGTATCGAGTCCCATTACATCTAACGTGATGGATGAAGCAAGGGCGCTCTTAGGCACCTGACGTCGATTTATCTCGAGTTAACACGCTCTGCCCGTTAGGGACAAGGCAGTGATGAGGCGAGGGTCCCGTTGCGAGAATGAAGGCCGATGGTGTTAGATGGGAAGCCGACGTTATGCAGACACTTAGGCCCCGCGGCCAAGGAGGGTGGAACCGTTCCTACAGCTCTGTTGCGGTTAAATCATACGAGTGGTGAATGTCCGGAGCTGACGTTTGTAAATTTTTTGGTAAGATACTATTACCACGCGTATCCGTGGCGTTATGGTAGCAATACCGCTCGCTACCAGTGAAGGAAAACGTCGTGAGGAAACCCAATTGCCAGCGCTGAGGTATTTAAACACCTGTGTTCAAATACCCAAGCGCTTGAATTTGTCAATCCGTGGTGGGCACGCGTGGAAATTTAGCCCATACTCTTTCTCCATCTGAGAGGCGGCCTGTGCCCTGCAGTGGGTTGATTATATGCTACATGAAAAAGAAGGTAGGTAACAAAACATTACCTAGTGATGTTGCATTTATGAAAAGGTAAGGAAAATGTAAGGTAGTTATTAAAAATGTTGTGATGTTACATTTAAGAGAAGGTATCTATATGTTTGCCCACAAGGGGAACACATTTTGGTACAGAAAATAATAATTAGAAGAATTACAATAAATAAATTAGTATTAACAGATCAAACTTAAATCTAATGGTACAGGTATTAAAGAGGAACCTCATATCGATCATCATTTCATAACAGATAAAATTGTATTTAAAGTACCTTTGTCAAATTATGTAAAAATAAGATCACCTATCAATGTACGTTACGAATTTCTTCAATGGGTGTTCATGACGTTCAAAAGATCACTCCAATAATCTCAGTGTTACCTACCTTTAAAACTTATCACCTGACCACATGGAAACCTGGGCTAATACCAGTCATTACCCTTAATGCCAATAGAAAAAGCGTTTTAGCATCACTGGTACACATATTGGAGTGGAGTTGGTCGCTGTATCAATATCTAGGGTAACGATACTTTTATGAAGTCTTTTGTAAATATCGCCTAGGTATAGATATACAGAGAACAATTGTACAGAAAAAGGAAATTACACAGATATTTCTTAACTCAAGAGTACAATGATTATATTCTTTTTAATGCACTAACTTGTGCTAAGGACAATTTTAAAAACCTATTTAGAGGCTAAAAATCCACCCATACCGGTAAGTCGGCCATTAGCTCATTTGGGAGAGCACTGGCATGGTTAGACAGAGGTCGCGGGTTCGATTCCCAGCATGGGTGCAATTTTTAGCCTCTAAATAGGTTTTTAAAATTGTCCTTAGCACGGGTTAGTGTATTATAAAGAATATAATCATGTGAGTCCAGCAATATCATTCCGATGTATAACCTAACTGCAAAGTAGGTACTCGGGGCTGCAAGTGATGCAAATTACTTCAGCCAGATGTTGCTGCCTGCACGTAATACAGAGAATATTGGGTTCGAGTCCCAGCATGGGTGGAATTTTGAGCATCTAAATAGGTTTTTAAAAATTGACCTTAGCAAGGGTTAGTGTATAAAAAAAATATATAACTAATGATCTTTTCAATTGAAAAAGAAATTAAATATATGAATTATTTTTCTGCACTTTCAGCGTGGTGGTATAAACGGATTTATTTCAATCGGTATCCACGGTAATCTATACGTGGATATGCTAAGATATCCACGTAGGGAGGGCGCTAACTATTAATTACCTTTTCATTTGAAGAAGTGAAATATATAAATTAAATTTTACTCGTGAGTAGTATAAAATCTATGCTAACATATCCGCGTAGGGAGGGCGCTAACTATTAATTACCTTTTCATTTGAAGAAGTGAAATATATAAATTAAATTTTATAAATAAAGTATACAGTTTAAAATTTTACTCGTGAGTAGTATAAAATCTAATTTAATCCGTTACTGCCCCACTTGTTAGGCTACTTTTAATCGAACTGTAAGTGTCGTAAGCACTTAACACATAACAAAAACAAAACACTAAATTTATTAAAATCGCACCAATTCTGTAAACGATAAAGGCCTTAAGTTAGCCGCTAGCGAGGTCTGCTGGTAAACTGTACACAATAATATTATTATTGCTGTAACTGTTTCGAATTTCTCGTTATAAAGGTGGTACAGGCGGCACGACGACCGGGTAGGTCGTAGTGGTCAATAGACGCTGTTACAATAATTTGGTAAAGAATAAATATACTCTTTTTTTTTTGCACTAACCCGTGCTAAGGACAATTTTAAAAACTGCGTCACTGCCTGTACGTAATACAGGGAATATTGTAAAGAGGTTTGAAATTTCACTGATGCCGGTGAGTCGCCCATTAGCTCAGTTGGATAGAGCGCTGGCACGGATAGCCAGAGGTCGCGGGTTTGAATCCCGGTATGGGTGGAATTTTTAGCCTCTAAATAGGTTTCAAAAAAAGAATAAATAACATAACATACAAGCACATACATTTCTTCTGGCCCCACACTAGGATACCCTGTGTCGTGGGAACCAGAAACAACGACATCACAAACATGTAAACATCCAAGACCTGGGGTTTTTTTTGTCCACAGCCGGGGACCGAATCCGGGACCCTAAAACTGTCAACCGAATTGACACTAAAACTACAGTTTTACTGACAACTCAATGTACATTGCATAGCAGAGTCTTCCTACTTGTTAATCTTGGATAAATTGGCTTTACAATTTACTGATAACTGTAGTTTTACGATAAAATATTTGACGTGCGGTAGAAATATCACAAATGCACAGCAGTTCAATTCATCTATTTACTTTGCTAGCGAGCAGTTTTTTGAGTGTAATGTCAACGGTACAGTAAAGGTACGGCATTGTTCAATGCAAGATGAGCCTGTGATACTTTTGACGAAATGTATTGTAACACCCATTGTGTCGCCCATTGGCTCAATTGGTAGAGCGCTGGTACGGATAGCCAGAGGTTGCGGGTTCAAATCCCGGCATGGGTGAAATTTTTAGCCTCTAAATAGGTTTTTAAAATTTGTTCCTTAGCACGGGTTAGTGCATTAAAAATAAAAATAGTGTAATCATGTGGGTACAGTGATATCGTTCCGATGTTAAACCTAACTGCAAAGTAGGTAGTCGGGGCTGTAAGTAATGCAATTTGCTTAAGTCAGATGTCGCTGCCTGTACGTAATACAGAGAATATTGTAAAGAGGTTCGAAATTTCACTGATGCCGTGAGTCGCCCATTGGCTCAATTGGTAGAGCGCTGGTACGGATAGCCAGAGGTTGCGGGTTCAAATCCCGGCATGGGTGAAATTTTTAGCCTCTAAATAGGTTACACTATTTTTATTTTTAATGCACTAACCCGTGCTAAGGAACAAATTTAAAAACCTATTTAGAGGCTAAAAATTTCACCCATGCCGGGATTCGAACCCGCAACCTCTGGCTATCCGTACCAGCGCTCTACCAATTGAGCCAATGGGCGACTCACGGCATCAGTGAAATTTCGAACCTCTTTACAATATTCTCTGTATCTGAATCCCGGCATGGGTGAAATTTTTAGCCTCTAAATAGGTCTCTAAATAGGTTTTTAAAAAAAATGTATTGTAACATTTAACATTTAAGTACAGGCACATACATTGCTTCTGGCCTCACACTAGGATACCATGTATCGTGGGAACCAGGAATAGCGACATCACAAACATGTAAACATCCAAGACCTGGGGTTTTTTTTGTCCACAGCCGGGGACCGAATCCGGGACCTCTTGTATGGTAAGCAGATGCGCTACTGCTACGCCACACAAGTCGTCAAAGCAGCACAAAGCTCAAACTCAATATTTTTTTATTTACTATTGAAACGAATTGTCCGCTTAAACGTAAAAAATGGTGGTTTCACTATTTAAAAGATATTTTGGGAAAGAAAGTAACACATAAACTCCACATTTTTTTTTCTTAATTAACAGACTGTTCAATATAGACTTTAATATTTTAATACCAGACATTTTGTCTTCTAAATACCTAATATTATATTTCTTTCACAGTGTAACCTTATTACATTTTTCAAACGACGTCGGTCAGAACTCCAATATATCGTAAGGAATCTGATTGTAAATTAATGATAAATTGACTTATTCAAGTCTAAATTGTGGAGACGATTTGTATTTGATACTAATATTGACATTATGATGGCTTCCAATACTTTCGGACCCTTTGATATTTTTTCTAACGCACTGACATAAATTTACTGAATTATAACTGTTAAGCTGTTAGTTAACACAAAGTGACTGTGCCTTCGCTACACTGTTTTCGGTTCACTATGTCAATGTGTTTCGTGGAATTTCCATTTGCAGAGATATAAAGTCGTGTTTACTTGCATTTGCAGAGTATTTTTTGCCTTATATGGATGTTAAGGAATGCGAGCTTAATGTTTTATTCATAGTGTTACACTGATCGAACGATAGATAGGAGTTCAAAGTTCTGCAAAACGCTTTAAGTTCTTTGTTTATCGATTTAACTCATTGTGTTAAGAAGGAATATTTTTCGAAAAGTGAGCTATAAGTAAAATAATTCGATATTGCAATTTTAATAATTTAATAATTTTACTCCTCATAGGCACATTATGGGTCTTATTGTATTGAGACACACGACGTGACTAATAGCTTTTCAGACTTTGATGTAGACAAGTAATTAAAGCGATAACAAATTGTTTAGCTCTTTTGTTAATCACAAACTTATCCCGACTGCTCGAATTTTCTTTCCAGGTACCATGCCTGCCACTAGCGGTAGTCACGGGACGGTTACCCATCCAACACCTGACCGCACCTGTTGGTGCTTAACCCAAGTGATTGATTACAACCACTCGGTTCCACTAGGCCACGCTTCACATACACAGTATGTGTTCACGCCAGTCACCCGAAATAACATAAGATTTTGTGTAGACGTGTCATCGACTGTACGACGAGGTACCTCTAAACAAATATCTGATTGTACCACCTTTGCAATGTTCAGCTTATCTCTGTTGGAGCGGAAATAAATCTTTGTTATGGAGTTTTAATAGAGAAGAAGCCAACGCCTGACCTTTTGATCTGAGCTATAATTACTTTAAGCCATCTGGCACCGTTTGTTTAGAATTTAGTGGTGTGCCTAGATAATATCGAGTTTTTGACGCGTAAGATAAAGATGAGGTTTTTTTATTCGCATAAACAATTTTCGTAATTATAGGTAACGTGTTTTTAACCGACTTCAAAAAAGGAAAAGGTTATTAGAGGGTTCGGGGTGCTAACTAGCGCCATCAATGGAATAAAAATCATAAATGATAAATATTGGCCTTTTTTTGCATCTAATTAATGAGACGATTTATACAGCGTCCAGTGGTATCTTCACTCACACTTGATGGGTGAAGGAACCACTCCGACGCTGTAGTGCCTGGGACTTGGTTTTACAGATGGTGTAGGCTTGCCCAGCACCTATACCACTCTGACAGCTTAGTCGGCCAAGCCCACAGGAAAGATTAGTCAATACGTGCGGAGCCAACCAAACCGCGGGTTTCCTCACGATGTTTTCCTTCACAATTAGCGTGTGGTATTGCGACTACAAATTCGCATAAATATAATATCAAAATAATAATCAAAATCATAACTTCTTTTATAATACGTTTTATTCAAAAAGTAAATATGACTGATCTTTATATCTGTTGTAACTATTTTTAGACCGTACAACATAGAATAAAGTATAAATATCCTAGGACTTTTAAGGTCCGATTGTTGATCATAGGTTTTAGGGCGCTGGTTAGCGCCCCTAAGTGCCTTTTTGTTATCGATTCAGTTCTCATACATTACTTTGTCTAAGATAGACGATAGTTAGACGTGTTTTAGCTTGGTAATTTTAGTCCTTTTTTTTGTTCTCCTTTTGTATTTTCCGTAGCACAAGCAGCAATACTGTAATTAAGTAAGCTGAGGATAATGTCGTGGGTGGGTTTACTATTACTTTTGTCAATTTTGTAATTACACATAGTATATCACTGTTTGTCAGTCCAAAGAAAATAAACTAAAAATAAATAAAAAGTTTTGCAGGAACATATTTTAGCAGAATGTGGTGGATGACCACTGTTGACTTAGTTAGCTTCTGAATGGATAGTAAAGGATGCATTCATTAAAAGTATACTCTTTTTTTTCTTTTCTTTTGGACTACAAATGTCCCACTACAGGGCACAGGCCTTCTCTCTGAGAGAGAAAAAGGGGTTAATTACCACGTATGCCCACCGTGGATTGGTAATTTCGAGCGCTGAGGTATTTGAACACTTTCGACCCTCAAGTTTCCTCACGATGTTTTCCTTTACAGTTAGTGAGTGGTACTGCTACTATGACGTCACCGATGTACATAACTTAGAATACAAAGTCATTGGTACATGCCCGCATTAGGAATCGAATCTGGGTCTCTCCGAATCCATAATTCCACCCACTGGGCTACCGCTCTATCTTTCTATTACGATACAACATGCTCGACGTAAGAACAGCCTTAAGAGTTTTAAAGTTGTTGGTATACAAGTTTACATTATCTTAACAGCACATCTCCCGAACTTATCTTTTGTCGAACGAATCTCAGAAGATTTTCAAACATTGCCATTTGACCCCTTTGTAGAGCTTTTACGCCAAGGGTTATCGCACGGAATAATCTTCGCATAAAACGCCTCTTCTAATTCATAATTAAAATTACCATTCTGTTTTACGTTATCTTGAACATAATCTCGATTTGGCAATACTCACGCAAAGAATTTACTTATTTAGGTGAATAGTGATGGCCATGCGTCATGCAGATTTCTATCGATAATTGCCGAGTATTACTGCACGCTATCTCCAAGTAACGTATCATCAGCTCATCTACAATTTTGTACCATGTTGGTTCAGTCAGTTTTAAATCACCAAGGTGATTGAAACATAGAGAACTTGGGAGAGTTAAGTTTGTATTATAATACTTCTGCTTCACTCTTCCGATTACCCGCAATAGTTATTATTTATTTTTCGCAGAAGCAATGTAGATACAGTCATCATCCGTTAACATTTACATTTTTGTTCCAAAGTTGCCCGTTACGTGACTGCGAAGAGTGCATGCCTGTAAAGGCCGATGTGCTGTCGACTAAACTATACAGTTTTTAATCAACCGGAAATAACAGTCTCATCACTCCTTCGCAGGATTTAAAAACCTATTTAGAGGCTAAAAATTTCAAATTTCATTCGAACCTGCAACCTCAGGCTATCCGTGCCAGCGCTCTACCAATTGAGCCAATGGGCGACTCACGGCATCAGTGAAATTTCGAACCTCTTTACACTATTCTCTGTATTACGTACAGGCAGCGACATTCCTTCATTCCTTCGCAGGAATTAACAGTTCTGACACTACTTTGTAGGACATCTACATCTACACCTGGTAATAACGTCATTATGTCGTATTTTACGGATGCATGTTTTCTATGTCTGTCGAAATTGCTGATGTTTCTTTTTTTATCTTTGGTTTTTTTTGTTTTTCTTTTTAAAAGTGGAGATTTATAATTGGTCTTCAGCTAAATTAATTTATTGTATGTACAATTGTTATGTGGCTGTTAATCTTCCCAACAGAAATAAATAAAATAACAGTCCGGTGACTCCTTCGTAAGAAATAATAGTCCTATAAATTCCTTCAAAGAAGAAAAAAGTTCTATCACCCCTTCGTAGAAAATAAAAGTCCCGTAACTCCATCCTACGTAATAACAGTCCTATAACTCCTTCGTAGGAAATAACAGTCCCGTGACTCCTTCCTAGGCAATAACAGTCCCAAACTCCTTCGTAGGAAATAACAGTACCACTCAATAACACTCCTTTGTAGGAAACAACAGTAGTACTCAATTACACTCCTTGGCAGGAAATAAAAGCCACGTTACGCTATCTAGACCTTAGAAGCGAAAGTGTCGCGACTCTTCTTCGATGTCATTATTTCACATTTTCAACGGACCAGTGGACATCACTTGAAGTTACCAGTCAGTATAAATAGTACTGGTATTAGACCTCTAGTTTTTACGTTAAATTGTGCGTCAACTGAGTGTGGTATGTCTTGTAATAACGGGTAATATTAAAGGAAACCGCGAGTTGCTTTAGTTTTTTTTGTTTGAAAATTGTCTCTAGGCGAGTGGCACAGATTGTAGCTGCTTCATTGCGTCCGTTAAGTTTGTATTGACTAGTAGTGGTTACGCTTAAAAACCAAAAAATAAACTTAACTTGTTACTCCTTCAGCTTAACGTACATGCATTATTATTGTAGGTATTTTTTATCTGCGACTGCCTAGTATTTTAGACTAGTATTTTCTGTTGTTATTTGATTACTAACGCATGTTTTGTTTACCTATAAGTGAGAATCCAAAATTTTAGGACTTTTTTTTTATACTATGTAATTTTTGTGTGACTCTTTTTGGTAATCCATATAAATAAAATTCAAAGTCCTTACTGACTGTCACTCGTCAACGCCTAGACCAGACCGTTGGACCTAGGAAGCACAGAGGGTCTAAATATAATGTAGGCAAGGAATTAAACCGGATTTTTCGAAATTCATCCCCTAAGGGGGCGAAAAGGGTTGCCAATGTATGGGAGGTATAAAGAATGCTGTCTAAATTTCTTGAAACATAAAATAAATACTCTTCAATACAATTTATTGAACACGTATTTCGGCCTTTATCTTAAATTTAACTCTTAAGGGAGTGAACGGGGCTACAAAAAACTAAAGTCCACGCGGACGGAGTCGCGGGCAGAAGCTAGTTAAGTTCATATTTACGTATGTCTAGTACTAACGTTACGTGACACAGATTTTGTTCGGTATGTCTGTTTTCATATGATTCTATTTCTATGGTTTTAGATGATCTTATGTCTATCTACATTGATGTAAATTTTTTGTTTTTTTTTCTATCCTCATCGTCATCGTCAGGCTATATTAGTCCACTGCTGGACATAGCCCTCCCTTTAAGAGTTGAGCTATCATAGGGGGTAATGCCCATAATCCCCATGCTGGACATTTTTTTCTGTATATTTTTGTTATTTTTTGTTGTGTATAATTTATGTTTTAGCAATAAATGTTGTTCACTTTGACTTTCAATATTATTATTTTCTCTTTAAGAGAAAGTCTGTGCTCTATAGTGGTACGTATACCTAGGCCAGGTACATAAAAAAGTTAACACTGTTGAATTAAAAACATATTAAAAACATAAATAATAAATTTAATTTAATTTTAAATATTTGTTCACTACAGTGTACTGTAGGTGGGTAAATCTATTTTAATTCATTATAAACACCGAAATATTAATAAAAATACGTTTCATTTGTTTCAGGTAAGGAATAGTCTTTTCGACTTTTACTACAGTCGGCAGACTTCTACATCAGATGCATGCACAGAGGCCGGCAAACATTTTGAGCGAAAATCCGCTCAAGGAAAAAAGAAAACGCAAGGAATCCCGTCTTATCTACGCCAACACGCACGCCGCTTTCGGGTACTTTTTATCTTGCCTTTAGCTTATATTCACCCACTATTGGTCGCAGTGTATCCGCCTGGGACGTCCTTTACCAGCCCTTCTACTCACGTTTGCTCGATATATTCTATTTACGTCTCGTAATGGTAATCTTCTTCAGGCTATATTAGTCCACTTCTGGACATTGCCCTGCCCTAATGAGCGCCATAGCGCAAGGTTGTGCCATCATTGGGGGGTATTGACCATAATCCCCACGCTGGGCAAGCGGGTTGGGGATCGCAGTTTAGTGGAATTCTACTGCAGGGGGGCGCTGCTGCCCACCCTTTTACGACACCCGCGGGAATAATTTGGGTTGGTGCTATTCTCTAGGCCGACACCACACAGCTCGTATACATAGTTTTAATAGCTTTGTTTTGTTAAAGGTTTTTATTATTTATGTTTTTAATATACCCGTTTAATATATCACTATGGTGAAGGAAGACCTTGTAAAGAAACCTGCCGTAGGCACGCTTCTTCTTCTCTCAGAGAAAGCTGATGTGTATAGTCTACGTAAAAAATCAATAAAAAGCACATAACTTGTAAAATGCTCTTAAAACTGATTTCTTCATTATTTCTCAAGACCCTCCACAGTCCAAAGAAAAGACGACCAAGTGCGAGTCAAACTCTTGCACCGAGGGTTTCGCACCGCCTTTCTCTTTGTAATCGATATCAACCCTTGAATGTCCTCAATGCCGGGGTCTCTTCCTGCATCGTAGGAAAGTTAGGCCATACTCCACCATAGGGACCAAGTATGGTTTGGTGGAGGATTGTAAGACAGTGGCGGGCCTTACCGTCAGAAGTTATTAAGCCGTCCATAAGCCCTCTGACATGACTTGACTTCCATTACATGACGGCCGGCATCAACGGCTTAACGAGCCTTACATGGAGTACGGAAGCACCACTAGGGCTAGTCAAGGGATGGTCACCCATCCAGCACCTGGCCGCGCCTATTGTTGCTCACTCTTATCGATTGATTCGTTCACGCGGTTCCACTAGGGCAACTGACTGCCTATTACGATACCAAAGAGCCTTTTAAAGGTTGGACAAATAAATGGATATTGGCTTCCTTTAGCACCCTTCGGAACCCTAAAAGAAGTGTACTCTTATAATGTCCTACAACACTCGAATGTTTATACAGGCAGTACAATTCTTTTGTTGGCTTCTCACGAACATGGCAATGATCGTCATGCTTGTTGACTTTACCAACGTACCAGTAACACATCATTGACCCGTAACACCATTACATAAGACATGTAATGCTTTAAATAAAACGTAGAGTTTCTCTGGCAAAGTGTGAGCACTGGAGTATGGCCGATCATTAAGACTCGCAAGCTAAGTGTGTATTAAACTTCAACTTGCCGTCGAGTTAACGTAATTTGGACTCTATTACAAGCGAGGAAGGTAGATACGGGGGGTTAGTTGATGTGAATCACAGATTAAAATAAAGATAGCTAATCGTTCTCCTGGTTGTTGGTTTGGAATGGACTGTAGTGTTACCTGATTATCGTCATAATCAGCCGTTGTCATTCCACTGCTGGACATATCCCTCTCCCAAGACACGCCACTGAGCCCGATCTTCGGCTCTCCTCTTCCAGTCACTGCTCGTCGTCGTCGTCGTCAGGCTAGACTAGTCCACTGCTGGACATAGCCCTCCCCTAAAGAGCGCCACGTTGTGCTATCATAAGAGGTATTGCCCATAATCCCAACGCTGGGCATGCGGGTTGGGGATCGCAGTTCGGTGGAATTGTACTGCAGGGGGCGCTGGTGCCCACCCCCCGGTTTGTGTCCTTAGTCGCCTTTTACGACACCCGCGGGAAGAATTGGGTTGGTGTTGTTCTCTAGGCCGACACCACACATCTTTGCAAATGTCGTCGCTTCACCTGGTCACAGGGCGTCCAAGTGCTTTTGGCGATTTATGGTCTCCACTCCAGAACCGGTCTACCCCAACGGTTACCGGTCTTGCGGCAGATATGAACCGCGGTACCCGATGCTAATATTGATCTTTTTCTGCCGTCCTTCAACTCTAGGGGAGCGAGGACCGCAAGCAGAAATTTCCACCTCTGACTTTGGTTCGCGGCAGCTTGTAGTCCAGGCCAGCTAGTGTTGATCGACTTGGCCTTTTGGTCTTAATGAAACACTGAAATAAAAATTACCGATACTCTAAGCATTATCTACAAAGCAGGCGGGGACAATTTAGGTACTTTGCAATGAGTTGCCTACATTGGTGAATTTCTGACTCTTTTTTAACAATTTTAAGCCGCGGTTACTCGCACGACATACTTAAAAAGTCGTATAAATGAATAGTTTATTTATAGAGAACTGAAATAGAGGTTAAATTTGTGACACATAATTAATTTCTATCAAGTCAAATTTTACCGAATCACATCTTTGCTTCTGTTAAGTTCTGGTTGAGAAAAACTGTAAAATAAACAATATGGGCATGCACATTTAAATAAACAATGCCCCATTCATAGCAGCATCCGAGTGTTCCCTTCATCCATCTAGTGGGAGAAGGTGCCACTTGACGCTGCAGAAATCATCTCATTGCGTAGATGCAATGGCCAATATTATGCATGCCGATTGTACTAAAGGAAGGAGACCTCAGAACCGTACTTATACTGTGGGAAAATGACTGCGAAAACTAATTGGGCCTAATAAATATTAAATGTCCTGGATTCATCTCAAGGGCTTTCCCATAACGTACAATGCATTCTATTTTATATCGTGTAACAACATGTAGCAGGTACAATACAATGTACGGAATGACCTCACTGATGAAAACAGTCCCTATTTATTTTGCTTCAACTTATAAGTACCGTAATATGTAATAAGAAGCGCTCGTGACCTAGTCGCAACGAGTGATTGGAATCAATCACTTGAGTTAAGCAACAACAGACGCGGTCAGTTGCAGGATGGGGACTGTCCCGTATGTCTCCGCTGCTGGGGCACGGATCTCTTGCTGCATCGCAGGAAGGTTAGGCCATACTCCACCACGGGGGCCAAGTCCGGGTTGGTGGAGGATTGTAAGACAGTGGCGGGCCTTACTGTGAGAAGTGGTCAAGCCGCCCATAAGGCCTCTGACATGGCTTAACGACTGCCATTACTCGACAGCCGGCACCAATGGCTTAACGTGCCTTACAAAGCACGGAAGCGCTCGGAAGCAATGCCACTAGCGGTAGTCACGGGACGGTTACACATCCTGCACCGGACCGCGCCTGTCAAGTGATTGATTCCAATTACCCGGTTCCACAAGCGCTTTAACAATATTTACACGTACAATATTTACAAATCTTTAGTTACAGTCTATCACAATCCCTTATTGGCCTTAACCACTGGCCATCGGATAATAAGATAATCTGAGTTATCCAGCATCAAAACCGTCTTTTCAATTGTCTGACGCCAATTGTTTGTTTTCATATTTTCTCTCGTCAAGGTCACGTATCTTATGCAGCGCGTTGTGTCCCCTGGTCACAATTGAATTAGTCCTAAACGGAACAGAATGCAAATCAATATCGTCCCTCAGTGGAGCGAGACTGGAAAATCAGCACACTTTCTTAACTTCTACAGTCTGCATCAATCCGATCATTACCTAGTCCAATAAAACAGATATTATTTGTGAACTTGTTAAATAAGACCAATTTTGATAGACCTTTATTGGTGAGACCACTGCATAGCCAGTGAGGTTTAAGTCAGCCTGGTCGTTAGGTAATGGTTAGTAATTTAAAAAAGAAAGTCATCGGGACATTACAGAGTGTCGTTGCTTTGATGTGTTTTTAAAATAGGTCAGTAAAGTAAATTATGGATTTATCTGAGCTGTTCTCTAGCTGCTAGACTTGTGACATCCATATCTAGAATAGCGTTGGCAGCGGATTGGTATAACGTCGGTTTCTCAATTGGAAGTTCGTGAAGTTATCATGCAGTGAACATTTATTTAATTTTGGGTCCCCAATTGAGGTGGGAAAATTAGTGCTAGTCAAAAGTAATTCGTCCTAATAAATACTCATACTAAAGGTCCTGGAAACATCCCAAGGGATTTAAAAACCTATTTAGAGGCTAAAAATTTCACCCATGCCGGGATTCGAACCCGCTACCTCTGGCTATCCGTGCCAGCGCTCTACCAATTGAGCCAATGGGCGACTCACGGCATCAGTGAAATTTCGAACCTCTTTGCACTATTCTCTGTATTACGTACAATCGCACGGAAATCCCAAGGGATTTCCCATAACATACAATACATTATATCGTACAATGATTGAAATAAAATATACGATACCGTATCACTCTTTCGTTATCAACCCTTGTATGTCCCTACTGCTGGGGCACGGATCTCTTCCTGCATTGCAGGAAAGTTAGGCCATAATCCACCACGGGGGCCAAGTCCGGGTTGGTGGAGGATTGTAAGACAGTGGCGGGCCTTACTGACAGAAGTTATCAAGCCGCACACAAGGCCTCTGACGTGGCTTTACGACCACTATTACGTGACAGCCGGCACCAACGGCTTAAAGTGCCTCACTCACTTATATCACACTTTAAAAGTCTCTATTTTTTTTCTTCTATCAATAAGCACCTACGAAGAAGAAGAAGTTGTTCAATCTAGCCTAGAATGACATTGTTTTTATACAGTAACAAATGGAAAACTTCGAATAACATAAAAAATAGGTAGACAATAATTTTTCAGCGTTTTATGTTTCTAAAAAAATTAGCTATCATTTAGATGCCAACCTCGATATGGTATTCGATTTTTTGGATCTCCAATTGCCAACCAGCCTCGAGAGTTAGATGGCAAGAATCACGCGTTTTATGGTGATGAAATGTCAGAATTTTACAATTAACTGTCAAATTAAAATCAGGGCTGAGGGCTCACTCCCTCAGCGCAACGCTGAGAACGCTGAGAACAGCTGCCTTTTGTGGTAATTTGGACACACCACAGGCTAAACCTACGTCCGTTTTTTGTTTTGTCATTGTATATGTGGTTTATTTCTGTTGTGCACATAATTATTGTCTTAATTGTCTGGTTTTTTGTTTGTGTTGTGTCTTCTTGGTTTAATAAATGTCTTACTTTCTTTCTTTTCTTCCTAATTTCTGACTGCACTGGAAAGTTGTAACTTTTGACATTTAAAGTCGCGACTTTTCTTAGCGACGACAAAATAGGCACGTAAAACTCTCAGCATATGAAGCCAGGGGCAATAACCACTTAGCCCCCACTAAAATACCATCAGCGACCCATATCTCGTCATAAGGCAGTAATTCGCCAAGGCATAAACCTCAGTATTTACGGTACCAGAGCGTGGTACCGTTGGCCCTTTAGGCTGCTGGGAATTGCAACCGCTGATATTGAGATGTTGGAGTTTGGTGTGACATTATTGACGGTTGTAGATGTTACTAGTACGTTATTATCTGGAGTATGGTCGGACTAAAGTGAGTTGGACGTATGAAGACATTACGTGTACAATTCATGTGACTTTATCCGCTCATTTACTTGTCAATATTGCACGAAGCGCAAAGCCTAGGCGAACCGAGTGATTGGAATCAATCACTAGAGTTAAGCAACAACGGGCGCGCTCAGGTGCAGGATGGGTGACCGTCCTGTGACTACCGCTAGTGGGATTTTTCCGAGCACTTACGTGCTTCGCAAGGCACGTTAAGCCGTTTGTGCCGGCTGGCATGGCAGTCGTTAAGCCATGTCTGAGGCCTTATCAGCGGCTTGATAACTTCTGACAGTAAGGCCCGCCACTGTCTTACAATCCTCCACCAACCCGGACTTGGTCCCCGTCGCAGGTCCTACATCGCAGGAAAGTTCCGGAAGAGAAAGGAAGAGACCCGTGCCCCAGTAGTGGGGACATACAAAGGGTTCATATCAAAAATATCTGTGGTCACTATAATTTTAGGATATCAGCAGGATAATCTAGGATATCATTGCTTATAATTAAGTAATCCTATTTTAAACATAGGCTGAAGTGGCTGGTCACATCTGTCGCAGAACCGATGATCGTTGGAGCAGACGGGTTCTCGAATGGAGACCACGACTCGGAAAGCGTAGTGTAGGACGCCCTCCGGCACGATGGACCGACGACCTGAAAAAGGTGGCTGGTGGTGACTGGATGGCGAAAACGGGAGATCGGGTCTTGTGGCGCACCCTGGGGGAGGCTTATGTCCAGCAGTGGACTGCAATAGGCTGAAATTATGATTTTAAACATAACGCGGAAAAGGACTGGGAAAAAGTTAATTTATTTTATTGCTACTGTAATAAAATAGGCCTACCAACCCAATTCTTTCCGCGGGTGTCTTAAAAGGCGACTGATGGACATAAACCGGGGGGTGGGCAGCAGCGCCCCCTGCAGTAAAATTCCACCGAACTGCGATCCCTAACCCGCATGCCCAGCGTGGGGATTATGGGCATTACCCCCTATGATAGAACAACGTGGCGGTCTTTAGGGGAGGGCTATGTCCAGCAGTGGACTAGTATAGCCTGACGACGAATCTAGTTCAGACCGGACAAAACCAGACGCCTCTATCACATTCAATATGTCAATAAATAGATACCTTGTCATGAGCTATGGATACAAACAGGAAATTAGATGCAAAGCTTCTTATGCAGATATTTGGAGCAAACATGTCTTATGTAAGTTGATGAAGTGGATATGTAATTATGGATCGTAAAGTAATATATCTCACGAAGCAGCCGTAAAATTATGATCCGCAGTTAGGTTTTTTTCTCGAATATTTATTTATGAGTTCCAAATAATTTTAATGGTAGGTATGTTGAGTCTGAAGATTCATTAACATTTGACCTACATTATAATAATAAATAAATAAATATTCATGGACATATAAATTACACAGATCTCGTTAGCCCTATACTAAGTACAAATGACTTGTTTTATAGGTGCTAAGTGGACGATAGATTTAATACAATAAATACATAGATCACATCCAAGACCCGAAACAAACTAAAAAAGTTTGTTTCCTAGTTTGGTCCGGCCGGGGATCGAACCCGAGACCTTCGGTTTTACAGTCAGCGTGCCAAACCACTGCGCCACCGAGGTCGTCACTAACTGGGATAGGCGGATTAAGACACATGAGATCAAAACACAAATTTTGAGGCAGCTAAAAAGAGTGCAAGGTTCACACACACCTCAGCGCTTGTAATTAAGTCCCTCTTTTCTCTCAACCGTTGTATGTCCCCACTGCTGGGGCACGGATCTCTTCCTTCATCGCAGGATGGTTAGGCCATACTCCACCACGGGGGGTAAGTCCAGGTTGGTGGAGGATTGTAAAACAGCGGCAGGCTAAGGCCTGACAGTAAGCTGTCAGAAACCTATTTAGAGGCTAAAAATTTCACCCATGCCGGGATTCGAACCCGCAACCTCTGGCTATCCGTACCAGCGCTCTACCAATTGAGCCAATGGGCGACTCACGGCATCAGTGAAATTTCGAACCTCTTTACAATATTCTCTGTATTACGTACAGGTGAAATTTTTAGCCTCTAAATAGGTTTTTAAATTTGTTCCTTAGCACGGGTTAGTGCATTAAAAATAAAAATAGTGTAAGCTGTCAGAAGTTATCAATGGAAAACCTGAGCGCTGGACTGGGACATAATATATAAAGGCTACTTAAAATGTAACCGGGCAATTGCGAGTTAGACTCGCGCACCGAGGGTTCCGTACGAATCTTACATATTAATGCAGATTATAAAAAAGTTAATGAATCGCAGTTATTTCCGAACTTTTCCCAAACTACAAAGACCATTTTTTAATTAATGAATTACAAATGTATTTTCAGTTTTTTTTTCTGTATTTCTGATATATTACTTGCGAAATTTCATAGTTGTGTGTCATCGGATAGTGCCCTATGAATTTTCATTCTCTTGAGTGTCCAAATGTACATTTTTGCGGCGCAAAAGATCGTTTTTTCGTTAACTTAAAAGTTTAATTTATTTACAATTTCAAGATCCTATAAATTGACAAAAAAGGGATCCCTTATAGAGTTTATTTTGTGGTGCGGTACCCTAAAAATAGAGTCAGTACAGTAGTAACCACTTCTTGAATAGAGCCCATTTATTTTAAATCTGTCTTCTGCAAGGCCTAAAGTTCTCAGCAAGAGAGTAATCGAAGTTATTTTCCATTGGCTTATAATAAATACAAGAAGCCAAATTGGAAGTGTTGTTAGCAAAACAAATGACAAGTTGAGTATGGGCGCGCAGTATTCCTGCAGGCGTATTCTGTTACAGCGGTCGTGTTGTAGAATGTTCATGCTTTTTGCTCATTTTTCTCGACTCAGTGTAATTTGAGCATCCTGTGAGTTAATGGTCCCAATCAAGTAAGATTCTTGGTAACTTAATGAAAGTAATTTAGTTTTTTTTTATTGTGAACCGAGACACTTTTCCTGTCTTTAGCATCTAGCATTTGTACCACACAGAGATGATGTTCCCGAAGGTTAAGAGGATTCGCACGTTACGCCTTTCTGTCCTCGGCCATCTTCGTACAGCTGCTACTTTCTTACTTCGTTCACTGTGAGAGCGTGAAAGTGCAACGGACATCGACGATAGGAAAGCTGGGCCAGCCTGGGTGCAGTGCTGGCTTTCTGAGTGATCTTACAGCCCTGCTACGTACAATGGCCAAACTATGAGGCTTATTGCAGAAATAACAGGACAAACTAACTGACTAACAGCTGCTACTTCTAATATGTCAGTTCAGCGAGTTGCGTTGTTAATTTTTGATCTCCATTTGATTGGCAGAATATCAGCGCAGGAGTTTTCGCCTGCTTAGTAGCTAATGCTCAGCAGTCGGGTCGTTGGTATGTTTTATTTCAGTTTTTTTTTGCCTTTTTATTATTTTTTTAAGTTGAGTTAGTTTTATGCTGATTTTATGTGACCCTTGCACGAACATGACGAATCGATTGAGATATTATTTGTCAAAATTCAAGGTTAAGGTTGGGTAAGTAGTTATGAGGGAACATAGAATCGGACATACTCACATACATACATACATACATACATACATACATACATACATACATACATACATACATACATACATACATACATACATACATACATACATACATACATACATACATACATACATACATACATACATACATACATACATACATACATACATACATACATACATACATACATACATACATACATACATACATACATACATACATACATACATACATACATACATACATACATACATACATACATACATACATACATACATACATACATACATACATACATACATACATACATACATACATACATACATACATACATACATACATACACACATACATACATACATACATACATACACACACGAGCTAAACACATTACCCTTCTCCTGGGCACCGCAGTCGAGCAATAAATCATCTATCAAAAAATAAAACAAAGCTACCAACGTTTACTCGAGTGTAATGAGTCGTTTTCAACACAAAGCCCTTCATAGATGGCACTTATAAGCGTGGACATACAAAAACAGGTATACGTCTTCTGTCAAATTTCGCTTAGTGCGAGTTTGACAGATCCAATCGAATAACTTTACTACCGCGTTAATCGAGCATTGAGTAGTGAGTATGAGTAAGTTAACCGTTCGAACTGGCAAAACGCTGTCACAGTACAACTCGCACTCGCGTTTATTCGTGTTTTGGCTGGTAAACGTGTTCACTTTTCAACGTGCGAGTTGTAATGCACTCAGCAATTTTAATTTCCATACTTGTCGCTAGGTGGCGCTTCCTCGATGCCATAGAAATATGAGTTTACGTTAACGCGATCGAGTAGTTAAAAACCTCGCACTAAGCACTCAGCTCACATTAATTTTGACAGCCGTATTCCGGTTCTTCTATCGTCACGCGTGTAATGAATTGCTTTGTTACTTTGTGCTGAAAACGGCTCATTGAAACTGTAAGAACGAGAATCCACCCGCTTGCTCGTAACAGCACAATAATCGAGTTTGCGGGACCCGACAGTCCGTAGACAAATGCGCTCCGGGCGCCCTCGATACCCGTAGCGGTTCAGGTTCGATTCCGTTCATAGCTCGCTTTATTATGTTTACTACACGTCAACATTGTACAGACAGCTCGACTTGCATACAAAATTGCGAGCGAACGGATCGTACGCTGGTAGGGACGATGAACTATCACTGGTAGGTTACTTGGAATTTACGAATGTTGAGAAGCAAGAATTAGTTATTTGTTATACCAGAGTGTAAACATTCTTTTTAACCGCGTCCTCAATTTTTATGGCGGGGCGAAGGATTCCAAAATTAGAACCCTGAGCCATAGCGAGGGAATCAGAAGAACATGAGGTGAAAAATCTTTGCACTCGAGTGCAACACGTGACTATTTATCCCACCTAAGCGAAAAATAACTAAATGCAAAAAAAATTTTAATTTCATTACAAGTGCGAAAAGGCTGTCATTGCAAAGAGTTCCGACAAATGTCTACCCGAGCCGAGGCGCAGAAGGCGAGGGTTGACAGTCGGAACAAGTTGCAATGACGGTTCCGCACGTGTACTGAACGACGCAACTGTATTAAAAACGACTATATTTAATACAGTTGCGAAAAAAATAAGCAATTTAAAGAAAAATTATTTGGAAAATGGCGCCAACCGTAAAAAAATATAAGCAGAGATTTTTTTCTTCACCCATTCTAGTAGGCAAAGGGAACTATGCCCATACAGCCAAGTCTTCAGTAGAATTTTTTTATTGATATGAAATGAAAATGAAATTTAATGAGATGAAATGAAATCAAACCTAACTTAACTCATTCAATCAAATCATTAAATCTGATATTGAAACAAATTAGTAGCTCATAAAAACTTCTATGATTTTTTTTAGTAAAAACTTCATGGTTGGTTTTACTTTTTAATAGACATTATTTTGACAGTTGGGAAAGAAAACGCACGAGTGCGGGAAAGGTAAAAAAAAAGCACGAGTGTGTAATAGTCCACATCCCGCACGCTATACGTCTCTGCAATACGCCACTTTTTGAGCAACTGTATTAAAAAAGTTTTATCAATATGATGTAAAAAGAAATTGGCCCGCGCAAAACAAATTAAAAATAAACATACCAAGAAGGTTCAGAGTCAGAGTTTTTAACAAATTAAAAAAGGTTTTATGGTGAATTCGGCATCATGGAGGTAGAAGTAAATAGGTTCAATGATGTTTTGAATTCACAAACTTAGTGCACACGATATTCTAAATTCAATTTGCTTCATCTTGTAGCGGATAAAAAAATAGAATATAAAAAATAGCATTTGGTTTCACGTTCTACAACGAAAGGCGATTGGCAATTTTTCTGCACTACAAAAAAAAGAAGTGCGGTAATTTGTTTTGTTAAATTTGTTTATTTTATAATTTAACTGTACGGTTTTAATTATTCTAAGAAAAATTGTGTGTTGCTCGTTAGTGTAGCTCGGAACTGTGTATAAGTCGGAACAAGGTTCTATTTCTGTTCTCATACTCTCAAACATCGTTTTAAATCATGATTTTATGATATTATTATATTCAAACACAGCTAGTTTATTCCTCGTAAGCAGGAAAAAAAATTTGCAAAAATCGATTATGGAATGAAGACATTTATAAAAAAAGTTTCAATCATCAAAGAGATCAATCACAAATAATGTGTGAATAAGTAACTGGCTGTATGATAAAGAAACGCGGGAGAGCAAAATTAAAAGAAAAACGTGACAAAATAAAAGAAGCGCGAAATTGATTTCTTCGCCTGCTTGATGCGTTTACATACCTAATTTTGGATTGTACTAAGTTTTTAGAAAAAAGAGGGTGTCTTTAAGTAGTGAGAATGAATGTACAGTGCGTTCATATTAACTTGACGCGTGAGAGAATTGGTAACAAGGACATAACATGTGAATTAGCTTTTGGACCTAATCGGAAGATGGTAAAACAAGCCCTCAATCCTTTTATTTTCCCCAAGTAATGGGAATGATTTCTTATTTAACATGGCAACAGTAAACATCTCAGTGCTACCAATTCTCTCACGCGTCAAGTAAATGTGAACGCACTATACAACTAAAGGTGATTGGCAATTTTTCTGCACTACAAAAAAAAGAAATGTGGTAATTTGTTTTGTTAAATTTGTTTATTTTATAATTTAACTGTACGGTTTTAATTATTCTAAGAAAAATTGTGTGTTGCTCGTTAGTGTAGCTCGGAACTGTGTAGAAGTCGGAACAAGGTTCTATTTCTGTTCTCATACGCTCAAACATAGTTTTAAATCATGATTTTTTGATATTATTATATTCAAACACAGCTAGTTTATTCTTCGTAAGCAGGAAAAAAAGTTAGCAAAAATCGATTATGGAATGAAGACATTTATAAAAAAAGTTTCAATCATCAAAGAGATCAATCACAAATAATGTGTGAATAAGTAACTGACTGTATGATAAAGAAACGCGGGAGAGCAAAATTAAAAGAAAAACGTGACAAAATAAAAGAAGCACGAAATTGATTTCTTCGCCTGCTTGATGCGTTTACATACCTAATTTTGGATTGTACTAAGTTTATAGAAAAAAAGAGGGTGTCCTTAAGTAGTGAAAATGAATGTATGCTATTAACTCAAGAGAACATAAAATCGGACGCTATAAAATGAGGTAAAAAAATGTTTATTCTATTCTTATTCATTAGTTGCACTTACATATTTTTTCGAGGGTCATAAAAAGTCCACCTCAAGAACAACATTATTTTAAAAACCTATTTAGAGGCTAAAAATTTCACCCATGCCGGGATTCGAACCCGCAACCTCTGGCTATCCGTGCCAGCGCTCTTCCAATTGAGCTAATGGGCGACTCACCGGCATCAGTGAAATTTCGAACCTCTTTACACTATTCTCTGTATTACGTACAGGCAGCGACATCTGGCTTAAGCAAATTGCATCACTTACAGCCCCGACTACCTACTTTGCAGTTAGGTTTTACATCGGAATGATATCACTGTACCCACATGATTATTTTTATTACTATTTTTATTTTTAATGCACTAACCCGTGCTAAGGACAAATTTAGAAACCTATTTAAAAAGTTCGTAGCGTAATTTAGCATACCTCGCACCGTTCTTCATTCAAAGAAGCTCTTTTGCCTTAATTTTTTTTAGCCTCAGGTTTATGCGTGATTTTCGGAGAACACTCTATACAATACTCAACTTAAGCAAGTAAGTAAATCCGGAATCAAGCTGATAGTATGTGGTGCTTAAGAAAATAAGTTCGAATATTAGTTTTAGCTTAAGAGGTACTTTTTCAATATATATCTACTCTTTTCGGGCTTAGATTCCCAATCACGTACTACACTATGTGGCAGTTCGTTTAAGATACCAGGTAGCAGGTAGTCTGTAGAACGCATACCATAAACATTGCGGTATTTTGGTGTTACAAAAGTAGGCAAATACAGTAGATGACGTAATTGCTGAGAACGACTTGTCTTTTTTAAGTTTTTTATATTATTATTTTCTTCACATACGGTAGCTATTTTAAATTTACCAAAAATATCAACGATTAGAGGCGTTTAATAAATCAATGAATTTGAATCATTAATAAATACTAATTAAATCGTCCGCAGCGGACTCAATTGCCTATTATGATGATAGAATCATTCTATCAAAAAATGGGCCACGAAGTGTATTTTACAATTTTAATTAGAATGAAAAGTTTTTGAAGTGTTTTTTGAGCACGTTTTTTATTTATATACCTATATATAATTAGAAATTAGATCATATTAATTACTTTACAGATTAGTATCGTTTTATCATTATATTTATACGTACCTGATTTAAAAAAATATATAATAATAACATTTACATGCCAGAGTCTGGCGCAGATACGTGTGGACCATTGCTAAGTTTTAAGAACTTATCATACCATATTTCAATCAATCCATCAATTACTCTATTGGTTCATTAATTGAAAAACGTATTGTTCCATTTGTATCTAAAAATCTGTATAATCATTTATTTTAAAGAAATTTCCGATCCTTTTCTTTTTTTTGTGCAAATTCGTAAATTTGATTATAATTATTGGTTACGGAAATCATTGTGATTTAATTGTTTGAAGTTGCACGCTGCTAACTTTACTCCTGTATCGGGCCTCAAGTTTACATCGATCAAGCTGTCTACCGACTAATTATCACCTTTAGATCGAGATCAGAGCCGACAATCGCGGCGTGATCTAGTTAATAATTATAATAGTCGACTCAGCGGGTGGCGATGGCCGGAAATTGATAGATAACGTTAGAGATGCCGGTCAAATAGTTCGATTGCACTACTTTCAATATATTCGGTGAATTGGCGAATTGCTATTATAAATTCTGTATTTTTATTTGTATGTAAGTAGGTATGACTATGTAATAAGTAAAACGGAATACTTCTTGAGGCGTAGAAATCGGAATTGGAACGGACTTAAATCAATTACATAAGTACACAAACAATCATAAACTCCGCTCAGTTAGACAGTAGGATAAATAAAATATATTTTATTTTATAGCAGAAAACTTTGGGCTTTCATCTACGTTCGAAATCAACCCTTGATATGCCTTCACTGCTGGGGTAGGGGGCTCTTTCTGTATCGCAGGAAGATTAGGCCATACTCCACCACGGGGGCCAAGTCTGCTTTGGTGGAGGATTGTAAGACAGTGGCGGACCTTACTGTCAGAAGTTATCAAGCGGCCCGTAAGGCCTCTGATATAACTTACCGACTGTCATTACATGACAGTACATGGGTGAAGGGACCACTCGGATGGTGCAGTAATGAAGGCTCGCCCAGCATCTATACTATCCTGACAGCTTAGTCTGTCTAGCTCACAGGAAAGACAGTCAAACGTGCGGTGCCAACCGAGGTTTCCTAGGATGTTTTCGTTCACTGGTAGCGTGTGGTATTTTACCAAAAAGTATCCTACTTTTTACTCCAGGGGCTGTTCAGCTATTCAGCTATTTAGGCGTGGTTTCGCGACACACATTCAAACGCCTATAGCGTCCAAACTTTCACATTTATAACATTATTGAGACGATGATACTTCGTACAGGTGCTGTTAAGTGTTGGTTGTAAAATTGTACCGTAACAGTGTCTAGCCCCCCGGCTTACGTGCCGTGAAGGGTGTAATCAGAGCAGTGCAGTGTGGAGTAATTGCAGAGCCTACTCTTGCTGATTGGGATTTACTGCTAATGTCTTCAGGTGTTTCCGATCAGCCGTGGATCTCGGCAAATCTTGCAGAAAAATCGGAACATCTTACAGTGTAAAATATTCACAGTGGGAGAACAGTGAGTCAACATTTTTAAAAACCTATTTAGAGGATAATTCCACCCATGCCGGGATTCGAACCCGCGACCTCTGGCTATCTGTGCCAGCGCTCTTTCCAATTGAGCTAATGGGCGACTCACCGGCATCAGTGAAATTTTGAACCTCTTTACAATATTCTCCGTATTACGTACAGGTAGCAACATCTGCCTGAAGTAATTTGCATCACTTGCAGCCCCAAGTACCTACTTTACAGTTAGGTTTTTTACTACTACACTAAGGCGCAATAAACTCAGATATAATTTAAACAAATTCGATATCAACCTTCTGTATGGCGCCACTGCTAGGGCACGGGTCTCTTACTGCATCGCAGGAAAGTTAGGCTATACTCCACCACGGCGGCCAAGTCCGGCAAATTAAACAAATATGACGTCTAACATCGAAATATGTACACATCTTTGTATTGTATAACAATATTTTGGAATCGGTGACCAAAATGTGTTTGCTGGTCGGGAACTTGGCACCGACTTTTGCAGGAAGCTTTAAGTATGATAGGCAACTCACATATGGGTCATTTATTTACTAATCTTTTTATCCTTTTTCTTCAAAGGTGAAGCTGATTTCAAGATCAGACCGTATATTACGCGCCCCAACTGACTGTTCAATTAGTATGGAATTTGGCAGCTAGACGATTGGGATCGCTTAGAGATAGCTGCGTATAATTAGATGACTGAACGGCCCTTTGTGTGTTTTCAGTTTATCAGCAAACTTTGGCCTCGGCCACAGGAAAGACATCGAGGGTGCGGAAAAGACAGGATACAGACTGTACTGTATAATGTGCAAATGGCCTCAGTCTAGGTGAATATCCATGTTTCTTGACGGTTTACTATAGCACAAGCTATTCCAGTTCCGGACCAGTCCTTCCATTACGTAACATTTTACTCTATTGAGTTAAGTATTTAGACAACTCCAAAGTTTCAAATTATATATGCATTTGACAACTGGAGTATCTTAAGCCAGGTTTTCACGGTACTCGCACGCTCGGACCGAGTGCGCCATCCGAGTAAACTGATGCTTCTGATTGGACAGTTTTTCGTGACAACACCAAAATAGCCAATCAGAAACATTAGTTTACTCGGATAGAGCACTCGGACCGAGCGCACTAAGACCGTAAAAACGTGGCTTTAAAAAGTAAAAATCAACGTCACTCAACCCCAGACCAGTGATTGTGTTGTGTAGAAGTTATAAGTGACATTTTTCCTTATCCAGAGGCAGCATTCTTACCTGTCCTAAGGCCTGCAATTTTCTCGGCGCCATCAACTTCTGAATTGAATTTCCCAGCAAAATAATGGTTTATTGAAATAAATCGGCGGGTCGTGCGTAGCCGCGTGCCGTGGGTCGTGTCCCCGGGACTAACGGAACTACGTGGGAATACTAATTTGTTCTACTTTGCACCCGCTATATTGGTCACCTTGAATAAAGAAATGTTTAATTTAATTGGGCAAACTAACAGCTAATACATAAAATAGAACACACAAAGACAGAGAAAGTTTTGACAGATGGCAAAATATTGCTTCTTAAGAATTATAATAATTCAGTCCACTGGAGGGAACAGCAGTCAAATTACACAGATGCTATTCTAGTCCATTGTTGGTGTTAAAGTTTCAACGGAATGTTGCATTTTTGTAGTAAAAGTTATAAGTTACTGGAACCAAAACGGATCTTTCCTGTTTTTTATTTAGGCACATAAACTGCACTTTCGGCCTGTTGTTTGTTTCATAGTATGAATCTTCTCAGTTAGGGGTATTTTATACATTCCCTGCACGTGTATTTCTGTTTTCTCTGGGGCATTTCATGGCTTTAGTTATTTTTTCTTAGCATTTTTTGCGGCCCACTCTTGAACAAAGGCCTCCCCTCTTGCTTTCCATGACTGTTCGAATTATCACACTTCACTTATTAAGTATTATCTACTTACTTTCTAGATAAAGAGAGAAATATAGGCAATATTGTATTGTGCCGTGTATTTTACACAAAATTTACATAAAATACACAAAAAAGTATATATGCCGTGAGTCGCCCATTGGCTCAATTGGTAGAGCGCTGGCACGGATAGCCAGAGGTTGCGGGTTCGAATCCCGGCATGGGTGAAATTTTTAGCCTCTAAATAGGTTTTTAAAAAAGTATTTTAGAATAATTTCGTGCAGATTTACAGATAAAATAAATTCCAAATTTTAAGTTTTAGGCATAAAACCTTAATATCACACCTTTGGATTAATATTACATGAACAAACACGCTAAATAAATACACTTACTATACCTTTTGGGATGCGGCGCTGTCAACAGTAGCAGATGCTGTATGTTTTTGCGCTATTGAATGTATCAGTCCTATGTAACTTAGCCCTATTTTGTAACCTTTGGTCAATAAAGTATTCGTTATATCGTATGGAAATAAATTACTTCTTCTTTTTCTATTGGGGATGAAACCACCAGTGAATTGCGGAACAGCTTTGTTGTTTCACGACTTTAGCAACAGACCCGTCTATTGTTCTAAAATAATATCGTACTGCCATGTCTGCGGATAATAGATTTTACTGAACACTGAGAATTAAAGTTTCGCCCGATTTCCATACGCGCTGCGTGTTCAATGCAAATGTCTGGATAAGGCTTGAAAGATTTGTGGCATTGACAAAATGATGTTGAGTTCATTAGTCTTCGTGGGTAATTTATTACTATAGAAAGACAAATAAAGTAAATAAAACTAAAAAGAATCATACATTACATTTGCTTTAGTAATAATAATAAAAACATAAATATTATATTGTAACATAACGTTTGCTTCTCGACCCACACTAGGATACCCCGTGTCGTAAGAACTAGAAACAACGACATCACAAACATGTAAACATCTAATACCTGGGGCTTTTTTGTCCCCAGCCGGTAATTAAAAGATAAATTATTAAATTAATAAATTTTAATATAGATAGATAGATAGAGACCCGTTTAAATAACTATGTATTAGCATCGCGAGTCATAAAGAAATACTTTTCACAATGAAACTGTACGTTGTATATCCTTTACAAATAATAATAAACACTGGAACGACTTCAATTGTGGCTGTTGGAATCTAAACCAACATTGAGATTTAATTTTTATTGTGGCAACACTATGTTTTTCTCTGCCTTCTTGTCTTCGACGTTATTACAAGTGCACACGTATATTTTGAGTTTTATTTTTATAAACAATTTAATACAGGAAAACAGACCCTAAAGCCAGTGATTTCTTCAGTGGCTTTATTTGTAGATATGTAGTAATATTTTAATAAAACAGAAAACTGGATAAAAACGGATAAGCAATAATAGTAATAATAGTCAGATCTGGTCGAAGGGTAAAGTAGTAGTGATGAAAATGAAAACGACGGAAATTTCGAAATGTGTGACATAATTTAAATATTTGAAAATGATAGATAGAAAAAGAAATAAAAATGGTGTAAAGAGGTTTGCACCGTTACAAAACTTTTTGCTGAGGATACCATTCTATTTTTTGCAGTGAACTGACGCTGGTGGAAGGGATGGCTAGCTGCGCCGGGTGGAGCGAGGAACCTGTATCTAAAGTAAGTGCCTACATTTTTTTAAATAACAACATAACATTTACATACAGGCACATACATTGTATCTGGCGCCACACTACGATACCCTGTGTCGTGGCAGCCAGAAACAACGACATCACAAACATGTAAACATCCAAGACCTGGGCTTTTTTTGTCCCCAGCCGGGAATCGAACCCGGGACCTCTTGCATGGTAGGCAGATGCGCTACCGTTGCGCCACAGAGGGCGTCGTATATAGCCTATGAGCGACCCTGCCTACTACTCAGTGACGAAGAGTTTATGTATGTAATGTTTTACGCATCCCAGTGCAGGGAATTTTTACCTTGACCTTTTCTCAGAGAGAGAGAGAGAGAGAGACTTTGGGCTTAGGATGTTTTCCTTCGCCGTTAGCGAGTGGCGATTACAAGTTCGCAAATATACGTAACTTTGAAACTTTCTATGATCTGAGCTTTGAAATTAAACAAAGTCATTGGCACATGCCCGCACTGGGAATCGAACCTGGGTCTACAGCCGTTTCTATAGTCTAATTATAATAATTTATAATGTATGTATAAACCGACCTTATACATACATTATAAATTAGTCTGCAAGGTATAAAATATAAATAGCCAAGCTACCGTTCGCGATGGAACTAGGATTTATAGTTAGGTCTAAATCTTAACGGCCTCGTTAAAAATGAGGTTATCTTAATTAACCCGAAGATATAAGGCCTAGAAAACATCAATGAGCGCAACTCAGTCCGTAACGAGCATTTTAATCTCAATATTCAAATTGTAATAAACATCAATGTTGAACATGGACTCAAAGGAGGCCGGCCGTTTTTGTATTAAAATGCTAATCTGTGGTGGACTTTACCTTTTTTCGCAATACACCACTACAGTCGAGCCAGCCGTTTACAGCGCCACCAAGTTATCTGTTCAGGTGGGCAAAAATGGAACAACGGCCTTGTCATCCGCCATATTGAAAAGAAACATTGCGCTGTCTGTTATATTTTAGATAATATATTTTATTTACATTTAAAGACGGGCGTTTGACTTTAAATCTTCCATTTTTTCTAAGTAAATTTCTTAAATGGCACCCCCAAAGTCTCCACTAGCGCCGCTATCAACTGAACAGATAAGATGGTGGCACTGTACTTTACTTTTGACAGCTCGATTTAGTGAAGTTAACGATTCGATTGTTTATGGTAATCGATTTGAAATTGAAAAATGGTTTAATAATCACAAAAAAGTACAAAAACAACTTAAAATAGACTAAGTTAATTCCATACTTAGTTAATTTAGTGAATAGATACGCTATGTGATAATAAGGATATGCTCCGCTAAATGATGCGTGCAAACATCAACGCAGCGCTGATTTTCAGCACATCCCGAGTGTTTGCTAGCAATTTACACGTTGGTGGCTAGACATGCAACTAGCCATTTTTTTTTTAGTTTTTATCTATTGACTGCATTGATATATTTTTTTTTTGATAATTGTATAGTTTTTCCGTCTGAGCGCGATAAATTTAAAAACTGCCCGACGGGTTTTCATATAGTTTTTACTTATATTTCTTCCTAAGTTTTACAACGCAAAATGACTGTCACGTAATAGCCGCTTCCTTAGTTTAATTACACTTATCGCTGGTGGCATTTAATCCAGTCTTTTAGAAAAAGGTCAGAATGGCAGGTGTTGTCTGTACATTATAAAACAACACTTGCAAAATTCCACTGTTTGCGTGACGACAGCTTAGCTACGATTAGATGTGCGCTAATGCATTTTAAGTACTTGACATACGGGTGAATTTGCAAAAGTTGGTCTTCTGCCGCATGTGCTGAGTTTTTGAGTTACGTCTACAAATAGAGACCTACGATATTTTGCTAAATATGTACAAATTTTATAGTCACGTTAACTTTACATATTACAACAATAATAACATCACTATTAACAAGTCTAACAATAGTTACACTTGAAATTCCCACACTTAGTCTCCTTACTTTGTGCCAACTTTTTGGCCTGGCATCCTAAGACACATATTTCTAATCAAGTTTAGGAACTAGTTTGTCTACAATTACTTACTTTTGTACCATATGGTACCTAATTTGTGGACGGAGAAACAAATTATTTATATTTAGTATATAGGAATGTATATCAATCAAATAGCCTGTACACAGACCCTTAGGGACATAGGCCTCCCCCAAGGCACGCCACTTCCCTCTGTCCTCGGCCATCCTCATCCAGCCACTGCCAGCAATCTGCCTCATATCGTCGATCAAGAACTATTGAACCCCATCGGCCATCGGTCCTCGGCATATGAGCCTAGCCCTCTGCCACGGTTAGGTAAAATATTTTTTTGATTCCTAAACACAACTAAAATACAAACTGAAACGCGGTTCAAAAAATTTATAAAATACAATTTGTGCCAAAAGGGCTACTATAGCATAGAGGATTATTTAGATGACAATGATGTCTAGAATTAAAGCCAGTACAATGCATGAGCTCAATGTTTCAAAATAATAATGTAAACTCTGTTAATTAAGGACTTTGAAAAGACTAAGTTTGGAGTTTTTTGTCCATTTTTCTCCAAAATGATCTTGATTTTGAAATAGTTTGAATTGTAACGTGCATTAAGCCGCAGCTTTGCGCTACTTTGAACAAAACCTTTTCATATAATTTAATTTCTACACTTTGGTATGTTAGTGGCTTTACTCAGTAAAATCACGTTGTGCAACAGTATTCAAATTGAAATCGCGTGAGGTCATTTCCCATGAATGGCAAATTGGTGGTATCGCATGATGAAAACTGTGCAAAAAGCATTAACGCAACGAAATCGAGAGCGTGCGACTGATCGGTAAGGTAATAGTTTTACATCTGTATCGAAACGAAAAACTGTATAAGTCTAACATGGCACGGTTATTAATTGGAAATTCGTTTATTTATTACGTAAATTGATTGATATTTGTGACGTAGATCTTGACAAAAATAAACGGTCATACTAGTTAGAGGATTCGTTTATAGACAACTATGATTTGACTTGATACTTATAATCAATTAATAGATAGACAGACACACATCTGGCAAATTTATAGATTACTATTTTCACTCTACGGATACGGACCAAATCCTTAAAAAAAAGTTATATTAAGACACTGCCTTCTCTCTAAGATGTTGTACGAGAGTAATGTAAAGAGCACTGTATCAATTAGGTAACTACTCACTACTAAAAGATCGATTAAAAACGAACGAAACAAAACATCTTTTCTAAATTCTATATTTTTTGTCTGCTATGGTATAAGAGCAATGCCACCCCAATTTAAGTGAAACTCAAGTTCCCCATTATGTCCATTCTTTGCGAACAAACTGAACAAGTGAACAATTATAATCCATAACGCAAATTTCACTAAGCTTCTCACTTTGTCTGCAATTACGCGTGTCTTCAACATGTCAAATCCGTTCATTAAATTCATTAGACTAACCGCAAATTCTCCATAACTCTATAGTACAATGGAATAAAGAATTGTTAGAGACTACCAATCATTATTCAGAAGTTTCTACTCTTTGCATTTTGTCCGCCTAAGATATGAAATCTCTGCTAAATTAGAAACTATTCACGCGCGATCGATCGGAAGGAGAAAAAATCTTCACGAACTGAATCGAAAAAGGGACTATTAATTCACAACCTAAATAACACACATCTGGTCCGATTGATTAACGGATTCGTTAGCAACCCTTGTATGTCCCCACTGTTGGGGCACGGGTCTCTTCCTGCATCGCAGGGAGGTTAGGCCATACTCACCACGGGGGCCAAGTCCGGGTTGGCGGAGGATTGTAAGACAGTGGCGGCCTTACTGTCAGAAGTTATCAAGCCGCCCATAAGGCCTCTGACATGCCTTAACGACTGCCATTATATGAGCCGGCACCAACAGCTTAACGTGCCTTGCGAAGCACGGAAGCGCTCGGAAAAATGCCACTAGCGGTAGTCACGGAACGCATCCTGTACCTGACCGCGCCTGTTCTTGCTTAACTTAAGTAATTGATTCCAATCACTCGGTTCTATGGCCACGAGCGCTTCAACAGATTACTTCCTATAAAATAAATTATCAACTTTAACGTAGCATATCGATAACAAAGTCCCCTGTGATTTGTGTGTGTGTTACGCATTTAAAGGTTTACATGGCTGGCGATTCTATACATGGTTATAATAATATAAAATGGGATTATTGATTAGGTAAAACGTAATTATCTTATATCCCGACGTTTCGGCAGCGTTGCAGTCTCGGGTAGAATACAATTATGTTATTTAGTTATTACAATACATAATCCCTTAGTATCTCTAGTCACTATCAATCAGATAAAGTTTAAAATTTTCCGTTTTAACATATTTTAAACTTTCGCGTCTTGAACTCATAGTTACAATATTTTCGGGGCTTAATCGCCTCGTTAAGTTAATTTCCGTTTTAGTTTTGATACAATTTTCAAGAATTAAACCGACAAATAGTATATTTTATAATAATAAATGGTTTTCAATAACATTTTCTTAAGTCCATTTTTTATATTTTTTTATTTACATAGGTTTTGCTTAATTTGCCTAATACATTTTATACTAATACGTCATAAGAAATAAGGGTAAAGCCGGCGTTCTGTGCTGCCATATAATATTTGTGGAATTAGTGACAATCTACAATTATCTTTGGCACGGCTTAATGTGAGAAAATACTAGAGAGCAACGTTCCTTTATAGTGAAATGGAGGAAAAAGTTGTTATGTACGTTCTAAGTACAGTGGTTATGTCAAACTTTTTACTGAGGAGGTTGGTACACTTTTAAATTATAGGCCGCCTATTTATGTCATCGTTGTGTGTACATTGTGCTTATTACAGTGGTGGATTTAATGGGAAAGATGTCACTTATAAAATTGGAAATTTGAGAAAAAATAACACGCACCATGCAATAGCTACAAAAAGTTTCGTCAAGAAAACAGAACAAATATACAAAAATTATTATCGCATACAAAAATAAAATAAATCCTATTGAGATAAACCACGCCGGAAAATATCTGAGGAGGAAAGAGTTGTTATGTACGTTCTAAGTACAGTGGTTATTACACTATTTTTATTTTTAATGCACTAACCCGTGCTAAGGAACAAATTTAAAAACCTATTTAGAGGCTAAAATTCCGATGTTAAAACCTAACTGCAAAGTAGGTAGTCGGGGCTGTAAGTAATGCAATTTGCTTAAGTCAGATGTCGCTGCCTGTACGTAATACAGAGAATATTGTAAAGAGGTTCGAAATTTCACTGATGCCGTGAGTCGCCCATTGGCTCAATTGGTAGAGCGCTGGTACGGATAGCCAGAGGTTGCGGGTTCGAATCCCGGCATGGGTGAAAATTTTAGCCTCTAAATAGGTTTTTAAATACAGTGGTTATGTCAAACTATTTACTGAGGCGGTTGGTACTCTTTTAAACTATAGGCCGCCTATTTATGTCATCGTTGTGTGTACATTGTGCTTATTACAGTGGTGGATTTAATGGGAAAGATGTCACTTATAAAATTTGAAATTTGAGAATATTTTTTCTCAAGAAAACAGAACAAATATACAAAAATTATCATCGCATACAAAAATAAAATAAATCCTATAAATAAACCACGCCGGAAAATAACTGAACCAAATAACACTTTGCGCTGGCAACATTGCCACGATGCACCGCCAAAGACACATCCTTTGTCTCAAAAGTAGAGCCAAGACGACCAATGCTGCAGTCAAGGCCACGGTCCAAGTTTGTACATATTTACATATTTATTTTGTTGATTGCTGGCTGAAAAAATTTGCGAAAAAGAAGAATAAAGTGAAATAGCTAAAGGTCGAATTACTAGTTTTTTTTCTTATAAAGTTTGTGTTGCTTTTTCAAGGGGGTTATTAAATACTGGTAGGAAATAAAAATTATTTTGTTAAAGGATTATGTAGAGGATTAAAGACCCAATTATGTTACTGTTGCAAAATGCATTCACGATAATCAGCATTTTATTCTAGACACCATGTAATAAAGTGGGTAGGCACTTAGGAGGCTAATTTCTAATCTCATCAAATGATCTGCGGTAAGTACTAAAATTCTACTTCGTAACACTACAACGCTTTTATGGTGAAGTAAAAAATTTGATAAACATTTTAGCTTCCAACTTAATTAAAATGCAACGTGAACAGAATACTTTCATTACAATTTACTACCATGGAAGCTATGCACTGGTAACTTATTTTCCTAGATTAGTGTTCGATAATTTAACGTTTGCTCATTATGATACATATTGTTTAAAATGCACCTATTTTTAGCATCTTCCTTGGAGCACCATTGAAATAAGATCCTTATTGAAGAAAAAAAATGTTTTTTTTTTTTTATAAAACACAACCTTAAAAATGTTATATTGTTGTCACGAATTTGTTCAATAAAAAATATATATTCATGACAAGTCGGAAACTCTAGTTTCTGCCTACCCATCTATGATACAGGAATGAGTATATGTATGTGTGTATATGGGGTTATTTCTAATTAAAAATTCGAATATTTCTGAGACATCTCAATTGGACTTTGTATCAGGCAATAACTTTTGTGCTAGAAAAAAAGAAGTTTTTTCTCTCAACTTAAATTTTCGAAATTTCACGGTTCATATAATTTTATTAAATTCACGCTTTACGTTCTCTACCAATACGCTATCTTCAATCAATCATCTTTTTCATAGAAAAGGTCCATTACAATCTAACACGTAGTTTTAAGCATTATCTATCAAACAGCGCCACTACAAACTAAAAAAACCCGAAAAAAATTACCAATCTTTACGGGTTTATTTACTGCTAATATTATAAATGTGAAGGTTTGAGAAAATGCTTTGTGAAGATATTGTGAAGATGTTTGTGATGTAGTTTGTAGGATAGTAAAAAAAGTTCACAAAGTCAATGTTGCTCTCCGTTGCAGGGTTAAAAATTTAACTGAGAAGAAATCCACAAAATTCTTTACAAAAATATATTTATATTATTTTTTTAATGCACTAACCCGTGCTAAGGACAATTTAAAAACCTACTTAGAGACTAAAAATTCCACCCATGCCAGGATTCGAACCCGTCACCTCTGGCTATCCGTGCCAGCGCTCTTTCCAACTGAGCTAATGGGCGACTCACCGGCATCAGCGAAATTTCGAACCTCTTCTCTGTATTACGTATAGACAGCAACATCTGGCTGAAGTAATTAAATAATGGGTGGAATTTTTAGCCTCTAAGTAGGTTTTTAAAATTATATTTTAACTTAATAATGATGGAAGTAACACAGATTTTTACTTTATTTTGTTTAGCCGACTCTACTTTGCCCTCATCCCATTTAAACCTTTCACATCCTATTCAAACGTTACAACATGACATTATTAAGTTCCTTCCTTCACACATTGCACCTCTATTATATTGTGCAAAGAATCAGATAGTGTGCCTAATCAGTTGGATCACCCATCACGTATAGGAAGCATTCGCACAGAGCAAATTCAACCGAGCTCTCCAACCGAAGATAATGGGCCATTTTCAGCACAAACTGACAAAGCACTTCATATATCTCGCTTATAAGCGTGCACATACGAGAACAGGGACACGTTAGGGGCCACGGGGGCCAAGCCCCGGTTTGTGGAGGATTGTAAGACAGTGGCGGGCCTTACTGCCAGAAGTTATTAAGCCGGCGATAAGGCTTTTGACATGGCTTAACGACTGCCATTACATGACAGCCGGCAGCAACGGCTTAATGTGCCTTGCGAAGCACGGAAGCGCTCGGAAAAATGCCACTCGCGGTAGTCACGGGACGGTCACCCATCCGGCACCTGACCGCCGCCTGTTGGTGCTTAACACAAGTGATTGGTTCCAATCACTCGGTTCGACTAGGCCACGAGCGCTTCCAAATTTTACTTAGCGTAGATTAATTTAACTGCCGGCAGATGCTGAATGCGGCAAGCTGAAGACATGGCGCTATGGCGCTCATTAGGGGAGGACTACGCCCAGCAGTGGACTACATAATATAGCCTGAAAGTGCCATCTATGAATGTCTGTGAATTTCTGATGAAAACGGCTTATTAAAAATAGGCAGTTGTACAACTATGCTAGATGATATTCAGTGTCAAGACTATGGAACGGGCTATGCTCGGAGTCTCTTTGATGAAGAATATGAGAAAAAGGACAATTCGCTAAGAACTAATTGACATAGCCTTAGTTAGATCAGAAGATTCACAAGTTCAAATTGGCTGGTCATATATACCACAAAACCTATGGTCGATGGGTGCGAATGTTCTCGAGTGGAGACCGGGGCCGGGACAGAAAGACGTGGCGTACCTTGAGGTAGTCTTTGTCCAACAGTGGACGATAGGGGATGATTGCTTGGTCAAAGCGACAGTTCCTATAGTCATACTTAGTAAATATGTGAAATATCCAAATAGCATTTACTTTACTTTATTTTACTTTATTGCACACGAAAAACACATAAAAGAAATAGAATGCAGGAGAACACATGTACAAAGGCGAGCTAAGTAAGAGATTTCTTCCAGTAGCGTTTAATTTCATGAGATCAGTTCTTAAAGAACTTAGCATCAAGCAGATCTAATCCTACGATTCTCTGGCGTTGGCGAAGTTTCGTAAACTCTTTTATAGTGGATGCTTTTGCAGAACTTCCCGGAAATATGAGATTTCTATGATTTCGAGAGAAGATCGAAAGTTGTGCTTAAGAACTCGTTTGTTTGTAATAAGTGAAGTTCCATGCTACTGACGACTGGCCGTCGTTGAGTCACCAGACTATCTTGTTGAATGGGAAGCAATCAAAGCTGTTATTTTGTCGTATTCACTTTGTTCTAAGATTATCTAGACTTTCGATCTCATTACGATAATTAATGGGCTAGTTGACAACCTGATATTATTAACACTTCTCGTGTCTGATACCCTGGTGACCCAAGAATTCTTTACGTTTTCATATATTCCGCGCGACCAAGAGTTGGCGTGATTTGTCAATTCTTGGTCCCGCCGACGTAATGTGTGAACTGATATTTTTATCGTATGTATGCAGTATGATTTTTAGAAAAGATTACACAGTTACATCATCATAGTTCATGAGCAGTGCGATTTCTTATTCTAATTAATCTCATAACGTTATGCAAGTTATTGGTTATAGATTTGACATAGATAATGCCTAGTGTGCGCTAGGAAGAGTCGTCGAGTTGGACCACCCATCGAAGTACAACTTCCGCATAAATATATAGAACTTACATAAAATAAATAAAAATAAAATTTGTTACCTATAAATAAGTAGTTCAAAAGTGAAGACTCGCAATTTTTTATATACTTCTTTGTGGCAAAGGGCCGTATCTTTTGTTACCTTAACGTAGAATTTTTTTTGGGGGCTCTTAGGGGTTAGCTGATCAGACTCAGATCAGATAGATTTAATTTCAACTTCGATAGACCAATCGTTTAACACTTTGATGTATTTTGTTTTGAGTTCTTATGTAATTTCGGAACCTCCATGACTTCTCAAGATAAAGGGATTTGAAAGAGGACGAACGGATGGATGGACGGACAATGATACAACATCGTGATTCTGTCGTGTAAAGGTTTCGTTTTATGCTTTTGTACAGTATTTACTCGTGTTGCGATTTGATGTTACCTTAATAGCAAAGTGCGACGGCTTGTCTATGTAGAATACCCAACGAATAACTTGACTAAATAATCCACTCTGTATAAGTTTGCGATGGATACGTACAGTGCTACCATCTTATCTGTTCAGTTGATACCGGCGCTAGTGTAGAATTTGGGGATGCCATTTAAGAAATTTACTTTAAAAATTGGAAAATTTAAAGTCAAAGGTCTTTAAATGTAAATAAAATATATCTATAAATCAACAGAAAGCGGAATGTTACTTTTCAATATGGCGGATGAAAGGGCCGTAGTTACAATTTTGCCCACCTAAACAGATAACTTGGTGGCGCTGTGGAAGCAATTTGTCAAGTTTATTTTTTGACAAAACCCAAGTATTCAAGTGACATCGGCGCAACACTAATTCGGAATACGTCCATGCTATATTAAATCATTCAGATAAGTTATTTGTCGGCCTTTACAATTTAATTTTTACTTTAATGTCATTTCGTACCATTCATTCTATGCTTATCTGTGCAGATCTACCCTGGTATGTGGTGGCTTCTTGCACTAAAACGGTCGTAAAATTTTTCAAAGCACTCTCTCGGTATAAAAAGTTTCCAAGTCGTAAAACAAGGTGTGAAAAGCATTCAGAGTTACAACATTATAGCTCGACTTTCAACTCTATAAAAACGTATCAGGGTACGTACCTTCCATGATGATGATTTAAGTTTCATCGCATTTCGCAAATACCTCTGTAAGACTAAAACTATTGTGTTTATCTAAAGAATAAATCATCCAAAATTAAGAGCAAGCTGGTTACCATGAGTTGTACAATTTGAGCGTGCGAGCCACCGAGTGAGTTGATGTACTGTACCGTTCAACAATATTTATTTTATAATCGGGCATGTAACACCGCACATATAAACGCAATTCGAGTTAGATATATATGGAATACTCTTTATTGTACTCAACAAATTCAGTAACAAAAATTTACGTCAGCCAGATGTCCGCTGCCTGTAAGTAATACAGAGAGTATTGTAAAGAGGTTCGAAATTTCACTGATGCCATTACTTGCGCATTAGCTCAGTTGGAAGAGCGCTAGCACGGTTAGCCAAAGGTCGCGAGTCCCGGCATGGGTGGAATTTTTAGCCTCTAAATAGGTTTTTAAAACAGAAATTTAGATAATAAAATAAAAATGTAGTAGGATTGGCGGCCTTATTTAGTAAAACACGATTTATTTGGTACACCAGATTTACATTCATTGCCGATGTTATCGCTAGTATCGCGAGTCATTAAGAAATTCTTATTACTAAAAGGAATTGAGTCGAGAGTTGGCACCAGGGATACTACAGATTTATATGCGGAGTTACACATTACGGATTTGTAATCAAATTATTGGTTTTCGGTATTGATCTCCTTAATAAAATAAATAAGTAGCTAGCGATTTTAATTGGCAAATTATGGTAGTTTCCATACCATCCGCCAATAATGTCCTAGTTCCACACTGGGCCACTCTGTGATAATTTCCATGTTTGTGTTGTCCTAGTGGTTGTCTGTCAAATTCTTCCCGCGGGTGTCGTAAAAGGCGACTAAGGGATACAAATCGGGGGGTGAGCAGCAGCGCCCCTGCAGTACAATTCCACCAAACTGCGATCCCCAACCCGAATGTCTAGCGTGGGGATTATGGGCATTACCCACCCAATGATGGCACAACCTTGCGCTATGGCGCTCATTAGGGGAGGGTTATATCCAGCAGTGAACTAATATAGCCTGGAGAAGATAGATAGATAGAGATAGAGAACACTTTATTGTACATAAAAAAGGAAATTACACAGGTATTTCTTAACCTAAGAGTACAGACGGCGGCCTTATCACTAAAAGTGATCTCGAAAGAAGAAGAAGTGGTTGTCCTGTGCTTTGACAGGGTATCCCAGTTAGGGACCAAGACAAGTGATTGTATTGTGAGAAGGTTATTAAATGTAATATTTTCGCTAGAAAAGTTATTTTGCCGTATTAATTAGCTTAAGACCTATTCTCAGACCTACCAAAGAAACACAAACTTTGGAGATAAAAATCGGTAAAACCGTTTTGAAGAAATTCCATAACCAACACTGTGACAACGGATTTTTATATACTACTAGCTGACCCAGCGAACTTCGTAGCGCCTAACAGTCGATTCTTTATTTTATTTTATTTTCCCCTCCGTAATAACCATGCACGTACTTCAAGGAATATTCTAAAAAAGAATTAACGAAATCGGTTCAGCTGCTCTCGAGATTTGAGCTTACCAATACATTCAGCGATTCATTTTTATACTATAGATATTATTATTAAAAATAACACAAATGAAAGATTGAGCAAAGCAAGGCAAAGTTTTGAGCATCTCATGGTAAGCGCACAGGGTACAAAAATAGGAACAATTTACAGTCAAAACAAGCTTAGCTGGTTACGATAAGCATCACCTTTCTCTTTCGCACAAAGTATAAAATTGCGCCAAAGCCTTTAACCTCTTATATTACAAAGAATACGTAATTAAACTTACAAGCTATAATTCCGTCAAGCATTTTATAACATCTCAGCACAATCCATTTCATTCAGTTATGATTGTTATCTTATGTAGGAGCTTGTTATAAGTAGCACATTTTTTTCCTACGCTTGGTACCTACCAAGTCGTTCTCGTTCTCTTATAGGGTTACAGGACTTATAGTCACAATATGTAGGCGTTTTCAGTTCAATGACAGATAATCTCTTTTAGCAATAGTACCCTATGTTTATAAAAGTTGATTATTTTATTTCATCTTATTTTTCTTCTCTAGTACCCTTTGCCAGTGTCTTCAATATCAAAGGTTTGCCGGAAGCGAATGTTTAGGGCGCTAAGCACGGTATTGTTCATTCACATAATGTATTCAGCAGATAACTAAATCTTCAGCAACATAATTAGCCGGTGTCAGTCCAATCCTAGGCTCTCCCATGACGTGCTACTGAGCCCGATCTTCGGATCTTCCCTTCTAGTCACTGCCCAGCGCTTTGCAAATGTTGTCGCTCCACCTGTAAATCAATCACATCACACTATAATACGTACACTAATATTCTTCTTCTTCTTCAGGCTATATTAGTCCACTGCTGGACAAAGCCCTCCCCTAATAAGCGCCATAGCGCAAGGTTGTGCCATCATTGGAGGGTTAATGCCCATAATCCTCACGCTGGGCATGCGGGTTTAGGATCGCAGGGACACTAATATTATAAAGGCGAAAAATTGTGAATATGTATGTTTGTTACCTCTTCACGTCTAAACGGCTGGAGCGATTTAAATAAAATTTGTCACGGAGTTATGATGCTGACTCCTTGTATAAACACGTATCCTTCTAAGCTTTGACGTCCTTAACTGGACATCGTTTACAAAAATCTTAATTTACATCTGGATGAAGTTTAAACAGGAAATGAAGTTCTAGGTCTAATATTTGCTTCATAATTTCTTTGGATACATGTGGTTTTCTAAATCTACGTAGTTTTAGAAAATTTAAAGTAAAATTTACCTTCACGGATTGAAAGGTTATGCTACGTTTTACTGTGGGGGAATCGATAAACCGCGGGTAATACCGCGGGGCTAATTAATAAATAAAAAGACATCATAGATCTTAATAAGTATAGCAGCACTTTTTAGAACCTACTAACAAGAAGAGGTCTAAAAATCTAGAATTTCAAAGTATTTTTGCCAAAGACGGCCGTCTTCTATGGAAATTGATTTAAGTCCTGGATTGTTGATTCTAGGTTCTAGACCGGAGGTGCTAAAAATATCTGGAACAGTTGTTAAGATTAAATTTATTATGTTAACTTTTTGGAAAAAACGCACTGTGAAACAAGTAATGATTTTTATTCCATTGGTGGCGCTAGTAAGCTACATGTAGTGCCATGAAAAATTAGTAATTTACTAATAGAATGAAAGTGCAGTGTGGTGTCGGCCTAGAGAATAGCACCAACCCAATTCTTCCCGCGGGTGTCGTAAAAGGCGACTAAGGGACACAAACCGGGGGGTGGGCAGCAGTGCCCCCTGCAGTATAATTCCACCGAACTGCGATCCCCAACCCGCATGCCCAACGTGGGAATTATGGGCATTACCCCCTATGATTGCACAACGTGGCGCTCTTTAGGGGAGGGCTATTTCAGCAGTGGACTAGTATAGCCTGACGAAGAATAGAATGAAAATTCAACTAAGCCAGTATATAAAATGTCCTGTTATGTAATGTCCTGTTTAATTCGTGTGCGATAAAGTATATAGTAAAATACATAAAATATAAAAACGTTATCTTATTAATCTGCTTTCTCCATTGGCATAATTTTCTGTAAGGTTCAAAGATATCAACAGTGTTAAAGCCATTAGCATAAGGTCTAGATTTCAACTAAAACTCGTGTAATACCATTGGGGACTCCGTGCATAGTTCTTGTCAAACTCCGCCTATTGTTGATCTTCTGACGGATGATCTTTGCTTTCCCACATGCTAATTTATGTTCTAATGCGCTGTTATTAATGGTAATTTTTATCTGGTCTTAATGACTGGTAAATTATTTAGATTGCCTTAAGAAAGCTATAAAGTTAGTGCACATAGAGAGATTAAATGAAATGCTATTCTTGAATGCTCGTAATCTGATGTTATCGTATCGTAAATTGATTGTGATTTTTCCTCGTCGTCGTCAGGCTATACTAGTCCACTGCTGGACATAGCCCTCCCCTAAACAGCGCCACATTGTGCTATCATAGGGGGTAATGCCCATAATCCCCACGCTGGGCATGCGGGTTGGGGATCGCAGTTCGGTGGAATTGTACTGCAGGGAGCGCTGCTTCCCACCCCCCGGTTTGTGTCCCTTAGTCGCCTTTTACGACACCCGCGGGAAGATTAGAATTTAAAAATAAAAATTATAAAAATTAAATTAAATAATAAATAACTTTCACACAACGCAATCACCTGTCCTGGTAACATTAGTATACCCTGTGCTATGGTAATCGGGCAAGGAAATACACCCAGATTGAGCCCATAATGTACAATTTTTTTTAAGTATGGCAGGTTAAGGTTGACCCCAGTCACGCCTGATGGTAAGCGAAGACGGGGTCTACGATGTTACGTGCTTATTTGTTAAATGCCGGTTAGCTCTACTTTTAGACGGGCTCGGTGGCGCAGCGGTGTGGCATGCTGACTGTAAAACCGAAGGTCTTGGGTTCGATCCCCGGCCGGGTCAAACCAGGAAACGAACTTTTCTAGTTTGTCTCGGGCCTTGGTTGTTATCTATGTATTTATTGTATTAAATCTATCGTCGAGTTAGCACCTATAACACAAGTCATTTAGTTGTACTTAGTATAGGGCTGACGTTATCTGTGTAATAAATATTTAATATTTATTCCACGAATATTTTATTTTTATTTTATATATTTTTTTAAAGATTTTTTTAAAGGTTATATATCTCTGGAAAGACAGAAAGAAAGAAATGCACGTCCCTAAATAGGAATCGAACCCACTATTTCCGGAATGGTAATCAGACGTGATATCACTCCAGACCGACGAGGTAGCCATAAAGACTATAGAGCGTCGTCTCTGAAGTCGTTATAAAGGATGACCTATAGAATGGACAACGCCTGAAATAGACAGATAGAGAACACTTTATTGTACAGAAAAATGGAAATTACACAGATATTTCTTAACCTAAGAGTACAGGCGGCGGCCTTATCACTAAAAGTGATCTCTTCCAGACAACCTTTAAATGAACTATTGACATAGACATAGACATCATTTATTGGTAATATTTATTACAAGTCAAGACTCCGTACATAATAATAATTCAATATTGAAATATTGTGTTAATTAGATAATGTAAGGAATCAGGCGTTACTTTGCAGAAATCCATAATAGCAATAAAAAGTAAAACTTTGCTTAAAAAAATTCCGGAGTTTACCAAAGTAATTAATTAGAGGTTGACAACTTCAAGATTTTTTTTGAAACTATTTCCATTTTGTATGTGATTGACAAGATTTTCTACTTTGCCGCGGCAGTGTATAAAAAGTTAAGCTCAAAACTATAAGCACCTAGATATTTCTTAATAGATTGGAAGTTCTTGCTGGATGTTTGTACCTGAGGCTACGAGATTTGTAGTGTTCGTAAGCTTCCAAAACTCAGGTTTCCTTACTATGTTTTCCTTCAAGGTCAGCGATGTCATAGTAAATTCATTCATTCTATTCTGTTAATATGTTCATGTTTATGTTACTGTAATTTTTGTGTACAATATAGAATATTATATCTATCTATACCTAATAGAATAGAAAAACTCTTAATAGAATAATATTTGCTGAACCAATTTACGTCTGAGACACCTGGGTTTATAACATATTATATATTACACTGGGTCTGTTTTGAGAGGGACTTGAGAGTTTTGAGGTCTATGAGGGACAATTCTAGTATATCTTATTTCTTAATTATTCGCGATACTCGGGAAATAAAGTACTTAATTACGTTTTGCCTAATAAATAATCGCGACTCGTTTAATATATAATTATGAGGGTAAAGTGATTTGTAAATACAAGCGCTAAATTACTTACTTAGTTATATACAAGACGGTTCTATTCGCGATATATTGCATATAAAGTAATTACCTTAATTCCCGAGTGGAGGCAAAGTTGCAGTTCCCGTGACCACGGGTAGCTGCAGTGGCGAGTTTTGTCAACTATTTGTAGTGGTAGCCCACCTACTCTTACTACAAATTGACAGTACTCGCCACTTCAGTCTACCTAAAATTAACAAGAAACTACCAAATTGGCATGTAATTTGAAAACTCATGTATTAAGTTATATTTTTCTCATATTGTTTTTTAATGCACTAACCCGTGCTAAGGACAATAATTTATATCATTCCAAAGTAAGGTACTCGAGGCTGCAAGTGATGCACATTACTTCAGCCAGATGTCGCTGCCTGTACGTAATACAGAGAGTATTGTAAAGAGGTTCGAAATTTCACTTATGCCGATAAGTTGCCCATTGGCTCGGTTGGGAGAGCGCTGGCACGGTCGGCCGGAGGTCGCGGGTTCGATCAGCATGGGTGGAATTTTTAGCCTCTAAATAGGGTTTTTTAATATTTTCCTATCAATAACTCACTGAGGACTTTTTCAGGACAAGCAGAGGCCCCCGATCTATAACCCTGAAGACTACGCCAGCTCGCTCCGGAAATGGGGAAAGAAATCCGTGGCCGGTGGCCTATACGCCGAACTGGAGCCGCAAGACGCGAAAGCAAGGACTCTGCCCACTCCTGGGAGCAAGGATTACAGGTCAGTTAGAGAGAACACGACGGGCTTGATCATCAATCTATTATGTCCCCACCAAGGGGCACTGGTCTCTTCCCTGAGGAAGGTTCAGGCCATACCTTGTAACGGTGCAAACCTCTTTACACCATTTTTTATATTTCTTTTGAAAGAGGTAGATCACTTTCAAATATTTAAAATTACGTCACACATTTTTCGATTTTCCTCATTTTCATCATTACCACTTTACACACTGACTAGATCTGACTATTTTACCTGCTTATCCGTTTTTATCCAGTTTTTCTGTTTTATTATAAAATAAACAGTATAAATAAAGCAAAAGTGGAAGTCGTTCCAATTTTATTATTTACAAAAGTTCTACAACACTACAACCTAAATACAAAGATGGGCTGGAAACTGGGGAAAAAAAGAGTGAGGAGATTGTAAAATGTTTGTATACGTCCCGCTGCAAGACACAAGCCATACGATTAAGTAGCATAGTAAGGTTTGTAATTAAGAGGATTGTAAGACAGTGGCGGGCCTTACTGTCAGAAGTTATCAAGGCGCCCATGAGGCCTCTGACATGGCTTAGCGTGCTCTGCGAAGCATGGAAGCGCTCAGAAAAATGCCACTAGTGCTAGTCACGGCACGGTCACCCATGCTGCACCTGACCGCGCCTGTTGTTGCTTAACTCAAGTGGTTGAATCCAATCACTCGGTTCGACTAGGCCACGAGCGCTTCTATAGTATACTCGTAACAGCTGTTACTTACACTACATTACCGCCAATTGTATAACATTACTTATATAGATTTAAGAATCATGGTTGTAATATTTTTTCTGGTTGTGCAATAAAGTGTTCTCTATTTATCTATCTATCTTTTATTATGGGCATTGCCTGAAATTAATAAAAACAATACAACATTTCAGGAACCCCTGCCTGGAGATGGGAGAAGAAATGAGCCTCAGACAGTTCGGGTCGCCGAGTGAGCTCTTGACGAAACTCAGAGCAGACTTGAGGCTTTCCTTCCCTAGGTAAGGACGTAACTTTCACAAAACACTGTCACTTGCCCTGTTCCCAAACTAGTATACCGAGCTAACCAATGTAACGTAGATATACCTTAAGGTGGCTTCTCAAGGAACTACTCCCTTAAAATCATAGTTTGGTTTTATTTTCAAACATCATGCTTAGAGCTGCATGTAAACTAAACGGAAATAAATAGGAGCTGTAACTATGAAATAGTACTTCTTAGTGATTCGCTATACTTCTTCTTCCTCAGGCTATATTAGTCCTCTGCTGGACATAGCCCTCCCCTAATGAGCGCCATAGCGCAAAGTTGTGCCATCATAGGAAGTAATGCCCATAATCCCCACGCTGGGCATGCAGATTGGGGGTTTGTGTCCCTTTAGTCGCCTTTTACGACACCCGCGGGAAGAATTTGGGTTGGTGCTATTCTCTAGGCCAACACCGCACAGCATCGCAATACTTATACATATAGTTATATATTAGACGGGTCTAATCACGATTATTTATTAGGTTAAACGTAATTACCTTATTTTCCGACGTCTCGGCAGCGTTACAGTTGCCGTAGTCACTACCCACGGCCTACCCGTGACCACGGCAACTGTAACGCTGCCGAAACGTCGGGAAATAAGATAATTAAGTTTCACCTAATAAATAATCGCGATTAGACCCGTTTAGTACATAACTAAATATGTTTTTTTTATTTTGTTTCTTATAGAAGATGAAGAAGAAAAACATTTATGAAAAAAATAGTTCACACGCCACAGTAACAAACTTAAAACATTACTAAACATAACATCACAAAAAACAAAAAAAAAAAACCGGCCAAGTGCGAGTCAGACTCGCGCACCGAGGGTTCCGTACAAACCTGTATTATAGACCTGAGTATTTGGTATGAATTTCAATTTAATACCTCTACGCGTTTATGAGGAAATGGGTAGTAAGTTTAAAATTATTAAAAAAATATATATTATGTGATGTAACTAAAAATTTATGGTTTTCGTAATTTTTCCTTTATCTATGCTATAAGACGTTGCTTCGTACCAAATTTCAAGATTCTGAGTACACGGGAAGCACCCTGTAGGTTTTGATTCCCTTGCAAGTGTCGAAAATTTGCGGCATAAACGGCTGTATCTTTTGATTGCGTTGGCTTAGAAGTTTGATTTTTTCACAGCTTCAAGGGACAGTAGACCTGAGTAATTGATATAAATTTCAGCTTCATACCTCCACGCGTTCCTGAGAAAAAGGGTCTTGACAGACGGACGGACGGACGGACAGACGGACAACAAAGTGATCCTATAAGGGTTCCGTTTTTTCCTTTTGAGGTACGGAACCCTAAAAACGAAGAAAAATGAAAGGTCACGGCGTGTCACTGCTGCTATAAATGGCAGCTGACTCAGCAATATGCTGATGGACAAGCCTTCAGCGCTGATTTTCAGTCAGTGCCAGGTGCTACCCCACGAGCGTCACAGACTCATTATTAGTTATAAGTCCGATCAAACGTTGATTTATGTTCCATTAGAATATTCGTAAAGTTTCTTTGCGATCCGACGTGTCGTTTGTAAATCAAGACCCAACTACGTTTGTTTGTATTCAAAGGACAAATTTAAAAACCTATTTAGAGGCTAAAAATTTCACCCATGCCGGGATTCGAACCCGCAACCTCTGGCTATCCGTACAGTGATATCGTTCCGATGTAAAATCTAACTGCAAAATAGGTAGTCGGGGCTGTAAGTGATGCAATTTGCTTAAGCTAGATGTCGCTGCCTGAACGTAATACAGATAATAGTGTAAAGAGGTTCGAAATTTCACTGATGCCGGTGAGTCGCCCATTGGCTCAATTGGTAGAGCGCTGGCACGGATAGCCAGAGGTTGCGGGTTCGAATCCCGGCATGTGTGAAATTTTTAGCCTCTAAATAGGTTTTTAAAAATGAGTTATCGGTTAGCGGACAAAATTGTCCGATCGTTATATTACGGGCGTTGAATGTGAATGACACGACCCAGAGAAACTGCGATATAAATAACAAATAACAATAGGTACTTTGATCTGCTCTCCAGTCTCGCCGCGGCGACAAAAGTTTTTATCGAGTTATACCGTGCCACCGTCTTGCTTAACGTAGTAAAATAAAGTTAAGAGACATTAATCGACAGCACGATATTATGGCGACGTCGCCCACCGATGGCAATATATGAATGAGGCTGAAAGTCAAAAACAAAATAAGATATAGTCTGTTAGCGTTTAGAATATACTTCGGGCTCTAGATTAAGCTTCGGTTTTCGCCAATTTTCGCCGATTTTCGTACTGAAGATCGAGTTCTGATTTCAAAATTAAGTGGCATATTAATTCCGGTATTTCTATTGCTCGAATATATCCGATTTTATTCGATAGTAGCAGAGGTATATTCTAAAAGCTTACAGACTATACTTCATTTGTTTAGAAAGGTACTGAGTAGATTTATAGATATTGAAATGAAAAAGAAAAAGGTAACCTACAACAATTGTAAATACGTATTGCGGTACAATCTGAAGCTATTCGCTATTGTAGGTAGCATCCTGAACAAAATAGGTTACGAAAATAGGAGAAATAGCCCATACGCACAACTTTTTATGTATTCCAAAAACATTTCTGGTGACCGCGGACCAGAGGACGCACAAACTCACAAATAAAAAGTTTCTGTCAAGTGCTTTCAAGTGTTTAATTTCGGCAATGTGGGAATTTTGTTTGAAAGGGTCCCAATGAGTTGATTGCGGTCGTTTCTTTTCGTAGGTTCGTTTTGCTTATCAACATTCTCAGATTTAACAAATTCTTCATCAATTTAAAACTTTCTCGCTCATTCCCTGGCCACACAATTATGAAACAATTCCATATTTCTTCATAACCAAACGGCCAGGACGTTTCCTGCGAATTTTTACTATAGGTAATTGTCTTCACGCAATTTTCCTTTATGTCCACAAATTATAACGTTGCCTTTCTCGGTAAAAGGACACCTAATGGGAATTATTTTTATCTCTCAAGACGCCAGCAGTTGTTAAGTAGCTATTTAATGACTGTTACATTGAGATGGTAATACAGTAGGTCCATTATAGATGCTCCTTTTACACTGGGGCATCTGATTTTTTGAGGTCTCGCAACCTCAGCGCTTGAAATTTGCGGTGGGGACATGTGGTAACTTAGCCCAGACGCTCTCATTCTCTCTCTGGGAGTATAACTGTGCCTTACTGACGGACATACTGTTGCATTAATATAATTTATTTTTGTCATCCCTCCAACTTGCCCGTTGGAGGGATGACATTAAAAAAGCGGCCGGGGGTAAGTGGTCGAGATTGGCTAGGGACCGGGAGAGTTGGCGTGAAATGGAAGAGGCCTATACCCAGCAGTGGGCTTCATTCATGGGCTGGATAGATAGATAGATAGATAGATAGATAGATAGATAGATAGATGGATGGATGGATGGATGGATGGATGGATGGATGGATGGATGGATGGATGGATGGATGGATGGATGGATGGATGGATGGATGGATGGATGGATGGATGGATGGATGGATGGATGGATGGATGGATGGATGGATGGATGGATGGATGGATGGATGGATGGATGGATGGATGGATGGATGGATGGATGGATGGATGGATGGACGGACGGACGGACGGACGGACGGACGGACGGACGGACGGACGGACGGACGGACGGACGGACGGACGGACGGACGGACGGACGGACGGACGGACGGACGGACGGACGGACGGATGGATGGATGGATGGATAGATAGATAGATAGATTTTGTTTCTTCGTCATTTGTAAGTATTTATTATTAACATAATCTAATGTAACTTAAAGTTTTTTTACGTATTTTCTATTCTTAATAAATTAAATAAGTACTAAGATGACATAATCTAACGAAACCTAAAGTTTTTTTTGAGTTTTTTCTATTCTTAATATAGTTTTCAAATCTTGTTTAGAAGTATTTTTTTCCTCAATAAGCTATTCTTACTTATTTATTTATTATTTATTTTTGTATCTTAGTGGTATCAACAGCGAGCTTAAATTATGCTAGTGCTGATACTAAAATACATCAAGTATACTAATCAAGATACTCACATTTATACGATAAACGAAAACGAAAAGCTGAACAAAACACCAATAGTTTTATACCAATATACGTATAGGTACCAAAATTCATAGCTGTTTTACAAATACAAATAGTTTATTTCTTAAAAATAGTATCCATTAACAATTCCACTTACTTATCTTAGCTGTAAGGTCCAACCGATGAAATTTTTATAATAAGTGGCAAGCTTCTGTTGCTGAACTAGGCAGAGCCTGTGTTTCAGCATACAGTGCCGCACCCCACGGGCAGGAATGGCGCAATTAATAGGGTTAGGTAGGCCTTTACAGTTTGATAAAGTATTGGAACAGTTTGATATAGTACTGTACTGTGTGGTGTCGGCCTAGAGAATAGCACCAACCCAATTCTTCCCGCGGGTGTTGTAAAAGGTGACTAAGGGATACAAACCAGGGGGTGGGCAGCAGCGCCCCCTGCAGTTCAATTCCACCGAACTGCGATCCCCAACCCGCATGCCCAGCGTGGGGATTATGGGCATAACCCCCTATGATAGCACAACGTGGTGCTCATTAGGGGAGGGCTATGTCCAGCAGTGGACTAGAATAGCCTGACGACGACGACGATAGTATTGGAAACATAAAATTTACGGTGTTTCAACATTTTATTTTACAGATTTGCAAAACTTTGTCAGTTGTCATAGTGGTTAAGATGTATGATGTTTACGTGTTAAAAAAAAAGTATTATAAAACAAGTTATGATCTTTATTGCCTTGGTGGCACCAAGTTGGCACCCCAAAGCGCCTTGATGTCATAAAAAGCTGACTTTTAACATTATTAAATAAACTAATTTTTTTTCTAACACCGATCACCGACATTGATAATTATAAACCAGATTTAAGTGACAAGGCAACAAAGGTCAGTGGAAACTTACTTAAGATAGACAATTTTCTAGATAGATAGGTTAAAAGAACCATCTGTATCGTTTTAGTCTATGACACCGGGAGACGCGTATTGAAAAAGTTAATTTCGCTGCAAATGGATCTATAACCGTTGCGGTTGTAATTTTGTTTTATATACATTTTATGGGTCTAACTTCGATGAAAGACCTCACACAAGGCCGTTCTACTTAATATTTGTATCTACATATAAATAAAGAAAGTAATAACTTCCAAGCAATAAAATCACGCTCGTGGTCTAGTGGAACCGACTGTTTAGAATCAATCACTTAGGTTAAGCAACAGCAGGCACGGTCAGGTGCTGGATGGGTTACCATCCAGTCACTACCCCTAGTAGTTTCTTTTCCGAGCGCTTTCGCGCTTTGAAAGGAACGCTAAGCCGTTGGTGCCGGCTGTCATGTAACGGCAGTTGTTAAGCCATATCAGAGGCCTTATGGGCGGCTTGATAACTTCTGACAGTAAGGCCCGCTACTATCTTACAATCCTCCATCAGCCCCGACTTGGCCCCCGTGACAGAGTTTGGCCTAACATTCTAGCGATTATAAATAAATTTATAATTGTTTCGATAACTGTTCCCAAAAGATTCTTCCTGACCTTTTCACTACGAGTATAAGAATTTAATTTTCATTATAAAATAACTCTTCAAGAAAAAAAAATGAATTGAAATAATATATCAGCACAATTCCACTAAAGTAGCCAAATGCGAAATAAACTGCGTCTTAGAAGTGTTTTGGCTACGTTTTTTCCTTGAATAGTCTTGACCACCAACTATTTTATTAACAGCGTTTTTAGAGTGTTTTAATGAATCTTGACTAATTTATTTGAACATTCAATTTCAGTTTCGTGCAAGAGTTCGCGTGCGAACCGCTAGATGGCGTGACGTTGCTGCTGGAACTCCTGCGCAACGTGCAGCTGAGCCAATCAGGAGACGGCGCGAAGGGACCGCTGGCGGTCCGGAGGCGCCCTCTGTTGGATGAGTTGGCTTGCCTGTGAGTGACTATTATTTGAACTCAATCATATTAATTTAATTTAATATAAAATTAATTTTATAAATTATAAAAAGTGCCATTGACACTGTAAGATTGTTACCTGGCTGAGACTAGTTTGTAAAATGTATATGTTAACCAAATGTAAACTTTATTCTTTCAACCAGTGTTTTGTTGGTGGCAATAAAAATATTTTTACTTTTGATTTACTTTAATTTATTATATCACCGATGACTGAAATAGATGCCGCTTAGAAAGTGCCTGCAACCCTCACCAACTTTACTAAGAAACCCGCGGATGAATTTTGTATTTTGCATTGTTTAGGTTTTCTCTGTGTTATACAGTACAAAAGCGTATCTGGTTTTAGATATACGGTGCGGTCCTAAGCTTGGTCAAACTTAAGCGAATCAAAGCTTAATTTTAACCATTTCTTAAACTCCAGAGCTCAAATGGATTTTGAATGGGGTTGTCTTTTTAGTACACAAAGTAATTTAATTTTGCAGGCACAAGTATATTTGTTCACATCATTTTGATGCGTTGGTAAAAACCAAAATGATTTACTCTTCTCTTTTTTTTTTAAAGAGAAGAGTTGATGATTTTGATAAGCATTTAATGTTATGCCGGAAATCTCTAATAGGTCTCCAGTAGAAGACGATCGTTTTAATCTCAGCATGATGGTTGTTAGCATCATGCTATGATCAAAACGGTATTTTATTAGAAGAAATCAAAATCAAATGTTATTTTCCATACGATTTTTAAATAAACAAGTTTGCTTTTTTTCTTATCAGACCATATAAATTTGTTGAAGATCGAAGCATATTCTAAAAGACTATTCTCTCTATACTTAGCCAATGCATCTGGAGCTGCTGCAGCCGCTACCCTGAGTCCGTGCGCCGATTGGTCACCAGTTCCAATGGGGTCTACACCCTCACTGTCTGCATCATGTCCACCGTCAACAAGTCGCGAGTCCTCGCGTTGCAGGTAGGAATGTCTGTCTATCTATCCAACCCGTGAAAGAATCCCTTGCTGGGCATCGACATTTTTCACATTACCCCTTAAATGATGAATTGAATATACTATGATTTGAATAGATTACTGTCTTCCTGCTAATAGAAGAATATAGGGTATTGCTGCTTAGAAGTTGGTTTCCTATTTTGTACCAAAACTCTGTTACTGCTGTTTTAAACAAATCGATGATGCTTACTTTGGATAGCCTTTTTTAACTGTTTTTGCCTTTTAAATTGTCTGTAAAAAGCTGCATAACTTCAAAATCAGAACATTATTCAAAGTGACATGGCAAAACAGTTGAATAACATAACATTTACATACAAGCACATACATTGCTTCTGGCCCCACACTAGGATACCCTGTGTCGTGGGAACCAGAAACAACGACATCACAAACATGTAAACATCCAAGACCTGGGTTTTTTTTTGTTCCCAGCCGGGATTCGAACCCGGGACCTCTTGCATGGTAGGCGGACGCGCTACCGCTACGCCACAGAGGTCGTCAATAAGTAAAGGAAAAATAAAATAAAAGGAAATATCAAAAAAAAAAAATTACATTTCTACCTGTATAACCGTACCGTTGTTATTGCCTTGAGCAGTGTGGCAGTGAGCACTTTTAATTGAGTACCTACACCAACAGCAAGCACGTTAACATGACAAAGCTCCTATTAAATAAACGTGACTTAGAGCTTGCGATTACGCCAAATAAAGGTGTTCACAGCATTTTTAGGAAAACGATGACATTTTAGACATTCGGGAACAATACTTCAATAATGTATTGCAGAGTGCTTAAAGACGCTAAATGACGAATCCGCCCTTATGGGCGGCTTGATAACTTCTGACAGTAAGGCCCGCCACTGTCTTACCATTGTTCACTAAGCCCCCGTGGCGAAGTATGGGCTAACCCTCCTGCGATGCAGGAAGAGACCCGTGCCTCAGCAGTGGGGACATACAAGTGTTGATATCGAAAAAAACCGGCCAAGTGCGAGTCAGACTCGCGCACCGAGGGTTCCGTACAAACCTGTATTATAGACCTGAGTATTTGGTATGAATTTCAATTTAATACCTCTACGCGTTTATGAGGAAATGGGTAGTAAGTTTAAAATTATTAAAAAAAATATATTATGTGATGTAACTAAAAATTTATGGTTTTCGTAACTTTTCCTTTATCTATGCTATAAAACGTTGCTTCGTACCAAATTTCAAGATTCTGAGTTCACGGAAAGCACCCTGTAGGTTTTGATTCCCTTGCAAGTGTCGAAAATTTGCGGCATAAACGGCTGTATCTTTTGATTGCGTTGGCTTAGAAGTTTGGGTTTTTCACAGCTTCAAGGGACAGTAGACCTGAGTAATTGATATAAATTTCAGCTTCATATCTCCACGCGTTCCTGAGAAAAAGGGTCTTGACAGACGGACGGACGGACGGACAGACGGACAACAAAGTGATCCTATAAGGGTTCCGTTTTTTCCTTTTGAGGTACGGAACCCTAAAAATGAAAAATATATACAAATATTACATTGTGTTTATTTTTTTTCATTTCAGCTACTTACAAAGGCATGCTATCCTCCCGCCAACGGTCACAGTGGAGTATCTGAAGCATTATCTACGCTGCGCTTGCGATATGGGGAACCCGTGCGTTTCAGGTAAAGTAACAAACTTGCTGGTTTACTAAATCAACTTTACAATCTAAAAATATTATTTTATTTAAAAAACCTATTTAGAGGCTAAAAATTTCACCCATGCCGGGATTCGAACCCGCAACCTCTGGCTATCCGTACCAGCGCTCTACCAATTGAGCCAATGGGCGACTCACGGCATCAGTGAAATTTCGAACCTCTTTACAATATTCTCTGTATTACGTACAGGCAGCGGTTGCGGGTTCGAATCCCGGCATGGGTGAAATATTTAGCCTCTAAATAGGTTTTTTAAATTTGTTCCTTAGCACGGGTTAGTGCATTAAAAATAAAAATAGTGTAATATATTATTTTATTTATTATATTTTTCGTGTATTATTTTATTTACCAACGCATTCTAAATAATTTTAGACCCTTATTTATTGCCTTGCCTATGATATCAAATTCCTCATCTTACTCAATTTTTAGACACTTCTAAAGCACTGCGACGTTTTAGTTGTGAATTCTAAGTTATACTAATACTTAAACAATCTCTAAATCTTTATTTTTGGTTCGAGTCATTTATTTGGCATCTATACACAATGGAATATACGATAGAATAGAATAGAAAACGTTTATATGGTACCAACAGAAACAAAATAAAAACAATAATGCTTTAGCGTGTATGTAATTTATTTTCTACATAGACTACTTACTACCATAAATAAGACATCAATGGCGTTAGATTTTGAAATATGTGATTCATTCTAGAATTTCAACATTCTGGAATCACTGGTATCAACGAATTAACTATCCGCAAAATACTTCGTTTGTGAAGGATTAACTATATTACTATTCACGATCACTTTTATTAACATTATATAATGCGTTTGCCAAACATGTTGGTTTATTAGTATCGCCTATTTATCCATGTACTTTAATTTCGACATTTGAACTGTTTTGAAGAAGAGAAAGAAGAAAATACATTTATTATAGACACATTTTTCTGACTAATCTGGTTTGAACTCACGAGTTTGGCCTACTCCCTCAGGTTTCTAGTAGGCATGCTGCAGAGTACAGGTGGCTCTGGCGACCTGCAATCAGCCGGGCTCTCCTTCATCAACGCCCTGCTGACCAGCGCGCCGACGCCCCAGCGCAAACTCTACATCCAGGCAGAGCTGGAGCAGGCTGGCTTTGACATCGTCACCTTGAAAAAGGTAACTTTAGAGTCGTCTGGATTAATAATGCATAGTGGTGGATTAGTGTGGTGGTGGTGGTGGTGTTATCAGCTCTTGTTTACCTTTACATCTGTGTAATATGTCCATGAATATTTATTTATTTATTTATTTTATTTACATTTTTTTTCTCTGGTTTTTATTTCTACCCTACAGAAACCTAGCATTACCATCTCGCTTAGAAATGCACGGGACGGTGGATTACTTCTGTTATGTCGTTAAAATAGTATTATAATAAGATCTTATTTTAAAGTTTAATTGACATACACCTATTGAAATTGTTGTTTTATCTATCGCATTAGGTAGAAGCCTGTAATGATAGATTGTAAAAAAAAATAGTTACGTAACAAGAGTAGCAATGCTAAACAGCTGACACTCGGCTTCTGATATTATAAACAACTTGTTAATGGTTTGGCCAACGGATAGCTGCTAAAAGTTGATTGCGATTGCAACCCTGTATGTCCCCACTGCTGAGGCACAGGTCTCTTCCTGCATTGCAGGAAGGTTAGGCCATACTCTACCACGGGGGTCAAGTCCGGGTTGAAAAAGTTGTTTGTCTGTTTGCAATTAACAGGGGTGAGTACAGTAAACTTTTGCAAATGTTGTATCACTTTAGCACTGGTTTAACCAAAAATTATGTTCGTCTAATTTTACTGCTACAGTCTCAGAAATGTATTCGGTCTGAATTGTAAACGCTAAAGAGCGATAGTGATCGCATTTAAGTAAAGTTATGTTTTGGATTGAATATTTCATATATTAAGGATTTATTCAATGTGGCGTATAAACGGTCCACTGGCCTTCTCTCAGAGAGAAAAAATTGGCTTAATTACCACGCGTTCCCACCGTGGATTAGCAATTTCAGGCGCTTAGGTACTGAGGGCGAGATAAATAGTCGTTGCTTAGCCCAAGTCCGTACTCATGCTTCCCTGAGCATTACTTCAGGCTAACTTAGCTAAGTATCAATGCGTTACTAAAATAGACGTTTGCTTAGCTAAGCATGTTCTTAGGCCAATGCTAAGAATAAGTCCGGGTTTCGCGACGTAGTGCCAAAGTGCTGACAGTCTATGATAGACAAATTGATTCTTAAGCAAGTGCTTTCGCTAAGACTCGTTCTTAGAAGCGACTATTTATCTCGCCCTGAGTCTCTCGCTTCCCAGTCCATTATTCGTCCCACTCAGCTACCACAGCATTTCACCATTTCACATTCAACAGTAAAGCAATAGCAAATTTCACCAATATATTTTCATCTGAACCTAGAACCCATAGTAAATTTAATTACATCCTTGAATTACAGATGGTCTCCAAACTCCCGAACGCGAACGCAAAGGTCACAAAAGAAATAGAAAACTACGAGAAGCAGCTTATCGACATCGATACTCTGAGCGAGAAAGCAAATGAAGCACTGAAAGAGAAAGACGATCTGAGGAGCAAGCTGGAATTGCTCGAAAAGAGAGTCAAGGTAATATAAACTTTTACGTTGGTACTTTAGTGTTTTGATCACTTTTTAACATAACTGGAAAATGGCGCTCAAATAAATTTAGACCAACTGAAATGCAGCGCTGGTATACTTCAAAAAATTCGTAGGGAAAGTGCAATAAGATCGTATGACCGCAGGTCGTTTTCTGTTAGACACGCAACCATGCCGATTGTATGGGTGGTTGTATCTTTAGCTTCATGGAAGAAAGTCAAAATTGGTTTTGGCAGTCTCCAGACACACATAATCATAACTTACTTATTAAGAGGAGTTATGAAAAGTCCTTATTAGGGCATTTCGGGGTGCTGACTAGTGCCACCAATGGAAAAAAAATCATAACTTGTGTTATAATACGTTTTTAGTTAAAAGTGATCTTGAGAAATCTTAAAAATTGTGACACTATTTTTAGAACATACAACTCACGTTTCTCAGCTATGAAACATAAAGAAAATTTGCGTAATCTTAGTAATTTTAATTTCATTGATTGTTCTGCAATGCAGCCAAGTTCTCGTATTTTTAGTTCCGAGTGCATTCACTAAATATTAAATTTATGCTTTCAGATTCTACAAGAGGAAAAAGGCATCCTGATTTCCCTAGAAAAGTGCCTGCAAGAAAAATGCTGCGAGCTGCAAGAGGAGGTGTCTTCTCTCAGATCCGAGCACGGGAACTCCAATCGCAAGAAACCGTTCGGGGGCAAGAAGAAGAACTTTCCCCGCGTTAATAATAGAGGTATGAGTGCAGAATAAGCCTTCTGCTTACCGAGACTAAGCTTTTTTATAGGGGTGGTAACGCTCATTCCGGAGTTCGCGGTTCAAATTTCGGCATATACCAATTTTCCAATTTACGTACATTTGTGAAGTTGTGTAACAATACCACTCGATAATGGTAAAGAAAACCATCGTGAGAAAACCTAAGGCTCTGAGGTGTTCACATAACTCAGTGCTTGAAACTTCCAATGCCCGATGGACACTCGATATCTCTAAGAGAAGGCATGTGACCTGCAGAGAGACGTATGTTGGCTACATTAACGCTATTTGTTCTGCTTTTGTAAAGGACATCCCTAATGGATAACTAATTACCTAAGTAGTCAATTTCCACGCTATATTTACCTTCATAACATCGTTAATGCAGTTGTTTCACAAGCAAGAGATTCTAGTTTAGGTTGTTATTTTATTTTAGTCTCTTGGGCATAAGATAGCATCCCTCAAGTCGTAATAGTATAATTATTTCTGACTCTGACCATTTTTGTCCAATAACTACGTCGGTCAGCCATAATAGGAACATAATATATAGGTAGTTAAAAAAATTTTAATTGCACTTTACAGCCAGAAGAGAAATTATAATTATACCTAATTTCTTAAACAATACATAGATTGTTATACAAATGCTTTCCACTCAAGAACAATTTTATTCCACTAATTTAATTCTAATTTCCTAATCCCAGCATCTAAGTTTTATGCCAAATGGTGTTAGATCAAATGTTATCATCAAAATAGGTGGAATCTAATACTAATATTGATATTTCATTCCAGATGAATCATCACCCCCAGAAGATGAAGGAATAAGTTCTTCAGAAAGATCATTGAGCCCTGAAGGTGACATGCAAAGAGAATCAATGGTATACGAAGTTTTCAATGTGAAAAATGAAACTTACGACTTGATGAGAAACAAAAGAAACTTGCACAAGAAACTAGAATCAGCAAAAAGAAACAATGATTATAAAAAATCATCTGATGAAGAAGAAGAGACAACTATTGATGATGTCATTCAAGAACTAAGAAACATCGTAAACGACGCCGAAACAGAACAGTTTGCTAAAGAAAGAAACGCTTACAATGACGATAAGTCATCCCGATGCAACCAAACATCAGAAATTAATGTCTCTGTCAAGAACATGGAATGCCAGAAACATAAGGATCTAGACAAAGAAGACTCTATAACTAGCACAAGACATAGCATCCATATAACCGACAGCACAGAATTCTTGAACAAAGTCAGAGACGAAGACATAGATGAAACGGAAATTGTACCTTGCAAAATTCTGCCGCACCCACCGAGGAAATCCAAAAGTCTAATTCAACTATTCCCACCTGTAGAACAAGGTCTAGTGTACAACAAACCCCCTGACATTTACGATGAGAACTTCTACTCTAGCGATGAAGGATCTGATTCTTTGCTCAGTTCTTCGAGGTGTCGCAACCAAGTATCGAAGAAACCATCAGTTTCTAGCTTCGATTTCCAAGAATGTCGAGCTTTGTTTACATCTCTAGTTGAAGGGAACCGAGAAAATGAAGTACGACGGTCCATGACCCGTTCCAGGGATGAATTCAAACGTTCATCTTTGAAACGAAGTGAGTCGTTCCAAACATCAGAGAAAGGATACAGACAGCGCGAATATATAGACAACCTTTTCTTCAACGAGTCTTCCTTACTGGGCTCCGTAAAGAACCATCTGCAGAGATCCCACTCAAAGAGTAGCCGTGTGGATGAAATCGTGACCCTGATTGAGTCTAAAAAGTTAACGAAAAGCCTAGACCGTATTGATGAAGGCCTAAACACGATGGTCGATATTGTAATGATGACTGAACCGAAGAAAACCGGTTGGCCATACAGACAACGGTCCTCTTCGAGATCAAGAAGCGACACAGGCAAAGAGACTCCCTTGATTGCAGTCACACAAACTAACAACAGGAACAACTACCATCAAATGAGGTACGACTCCCGGTCTTCAAGCAACAAAGAGGGATCACCAGCCACTAAGGACTCTCCTCAAAAGTTCTACTTGCCCCATCCTAAGTTGAGCTCCGGCTCCTTTGACAACAGCTCTAGTTACAACAACTCCTCATTTATCGTAAAGAGAGTGAACACAAATGCAGGTTTTTATTCCGGTAATCACTTATTGAGGGATGCTCCGGCTAGTATGACTAGCTTAGTAGTAAACGGGACTCACAGTCATGGAGATCTCAAAAGAAACTTGTCACCAGTTGGTAGCAAAAATAGCTTCATTGGCATTCCTAAAGTAACTGATATGCCTTCTGGATTATATTGAACCCATCAGCATTCTTAAACGGTTGAAGAGAGGCAGTTAGTAGGTTTGATTTGAAAAAATCTTTGAGTCGTCTAACATGTTTAAGGGTTTCAAGATCTTAATGATTTAAGCATGAGAAACTTTAAAAGTTGTAGGTAAGTTAATATTTGAACCAACGACTAAAATGTAAGAGTTTGTGTACCTAAGACCAAGTTTCATCAGCGATTTAATCCAGCTTAAAACGGTGAAAGGGTCTAAATAAAACTATGACTAGTGCAATATTAAGAGTTGTCTTTAATTTAGTTCGGCTATTGTTAAGATTTGATATTTGATACTATGGTTAAGATATTGATTTATTTTCTTTTTGTTAAGTATGTTACATTAGTGTCTGTAAGACTCAAAACCCCATGTCTGTACTCCGGAGGAATAGTCAGAGACTAGAGTTTCATTTCAAATATAAATTAGTAAACTTTGTTATTGTATCTTTTCTTAGTGGTTAAGACCTTACGATTATGATTATTTTCTGTTGTATATCTTGGTAATTTTGTATTTAGACAAAATATGCTTAAGATAACCAATTGTGTATGTTGGAAGTCCCTTATTATTCTATGTATCTTGTGTAAATTTTTGATTCTGAAATTCTTGTCATGATCGACTTAAGGGCTATTATAATCAAATGCAATATTAGACGTTGTAATTTTCTCTAATTGATAAACACTATTTATTTATTTTCTTAGTTTAGTTATTTCTTATGTCTCTTAGTGGTATTTTAGCATCCTTTAATATATTTACGGTCTTTTTTTATAAAAAACACGATTCCTCTCAAACACTCCTTAAAGGCAGTTTAAATAATCTGTGGTTACATTTTTATCTTTACCACTGACTAATTTAAACTGCGCCTGAGGAGAGTTTTAAGGAATCATGTTTAGTCTAGGTATTTGTGTATAAATATATAAACATGTTTCACGTAACCGTAGATTAATATTGTCCACTTTATATATATTAAAATCATGTTAGAAAGAAGTCTTAACATTTTTATTGGACCATTTTACTCAGAGTTATAATTAGTGCTACATTAGGAAATATCGTCAAGGGTAAAACGCTTAAATTCCAATTATACTAGCGATTTGAAAGCAATGCTATTGCGCAGCAAGCTCGCCGCGATTATCACCGTTGACGCCATTTTGTATAATTGCGCATGTGTAAGTGGAACTATAATCGTTTAAATATTCAATCATTAATGATACAATTATTTTTATCTAGAATTGAAAATTGTACCGTCATGTGGGATACGATTCGATCACTTGATAATGAATCCTCCCAGATTCCTAGTTGACTTGTAGGTATGTGCATTCGTTTCCTATGTTTTCGAAGAAACAACCCCAGAAGTAGTGTTTCCTCGTAGGTAGCGACCAAAACGCGGATCTCACTCAACGATGGCGCAGCTTTGTCTGAGCGGCATCGCACAGCGTGCCCGCTCCACGACGTATGGCTTTCAAATCGTTCCCAAATCAATAGTGCGTTAGGGCTGTCAAATAAAGGCAATGGCAAAATATTTGATTGTCACCATACAGCCTTTCTATTACGTAACATTCCACTCTATCGAGTTACGCATTTAGACGACTCCAAATTGTCAATATATATAAATAATATGCATTTGACAGCTGCAGTAGCTTAAAAAAAGAAAAAATTCATCGTCACTCAACTCAGTGGATACTTACAATAGAACTCCAGGTAGCTACAGACGACAGCAGTTCTACCCTAAAATGGTGTTATATAGTCATCTGTAACGTCATTGTGTAAAATACATATACGTATAAGAAAGTTGATGTGTGTGTAGTGTAGCAAAATTAATCACCTATTAGTACAAGGTGAATTGAACTGTTATTCATGCACTGACATTTTTTTTTCGCATGCCAGTGAACTTTTGTACTTGGATAGGTACTTATTTACTATCATCTGGACGATTCTCTGCCAACCTGAGAGTGCATACCTACTTGATTAAACGTCAAGGTGACATAGTGATTAAGTTAGATCTTAGAGCTTCGCGTAGTACTAAAATAAACCAGTTCTGTGCAAGACCTCGGTAAAAACACTCCTTCGCGCGAACCTAAATTTATCTTTACAATTATGACACACTATATATTTCTGTTCATTTTATTCGGTGCAGTGAACGGATATAATAAAGAAAGACTGTTAAAACTGCGGCTGGGTGAAAATCAAATAATAAAACAAACCCTCAACTACCATGAAGACATATTTTTAAACTTTACAGAAAGGTCTGCAAAGTATGGATATCCGTCTAAACATTACAAAGTTATTACTACCGACGGTTACATATTGACATTATTTCGAATGTCAAAGAGACCCCACTGTGTGAAGTTGAAAAGTCCACCAGTACTGCTCCAGCATGGTTTGTTTGTCAACGCTATAACCTGGCTGGACCCTGGCCCAAAAGCAGGTCTCCCGTACTTGATGGCTGACGCCTGCTACGACGTTTGGTGCGGCAACGCAAGAGGAACCGAATTTTCTAGAAATCATACAAGAATGAATCCTGATAGAGATCCTAAGTTCTGGCAGTATTCTTTCCACGAAATTGGAGTCTATGATTTACCTGCTATGATCGATTTCATACTTACCAAAAGTAACAGTACAAAATTGAATTACATCGGCCATTCGCAAGGTTGCACTGAGATATTCGTCTTAGGATCTACCAAACCTGTTTATATGGATAAGCTCAATATTATAATAGCGATGTCACCAGCCATGCAACTGAAAAACTCTAAAAATGTTCTACTAAAAATGTTGGCCGAGAATAACGTACCAACATATTCAGTGCTGGACAGAATTGGCATCCAAGAAGTGCTGCACAGACACTCGTTGATACAAGAGTTCTTACATTTCCTATGTCATTCTAAGAAGAACGCTAGATTGTGTGCTGCACTTTTATTTCAATTGGATGGTTTTCATAAAGGATCTATAACAAGTGACACTCTAACGCTCATGTTTACTCATGTACCTGACGGAGTCTCATTGAAAAACATCGATCACATGTCACAAGTCATAAAATCGGGCGAGTTTAGACATTATGATTACAAAGAAGACAACGTGAAAATCTATGGCAAGAGTGTACCGCCGTTTTACAATTTGGACAAAGTTAAAGTGCCAGTGCAAATAATCTACGGCGAGAGTGATTTCTTTGTCAACGCATCAGATGTGAGAGCATTCAGCAAAAAAGTGAGGAATCTACGTGAGATATATCAAGTAAAAGACTTGCAATGGAATCATTTAGACTTCATTTGGAGTTCCTTAATTTCGAAGTATTTGTATCCTAAAATTAAAGAGTGCTTAGATGAGTATTCTTATTCATAGTCCGTCACCTGTATGCGATCACTAAGGAACATGCATATTATTAAGTAATCGAAATAGACTGAGTAAAATTGTCTACAGTTGAGGTGGAGATATAACAGGACTTGTACAAACCACCAAATATATCGCACAATTTAGTTGTTAAACCATCAAAACTATGATATTGTGTAATAGTAAAAAGAACAACTTTCGGACATTAATCTTTACCGTATAGGAGTGGTAAGGTAAAGTTTTTTATTGACGCAAAAATTGTAATCTCGTCTAAAAATCTATAAACTCTATGAACAAAATGTATTATAGGTATAGTATTTTCTAAGGTTAACACAAGCACTAGACATAATTAAAACTGTTTCTATACGGATTTATGCTCGTTTATTACGTCAAGCTTGTATACTCCTGCCTCTTGTAAGGGAATCCTGTGTTTGACACTTCGCATGAATTGGTGTATCTTTCTTGGCGGCTTGTAGATGCTTCTGATTGAAGCGCGTTTCAAAATAGGTATTATAGGTATTAAATGTATTATGGGTATTTGAGGTAGGTATTCCAAAGATTTCAAGATTTAAAGTGGCAGTTTTAACAACACTATGTAGTCTTCTCTATATGGTACTCCGTCCAATTCCAATCAATGCTTATCACCTAGATCTATGCACATTATAAAGCAGAGTACCTATCTAGCTTAGAGTTTTTCCAAAGTGGACAACCTTGACGTATATCACTAGCTTGTAGAGCTATTAGCTCTACCGTTTTTAGAGGACTTGTTTAGGCTATGAGCTGATATAATTCAACAGAAGTAGAGCAGTCGATAGCAGCTTCAATTTTACATTTCTATTGTAAACTCGACAGTAACAACTTAATAAAGTACACGAATGTTAATTTTGTTGTTATTGTTGATTGTTCCTAAGTTGTACCTTAATCCGTCACTTATTCCCATTACTCATAGCTCTTAAAAGATAACACGGTACCTTATATATAAAAATCCCGTTTCAGTATTTCTTATCGAACTCCTCCAAAATTGCTTTACCGATTTTCATGGCATTTTGAACATAAAAATGGAAATGGATTAGGTCATGATGAAGTATAAAAAACTTATCGCAAATTATTTAATTACTTGCTGACCCCACAATGTTGTTTTGCCATATTGATTAGTCCCTATTCTAAGACCTACTAATTATACACAAAATATCATAGAAATCGGTGAAAGAATCAGTGAGTCGCCCATTAGCTCAGTTGGAAGGAGCGCTGGCACGGGTGGAATTAAGAGCCTCTAAATAGGTTTTTAAAATTGTCCTTAGCACGGGTTAGTGCATTAAAAAGAATATTATCATGTGGGTACAGCGATATCATTCCGATGTAAAACCTAACTGCAAAGTAGGTACTCGGGGCTGCAAGTGACGCAAATTACTTCAGCCAGATGTCGCTGCCTGTGCGTAATACAGAGAATATTGTAAAGAGGTTCGAAATTTCACTGATGCCGGTGAGGCGCCCATTAGCTCAGTTGGAAAGAGCGCTGGCACGGATAGCCAGAGGTCGCGGGTTCGAATCCCGGCATGGGTGGAATTTTAAGCCTCTAAATAGGTTTTTAAAATCGCTGAACGAGTTTTGGAGTAGTTCAATAACAAAAACTGGTATTATATTATGAGATTTTTATATATTAAATAAAATGTAAATACTCTCTGTGATGGAAGGTATATAATCTAATGTTATTAAATACAAAAGTACTGTTAAAAACTTCCCGAGGCAAGAGAACCGTGCCCCTCGGTGGGCACATAATACGTTAAAAATAATGATGACTGTTAAAAACTTAGGGTATACAGTACTACGCACGAAGAGAACATCCCAACTAACCTTTGCACGTCAAGCTTTGCGGTCAAATTTGTGTCTTCATGTCTTCATGTGTCACATGAAAGTATTTTTTTATACTCTAAGGTTAAAAATTAAAATATAATTTGGAAACAATAATAAAGACTTACACAATTTTTATTTTTAATGCACTAACCCGTGCTAAGGAACAAATTTAAAAACCTATTTAGAGGCTAAAAATTTCACCCATGCCGGGATTCGAACCCGCAACCTCTGGCTATCCGTACCAGCGCTCTACCAATTGAGCCAATGGGCGACTCACGGCATCAGTGAAATTTGGAACCTCTTTACAATATTCTCTGTATTACGTACAGGCAGTGACATCTGACTTAAGCAAATTGCATTACTTACAGCCCCGACTACCTACTTTGCAGTTAGGTTTAACATCGGAACGATATCACTGTACCCACATGATTACACAATTTTTATTTTTAATGCACTAACCCGTGCTAAGGAACAAATTTAAAAACCTATTTAGAGGCTAAAAATTTCACCCATGCCGGGATTCGAACCCGCAACCTCTGGCTATCCGTACCAGCGCTCTACCAATTGAGCCAATGGGCGACTCACGGCATCAGTGAAATTTCGAACCTCTTTACAATATTCTCTGTATTACGTACAGGCAGCGACATCTGACTTCTGATGTCGACATCTGACATCTCATGATGATGACATCTGATGCCGTGAGTCGCCCATTGGCTCAATTGGTAGAGCGCTGGTACGGATAGCCAGAGGTTGCGGGTTCGAATCCCGGCATGGGTGAAATTTTTAGCCTCTAAATAGGTTTTTAAATTTGTTCCTTAGCACGGGTTAGTGCATTAAAAATAAAAATTGTGTAATCATGTGGGTACAGTGATATCGTTCCGATGTTAAACCTAACTGCAAAGTAGGTAGTCGGGGCTGTAAGTAATGCAATTTGCTTAAGTCAGATGTCGCTGCCTGTACGTAATACAGAGAATATTGTAAAGAGGTTCGAAATTTCACTGATGCCGTGAGTCGCCCATTGGCTCAATTGGTAGAGCGCTGGTACGGATAGCCAGAGGTTGCGGGTTCGAATCCCGGCATGGGTGAAATTTTTAGCCTCTAAATAGGTTTTTAAATTTGTTCCTTGGCACGGGTTAGTGCATTAAAAATAAAAATTGTGTAATCATGTGGGTACAGTGATATCGTTCCGATGTTAAACCTAACTGCAAAGTAGGTAGTCGGGGCTGTAAGTAATGCAATTTGCTTAAGTCAGATGTCGCTGCCTGTACGTAATACAGAGAATATTGTAAAGAGGTTCGAAATTTCACTGATGCCGTGAGTCGCCCATTGGCTCAATTGGTAGAGCGCTGGTACGGATAGCCAGAGGTTGCGGGTTCGAATCCCGGCATGGGTGAAATTTTTAGCCTCTAAATAGGTTTTTAAATTTGTTCCTTGGCACGGGTTAGTGCATTAAAAATAAAAATTGTGTAATCATGTGGGTACAGTGATATCGTTCCGATGTTAAACCTAACTGCAAAGTAGGTAGTCGGGGCTGTAAGTAATGCAATTTGCTTAAGTCAGATGTCGCTGCCTGTACGTAATACAGAGAATATTGTAAAGAGGTTCGAAATTTCACTGATGCCGTGAGTCGCCCATTGGCTCAATTGGTAGAGCGCTGGTACGGATAGCCAGAGGTTGCGGGTTCGAATCCCGGCATGGGTGAAATTTTTAGCCTCTAAATAGGTTTTTAAATAATAAAGACTTGCTTAGAAGGTTTTCAGTTTCGGAAAAAATAGGAGTCTCAAACTACTCAGTTACATTTTTGGATGTTTTATTTTTTATTTGCTTGACAAAGTCGAGCTAACTATTGAGATTGTTATCAAATAATTGATGTTAATTTTAATTTACCAGTGCTGTAGATTTTGTATGTAAATGAAATAAAGATAAATAAAAAGTATGATTTCCAATTGAAAGGTCATGCTCATTTAAGTAGGTAATGTCTAACGTTTTTAAAAAACACGATTCCTCTAAAGCACCCCTCGTGGCCAATTTAATTAATCTGTGGTTACGTCTTTGCCTTCACCACATACAATTTAAAATGACTCTGAGCAGTGTTTTAAAGTGCTCCTGAAACGCATGCTAAGTCGGGTCCATTTTTGGGGCTCAATACTTTAAACTCGGTCTTGAAAAGGTTAACGGCTGTAAAATACCATGTAAACTTTTTCTTTTTAATTATCTTTTGTATTTTTTTATATTAAATTTTGCTGTGACCATAACTTTATCAACCCTTGTATGTCCCCACTGCAGGGGCACGGGTCTCGCTTCCTGTATCACAGAAAGGTTAGGCCATAGTCCACCACGGGGTCAAGTCCGAGTTGGTGGAGGATTGTAAGACAGTGGTGGGCCCTACTGTCAGAAGTTATCAAGCCGCTAATAAGGCCTCTGACATGGCTTAACGACTGCCGTTACATGACAGCCGGCACCAACGGCTTAAGGTGCTTTGCTAAGTACGGAAACGCTCGGAAAAAATACCACTAGCTGTGGTCACGGGCCAGTCATCAATCCTGCACCTGACCGCGCCTGTTCTTCTTTAGCTCAAGTGATTGATTCCAATCACTTACTTCTTCTAGACCACGAGCGCTTCGTTATCCCGACTGCTAAACATTAATAACTAAGCAGGCGGGACCAACCTAGTAACTTCGCAATAAGTTACGTTGGCGAATTAGGATGCCACCTGCTCAGTACTTAATGCTCAGCATTGGTTATTTCGTTATTTGTTTTAGCAATTTTTATTTTTTTGTGAGCTATACGCTGATTTCTGGTAGTGTGTGAGACTCGCGCAAATGTTATGAGGAATCGATTGTTATCTTTTGTCAAAATCTGACTATTGGTTGGGTGTTAGGAGGTACCATAGAATTGGACATACTTACATATAAATACATACGAACCAAACACATAACCCTCCTTTTTCGCTCCACCGCAGTTGGTTAAAAATAAATGGCCGTAACAGATAAAGATTTTAAAGAATGTCTAACCATAGACTATAGTCAAATTGAGACCTGACTTTATCTAGTTATTCAAAAACACATTATTCATTAACTTAATTATTAGTCGGACAAAAACGTTTGCAATTAAGGTGCCGTTCATTACTCGAGGTGAGTTGAAGTCTTGTAACGATGGTTCCGTAGCACCAGACTTTTCTTTATTTTTTTTAAGTGAGTACAACAGGTGACAATCAGGCAAGTATATAAAATTAAGAGTTTATGGTTTTGAGCTTGACTGATTACGTTTTTAATCAGGCATAAATGTGTTTTTTTTCTTATATCTTCCTTCCGAACTCGTGGACTTCAACGGACACTAACAATAAAACTTTCACACAATAGAGTCGCTGGTCCTGGGAGCCGATTCTCGCCCATGCGAATTGAAAGCGTAGATGCAAAATATTTGAAGGCTTAAGCCGCATTTTCACGGTCTTAGTGCGCTCGGTCCGAGTGCGCCATCGGAGTAAACTAATGCTTTTGATTGGCTATTTTAGTGTTGTCACAAAAAACCGTCCAATCAGAAGCATTAGTTTACACGGATAGCGCACTCGGTCCGAGCTTACTAAGACCGTGAAAACCTGGCTTTAGACATTTGTCGCATAAAAATCAGTTTCATGTATTCTCACAAAGTCATACGTGCAGAAGAAATTCGTTTTCCTTTCTGGGAAAAGAAACCAGGGTTGAGAGCCACGCAGTGTCTGCATTGAGCCATGCAGTACCAGCATCGAGCCACAAGTCGCAGGCGTCAAAAGATGATTACGGTGTGGTAGATCCGTTGGTTTTGTGTGAAAGTCCCAGGGGACAAGGTTGGTTAGCAGTGGTGGACACGGGAGCATCGATTTCATGCATTTCGAAATGCGTTGCTGATGCAGCGAGCAAATAAATCGAACCCTCGCCGGAGGCTAGATTGAAGGTAGTCTGCGGAACACTTTCACAGGTGATTGGAAGATTGTTATGAATTTTGTTACAGGAGGGAGAGTGTTCACGAACATTTTTTATGTAGTTGAGGGCTTAGAATGCCATATGATTCTAGGACAACATTTGTTAAAGGATAATGGTGCAACAATTGATTTTGTCAATAAATAATCGAGTGATCGACTTTGTAACCTATCCTACAAAATATTGTTTAATCTAATGCTTTATTTATTTTTCATGTTGGACGAGAGAACAAGCTTAAAGCTTTGAGAAGTTATTGAGACGACAAGGCAGCGACACCAGACTATTTTATATACGTTCCAGAACACAATGGTTGCAAGACCGTAAAAAAAATAAAAGCCATAATAAAGATTAGGTAGCAGTCAGGCTGTTGATTCCAGAGTGCATTACACACTTACATATTAGCATAACGTAGTGAGGAAGCTCTGTTGACTTTTGGCAGGTTCAACATGGGCTTAGGTCATTGTTCAACAAGAAGTAGAGACATTTGACACGCGCTTTGACAAGCTTTTGTGTATCGACTGCTGGCAGGCCAAAATTTCGATGAGTGGTTCATGGTGCATTTGATTGGAGATATTTGTCTTTCTTATTTGATGCGGGTTCTTAAAAAATAAGTCCGGACCATAGAGCATTTGTCGTTTCAAAGGTGGAATCCTCACAACTTTAACAGGAATAGCTAGATTGAAAAAATCGATCGTTCGCAGTGAAGTGCGATAGTTAATTTAAGCTGTTAAGGTTGTAAACTATATACCTAGTTTATTGAAATTCATAGGGTAGGCAGGACTTGTAATTATTTAACATGCAGCGGGGTTCCATGGTGTTTTCTTTGCTTTTTTTTGAGTTGTGCTAAGAAAGCGTCTGTACGTTCAGTCATAGACCTATTTTCTTTTAAGTTTTAGTTGTAAATAACTTTGAGAGTTTTTGCGAATGCTGACAAGATTGTCTTGATGGTCTATGAATTGTTCTGGCATACTGACCGAATTAGTAACGGAGCGTCATGCGTTCTCGGGATTGTATAATTTCATATGACTGACATTAGGTATCGAAGTGTGTTAGCTAGGGCAAATTTTAATTGTTGTAATTAAAATTTATTGTTAACGGGTGGAAAATGTAGCGATACTTCTTTATAATAGCTGGTCGGTCCGTCCGTTCAATCGATGTTGAATTATTTTAAAAGAAATCGTTACGTTCTGTTTAGGGGTCAGTCGTGTCAAGTCCCGCAGCTAGGCTAGGGTTTCGATGAAATAAGATAGTAATAAATAAGATAGTATTGATTTAATTAAGCGTTTCAGTAAGTTGATTATTTTAGTACCTAAGCGTACTGATTACATCAGTAATTTTGATAAGAGCAGTAACTGTGCTATTACCCGGACGGGAGCCGGACTGGGGAGGGTTCTGGAGATTGTTCTTGAAGATTACATAATGGACCGTACTCGGAAAACGAAGATGGATTAGTGTTTTTAGGGATATGAATTACCTGAGCTTTCTTTTAAATCACAAACATTTTAAAGAAAATAGACTTGTTGAGTTGCTAATGACGGGAATTCTGGTTACAGTATATTAAGGCTGATGATGTCATTACCAACTGCACCCGAGATAATAGAGACAATGTTCTTAAAATATCATCACGTTCAGTGAATTGACTAAGACTAATGACTAATGGATGAAATATCAGGAGTTGGGAGCGAAAAAAGATTGTTGCAACTTTTTCCCTACCATCAAAGTTAGTTTATTCTATTCAAGGGCAGATATCTTTATCAAATCTTCAATTTACAACAGCAGCTTAGGTTTCAGCGGTTGGACAAAGGATGTTCAGGCCCAAGTCCTGAAGGACCAAGGACTTTTTGATCATGAGCCTTATAAATCACTACTAATATGATTGAGACATTTGATATAATATATTACTAATATTATTACTAACATATTATATTAGATGGAAAGTGTGAAGGTGATATAGAAAGAAGATTAAAACCGGGAATGTGTGTAAACGTAGCCTTACACTCCATTGTGTGCAGCCAAAACATCTCCAAAAGAGCTAGATTGCCTATTCATCATGGTGTGCTGGTCCCAACTCTTATGTATGGTAGCGAGACTTGGGTGTGGCAAAAGAAGCAAGAAAGTAGAATTAATGCAGTAGAAAATGAGGTTCTTGAGAAGTATGTGTTGTGTTACTTTGAATGACAGGATACGTAATAGTCTGATTAGAGAACGTTGTGGACTAAAAGAAGATGTAGTGACTAGAATTGAAAAAGGAATGTTGCGTTGGTTTGGACATGTGGAGAGGATTAAGGAAGAAAGATTGACGAAACAAATATATATTGCAAATGTGAGTGGAAGGGCTGGTAAGGGACGTCCCAGGCGGACATACATCGACCAAATAGGGGATGTATAAGCAAAGGGAATGATAAAAAGTACCCGGAACCGGCGTGCGTGCATGCAACGACTTATGCACGTTGATGAAGCGAAGGTGATCTGTCAGGATCGTGGCAATTGGCAGTCCCTGGTCTCTGCCTACCCCTCTGGGATAGGCGAGTACCCTTCCCTACAGTCTTAGAGCTTATCCAGCCTCCGATACAAAATCTAATTTTAGTGGTAACTTAACTAAAATTGTAAGGTTTTAATGGAATTTCAATACAATGTATCATTCTAAATGGAAGCTTGCAAATGTGATTCCTATTCCTAAGGATGGCAATGCAGCTGACATTCAGGATTATAGGCCGATATCGCTTCTTAGTATTATGGAAAAAGTATTCGAGGCCTGCGTAAGCTCAAACATTTCACAGATGCTTGACAGTATAATTAATATCCGTCAGCATGGTTTTTTAAAAAATAAGTCCACAAATTCAAATCTTGTTACGTAGCTGAACTACAGGACTATATGGATCAGGGTCTGCAAGTGGGTGCTATTTATACCGATATAAGTAAGGCTTTCGATGGAGTGGATCATAAGATTCTACTTTGTAAACTTGGTTGTATCGGAGTACATGGCAACTTATTGAAGTGGTTCGAGTCGTATTTGTCCAATAGAAGTCAAAAGGTTGTGGTTGTTGGTTTGGAACTTCTCCGTTTCCGGCACCCTCCGGAGTCCCACAGGGTTCTAATTTGAGTCCTAAATTATTCCTATTATTTATTAATGACCTATCCGATTCAATCAAAAACTCCCATTATTCATTTTTCGCGGATGACTTAAAAATATATAGGCCCATTTGTGATTCCAATGATGTATGCCTGCTGCAGGAGGATCTATCGCAAATCTTTCAATAGAGCATCAGGAATAAACTGCCTCTAAACATAAAAAAAATAAATTTATATGTTTTTCAAAGAAAAAGACATTAACTTCAGGCAATTATAACTTGAACGGGACAAATCTTGAAATGGTCCCTGAAATACGTGATTTAGGTGTCGTACTAAACAGTCATCTAACATTCAATGCTCACATTGACAAAATGGTAAAAAAAGGTCTTTCTATGTTGGGATTTATTTGGCGCAATTGCATAGAATTCAGGAACGTAAATACTCCAAGGAGCTGCGCATTGGTGCGCAGCTCCTTGGAGTATTGCTCTACAATTTGGAGTCCTCATTACAATTGTCACATTGATAGGATTGAAAGAGTACAGAAACGTTTCCTTTATTATCTAAGCTGCCATCAGGGCCGGCGTCGCTCTTTAGCACATTACTCTGACCGATTGCGTCATTTCAACCTTTTGTCTCTGAAAGATAGACGTCATAACGCTGACCAGATATTTTTGTTTAAAATTTTTTGTAACAAGGTATTATGTCCTCAACTTATATTATATATTATACAAACATTATGATAGCTTAAATATTTATAATAGTAATAATTAATGATAAAAATGGAACTAAACCTAAAACATTCTAATTTAAATAAAATATTTGAGCCAGATCGCTGTCGGGCGGCAGAGTACCAAGAAGGCTGGCGGCATTGCCTCGCTGTATGGCTAGGCTTATTCTTTGGCCAAAGTGAGCACCAGCCCTCGGGTCTCCTGAAGCGTCGACTAGGCGCGACGAGATCTCCTTAAAGAGGAGTCTCGCCTCCGGACCCCATGGCCCCAGAGTCTCGACTCCGAAAGGCACAAATATATAGCCCTGCCCTATGGCTGCATATTTGTGCCTCTTATTCGACTCTGCGTTGGACGCCGCCGCCCCTGCATGGCAGGCGGTCGCATGGATATGGGACTGTGCAAGCGTATCAACACAAGTTGCGTCCCAGACCAGCGACCGCCCATTCTTCCATGGAATGAGAGTCATTCCGTCAGGCCTCTTGCCATCGTCGCGCGGAATCCCAGTGGGCTCCAGGACTGCAGGCACGCCTACGCTGGCAAGAACCCGACGGATTATGTCATTCAGGGCAGCGTGTCTAGACAGACGTCCAGCGCTACGGCAGCATGCCAGGCCATGGTGACCTAACGCATCGACGCCTCCACCGCAGCGGCAGCGATGTGGCTCGTTAGTCCTGGCTCCCAACCTCAGACTAACTCCCAAACTAAATGTGGTTCTCTCTAAGAGAGTACCTATGCTCGCCGATGGGAGGGCCCTCAACCAGTAGCCTGATTCTGGCTCGCAGATGGCTAAGAGACGAGCACGCTCCGCGTCGTCGCCTGCAGTTTCAAGGAGTTCTTTACGAACCCGCATGCAGAGCGGCTCATCCCAAAGCCTTTGCGATCCCAGAATCTTTGGAATTACCTGGCTCGGACCGGCTGCGTCGGTCCAGGCACTCCTGGCCTCAGCTACGCACGCGACCTCTACGTCTCCAAGAGACGGGGAAATAATTTTACCAATGAGGTCGATCGTGCTATGAACCGAAGACAGGAACGCCGGGAGGGCCACACTTGATGCCGTTCTTATACCCAGGCCACCGTGACGGATCGGAAGTGTGGCCTGGGTCCAGCTCCTATCCTGTAACGGGCAATTTAGAATTTCTATTATAGTAGTTTTGATAAGTTCGTCGAGACAAAGTAAAAGATCTAAATGATTCCAAAGGGTTGAACACCTTAGAGCATACGTGAATTTAGGGACAAAAAGGCAGAATTTGATGATCCAGTAAGCCATGTGTGGATTTATCTCCTTGAGACGACCAGACGATTCCTTAAATTTAGTTATTTGATCACAAACGAAGCTTGCATAGGAATCGTCCAGAATTGGGGCACCTAGGAGGCGAAGCGATTCGTTATCAATTATTTTAATGTCAGGTGCCAAACTATTGAATTTTGATATCAAATGTTGTTTACTCTCGGTGGAAGAAATATTTGTGTACAGTTCACACTTTGAAAAATTTAGATCCAACCCTATAGACTTGAATTTCTCGATTAAATTTTCGAGATCTGAAAGTACACAATTCGCGTCGCCTCCTAGGGTCCCATCGTCTAAATACCAAACGTTGAATTTTGATGCCAAGGACTTAACGTGTGTGTGAATAGCCAAACTAAAGATAGCCGGTCCGAGCGGGTCGCCTTGCTGACAGCCAACTGCAGAGTGCAGTAGGTGGCCGTTGAATGTAAAATTTGTCGGCCTACTATAGCACTGCCACAAATAGGCATATGTAGCAGGTATATTTTTTTTTATTTCTGTCAGCAAAGCTCCTCGGTCTACTGAGTTGAAGGCGTTCTTTACATCCACCTTCAGAAGCACATCGCCTCCGCCGTGTTTCAGGAAGGTGCGAGTTGCATGTACGGTGGCTTCACATCCTCCCTTGGTCCCGAAACCCAGCTGTAGAGGTTGAAATTCTGCTGTTAAATCAGGCAAAATATATCTACAGCAGATCTTCGAGACCACACGGCGGATTGTATTGCCGATAGCAATGGGCCTGATACCGCCGTCTTTTTTACGGAGCGCACATAGGTTTGCGCCGTATAAAGTGTCAATAATATCAGCGCAAACCTTTCCCGAGAGCATGACGTTAACAAGCCGCGTCATGTTTCCCAGTAGGGTGGTGCTGGCGTCCCCGGCCACACCTAAAATCAAATCTTTAAAATGTTGTGGTGTGAGACCGTCCAGGCCGCCAGCTGAGCCGGGCCTGAAAGACATGATCGCGGCCTGCACGTCCTCTGAGGTGGCCTCGAGAGTGGGCTCCGATGCGTCGGGGGCATCAGGCAGTTGAATTGTGGCCGCTGGAGAAGGCTGTTTCGATTCCAATTCGGCGAGCGTCTCCGGAGTGTCAGGAGCAACTGAATCACTCGAAAAAAGGAGTTGAGCAGCTCCTTTTATGTCACCATCGTTAAATTTGTTTTCAACTTTTTTGGAAATTTTGGTGGGTGTTTTTAGTCCTGAATTGTTATCTAAACTAGGCCTAATGTTGGTTGAGCAGTTGTTTTTAATTTTTTGAGTTAAGGAGCCACTATTCCTTTCTCGCTTGTTTACGTGCAGTGTGCGGTATGAGAAGGTCAAAAGGCTCTCCCAGCTACTTCTGTCATTTTGCTCTACTACAGCCCTAATGTGTGAAGACAAAGAAGTAGCCACACTGCGTCTAGCTCCCCGTGGGATTCTCTTTACTAGAGGGAGGGAACTTTTAAAATTACTAATTTCTTCCCAAAATGGCGAAACAGGCGTAGAGTTTGGGTTTATGTTTGAGCGCTTCGGGGGAATAGAGACTGTTGTTGGGTTTTGAGGAGTAGAGGCATGACTAGGTTTGTGGCACCTACCCTTGTGAATGTTAAGACCTCTCTGTCCTCTAAAATAGCGTGTCTGCGAGCAATCAGGACACTGCACGTAAATTTGGCTCGACGATGACACCTCGGAGTGGTCTTGGGAGTTGGTTTGGGTGGGAGCCAGGCATGGACATGAGTAGGTAACATAAAAGAACACTACACAAAGATTAAAAACACCTATCAATCGAAAAAACACCATACAAAAGACACGGGTGTCCCTTAGTTCATAAACACATTTTTTGTTTTGACGGAAGCTGTCTTCATGACTGCTGTCTAAACGTCACGCGCGCGCAGCGGTGACAAGGCAAGCGGACGCTTATATTGGCCGTGTCCTCAACTACTTTCAAAGTTCAGTTTTGTGGTTCCTCGTTGCGGAGCCAGAGTCGTTAATTACCGTCCATTTTATCTTCGTTCTGCAAGAACAAATATTGGCAAATATTCAATAATTAACAGGTTATGTAGACAACATAATCAACTTTTTGTAAAAGATTCTCAGAAATTCGATTTATTTGAATGTACGCTTAGTAAATTCAGATCAAATTTGATCCAATTAGGGTCAACATCATCCATACCTGAAAATGTAACCTAGTGCCTTTTTTGTTTTTGGTTCCAATAGGTAATCGCGCCAACTTGTAGTCCGTAAGTCTTACATGTTATGTGATGTGAATGTTGTGTTTTTCAGTTATTGGATTCACACTGTGGCTTGATTTATTGTAAATTGTGTCTTTATTTGTAAAGTGTGCGTCTGTTGAAAAACCTAATAAATAAATAAAATAAATTCTGAATGCACAAGTTTTGGTTTTTTATTTTTTATCTATAATAATGTTTTGCAACTCGGATTTGTTTGGAAACAGAACCCTAAAAGTTTTCTTTGATATATATTGATGTAATGCTTTGATGCTGACGTTATAAATTGTGTAGTCGTCATTTGGTTCGGTTATTTATACAAACACAAATCTTTTAGTATTTAAATAATTACATACATAATCAAAGAAATGATTAAAAGTCTTAAGTTAGTTTTGGTGTTATTTATACTCAACTGTGATACTAACTACGCCTATAATAAAAACGGATTATTCAGAATTGAAATAAAAGATAATCCAAGATTCAAAACAGACTACAACTATCATGAAGACACTTTCCTCAAATTCACTGAACGGACGGCCAAATACGGATACGAATCAGAAAAACATACAATTGTATCAGAAGATGGGTATATCTTAAACGCTTTCAGATTCCTTAGAAGACCCCACTGTGTAAAACTGAAGCAACCCCCCGTAATACTTCAACATGGAATTGCTGTCAACTCTATGAATTGGTTGGATCCAGGACCAAAAGCGGGACTAGCTTACCTCTTAGCAGACGAATGCTTCGACTTATGGTTATCTAACTCTAGAGGTACAGAATACTCTCGAAATCATACTAAACTGAATCCAAACACAGACCCTGAATACTGGCAGTTTTCTTTTCACGAAATGGGACTCTATGATTTCCCGGCTACGGTCGACTACATATTGAACAAAACAAATAATATGAAGGTAAATTATGTATGTTACTCGCAAGGTTTCGCTGAGTTTCTAGTTATGTCATCGTTACGGCCTAAATATTTGGAAAAAGTGCACGTTGCCATTGCAATAGCACCTGCGGTGTGGATCTCTAACGTTAGATGGATTTTGCAGCTGATTTCTTACAATTTGAGACTAATTCATGCATTGTTAGACGGCTTAAGCATCCAAGAAGTCCTACACAAGCATTCATTCGTTCAAGAGTTACTACAATTTGTATGCCACTCAAGATTTTCCTATGCAAACAAATTTTGCTCTTTGTTGATTTCCAGCATAGATGGCCCTCACAAAGGATCAATATCTATTGAAACACAGACTGTTTTGTTTGCGCATGTTCCAGACGGAGTATCTTTGAAAAACTTAGTCCATTTAGGTCAGTTGATCATTAGTAATGAATTTAGACAATTTGATTATGAAGCTGAAAATTTTAAACATTACGGACAGAATACTCCACCCGCATATAAATTGAATCACATCAAGGTGCCTATAAATATAATTCACAGCGAGAACGACGAGATAGTTAACAAAGAAGATGTGAAAACTTTCAGAACACACCTCAAAAATGTTCCTGAGATGTACAAAATCTCAGACTCTAGATGGAATCACTTGGACTACGTTTGGAGCAAGGATATTCCTAAATTTTTGTTCCCAAAAATTAAACAGTGGTTAACTAACTATACCTACACAGATAAAGAAAATTAAGTGATCCATAACTGATGAGTTCAGGTATGATAATAAACTGAACTCAGGTAATTCAGTGGCAATGCAGCCACTTGAATTGTAACAATTTTTCAAGATTCTAAGTGCTGTGGTTATACAAATTTTAAAGTTTTAGGTCTTCCTCAAAACTCGTGCCTTCTACTGCCGGATAAAAATATACCATAAAGATTCCATTTCCTTCGCTCTGAAGCAAAACCTGATTATTTTTTTTATCATTTATCCTACACAGTTAAGAAACTTTCCCCAATTATTTACAAGATAAAATTAGTATAAACGTCCGTGCGATTCCATTTATCACTAAGTGTTAACTTCCACCATGAGACACAAAAAAGTCCCCAATTCCGTCCATGTCTCTCCTTACAGTTCTGACTAGCATTTTCACATTGAGCAGAACCCCGGATTTAGCGGGTAATGAAAACATTTAGGAATGGAGACAGGGTACGAGAATGGGTCCTTTATAAAATTAGAATTTACCCATTTAAAGGTTTTTAAATAGGTAAATTCAATGGAAACTGCTTAGTGGACAACATATACGGACACAGTTCGTTCACAAGTATAACGCAGTGGTAAATAATTTCCGTTTGCAAGACGTGACCCTACGTTTGTCTGGGCTGTTTTACTTGAATAGGCCAGCCAGTTTTATATTTAACAGAATAAAAATCATAACTAGTTTTACCTATCATACGTTTTTTTATCTAAAAGTGAACATGAGAAATCTTAGAAATCAAGAAACTGTGATAACTATTTTTATAACTTAGAGTCAAGAACCTAGGATCAACAATCTAGATGTTTATACTACAAATAGTTTCCACAGATATTATGATTTCTCATGTTTACTTTTTGAAAAGACGCGTATTATAAAACAAGTATTGATTTTTATTCCATAGGTGGCGCTAGTTAGCGGGTGTCCTTATGGAATGAAACAATAAATATATAAATAGAAACAATAAATAACAATGAATAGGTATATAACAACAATTATATTTTATTTCTTTTGCTTTGTAGCTCACATCAAATGGGCGTGACAAAATCCAAACTCTATATAGTACATTCGACAGCCGGTCAGCCTTTTAATTTTTGTTCCAAAATTACCCCTATCATAACTGTGTAGAGTGCTAATATGTAACGATCAATGTACTTGAGCTAGTCACAAAAAACGGTTAAGCCAAAGTCAGACTCCCATGACGGATAATGAACTAAAAAAGGAGAAATCTTACCCACCACGATTATATTTATAACCTACACGTAGGAATTTGTCAAATATCGTTATTTATATGGTGGTTCAAAACATATTCGTAAGTAGGTACCTATCCAATTATTCATAATCAAAAATTAAGAAATGCTTACATGAATATTTTAAGCTTATTCTTGGTTAGCTTATTTTTTATTCAATAATTTTGAGGATACATTGAATATTGATTTGAGAATGAGAATATGGCTGTGTGGTGTCGGCCTAGAGAATAGCACCAACCCAATTCTTCCCCCGGGTGTCGTAAAAGGCGACTAAGGGACACAAACCGGGGGGTGGGCAGCAGCGCCCCCTGCAGTACAATTTCACCGAACTGCGATCCCCAACCCGCATGCCCAGCGTGGGGATTATGGGCATTACCCCCTATGATAGCACAACGTGGCGCTCTTTAGGGGAGGGCTATGTCCAGCAGTGGACTAGTATAGCTTGACGACGACGACGAGAATACATAATTTCACCATTTTAACCTTTCAGTCTTCTCGAAAAATAGAAGACAGATATCTACATAATTATTTACGGGATTTTATTAATTGCACATCAGATAAAGTGGACTAGTGGACTAGTATAGCCTGACGATGACGATGACATCAGATAAATAATCACCTATCAATTTGTGTCTATCATTTATATACTTTTTTAAATCAAATAAATTATTTCACTACAAATAAAATAAATGTTGAACCGCAGATAATTCTAAAATATAAGTACATCAGCAGGACATTACTTTTTTTCTCTAATGCGAAACAAATAAAGTCCTGAAGGTACAAAAATACGACAATCACATCATAAATACTGACTGCCCAGCAAATTACCCAGAGCGTGCGTTGATAATAGTCATTCTCATAGCAAAAATATGGGTGCGACGAAGCGCGTACTCGTAGCATAGCGGAGTGCGAAGGAGCGTGTTAGGTTGAACATGGAAGACCGAAATCCAACTCGACATTGTTAGCTCAGTTGGGAGAGCGCTGGCACGGTTAGCCAGACGGGTTCGAGTCCCGGCATGGGTTATACAAAAATAGTAGCTTTATTTAAAAAAAAGACTTACTAGGTATAATGTGCGTTTGTAATTATTAGCTGTGCGTTAAAAGAAAAGCTTTACTTTAAGATAAATAGCGGTACCTACACCACGAATATAAATTGTAGTTTATTTAGTAATATATTGAGTTAAGTATTTTGCTGGGCAATGAGTAAGTTTGATAAGAATTTGGATTATTTTCGGATACATATTTTTTTTTTTTTATTATTTGCATTTAAATACTACCCATTATTTACCTATAGGTATTGAAGTTCTGCAGTCAGGAAGTAGCAGTAAGTATCGTATCCAATAAACAGAACAAGTGAGATGGAAAATAATTTCTTCTATACAATACAATCACCTTAGTCTTGTGTCAAACTAAAACGCTGTGTGATATGGTCACCAGACAAATATTTCGAAAACATGTAAATACACCCAGACAAAGCCATTTGAACGAATGTACGGCGGTCCCAGAGCGCACTTTTTGGATAGTCAAGCCATCATCATCAACCCATTATGTCCTCATTGAGGGGATCGGGTATGCCAATACCTTCCCGGGGGCCAAGTCCAGATTGGTGAAGGCACATTTTTTCCAAATTTCCTTGCTCATCATGTACTTTGATATTCGTGACAAATTATTAATGGCAACAACATAGCGGTGATAATTGAAGGCTTTAAGGATGATTTTTACGAGCGGTTCCGTGCTTCCCAAGGCACGTTAAGAAGTTGGTGCTGACTGCCGTCGATAGAAGACAGTTCTTAAGCCAAGCCTTAGGGGGGCTTGAAATCTTCTGACAGTGGAACGTTGTATAACTTTTATAATAGTAATAAATAAACTGTGGAACGACTTCAGGTGTGGTTTTATTTGTAGATTAAGTATAATATTTTAATAAAACAGAAAAACTGGATAAAAAAACGGATGAGCAGGTAAAAAGTCAGATCTGGTCAAAGGGTAAAGTAGTAGTGGTGAAAAATGAGGGAAATCGAAGAATGTGTGACGTACATAATTTAAATATTTGAAAATGATAGATAGAAAAGAAGTAAAAATGGTGTGAAGAGGTTTGCACCGTTACAACAGTAAACCAGACACTAGTCTTACAACCCTCCACCAATCCGGACTTGGCCCCCGTGGTGGTGCAGTATGCCCTATACCATCCTCAAGGAAGAGACCCGTGCCCCTCGGTGGGGAAATAACGGGTTTTCGATGATGATTATGAACATTGACAACGACTATATAGTTTTAAAAACCTATTTAGAGTTCCAATACTCTCTGTCTTACGTACAGGCAGCGTAGTGCAGAGAGTATTTGTAAAGAGGTTCGAAATTTCACTGATGCCGGTGAGTCGCCCATTAGCTCAGTTGGAAAGAGCGCTGGCACGGATAGCCAGAGGTCGCGTGTTCGAGTATTTATTGATTGATTTATTTATTTATTTATTTATTTATTTATTTATTTATTTATTTATTTATTTATTTATTTATTTATTTATTTATTTATTTATTTATTTATTTATTTATTTATTTATTTATTTATTTATTTATTTATTTATTTATTTATTTATTTATTTATTTATTTATTTATTTATTTATTTATTTATTTATTTATTTATTTATTTATTTATTTATTTATTTATTTATTTATTTATTTATTTATTTATTTATTTATTTATTTATTTATTTATTTATTTATTTATTTATTTATTTATTTATTTATTTATTTATTTATTTATTTATTTATTTATTTATTTATTTATTTATTTATTTATTTATTTATTTATTTATTTATTTATTTATTTATTTATTTATTTATTTATTTATTTATTTATTTATTTATTTATTTATTTATTTATTTATTTATTTATTTATTTATTTATTTATTTATTTATTTATTTATTTATTTATTTATTTATTTATTTATTTATTTATTTATTTATTTATTTATTTATTTATTTATTTATTTATTTATTTATTTATTTATTTATTTATTTATTTATTTATTTATTTATTTATTTATTTATTTATTTATTTATTTATTTATTTATTTATTTATTTATTTATTTATTTATTTATTTATTTATTTATTTATTTATTTATTTATTTATTTATTTATTTATTTATTTATTTATTTATTTATTTATTTATTTATTTATTTATTTATTTATTTATTTATTTATTTATTTATTTATTTATTTATTTATTTATTTATTTATTTATTTATTTATTTATTTATTTATTTATTTATTTATTTATTTATTTATTTATTTATTTATTTATTTATTTATTTATTTATTTATTTATTTATTTATTTATTTATTTATTTATTTATTTATTTATTTATTTATTTATTTATTTATTTATTTATTTATTTATTTATTTATTTATTTATTTATTTATTTATTTATTTATTTATTTATTTATTTATTTATTTATTTATTTATTTATTTATTTATTTATTTATTTATTTATTTATTTATTTATTTATTTATTTATTTATTTATTTATTTATTTATTTATTTATTTATTTATTTATTTATTTATTTATTTATTTATTTATTTATTTATTTATTTATTTATTTATTTATTTATTTATTTATTTATTTATTTATTTATTTATTTATTTATTTATTTATTTATTTATTTATTTATTTATTTATTTATTTATTTATTTATTTATTTATTTATTTATTTATTTATTTATTTATTTATTTATTTATTTATTTATTTATTTATTTATTTATTTATTTATTTATTTATTTATTTATTTATTTATTTATTTATTTATTTATTTATTTATTTATTTATTTATTTATTTATTTATTTATTTATTTATTTATTTATTTATTTATTTATTTATTTATTTATTTATTTATTTATTTATTTATTTATTTATTTATTTATTTATTTATTTATTTATTTATTTATTTATTTATTTATTTATTTATTTATTTATTTATTTATTTATTTATTTATTTATTTATTTATTTATTTATTTATTTATTTATTTATTTATTTATTTATTTATTTATTTATTTATTTATTTATTTATTTATTTATTTATTTATTTATTTATTTATTTATTTATTTATTTATTTATTTATTTATTTATTTATTTATTTATTTATTTATTTATTTATTTATTTATTTATTTATTTATTTATTTATTTATTTATTTATTTATTTATTTATTTATTTATTTATTTATTTATTTATTTATTTATTTATTTATTTATTTATTTATTTATTTATTTATTTATTTATTTATTTATTTATTTATTTATTTATTTATTTATTTATTTATTTATTTATTTATTTATTTATTTATTTATTTATTTATTTATTTATTTATTTATTTATTTATTTATTTATTTATTTATTTATTTATTTATTTATTTATTTATTTATTTATTTATTTATTTATTTATTTATTTATTTATTTATTTATTTATTTATTTATTTATTTATTTATTTATTTATTTATTTATTTATTTATTTATTTATTAGATACACAAAACAGTATTACGGACATAAATTACAAATATGAAATGACAAAAACACTCAACTCAATCCATAACACCAACACATGTGCATACAGCATGATAAATTACATTAATTTTAATAAAATTACAAATTATACTTAGAATTACAAATGAACCTATTTAGAGGCTAAAATTTGTTCCTTAGCACGGGTTAGTGCATTAAAAATAAAAATAGTGTAATTACAAATGAATTTAAAAAAACTTAAATAATTAATTTATTGAAAGCATTAAATTACATCGGAGGCAAGGATATTTGCCATTTTGAACTTAAACCATGCGAGTGAGTCGCATATTCCTATTCATAAAAAGAAAATGAGACGATTCACACCTGAAGATTTAGTTGCAGCTTCTTCAATTGTAATAATTTGCTGAGTTTCTAAGCATTACGTTTAAAAAGAGAATAAACGTAATGCTTAGAAACTCAGCAAATTATTACAATTGAAGAAGCTACAACTAAATCTTCAGGTGTGAAAAACAAGATTTTTGAGGAACACAAAGAACTTTAAAAAGAGAATAAAGTTCTTTGTGTTCCTCAAAAATCTTGTTTTCTTGGTATCAGAAAAAATGTGCACTAAAGGATCCAGTTTGTTTGCCAAAATACCTGATTTATACTGTTTTTTTTTCATTCGTTCGTTGTCAACCCTTGTATGTCCCTACTGCTGGGGCACGGGTCTTTTCGTGCATCGCAGGAAGGTTAGGCCATACTCCACCACGGGGGCCAAGCCCGGATTGGTGGAGGATTGTAAGACAGTGGCGGGCCTTACTGTCAGAAGTTTATCTGTTGGTGTAAATAATAAAAAAATAAAGTTAAGTGCCACTCTCCTCAATGAAATAACCTACGGTAAGATTATACAAGTAGAAATGTAATTTAAATATCATGACATTTTCTTTTATCTTTCCTTTACTTAAGTAACTTTTTTGCCATATAACTTTGCAGTTATCAAGCCGCCCATAAGGCCTCTGACATCCCTTAACGACCGCCATTACACGACAGCCGGCACCAACGGCTTAACGTGCCTTGCGATGCACGTAAGCGCTCGGAAAAATGCCACCAGCGGTAGTCACGGGACGGTCACCCATCCTGCACCCGACCGCGCCTGTTGTTGCTTGACTCAGGTGATTGATTCCAATCACTCGGTTCGCCTAGGCTACGAGCGCTTCCATAACATACAATCACTTATCTTGGTCTCAAACTCCGGATATCGAAAGTGTGGAAATACACCCAGAATGCGGCCATTTGTGCCAATGTACGGCGGCCCTCCGTGGGAATCAAACACAAGGTAAACTACCATCAAATCTCCCGCATGGTAATCAGATGCGATTACATTACCTACCTCTAAAGTCTATACCTCGATGGCAAAGCCGAAGCTAAAGCCAATTAAACCAAGTTAAGACTTGAAATTTGTGGAAAGCCTACAATTTTGAAAGTGGAAAACCTTGACTTGTGTAAGATTACTTATCGTGTTAATTTAGAGTAACTACTTTAGTAATAATTTAATAGCAGTTAGGTCTAGTACCTACTAACTAGGTTTGAGAAGGTAGGTACCTATTATCACTACAGTCAGTTTTTTTTATTATAGATTTTATTCACTACCTGAACTGACCATGCGATCCCCAATCCACATGCCCAGCATGGGGATTATGGGCATTACCCCCTATGATAGCACAACGTGGCGCTCTCTAGGGGAGGGCTATGTCCAGCAGTTGACTAGTATAGCCTGACGACGACGACCTGACCATTAGCAATGTTAAATTGATTATTAGTGACTATACTTTTAATATATTATTATTATGTATCTAGTTTATAAAACATTATTATACGTTTATAAAACAAGTTCAAACCGTTACTATAAAAGAAGAAAGTTACTTTTGATTGCATGAAACACCTATTGATGCAGTGTTGCCAAATCTACAGACTATATTTTTATGCACAAACCATAGCATGCCATCATAGAAGGACAAGAAACATGTTTAGTTGTTCAACTTATCATAAAATTTCGTCATGAAAGTCTTCATTTACCTATTTTTTACGATTTTTTATTCTCCTTTGTTACTGACACCACAGACTGAATCAGTTGACATAGAAATTTGAACAAGATATTCCTTAGTACTTGAAATCTTAGCAATCATCAATCACTAAGGTTAGGCAACAACATGCGATGGTTGGTTCTGGATGGCTGACCATCTTTTGACTACCGCATGTTAAACCGTTGGTGCTGGCTGCCATGTAATGGCAGTCGTTAAGCTATGTCAGAGGCCTTATGGGCGACTTGATAACTTCTGACAGCAACTTGATAACTTCTGATCCGAACTTGAGCCCAGTGGTGTAATATGGTCTAACATTCCTGCGGTGCAGGAAGAGAGCCAGCAGTGGGGACATACAAAGGTTATCAATCATAATTTACCCGGACAATACAGCGACCAAAAGCTAGTAAGTCAATAAACTTTTTGTAGCTATGTACGTAAGCATTTCATAAAAAAAACTAGTAATCATGAACGGATTGAGTAGGTATAATTTGAAACAATCAGAAATTGGTCTTGGTCTTGGTAATGTAATAAAAAAATATCGACGTATTAGTTCTGCTCCTGTAGTAGGCAGCGACAGACCTACGCTACGTATGCCAGTTCCTGATCCCCATTTGAGTGCCTTTTAGAGGCTGTTTATAAGTTGTCAAGTGCAGCCCATTAGAATCGGTCTAGCTATCGGTGGCCACTAGATGAGAATGACCTATGTCAAAAAGAAATACCTAGTATGCTTGTGGGATGACTTTGTCCAGAAGTGGACGAAGCGGTCTTGGCGACGATTGGGCAAACAAACTTACAGACAGAAAAAAAGATAATATTAACATTTGATTGTTTATAACAGCTTTACTTAATTGACAAAAAAATCTCCAATGCCAAGGAGCAGAATTAAGTAGCTAGGTACCACCTTGAGTTAGGAAATAAGTTAATACTGTATAACTGGAACCTCAGTCAGTTTCTAAAGAAATATCTCGGTGCAATGTGTAAGAAAATTCAGTTATTTCTTGTGATATTGATACTCAAGTGTGGCACTTACTATGCTTACAATAAGGACAAATTATTGAGACTTGAGTTTAAAGACAGATCTAGTAAGAACTATGAAAACAATTCCCTCGAATTCACTGAACGGGCGGCTAAATACGGATACGAATCAGAGAAACATACAATCGTAACAGAAGACGGATATATCCTCACTGCTTTCAGATTGCATAAAAGACCTCACTGTGTGAAACTGAAACAGCCCCCTGTAATACTTCAACATGGACTTTCTGTCAACTGTATGAGTTGGGTAGATGCAGGGCCAAAAGCTGGACTAGCTTACTTATTAGCGGACGAATGCTACGATTTATGGTTGCCAAACTCCAGAGGAACAGAATTCTCTCGAAGTCACACCAAACTGAACCCCGACAGAGATCCTGAATACTGGCAGTTTTCGTTCCACGAAATGGGACTGTACGATTTTCCAGCGACGATCGACTATATCTTAAACAAAACAGATAATGTAAAGATAAACCACATTTCTCATTCCCAAGGTGGAGCTGAGTTTCTAGTTATGGCCTCATTGAGACCTGAATATTTGGAGAAAATTCACGTCGCTATAGCTATGGCGCCTGCGGCGTGGGTCTCGCACGTTAGATGGGATTTGCAACTACTTGCTCGTAATTGGAAACTGTTCGCCGCATTGTTGGATAGTTTTGGAATTCAAGAAGTTTTACACAGACATTCAATCATTCAAGAGTCCGCGCAGTACGTGTGTGAATCAGAATCATTCTTTTTGAAGAAAATTTGCTCTTTCTTAGTTTCCAACTTAGATGGGCCGCATGAGGGTTCAATACCTATTGCAACACAGACTGTCCTTTTTGCACACTCTCCTGACGGTGTGTCGCTGAAAAACTTAGTGCATATGGGTCAAATAGTTTCTAGTAAGGAATTCAGGCAGTTTGATTATGAGACCGAAAATTACAAGTATTACGGTAGAAATACTCCTCCTAAGTATAAATTAAGGCACATCAATATCCCTATGCCCATAATTTACAGTGATAATGACCAGCTCGTCCACCCGGAAGACGTAAAAATTTTTCAGAAACACTTTAAAAATATTCCAGAGGTATACAGAATCCCCGACGCTAAATGGAATCACATGGACTCCATGTGGAGTAAGGACGTTGCTATTGTTTTGTTTCCTAAAGTTAATGAGTTGTTAACCAACTACACTTATACAGAGAAAGAAAACTATTCTAAACTAAATTAGAAAACTAAACTAATAAAAAAGGGTACAGCCGAAAATTTCGTTCTACACTCAAAAGACTGTCTTAATAAACTACATTAATTTTGCGGTCTCTCGATGCAATTTAACATCCTTTGCACCAAGTTTCGAAGCTGATTCCCAGCCATTCCGTTTATCAGCTCATGGAGTGTAGTTAACGCTGGTTTACATCATTTTACTCCTTAATAAACTCCTTCAGGGCGTATGCATCAGCTATGGAATAGTGTTTTTAACGACACAGATAAAAAAATGCTGAATTGAAACACGAATGATCAGTAATATAAATACTATGTCACTAGAATTGTCCAAATTACACACACATAGGAGAGTCGAGTAATTATAGTGCAAAAAAGCAAAAATATTTTGTGTAAAGTTTAAAAGAAATTATTTTACTGTTATTATAATAACGTACGTAATACAGAGAATATTGTAAAGAGGTTCGAAATTTCACTGATGTCGTGAGTCGCCCATTGGCTCAATTGGTAGAGCGCTGGTACGGATAGCCAGAGTTTGCGGGTTCGAATCCCGGCATGGGTGAAATTTTTAGCCTCTAAATAGGTTTTTAAATATATTGTCATCAAAACTAACTGACCGAATAAGAAAGAATAAATCTTATTCGCCTTATTTAATTGCGTTTATTTGCTCAAGCAGTAAATGTTTAAAACAATACACAATAATTGAAAATGTAAAAACTTTATGTACAAAATATAATTTCAGTCACTTATGAACTAATAAAATGTTTTCGGTTTACTTTTTATTCTATTAAGCTAGCATTTTATTAGATTAAACTCAGTTAAATTTTGCTTTGTGTTCTTTATTACACGTAAATAAGTTTATTAGAAGTATATAAACAAAGAGCAAATATTTTGTTATCTTTATTTACTCTAGGGACTTTTGTACACATTAAAGAAACGATTACAGCCCCTTGACAGCATCATAATTATACCTCTTATAACTCCACCACCACCAAATAAATAAAATGTCCTTAAAATAAACTTTTGTTCAAATCAAATCAAAATAGCCTTTATTCACCAAATATTACATTTAAAATTATTGCTAACATTTTCATGCATTATGATTAGTAATAGGTATTGAAATAAATTTAAATATTTTGCATCAAAATTCATTACATTCATTAAATTCAATTACATTCATTATATTCAAAATTCGACATTACATTTCATAGGTATTAAATTAAATTAGCTACAATGAATTAAATAAAATTAATTTGAATAATTTTGTTTTGTTTTATTTCATTTGTATATGTATTTATTTGGGCTGTCCTAGGACATAGGCCTCCTCCAAGCTTTTCCAAGTGTCTCTGTCTAGAGCTAGCCTTCTCCACCCTACCGGCAAGTCATCTTCCCACCTTTTCTGTGGCCGGCCACGTTTCCTTTTCCTATCTCTTGGGTACCATTCAGTGATTCTCTTGCTCCATTTATCTGCTGCGTCTCTCATCATGTGGCCAGACCATCGCCATTTTAACTGTCTTATTTTTGTAATAACATCATGAATTTTTGTTCTCTTCTGAATATCTCTTATTCGTTGCTTATCTTTAAGTTTCATGTGAAGCATACTTCTCTGCATTGAGTTCTGGCATACCTTTAATTTAGTCTCCATTTCTTTTGTGAGATACCATGTTTGGCAGCCATATGTTAGGGCGGGTAGGATGCATGTGTTGTAGAGTTTACTTTTTTCTGCTATAGGCACTTTTTTGTTTTTCATTATATTCTTCATCGACCAAAATTTCTTCCAAGCGTTGTTTGTTCTTCGTAAAATCTCTTTCTTCATTGAGTCTACTGGGGATATGAGTTGTCCAAGATAAATGTATTCTGATACGTATTCTATTTCTTTCCCGTCTGTAATGATTTGTTCCTGGTTACTATTTGTCATTAGCTTGGTTTTTGCAGTGTTCATTGTTAGTCCAGTTTTCCTGCTTTCATTTGCCAGTTCCTGTATCATTGTTTCCAGTGATGTGGGGTTATTTGCAAAGATGACTATATCGTCCGCGAATCTTAAGTGATTTAGATGGGTTCCATTTATGACTAGGCCATGGTTTTCCCAGTTTAACTTCCTAAATATACCTTCCAGGGTTGCTGTAAAAAGTTTGGGAGACATTGGGTCTCCTTGTCTCACTCCTTTGAGAATTTTGAATATTTCTCCTTCTTTTTCTAGCTTTACTTTGGCCTTGCTGTTTTTGTAAATCTCTTTAACGTTTCTGATGTATTGTGTGTCTATCCCTTGTTCGTCTAGTGCTTCCCATAGATTTTTATGTCTTATAGAATCAAATGCTTTGTTATAGTCAATGAAAGCTATATAGTATGGACACCCATATTCATTGCTATTTTCTATTACTTGGCGTACAACGTGAATATGGTCTATAGTCGAGTAGTTCTTGCGAAATCCGGCTTGCTCTTGTGGTTGGTTTCTTTCTAGTTCGGCTGACATGCGTCCCAGGATTACTTTTGAAAAGATTTTGTAGAGATTGGTCATTAGACTTATGGGCCTGTAGTTTCCTATTTCGCTTTTGTCCCCTTTCTTGTGAAGGAGTATGATGGTTGAGGTTGTCCATTGCTTCGGTATTTCTTCCCGGTACATGATTTCGTTGAACAATTTTGTTAATTGTGGGAGTAGCACCTCAACAGATCCTTTTAGTATTTCGTTACTAATCTGGTCTTCTCCTGGCGCTTTACCCACTTTCTGCGATAGTATTGCATGTCTTATTTCGCTATCTAGGATCGGTGATATGTGTTCTTGAGCTTCGTCTTCGTCCAGTGTGTTTCTTTCTTCGCCGTTTTCCTCTGTATCTTCATATAGTTTACTGTAAAACTGCGTCGCGCTTTCTCTTATTTCTGATCTTGATGATATAATTTGCTTTCTTTCTCTATTTGTATGTTTGATGTTTGCTATCCATGTTGTTTTTTCTCGTAGGATCTTTAAAGCTTTCTTTATTCCTCCTGTTTTTCTTATTTCGTTTCTTATAGTTTCTAGTTGAGTCTGTTTTCTATGGTTTCGTATTTTACGTGTAATGTCTTTACTGATTTGAGTGATTTCTTTGGCTTTATTTTTCCTGTCGGAGAACAATTCTGTTCTTTGTTTTATTAGTTCTTTCGCTTCTGTGCCGACTTTATCCTTTCTTTGGCTACATAGGTATCTTGTGGCAAAGTCCTTTAACGTGCTTTCGAGGGTGTCGTATCTTTCTTGAATGGTTTTGGCATTATCTACTATTTCCATGTTAGTTTGAAGTTCTATTAAGAAGTCTTTCGGTATAGGTATTATTACTTCACAGCTCTTTCTTTCTATGGTTTTCCTTTTAATTTTTGGACCCTTGTTAAGTATTTTTGCTCTCAACAGTCTGTGGTCAGTGTGAAAGTTAAATTTGTTGACAGTGTCTACATCGAGGAAGCTTTCAGGGAGATTTGTTAAGATAAAGTCAATCACGTTGTAGGTCCTACCATCTGGAGCAGACCATGTCCATTTCCGCTTTTCATTTTTTTTGTAGAAGCTGTTCATTATAGATAGTCTATGTTCTTGAGCAAAAAATACTAGTCTTTGACCATTATCGTTTCTTTTGCCAGAACTGTGGTTTCCTACAATAGTTTCCTCATCACATAGTTGTTTTCCGATTTGTGCGTTGAAATCTCCCATCACAATTACATTCTTGCCAAGATTGCTCATGATCTCATTCAGGTCGTTGTAAAATATGCCTTTTTCTTCTTCCTTAGCCTGTTCTGTTGGTGCATATGCTTGAACTATGGACCATATATGTTTGTAACCTGGTAGTTTGAGACTCAGCATTGCTATTCTGTCAGATTTCCCAGTAAACTTTTCAATATATTCTTGCATATTTTTATTTGCTAAGAATCCTACTCCATATTTTCCTTGCTGTTCTCCTTTGTAATAGAAGATATAGTCTTTGTGATCTTCAATTTCTTCTCCTATTCTGCGAACTTCGCTTAGGCCTATAATATCCCAGTTGATTTCTTTCAGTGCTTCTTCTAGTTCTATGAGTTTTTCGTCTGTTCTTAATGTTCTTGTATTAAGTGTAGCAATAAGAATGTTATTTTTCCTTTCTGGTTTTATTATTGTTTTATTTTTCTGATTATTTGCATAGCATTCTGTTCGTTCTTTTGTTTCTGTTGGTTCTTTTGTTTCTTGAATAGTAGTGAGCTTGGAGGGTTTTAGTCTACTCTGCCCGCGGGGACCAGCCGTATTGGGAGAGGTATGGTTATGGTTGTGGTTTGTTTGTATTTTAGGGCTCTTGATTGGTTGCTACTTATTTAGCAAGGAGTAAGATTTGGCTCTCATCACAGAAAACGCATCCACCCTGTTTACTTTGGAGGCTGGTATTGTTTCAGATTCATTTTCATCTGGACCCTGTGTAGTTTCAGTCATTGGTGGGGTGGTGGTTTTTCTTTTTCTTTTTTCAGCATCCTTTGTTTTAGGTAGCACGACCAATTTGTCGTAATTTATGAAGGCGGTATTTCCCTTTCTTTTTTCGATTTCTACTTGTTTGCTTAGCTGCCTTCTCACTTCCATGATTTCTTTTGGATAGTCTGGCTTAATTTTTATTTCATTTAGCATTCTTTTCTTTTGCATAATTAATGTTTTTATGTTCTGTGACATGAGACGTACACAAACCGGTCTAGGAATTTCTCCATGTCCAATTCTATACGTAGCGTCGATATCTCTTTCTTCCATATTTATTCCAGTTTCATTGTTAATAATATCTACGATTTTTTTTCCAATATTTTCATCTTTGTGTTCTGGTAGTTGGTATATTATTATATTGTTCCTTTTTTTGTCCTTCTCAAGGTTCAAAACGGATTTTTCTAATTTTTCGACTTTTTCTCTCAAAACGATGTTTTCCAGTTCGATTTGCTGTAGTCTTGCCTCGAACATACCCTTTAAAGAGTTAGTTACTTTTTCGTGTATTTCCTCTGCCTGCTGGTCCAGTTTCACAGTAAGTTTTTCCATAAGTAGATCAAATTGTCGCTCCATTTTTGTTTTTGGGATAATTTATATCTTTAGGTATGGTATCACTATTTTTTTTTTTTGTGGCAACACTAATTTCTCGTTTCAGAATGTGAGTGACAGTCTGACAGTTTATTATTGAGGGTAGGTAGTTAATCTTCTGTGGTTTGTAATTTATTTTGAAGACAGTGTCACAGTGTGAATTCTTTTTTTACATGTACCTTCAAGTTGTTTGGTGTTCCACGTTTTGTGATTTTCAAATGCCGATAATTTTCTTTTTACTTGCTTCTAAGGTGAATCTCCAATATATGGTGCAATACGCAGTTTTAACTTTCCGGTGTTGTGGAGTCCGTGATCACTTTGTGTCTTTTGGCAGTTTTTGGCTCTAAGTTTCGTAAGAGTGCAAGTTTTGGATGTTTATCACTTGACAGCTGTCACAGATATTAAACTTTTGTTACTAGCAGTAATATCAAAAGTATACAGAAGCTCAGCCGCGCTACGGTTTGACTACAAATAATTAAAATCCACTTTGAATAAAACCTTTTCATTTCATCTCACTTCACTTCATTCTTAATTAGTGAGATATCAAGAGCTCACTTGATATATCATTCATTGATCTTGATTTTATTTCGTCGTATATCACAAAATGATTCTGTTGTGTGAATTTTATACTTATGCAAATATTTAGGCTTTCCCAGCACCTATACCACTAGCCTACACTATGTAAAAACAAACATTGTCCCAGGCACTGCACCGTCCGAGTAGGCCCTTCACTCATCTAGTGTGAGAGAAGATGCCTCTGCACGTTGTATAAGGACCAGTTTCTGAATTGAGAATTTCGCTAAGTAAACTGTTAACTATAGTGCTGTCTCTTACAATTTCTTAGAAAAGAGCGTGACAGAATATTACTTAAGCATTTACTTAGTGAAATCCTGAATTCAGAAACCAGCCCTGAGTCGTCTCATTCCGTAGATGCAGATGCCAATGCAGAAGAATGTAGCTATTCATAATGAGTTGATGGTCCATGCCTAGGCTTCCATACTCCCTGAATACAGCCCCGGTGTCGGTATCTACGGAGAAAAGAGCTGAATATGATGACGCGTTGGAGGACTTGTTGAAGTCAGATATTAATGTAGAGTTTCAATACCACCCACCACTGGGTACCACAGGACACTGCGCTTCCAGACTTCCTGTCTTCGTCGCTTTTCAAAATAGTGAAGAAAAGTATTATACAGAGCAGGAAGTAGTATTACACTCGTGTGCTTTCGGCGAAAACCGAAGCCTACTCTAGAGCCCGAAGTATATTCTAAAAGATAGTAGACTGTACAACTATTTATCGCCACAGACTTTATACAAGACATACCAAACAAATATAAATTAACCAACGACCATAAAGTAAGACATAAAACAAAACGTATGAGAACAAGGGGCGATAAGACAGCCTTTATCCTCGGTCTTCACTGTAGATACTGTAAACCTTTTGCCTACAACGTGCGGATATAGTGGGAGACATTCGTTGGTATTGGATCGGGTAGAGTCAGGCAAAGTTAAGGTCCGACCACCTCTGAGCATTCAATACAATTATTTCGGAGGCGCGGTAACTTGCAGCAAATGCGCATGCACATTCTCTGTCAAATTAGCTACGTCAGTCACTCTAGATTGTTAGAGTAATGAAAAAAATTAAAAAAAATATTAGAAGTGAACGATTTGAAGACACGCGCTCCCAGATCCAAGTCGAAGTAACCGAATGCGATCGGGATCATAAAATACTGCCCACAACACTGGTTTTCGCCGTAAGCCTGTGAAAGATTAATTGATATCGACCCTTGGTAAGTCCTCACCGCTGGGGCACGGGTCACTTTCTGCATCGCAGGAAGGTTAGGCCATACTCCACCTCGGGGGCGAGCTCGGGTTGGTGGAGGATTGTAAGACGGTGGCGGGCCTTACTGTCAGAAGTTGTCGGACCGTCAGATATCTGACGTAAAATAATGTAGACATCTTTTCGTAGATAGAGTAGAACTATAGATCAATGCACAGTGTAACCGTTTTCACGTCGGTGAATATTATTTGTTTGTGTGCGTGAATGTTGCCACAATAAAAGTGAATTGCCGTAATGAGGGATAAAATATTTCAGTCGTTCATAGGCCATGAATAAAAATGCAGATTAAGTTTTGAATTTTATTAATCATACATGTCTGACAATTGTTTGCAGAACGTAGCAAACGTTTTATAAACAATTGTCATTTTGTATTATTAAAAATACGTTTTATTTTACACGTTTAAATTTTACAAGTTAAGGCGCTTAGGGACGCTATCTAGGACCACCAATGGAATACAATCATAAACTGTTTTATTAATAAGTTTTTTTCATATAAAAATTCACCATATAAAAAATCTTTCGAAGGGTACCTCAGACCACCAAAATGTACATTTTGTCGAAATGTAGAGAGCATATTTGAGCATTTGATGTAGGTGACCAGTTCTCTCTTCTAAATGCTAGCACCCATTTTTCCAGAACAGAACTATTTTGAAGAAATCTTGAAAAGAAACATTGCTAATATTAATAAATATTGTAATACATTAAAATATAATAAGTAATAACTTTAGTATTATTATTCGCGATACTCATACATAGCTGTTGTATATTGAACGGTTCGATTATTTATAAGGGAAATAAGGTAATTACGTTTTACCTAATAAACGATCGCGGCTAGACGGTATTGTACGAGATTCATTGATACAAATTCAAATTTGAATTCTATACAGAATTCAAGGGCACATTGCTTGCGGCAGAATGCACAAAAACACCGAAAGGGTTCTTGCGATAAATTCGAGTTGACACATTTTCTGCTGAGTGGAATGAATGCTGAAAAATTATATGGGCAACAAGTCACATAGGAAGGCGATGCAGCTATCTAACAAAGCATCAGGATATTATATTTGATAATTCAGTGCTGTAGCCGTAATGTTTCTGTCTCTATTGTTTTTATTATAGATTTCGATATCAACCCTTGTATGTCCATAACTCTGGAGCACGGGTCCTGCATCGCAGAAAGGTTAGGCCATACTCCACCGCAGGGGCCAAGCCCGGGTTATAGTTTTAGGTACATTTGATTTTTAATAACGATACATTAAGTATTAAAGATTCATAATATATTTTGATTACGTTTGTAACTTAATATCTGTACAAGGACAAGCCGTCGAAGTCTGGGACTTCGAGTTAAGTAATGATCACGCAGCGTTGCCAGATATACGATTTAAATCGTATTCATACGATGTTTTACATTTATGTTGCATATACTCGTACGATCAAGGGGCAGAAATCGTACGTAAACATATGACTTTTTTTAGATTTTATTCAACCAAAGTACTAATACCAACATAGCACGTCACTATTTATTCTTTTACTTACTAAGTAGCAACCCTTAATTAAGGTAAATCTAACTAATGTGCGACGTTACCGGTTACTCGTTTTTGTGACACAGATTATGAACGCTGCTTCAGTTCAGTCAATCTTATTAAAACAAAGATCCGAAATAGGCTGAGCAATGAAACTCTAAACGGCACACTTTTGGCAAAACAACATATTAAGCGCTATGGGTGTTGTGTGGATTTTTCTCAAACAAGAGCAATAATATTAACATTACAGTAAAACCCTTTACGGGGAAAAATAAAAACCTAAAAATAATGTGTTTATGTTTAATCGATTGTTTACTTTAAAGTAATAAAAAAAAGGTTTTGAAAACGTTCTGTTTTTTTAGCAGCCTTCTTAGGGAATACTACTTTTTATTTTCCCATCGTACGGTCGCTTATAATTATAACGTCTGCCAACACGGTCAAGTAATGATCGGGATTTTCGACATAAACGGATGGCAACATTTTTTTACCCTTCGTTTTTTTAGGTTAGGAAAGAAAATTCTATTAAATTGCTTTTCTTACGGATTAGTTGCAAAGCTACTAGTTGAAACTTAACTAAAATACTCAACATAAGGCAACTTTGGGCTTAACAATAATTGAAACACAATAATTACTTACCTATCAAAGGAAACTTCCCCGAAAGCTCTTTCTTAACAATTTCTGCATACGAGTACACTACAATTCACCATACTTTCTCTATTTAGGTCACTTTTAATATATCATTTCACAAATACACGGTTGCTCTTCGAAACGGCTAGCGTAGCGTTAAATATGATAAAATTTTCAAAATCTTGTCGTTTGTTTGCCCCCAAAAACGTCAACTTGACACTGGGGGCAAACAAAAAAAGCAGTTACACTTTTGCTGTTTACTCTATCTCTTTCTCACCCATGGTCGCTACGAAGTTTGTTTCATTTAAAACTTGTATGTGTGCGCTGTGGCTTGCTCTATAGTTTTACTCCCTCTACGCATCTTTTACTGCCTTCGTCCCTAATTTAAATATGATTTTCATAGGATAGGTAGAGAACACTTTATTGCACAACCAGAAAAAAGGATACAACCATGATTTCTTAAATCTACGTATTATACTCTTTTTAATGCACTAACCCGTTCTAAGGACAATTATAAAACCTATTTAGAAGCTAAAAATTCCACCCATGCCAGGATTTGAACCCGCGACCTCTGGCTATCCGTGCCAATGCTCTTTCCAATTGAGCTGATGGGCGACTCACCGGCATCAGTGAAATTTCGAACCTCTCTACAATATTCTCTGTATTACGTACAGGCAGCGACATCTGGCTGAAGTAATTTGCACCACTTGCAACCCCGAGTACCTACTTTGCAGTTAGGTTTAAACATCGGAATGATATCGCTATACCCACATGATTATATTATTAGGTCGCGGGTTCGAATCCCAGCATGGGTGGAATTTTTAGCCGATAAATAGGTTTTTAGAAAATATATTGATACCAAATAGCAAAAGAGTGCGAGAATATAATTACAAAGTGTAGACCCTCTTCATGACCATCACATTCACAATAAGCTTACGAAGTCACGGGCAGACGTTGGTTTATTAGGTATTACGGTAACCTGAGCACTCGCATACTTGATTTGACTTCAAGGTGACAAATTTATTCAAAAGTGAGCGCAGACTTTAACACCTTGCACTTAAATAAATTAGTCGTTCTCTACATATACGTTGTTGAACATTGCTTGACGTGAACTTAATTTTTTTGTCTGTGGTCATGACACGATACATCGTCTTCTTTTTACCCGACTGCGGCGAAGCCCAAAAGGCGGGTAATGTGTTTAGTGCGTATGTATGTATGTATGTAAGTATGTCCGATTCTATGTTCCCTCATAACTCCTTAACCAATGGTCAGATTTTGTTAAACAAGGTGTCATTCGATTCGGCATCCTTGCGCGGGTGTCATAGGCTATATAAAATCATAATTATGCGATCAGAACCGTGACGAAAAATTAAATTCGTTAAGAAGCTTCGTTAAAGTACAGCAAGGAGCCACTAGTTGGCGCTGTTATATTTAGTTTATTGAATTCGAATGCTTATTTTATTGAACTACCCCTAACAGGTGTGAAATGTTTAAAACAGAATTTTGCGGATGACATAGGTTACATAAAATCAGCATTAATAGACAACCAACGGAACAAAAAATAACATTTACTTCTACGCAATTAAAGTACCACTTTTTGCCACTAGATGACGCTGCTATATTTTATTTATTCTAGTACATGTGTATACATAATTTTGGCTTTGGTCTACATGTAAACAAACCAATTATAGAATCGGTGCAAATACGGAAAGAAATAATTCCTATAAAGTGGTTTGATCGTTCTAGATCATTCATTTAATTAAAAAAACCGGCCAAGTGCGAGTCAGACTCGCGCACCGAGGGTTCCGTACAAACCTGTATTATAGACCTGAGATATTTGGTATGAATTTCAATTTAATACCTCTACGCGTTTATGAGGAAATGGGTAGTAAGTTTAAAATTATTAAAAAAAAATATATTATGTGATGTAACAAAAAATTTATGGTTTTCGTAATTTTTCCTTTATCTATGCTATAAGACGTTGCTTCGTACCAAATTTCAAGATTCTGAGTTCACGGGAAGCACCCTGTAGGTTTTGATTCCCTTGCAAGTGTCGAAAATTTGCGGCATAAACGGCTGTATCTTTTGATTGCGTTGGCTTAGAAGTTTGATTTTTTCACAGCTTCAAGGGACAGTAGACCTGAGTAATTGATATAAATTTCAGCTTCATACCTCCACGCGTTCCTGAGAAAAAGGGTCTTGACAGACGGACGGACGGACAGACGGACAACAAAGTGATCCTATAAGGGTTCCGTTTTTTCCTTTTGAGGTACGGAACCCTAAAAATATAATTTTGTTTAACTACGCCTAACACGTGAAAAGTATTTAAAAGAGAATTTTGCGGGTGTCGTAGATTACATAAAATCAGCATTAATAGAGAACAAACGCAACACAAATAATATTCACTTCTAAGTAATTAAAGTACTGTGGCATTAGTTCCTCTACCCAACCACAGATGACGCTGTTTGTGTTCTAAATTGCGGTATGGTTTTGCCCGAAGGCCCTACATAATATTAAACAAACACCATTTGCAAATCACTTCGACCAATACTGACTGTCCATCAATTGGGACGTAGGTAGTATACAGCTTCAATAAATAGATCCCTAAGTACGTGCTGTCGTGCTGAAACAACGTTTCTCTTCTTGTCTGCAGAAACCCTGTCCTACAGTACCATTTTTAGCCACTAGATGGCGCTGGCATATATTTATTCTATTACATGTATAAATTTACATAATATCAGCTTTGCTCTACATGTAAAGAACCGTTTATAGAAACGGTATAAGTGCTGAAAGAAATAATGCCTATAAAGTGTTTATTTCTTTCTACGCCATTCGTTTATCTCATTAATTTAAGAAATATCAACCTCATAGGGGGTCAAAATAATTAATTTCATAACTCTGATATTAATTTCCTACTGACACTTAGACCAAAACTAACTAAACAAAATATATAAAGTGTAGCATGTAACTCCTTTTCCCCTGTGCGGTCATAGTCAGACAAGCTGGGTTCAAAGAAGAAACTATAAATGATAAAAAAATATTTGAACGCTCTCACTGGTAACCGAAGACGGATCCTCCGTGACCTCGTATCGTAGGACCCATGAAATAAAAAAAAAATCTAGCTCTATTCATCTTAACGAATTTTGTCTCGTTTCCTCCGAAAATAAGATTATGATTTTGTGTTAGGTTTCCTGTTCACTTGTGAGACCAAAGATTGCTTATCTATACCTAAATATTCAGTAAAAAAACTCAATGCTTTAGGGGGGCATCTCAAGATGAATTTGTTATACTTAATTTCATTTTAATTCCGGTAATATTTTGGCATTCAGAAAACCAAGATTTTGTATGTCTCCACGCCCATGCCACAACTCTAAGTAACTACGCCAGGCCGAAGGCCGAGCCCCATCATGCGGGTGCGAGGAAACTTGCCGCGACGAGGTTGAAGGCCGAGCTCAATACAGGTTGCGGCACGGCCGAAGGCTGTGAAGCGGGCTAGAGGAATACTCCCACGGCGATCCCAAATGCTGAGCTCTATTTACGCTGATGCCAAATGGAGAGACTGTTAGCGCGGCCGCAGGCCGCGACAGTTACTTAAAGTCGCTGTTAGGAGGAAACCTGTCGCGCCTTTATACAGGCCGCGGCTGAAGGCTCAGACCATTTATGTTCCCATTTACAAGTCCTTATTCTAAGTAATTAGCGAGACCGAAGACTGGGCCCAGCAATGCAAGCACGAAGAATTCTACTCTGGAGATGTCGAAAGCTGGAGCGCCGTTCAGGTCGAGGACATAATTCGTGACTATTCCAGTCCCCACCTACAATCGTTAACATTAAATAACTAGGTGCCAGTGGAGCGTTTTTAGGCTATATAAAAAACTGACAATTTATGTAAGGATAATAAAGAAAAAAATCTGTCGTTTCCTTTGCAAATATTCTAGATCGTTTAACACCATTAGACCATATTCATTATACTAGCTAAAAAATATCGTACGACATAAATTTTTAATGCAGGCATGTGGTACCTATGACTATATCAAACAAGTATATCAGTAAAAATATTTATGATTTGCCGAGACATGTCCCTGATCCAAAATAAAGCAATAAACTAAAATTCATTTAGGAAATAAAATAATATAACGATTTAAAGAATGTAAGCAGAACAGATGGACCTTCAAATTTTATCGTTTTACTGAGTCACTAAAAGGTCAAAAATAAAAAAAATATTTAAAAAAATAAAAGAACCCGACTGCAGTGATAAATCAACTGAAAGGGAAAAATAAATTAATTTTATTTTCAAATGCTAATGTCAAATCAGAAGAGTTCATGCTGCTTTACTCGAGGGACCAAATAATATAACTTTATAAGCATTATTTGCTCAAACTGTTGCATTTATTATTTTATATAAAATGTTGCAGTCGGGACCCATTACTGTTTGTTTAAAGTCCTCTAATGGGTCCCGACTGCATCATTTTATATAAAATAATAAATGCAACAGTTTGAGCAAATAATGCTTATAAAGTTATATTAGTTGGTCCCTCGAGTAAAGCAGCATGAACTCTTCTGATTTGACATTAGCATTTGAAAATAAAATTAATTTATTTTTCCCTTTCAGTTGATTTATCACTGCAGTCGGGTTCTTTTATTTTTTTAAATATTTTTTTTTAACATTACATCTTGTAAACGCCTACAATAAAGAAAAAATGTTAAAACTGCGGTTGAAAGAAAATCAAGTAATAGAACACAACCGCAATCACCATGAAGACTTCACCGAAAGGTCCGCAAAATATGAATATCCGTCTCAAGCTTACACTGTTCCTACAGATGACGGTTACATATTGACGCTGTTTCGACTTACGAAGAGACCCCACTGTATCAAGTTGAAAAGTCCACCAGTGCTACTCCAACATGGTTTGTTTGTCAACGCCATTGCCTGGCTGGACCCTAGCCCTAAAGCAGGTCTACCGTATTTGCTTGCTGACGACTGCTTCGACGTTTGGTGCGGCAACGCAAGAGGAACCGAATTCTCTAGAAACCACACAAAACTGAATCCAGATAGAGATCCCAAATTCTGGCAATATTCTTTCCACGAAATCGGACTATACGACTTACCTGCTATGATCAATTTCATCCTTACCACGAGTGACGGTCCTAAATTAAATTACATCTGCCATTCGCAAGGTTGCAATGAAATTTTCGTTCTTGGATCTTCCAAACCGGTTTACTTGAAGAAACTTAATACTATCATAGCGATGGCTCCAGGTATGAACCTGAAAAACTCTCAGAACTTTCTATTATGAGTATGGAATACCCTACCGACGTATTCAGTGCTGGACACAATTGGTATTCAAGAAGTTCTACATAGACACTCTTTCATACAAGAGTTCTTATATTTTCTGTGCCATTCTAAGAGCAACGCTAGATTGTGTGCTGCACTTTTGTTCCAGATTGATGGGATCCATAGAGACTCTATAAGTAATGATACTCTCTCGCTCATGTTCAAGCATGCACCTGACGGAGTTTCATTGAAAAACATTGATCACCTTTCGCAAATCACAAAATCGGGTGAATTTAGACTTTATGATTACAGAGAAGATAACGTGAGAATGTATGGCAAGAGTGTACCGCCGTTTTACGACTTAAACAAAGTTAAGGTGCCAGTTCAGACAATCTACGGGGAGAACGATTTCCTTGTCAACGCATCAGACGTGAGAACATTCAGCAAGCAAGTGAGGAACCTGCGTGGGATATATCAAATAGAAGACTTGCAATGGAATCATTTAGACTTTGTTTGGAGTTTCCTAATACCGAAATACCTGTATCCTAAAATTAAGGAGTGTTTAGAAGATTCAGGGTGATACAAGAAGAGTAAGGACTAAAGTAACATTTTATACGTTTGTTTTAAGTTTCGGATGTTAGTCACATTGTCTTTAAAATTAAATTTATAGATAAAAACATTTATTTTGAGGCACAATACTAAAAACATAAGAAAGACATTCTTGCATGACACAGAAATACAAAAAAAAAATTAAAAGTAAATACTACTGACAAAGTACACTATACAAATACCTTGATACATTTGACAGCACATATAATTATGTACTCTATTCAGTTACAATACGGCTGAATTTGCAATGAAACTGGGAAGGTTAATCTGCTTGACAAAACTTGTAAGCAATTTTTATGGAAAAGAAACAGACACATACCAATAGGCGGTTTAATATACCTACCTAGCTATATAAAACTTTCTTAGTATACAAATGTATATTATAATTACGTTAAATAATTTAAAAACCTATTTAGAGGCTAAAAATTTCACCCATGCCGGGATTCGAACCCGCAACCTCTGGCTATCCGTACCAGCGCTCTACCAATTGAGCGTTAAATACGTTAAATAAATATGGTTTCTAACAATATTTATTTAATGCAATGCAATTAACAATTACAAAGCAAAATGTTAATTGCTATGAGTCGAAATGCGCTTTTGAGTCTTATAATATTTAAGATAAGATATGAATATTCTTAATTGTACACTGGAAAAACAACAAATACAAAACAATTGCAAATATACATAGTACAATTTGCGGCCTTATTGCTAAAAGCAATTTCTTCCAGACAGCCTTACGATGGAAAGTTGCTGAAGGAAATTAGAAAGACATCATATGACATATTTATCAGATAGGTAACGGAAAAGAAAAAAATCAAATATTCTCTGTGTCTGATATAATTTGCATTTATGTTATGTACCCATAAAGGCAAGGCTGAGGCCTCTGTTGCGGTGGGGTAGGCAGAGGCAAGAGTTTGACATTTGCAACGATTCTGTCAAATAATTTCGATCCATTAACAATCATTAGCTGCTTCTATGTCAAGGCGCAGAAACCATGTTGACATAGATGTAAATTTTCGAAAGCGAAAACCTTGACGTGTATTTACTGATATTGCTCAGATGAATAAAAGATTTAAGGAGTATTTGGGCAAATTTTGGTACCTACTTAAGGGACACAAACCGGGGGGTGCGCAGCAGCGCCCTCTGCAGTACAATTCCACCGAACTGCGATCCCCAACCCGCATGGCCAGCGTGGGGATTATGGGCACTACCCCCTATGATAGCACAACGTGGTGGTCTTTAGGGGAGGGCTATGTCCAGCAGTGGACTAGTACAACCCAGCCTGACGACGACTTAACGTTTACTGCTAGTCTGTCATACATTGCCGGGTGTAAATAGATTGAACCTAGAAGTTGAACTCTCGCTGCAGACAACTTACACTAATTTATACAACAAGATTGTTTTTTTACATTCATTAAGAAAGTGAATGAGGTTTAATACAAGTTCTAATACACTTATACGAATAAGTGACAACTGATGTATGTGGTTTAAGATGACTTGAGAAAAGATGGTCAGAGTAGAGTTTTTTTTCTCCGCTGCCTTTTTAAGACATAAATTAAATATTAACTTTAAAACATATAGTTATTCGTTTTCTGTACGGAATACCGATAAGTCAGTATCTTAGCGTTTTTTATTCAAAAATATTATTAAACCATATTTGAAGTTGACATGTAAAACAAAGGTCAAATTAACTACAAATTTATTTAGAAAAATACAAGAAATCAGTGAATATTTTAAATACATTATTATATCTTTACGTTTACCGGTCGCATACGTTTAAAATGAATTATAATATTTATTTGTAACTATTGTCAATATTTATCACAATAGGTACCCAATTAAAATAATCAGTCAGTGCATGTCAATCCGTCACACTAATAACATTTAATGGCTATTATCAGCGTCAGCCAATCTCAGTGTGCGAACTACGCTGTCATTGACCAGCTCAGAAACATCACGACCCCAAACAAAATCCAAGTGGGTAAAGTCCTCCCTCGCAGTTCTGAGCAACATTTTCAGGTTGCCCAATCTCTGCGCTAGCAGGTACACATCTTGAGGGTGAACCAACTCATCGGCGACCGAGTAGTGGATGTATGAAGGTACAGTGATGCGACTCAAGTCGTAGGCCGGAGGAATAAACTGTCCGTAAGCGGCAAGGTTTCCGACTAGGCCGTGGTTGTAGCGACGGAATGTACCGTCGGTGATGCTCTGGCCGTAGTGAGCCAGTTGTCTGATGGACGCCCCTGCTGGAGCGTGGCCGATCAAAGCTGGCAGCATGGTCTGGAAGCATATAGAAGCATGTATCACATCAACCCATTATGTCCCGACCGAGGGGCACGATTCTCTTCCCTGAGGAAGGTATAGGCCATACTCCACCACGGGGGCCAGGAGCATGTGATTCTGCGTTTTTCTAGGTCTTGCCGGAAAATAAGTTTTTGGTAAAGAGAAGTTGCTTCTCGAAATGACTTTTTTTGGAAGCAACATTTCTAAATTAAATACTAAGTAGGAAGACAAAAACATTTTATGATTTTTTAAAGTAGTTATGTAATTTTATTATCTAGAAGAGCATCAGATCACATGTCCCTGATAACATCCAATTAAGCTTTAATTTTACAAAATGTGATTAGAGTATGGTACATTATTATCAAAATCCAACCGTAAACAAATGATAACACATCATGTATTAAAAAAACTCTTTCGCATTGTGACAAAACGAGTTTTTTGTGAGATATTTACAAGGCCTGGTACATAGTTTAAATCACTGAAAAAAAACTTGTTACTTGTGACATTCATGTGGCAATGTGCAGTAAGCCTCCGGTCTTTAAAGACCGATTCCAATATTATACTGATCTCGTATTCAACACATCAAACCTTTCCTAAAATACTAGACGACCTCTGTGGCGTAGCGGTAGCGCATCTGCCTACCATGCAAGAGGTCCCGGGTTTGAATCCCGGCTGGTGACAAAAAAACCCAGGTCTTGGATGTTTACATGTTTGTGATGTCGTTGTTTCTTGTTCCCACGACACAGAGTATCCTAGTGGGCCAGAAGCAATGTATGTGCCTGTATATAAAAAAAGACTTATTTACTAAATGTCTTTGTTTGAGAACGCCGGAAATAAAACTGTCAAATTAATGTGCAGTGAGTAACACTTTTTAAATCTTATAAATAACGAAAATTGTTTTCTTCTTTAAGAACCAAAACAATACATTTAACAGCAATATTCAATATGAGATCAGTACAATATAGGAATCAATCCTAACAGACAGAAGACGAAGTAACAAGTCTCAGTCTTATCAGTAGGTTAATAAATTAATAAAACCCCTAAAAGACAACTTACCGTATTGAGAGCGCTCAGGTAAGCGCCAAGTATCGGGATGTTCAGACAGAGCGGCTGGAGTAAGGCGTCGTCCGCGCAAATGTTGCCGCCGATCCACCGGAAGAAACTTGAGCGGCCGAGAAACTCACCAAAACCGAAACGAAAGGCTATAGGCTGCAAACAAGAAAAGACGTCAAACAAAAGAGGTATTTAATAAAACACACTAACGCGGTCCATGTCTGTTACTAAGTAAATCTTGAAGGTCTTACGAAAAGTGTAGGTAGGAATGGATATTTTCGGGTGTCCAATAGTATACGATAACGGAGATCGACATTTTTATGTCCCCATGCTGGGTCTCGGGTCTCCTCCTGAATCGCCGGAAGGTTAGGCCATACTCCACCACGGGGACCAAGTCCGGGTTGGTGTAGGAGTGTAAAACAGTGACGGGCGTTACTGTCAGAAGTTATAGTGCCACTTGCGGTAGTCATGGAACGGTCACCCGCCCAGCCTGACCGCGCCCGTTGCTGTTTAACTCAAGTGATTGATTCCAATAACTCGGTTCGGTTAGGCTACAAAATTACGCAATAAAATAAAATATTTTTTTAAATGTCTAAAATTCATGTAAATGTCCTAAAAATTTCATCAATTATTATTTGTCAGTATATTGTATAAAAGGAGTGTGAGTGAGGATACCACTGGAGGCTGAATAAATCATCTCATTACGTAGATAAAAAAAGGCCAATCATCACCATTGTATAAAAAGTAAATTATATTTTTTAGAAAACATATTTCATAAGTTTTAACTATAGCTTACACTACGTAGGTACTTCGTCAATTTATTTTATGTTATAAATTTGTAACAAAATGAATTAAAATAAACATTACTAACCTAACATTGTACCTTTATCCGAAATAAAAAATATTGAAATAAATTAATTGAGTTATGGACTGAATACTTCTATAAAATGTTTTTTCTTTCAACAAACTAAAGGTCAAAATCACGTTTTATGAGAAAGTCCGTGATTCCCCTCTGAAACTTAGACTTATACATTTCATAAGTAATATTATTAAATTATACATACATACATATCCTCACGCCTGTGTCCCAGAGGGGTAGGCAGAGACCAGGGACTGCCACTTGCCACGATCCTGACAGATCACCTTCGCTTCATCAACGTTCATAAGTCGTTGCATGCACGCACGCCGGTTCCGGGTACTTTTTATCTTTCCCTTTGCTAATACATCCCCTATTTGGTCGATGTAAGTCCGTCTGGGACGTCCCTTACCAGCCCTTATTAAATGATGTCATAACAATCAACCAGTGTAAACTATAATTACTACATTAACTCCTCAAGTAACTTCATACTAACTGTGCATGTTGTGACTGCCTGTGAGGTAACACTTTTACGACACCCGCGGTAAGAATTGGGTTGGTTCTAGTCTCTAGATATGGTCTATTGTAAATGTATTGGTGTAAATCTTGTAGGTAGTCCTAGTAATTAAAATAAAATAACTATAATGTATTTTAAAAACCTATTTAGAGGCTAAAAATTCCACCCATGCCACTCGGACTCGAACCCGCGACCTCTGGCTATCCGTGCCAGATATATTTTTATTATATAATTTTTATGTTGAAAAGTATAAAAGATTTATTTGAAGTAAATATGATAGACTGAAATCAAGGAACAACAAGGACAACTCACCTCAATTATATTACCATACGGGGCAGCCATCTGAAAAATGCTGAAGTCATTATGGACGAAGAAAGAAGCCGGCGCGAGACCTTGAAACGAGATCAGCTTCTCATTATACTCCGGCCTCAGAGACGCGAAGGTCAGGAACGAAGTGCCTCCCTGGGAGAAACCCAGGTAGTGTAGCTTTGAATGCCCCGTGACTGCAAGGACGCGATCGATGAAAGCGGGGATGTCCAGACTGCCAATCTCGTCCCAGGAGAATCGCCAGAAAACTTGGTTTTGTCTGTCGTCGGGGTTCAGGCGAGTATGATTTCTAGAATAGTAGGAACCGCGGGCGTTGCCCATCCATACGTCGTAGCCTTCTTCAGCGAGGCGGTAGGCTGTTGGAGAATAAATTGGTTTAATTCAGGATAGGAGTTGTTTTGTTTGGTGTAATAGCAAGGCAAGATAATAGAGAAGACTGGCTGGCTTCAAACTTATAGGTGTGACATTGACATTGTTACAAAAGTCAACGGAACGTAGTGGATGGATTGGCAGAAGGCTGTGGGTGGGTGTTGGGTGAAAAGGTAGAGATTTATGCCCAGCAGTTGACTTTAGTCAGTGTTCGATAGACAATTAATTACATTGCGATAATATTTTGAAAATATCATTAGTTCTATTGTGATAAAAGCAGTTATCGGGAATTTTTTGAGTTAAGTGTAGAAGATGTAGCGTCATGTACGACGACGCCAGTCGCTCGTTTAAAAGTCAAAAATTAACTTTCGATCTTTTAGTACATTAATTATCAAGTTCTGACATTCTAGCGCCACGAAACGACCGTGCCATCATACCACCCACGCTAATGATAATATCGGGTAAAACAACACCAAAATCGACGCGATCAAAGCTTCCACAATTAAAGAAGGTTGATGCCGCAACTAAAAGTTATAAGCACCTAGAGCATTCCCAGGTCCCTTGATGACGTAATCAGTTGCGGAAGACAGCAGGCCGTGCATCATGAAGATGGGGGTCTTCCTGCTGTCAGGCTGGTTGTTCTGATCGCGGCCGTGGGGAATGCGCTGCATCTCCAGGATATAGCCGTCGCTGGTCACCACGTTGTGGACCTCGCAAGGGTAATTGTACTTGCGGATCAGATCCGGCTGGGGAAGAGTGAAGCACATCCCGTTAAAGGTCATATAAAAGTGAAATACAACAAGTAAAGGCCCTACGGCTTAGAAACCTAAGTACTAGGTAGAAAGAATCACCGAAGAAAAAAGTTGGATCGACGGCTTAAATCAAATTGTTCGGTTCAAACTGTAACAACCCTGAATGTTCATAGAAACTTAAAAGGATAACTATAACGGGCAAGTAGGCATTAGGTACATTACAAGTTGACGACGACTAATAGGAAGTCAAGTATCTAATGAAAGAAAAACTTTGTACAAATCCCACTGTATTTTTTTCGGTGAAGTTGTGACCTAAGCTGGCAAATACCCCTCCGTCTATAGAACCCTGTACTGCAGGTAGCCCGAGACCGGTGTCTCACGTACTTGGTCCATTTTTTAACACAATGACTAGCTAGTAATTAACACGTACCAAGTCTAACCTCGCATCTTCGTACACGTCACTGGAGAACCTTGAAGCAGCGTACTCCGGCATCTTCATCATTTCATCGACCAAATAAGCGTTGGGGGATCGCCTACCCGCTGCCACTGTTGTACCTAACGCCAAAATCAACACCCATATTGCAGCACTTGGGGCCCCCATCTTGGGATCTAGGTGATAACTTTTCAAAACATAAAAAGTATGAGTAATTTCAAGTGGAGTAGTTGCTTTTATTAAGATAATTATCTTGGTTTTTTTCTTTATCAGGAATGAAATTGCATGAATGGGATAATTAGTGGGATTATTGGATAAATCTGTTATTGATTGTGTAAGTATATTAAACGTGATTTCAAGGGCTTTTACTGTGACGATGCTATTTGTTGACTTAAGTACTCATTTGTTGCATTTTATTTATTAAATTTTAGGCTGAACGAAGATATTATCTCGCGCCCCTGGCATACCATGCCATACCATGCAGTTTTTTGTGAAGTATAATTTTTATCTCAAACATGATCATCTTAATAATTATCAATTAGTCTGTATCTACCTCCAAGTCCACTGATAAACATGACCTCCTCAAGGCTTTTTAATTATTATTTTTCGGTCATCCTAATGCAGCCGCCAGGAATTTGGCTGAAAGGGGTTTCATGAAAGCTTTCTATCATTTATTATTATCTTTTTGTCTTCATTTGTAATTTATATACTGTTAACGCCTCTTTAAATTGTGATTAATGCCTCTAGTATAAGTAATTGTTGTGTCTTATTTCACTTGAAGACAAATAAATATATTGTCCTTAAAACCTTGTCTTGTCCCTAAAAGGGTTTTTACCAGTAGCATTGCTCAGCCTTCAATATCCAAGGGTTTAACGTCGTGCTTAGCTGTCATCTTAGCTATTTTAGCCCAGGACCCAGGGTCCTGATTGTGAGAATGGTGTGTGGCCATAGCATAGGTTGACGGGCAGCACGCTGTCAAACGGGTAGGCACTATCAATTACCTACTTGACTTTTTGGGGAGTAGGTACTGATCCATAATCCGTTGTTTTTTGTTAGGATTTGATGGGCTAGGCTATACACAATATTATTGCGACGACCTCTGTGGAGCAGCAGTAGCGCATCTGCTTACTATGCGAGTGGTCCTAAGTTCTAACCCTGGCTGGGGATAAAAAAACCCCAGGTCTTGGATGTTTATTTGTGATGTCGTTGTTTTTGAATCCCACAGCATAGGGTATCCTAGTGTGGGGGCAGGAGCAATGTATGTGCGTGCCTCTATGTAAATGTTATCTTGTTATGTTTTCTATCTATCTACACATCACAAGTATATAACGCACATTCATATCGTACGCCATGACGGACGATGTGAGGGTAGCACGCATCTACTTATGTTAAGTTAGGTACGTTTCAGTGGGCTTAGCATCATACATTTTCCACTTTGACGCTTGCGGTCTAAAGGATCTAAGCATTTTGAGTAGGTAGCTTACTGATCTTGTACATTCAGTAGATACACTCAGTAAACATTTTCGAAACCTTAGATTAAATCAGATTAGAATTTAGAACTCGCACACGCCAGAAAACAAAATACCTACATTACGCTTACAATCTTACATAGGTAGGTAATTATGCTTACAGTCTTACCAAAGTATCTAAGTTTATATTTAGGTAAATACAACATTTAGGTATTTTTATGTGGTGCTACAGTAAGATGCTCAGAATAAGTTGAATTCATAGGACCACGAAGGAGAGGAGACTACGGGGCGTTTCAATGAATGCTCAGAACTCACATTTGAATCACTCCTATATTATGTTGTTTACTGGCACTATGCCTTCCTTTGTCCGCATCATCGTGGGTTAGCTGGAAGAAAATACTATCTAGTATTGAGTTCGCCTTAGTACAAATTATGTTTTTAGTACAATTTTTCATTCATTCATTCACATTTAAGCATAAAACATAAGATAAGGTAACACGTATACTATTGTGGGTACCCCGCAATGACTAGTAATCGTTACAAATATAGTGACTAAACGTATGTATTATTACTATTTTAATATTTTTACTTTTTTTTTAAACTTAGTATTTTTCGACATCGTGAGGGTTGCGGGTCAGAGATGGATCAGATTAGGTCAGGACCGTGAGGAATGGCGCAATAAAAAGGAGGCCTATGCCCAGCAGTGGGTTGATGTGTGCTGATTATAGATAGATAGATAGTATTTTTTACACGAAACTAAAAGTTCTTTTTCACATATTATTGTGTCATAGACTTAGTTTTTTTTTATTCTTACGCATGTGGACTTAAAAAAGGCTAGGTAAGTGTTTCTGCTGATGAAGTATTATAACGATACCTTAGACGGAGTTTACACGTTTATTATTATTATTAATTATTATATACGTTTATTTCAGATAAACAAATCCATAGAGTTGTTAGTACGAGCTTAGTCTATGTTAGTAACTTAGTATGTTCAGTCCGTGACATTGATCAAGCTCGGATTATTTATTTATTTCTTTTAATTCTTTATTGCACTAATTAACATGAGTAAATGTACAAGGGCGTGCTTAATGTAAGAAGCATTCTCTTCCAGCAAACCTTTTAGTGTTGCCAGACTCATAATATTCGAATATCCGTCAGTCTGGTCCATATCTGGATCTAAAAGATCTAAAAGAATTTAAAGCAAATTGAACTGTTTCCTTTGCTGCCAGTCTGCTATTCATTGCCGGGTGTAGGTAAGAATAAATGCTAGCTAGAAATAGGTACCTAAGTTACTTATTAATGAAAATGCGAATGTGGTTTGTACAAGTTTTACACTAGGTAGGTACGTTATTATTTGTACGTCAGGACCACATGACCGCGTGTTGCTAAAAATCATGGCTGATTTTGCTGACGCTACCTGCCTCAAAAGATAGCTTTGAAGTGGTTGCGACTAGTTTTCACTGGTTAACATTGGTTACGCAGTCTATAGCGAGTTTATACGTACGCGACTTTGAACCCATTTCCTTTATGGCCAACCTCACTTTTTTATCATATTTCTCAATCGTGAGGAAACCTGAGTGTCTGAGATGTTCAAATACCTGTGCTTGATATTGCTTATCTATGGTGGGCATGCGCGGTAATTAAGCCCATAATATCTCTGAGAGAATGTATGTAGCCTGAACTGGGACGATAGGCTACATAAAAAAACTCAATCCGTTATATTATCTAAGTAGTATTCAAAAAAACCTATTTAGAGGCTAAAAATTCCACCCATGCCGGGATTCGAACCCGCGACCTCTGGCTATCCGTGCCAGCGCTCTATCTAACTGAGCCAATGGGCGACTCACCGGCATCAGTGAAATTTCGAACCTCTTTACACTATCTCTGTATTACGTACAGGCAGCGACATCTGGCCAAAGTAGATTGCATCACTTACAGCCCCGACTACCCACTTTGCAGTTAGGTTTTTTACATCGGAATGACGTTATTAGCACGGGTTAGCGCATTAAAAATAAAAATAGTATTAGTATTCAAAAGACAAAACCCTTTATAGTGCGGACAAAACTGCTGTAAGTATTTTAATAAGGCTCCATCGCTACCATATGCTCCTAAGTCCGCATCTTAACTAAAATATTTTGCACACTCAGTCCGGAGACTATAAAAGAGTACGAAAAACTGAAAAACATAAAAAAAATACAGTTTCATTTCAAAAATATATTCCACATTCCGTACGGTAATAATTACATAGTACAACAAAAATTAAAATAATCAGTCAGTGCATGTCAATCTGGATCACTTCATAATTAACTGGTATTATCAGCGTCAGCCAATCGCAATGTGCGCACCACGCTATCGTTGACCAGCTCAGAAACATCACGACCCCAAATGTAATCCAAGTGCGTAAAGTCCTCCCTCGCAGTTCTGACCAGCATTTTCAGGTTGCCCAATCTCTGCGCTAGCAGGTACACATCCTGAGGGTGAACGAACTCGTCGGCGGCCGCGTAGTGGATGTATGAAGGTGCAGTGATGCGACTCAAGTCGTAGGCCGGAGGAACGAACTGTCCGTAGGCGGCAAGGTTTCCGACTAGGCCGTAGTTGAACCGACGGAATGTACCGTCGTTGATGCTCTGGCCGTAGTGAGCCAGTTGTCTGATGGACGCCCCGGCTGGAGCATGGCCGAGGAAGGCTGGCAGCATGGTCTGGAAGGAAGTAGACGTATGTCACACTGAGATTTATCGGTCTCACACGTAAAGAAGGTTTTGCTAAAGAGAAGCTTCTTGCCAAATTTCTTCGGGCTGATTTTTCAATAGTCAGATAACTTTTATCTGAGGAATAAAAATGGCGGTTTGACATAATTTTTATACATACGCCGTCAAACGGCCATTTTTATTCCTCAGATAAAAGTTATCTGACTATTGAAAAATCAGCCCTTAATCGAAAACATTGTAGGAAATCGAAAAAAATATATTTAAAACGTCCGTAAATGTATATTATGTAGCAGCGCGGCAGATCACACGGCGTTTATAACAGTATCTACGTACAATTAGGCTTTGGAAGATTAAACGGCAGCACGTTAAGCCGTTGGTGCCGTTTTCTCGTAGTAAACTTGATATTTCCATGCTAAATTTGACACCTCCACGGGTTCAGGTAACTTTGTGGTACAGTACCTACATTGTGATGGTAAAGCGACATTGTAGTTCTGTGTGATAAGTCCACAGATGTTTTGCAGATAATTTAAGGCAGGACCGGTGCCAAGGCCATGCCTAAAAGACAGCTTACCGTGTTGAGAGCGCTCAAGTAATCCCCAAGTATCGGGAAGTTCAGACAGAGCGGCTGAAGTAAGGCGTCGTCCGCGCAAATGTTGCCGCCGATCCACCGGAATAAACTGGAGCGCCCGAGAATCTCCCCGAAGCCGAAACGGAAGGCTATAGGCTGCAAACAATAGCAAACGTTATGCAAAAGAAGTAAGGTACTATTAGCAAGGGTCCTCCTAAAACCTCAGAAAATGTCGTTCACTACGAGTATTTTGCTACACCAAGGATCTGTGAGAGTTCCAGGGGGGCGACTGGCTAGAAGCCGCGCAGGACAGAGAGAAGTGGAGACTTTTTGTGTCGGAGGCCAAGACCCCCTTCGGGTCGCTAAGCCATCGGAATTAGTGTGCACTTTATTAGACCAATTACGAAAAAACACCCAAAATTCTGAAACACACCAACGCGATAGCATTGATGACGATATTTTCTCGGGTCAAATAATAAAGTATCTAAGTATCAATAAAAAATATTTCAATCATTACAAAAACCTAAGGCGAAACTTGAGTGTTTGAGGTGATCAAATACATCAGTGCTTGAAATTGCCAATGCGCAGTGGTCATGCGTGGTAATTAAGTCTTACTCTCTCTCTGAGAGAAGGCCTGGTGCTCTGCAGTGAGACGTTTAGTGGGACGTTAATGATAGTAGTTATCGTCGTCAGGCTATACCAGTCCACTGCTGGACATAGCCCTCCCTAATAGCGCCCTGTCTTCAGTTTGCCGCATCTAGCATATTTTCTCTTTCTTTCGTCACCCGACCTGGTTGAAGGGCGTCCTACACCACGTGTAGGACGTTTATAGGCTACATAAAAGTATCACTAAAACAAAATAGTAACTACATCGATTGTTTTTCTTTGCTAATCCTTCTTATCTCACTACAATGAATCAAAAACGGCGAACACACTACGTTATCAAATCAGTATAGGAAGAAAAGATACAAAGCACTTGAAATACCAAATATTTTTTTTTCTTTTCCTCACACAACCTATTAAAATTAGTGTCGCCTACACTACTGGTAAAGCCTTAAAAATAACCGGTCTTATTTATAAAGACATGATTCCACTGAAAGAACCCTAGAGGGGTTTTATTTAATCTGTAGTTACTGTTCCTTGTAATATCTCCACCGCGGACTATTTTAAGGAGCGTTTTTGAGTGTTTCAATGAATTATGTTTTTATTATTTAATAAATAATACGAGCGGTTCAATATATTGACTATTGAACCGCTCGTAGCCCCGGCTGTCTGAGTGACCTTAAGCGATCACGAAGGTTAAGCAACACAGGGCGCGTTCAGTGCACGGATGGGTGACTGTCTATGACTAACGCTAGTGGCATTTTTCCGAGCGTTTTCCGTGCTTCGCAAGGCAAGTTAAGCAGTTGGTGCCGGCCGCCGTCGATTGATGGCAGTCGTTAAGCCAGAGGCCTTAGGGCGGCTTGAAAACTTCTAACAGTAAGACCAGCCACTAGTCTTACAAGCCTCCACTAATCCGGACTTTACCCCCGTGGTGGTCTGGTCTATGCGTATGGTCTATGCCTTCCTCAAGGAAGAGACCCGTGCCCCTCGGTGGGGACCTGATTGGTCGATGATGATGTTTTTATATAAGTCATTAATTACAACGATGCAGTCTATGATAGGACAAATAATCGTTGCTATTTTAAGTTGTCACCCATTGTGATGACACATTTTCACGTCGAAGTCCTAAATAGAGTATACATGGAGTAAAGTACTTAGGTAGACGATAATATTAACGACACGAAAGTTTCCTTTGTGAACAAAAAAATCATTACCGGCACGTTATGTCATGTCATCAACCGATGTTGTCCAGTGTGAAACCGTCTTCTAACATAGTTTAATTAATTAATTAATTAATCATTTTGTAACACATTGTACGCTTTGATGCGCTTATAATAGTCGTCGTTTAAATTAAGATATGATAAAACGAAAATAAGAGCCCCAAGATACAGGCTCTGCCTAGTTTAGAGGCTGTCATCGAAACCTAAATAATAAGTAAAACATGAACTGTCATTCTGTGCATAAAATTTTGTAATTTAGCTGTGTCAGTTTAAATGGGTAAATATTTTAACTTTCTTTTGCTTTAAGTACTGACTTTGGCTACGAGAACGATCACCAAAAGTAAAAGCTAGCTATTTCCGGATTTTGTCATCATTCTCGATTGCGATAATACAATTTGCCTACTGAATTTAACTTTTAAGGAGGATAAGAGAATTTGAATAGAGCATTTGATCACTGATTTGCAGATAAAGTTGTTACTTGGAGATCAATATTTTAATATCACGTGTGGGGTGTTGCAACAAAATAAAGTACCTATAAATAAATATATTCACAACTCGCAACTCACTATCTTAGGTTGTCTGGTAGAAATTGCTCTAAGCAAGAAGGTCGCCAATTGTACTGTATCTTTATAATTATTTTATGTTTGTTTTTCCTGGTGTACAATAAAGAATATTCTTATCTTATATTTACCTAGTGTAGTCTGTTTATTCTTACTTGTCCAATTTAGTAAACAAGATTCTACCCTTAACTGTGACTTTTAGTCCAAAACTGCCATATTTCCTTAAATGATGTAACCTGGAACACTCTTTTAGATAACACGCTGCCAATTTTATAAACATAGTTCATGATAGTTCATGAATTTGCGAGAAAATGTCTAGTTTAGGCATCTAATCTCAATTTTAAGGTTAGAATCTTGTTTACTAAATTGGACAAGTAAGAATAAATAGACTGTACATTCGCTAATACCTAAGCGTAATATTGGTGGCTTGTTATGAATTTAAAAATATTGAATTGAATTAATTATGTTACGAATCTATATATTCAATTGTAGAAACTAGAAATATTTGATATATTCCGATCAAACTATTGATAGGATGTGCAGTTCTGTAAAGGTCAAAAGCACGTTCTATGAGTAAGTCCCTGATTAATACGTTATGTGTTGTGGAGTATAAAATACATAATAATTTGTAAATAAGTAAATATGAAAGACTAATATCAAAGAAGACAACTCACCTCAATTATGTTACCATGCGGAGCAGCGGCCAGGAAAATATTAAAGTCGTTGTGGACGAAGAAAGAAGCCGGCGCGAGACCTTGAAACGAGATCAGCTTCTCATTATATTCCGGCCTCAGAGACGCGAAGGTCAGGAACGAAGTGCCTCCCTGGGAGAAACCCAGGTAGTGTAGCTTTGAATGCCCGGTGACTGCAAGGATGCGATCGATGAAAGCGGGGATGTCCAGACCGCCAATCTCGTCCCAGGAGAATCGCCAGAAAACTTGGTTTTGTCTGTCGTCGGGGTTCAGGAAAGTGTGATTTCTAGAATAGTAGGAACCGCGGGCGTTGCCCATCCACACGTCGTAGCCTTCTTCAGCGAGGCGGTAGGCTGTTGGAGAACAGTTTGGTGTTAAAGCAGGGCAAGATAGTAAAAAAGACTGGCAAGTCATTCAAAACTATTTGCGATGTAACTAAAGTCAGCGGAACGCAATAGACGCGTGGCTAAAAGCAAAAGGCTGTGGGAGTCAACGTGAGAAGGAAGACATCTATGTCAAACAGTAGACTTAATTTACGGGTTGGATAGATAGTTAGATAGTTATATAACCTACCTAAATTGGGATAATATTTTGGGAAAATCTATAGCTCAGTTGTTGCCGTCCTTTCTAAAATTTGTAAGTAAGTTAGAAAAATAACTCACTAATGGGAAAGGTGTATTACAAATGCAACGTTGCGATACAACAATTGGTAAATCGTTTGTTGTCAACGTAAAAAATAGGTGAAACGTTGGTTGGCAAGTGATAATCAGCGTTACAATTTTCTGCGAAAAGGCAGGACATCGTGGATGATACCACGTTGAACAACACAGAGTTAGAAACGGTCAACAGCTTTCCACGAATATAGAAGGTTTTGCTGCAACTAAACGTTACACGCACCTAGAGCATTTTCAGGCCCCTTGATGACGTAATCAGTTGCGGACGACAGCAGGCCGTGCATCATGAAAATAGGGGTCTTCCTGCTGTCAGGCTGGTTGTTCCGATCGCGGCCGTGGGGAATGCGCTGCATCTCCAGGATATAGCCATCGCTGGTCACCACGTTGTGGACCTCGCAAGGGTAATTGTACTTGCGGATCAGGTCCGGCTGGGGAAGAGTGAGGTACATCCCATTAAAGGTCATGAAAAGTTGAGATACTACAGGTTACATACGGCACGTTAAGACCCTACGACTTAGAGAGGTACATTAAAATATTGGGTGCAAGTAGTTATTAAGGTAGAAACTATTACCTCGTGTTAGAATAATTTAGGTAGGTAAGTAGTATTTTTTTTCTGTTTAGTTATTAACTGGATACCTACACCAAATTTGTTAGCTCAAACTGTTACAATCCTGACTAACGCGTTACTAACTGCAGTCAATAAGTAGAAATTTACAAGGCAAGCAGTCGAGATGACAATATAGGTAACTACGGGTCGGTTGAACTGTAGTGGAAGGAAAACTGTTTTCCCAAGATATCCAAGACATCTTGGGAAAATAATTTTCCTTCCATTACACGCCACAGCAAACTAAAATGATTTATCAACTTCTTATTTAAATGCTGGATTCCTTCTTCGTATACTCTGGTCACACATTAAGCCGTTGGTTCTCAGTCTGGTAAAGGTACGGAACGTAAATAAGCTTACTACATCACAACCGCCACCTTAATTTTTAATGTAAAAAGCAATTTTAGCTTTTCCTCGTGTACATGTATTTACTTACCTCATTTCACTTCCGTGATATCTTTATAAATTTGATGATGAAAAAAAGCTTGGCCTCCTTGTTATGTCACGCATAACAAGGGGCCCAAGCTTTTTTCTGAACAGTACCTAATAAACACATACCAAATCTAGCCTCGCATCTTCGTACACGTCACTGGAGAACCTTGAAGCAGCGTACTCCGGCATCTTTATCATTTCATCGACCAAATAGGCGTTAGGGGATCGCCTACCCGCTACCACTGTGGTACCTAGCGCCAAACACAACACCCAAATTGCAGTACGTGGGGCCCCCATCTTGGGACCTAAGTGATACCTTTTCAAAGGCACTATTACAACAGTAAAATTATGCGTAATTCCAAGTGGAGTACTTACTTATATATAAAGATGGTTATCGTTTTAATTTTTCTTTATCTCAAATCAGATTTCACTATGGGATAATTAGTGGGATTACTGGATAACACCTGTTATTGATTGTGCACGTTAAGCGTGATTTCAAGAGCTTATGCTGTGACGATACTATTTTGTTGACGTTTTGCTATTTCATTTATTTGTTGCATTTATCTCATTGGTCTCATTGGACTCATTGGTCTAGCGATTAACTCGGTCGACTATTAAAAAAAGGTTGTGGATTCCCAGTTCATCATCGTCATAATCACCGGTGTCAGTCCACTGCTCGATGTAGGCATCTCCCAAGATACGCTACTGAGCCTGATTTTCGGCTCTCCTTTTGCATTAACAGGGCGTCGTCGAGTCTTCTCGTCGCCTATATCGTAGTCCCTGAAGACAAAAGTCTTTGATCATTGCGTCCTACCGGTCATGACCTACTGAGCCGAGACGTGGACGTCTCACTGTTCGAATAGTCCACCAATTTAAGGTCGCTCAGCGACCTATGGAGAGAGCTATGATTGGTGTTTCTCTACGGGCTCGAATCCGAAACGAATTTATTTGCCAGAGAACTAAAGTAATCGACGGATTCACATGGTAGAAGGAGGCGGGTAATAGCTGCCGAAAGACCGGTAACCGTTGTGATAGTCTGGTTCTTGAGTGAAGATTCTGAATCGGATTCCCACTTAGTTTGGGACCAGGACAAGTTTTTTCTTGTGAGGGTTTATTAAATTCCGAGCCTTTGGCCTAACGTGGCCAGAATTTTTCTTTCTGTATGAAGTCTGTTATAAGGCCTAATTAAAAACGTTACGTCATCATAAACATCATCAATAAGCCCGTACTCACCCACTGCTGGATACAGACCTACCCCTCGGCACGCTTCAAATTTCCGTCCCCAGCCATTGTAATTCAGCATCTGCTAGGATTCTGCTTAAGAATGGATTCTTATAGAAAGTGAATTAAAAATATTCTAGGTATTATTTTATTCAATCTTGTCCTTAAAATATTGTTCTCGAGTAGTATAAATTGTTCAGCCTATAATGTCCATGGGTTCTACGTCGTGCTTGTCCGTTATCTTAGCTATTTTGGTCCCAGTCCGGATTGAGAGAATTGTGTTGCCATCCCGTGGGTCGACTGGGCAGTACGCAGTCAAACGGGTGGGCACTATCGGTTGCTGGATCTTTTGGGGCATACTGATTGATATGCAGCTGTTTTCTGTAAGGAAATGATGGGCTAGGCTATAGAGAACAAAAAGTTAGCTACAAGGTTATGGTTTTCTCTATCTAGGTACCTATTTAACTCAAGGAGATGAAGTAGGTACACACACTGTGTCCAAAATCTGGGCTATGGTCCTATTTCAGTGAACTCAAACCAAAAAAACTCAACGTTATTGGGACCGCAAATCAAAAAAACTCAACGTTATTAGTTACTTTTATTTTACGAGAAAGTTCTTACGAATTTACTTTGAATATAACAGCTGCCAAACACTAAAACAAAATGGTGGATCGTTTTGTTTTTCGTGACGTCATACATTCAGTTACAGTACATCTTTTGCTTTTATCGTCCCTTTTGTTAGACACCTCATTTTTCGAAATCAGTCCTTTATTTTAGACCTCTATGTGATCATAAAATCCTCATCAATGGGGATTTTCAATGGGGATTAGTGAAATAACCCATAAAAAACATCATATAAACGCGCGAAAACAAAGTTCATTTTTGCAGAGCGGCCAAAATTCTTAGTGTTCTGTATCTACTTATCCTTACCAGGCAGCTCGTCCGGTATGATGACATTCTCTATCATATAAATTCCATTCCTTCCAAGGGAGTTTGCAACAGTGTTTGTGAACTCATCCCTGGTCTCCTCGGACTCTAGAGCTGGGGCGTCGGTGGCTACACCTGTCACGTGACTCAAGGTCGAGGCTATCCATTCAGCTGCCTCAAAGCTTAAGCCTGGAAGACAAAAGGCATTTCATCAATTAAATTAACTTCTACAAAAATCGTTAAAAACCATTCGACACGCCAATAATTAATTTTGTAAACAGATAAAATAATGTCTGTAATTTTATTATTAGTATTATTTGAAACACTCGTAGCCCGGGCTGCCTGAGTGATCTTAAACGATCACGAAGGTTGAGCAACATTTATAATGCGCGTTCAGTGCACCGGTGACCGGTGACCGTATGGCTAACGCTAGTGGCATTTTTCCGATCAGTTCCGTGCACATTAAGCAGTTGGTGCAGACTGCCGTCGATAGATGGCAGTCGTTAAGCTATGTCAGAAGCCTCAGGGCGGCTTGAAATCATCTGACAGTAAGACCAGCCACTAGTCTTGCAAGGCTTCACCAATCCGGACTTGGCCCCCGTGGTGGAATATGACCTAAACCTTCTTCAGGAGGGGACCCGTACCCCTCGGTGGGGACATAATGGGTGGATGATGATGATTATTTGAAAATCAGTACATCTAACGACCTGATACCTTAAAGACAATTTTATTGCCTGCCAAATCGTATTTTTTTGAGATAGCTTATACTAATTTCCAAAGACCAACTACGTATCTGTTGTTTTCTTCAATAGTATGATAGCAGGTAGGACTGATAAAGGAAGTTTGATTGATGATTGGTAAGTAACAAATAAAGGCTGGCCAAAAAGTTTACGCACGTAACATGCGCTTGTCGTTGATAGTTTTGATAATAAGGAAGTAATCAAAAATAGAGAGATAAAGAGGGTCCTAATACGTAATTTAGTGGGCAGAGCAAGAACCGATTAGATAGTTTAACTATCAAAAAGGCAATGAAACGTTTGAGCTGCTCGCACCGTTTTGAAATTAAATTGTAAAAGTTGACCTTTGCATCTACGTAATGAGATGATTGATACAGCGCCCAGTGGCACGTTCACTCACACTGAATGGGTGAAGGGACCACCTGGAACGTTGTAGTACCTGAAAGTTTGTTTTAGATGGAGTTGGCTTGGCTTGCCTAGCGCCTAGATATGCTCGTACCAACCTGACAGCTTAATCGGCCGACTCCACAAAAATGACAAGTATGTGCGGAGTTAACCAAGCAGCGGGCTTCCCCACGAAATCAATTCCATTTACGGGTAACTCAAGAGCCAGATATGAGTGGACACACAACTCCCTCGCCGTCAAGTGTGTCCCATTCATGTCCCAGAGATGTCAACTATATCTGGCTCCCTCACACATACTCTCAACTCAGTACGGTAGTCATCTCCTGCTACTTTATCCAGCTCACACGCAATGCGCGAGAGCGAGATCGACATCGTCTGTCATCGGTTACATTCGGCCGCATTGGTCGTCGTAACCAACGAGCGATGAGAGAAAGGTCACAAAAAAAAACGTGTGATCTGGATAAAGTAGGGAATAGGTAGACTACACTGACTTACCACTTATGTCTCTTGTTTCAACAGGCACTTAGTTGATTGGACGTCGTACCGTATGAGCTAGGACACAAGTGGTGAGCGAGATATGATAGAGATATACCCCCTTATTCATAATAGTCTGTTAACTTTAAGCAATGCTTATTCTCACTCTGTCCTCTTCTATTGACCTAAGTCAGAATGAAAGAGAACACTGTTTAGCAGCTGTTTTAAGCTAGCGGACTATTATGAATAAGGGGGTAAGTGTGTCTCGGTGAGCAAAGTAACAACTCCCTCTAAGGACACACTTTGCCCAAGTCTATTTACGGGCCTGTTTTACAGAACTACTAGTAGGTATATTCATCGTTTAATGACAATTTGCAAAGTAGCTTAACCCACAGATTGAAAAGTAGGTAGGTACCTACGAGTATATCGAATTGTCATAATAAACTATTAATTGTACCCTTTCGAAATTCGATCAACGACGACTCCCACTAAAAGCAAACTAGACTGCGGCAGTTGGAAAATATTGGAAGTACCTAGTGTTAACGACCACCCCTTTACTATCCGTTCAATCAAGGTCCACAGAGGACGTCTAGTGTGTGGCAGGTAAGATAAAGTTTACTTAGTTGTGATATCCTATCAACAAATAGTTGAATGAAATTATTAAAAAATCAATCATATGCCATAGCATTCTATCAACATTCTAGTGCAGCGTCTTGGTGACTTTTGAAAAGCCTTAGTGGAAGGGTTTTAAGTCTGATGAGAATGGTGCTCTTACCAGGGTTACTGCAGTTACACTGCCCCAGTTTGTAGCTCTGCTGTTTCCATCCGAACTGGAACAGGAGTAGTGTGGGCTCGCGAGGGTCTCTCTGCAGCGCCGGCAGCCGCATTGCCATCTCTTTAGAGAGGCAGAGGTCGGGGTTTTTGTGAGTCAGGTGCGTCAGGTTCACGAGTTGCACTGAAACAATCGATGTCTCCTGTTGCACTCTCAGATCATAATGATCTGAGGTTGCACTGATAGCGAGTCACGCGATGCTTTTTCAAGCATCCCTACCTCAATGGTAAGTATTGTCGGTGGGTCATTACTTCGAAAGATCAGCACCTGGACGACGAGCCTTTGTCCCGACGATACACTTCGTCGATGGCTTGTTGCCTCGAAAAATCATCAAAACCAAAGTAAATTTAAGTTATGCCGTTAAGATGTATTGAATTCCAAAATGCCCATTCTTCTGTGGTTTTTCATTTGAAATGAGGATGGGCTAATCGTCCTTCGAAGTTTAGTAAGTAGGTACGAGATCCGGTTTTTACTATCACTTCCTGTAGTTTCCTGAAGCTATCATTTCTGTAGCTTTTGCATTGAATCAAGGTAATTTTTATACACCTAGGTGCGAACGTAATTATTGGACAGAAATAATCTTTAAAAACCTAGGTATTTAGAGGCTAAAAATTCACCCCATGCCGGGATTCGAACCCGCGACCTCTGACTATCCGTGCCAGCGCTCTTCCAACTGAGCTAATGGGCGACTCACCGGCATCAGTGAACAATACTCTCTATATTACGTACCTACAGAAATAATCTTATTAATCTAGATTCTAGACACTCGATTTCTCCACTTACGGCGCGTCACTAAGTTGTCCACCTTCAAGTCAGCGGGCGCATTGATCCGTAGCCTGCCAGCTCCGTATTGCAGATGCATGACTGTGCCCAAGTCGGGATATCCACAGAAGTCACACATTTTCCTGGGAACCAATCGGTAGACGGATGATAAGTCCAGCCTGGGCAGCATGCCACGAGTCACGCGATTTGTAGTTCGTTATCAACCCTTGTTGTCCCCACTGCTGGGGCACGGGTCTCTTCCTACATAGCAGGAAGGTTAGGCCATACTCCACCACGGGGGGCAAGTCCGGGTTGGTGGAGGATTGTAAGACAGTGGCGGGTCTTACTGTCAGAAGTTATCAAGCCGCCCATAAGGCCTCTGACATGGCTTAACGACTGCCATTATATGACAGCCGGCACCATCGGGTTAACGAAGCGAAGCACGGAAGCGCTCGGAAAAATGCCACTAGCGGTAGTCACGGGACGCGATTTGTAGTGATAAGTCAGAATTTAACAATGTACTCGTAGGTACTCATTTACTGGAATGTGGTGACTTTTTGCGTAGCGAGATACTTATAAAACGCGCGACTAGCGGCATCGTAGCACCTCGGCTAAAGTATGTACCTTTATGTCGCATATACCTAAATAAACTGCACCTGTTTTTTTTAATAACGCTGCGTGTTTGCCAATAAAAAATAAAAACAGACCACGGCTCATAGGAATTGACCTAAGTACCTACTTAGGTACACACTTTGAGAACTACTCACATTTTCTTCGCCAAGGCATTGTAATAACTCAGCATGGCATCAGCGTTTGCCGATCTTGTCATGTCATACGCTTCAACCAGAAAGGGCTCCAAAAGCAGAAGATTTCCATCCCCACTCTTCGAGTGGATCGTTTGCATTAACACCAAAATCTGGAGACATTTCAGCCACATCATTGCAAAAACGCTCAAGTTATTCAAAGAAGAGGCTGAAAGAGGTATCATCATACATAACACACCATGAATTTAGGGGGTTTTGAAAGCCGTAGTAGCAAAATGAATGCGCCTTATGCGTTTACGATATTTTTGGAAAATATCTCTGTTCAAACTCGAATCTATTAGAACCAGTCAGGCGAGCGGTGCTAAGTGCCGTGGGTTATTGCGGAGAGCTAATAGGAAGGCTATTTTACAGGTTCTGAAAACCAACTCATATTTTTCGTTGTGACAATCTGATACCTAATCTTCATGAAGTGATATGATAACCTTAAACGTGTTTTTTCTAAAAAAAATCCGTCAAAACGTTCTAGCTTGAGAAATATGGCATCGCATAGGAATAAGTGAGATCACTGCTCAGTAAACACACAAATGTGAAGTCAACTCTCGGATTCTCGGATCGCTATCTTTACGGAGCTGTGACGTCATTATAGATTCGACAAATCCTGGGCGTTTCGATAAAATAACATAAGTAATTATCAAGTTTTATCCTGTTTTTTGCAGAAATGCTCCATTTATTTTTGTTAAAATGCCTAAAATGGGTCTTGAAACTACTAATTGATATGTAACTAACTAGCCGTTACCCGCGGTTTATCGATTTTCCCTCGGGAATAAGATATTTTCCCGCAATAACGCGTAGCCTAGGTGTTAATCCAGGGTGTCAGCTAACTCCATAAGAAATTTAATTAAAATCGCTCCAGACGTTAGACGTGAAGAAGTACCAAACAGACACACTCACAACTTTCGCCTTTATACCTAATATTGGTGTGATACTTCATTTCACATGGTCAAGAAGCCCATTGTTTGGAAATTTTTGAAACAATAATTCTCAACAATTTTTTTTATATTTAGGTACGTCTATAGGTACTTACTTAAGTAAAAGACCATGGAATACATAGTCATGAAATACATGGAATTATTAATGAATAATTATATAACAGCGGCATTCAAACTACTCAGATTTCAGCGTGGATTAGCAAGAGCCCACCGCGGTTTGACTGTTCCTGGACACCTACTCTGAAATATAGTCAATGACATAATATTGCAATGTAGGCAATGTAGGTATCTATTTGACAAAGTGAGACGATGTTTCGACTGATGAATCAAACAATGAGCAATGTTTTATCCAGCATTGAACAAATCACAATGGCTACATACATAGGTAGTTAAATATTGATTTTAATAAGAGGATAATGTTAGGAATGTTTATTAAACAAACTAACGGAGTACCTACATAAAACTATTAAATAGTGTTTATTTCAAGCTATTACAAAAAGAAACGCTCGTGGCCCAATGATTGGAATCAATGACTTGATTTAAGCAACAACAGGCGCGATCAGGTGCACGATGGGTGACCATCCGGTATGACTACCGCTAGCGGCATTTTTCCCGAACACTAAGTGCTTCGCAAGGCACGTTAAGCCGTTGGTGCCGGCTGTCATGTAATGGCAGTCGTTAAGCCATGTCTAAGGCCTCTTGATCACTTCTGACAGTAAGGGCCGCCACTGTCTAACAATCCTCCACCAACCCGGACTTGGTCGGTGGGGTGGAGGTACAAAAGGGTTGATATCGATAGAAATAAACACCACTTACCTGAATAAATAAGCTTTATTTTTGGCCAAACTATTACATTTCATAAAACTATACACATCATCTATTGGATACTTAAATATCATGACTGCCATAATATAATTCAATGAAAATTCTTGTAGAATATTAACATATTATTATAACACAACGGATTCCATTAAAAGATAACCCAGAAATTCCAATATTACATTTGGAGAATCCTTAGGGCCGGTTTTGAATTTAGAATTTTACTAAGCAAATACTTAAGAACTTTCTCTTTTCTGAGAAATGCGAGAGATAGCACTACAATTAACTATAGTGTGGCCATTCCTGAGGTATGCGCGCGGCGAGGGGGGGGCGGAGAATCGGCTGCTGCGCTCTGTCAGTGCGTCGTCAACGCTCTATTTTCTTCGCCTCCCACCTCGCCGCGCATACCTCAGAGAGAGCACAGCACTAATGGCCACACTATAATTACTTAGCGAAATTCTCAATTCAGAAACTGTGCCTTACACAGCAAATAATGACTTACAAAAAAACTTAGTGAGCACCTAATATTTCGCACTTGACCTCATTTTCAACCTTACGCTTCCACATTTATAACTCAACTGGCAGGATAGTAGTCTGATAGCTTTTAGAATATACCTCGGGCTCTAGAGTAGGCTTCGGTTTTCGTCAAAAGCACACAAGTGTAATACTACTTCCTGCTCATTTATTAATAACTTAACTGTCAGGACAGTACAGTCTCTAAGCTTTTAGAATATACCTCGGGCTCTAGAGTAGGCTTCGGTATTCGCCGAAAGCACACGAGTGTAATACTAGTTCCTGCTCCTTATAAAACTTTTCTTAATAGGTGTGTTAAATGAAGTGTCATATTAGTTCCGATATTTCTATTACACGAATATATCCGATTCTATCCTATAGTAGTCGAGGTATATTCTAAATGCTAACAGACTGTATAAGTGACGAGTAAGCCTACCCCATCTAAAAAACAATGTGCAAAAAACAAGGTCTGAGCGGTCCCTTCACCTATCTAGTGTGAATAAATAAATCATTTCATTGGCCTCTGCATCTACGTAATGAGATGATTTATCAAGCGTCCAGTGGCATCTTCACTCACACTAGATGGGTGAAGGCACCACTCGGATGATGCAGTGTCTGGGACGTGGTTTTTAGATGGCGGAGACTTGCCCAGCGCCTACCATCCTGACAAGTTAGTCGGCCAAAGAAAGACTAGTCAATACGTGCGGAGCCAACCAAGCCACGGGTTTCCTCACGATGTTTTTGTTTACCGAAAGCCCGCTTTGGTATTGCGATTACGAATTCGCGAATGTACGTAACTTTTGAAATTAAACAAAGCCATTGGTACATGCCCGCACTGGGGATCGAACCTGGGGCTCTCGCTTGCGAGTCCATTGTTCTACTCACTGAGCTAACACCGCTATTTAAATCATTTCATTACGTGAACTTTTTATCCAAAGTTTTTTTATGAAAAAATCCTCGAGTGCGATAGTTTGACAAAACAGCGTCACAATATAATTATTTAGTTAATCAAAGGAAACACTACAATACACTGTCGACACCGAAGCACCTGAATATTGTTTCTTTATGCTCAAGCAATAAGGAAGACAACTGAGGCAAAACAAGATTGCATACAAACTACCAACATTTGTAGGTTGTACCTAACATCGGAGTTCATTCTAGTTATTTTTGTAGGTCTTTGTCACATCTCTGTCACATTTATTTGCTAGTCACAGCTTTCTTCCTTATTTTTATGAATGCCAAGTTACATGTAAATGCCATAGAAACCCTTTTCTGAGTATTGAAAATTGAGTTCAATCGGAATTGTACTTTGTTGCACACAATCTTAGGGTACTAGTTAAAATATATTGTGAGATATCCGATAATATCGTTATAGTATGTCATAATATACGTACATATAGTAATACTTCACTTATTGCCACAAATATCTCTTTTAGAAGCACTTTTTTTTATTTAATAAGGTAAAAATATACTCCTCTTTCCGGTGCACCGATACAATTTATAGTTTTCACTGTGACAACTACGCTCAAAATGCAAGAACCATGATGTTCGGCACCGTCCTTAATTACTTACAAGCTACTTTTGGTAGGTACCTAAAATATGACACCTGATAAAATCTTAGCTCAGCTTAAAAATGCTTATCGTAGTCAGGAATGGCAGGGTGATTGTTAAGAGTTCAACCCCCACTGAAAATATTTGTGTCTAGACATAGCTGACTGCCATAATTTACAAGGAGCAAATTATGTTCTTTAGGATACATACAATCTAGGCTAATATTCACGAACAAGTGAGAATTTAAAGACAAAAATAAAAACCGCTTTCTTCAGCGAGAAAACTGATTTACATTTATGTTTTCTAACCTAATACTGAATGACTTTCTAGGGGTACAAAAATAGGTTTTATGCAATCTTACCGTCGTAATTTCTGTACATCAAAATACTGTAACAATACTATTTTATTGTGACTTCTAGTGACTTGACTTTTAGTGAATGACGTACAGTGAATTTATTTTGATGTTTAGTTTTAACGAAGGGATTATTTTCGTCTGATGACTCTGATCTAGGGCTGTTCTCAGTCAGTTCATGAGATGCAAACTAAAAAGATTGGTCCAGAGAAGTTCCACTTAGGATGCAACCTGTACGCATGTCTAGCAGGCTGTTCTCTTTCAGTTCTAGCATGTTCCAGTGTGGATGCAAACCGTCTGCTGATGAGATGCAAACCAACAGATTGGTCCAGGAAGTTCCACTTAGGATGCAACCTGTACGCATGTCTAGCAGTCTGTTCTCTTTCAGTTCTAGCATGTTCCGGTGTGGATGCAAGCTGTCTGCTGATGAGATGCAAACCAATAGATGGGTCCAGGAAGTCAACCTTAGGATGCAACCTGTACGCATGTCTAGCAGTCTGTTCTCTTACAGTTCTAGCAAGTTCCACTGCGGATGCAAGCCGTCTGCTGATGAGATGCAAACCAATAGATTGGTACAGGAAGTTCCACTTAGGATGCAACCTGTACGCATGTCTAGCAGTCTGTTCTCTTTCAGTTCTAGCAAGTTCCACTGTGGATGCAAGCCATCTGCTGATGAGATGCAAACGAATAGATTGGTCCAGAGAAGTTCCACTTAGGATGCAACCTGTACGCATGTCTAGCAGTCTGTTCTCTTTCAATTCTAGGAAGTTCCACTGTGGATGCAAGCCATCTGCTGATGAGATGCAAACAAATAGATTGGTCCAGGAAGTTCCACTTAGGATGCAACCTGTACGCATGTCTAGCAGTCTGATCTCTTTGAGTTCTAGCAAGTTCCACTGTGGATGCAAGCCGTCTGCTGATGAGATGCAAACCAATAGATGGATCCAGAGAAGTTCCACTTAGGATGCAACCTGTACGCATGTCTAGTAGTCTGTTCTCTTTCAGTTCTAGCAAGTTCCAGTGTGGATGCAAGCCGTCTGCTGATGAGATGCAAACCAATAGATTGGTCCAGGAAGTTCCACTTAGGATGCAACCTGTACGCATGTCTAGCAGTCTGTTCTCTTTCAGTTCTAGCAAGTTCCACTGTGGATGCAAGCCATCTGCTGATGAGATGCAAACGAATAGATTGGTCCAGAGAAGTTCCACTTAGGATGCAACCTGTACGCATGTCTAGCAGTCTGTTCTCTTTGAGTTCTAGCAAGTTCCACTGTGGATGCAAGCCATCTGCTGATGAGATGCAAACTAATAGATTGGCCCAGAGAAGTTCCACTTAGGATGCAACCTGTACGCATGTCTAGTAGTCTGTTCTCTTTCAGTTCTAGCAAGTTCCAGTGTGGATGCAAGCCGTCTGCTGATGAGATGCAAACCAATAGATTGGTCCAGGAAGTTCCACTTAGGATGCAACCTGTACGCATGTCTAGCAGTCTGTTCTCTTTCAGTTCTAGCAAGTTCTACTGTGGATGCAATGAAGTTCCAGTGTGGATGCAAGCCGTCTGCTGGTGAGATGCAAACCAATAGATTGGTCCAGAGAAGTTTCACTTAGGATGCAACCTGTACGCATGTTGAGCAATCTGTTCTCTTTCAATCAGGTTCAATTGCGGAAACGTATTTTACTCCTCACGTTGAAAAGGCAATAATAAAAAACAGCCAAACATTCCATCAAGTTCCATGCGGATTAAGTTTGTAGCGATTTCAGATCTAGTAGAAATAGAAAGATCTAGTAGAAATAGTCGGAACGAAAATTCGCCATCGTCAAGAGTCATCAGAAAGACAAATACTTTGACTTTAAGACCAATACAATGTACACTGTTACAGAGCTTATTAAAAGTGTCTCACAGAGTGTGAACACTATGAACTTAAGTAGGTTTTCAGTCAGCCATAATTTCGACACGTTCGAATGCCATCGCATTTGTTACGTGAAAACTGGTTTGGTTGATTCGTGTTGTTATCGGCAACTACAGTGCCCTAGAACTGTCATTGCTCCCATGGAATTGACCATTCCTCAGTTAGAATATCTAAACATGAATATAAGAAAAACGTGTCAGCTCATGCCGTAAGCCACTTGTTACCTATCGAAAAACGCCCTTAAGTTCTAAATACAAACATTTGCACTGCTACGATTCAGTTCTTTCTTAACGGCTACGCGTCTTTTGACTCTGTGACTCGAATTTGTTGTTTGTTACTTCTAGACGATGCAAATAACTGACTGATAGAGTGCGAAATACTAATAATCTTCCATCCTTTATTTTATCAGTCAGTTCTTAAAGCAAAACAGTAGTTCTACAAAGGATGACTAAGCTTCACTTCTTTGATAGAAATACTTTAACAAAATGGGCAGTTTATACTTGACATTTAGTTTCAGCCAATTTAAGGGCTTGCTTTCTCCTTTGTTTATGGCATTACAATGTGTGTGATGTTACTTTGCAGCTATGGAACACGTTTGAGTTATTTTTCTTCTTCCATTCCGACACTCGACACAAACCAACCAGCTTATCACCAGCCTAATCCTTCCAGTCTTTCTTGATCTCGAAGGACCACTCCCACTGCAGGTGCACGTTCTTATCGTCGTCGGTGAAGAGCGAGTTGACGGTATAGGAGCCGCGCGCCATCAGCCCCGAGGGCGCATCCTCAGGCGGGGTCGTGTAGGACTGCAGCTCAGTCTTGGGAGGGTAGGAGCCAACCATGTGAGTCATCTTGTCCACTGTGGAGGAATAGAAGCAATCATTATATTTAACGCTGCTTTTCGGTAGGGTAGGCACAGACGCCATAAAGTGTCACTTGATTATTGAAAACTAAATGACTTGGTTTTTACTGTCGTCTTTGCAGCAGTAAGTTAGTGTACTTCTTAGTTTCCACTTCTTTTCCGTTTATTGTATTTGTTAATAGTAATATTTTATGAAAGTATTATGGCAACGTTGAATATCTATGGCGTGGCAATAAGAAATGTATCACTAAATATGCAGTGTTATGAAAATAACACAGAACAGGAGAGTGGAAAATGAGTGCAGATGTCGTGAATCGCTCATAGATTCGCGTACTCAAAATGTTAGTTTCGTAATAAATAGTCGTGACGAAACAAGTGATGAAAGTAAACCCGATGAAATAGGTGATTATATAAAAAAATATTAATGGTATGTATTCGTAACGTGTCGTGCTTTGCAAGGCACGTTAAGCTGTTGATGCCGGCTGTCATGTATTGGCAGTCGTTAAGCAATGTCTACGGCCTTATGGGCGGCTTGATAACTTTTGACAGTAAGGCCCGTCACTGCCTTACAATCCTCCACTAACACGGACGTGGGCTCCGTGGTGGAGTACGGCCTAACCGTCCTGCGATGCTGGAAGAGACCCGTGCCCCAGCAGTGGGGACATACAAGGGTTGATATGGAATCGTATGTATTCTACCAATGACTGTACCTGCGCAGCCTCAGAACGAAAGAGGCCTAAGTAAAAAAATAGTGAAATTGAGTTACAATCATAGAGTCATAAAAAGGTATGCCATGGACGGAAGATTCGCTATGCTCTTTTTTTACAATAAGTGCCTTTGTTTTACTATTCATCGGATAGAGCATACCTTTTTATGTCTCTCTATAATTGTTAGGTACTCAATTTTTTGAGAATTTTTTGAGTATTTAAAATATTTTTTGACTAAGGCCTCTTTCGTTCTGAGGGTGGGATATGTCAAGCAACTGGTCGACCAGATAGCCAATAGTGTTTGGTTGAAAAACTATTTCAAATATATAATTTGAATACGGTCGCTCACTACTACATACGCAAAGGACTGGTATCGTAATTGTATACATAGGCTGATCCCGTCTGCTCAGTACATAATCGGGTTGTTGGTTATATTTAATTCGATTTTTTATTGCATGAACATGTACCAACTAAAAGCTGTTAACGTCTAACAGGCTGTTATAACACGAAATATCGAGTGTTAATTAGTTTCTCTACCCACCCTTGTGAACATAATTAGCGTGAGTTTATGCATCAGATTCGAACAATGCCGTTGCTAGGTCCTCACCAGGTTGTTTGGTGCGACCTTCGGTGCAGTGTTTTACATACAAGACTTCGTTAGACAAGGTCGATTGATGTGACATGCATTGTGCAGACAGACTCAAAATGCAATGGTCCTCAACCAGTATTATAAAAACCTATTTAGAGGCTGAAAATTCCACCCATCCCGGGATTCAAACCCGCTACCTCCGGCTATCCGTGCCACAAAATCTCTAGAATATAATTGGCGCTGATTGATGGGCGATTATCGAGATAATTTACCATGATCACAACCTTTTAGATAGATAAAGGATTTATGTCCATAAGACGCGCACACGTATAAAGTCTATTTATTCTTACTTGTCCAATTTACTAAACAAGATTCTACCCTTAAAATGTGACTTTTTGGTCCAAAACTGCCATATTTCCATAAATAAAGTAACTTGGAACACTCTTTTAGATAACACGCTGCCAATTTTATAAACATAGTTCATCATAGTTCATGAATTTGCGAGAAAATGTCTAGTTTAGGCATCTAATCTCAATTTTAAGGTTAGAATCTTGTTTACTAAATTGGACAGGTAAGAATAAATAGACTGTACCAAGCATCATATATTAACTAAGGCACAGAATAATAGCAGTAAACAATTAGTCAAGACAAAAGCATACAGTAATTGTACAAATGTAGGTAGCTAATTATTTTATGCGGTACGGTGAGTACCTATCGGTAAGACAAGAATGGGCGACTCACCGGCATCAGTGAAATTTCGAACCTCTTTACACTATTCTCTGTATTACTCAGTTGCTCATTAGCTCAGTTTGATAGAGCGCTGGCACGGATAGCCGGAGGACGCGGGTTCGAATCCCGGCATGGGTGGAATTTTTAGCCTCTAAATATGTTTTTAAAATTGTCCTTAGCACGGGTTAGTGCATTAAAAATAAAAATAGTATAACCTCAACCATTAGTAAAGGTTTATGGATTTTTTTTTCGCATATGGAATAATGCCGTATGCTAGCAGTACAACTACATTTTTTGTATCAAGGAGCATTCTAAGAGTTTAGAAACCACAGATTTAAAAAAAGCCGGAAAATGCGAGTCGGATTCGCGTACCGAGGATTCGATATCAACCCTTGTATCTCCCCACTGCTAGGGGCACGGGTCTCTTCTTGCATCGCAAGAAGGTTAGGCCATACTGCACCAAGGGGACCAAGACCGGGTTGGTGGAGAATTGTAAGACAGTGTCGGGCCTTACTGTCAAAGTTATCGAGCCAACCAAGGCCTCTGACATGGCTCAACGACCGTCATTACATGACAGCCGGCACCAACAGCTTAACGTGTCTCGCGAAGCACGGAAGCGCTCGGAAAAATTGCCACTAGTGGTAATCACGGACCCATCCTGTACCGGCCGCCCCTGTTGTTGCTTAACTCAAGTGATTGATCTCAATCACTCGGTTCGACTAGGTCACGAGCCGAGGATTAAGTTTACATTTTTGTGGGTAGGTACTTACATGTTAAATATGGTTTAGGAATCCAGTTTCGCAATTTTTTCCGAGGTTTTCCTAAATTTCACGGATTTTTATACAAACGTAAAATTTTCGGATTGTTTCCGTGGCCAGATAGCCACGGCACGGATAGCCAGAGGTTGCGGGTTCGAATCCCGGCATGGGTGAAATTTTTAGCCTCTAAATAGGCTTTTAAATTTGTCCTTAGCACGGGTTGGTGCATTAAAAATAAAAATAGTATAAGCATAGGACAATATAATAATCGCAATTCTAGAAAACAAATCGTTACTTTTTGAGGACATTATATCAACATATTATAATTATTATTATGTAATTAATATTTAGTTTTTTTTCCAGGTATTGTTCACCGGGAAAAAACTGAATTTTTTTATATTATCTTACATGGCGGTATGATTTAGCATTCGTTCGTTGAAATGTCCGCAATTATACACAATCTATAAGTGAAGCGCTCGTGGCCTAGTCGAACCGAGTGATTGGAATCAATTACTTGAGTTAAGCAACAACAGGCGCGGTCAGGTCCTGGATGGGTCCGTGATTACCACTAGTGGCAATTTTTCCGAGCGCTTCCGTGCTTCGTAAGATACATTAAGCCGTTGGTGCCGGCTCTGATGTAATGGCAGTCGTTAAGCCATGTCAGAGGCCTTATGGGCGGCTTGATAACTTCCGACAGTAAGGACCGCCACTATCTTACAATCCTCCACCAACCCGAACTTGGCCCCCGTGGTGGAGTATGGCCTAATGTTCCTGCGATGCAGGAAGAGACCTGTGCCCCAGCAGTGCGGATATACAGGTTGATATCGAATACAATGTATAACAATGTCAATTCATGTTACCAATTAGATTCACTTTCGCTTTTCAAAACTGCAATAAATTTGTAGCGTCTAGTATCGATGGGAGATTTTCGAGTAATCGAGAATATTTCCCGACACGCAAACCTGACAATATTTTCAATATTTGGGGACAATTGCAATGTTGCACTGCCGCAACAGTGTTAGCGCGCGCAGGATAGTACAAGTCATCTTTCTGGTGTTACTTACATTATTTATTTATCTCAACAACCTACATACATACATATCGATTGTGTAAATGCTTATGACAATAAAACCCACGTAGCACTGACATTCTTGTCTTACCAATAGGTACTCACCGTACCGCATAAAATAATTAGCTACCTACATTTGTACAATTACTTTATGCTTTTGTCTTGACTATTTTTTTATTATTCTGTGCCTTAGTTAATATATGCTATTATTCTGTGCCTTAGTTAATATATGATGCTTGGTACAGTCTATTTATTCTTACTTGTCCAATTTAGTAAACAAGATTCTAACCTTAAAATTGAGATTAGATGGCTAAACTAGACATTTTCTCGCAAATTCGTGAACCATCATGAACTATGTTTATAAAATTGGCAGCGTGTTACCTAAAAGAGTGTTCCAAGTTACTTCATTTATGGAAATATGGCAGTTTTGGACTAAAAAGTCACAGTTTAAGGGTAGAATCTTGTTTAGTAAATTGGACAAGTAAGAATAAATAGACTGTATACGTGTGCGCGTCTTATGGACATAAATCCTTTATCTATCTAAAAGGTTGTGATCATGGTAAATTATCTCGATAATCGCCCATCAATCAGCGCCAATTATATTCTAGAGATTTTGTGACGCCAAGTGTACATTCTACAGTTTGAAAAACACTGGTGTGACACAAATCAACATGCCGACTAAGGGCGGGCGCGTACGCGTCATGCATAACCAAGCCATCAATACATACCGGCCACTGTCCGAGGATGGGCATGTGAAGAAACGAGGCGTCGATTAATTTATTTAATAACCGCAACATTCCTTGACTAACTTGGGAATTAAGTGGTACACGGTAAGGGCTACTTGCGCAAAGTCACTGAATGAGTAAGTAATCAGTTAATAAATTATCAATAGATGGGTTTAAGACCTAGGTGACAAATAACATTTTCTTCACAAAATTCATAAAATGTTTCAATGAATAGCTTTGTCATTTTCTTACCCTAACTTGCACACACAATAGACAAATGCGTATCCAGGGATAAACGACAGATAGGCGATTGATAGGGTTGCCAGTCATGCAATATACTATGGATGGTCTGACAATGTCATCGTGCGTTTCTGCACTTATGCATTGGATAGAGCTTATCCCTGGATAAGATAGTGTTATCGGATAGCGTTTGCGTAAGTTGCCTTCAGAACTAACTTAGCCGACTAACTTTGCGGTTTGCAACATCAGACTTTCTACTAATTTACTATTACAAATTCTATTTGATATAACGTATTCATTTTAGTTCGATTTATATTAATTTTATATATATTGACAGCAAGGCCCGCCACTTTATTGCAATCCCCCACCAACCAGGATGCAGGAAGGACCCGTGCCCCAGCAGTGGGGACATACAAGGGTTGATAACGAATATATCTGAGTATCAATACCACCCCTAAATGAAGGAAAACATCGTGAGGAAACCTGAGTGTCTGAGGTGTTCAAATAGCTCAGCGCTTGAAACTGCCAATCCGCTGTGGACTATGGTTAGGGCAACAGTTTCCACTTTAAATCAGGGTTCGAAAGGATAATTATCCGTGATAATTGTCTTGATAATTATCCGTGATAATTGTCTTGATAATTATCATGATAATTATCTTGATAAAAATAGCTCGATAATTATCTATTGATAATAACAAAAATTTCGTTTATGCAAAGCAAAATAAAGCAGCAAGATCTTAGTTGGAATAGGTCAACAAATAAGTTCTACTGCAGCTACAGCAGCAACACAGCCAATGGAAATAGAATCATCATCGGATGAAGATATTTTTTTGGCATCTTTGGTCAATCCAATTTAATATATATTTAGAAAGTCGAATCTGATGGAGACTTTTCACTTTAATAAATGTTAATATGTGTTGGGTTTTAAATAAAAATCATAAAATTTATTTGTTTTTGTTAGAATCGGCCAAATTATAATGTATTTGTTATCAAACAATATAGCAAATTAATTTCTTACACGGGTGATAATTATCGTGATAATTATCAAGCAGAGTAATTGACGATTTCGAACCCTGCTTTAAATTTAACTTTATCACCTAAACCAATAAAAATGTTATTCTACCTAGTCGGGCCATAAGTTCTGTCACATAGGTTTAATTTCGAATTTAAAATACTGGCCACAAAAAAGTTATTGGCATTCGAAATTTGAATTTTTCAAGAAAATAAAAACACAGTTTTTCTGGAATTTTCTTCATTTTCCAATATCGAGTGGACGCGCAAAGAAGACAGAGTCGCAGTAATTGCATTGCATCGTTGCGGCCAGGCGCCAACTGAGATTTTCAAACTGCTGAAAAATTTGAAAATTCCACTGAGATTTATTTATCGTACTATCAAACGATTCATGGAAGATTCAAGTTTAGATGATAAACAAAGAAGCGGTCGACCTCTTACTGTTCGGACTCCAGCGGTCATCAAAGCAGTGAAGGCGCGCATCCAACGAAATCCTGTCCGCAAGGAAAAAATGTTGGCTCTGCAGATGGGACTAAGCAGAACCACTGTTAAAAGGGTGTTGAATGAAGACCTAGGACTGCGTGCCTACAGAAAAAGAACAGCACATCTTCTTACCACACGGCTGAAAAAAATCAGACTCGAAAGATGCCGGATTTTGTTAAGGCGGTAGCAGGTAAAAAATACCGCGAAATACTTTTTTCGGACCAAAAAATTTTTATGTTGAAGAGAATTACAACAAACAAAATGATAAAGTGTATGCACAGTCTAGTGAAGAAGCGAGCAGACGTGTGCCACGTGTTCAGCGTGGCCATCATCCTTCGGCATTCATGGTTTGACTTGGGGTCTCCTATTTGGGTCCAACAAAGGTGTTTCTGTGAAAAAGGAGTGAAAACCAGTGCCCTCGTATATCAAAACACAGTCCTAACAAACATTGTGGAACCCCTTTCACAAACAATGTTCGAGAATAGGCACTGGGTTTTCCAGCAGGATTCTGCGCCGGCCCATAAGGCGAAAAGTATCCAAAACTGGCTCACGACCCGTGGAATCGACTTTATCAGGCATGAGGATTGGCCCTCCTCCAGTCCAGGCTTGAATCTTTTGGATTACAAAATATGGCAGCACTTAGAGGAGAAGGTCTGCGCTAAACCACACCGCAACTTGGAGTCGCTTAAAGCATCTCTGATTAAAGCAGTCGCCAATATTGACATGAATGTCGTGCGTGCATCGATTGATGACTGGCCTGGCTGATTGAAGGCTTGTATCGAAGCCAGAGGAGGACATTTCGAATAGTTTTAATATGGTTTAAATCTGTATTTTGTACCCTTTCCTTTGATATATAAATTGTTGTAATGCGTAACTCATTGTGTCCTTTATTTAACTTTCCATATGTGACAGAACTTATGGCCCGACTAGGTACCTATACCCTATTAAGGGTTAAGCCCATACTATCTCTCTGAGAGAAGGAATGTGCCCAGCAGTGGGTCATTTGTAGGCTACATAAATAGCTTATTATTATTAATGGTACAGACATGTGATGAGACGTGAGGAAAGTCATGTCGTAAAACCGGCCCTACATATCCCAACCATCAAAAGAGGTAGAGGACGTCGTCCACAAACCACCTGGTGGGCCACGGTAGCAAAGGACTTGGAGCGAGCCCAGTTGAGCGAGCGGACAACCCAGGACAGAAAATCCTGGAGCAAAAGAACGAGGAGAGCCGACCCCAAATAATGGGAAGAAGCAAAGACAAAGAAGAACACGAATAGCTTATTATTCCTTACCGGGCACGCCGAGTCGGTAGGTCTTCTGCATGTACTTGAGGCCGTGGACGATCTCACGCTGCACGAGGAAGTCGATCCGTATCCTGTACTGGATGCCCTCCTTGATCACGAACACCTGAGGCAGACGGGAGGAGACTGGTCAGCCGGTTCTAGAAGGCCATGATTGGGCAGACAGCTTTGAGCGATAACCCAATGATCGAGGCAGATTTACATTGCCTTATCTTCAATAATATAAAAATGAATCGCTGAATGTTTTAGTAAGCGCAAATCTCGAGAGCAGCTGAACCGATTTCGCTAGTTCTTTTTTTGAAATATTCCTTGAAGTTCGAGGATGGTTCTTACGGAGAGAAAATAAATAAATAAAAGCATTGACTGTTAGGCGGTACGAAGTTCGCTGGGTCAGTGAGCTAGTTCATTATAATTATCTAATGAATATAATTATAATGAATTAAAAGACCAGTTATGATATTCATTTTAAGTTATGATAGGGAATGTATTAGCAAAAGGGAAGCCCGTGGTAACTAAGCCGCACTATACACTGATAGACCTAGTCTTCGCCCTGCCTTTAGAGAAATTCCAGCATTGCGCGAAACAACTCCGAATAGGTATTTCAGTTACAAAAATGTCTTAAAACAAGGGCTCCAATGATAACAACACCAGAGCCACATGGTGTAGCAAAGTCGAGCAGAAATCCCCTTTATGGCACAGGAAAATAGGGCGAAAGTAGACTGGCGTCGTGACACCATCCGTACGTTAAAAATAATGGAAGATAAATAAACGATCAATCGTAAGAACCCGTTTTATTTTGCAACTAAAATAGAACGTGTCGTAAACTATGCTATACAGTTAACAGCAGAAGACTGGCAATACCAAAGTTCAAATTCAAATTCAATTTTGGTAATATGTCTGTAATATAAAGGTTGTCTGGAAGAGATCGCTCTTAGCGATAAGACCGCCAATTGTATAACATTACTTAGATTTAAGAATCATGGTTGTAATATTTTTCTGGTTGTGCAATAAAGAGTTCTCTATCTATCTATCTATCTATCTATCTATCTATCTATCTATCTATCTAATATGGCAACTAGCCGATGTCGACTATTTCTGCCAGGAGATCTATTTTTGAATCACTCGTATGAAATTCCTATTGTCGAATGCGACATAAGTCACACTCGTCTTCTAAGTCGCATGATCTCGTTTTTCCGTATTTTTGAATCCAAATATACATTAAGGATTAGATATTCTTCAAGATTCATTTTCTACATTGAAGATCACAATATTCACAATCTACAACAGTTATCAGGAGCAAATTCACATTTATCGCTAGGTAGGTAGCTGTGCGCAACAATACAAATTAACACAAATTTTGACAATTAATCTATCGATCGACATACGAGACGAGTGGTAAGGACCATTCGTTGCAGTCGAGTGATTCAAAAATACGGAATTTCGAACGTCGAACGAGAATCAGTACAAATCGAGCGCTCGACGCGAGACGAGTGATTCAAAAATAGAGCTCCAGAATCACGTCTTGACATAGACACGACATGCGCATATAGACGATAATACAGGGTAACCCGTAGAGGGAGTAAAACTATAGAGCAAGCCACAGCGCACACATACAAGTTTTAAATGAAACAAACTTCGTAGCGACCATGGGTGAGAAAGAGATAGAGTAAACAGCAAAAGTGTAACTGCTTTTTTTTGTTTGCCCCCAGTGTCAAGTTGACGTTTTTGGGGGCAAACAAACGACAAGATTTTGAAAATGTAATCATATTTAACGCTACGCTAGCCGTTTCGAAGAGCAACCGTGTATTTGTGAAATGATATATTAAAAGTGACATAAATAGGGAAAGTATGGTGAATTGTAGTGTCCTCGTATGTAGAAATCGTTAAGAAAGAGCTTTGGGGGAAGTTTCCTTTGATAGGTAAGTAATTATTGTTAAGCCCAAAGTTGCCTTATGTTGAGTATTTTAGTTAAGTTTCAACTAGTACCTTTGCAACTAGTCCGTAAGAAAAGCAATTTAATAGAATTTACTTTCATAACCTAAAAAAACGGAGAGTAAAAAAATGTTGCCATCCGTTAGTGTCGAAAATCCTGATCATTACTTGACCGTGTTGGCAGACGTTATAAGCGACCGTACGATGGGAAAATAAATAGTAGTATTCCCTAAGCTGCTAAAAAAACAGTACGTTTTCAAAACCTTTGTTTTATTACTTTAAAGTAAACAATCGATTAAACATAAACACACTATTTTTAGGTTTTTATCCCCGTAAAGGGTTTTACTGTAATGTTAATATTATTGCTCTTGTTTGAGAAAAATACACGCAACACCCATAGCGCTTAATATGTTGTTTTGCCAAAAGTGTGCCGTTTAGAGTTTCATTGCTCAGCCTATTTCGGATCTTTGTTTCAATAAGATTGACTGAACTGAAGCAGCGTTCATAATCTGTGTCACAAAAAAGAGTAACCGGTAACGTCGCACATTAGTTAGATTTACCTTAAGGGTTGGTACTTAGTAAGACAATAAATAGTGACGTGCTATGTTGGTATTAGTACTTTGGTTGAATGAAATCTAAAAAATCTCTGCCCCTTGATCGTACATGCAACATAAATGTAAAACATCGTATGAATACGATTTAAATCGTATATCTGGCAACGCTGCGTGATCATTACTTATCTCGAAGTCCCAGACTTCGACGGCTTGTCCTTGTACAGATATTAAGTTACAAACGTAATCAAAATATATTATGAATCTTTAATACTTAATGTATCATTATTAAAAATCAAATGTACCTAAAACTATAACCCGGGCTTGGCCCCTGCGGTGGAGTATGGCTTAACCTTTCTGCGATGCAGGAAGAGACCCGTGCCCCAGGGATAAGGACATACAAGGGTTGATATCGAAATCTATAATAAAAACAATAGAGACAGAAACATTACGGCTACAGCACTGAATTATCAAATATAATATCCTGATGCTTTGTTACATAGCTGCATCGCCTTCCTATGTGACTTGTTGCCCATATAATTTTTCAGCATTCATTCCACTCAGCAGAAAATGTGCCAACTCGAATTTATCGCAAGAACCCTTTCGGTGTTTTTGTGCATTCTGCCGCAAGCAATGTGCCCTTGAATTCAGTATAGAATTCAAATTTGAATTTGTATCAATGAATCTCGTACAATACCGTCTAGCCGCGATCGTTTATTAGGTAAAACGTAATTACCTTATTTCCCTAATAAATAATCGACCCGTTCAATATACAACAGCTATGTATGAGTATCGCGAATAATATAAAGTTATTAATTATTTTATTTATTAATATTAGCAATGTTTCTTTTCCAGATTTCTTCAAAATAGTTCTGTTCTGGAAAAATGGGTACAAGCATTTAGAAGAGAGAACTGGTCACCTACATCAAATGCTCGAATATGCTCTCTACATTTCGATAAAATGTACATTTTGGTGGTCTGAGGTACCCTTCGAAAGATTTTTTCTATGGTGAATTTTTATATGAAAAAAACTTATTAATAAAACAGTTTATCATTATATTCCATTGGTGGTCCTAGATAGCGTCCCTAAGCGCCTTAACTTGTAAAATTTAAACGTGTAAAATAAAACGTATTTTTAATTATAAAAAATGACAATTGTTTATAAAACGTTTGCTACGTTCTGCAAACAATTGTCAGACATGTATGATTAATAAAATTTAAAACTAAATCTGCATTTTTATTCATGGCCTATGAAACGACTGAAATATTTTATCCCACATTATGGCAATTCACTTTTACTGTGGCAACATTCACGCACACAAACAAATAATATTCACCGACGTGAAAACGGTTACACTGTGCCTTGATCTATAGTTCTACTCTATCTACGGGGTAACCAAATAATTCCTTCACTGTGACAGCGTAATCAAACAATTTCTCCACTATGACAGCGGTTCGTCTGTGGAACGCTATACCTCTGAATATTCGCCAGTCTCCATCTGTAGACGTGTTTAGGGGTAAGGTTCAAGATCACTACTTTGGGCTTCAATAGAGTTATCCAGTATCTATGCAGTATTATATTATGATAGTATTGTATGTAAGTGTTATTGATTATTAGTATGTATGTAGATTGTAGTAAATGTGTATTTTTGTGTATCATTTTATATTTTTCGTACTACTTTATATACGTATGTGTATTTAAATTATATTTGTATTATTTAGTTAATCTAGTTTATGTAGTAAATCACTCCTATATTTATATTTTTTCCCCTCCACTGTCCGCACCATGGGTTAGATAGAAGAAAATGTTATCTATTATTAAGGTCGCTTTTGTACAAATTTGTTTTTAGTGCAATAATTAATAAAATATTTTTTATTCATTTATTCAAATAAAATAATTTTTATTCATTCATTTTATTATTTTTAATGCACTAACCAGTGCTAAGGATAATTTTAAAAAACTTCTTAGAGGCAAAAAAGTCCACCCATGCCGGGATTCGAACCCGCGACCTCTGGCTATCCGTGCCAGAGGTCGCGGGTTCGAATCCCGGCATGGGTGGACTTTTTTGCCTCTAAATAGGTTTTTATTCATTCATTCAAATAAAATAAATTTTATTTAAACGTAAAGAATTTACATTCTGTTTGCTGAATGTCAATGTACTATGTATAATGAAAGCCGCTGCCTTCGGGCCGTAGCGTAGTGGAGAAAAAGGCAGCGGGAAAAAAACTCCACTCTGACTCCACTCTTTTCCTTACCAACATTGGTAATACCAAAGTCTAGCCAAATTTGGCATTTCCAAAGTGCAGATAAGTCTAGTATAACTAGTATATCTGAGTAGAATCTATGGGTGTAAAGATTAGTCCTGTTCACTGTACAGAAACTACCTCAAAAAAGTAACGAACGAGTCAGGTTAGGTACTTTTCTTAGCTTAAATTTGACGCAATTCCAACAATTGATGTTCCATGCATGTGGATTAATAATTTATCAATCTTAGCTTAAATTGGAAAGAATTGTAACTATTTGTGTCTATCAATATCTGTGTAATTTTCATTTTTGTGGACAATAATGAAGTGTTCTCTATCTATCAATCTATTTATGTTTCATACAAATGTGGATCAATAATTATAAATCTTAACTTAAATTAAAAACAAATATTAAGTCTAAATGCAGGGGGCAGCAGCGCCCCCTGCAGTACAATCCACCAATTTGCGATCTCCAACCCGCATGCCCAGCGTGGGGATTATGGGCATTACCCCCTGATGATGGCACAACCTTGCGCCATGGCGCTCATTAGGGGAGGCTATGTCCAGCAGTGGACTAATATAGCCTGAAGAAGAAGAAGAAGTCTAAATGAAATTAAATGCCGACTATACAAACCACAAACGCGTATTGTAACCACCAAAATACCCTAGAATACTGAGAATATTCAAATATTCCTTCAACTTTCTCTCCTGCATTACACACAAAATGCAACTGAAAACAAGTCCGTGACCGAAAAACTAAAGTCTGTGACCGAAAAACTAGGCTTCACGCCGTAGTTTACGTATGAGTCACGCGGGTATTGATCCGTTGATTGATGTGATGAGTCACTTGATATTTATCCACTGGGTTTGTGTGATTATTCTTACTTGTCCAATTTAGTAAACAAGATTCTAACCTTAAAATTGAGATTAGATGCCTAAACTAGACATTTTGTCGCCAATTCATGAACTATCATTAACTATGTTTATAAAATTGGCAACGTGTTATCTAAAAGAGTGTTCCAGGTTACTTCATTTATGGAAATATGGCAGTTTTGGACTAAAAAGTCGCAGTTTAAGGGTAGAATCTTGTTTACTAATTTGGACAAGTAAGAATAAATAGACTGTAGCCACGTTTGCAAGGGTTGTTTTACAAATGAGTTAGCAAAACATTTTTTTTTTCATTATAGATCACTTAGCATCTATTTATTAGCTTTGGTTTTGTAGAAATATGTTAGGATTTATAACCTCTGCTTCCTAAAAGAGGGATGACATCCTGTAGCTTAGAGTAAGCAGTGTTCATCCTCGTTTAAATGTCACTTTAATTTTTAAGGGGACATAAAAACCCCATTTCGAAGTAACTGCAATTAATGGTCTTCTATGACAATTCGATGTAGTATTTTCTAAGGTTAACACGAACACTAGACATAATAAAAAGTGTATTTACACGGATTTTACTCGTTTAATTTTACATTTTTACAATTTTCGACGACGTTTCGGCACTTTTTCAAGTACCGTGGGTCTCTGAAGTCTTCAGAAATGTGAAATTGTAAAAATATAAAATTAAACGAGTAAAATCCGTGTAAGTACAGTTTTTATTAATTCCACCAACCCGGACATGGCCCCCGTGGTGGAGTATGGCCTGACCTTCCTGCGATGCAGGAAGAGACCCGTGCCCCAGATGTCGGGACACATACAAGGGTTGATATCGATATTGCAGTGTTGATTGGACCACAGATTAACAAGTATTATTATTATTATTTTTAATTGATATGGCAACCAGCCGATGTCGACAAATTCTGCCAAAGTCAAGTATTGACACGAAATGAGCAATTTTTTTTTTTAGTAGGACTGGTCGCCATGTCTCACCTGTCATAATAAATTCGTTGTCGTTTGATAAAACTCGACCCAGTAGCGCAGTGTATTACTGACCCAGTAGCGCAGTGCATGCTGTATCGAAACTATCTACCGAATATAACATGCTAACCTAGCGATATTACTTCCTATAGACGGGTTATACTATGGGCACCGTGCCAATAATTTGCGATATGAAACTGACACGTAACGTAGGACTAAGAACTGTGGGGCCATTGCGAGTATGACTTAGCGATAGCCGAATACAATTTGTTGAGACTCAAAACGATTCAAGACAAATACCGCCCATACTCAGTAGATTTGATAAGGAATGACTTTTTTTAAAACCTATTTAGAGGCTAAAAATTCCACCCAATGCCGGGATTCGAGCCCGCGACCTCTGGCTACCCGTGCCAGCGCTCTTTCCAACTGAGCTAATGGTCGACTCACCGGCATCAGTGAAATTTCGAAGCTCTTTACACTATTCTCTGTATTACGTACAGGCAGCGACATCTGGCTGAAGTAATTTGCATCACTTGCAGCCCCGAGTACCTACTTTGCAGTTAGGTTTTTACATCGGAATGATATCGCTGTACCCACATGATAATACTATTTTATTTTTAATGCACTAACCCGTGCTAAGGACAATTTTAATAACCTATTTAGAGGCTAAAAATTCCACCCATGCCGGAATTCGAACCCGCGACCTCTGGCTATCCGTGCCAGCGCTCTTTCCAACTGAGCTAATGGGCGACTCAAGGAATGACTTGTTTTATTGCAGCGGTTCCTAAACTTTATCCTTTTTATTACAAAAATACAGTAGGTACTGGTTATACGCCGGGACTTAAAAGTCTAGGCTTATTACGGTATTAAACTGTATGGCAGTCCTAAAACGAAGGCACTTTAAAAAATCTCTTTTATTTAACAAAATCTCGCATTATGTGATATCCCGCATAATAAACCTTTCGTGACATGTTTTTGTATTCTAAAACGTTCTGAAACGGCTTAACCAATCTTTATGTTTTTTGTGTTATTTATAGACCAAATAGGGGATGTATTAAAAAGGGAAAGAAAAAGGTACCGGAGCCGGCGTGCGTGCAAGCAACGACTTATGAACGTTGATAAAGCGAAGGTGGTCCGTCAGGATCGTTAAAAGTGGCAGTCCCTGGTCTCTGCCTACCCCTCTGGGATACAGGCGTGAGGTTATGTTATATTATTTGTATATTTAGTAGTCTAAATCCAGGTCGTAGACTAATTTGTATGGCAAAACAACGATGTAACAAAATCTAAAATTTTTGGCTACCCATAGCACGTGGTATCTTAATTTGGGACCCAGGACAAAATAATGTAACTTAATTGTGCTTTTTTTTTTATTCCATAGAGATGGAAATGGAGACGGAGACGCAGTCGGTCAAAGCGGAGATGGCGGGACTCTTTGACCGACTGCGGGATCTTTCACCCTTCTTGCCCAGATGGGAGGTGAATGCACAAGACAGAGAGGAGTTGAAGCTCATGGGGGAGGGCCTTTGCCCAGCAGTGGGACACAAATACGGCTGACAAAAAAAAAAGAAATGGAAAAGCTGTCTAGTGCATTCCGAGTGTCCTATCGACAAGTTCACGATAGCCCACTGCACTGCGGAGTAGCGTGAACGCTCTAGTTTTTAGCTTTATGACCTAACAGTTATTTCTGTTATAAATAATTATCCTTACTGTTAGATGCAAGTCTCGTACCGTTAGACTCGGCGCGTCGAACTAAAATTACCGGCTTTTGGCACATTTCAGAATGAAATGTGAATGGGCAAAAATGTATGGAGCTTGGTCCAAGGAGCTCCACGATTGAAACATGTGCCAAAGTAAAGGCCCATATTCTTACTTCAAAGAGACAGAACTTGTACCTTTGTGGTTATTTTGTGTTTGTTGTTTTCCGGGTATAGAGTAAAGAATATTCTTTTTTTCATGTTACTTTTGTCTAGACTTTTTTGATTATTTATTTTACATACATTACTCATTTTATACCTTTAGTATCTAGGTCTTTATATTATCATTAATATATTTACAGGCTTGCTTAATTCAATAGTCCAGGAACATGAGATCGCAATAAGTTAGACTTTATGTAGCTATTACAACGATGAAACTTAACATAAGGTACACCATACAACTCGTACAACAAAATTGTTATAGTCTGTTAGTATTTAGAATATACTTCCGGATATTATTATATTTGTGTAATAGAAATATCGGAACTAATATGACACTTAATTTCGAAATCGGAATATGGCACTTCATTTTGAAATCAGAACTCGATCATCAGTACGAAAACCGGCGAAAATTTGCGAAAACCGAAGCCTACTCAAGAGCCAGAGTTTATTCTAAAAAACAGACTATACTATAGATATTGTAACACAACGTTTAATAAATATTTAGAAGCGCTCGTGGCCTAGTGAAACCGAGTGCTTAAAATCAATAACTTGGGTTAAGCAACAAGCGCGTTCTCGTGCTGGATGGGTGACCATCCTGTGACGTTCCGTGCTCCGCAAGGCACGTCAAACTGTCAGTGCCGTCTGTGATGTAATGGCAGTCGTTAAGCCATATCAGATGCCTTATGGGCGGCTTAATAACTCCTTAAGGCTCGCCACTGACTTACAATTCTCCACCAACCCGGACTTGGCCCTGAGATTCGTGCCCCAGCAATGGTGACAGTTATAGGGTTGATATAACATGAGGCAGCTCTGCATACAAAAAATGTAATGAGTAATTTGATAAAAACTCTGTACAGACGAAGATGAGTCACTGAGAGTTCACCTATACAAGACTTCCTAAATCATAGAGGACGCATCAAACTGCAGGAGAACTGGTAACAGCAGCATATAGCAAAGTCTGTTAGCGGCAGACTGGTTTACGAGTTACGTGTTTAGCCCATTGAATCTTCAGCGCCGCAGCGCGGGTCATAAATCGCTCTGGCTTCGCGAAATGTTCACTACAGAAGCTTGCGCAATACGGAGGGCCGATATTTTTTATTTGTAATACTGCCGCCACGATGTCGCCTCAAGGTTACGGTAAAATATGTGACGTAATCTTAGTAGAAGGATTTATTTCAAAAATTTTAGTTCTGATTTTGAACTAATTGAAAGTTTTCGTAAACATTGTTAACTTAATCTCTTTTTTTGTAATTTCCACACAATGATTCACTAGGATACTCTGTGTTGTGGTAAGCAGCCGAGGACGTCAAAACCATGGAAATACACCCCGACTGAGGTAATTTGTACAATCAATTACGACGACGGCGTCCAATAGGAATCGAACCCACGTCCTGTTTAGCCGAGTGTGATGACTGCTAAGTCTAGGAGGCAGTCATCAAATTGTACTTAATATTACCTAACAGCAACGTCCTGTTTATGGGACACGGGCATTAGGGACAGTCAGTTAACAGCTTATGGTGTTCAAGGTATACCTAAGAAGTCAACAAATTTCATAGGTACAACACAAATGAATAAAAAAATTAGAGTTATCTACGTAGTTAAGGATCTAATAGAGGTTATCTACCGCAAGTAATAATTAAAACATATTATGTGATCTATTTTTGAAAAAGTATGACATTCAAAACTCAATAAAAGTAGGTGCTAGCTAGGTACTTTCAGAACCTAGTATCGGATTGCAAATCCGCAAGCAAAACTTATAACAGGCACGGTTAAATGCCGGTAGACACTTAGGCCGGTATTACAGAAGCGTACTCAAGCGCCAATCTCTACTTAAGACTAGTTTTGAGTATGGATTTAATTTTAGAACGTTACTTGAGTCGAGATTCATCAAGCGCGACTCAACTGAGTAATAGCTAATTCGAGAACGATACTTGGGTAGCAATCTCTACTTAAGTAAAGATCAAATCTGTATTTACTCAAGTGTGGTCGGAACCACGCTTGAGAGTCGATCGGCCAGTTATTATAATTGTCAATTTGGAATGTTTATTGCAAAATTCATATATTCGAAAACCTTGATTACTATGACGAAATAGTTAATGATAGCAGCAGCCCCTTGGGCATTTAAGGGACGCTGAAGACCCCTACTGCATGGATTCTAATAAGTGTTTATGTGCAAAAACAATTACATTAATATTGGGGTGGTTCCATTGAATAAATTTCACGCAACACAATCGCTTCCGTGCTTCGCAAGGTATGTTAAGCCGTTGGTGCCGGCTTTCATATAATGGCAGTCGTTAAGCCATGTCAAAGGCCTTATGGGTGGCTTGATAACTTCTGACTGTAAGACCCGCTACTGTCTTACAATCCTCCACCAACCCGGACTTGGCCCCAGTGGTAGAGTATGGCTTAACCTCTTGCGATGCAGGAAGAGACCCGTGCCCCAGCAGTGGGGACATACAAGGGTTGATAACGAACACAATCACTTCACCTGGTCCCAAACTAGGATATCCTGTACTTTGATAACCAGGCAAGAACGTCACAAACATGAAAGTACACTGAGACTGTGGTCACTTGTACAAATATATAGGCCCACAGTGGGAATCGAACTCACAAGCTCGGTCTTGGTAACCAAGCGCCTTAGCGGCTAGGCCAACAAGACAGTCACAAAGAGGAATAAATAAAATAATCAGTAAAACAATCTCAGCTTTTTTATTGCTCATAAATTTGTAACATAATTGACACATATTCTATAAATCCGCTGTGTTGAAGTTGACTTTTTATCTTCCTCGAGGAGGATCCTCTCCACTGCGATGAGGTTGAAGTTTTATGTTTACAGAGCAGGTTCCTCTCCACTGCGATGAGGTTGAAGTTTTATGTTTACAGAGCAGGTTCTCTCCACTGCGGTGAAGTTGAAGTATTATGTTCAACAAGCAGTAGGCTTAGCACGCTGACCATTTTGCCTACTCTCTACTGTCACCTTAAACACTAAACAGTATTAAGATGACGTCACAGAGCGGTATCTCGCCAGTGCGAACATGATGATCGCGGGAGATGTCTCGACGTGCCCCCTTCTGTCAGTTTAATACAGTTTGTCTATGGTGTCCCGCAACGCCGAACATGCAAGTGTTTTTTCTCGCAAAATGACAGCTTAACTTAGAGAAATTTCTCTATTGCTGTCGAGGGTAAAGACAAGGCTTTGAGGTTATAATTTCTCTTTGTTTCCGTGTTTTTCTTTTAAATAAAACATTTAGTTTTTTGTATTTGTTGAAATTTTTTTACCTCCTTTAACGACGACTTTGGCTTCGACTGTGGCTGAAACCTAACGTACATAACGAATTTTATTGCTAAAATGGCTAGGGCGTATATGTAAGATATCTTTACGCAATGAACACTGAAAAAGAAGCCCGAAAAAAAAAGCGGACGGAAGTGCGACAGTGGGAGATGTCCCTCCCACAGGACATCCTCGATGAAGAGTTCCTTCAAAATTATAAAATAAGTAGAGATATGCTGAATTATCTGTGCGAGGAGCTGCCAGAAGACCTACAGCTGAAGATATCTGACGGATATGCGGTGATTTTTAAAGAAATTGGATATGTACTACAACTTTTTTTATTTTCTTAGGTAAAGGTCAGAGCGCCCGTTGGGTCATCTGTTCGGAAGTACATGATACGTTATACAGTAAAAAGGAATAAATTAAAAAGCATTACTTTGTATCCCTTCTGAGTTCTCTTAAAAAGCCTCCGTGTACTTTCGCACTTACATCCCTCCGATATGCGCCACCGGGCGATACGAGGTGTAAAGTGTAAGGAAATGCGCGCCGAGATAGCGGTAAACTTGAAGCAAAGGAGTAGAACTTAAATATCGTAATATCGTTTACTCAGTTTTTTCGCTCCATTTTCAGTTGAGATTCAGAAAAAAAATTCATGACAGTTTGCTTGCGGAACAAAAAAAGAAAACACGAGGAAAATTAAACGTTTCGGTATGTAGTCCAGTCATATATTTAAGCTAGTTGTCACTTCAGTCAAAACACTTAGGTTACACGTCTGTTCTTATGAAAAAAAAATTGTGATCAAAACGCATTAGAACCAAATGAACGAATGAATAGTGTTGTAATACAGTCGAAGTATACCGTTCGAGTGTGGCGAACCGAAAAAATATAAACATTATAGTAATTTCATTTAATTGGCATCCCCATTTTGCCGCCTGCGGGATAGAATTTAGACAGGGTTTTAATTTCTCTTCCACTCATATCATGTTCGCTGTTGCGACAAAACTAATACTGCGGCAAAGAGTATGCCGCGGCGCCTGTCATTTTCCCGCATACTAGCGTGCTAAGCCTACAGGTTCCTTTCCACTGCGGTGAAGTTGAAGTTTTATGTTCAACGAGCAGGTTCCTCTTCACTGCGGTGAAGTTGAAGTTTTATGTTCAACGAGCAGTTTTCTCTTCACTGCAGTGAAGTTGAAGTTTTATGTTCAATGAGCAGGTTCCTCTCTACTGCAACGAAGTTGAAGTTTTATGTTCAACAAGCAGGTTCCTCTCCGCTGCGGTGAAGTTGAAGTTTTATGTCCAACGAGCAGGTTCCTCTGCACTGCGGTGAAGTTGAAGTTTTATGTTCCATGAGCAGGTTCCTCTCCACCGCGATGAACTTGAGTTTTTGTCTTCTACGAGGAGGACCCTCTCCACTGAAGTGAAGTTGACTTTTTATGTGTCACAAGGAGGATTCTTTCTTTCCACTGTGGTGAAGTTCCTTGTTCTCATTTTTTCACATCTCGTTTCAAAACAGCGATTAATGTTCAAATTAAACCACACCGACTATGTACAGATATTAGTCATTTAGTAAACTTAAATAAATAGACAGACGTCAAGAGAATTATTTTATCGACATTTGTTACGTTCCGTTCTGTACTCAAAGCGAATAAATAAACAAGAAGCGTGAACGTTTTGCTTCCTTTAAATATACGGTTCATTACAAACTAATAACTAAATAATGAAACTTTGAACATTTTATTTACGAATACATAAACATTATTTTAGTTTCCTCTGTATATTTGACATAATTTACTAAGTTTCATCGTCACGTTTTTGTAACATGCGTAAAACGGAATAAAAATCTACACTTGTATTTTTCTTGTCATAGAAAACAAACTTTGATCATAGACAATCTGATTGCAGTTCTGAATCTCTACTTAAGCAGTGATTGGCTGATCTCTACTCAAGAACTGTTTGAAAATAAAGGGAGTGCTTGAGCATCGATTCAGTGCTCAAGTAATGATTGGGCGATCTGAGATCAATCTGTGCTTGAGCATCGTTCTGTAATACCGGCCTTAGCGTAGCACTTCAAATATGGTGAATGTATATGGTACTTAGTTAACATTCTGCAGTGAATATTTTACTTTTTGCGCCTCGGTTGGCGCAAATTACACGGGAGATTGATTTTGCTCTTCATTGTAACCCGACAGGTAACCGCTGTAGTAACTGAGCGTGGATGTAACATGAAAGGAAGGTGTGACGTCACCCTATGGACGGCGTTTCGTGAAAGAGCAAAAACTGGGTGCATCGTGAAATGGGAAACTTTTTGTTCGCTTTTGCAGCATACACGTAAATTTTAAATGACCTGCTCCAGTATATTATGCGGACCAAATCCTGAACGATTTCTATCTTGAATTGCTATCGCAAACGTCAGGGTTTAGCACAATATTAGGCCCCAGAACGCTATTCATTACTACATTTTTGAAAGCGTTTTCTATTTGAAGTAACCGTGACGGAAGACATCTTGAGTGAACCCGAGTGTTTTGAGGCATGAGTGGGCATGCGTGGTAATTAAGCCCATACTCTCTTTCTGAGAGGTCTGTGGGACCTTATAGGTCTTTAAATTAATATAAAGAATTAAAATTAAACAAACATCACTCCTGTATCCCCGCGTGGTAGGCAGAGAGTAAAAATTAATATAATGAATTTTTCGTCTGTCTGTCTTACAGTCCTCCAACTCGGACTTGGACCCCATGGTGGAGTACGGCCTAAACTTCCTGCGATGCAGGACGAGACCCGTACCCCAGCAATGGGGACATACAAGGTGTTGATATCGTACTGCATTTTTACTGTTACCTTTTGTGGGGAAACCGTTGTGTCGAAAGAACTCGTTATTTTCATATATTGGAATCTTTTGATTATTTTTATCCCCAGCCGGGGTTAAAACCCAGGTACAAAAAAAAAACCCTGGGTCTTGGATGTTAACATGTTTGTGATGTCGTTGTTTCTGGTTCCCACGACACGGGGTGTCCTAGTGTGTGGCTAGAAGCAATGTATGTATTTATGTAAGGGTGTATGTATGTATGTATGTATGTATGTATGTATGTATGTATGTATGTATGTATGTATGTATGTATGTATGTATGTATGTATGTATGTATGTATGTATGTATGTATGTATGTATGTATGTATGTATGTATGTATGTATGTATGTATGTATGTATGTATGTATGTATGTATGTATGTATGTATGTATGTATGTATGTATGTATGTATGTATGTATTATGGTGTCCATTAGATTTGACCCCTACTCTCACCTGTTTCTTGAGGTCGGTGAGGTCTCCCGAGAGGTCCAGCTCCACATCGTCGCGACCTTGGACGCACAGCGCCAGTTTCTTCACGATCACTTTGCGCGGGTCGTTGGGCTCTGTCGGAGAGAGAGTGACTGCGGCAGGTGGCACATGATAGGTGTACAGAGCTAGAATTACTCTCAACAATGAGTGAACAACTTTGAAATTTAAGATAAGATTATTCTTTATCGTAGTACTGGAAAAACGACAAATAGAAAATAATTACAAATATACATAGTACAATTGGTTGCCTTATTGCTAAAAGCATTTTTTTCCAGACAACCTTACGATGGAAAGTTGCTGAAGGGAATTAGAAAGACGGGTAGCCAGTGCAAATTTGAATATTGATACATACATACTTATACTTAATACACTACCAAAAATACAAATTTACCACTTTTTCTCATGTCTTTGTATTCAAGACTCATAGTATAATCCCGCCAGTCGTATTTCTGGTTAAGATACCTGACAGATACCTTGACCAGAAATACGACTGGCGGGATGACTCAGCGATGGATAGGTTTTTTTACGTCCCACAGCAGGGCACAATTAAACCTGTCTCTCTCTAAGGAAGAGAGAGACAGGTTTAATTACTACGCGTGCCCACCGCGGATTGGTAATTTCAAGCGCCGCAGTATCTGGACACCTCATCGTGAGAAAACCCTAGTGCCTGAGCACTCGGGTCTCCTCACGGTGTTTTTCTTCACCCTCAGAGAGTATTGCTAGTAAACATTCACAAATGTAAGTAACTTTAAGTTTTAATGGTTTTAAAGATAAGGCCTTGATGTCACTTCTTTGGAAATATATTACATATTGATGTACGAACACAAATAATTACCATACGTTTTGGGATGAGGCGCTGTTTACTGTAGATAGATAGAATATTCTTTATTGTACACAGAAATTACAGTAACAGAAATTATATAAAAAATACAGTAGGTACAAATGGCGGCCTTATTACTAAAAGGAATTTCTTCCAGACAACCGTAATACAGGCAATAAGCCTAGCTCAGTAGCAGATGCTGTATGATTTTGTGCTATTGAACGTGTCAGTCCTATGTAACTTAGCCCTATTTTGTATTCTTTGGTCAAAAAAATATTATTATTCTTAGTTAGAAAACAAAGTTGGTACGTGCACCAGGGTTCACACCCACGACCTCCCGATCGAGAAGACGGCGCTCAACCGCTCCGCTATGACCGATTGTTAAAAAATAATAATACAATAGATAACATTTGTTAACTGCTTGATAACTTCTGACTGACAGTAAGGCCTGCCACTGTCTTACAATCTTCCACCAACCCAGACTTGGCCCCGCGGTGGGGTATGGCCTAGCTTTCCTGCGATGTAGAAAGAGACTCGTGTCCCAGCAGTGGGGACATACCAAGGATTTATATTAATTGCACCGACTACCCTATTGTCTCAGTCTATGGCTGCCTGGAAGATATTGATTTTAGTAACAAGGCCGCGAATTGCTTACAATAAAATTCTGTTAATGAAATTTCTGTGTACAATGAAGAACATTCTATCAATCTATCTTCCCTTCATTAATTACAAAAATCTCAAGAATTCTTAGTTAAATCCATACATAAATCTAGGCGAATTCAAAGTAGTTAATTCTCGACCATAAACAATAGTTGTTGTAATAGTGTTGATTCTCGTGACTGTCACCCTGGGTCTTGACAGAATACCAGCGTTACGAGATAACTCGTAACACATGCTGAGTCAGGTACCCATTTATTGCCACGACACACAGTTTCGCTTTTGTATTAGGGGTTAAAGTATGAAATTGCCGTTTTATTGCAATAGGTTCTTTGAATTGACATAGAATCTTCATGGTTTGACGTTTTCGAATGAAACTTTTTTCAAATGGTTTCTATGATGTTCTTTTTTTAAAAAATGTGAAACATTTGAATTTGCCGTTCAACCATGCCGCTAATTCCTGGGTAGTTTGACTAGGATCGGCTTCCACTATCTCTCTTAATTCATCGTTATTCACCTGTGTGGGCGGTTTTCCTCGTGGCTCGTTCTTTAAGTCGCATCACGAAAGCGTTTAAACCAAAATCGCACGGTGCGTTCATTAGTAGACCCCTCTCCAAACGCAGCATTTATATTGCGGGCTGTTTCTGCCGCGTTAGTTCCGCGTCGGAACTCGTATTCAAAAATCACTCGAATTTTCGCAGTATCTTTCTTGTCTAATTTGAATAACAAAAACAATTGAAAGTCGATATTCAAATGTTTCACATTTTTTTTCTATGTCAATTCAAAGAACCTATTGCAATAAAACGGCAATTTCATACTTTAACCCCTATTATTAACCTTTAGTTTTATTTTAAGTGTCTAATGTATTTCTTTGATTGGTTATTCTGTATAGTATTTTCTAAGGTTAACACGAGCAGTAGACATAATTAAAACTGTTTTTTTGTCATCCGGGACCACGGCACCTGAAAAAGTGCCGAAACGTTGGAAAATAGTAAAAATGTAATAAACGAGCATAAATCCGTGTAAAAACAGTTTTAATTATGGTTATTCTGTGTTAAAATTATTCTGTGTTTTGTGTGTAATAAATAAACCATTTCTATTATATTCTAATAGTTGTGTTATCCTTTTTTGAGTACAATGTAGTGTCCACTACCTTTTCATTTATCAGTGAGTCACACACCAGTACTTAGGCAGGTGCGTATTGGAATAATGATTTATCAATGTTATCTCCAAGAGATAACTGAAGCTGCAACAAGTGTTATCATCGTCTTACCAAATTCGTTGGAGTTGTTGATAAAATTTGTATCCAATATTCCGTTGAAGGCAAATAGGTACTAATTGTAATGATTTAAATTGAATGTCATTTGAGAATAATTTCTATTTTTTGGTATGACTTAATTGAATTGATGTAATTTGAGAATTCAATTTCTATTGATTACTAGCTGACCCAGCGAACTTCGTACCTAACGGTCGATTCTTTAATTTTTTTATTTTTCTCTCCGTAAGAACCATCCTCGTGCTTCAAGGAGAATATTTTTTAAAAAAGAATTAGAGAAATCGGTTCAGCTGCTCTCGAGATTTGCGCTTACCAACACATTCAGCGATTCATTTTTATATTATAGATTATTTTATTGATGGCCTTATTTATAAAAACACTCCAAACACCCTGTCAGTGGAGATTTTTCAAGGATAAAACGTAACCACAGATTATTTCTGAGAAACGTTTAGAGGAATTTTGTCTTCATACAAAAGACAGATTGATAGTATCTAGTTAGGAGTCAATATTAATTTACAAGGCAAACCAGGAATGTTTATAAAGTGAGTATTTACCAACAACAACGGTGCCAACTTGTGCCTGTCCCAGCAACGCCTCTTTGTACTTTCGCAAGGATTCATCCTCCTGGTCTGCAGCGAGGATCTCCTCAATGGTCTTCTCCGGGGGCGGCTTGTATGAGCTCTTGATCTCTTCGTCTTCCTCCTCAGGAGTACGGGTGACTTCGGGATCATCAGACATAGCTGCTGACTGCAAATTGGGACAAGATTTTGAATACACTCTGCACACCTTTTGCTGGTTAAAATAGTGATATTGACATTTCGTAAAGTAAATTATCACATCCTTGATAATTTACTTTACCACATAATGAAGGGTCAATAATAATCTACACTCGAGGTAGATGTAATATTGTTGAGAGATCTCATTCAATTTTTTCTTTAGTCTGCAATTTTTTGTAGGCTGATGATTACTGTACGATTATTTGAGTTACAATACTTTGTAGTTTTTAATTAGCCATAGATTACTGTAGGCTAAATTGTTTGTAAAAAGGTCTTCTTTGTGTGGATCTGTGGATGTGCATGTGTATCAATCAGGTCAGCCGTAGACACAATTCAATTGATATTTTGTCAATTGAAATAGGCATTTGACTACACTTGTAGCTGTCTTCATCAGAGTATCAAAAGAATAACAAGTTTTTTGTACCTAAGTGCTTACACTACAGATTGAAATAGCTAAATTAGTAACAATATGTAATATTATACTTAATACACAAGCAACGGCAGTAGCTTTATCAGAGTACCAGTTCCTTGTCTGCATGAGCAACATTGAAAAGCAAGCTTGCCGAATTGGTAGCCAACCTCCAACAGGAGACGGCACATGAAGAAGGATTATACTTATAATTATTAAAGTCGCCTAAATACACAAGTTTTTATTGCACAATTAAGAATGTACAATCAATAAAATGTGGTCTGCTGTGAAATAATAGCGTTACCGTAATATTGTAACACATTGGTTTATCAAAGATGATTTCCTGTTTCCTTAAAGTTTACCAGTTTCCTGTTCATAAACACTAGGACATCAATGACTTCCTATGCTTTGGGTCATGTGGAATTGAAATCAGAAGCTATTATTACCATTACTCAGCTATACAAACTTTTAAGTTAAGATTATTATTAAAATTAAAAAGACCCTAATAAAATTGAAAATTCTCAATTCTCTACTTTAGAAAATTCATAATGATTGCTATTTAATGGGTTGGAATAGAAATATCTGCATTTAAAAGGGTCTGGTGGGCCTTCATTGATAGTATAGCATTGAAAAAAGTAATACCACACAACACAGAAATTACACAACTATTTATAAGACAAATTATTTTTGGTCGGCGAGTAAATTTTGGATAGGTATACCGAATAATTGAATCTAGGTGCTTAATACCAAAGAGATGGAGGGCTAAAATTTTTCAAAAATGTAGCACACTCATTTTATTCAATGCTACAATGTCCGATTTGGCACACAAATGTTCTTTATTCCCACATCGTTGCCGATGATCAGCGGGGTATCAGAATATGGCTTGACCACGCTTTCAGGGTTTTCTCGAATCACCCATAGGATAATAATATGCTGATAGGACTCATCGAAATAAAAAAGTTGCACAGATATTATTTTTAAATGAATGCTTACAAGTCATATTATAGATATTTAGATCGCTTTGCTTTACAAAGTGCATTGACGTGCCCGCTTCGGTTATTCACACTAAATATCAGAGAAAACCAAAGCGGCTTCGTCATTGGATGGACCCCACAAAAAGCAGGCTGTAATTCAACGAGTTTACACAAAAATGCTGTACTTACTTTGTATTACTTCGAGCCTGAACTTATTAAAAGATTATTGCACAAAATGATTGAGTGATTAACAATTTATTGACGTTAAAAAATAGAATTAAAATTATGTTGTAAATCTAGTGCTCAAAAATGACGGAGGAGCTGCTTCCGTTCCGGCCGGCTTTTTTTTAAATTATTTATGGTACAAAAAAAAGTGTCACCGTTTCCGATTTGTCTTTGGGCTGCACCACAGACTAGTACTATTTTTCGAATGTCGACTTAGTTTTTGGCATGTGTAAGCATGGATTTAGTACAAATAAAAATATTAAAAAAAAAAAAAAAAAAAATGGATTTAGTACTTGTCAAATACAGCTGATCTTCAAAACAAACATAATTATAGGTTAGAATAGAAGTCGATCTTTGAACTTTTGCTGGCGTAACTTTTATAATTATTCGAAAAAGAGGCTTTTCATAGGAGTGCATCTAGGCAAAAGTAGTTAAAAAATGTTGGTAAGTCATTCACGTTCACCATATAATGTTGATCCTAGTAAAGTCTAGTTAATTACTGGTGAAATGTCGGTTAAAAAAATATCTTTTCATTTATAGAGGACAAAAATCTGTTTACCGAAACCTATTGTGAGCGATTTTTGTTTGAATCAAATTAGGAGCCTGTGCTCTTCATCATCAGGGCCCACAGAAGATGAAAAGGAAAAGGAATTGCAAAGAATAGCTGAAAGTGTAAGTGGTTGTTTTTAGTATTTCGATCTATTAAAATACTACTTATTTAAACGTTTAAGGGTATTCTCTTTACAATATTCTCTACCTAATGCTAATAGAGAATACCTATATATAGGATATTAAAACTTTTAACTTGAGTATTTATCTATATTACCAATGTGGAGTTTGGCCTAACCTTCCTGTGATGCAGGAAGACCCGTACCCCAGCAGTGGAGACATTACATGGTTTGATATCGAGTGTCTATTTCCTTCATTGTTTGTTGTGTATGTATGTTATTATTATAACATTTTTCTGCCGCTACACCTTTCACTAGCAACATAAAAGGTTAGTTGGGAGAAATATTTGCCAGTATTAAGCTTTTCTGTGTACAAATATTTTTATAGTTGAATTTTCAAATGAGTATCAGCAGGATTTCAATTACTTTTAAGAACTAGGTACATAGTTTTAACATATTTTTGTACATTAAAATTTTGTAATTTATATTGTCAATTTACATTGTCAATTTACTAAAGCCTTACATAGGGTCTATAAATTGCTACTTCCAACCAATCCAACTCAACCCACCGCTTGTTTATGGCACTGGCTAAAAGTTTAGCAGTCTTATTAAAACTCTTGAAAAATGCTAAAAACATTGTCTGCGGTGGAGATTTTACCAAGAAAAAAAAAACTACAGATTGAAAAAAAATTAGTGATAGGACCTGAGATGGGTTTCTTATTTAGGTTTGTTTAGTGAAAATTTTTAGAGATTAATTTAGTTTTTTTATCCCTAAAGGCATCCATAGATGAGCCGCCAACAACATGCTGCCAGTCTGGTTGCGCGAACTGCGTGTACATTGTATGGGCAGAGGCCCTAACCACAAAGTTGCGACATGCCGGGCCAGAGATTACAGAAAAGATCATGAACATGGTCGAAGACCCCTCTATGAAGGCGTACTTGGAAATGGAACTAAGGCTAAGGTTAAAAAAGTGATTGTGAGTAACGAGATTTTAGTTTCTAATTTATAAGGGGCTGTTCTTTTATATAGCAAAATAATTTAAACAACTCTAGGACCCCCGCCTTGAAAGGCAAAGGCTTAGTTTGCTTATTATTTAAACCTTTGAAAACACCAAGTGTAAGTTGGACTTGCGCACTGAGAGTTCGGGCCATAACATAAATTTCAATTTATATAGGGGTTATTTCGTTTTATTCATAGAGAACACTTTATTGCACAACCATAAAAAAGGATACCTACAACCATGATTTCTTAAATCTAAGTAATGTCATACAATTGGCGGTCTTATCGCTAAGAGCGATCTCTTCCAGACAACCCATGGATGGAGTGGATTGAATGAAAAATGTAGTCTGTACGTGCATGTACATAATTAATTAAATCGAAATTATATGCCAAATAGCAAAAGAGTGCGATATTACTACTTATAAATACCTACGATCTAAAGTACATAATTAAATTTTATTGTTATTTTCAAGGTCAGGTCTGAGGAGCTTAAGAGTCTCCCTGATGGAGCAATTCCCATAAAAACATAGTTTAGTTACACTATTTTTATTTTTAATGCACTAACCCGTGCTAAGGAACAAATTTAAAAACCTATTTAGAGGCTAAAAATTTCACCCATGCCCATGCGGGTTCGAATCCCGGCATGGGTGAAATTTTTAGCCTCTAAATAGGTTTTTAAACATAGTTTAGTTTTTATTCACAAACCACTTACTTGCCGGATCGCAATATAAATTTGCCAATAAAATATGACGATATAAATCGAGGTTTGATCGGGCTTCCAACTAAGAATAAACGAACAAAAAATAAATTATAGCCCGACTACACTTTACATAGAAAGTATTCTCAAGGTTGTAATTTGTTTTTCCAGTGTACAATAAACAATATTATTATCTTATCTTCATACTCCACCACGGGGACCAATCCGGACTTTGCCCCCGTGGTGGAGTATGGCCTATACCTTCCTCAAGGAAGAGACCCGCCGTGCCCCTCGGTGGGGACATAATGGGGGGGATTTGAGGATGATGATGATGATGAATTTGTTTTTGGTAACTTCATTTCCAATTCTAAGCACGATCATACCTTGATGTGTGCCCTGTTAACGTATCGGCTACGTTTAATTTTTAATTTTCAGTTTCTCCTCGAAGAGCCGCCCGTTGACGCCTCTTTGGGTCTTGGCTGTTATCTATGTAGGTATTTATTGTATTAAATGTATCGTCGAGTTAGCACCTATAACACAAGTCATTTAGTTGTACTTAGTATAGGGCTAACGAGATCCGTGTAACATGAATATTCATTCATTCATTCGTTCGTTCGTTCGTTCATTTATTTATTTATTTATTTATTTATTTATTTATTTATTTATTTATTTATTTATTTATTTATTTATTTATTTATTTATTTATTTATTTATTTATTTATTTATTTATTTATTTATTTATTTATTTATTTATTTATTTATTTATTTATTTATTTATTTATTTATTTATTTATTTATTTATTTATTTATTTATTTATTTATTTATTTATTTATTTATTTATTTATTTATTTATTTATTTATTTATTTATTTATTTATTTATTTATTTATTTATTTATTTATTTATTTATTTATTTATTTATTTATTTATTTATTTATTTATTTATTTATTTATTTATTTATTTATTTATTTATTTATTTATTTATTTATTTATTTATTTATTTATTTATTTATTTATTTATTTATTTATTTATTTATTTATTTATTTATTTATTTATTTATTTATTTATTTATTTATTTATTTATTTATTTATTTATTTATTTATTTATTTATTTATTTATTTATTTATTTATTTATTTATTTATTTATTTATTTATTTATTTATTTATTTATTTATTTATTTATTTATTTATTTATTTATTTATTTATTTATTTATTTATTTATTTATTTATTTATTTATTTATTTATTTATTTATTTATTTATTTATTTATTTATTTATTTATTTATTTATTTATTTATTTATTTATTTATTTATTTATTTATTTATTTATTTATTTATTTATTTATTTATTTATTTATTTATTTATTTATTTATTTATTTATTTATTTATTTATTTATTTATTTATTTATTTATTTATTTATTTATTTATTTATTTATTTATTTATTTATTTATTTATTTATTTATTTATTTATTTATTTATTTATTTATTTATTTATTTATTTATTTATTTATTTATTTATTTATTTATTTATTTATTTATTTATTTATTTATTTATTTATTTATTTATTTATTTATTTATTTATTTATTTATTTATTTATTTATTTATTTATTTATTTATTTATTTATTTATTTATTTATTTATTTATTTATTTATTTATTTATTTATTTATTTATTTATTTATTTATTTATTTATTTATTTATTTATTTATTTATTTATTTATTTATTTATTTATTTATTTATTTATTTATTTATTTATTTATTTATTTATTTATTTATTTATTTATTTATTTATTTATTTATTTATTTATTTATTTATTTATTTATTTATTTATTTATTTATTTATTTATTTATTTATTTATTTATTTATTTATTTATTTATTTATTTATTTATTTATTTATTTATTTATTTATTTATTTATTTATTTATTTATTTATTTATTTATTTATTTATTTATTTATTTATTTATTTATTTATTTATTTATTTATTTATTTATTTATTTATTTATTTATTTATTTATTTATTTATTTATTTATTTATTTATTTATTTATTTATTTATTTATTTATTTATTTATTTATTTATTTATTTATTTATTTATTTATTTATTTATTTTGGAAACGGAAACCTAAAAGTAGGTAGGAAAAAGTTGTTGGTACTCGCATCCTTTTACGTAATAAACGAACAGCCCGTTATTGAATTAGTTACGTATTTAGTGTAAATAGTTAAGGAGACAATTTATAGTCAATTTATGACACGCTGATCTGCGCCTAGATTATGTAACTTTTCACAGGCACATCTGTGTGCGAAAGAGGAATATTTACATAGCTCTGAAGATGAGGCTGTAGATATGAGGTTTAATATGTATTTCAAATAGTGGATACCACATTTCATTGGCATATCCGATACGTGACAGTGATCTTGAGCAACATAAATGTATGACAAAATTTAGTAGATAATTATGTCGTTTTTGGACACAGGCGTATACGTGGAAACGTATATTATCAAGGCGATGATGCTGTTAAAAAGAGCAAATATGTATAGTAGTCAACATAAAATTAAGGATTTTAATTGAAAAGAAAGGTACTGACATCATGATTTACAAATAAAGAAATTGTTGATTTTCAAAACTTTATTTTATAAAAAGTTCACAGTAAACGTCCATACAATAGGTAAACATTTAAATTTTAATACAGTATATATTTCGTAACATTCTTATCTAATAATTTAGGTGCTCATACATTTAATGAAGTGCTTGTGTATACTGTGTCTTCACTTACATCTATTGTCAATATAATCGGATGGATTCTTTACCAAATAGTTTTTAAACAGCACATTTAATTTATTCTAATACATTAAAACATAAACACATATTGAATTATCAATAGAATCTTGTTGTGTTGCTAATTACCTAAATTAATTAATACACAGACTTAAACGAGTACGCTTCTCTTGGTATCAAATACCCAGTTTAACCATTGGTCAAAGCCTAGCCTAAGTAATATTTTTTCTGTAATAATTTTCGTAAGCACAACACATTGTAGTATTTTTGTCCGGATCTACTTACAGGTGTTCGCTCCGATTCGCAGAGCTCCATCTCTGCTCACCATGATAAAGCTCTGCGAATCGGAGCGAAACCTGGTCGGACTCTTTCGATATAACAACACCCGTAAGTAGATCCGGACTAGGACAAAAAGTCTATAATTTTTCTTTACTTTAAGTACTTAATAACAACGGTATTTAGATAAATACAACTTTGTATAAAGCCTTCTTACACGCTGCAAATACATAGATAATTGGGCCTGCAAGAAGCTAGGTGCATTTGAGATGTAGAACAGCCGAACGTTCAAGACACGGTGGACGGCGGTGGCGGCCCGGTGTCGGAAGTGAGAGAACCAGGTTCGATTGCCAGTGCGGGCAAGTAATTATTTTTTACGTACATCTGCTATTTGTGTAGCAATAGTTACCACCCGCTAAGTGCGAGGGAAAACATTGAGAGGAAACTTGCGGCTTGGTTGGTTCCACACGTATTGGCTTGTCTTTCCTGTGGGCTTAGCTGTCTAAGCTATCAGGATGGTATAGGCGCTGGGCAAGCTCACTCCATCTAAAACAATGTCGCATTTAGTATGAGTGAAGGTGCCACTGGATGCTGCACAAATCATTTCGTGGATGCAAAGGCCACTGCCGAAGGTTCAAGACCAGTTTCGCTTGGCGTGAGATTTGCTTTAAAGACAGGATAACTTGACCCTAGTTACGGCTAATGGAAAGCTAAAGCCAAGTTTTCACGGTCTTAGTGCGCTCGGTCCGAGTGCGCCATCCGAGTAAACTAATGCTTCTGATTGGCTATTTTGGTGTTGTCACGAAAAATCGTCCAATCAGAAGTATTAGTTTACTCGGATGGCGCACTCGGTCCGAGCGTACTAAGACCGTGAAAACGCGGCAAAAGACGGGTCTTCGATGTTACAGTACTGCACATCATTAAAGTCTCTTCGGGAATCTACGTTCGCGCAGACTAGGAAGAAGTGTAACGAAAGTACCCTAAGCTATAAGTACATTCAACATGATCTTTAACCGATACGGTTAAGGTGCAGAATTGATTGCCGCAGTAGCGCTACCTATTTCGCTCACGCTAATATTGCCAAACTAATAGTCACCTGCATCGATGACGTTGAATCAACCAATAGCAACAAAGGCGCGCGGCCTGCCATAAAATGAAACTATCTGATTGTTCGATCAACTTGCCGCACATCCAAAATTTGTTCATCTGCGCAGGTACATCCGCGAGACTTATTTCTTGTGTAGCACTGTACGTGCTTACCTCTTAAATGCCGGTTGACACTACAAGAATTCCTTTTTTGGAGCCAGGACAAGTGTGTGTAGTGTGGAGCATATTATGATTGATTGTATTGGGTTAGGACGACCTCAGTGGCGCAGCGGTAGCACATCTGCCTACCATGCAAGAGGTCCCGGGTTCGAACCCTGGCTGGGGACAAAAAAATCCTCAGCTCTTGGACGTTTACATGTTTGTGATGTCGTTGTTTGTTCCCACGACACAGGGTATTCTAGTGTAGGGTTAGGAGCAATGTATGTGCCTGCATGTAAATGTTATGTTAATGTTAGGATTTAAGATAGAATTTTCACACATAACTATATTTAAGTGTAGCAGGTAGGTATCAAATTTTACAAAACAGATATGTATTACAAGCATCATAATTTTTCCACTCAATAGCTAGGTCATGGGAGATTAGGTATGTTAATATTTTTCAAATTCTTGTCCTAAAATATATTGACTATACTGTTTTTATTTTTAATGCACTAACCCGTGCTAAGGACAAATTTAAAAACCTATTTAGAGGCTAAAAATTTCACCCATGCCGGAATTCGAACCCGCAATCTCTGGCTATCCGTGCCAGTGCTCTACCAATTGAGCTCTACCAATTTTTAGCCTCTAAATAGGTTTTTAAATATATTGACTAGACAATCAGTCTCATACAACATTCAATGCTTAGGTCATAACGGTTATGACCTAAGCAGGTCATAACCGTTTGTACGCTAATATGTGCATGAATTTACTACTTACACATACGTACAGAAAAACTTCAGAAACTTTCAACCTAATGAAGAATTACCTACTAAAGAACATTTTACTTTGACTAGTACTGGGTAAGTTCTGTCAAAAAAATATAAGTAATATCCAAAGACATAAAATTTACATACTTATATTTAATCCTTTTTTTCCCCGGCCATCCTCGTCCAGCCGCTGCCAACAATCTACGTCAATTCGACGAAGACGGGCTGTTTGTTTGATTGATTGATATTTCAGTTTGATATTTTAGCATTCAATTCTTTTGGTGCAAATAATGTTAAATTAAATACTATCTATTTTTATATTAAAATTGTAGTTAAACTACGGCTATATTAAAAATTATTTGTGACATGTATGACGGAGCAATATCTGAGAACGATTTTTATTGTTTTTCGTGTCGTTGTGTTTGCCACATTGTCAAGATTTTATTAATGTTTTTTTTTTGGAAAATCCACAATATAGTAATTTGCACCCGTCCAACGCCGAGGAGGCTTCTTAGTAATTTATTCGCTTAAACATCAAACAGATTGAAATAAGTATGTGCCATTGAATTTTAAGCAAACTTAAAATTCGATGTATGCAAAATCCATATACAAATGTATGTAAAATCACATATAGGTACATAAATATACCTACCTAATTCCTAACCTCTGCGAACTTTTTCAAAGTTGCAACATAAATCTACTCTTACAATTCCGTGCTGCAGTCCATTAAATACTTAAAAGTTACTGACATAACCTACATAAGTACATCGTACAAAGTTATATTAACAATTTATAATATACCTATTTCGTGCCCTACAGGTTCAACAAAGATCCATATTTTTAGTTTTAAATACGATCTGTGGAGTGCAATAAATTATCGAGTAGGTACCTATTAATTTTATAATGACATTCTATAAAAATACAGCCTCAAACATTCATTACATCTAAGGTCGCTTCGAATTCGTTCACTGTTGTTTTTAGGGGTATGGTCTAACCTTGATCCTGAGTGCTTAGTGCGAGTTTTTTAACTACTCATCGAGGAAGCGCCACCTAGCGACAATTATGTAAATTAAAATTGCTGAGTGCGAGTTGTAATATTTTACGTTGAGAAGCGAACACGTTTACCAGCCTAAACACGAATAAACGCGAGTTCGAGTTGTACTGTGACAGCGTTTTGCTAGTTCGAACGGTTAACTTACTCATACTCAATGCTCGATTAACGCGGTAGTAAAGTTATTCGATTGGATCTGTCAAACTCGCGCAAAGCACTCAGGGTAGAATCGTAGTACGATGACGCTAGTCCAACGTTTTTAAATGTCAAAAGTTGCGATTTTCTAGTATAGATACATTATCAGTAAAATTCTGAATTTTTTCCGACACAAAACGGAAACTAATCGTGCCATCGTATACGATGGCTATACTACCCAAGTATACCTACTACCACTAAGTATAATACCCAGGCTGAATTAAAATTAAAATTTTATTTTTATCAAGTTAATGGGCCATTTTGTTTCAAGTCAGGACGTGGCTTTTGTCGGATTGTCGGATTGTTGTTATTGTCATTGCAACAATAAGTAATTAATAATTTAAATAAAAAATTTTGCCTAACTATTAAGAACAATGCAGTACAGTAAATTGCATTGCAGTACATTTTACTGCGTCCATTTTCGCTGATGCTTTAATGTTAAGCTTGTTTAATAATGATCACACATTTTCTTAAAAGTTACAATTAGTAACATCCGGCTCCGTACGCTAGGTAGGTAAGTGGTTAAACATTGAGCAGTCAACCGACAATCGTAACCTTTATAATGTGTATATTTTTTGTTTACAATTAAGTACCTATACATTTTTTCCGGTGTAGTGTATGTAGGTACAATATAATTTTATTTTTGTCTATTTTATGCTAATTTATCCCAATAATACATAAGTATTAGTACCTATAAAGGTACTAGTTAAAAAAATTACTGTAGATCTGTGCTCGCGGCCATTGACAACTTTTACCTGCACTAGATACCTAAGTGAAATATACCTACCCTGGGATCTAAGGACATAGACAGGTCCTACAATAAAAATCCTCGAAAATAGATATAATATTATCTCCGAGCTTGACACAGCTGCACTGTGCAAAAACTCTACTAAGGGTTTCTGGAATGAGAATTTCACTAAGTACCTACTTAAGTAACGTTCTGTCACGCCCTGTGCTGAGAAATTCGAAGAGACAGCGCTACAGTTACTTATTTACTTAAGCGAAATTCTTTATTCGGAAAGTGGCCTTATAACTTTAAGGATTATTTAAGAATACAAATATGAACGGCTTTTAACAGTAAGTGCAATAAAGTTAACGGGTACTTCGAGGACAAGTGTGTGACACATAGGTTTAAGTTAAATTACCCTTAACAATTGAAATTAAAAAGAACGACCTCTGTGGCGTAGCGGTAGCGCAACAACTTACGATGCAAGAGGTCCCGGGTTCGAATCCCGGCTGGGAACAAAAAAAAAACCCCATGTCTTGGATGTTTACATGTTTGTGATGTCGTTGTTTCTGGTTCCCACGACACAGGGTATCCTAGTGTGGGGCCAGAAGCAATGTATGTGCCTGTATGTACATGTAATGTAATGTTATGAATTTTTAACAAAAAAAATTATAGAATGTTACTCGATAGTCTCATTTCCACATAATCACACATATTAATAATGAACTCTCCCGTCTAATATGTAAGTACAGTCTATTTATTCTTACTTGTCCAATTTAGTAAACAAGATTCTAACCTTAAAATTGAGATTAGATGCCTAAACTAGAAATTTTCTCGCAAATTCATGAACTATCATGAAATATGTTTATAAAATTGGCAGCGTGTTATCTAAAAGAGTTTTCCAAGTTACTTCATTTATGGAAATATGACAGTTTTGGACTAAAAAGTCATAGTTTAAGGGTAGAATCTTGTTTACTAAATTGGACTAGTAAGAATAAATAGACTGTAAACTGTTTGCTTTTAAATGAATTGAATACCAATTTTTAACAACCTGAAGTGCTCAGGAAGGTTCTCCCAACATACTTTATGGGTAGTACCTACATACGATGACGCGAGTCACGCGCTTCGCGGGGCTAAAATGTCAGAATTTGACAATTAATGTAGGTACTAGTGTGAAGACGCGAAGTAAAACGAAAGTCGCGACTTTTGACATTTAAGACTACAGTCAGATTTTTCATTCCGTAGAATTCTGACATTTCGTAAGTGTTGCTACTAAAAGAGTTCTCCACCGAAAAAGAGACAAATTTGACCCATTTCAGAATAATAAAAAAATTAAATGCTGCGTATTTTTTATGTTTTACCTACATAAGGTTAAATCTACGTATTTACTTGCTTAAGTGACTTAATACAAAAATAACAAATATTTCAATATCATGAACAATACATCGAATTAACTTTAATTACTTTATTTTATTCTAGAGCCGCCACCTAATTTAAGGTTTAGTAAACCTTTTTAGAAGAATAAAATGTTAGCTGTCACGTCGCGTCTGTCACTTTGATTGATTTTCATTCATTTCATTCATTCGACTTCTTTGATTAAAGATTTTAATAAAAATATGTTATCTTTACTTGCGCGGTTTTTGCTGGTTGTGACGAAAAGAGACGTAATTATCACTCGTCGTAAATTCACTTTCAATGTGGAGCACCGCACTTTATAAAATGAAAACATTCACTAACAAATAAAATGTATAGACTCAGATATTCAGACTCGTATTGAAATTGAAAAATGTGCAGGGCCCAAAAGGTTTGTAATGTCTGATATGTCAAAAAATGATAACTGTCAGAATTCTACGGAATTAAAAATCAGAGTAAAGTGTCGTCGTAATACTCGGATTAACTGTCAATTTAGTCGCGAATTTTTTGAACGTTAAATCCCTTGAAATTACCTAAGCAATAAGTATTGTTACCTACTCTTATTACTACAAATTCTCAAATCACTTGGTCTCTACACTTTCGGCATCTTGGCTCAAAATGTAATTATGGATGTAAATTCACCATCTAACAATCACACTAAAGGGTGTCTATTCAAATTCGAACTCAGGACTCCCGCGATTCAGAGGCAAACGGATTACCAACAGAATGCTGAGTGTGAGTTTGACAGATCTAATCGAATAACTTTACTACCGCGTTAATCGAGCATTGAGTAGTGAGTATGAGTAAGTTAACCGTTCGAACTGGCCAAACGCTGTCACAGTACAACTCGCACTCGCGTTTATTCGTGTTTTGGCTGGTAAACGTGTTCACTTCTCAACGTAAACCATTACAACTCGCACTCAGCAATTTTAATTTCCATACTTGTCGCTAGGTGGCGCTTCCTCGATGCCATAGAAATATGAGTTTACGTTAACGCGATCGAGTAGTTAAAAAACTCGCACTAAGCACTCAAGAGTGCTAAGTGAGAGTTTTTTAACTACTCGATCGCGTTAACGTAAACTCATATTAATTCTATGGCATCGAGGAAGCGCCACCTAGCGACAAGTATGGCAATTGCTGGAAATAAAAATGCCGAAATGGAAATAAAGTTGCTGAGTGCGAGTTGTAATGGTTTACGTTGAGAAGTGAACACGTTTACCAGCCAAAACACAAATAAACGCGAGTGCTAGTTGTACTGTGCCAGCGTTTTGCCAGTTCGAACGGTTAACTTACTCATACTCACTACTCAATGCTCGATTGACGCGGTAGTAAAGTTATTCGATTGGATCTGTCAAACTCGCACTAAGCACTCTGGGCTTCAGTCACAGACGCAGAACACGTCACAGCCAAGTACCATTCTCATGTTCACTTGAGCACAAGCGCCTAAACGCGTCCATCTCTTTAGTACGTCCAGCTAAACTGTCATCTACATTCGAACAGTAATTCTTCTCCAACACAATGTCATAGACCACACCATAATTGCCGTCCAAAACATAACTATAACCACCACATTTATCGTAGCGTGCTAACCTGTTGAATTCGAATACGTTGTCACTCTTCAAGTCTCTGCTCCTAGTTTCGGTCAAAGACACCGTGTCATCAGTCTTGTCTTCGCGCCCCCAGAAGATTCTGAGCGTTGTCATCGCGTCGTCCCCGGCAAGTTAGCGTCAATCCTCGCAGAATGAGACGACCGGGGCGGAGTGGTGGTCCCTGGGGGGGACGAAGCAGGCGCAGGCGGGGGGGCCTGGGGACGAGAGGGCGGACCCGGGGCCCATTGAGCCCCCGCAGCTGAGCCGGGCGCGGTCCCGGATGTCCAATACCGAGCGGCGGTGGCCCCAAAGGTCTCGGCTACTGCCAGCTGTTATTTCATCGAGTTCTGAAATAACATTAAAATTTGTTTATTTTTAGACAGCATATCCATTCGTCCCTCCTTATTCGTTGCTAGAATAATCTGTAATATTGATCGGTTTGTGTTTTTTTTTAATATCCTTTCAAAATGTATATTTTGTTAAGTGTTTATATATTTATATAATAAGATATACCTGCATATTTTATTATGTATATTTATGTAAATTATTTGCATGTATCCATGTACACTGTTGTTTAGGCTTGTATTCATTTATACCTTTGTAATAACAAAGGTTCTCTGGAAGAAATCACTTTTAGTGATAAGGCTGCCGTCTGTATCTAGCACTGTACGGTAACATCACAGTTGTGGAACACGCTGCCATGGTCTGTCTTTCCGGAGACATCGATAGCAACCCTTGCATGTCTGTATTACGTACAGGCAGCGACATACAATAGATATAATACAGAGAATAGTGTAAAGAGGTTCGAAATTTCACTGATGCCGGTGAGTAGCCCATTGGCTCAATTGGTAGAGCGCTGGCACGGATAGCCAGAGGTTGCGGGTTCGAATACCGGCATGGGTGAAATTTTTTAGCCTCTAAATAGGTTTTTAAATTTGTTTCGTATTAGATGTTTTGTATGTGTGACTGTTGATGGAATAAATGTTTCTCTTTCTTTTCTTTCTATTTAGCGGCACAATACTCAAACGTGTCATAAACATTAGGTAGGTACCTATATATTACATAATAAACAAAAATAAAAAAGATTATTTTTATTAGTTATATATTCATTCACTGTAAACAATGCAAGATTACAATATCAATAGCTTGCCAAACTGCTAATGCAGTTTATTGGCAAGCTCTTGGTAACAGTTCTTTTTAACTTACTAAATTAACATTATCTTCTACACAACTAAAATTGTCGATAATAAGATTTTATGTCTACAGACTACTTAACAGAAAACGCTTAAGCATATTTTTAAATTTTGCTTTTCTGAGGTGCTTATTACATAATTCCTCTGGGAGGCTTTTGTAAATTGCAGGTACCAAACAATTACTTAGCCTAGATCCATAATAACATCCATAATTGAGTATTTAGGGATTGCAAATTTGACCTGTTTTCGTTTAGTGCTACGCGTTGGATAGCTATGGCTCCACCGTTTTAAAAGGCCCGACTTGCCGAAAGTTTCAATCGCAATTTCATATTTAATTTATTTTTCAATAGGCATGATTTTACAAATTTTGAAAAGCTGTTCATAATTATCTTTACATAATTTTTTTATATTATTAGCAACTAAGCATTTGAGATTAAAACATAACATCATAATGGACAAAGTACACTATTAAAAGAACACTTTGTTGCATTGAAATAAGGTACTTAATATCTCGTTAATCGCGAAAGAAACTTTCGTGAGGAGACCTGAGTGTCTGAGATTTACAAATACCTACATTAGCGCTTGAAACTGCCACTGCACGGTGGGCGTGTATTGGCAATTTCAATTAAGGCCAAACTGTGTCTCTGAGATCACAGGCTTCGTGCTCTGCTGTGTTACGTTCTTAGGTTATCGATCGACAACCGTAACATGTAAGTAATTAGGTTTATTACTAGTTGTAGCTTTATAAATCAGGCCCCAGGCCTACGACAGTCCAACTAGGTATATTGGTTCGGTAACCTACCTAACCTCTTAAAAAAACGGTTTGTGTTTTATAACAACTTTTGTACCATGAGTTGGCAGTCTCAAATACATTTTTTTATAGGACAAGTTTCACTTGAACCCACGCCTGAAGGTAAGCAAAGACGATGTTACAGTACTACACATCATAAAAGTCCCTTCGGGAATCTACGTTCGCGCAGACTAGGACGAAGTGTAACGAAAGTACCCGAAGCTATAAGTACATTCAACATGATCTTTAACCGATACGGTTAAGGTGCAGAGTTGATTGCCGCAGTAGCGCTACCTATTTCGCTCACACTAATATTGCCAAACTAATAGTCACCTGCATCGATGACGTTGAATCAACCAATATCAACAAAGGCGCGCGGCCTGCCATAAAATGAAACTATTTGATTGGTCGATCAACTTGCCGCACATTAAAAATTTGGTCATCTGCGCAGGTACATCCGCGAGACTTATTTCTTGTGTAGCACTGTACGTGCTTACCTGTTAAATGACGGTTAACTCTACTTTTAAAGACATCCAGATTATATTTCTCCGGAAAGGCCACAGCTTTGCCTTCTTATTATAAAAGAATTCGCGAATCGCGGAATTTCGACGACAAAAGCGGGCACTCGAGCCGATCGTCTGGTAATCCGGTGGTGGAATGGGGATGGGTATAAGTTCATGTAGTCCCTGTGCACACTCTCCAAAATACATATTTTAGAAGACAGAGAGGCAAGCAACCTTACGACTACGGTGCTCCAGAGGCCGCACCTTGCCTTCGTCAATTCATATTATCAACTCAACATTTCAAATTAATATTTTTCCAAATGTAATTCGATCTAAAATTTAATAATTTATGTACAAACATACATATTAATAATCGCTGAACCAGGCGAAAAGACGGACTTCAAAAGATTTTCACCAGCAAGCTTAAGAAAAAATTGGAACAATAAAACAGAGCGGAATTTCATTCCAAATAAAAGTCAACAAACAAAAAAGGGATTTTTTTAACATTACTGAATCAGGATGGAAAGATGAGGCGCATGGAAGCCTTAGTACGAAAGATATCAAATCGAGAATTTGAAACTTTATTTAACGTATGGTTTAATTTATTTAGGAAACGAATTAATTTAATACCATGTTGTAGATCCATGATAGTGAAGCTGATCGGTCAGGATCGTGGCAAGTGACAGTCCCTGGTCTCGGCCTACACCTCTGGGATACAGGCATGAGGTTATGTATGGATGTATTGTAGATTCATCTTGCTTTCCATGGCACAGTGATGGGTGCTATGGAAAACAAAATGGATATTGACGGTAAAATGGGAAAAAAAGTCTTGCCCATTAGTAATTGTTTGACGAGATTTCATTAAGTTTGGACGTAAAGTCGAGAAAATATTTAAAAGCTCGTGAAAACTTGGACTTCAAATTTTGTTCGGTAGCAATTAATTACCTACCTATTTTTGACGTAAATTCGACGGCCTCGGTTTCGCAGCGGTTTGGCACGCTGACTGTAAAACCGAAGGTCTCGGGTTCGATCCCCGGCCGGGTCAAATTAGGAAACGAACTTTTCTTGTTTGTCTCGGGTCTTGGATGTTATCTATGTATTTATTGTATTAAACCTATCGTTGAGTTAGCACTTAACACAAGTCATTTAATTGTACTTAGTAGGTAACGAGATCTGTGTAATATGTCCATGAAATTATTTATTATGAATGGCTGATCGAACGAGTAAACGTTTTGTGACTGCTGTTTCGATTCACTATTTCAGTTTAATACCATAATTATTTAAATACTATACTATTTTTATTTTTAATGCACTAACCTGTGCTAAGAACAATTAAAAAAAAATTTAGCCTCTAAATAGGTTTTTAATATTAAAATACTGTCAACACCCAGTTTTTTTACACGGGATATTAATGTTATACTTTCACGACAGGAAGGATCAAATATTTTTAAATCCTCTTCCATTAAGTGACCACACATTTATTATTTACTAAAGAACCTATATTTCAGTAATAAACTTAATTTTTCTAGATTTATTTAAAATCTGCGAGAAAACAGCTCGCAGTGTCTTGGCGTCGAGTCTGACGTCACGCCCAGGTAAACATCGTAATCACAGATCAGCAGTAGTCGATGGTAGTCGTAACGAAGCACGGGTGAAGTTTACCAATGTTTACCTTAAGCGTGACGTCACGCGGTGCGATTGTTGTTTCAGTTAAACTGGCTGAAAGTAGCATTATAATCTTTTATTTTATTGAAAATATTGGTAATACCTACTTTTTTTATATAAATCTGAATCAGTGTTATAAATCCGTTTAATATGCTCTTTTCTCTAATATCGTTAAATCTTCGACTATTTGATACTATTTTCACGCCTATTATGGATGACATCATACTTTCTTTTAAGTATTTGTAAAAAAGTACCTACTCTTCCCAGCATTAGGGAAAGAGAGGTAGGTAATTGTCAGAAATAAATAAATTTAATTGAACTGAATGAGTTCCACATGGTGTTGGTTGGGGTCAGCGTTCCTTATTTTCTCTCTCAAGATATTTTTTTCCAGTGGTAATGGATAGCTTTAAAGCACTTAGCATTAAAATGTGAAAATTTATTTGCTAAATTCAGCCAAAAATCCAACAAGCACCATGCGGTTAGTTAGTTAATGCACCGCTAATTTTAATGCTATTATGGATATCCGCAAAGTAACATCTGATTCCATATAATATTTAAAGTTTACTAACAATTTTGTTGCAATGACAGCACATTTAATTGAATTAGTTCGCTGTGAACCTTGTTTGTTTGATACAAATCATCCAGACTACATATTAAAAAAAAGACATTGAAAGAGTTATTACGGGTGAGAATTGCCAAGGAATGGAGCGAATAGTTGCGTCGCAGCATGCTAAGGGGGCCTAGGTATGTCTGCCTCAACTGCCCTGTCCTATACTGAACTGTGCTGCGTCGTCTGCGTCTCAGCATGCGCCCAGGCAGAGCCCAGCCTAAGGGTTCTTTGTTGACTGCGAAAGTCAAAATACTGAAAACTTACGGTATCTCTGCAGCGATTGCTTCCGTCGCTCGTGGTCTTCGCTGACGAGCCACCACGTCCGCATCTCGCCCTTGCCCTGTTGGAAATATAGGTGTATTAAACTACTAAACGAAGTAGGTATGTTTGCCAAAAAAAAATAATTACCTAGAAGTAAAAAAACCTAACGTACTTATTCGAAAAAGCTCTTAATCAATACTTGAACGAAAAATGTTATTATACGTTGAAAGATTTTATCGATGAGCATTACAGTTATATAAGATTGTAAATAAATTTTCATTGTATTAAATGGTTATAATTGTGTATAAGTATTTATCTACAAGCGGTGGTAGCTCAGTGGGTAGAACCATGGACTGGCAAGCGAGAGCCCCAGGTTCGATCCCGAGTGCGGGCATGTACCAATGACTTTGTTTAATTTCAAAGTTACGTACATTTGCGAATTTGAAGTCGCAATACCACACGCTAACGGTGAAGGAAAACATCGTGAGGAAACCCGCGGCTTGGTTGGCTCCGCACGTATTGACTAGTCTTTCCTGTGGGCTAGGCCGACTAAGCTGTCAGGATGGTATAGGTGCTGGGCAAGCCTACACTATCTATAAAACCATGTCCCAGGCACTACAGCGTAGGAGTAGCCCCTTCACCAATCTAGTGTGAGTGAAGATACCACTGGACGCTGTATAAATCATCTCATTAAGTAGATGCAAAAAAAAAGCCAATTTATCTATAGAAATGTAAATTGTAAATAGAGTTAAGTTTAATTTAAGTTACAAATATAACTTAATTTTAGCAGCGCCCTTGCAGGGTCCTTGTTTAGTTCTAGTTTTTCTTTTAACATCTTTTATACAACAAGGAAGCTCAATAAAAAAATCATAAAAATAATTAAAACAAAAGAATGAACTCGGGAAACATAAAGATAAAAAAGTTTTTTTTTTTAATTAAACCACTTCCTAGCAAACTGTACTGTTAAAACCTAACTGCAAAGTAGGTAGTCGGGGCTGTAAGTAATGCAATTTGCTTAAGTCAGATGTCGCTGCTTGTACGTAATACAGAGAATAGTGTAAAGAGGTTCGAAATTTCACTGATGCCGTGAGTCGCCCATTGGCTCAATTGGTAGAGCGCTGGCACGGATAGCCAGAGGTTGCGGGTTCGAATCCCGGCATGGGTGAAATTTTTAGGCTCTAAATAGGTTTTTAAATTTGTTCCTTAGCACGGGTTAGTGCATTAAAAATAAAAATAGTATAAACTGTACAGTTTTCCCATTACATAAAAGTATGATGATACTAAAGTATTAATCTAGAAAATGGTTGATATTAACAATCAAAGGTTCACCGTTGGTCCCCACTACACTAGACGGGAATCTGTATAGTGAGGACCTGGTTGAGAAGGATTGTCAATTGTCAGAGTTAAAATTTGTGCGACTATTAAAAGAAATCAAACTTCTAATATATTGTAAAGCTAGGTAGGTAGGTATCTCGGGTCTCAGGAAAGTTAGGCCACACTCCACCACGGGGTCCAAGTCCGGGTTGGTGGAGGATTGTAAGAAGGTGGCGGGCCTTAGTGTCAGAAGTTATCAAGCCGCCATAAGGCCTCTGACATGGCTTAACGACTGCCATTACATGAAAACCGGCACCAACGACTTAACGTTCCATGCGAAGCACGGAAGCGGTCGGAAAAAATGCCACTAGCGGTAGTCGCGGGACGGTCACCCATCCTGCATCTGACCCCGCCTGTTGTTGCTTAACCAAGTGATTGGTCCCAATCACTCGGTTCGACTAGACCACGAGCGCTTGTAAAGCTACTTAACGCTTATTATATAAAAAGCAGAATGACTCGGCTACGCATAACCAGAATCTAATACTTCTAGACGGCCTGGCATGGTGACTGTAAAACTAAAGGTCTCGGGTTCGATCCCCGGCCAGGTCAAACTAGGAAACGAACTTTTATAGTTCATCTTGGGTCTTGTATGTTATTCTATTAAATATATCGATGAGTTAGCATCTGTAACGCAAGTAAATAATTTAGTTGTACTTAGTATGGGGCCAACGAGATCTGTGTAATATGACCATGAATCTACGAGTATATACATAACATTTACATACAGGCCTATACGGTGCTTCTGGCCCCGCACTAGTATTTTTATATTACTTATTTATAATATAAAAATGAATCGCTGAATGTCTCGGTAAGCGCAAATCTCGAGAGCAGCTGAACCGATTTCGCTAATCCTTTTTTTAGAATATTCCAGGAAGTACTAGGATGGTTCTTACAGTGAGAAAAATAAATAAAGAATCGACTGTTAGGCGGTACGAAGTTCGCTGGGCCAGCTAGTTTATAATATTTCTAAAGCATATAAAGCCGTGATAGTTTTCTTTTTCACTGCATAATGTGCTACTATCCTAATTTTTTTCACATTTCTACAGTCAACCGTTTAGACAGGAGAGGGGCGGGAGGCGCCTTAATGTAACAAAAATTTCTCAATAATGATTTTCTTACGCTCGCAATATTTTTAATCCACCCACTTAGCGTTACCCAGTACTGTGCCCACACTACAGTGTAGGCGAGAGAAAAATAGCATCTCTATTACACTAATAACATTATATAACACTAAAAATGTCGAGAAAATAATTGACTTAAAAAGAATAATTACACTATGGATTTTTTTAGTTTCCCGAATTGTACTTAGAAACCGTCTTTAATCTTTCTCCGAACTGCCTAAGCTGTAACAGATACAAAGGTTAAACATTAACACAAGCAGTAGACATAATTAAAACTGTTTTTATACGGATTTATGCTCGTTTATTACATTTTTTACAATTTTCCGACGTTTCGGCACTTTTTCAGGAGCCGTGGTCAGTCATCCGGGACCGCGGCACCTGTTAAAGTGCCGAAACGTTGGAAAATTGTAAGAAATGTAATAAACGAGCACAAACCCGTATAAAAACAGTTTTAATTAGTTACAAAATTACGCAAAAAATTTTTAAAGGGATTTCTTATTGACAACTGATTTGATTTGCCTTATAGGGTACGCCAACAAATAATCTTCTTCTTGTTCTTCAGGCTATATTATGCAGTCCACTGTTGGACATAGCCCTCCCCTAATAGCGCCGCACAAAGAATCTAATTTGTGTTATTATTTTTGCTCTAGAAACTTCTCTCCAGACTAAATAATGGATATGATTTACCTTTCGTCATAATACGTACTTATTTATTAATAATCTACGAGATACAAAAGACTTAGTAGGATCTCTTTAGCCGACTGTGATATAAAAATAGGACTGCAATCATTTCCTCGTATGTATGTAAGTTTGTATGCATGTTTCTCTAGGACAGAGACAAAACTGCTTAACCGACTTTGACAAACGGCATGTGAAATGGAAGGTATGAATGATTCAATTAACAACATTTCATATTTTACAACGCGCAAAACTAAAAATACTGTTTCTTAATTTTGCTATTTTGATTACGAAAAAATATTTAGAATTTTTATTATTATACTATTTTTATTTTTAATGCACTAACCCGTGCTAAGGAACAAATTTAAAAACCTATTTAGAGGCTAAAAATTTCACCCATGCCGGGATTCGAACCCGCAACCTCTGGCACGGATAGCCAGAGGTTGCGGGTTCGAATCCCGGCATGGGTGAAATTTTTAGCCTCTAAATAGGTTTTTTAAACCTGCTAAAGTTGTTGTAAGTTAGAGGTAGTGAGTTTTGAACTTATAGCGGTAACTAGATACATTTTATTTGATTTCTTAACTACTATAAAATTTAGAGGCTAAAAATTCCACCCATGCCGAGATTCGAACCCGCGACCAGCGCTCTAACCAACTGAGCTAATGGGCGACTCACCGGCATCAGTGAAATTTCGAACCTCTTTACACTATTCATTTATTCATTAGCTCAGTTGGTTAGAGCGCTGGCACGGATAGCTAGAGGTCGCGGGTTCGAATCCCGGCATGGGTGCAATTTTCTGCCTCTAAATAGATTTTTGTCATTGCTTAATTTTAGAGAAAATAAATAAAAACCAAAAATTGTGTGATGACGTCACACATACGGTGGAATGAGGAGGTACCGTTGCATAATATTAAAAATTATATGAAAGATGTCATTTTCAATTTCATTCAAATGTCATGTCGGAGAAATTACTTTTCCTTTCCTTAATTCCAATGATTTTGAAAAAGGCGGCAAGATTGTTAGTATTGTTAAGCCGTATGTGTGACGTCATTTGGCGGTTACGTCATTTCAGAATAAGACGAAATTCAAACAGAAAATTATGAATGAAAGTCATCGAGTTTTCCGAAAACAAAACGGGTCGTTTTATTTCGTTAGTTTCCTTTAAGACAGTAAAATACGTATGCAAAAAATTTAAATGTTGTCAATTGTTTTGTGTGATGCTACGAAAATGTAAGTAAAATGTCAATAAAACCTACTCTAAACAGCTTAAAACAAGAGATGTCTAGATGATTGTTATCAACCCTTGTATGTCCCCACTACTGGGGCACGGGTTAGGCCGCCTAGATGATGCTGTTGATCTTTTAGCTGCAGTAGCCGGAGCTTAGAAACTCGTCTTAACTTTCTGTCATAACTTCATAAGGTTGTCTGAAGGAAATTGCTTTTAGTAATAAGGCCGTCAATTGCGCTTTGTATCTTTACATGTTTTATAATAATAATATGTGCTCTGGTGTACAATAAAGAATAAACTTATCTTCATCTGCGTCAGCGGACTTCATCCTTATTACCGGGGGACCGACTGAATAGATTGGATTTAAAATACTTTTTTCAAATAAAGAATGTAGGTAAAATGTAGGCCGCTGCCTAAAATGATTGGAATTTTAAACTACGTTTGATGCTTTTTAACAGTCGGGTTTCTTGTTTTTTCAAGTAGTTTTTCAGACATACTTGTTTCAAACAATAGTTATAATAATCCTGAGCTTATACAGACTAACTACCTGAATGTTACGTAATAAAGTCTAGCCTCTTTGTATTACGATTAATGTAATAGAAGGTAGCGAAGCCTATACTTATTATCTGTGCTACTGCAACGCACAGGCCTTCGTTCAGAGAGAGTGGGCTTAACCACCAATCTACCCACTTACACCAAACTTGGTGCAACGTAGGGCCGCACTTCCAGCCTTTGGATACGTCTAGACTAAAGGTGACTTGTTAAATACATCAATCTGAATATTAATAACATTCATGAGTTGAATATCGACTGAATGTGAATAATAACGTGCCAGGGGTATAAAGAAGCACCTTTGAGCGAGTGTATTGTACACAATGTAAGTATTTAAGAAGCGCTTATAAAGCATCCATTGATCTTATGGAACGCTTTCACATGTAGGCGTTTTTGTCTATTTATTTTATTTATTTGGAAAAAAACAGGAAACAGGCTAAAGTTTATACAAAAAGTTACTACAGGACAATATTAAACCTGAACTCATAAATATTTTTCACTAAATAGCAATTACGTAGAGTAACTAGGTGACAAGGATGCCAATTGTGCATATTAGTACGAGTACATCAAACGGAATACAGGTAGACAATAATATATAATGTGAAATGAAAATAAAGAAACAACTAGCTTTAACGGTAAGACAAGTAGGCGGGTCAACGCCGTAGTCACTAGATGATATAGTATTAAATTAATATTTGTAGTAGTAGGTATATGGATAGGTTGTAGAGTTCATGCTAAACTCGGTGGTCGTCGTTACGTTTAGGTTAGCTAGAACTGTTAAGGATTTTTTTACCTTTTGACTGAACGCTAGCTTCTTCTCATGAAATATGTCAACAGTTGAGAGGGATTTATTATAATTAGAGCACATCCTTTTAATGGGAACGCGGAACCCTGCATTAGTCCTCGAAAAGGGAATTTCGAACAAAGAATGAAACCGAGTTTGTTGGGGAGGAGCGTAGAGTTTCACGTCATGAAGTAATTCGGAGCAGTTATATTGATTATTGCAGATATTATATAAAATCTTAGCGTCTAATAAATCACGACGGGCCTGCAAAGACATAATGTTGTACCCTATGTTGTCGAGCGACTAAAGCGCTGCACACCGAATCCCTTCACATTAAGGCACACTGCCAGTCTTTTTACACTTGCAATCTATGGATCAGCTACACGCAGAAGACTATCAACGCCCTGCGCGTTCAATACAATGATGGTCTGAGAATGTTGTTGGGGCTGCCTAGGTACTGCAGCGCTTCAGGTATGTTTGCAGAGACGCGGACAAATGAAAGAAAAGAGAGAGAAAGAGAAACATTTATTGCATCAACAGTCACACACACAAAACATCAAACAAATACGAAACAGACTTATCGGAGAACAATCAAAGGGTAAGGTAGTAAAGACAATTTAAACAGTTTTGTCGCGGTGTGTTTCCGTTGCTGCAAAAGGCAGCTGACTCAGCATTTTGCTGAGGGTGTGAGCCCTCAGCGCTGGTTTTCAGTCAGTACCTGATCAGTACTCTCACGAGTGTCCCAGTGCGCGGGTCGGTATGACGCAATTCAAATAAATATCTACATATTATGTATATTGCAATTTATATAATATAAAATATCCATAAACAATAAAATAAAAAACGAACAATATGAAATTAAGACAGCCGTCCTTGATGCGATCACATAGTCAATTGATTAGTCAAGTTAGTAATGGTTTTCACGCGATACTCAGGAACAGAACAGCCTCTTTGTTGCGCAGGGTGCGTGACAGCTCCAACGGCATTATTCTTAGCATATCGGATAAGCTTGACTGTCCTATCTTGAGGCATTGGGTACAAATGCATGTCTCACACCCATTGTAATTTTAATGTCCAAATTATTTTATGTTCACTAACATAGGTTAAGCTCATACTAATAACTATGGATCATTGGTCTGAAATAAACGTATATTATTATTATTATTACAGCGGCTGTAGCGCGGCTAAGTCGCGGCGCCGTCGCTAGCGACAGTCGCGCTTCAGACGCGCGTTGAACTTGGGGTGACTAGCTTATTTCCAATATTATTACGGAGACAGATTGTTATTGCTGCTCCTTTTTTTACTTCTCCGACACCATCGTCGTCGAATAAAAAGTCGAAAAAAGCAGTGTTGGGTAGAAACATAACTTAAAAATCCATCTGTAAATTGTATTAACACAGCAGTGTCCAAAGCGATACAAAACAATAAACGATTTTTTTAACCATCCGAATGTATGAGTTTGACGACAGCTGATGTATTCTGGCTACGAATTTTCAATTTATTATGATATTTACGCCAGCTGTACACACTCGCTCGAGAGCCTGTGAATCAATCTTACATTGCGAACGTCACGCGACGATCCCGTAGTGCCTATTATGTAAAACCCGCAACGAATAACAAACTCTCGGGCTTCAAGGCGAGCGTGTACTGCCGCCATTACATCTTACCGAAGACCATCTTTGGAGGCGATGGTTGCGGAGCGGTAGTACGTCATTTGAGAAGGCGTGGGTGGCAAATCCTGGCATGTACTCACTTTGTTTTCTAAGCTGCGTGCATTTGTGAAGTTACAGAAGCAATACCACACCCTAACGGCAACGAAAAACATCGTGTGGAAATGGAGTGTCTGTGATGTTTACATACCTCTCTGTGTCTGTGAGAGGGCCTGTGCTCTGCAGTTGCACGTCGCACACTGGGATCAGATTGGAAAAAAGTGGACTTAGGATATTTTGACCCATTTTTTTTCTAGTGACTCTCCTTACGTAATTGCAATAAACATACAGTACTGATTGAAAGTTTGTCATAAATTAAGCCATTAACGAGAAAAAATAAATATTTTGGTTTTAAAAAACCTATTTAGAGGCTAAAAATTCCACCCATGCCGGGATTCGAACCCGCGACCTCTGGCTATCCGTGCCAGCGCTCTATCCAACTGAGCTAATGGGCGACTCACAGGCATCAGTGAAATTTCGAATCTCTTTACACTATTCTTTGTATTACGTACAGGCAGCGACATCTGGCTGAAGTAGATTGCATCACTTACAGCCCCGACTACCTACTTTGCAGTTAGGTTTTAACATCAAAAGATGGGTTCAAAATATCCTAAGTCTGGAACGTTGTATAACTTTTATAATAGTAAATAAACTCTGGAACGACTTCAGGTGTGGTTTTATTTGCAGATTTAGTATAATATTTTAATAAAACAGAAAAACTGGATAAAAACGGATAAGCAGGTAAAAAGTCAGATCTGGTCAAAGGGTAAAGTGGTGAAAAATGAGCGAAATCGAAGAATGAGTGACAAAATTTAAATATTTGAAAATGATAGATAGAAAAAGAAATAAAAATGGTGTAAAGAGAGGTTTGCACCGTTACAAGTCTACTTTTTTTCCAATCTGATCCCAGTGTGCGTCGCCTTCAAAACACTACTGCACTAAAAATAAAGAAATAATTAAAACGAATATGACCTTTAAATTTGAAATAGGTATTGAAAAAATAATAGGTAGTTTGGTGTCGGTACCAAGCTACAAGACAAGAGAATACATTTTGGGCAAAATCACGAAGCTATTCTGCAATGCTCCACTATCACAAACCTTGATATTGCCGTTTTCCTTGAAGCGCTAGCCGTCCTGCAACTCCGGTGCAGCTCCTTGCTAATATGGATCTTTCAATTGCCAAGCTTCAACGGCAGTGCGGCCCTATTTCAAACACAAACCTTGATGTTGATGACGCCGCGCTCCTTGAAGTGGTAGCCGCCCTGAAGACGCAGCAGCGAGTACGTGTCGTGGCTGACGTGTATCCGTTGCGGCTCCCCGCTGGACTCCATGCGTGCGGCCACGTTCACCGTATCGCCGAATAAGCAGTAACGTGGCATCTTGACGCCGACGACGCCCGCTGCGCACTGACCGCTGTGGATGCCTGGAGACAGTTTCACGAGTTGAAAATTGCGAAGCGTAATACATTCGCGATACTCATACATAGTTATTTAATTATTAGGTAAAATGTCGGGAAATAAGGTAATTACGTTTTACCTAATAAATGGTCGCAGTGAGACTCGTTTAAGTGTATTATGACATGACATGTCATGTTAGTCAATCTATACACGCATGCTCGTTTCGGGTACTGTTTATCTTGTCCTTTGCTAATTAATTTACCCTTTTAGATAATGATAATGACCTGCAATATACCTAACAATATCCTGTGCCAGAACATGATCATACCAACATTATGTTATGAAGATTGGTTGTTGGCTCGTAGTCGTCCACTTAGGCTCTCCAATATCTTTTTTTGTTTTGTCTCTTTCAATTGTTTATTTTCATTCTCCCCATCTCTTGAGCACACCATAGTGGGGGTGCAATTTGAAAAGAACAAATAAAACCCTTTATTTTGTGGACACATTGGTCACCCTGAAAGCTAATACATATATTGAAAACAATATTTTCAAACATTAAAAAGTTAAAATTATTTTGCTGAATTCCGCCAATAATCCCACAAGCACCATACGGTTAGCTAATGAACCGCCTTCCCTCCCAATTTTTCAAGCAGGAGCAAGACACGAACACACCATCACCAACACCAATACTTGTGTGAGAAAACATTGTTGAGATTGTCTATACTTTAACAGCTGGAAATTTCCAAATTATCTAGGTATAGGTTGTTTACAATGCTGAATGAACAGGTGGGCAGCTCCTCTATTTCCCCATTAATCGATATATCTGCACAAAACAATAATAGCCCATAGGCGGTTGAAACGGTTTAGCGGTCACCAGTTAAACAAGTCATCGGGGGGAGGGGCGGCCTAGCCTATAAATGCGGAGCGTTTTTGCGGAGACGGTCACTTGCACTTGGGAGCCTGAGGATTTCTCATGTTAGAGGCGAAACGCGTCGCGTGTTTTCTCACAAAAGTATTGGTGTTGGTGGTGGTGTGTTCGTGTCTTGCTTCTGCTTGAAAAAGTGGGAGGGAGGGCGGTGCATTAGCTAACCGCATGGTGCTTGTGGGATTATTGGCGGAATTCAGCAAAGTAATTTTAACTTTTTAATGCTATTATGGATTTCCGCAAAGTAACGCCTGATTCTATAAAATATTTTTAAAAAAAAGCACTTCACAGGGTATTTGTAACAACTGTGAAATATCGAGACATTTGAAAACTTGCCAAAAGTTTGATCACAAATTTCACACAATATTTTACACTTTCCAGATTCGTGCAAGCAAGGGATCTTGGCTCAATAACGTTCACTTACCTATCCTGACCTGTAGCCTTGCAGTGGCTATGTTGTGAATCTTGGGCACCGCGTCGAGTACATGCAGAGCTAGTGACGCTACCTCAGCGGCATGTCTCGAACACCCCTCTGGGAGTCCTCCCACTACCATGTAGGCGTCGCCTATGGTTTCCACCTGGATGTGATTGTGAGAATACGGATTACTACAAAAACACGATTGCCAATTTGCCGAGGATCGGTCAGACATTGGCAGCGTCTGGATGTGGATGGCAGAGGACAGGTAGAAATGGAGTGCATATTCCATTGGGTGCACAGCAGACTTGGGTTATTAAACTTTACTTTTGCACCTTATATGTATCTAGATAAATAAAATAAGTAAGCGTACTTTTACTGGTCGGACTTTTACTGGTCGGACTTTTCCGATATAACAACACCCGTAAGTAAATCCGGACTAAAAGTCTACAATAAGTAAGCGTGTTCTTGAGTGGAGACCGGGACTCGGCAAACGTAGTGTAGAACGCCCTCCGATGGGATGACTATCTGCGAAAAACTGCAGGCAGATGCTGGATGCGGCAAGCTGAAGACAGGGCTCATTGGGGAGGGCTGTGTCCAGCAGTGGATTAGTATAGCCTGACGACGACGAACGAAATAAAATAAAAATAAATAAAATATTCATCAATAATGCCGGCCGGTGCCGGCAGTCAAGCATGTCAGAGCCCTTATGGGTGGCTTGATAACTTCTTACTGTAAGGCCCGCCGCTGCCTTACAATCCTCCACCAATCCGGTTTTGGCCCAGTGGTGGAGTATGGCCAAACCTTGCTACAAAGCAGGCCCATGCCCCAGCAGTGGGGACATACAAAGGGTGGATATCATCATAATTTATCGACATTAATCTACTGTTAGACATTGTCTAACTAATGGAATGGTTTTATTTGAACGAGCATCAAAGCCAGGCAAGACATACTACCACTTTTCGACACTCATCTCGGTACTTTGGTCAAAACATTTTGGTCGGTGGCATTTCCGATTTAAATATTTTCTGTTTTTATCCTCATTTTTCCTATTATGTCCATTCCTTCAATAATTTTATCTAAAAGTAATATAGGTAGTAGAAACTACGTGTCTATGTCAGCCAAAGAGATTTTTTTTGGGCTGAGTGGGAGGGCTGGTAAGGGACGTCCCAGGCGGACATACATCGACCAAATAGGGGATGTATTAGCAAAGGGGAAGATAAAAAGTACCCGGAACCGGCGTGTGTGCATGCAGTGACTTATGAACGTTGATGAAGCGAAGGTGATCTGTGAGGATCGTGGCAAGTGGCAGTCGCTGGTCTCTGCCTACCCCTCTGGGATACAGGCGTCAGGTTATGTTAGAGATTTTTTTTCTAATATTTAAATTTATGCGCCTTCTTAATTTATTGTCTTAAATAGCTTACTGTCATGGAGATCGTGTCGACGCTTCATTCAAATGAAACCCACGTGCCAAGTATGCCCACGCTCCATCTGTGCCATCTGGATCTCGTCACGACTGCGACAAATTCGTCACTTGTCCTCCAACGCCTTGAGTAGCGTGCGAAGTGCCATTTAGTTTTATCAGCTAAAGAAAACCTTTCACTTGCTAAGGTAAACTAAACTTATTTACGTTTCAAAGAGAGCTGCATTCCAGGGCGTCAATTCCCAAATGACAAACAATGTTTGAGCAATGGCATGACAAGAGCTAATGCTAACGCATGACATTGCAGAAACAGTAGCCTCCGCACCATAGATAGAGTAATGTGAAGGTACTGTGGCCTTTAGCCAATAACCAGATGACAATGATGTCTGGAATTTAAGGATATAAAATTCATGAGTTTTGTAAAATCTGAGTCGATATCGATATCAACCCTTGTATGTTCCCACTGTTGGGACACGGGTCTCTTCCTGCATCGCAAGAAGGCTAGGCCATACTCCACCACGGGAGCCAAGTCCGGGTTGGTGGAGGGTTGTACTCGTAAGACAGTGGCGGGCTTACTGTCAGAATTTATCAAGCCGCCCATGAGGCCTCTGACATAGCATAATCTGTGTAAATTCCTTTAATTAAGGAATTTTAAATTTTGGAGTTTTTTTTGGCCATTTTTTCTCCAAAATGATCTAGATTTTGAAATAGACACCAAGTTTGACTTGTAACGTTCATTAAGCCGCAGTATCTACGCTACTTTGGATAAAACCTTTTCATTTCATTTCACCAAAGTATCAAATAATCAGCAAACGTGTATATATGTCACCGGAAGATAACAACATCCGCAAGTTTATAAATTACCTAGGAAATTTATACTTTCGTAGGATTGTAAACGAAAGATAAATTGTATTACTTTACGCCCACATTTTCGCAAATTTATTAATTTGCCAAGTCTCGTGGTTAATTTATAAACTAACGGATATCCATTCGTAAGATTCTAAACAGTTCGACCAATCACAGTAGAGCTTTTTATTTTACGCTTTTATAAAATACGGCAAATAATTTAAAAACCTATTTAGAGACTAAAAATTTCACCCATGCCGGGATTCGAACCCGCAACCTCTGGCTATCCGTACCAGCGCTCTACCAATTGAGCCAATGGGCGACTCACGGCATCAGTGAAATTTCGAACCTCTTTACAATATTCTCTGTATTACTTACAGGCAGCGACATCTGACTTAAGCAAATTGCATTACTTACAGCCCCGACTACCTACTTTGCAGTTAGGTTTAACATCGGAACGATATCACTGTACCCACATGATTACACTATTTTTATTTTTAATGCACTAACCCGTGCTAAGGAACAAATTTAAAAACCTATTTAGAGGCTAAAAATGTGGGTACAGTGATATCGTTCCGATGTTAAACCTAACTGCAAAGTAGGTAGTCGGGGCTGTAAGTAATGCAATTTGCTTAAGTCAGATGTCGCTGCCTGTACGTAATACAGAGAATATTGTAAAGAGGTTCGAAATTTCACTGATGCCGTGAGTCGCCCATTGGCTCAATTGGTAGAGCGCTGGTAGATAGCCAGAGGTTGCGTGTTTGAATCCCGGCATGGGTGAAATTTTTAGCCTCTAAACAGGTTTTTAAATTTGTTCCTTAGCACGGGTTAGTGCATTAAAAATAAAAATAGTGTAATACGGCAAATAATACACTGCTCTCTGATTGGTTGATGTTGACAGTGGCAATGATTGTGTCCATAGACTTAGGTACGATCAAACTGGCCAAACTAGTATAAATTGATCAGTTTCTATTACCTACCTGCAATCCATTCTTGCCGGAGATGCGTAGTTTTCGAGAAAATTATTGTTGAATTTTCTGTAAACCTAACCTCAAAATCTTGCTGTATGAATGATTTTGTTCTTCTGGACCCATTTTTTTTCCTCTTATATAAAAAATAACCAAACACCCGAAGTTCTAGGATGGAGCTTCGCTCCGCTCGCTCCATCCTGAAACTTCGAACCTAATTTCGGTTTGCAACATTGCGACGTCCCAAACCTTTAGCTTTATTATAGTCTTACATCATTTTAACGACTTTTTTAATTTTCGAGTTTTTTAATCGACTTCTTACTATTTTGGTCATGATCACTATAAAACTTTCGTAGCTCTGTGGTGAATTTCACTTCATCAACGATATTTCTAGATGGAGCAGGAACACGTGACTTATTGAACCAATCAGAGCGCAGGAGGCGTTTCATTAAGGCTTACTTATTATTTTACGCTTGAATTTGGTAAGTTTATCAATTTGCGAAAATATAGGCGTAAGTTAATACAATATATCTCTCGTTTACAATCCTACGAAAGTTTATAATTTTCCTAGGAAATTTATAAACTGACGGATGTTGTTATTTTCCGGTGACATATATATATTTTTCACTGAGACGTAGGAAAGTGAGTGACACCCGTCACTCATCCATAGACACAAAATATTCGATGGTTTAGACATTTGTCGCATAAAAACAAGATAACTTGACAGAGTCACTAGACATTCATTTTTTCATTCGAATTTAATCTAGCATAGATAATTATTGACAACAATAAACAAATATCTATCTATCTAGGTAGATAGATATTTGATAAGGTATTATGCATATTCTATCTATCTCTCTTAAAAGTATATAATGTTATATCTCTTTTTTTCCGATTTAACAACACCCGTAAGTAGATCCGGACTAAAAGTCTACAATGTTATATCTCAACCGTTTTTGTCAAAAGAAGCTGCAATTTCAACCTCTCCCACATCATTAACAAACTTCCAAAAACGACAGCAGCAAAACTTGAAAAATATTCCATGAATCCAAATCACTCACATAAAAAAAATTTAACAAAATATTATCTAACTGATTAGTATGAGGGGGAAGGAGACGCTTTTCATGCTAAGTAATATTAATACCTTACTTAATAATATATAGAATATAATTTAATATAATCACTTGCATGTATAGTGTTCCTCGGCATTGTCCGTACTTTTACTTTGTAAAATTTATTTTTAATATAGAGCAACCTCTGGAAGCATTATAATATTATATGAAAGATTTTTAGCCTCCAGAGTAAGAAAAATGTTTAAAAACCTATTTAGAGGCTAAAAATATCACCCATGCCGGGATTCGAACCCGCGACCTCTGGCTATCCGTGCCAGATATCTGGCACGGATAGCCAGGGGTTGCGGGTTTAAATTTGCGGGCGGTTTTAAATTTGTCCTTAGCACGGGTTAGTGCATAAAAAATAAAAATAGTATAATCATGTGGGTACAGTGATATCGTTCCGATGTTAAACCTAACTGCAAAGTAGGTAGTCGGGGCTGTAAGTGATGCAATCTACTTCAGCCAGATGTCGCTGCCTGTACGTAATACAAAGAATAGTGTAAAGAGGTTCGAAATTTCACTGATGCCGGTGAGTCGCCCATTAGCTCAGTTGGATAGAGCGCTGGCACGGATAGCCAGAGGTCGCGGGTTCGAGTCCCGGCATGTGTGAAATTTTTAGCCTCTAAATAGGTTTTTTAAATTTGTCCTTAGCACGGGTTAGTGCATTAAGAATAAAAACAGTATAAGAAAAATGTTGTGTACTTTTTTCCTATGAAATAAACAGATATTTTTTTTTTTAACCAATCAGCTCGTACTCGTCAGACAAGATTATATTCAATGTACAAAGTCATAGGAAGCACAGGCTCTAATTCTTAGCGTTTCGTCATTAACAGCCCTTGTATGTCCCCACTGCTGGGGAACGGGTCTCTTCCTTGTCTACTTTTTTCCTATGAAATAAACAGATAATTTTTTTTTAACCAATCAGCCCGTACTCGTCAGACAAGATTATATTCAATGTACAAAGTCATAGGAAGCACAGGCTCTAATTCTTAGCGTTTCGTCATTAACAGCCCTTGTATGTCCTCACTGCTGGGGAACGGGTCTCTTCTTTGTCTACTTTTTTCCTATGAAATAAACAGATAATATTTTTTTTAACCAATTAGCCCGTACTCGTCAGACAAGATTATATTCAATGTACAAAGTCATAGGAAACACAGGCTCTAATTCTTAGCGTTTCGTCATTAACAGCCCTTGTATGTCCTCACTGCTGGGGAACGGTCTCTTTCTTGTCTACTTTTTTCCTATGAAATAAACAGATAATTTTTTTTTAACCAATCAGCCCGTACTCGTCAGACAAGATTATATTCAATGTACAAAGTCATAGGAAGCACAGGCTCTAATTCTTAGCGTTTCGTCATTAACAGCCCTTGTATGTCCCCACTGCTGGGGAACGGGTCTCTTCCTTGTCTATTTTTTTCCTATAAAATTAAATAAACAGATATTTTTTTTTTTTAACCAATCAGCCCGTACTCGTCAGACAAGATTATATTCAATGTACAAAGTTATAGGAAACACAGGCTCTAATTCTTAGCGTTTCGTCATTAACAGCCCTTGTATGTCCCCACTGCTGGGGAACGGGTCTCTTCCTTGTCTACATAGACATAGAAACAAACACAGTTTTCTGAAGCAATTAAGCTACTTCTTCTTCTTCTTGGTCGAATCGCTGACACGAAAAGAAGAAGAAGAAGTAGCTTAATTAAGCTACTGATATAACTTTTGAGATGTAATTTGTTTTCTGGTAGAAAAGTACGAAGACAGTGTTGCTGAACTAATTACGGTTGTAATCCTAAGTCAGAACTTAGAAACAAAGATCTGGATCCAATTAATTATAGATTCTAGAATTAAATAAATCAAACTATGTACCCGAAACAGGTAAAATGAAATTGAATTACCCGAAAGGCTTAAAAGGTTTATGTAATATTAATTTCGAAAAAAAAAACCCAAGAGCCTATGAATTATATAGTTAATTGATTTTTATTACGAAAAGGATTGAATTACTTCATTTAAAAAAAAAAATGCTACTTTACAGATTAAGCATGTGATTTTGCGGCTTATTTAGATCGAAATTTTATTTTATTCAATCACATAAAGCTCACAGCGCAAATACAATTTAGGTATACAATTAATTAGATTTAACATACGCTAATTACAAGGTTTCTTTTATACGGTTAAAATCACAATAGTAAATTCGTTTCATGAGGATTTTACTAAAAATAAGCAAATGCATGGAATTTGGAAGAAACACTAAGCTAAAAAAAATATAAAACTTTGGTATACGATAAATTATGCATTTAATAAATACTGCTATAGTAAGAGGGGATTAAATTTCGATGTGGTTATGTGTGTGTGTGTGGTGTGTGTGTGAGTGTTAATTTATGTGTGTAGAAGTGTTGAAGTATTTAAGGTGCTCAGCTTTGTTCGTTAGGGATACTTTGCAGCGTGTCCTTTAGCCGTGTTTTGAATACGGATTTTCAAAAGTTGTTATTAGTTTTGGAATAGCTATTTTGTTAGTCTTATTGAATTCAGTGATCATGTGGATATGAGATCTCCTTAATGGACAACAGTATTCTTTGAGATTGAGCTAATCAAACCAATAAGTTTTAAAATAAAGTCAATACCTGTCTAAGTTAAGGTATCCCGCTGTGTTTATGCAAGTCTATATTGTGTTTCACCTTGTTTACCTGCACTACCATTTGCCAGTCTCTTCAACGCCAAAGGTTTGCTGGATGAGAACGCGTCTTGCATTAAGCACGCCCTTGTACATTTACGTGAATATTAGTAAAGAATTAAAATAATAAATACAAAATATATTTACATTACCTTATAAACATTGTAGTACGATATGATGGCGTCTATGCACGTGTACAAGTCGTTTAGGATGTCGACAACCTGTGGAACAAAAGTGAAAACTTAGAATAAAAGTCACAATGCACATTATCCAATCTTATTGGGAGGTCAGTTTCAGAGATAAGTTTCTCCAAGGGCATGAATGAGTTCCCAAACTACCCGAATTCTTGTACAGTATCAGTCGTCAGTAAATTGTTTGCGAGTTTGACAGATCCAATCGAATAACTTTACTACCGCGTTAATCGAGCATTGAGTAGTGAGTATGAGTAAGTTAACCGTTCGAACTGGCAAAACGCTGTCACAGTACAACTCGCACTCGCGTTTATCGTGTTTCGGCTGGTAAACGTGTTCACTTCTCAACGTAAACCATTACAACTCGCACTCAGCAATTTTAATTTTCATACTTGTCGCTAGGTGGCGCTTCCTCGATGCCATAGAAATATGAGTTTACGTTAATGCGATCGAGTTGTTAAAAAACTTGCACTTAGCACTCAGTTCTACAACACGATTTCTCAAGATATTTAACGCGGAGTATTCTGAGTATACTTTGTTTTTGTTTAAGTTGGATTGCATACTTTATGTGAGAATCTTTTGGTGGCTACGTTAGGGCGATTGTGCACTAAAAGGAATTTTACTGTCCGAACATCCGATTTTTTACGGTCCGAAGTGGCATGAAAAAAACGGATGATTTGATGACTTGTGCACTTGTCCGTCTTTACTCGGATGATACGCCTCAGTTTAGGGCAGTCTGGAGAAACTTCAAAAGAAAAAAGCAATGTACGAAACGCCCGTAAATTTTAATGGCGGTACAACCTGTCTACAACCCGACTATGTTAGGAAGTTACAAAACGTTTCAGATCAATAATTGTTCTGAGACGTTTCATTAATTTCGTTCATTTCATTTCTGACCGGAAAACCGCCCTTATTGTTAGTTTGGTGTGTTAGCACAGGAGAATAAGCTGAACATATAGGTATATACAGTCTATTAGCTTTTAGAATAAACCTGGGCTACTATCGGATACAATTTCATATATTCGTGTAATAGAAATATCGGAACTGATAATATGACACTTAAATTCACATAACTTTTCAAAATAGTAAAGAAAAGTTTTATATAGAGCAGGAAGTAGTATTACACTTGTGTGCTTTCGGCGAAAACCTAAACCTACTCTAAGCTCGAAGATATTCTAAAAGCTTACAGACTGTAGATAAATTGAAAGATAGAGAGTGATAGATAGAACTCTTTATTGCACAACCAGAAAAATGTGGAATGCAAAAAAGTATTGAGCAGTTCGCCGTAAAGACATATTAACTTTTGTAAGTCTTAGACGGAGTTTACACGTTCAGTCAGGCGTCAATTCAGTCCGTCCGGGCATGCGGGTTGGGGATCGCAGTTTGGTGGAATTGTACTGCTGTGGGCGCTGCTGCCCACCACCCGGTTTGTGTCCCTTAGTCGCCTTTTACGACACCCGCGGGAAGAATTTGGGTTGGTGCTATACTCTAGGCTGACACCACACAGCATTTTCAAGCTTAATACTTCGCAAAGGCAACCATGAATCGAAAATGGCCTTCCCACAAATTAAAATTCCAAAAATACTCCACACTATGGTGCAAGTGTGGACAGGTTTGAGGAGGTACGTAATACAGAGAATATTGTAAAGAGGTTCGAAATTTCACTGATGCCGGTGAGTCGCCCATTAGCTCAGTTAGAAAAAGCGCTGGCACGGATAGCCAGAGGTCACCGGTTCGAATCCCGGCATGGGTGGAATTTTTAGCCTCTATATAGGTTTTTAAAATTGCCCTTAGCACGGGTTAGGGCATTAAAAATAATACAACCCTAAAAATGTTTTAGGTTTTTATTCTAGGTACCGTTTTGACGCAGTCATTAATACTCGTATGTCTACTAATAGTTCCTGAGCAAGGCCGCGGATAGACATACAGACAGACCAACGGACATAGCGAAGGTATAAGGGTTCCTCTTCAACTACGAAACCCCAAAAAGTACACTTCAAAACCTCACTAGTGAAATTTTATAGTTTAAAAAATAGTTTCTTCATAATGTACCTGATAGAAAAAAGGTGGTGACACATTTAACGAGAAATTGACAATTGACGACCTCTGTGGTGCAGCGGTAGCGCATTTGCCTACCATGCGAGAGGGGACTAAAAAAACCCATGTCTTGGATGTTTACATGTTTGTGATGTCGTTGTTTCTGGTTCCCACGTCACAGGGTATCCTAGTGTGGGGCCAGAAGCAATGTATGTGCTTGTATGCAAATGTTATGTTAAATAAGAAATGGCAATTAGACACGTAAAATGAGCAACATTGTAAGCTAATTAAAACTTTTACCAAGTCACGAGCAAGCAAGTTATTTACCAACAAAATCTCACAAACAAACTGATCCTTAAATCTAATTCATTAAAATTAATTTATCCAAAGTCTGTTGAAGTTTCCGAAACTTCGATCCGCAGTTTATTGTAATATAGCTTTAACCTGCCGCTTCGCCCGCGTTAGATATCATCCCTCGGGAACGCATTATCGGGATATTAAGTATCCTATGACCCAATTCAGTTCGTTGTCTATATTTACGCCAAGTTTCATATAACCTTGTAGACTTTTTGTCCGGATCTACTTACGGGTGTTATATCGGAAGAGTCCGACCAGGTTTCGCTCCGATTCGCGGAGCTTAATTATGGTGAGCAGAGACGGAGCTCGCGTCGTCAGTCCATCGTCATCTCGTCCGGACTAAAAGTCTACCATAAGTTGGTTGTGCTTACGAAAGTTTTAGTTCATATAACCTGTTCAGTCTGATTGAGTAACAAACATCTTCCCAAACTTTCACATTTATATTATTAAGTAGGATTAAATGTGATGAAATTTATAACACTGGAGTAAGCTGTTTCTTTTCAGTTTCTTATACTCGTAAGTTTGAAACTGTGAAGTCGGAATTAAAATAAGACTTACCTACTAAATAAGACTGAAGCCTACTAAATAAGGCTGAAATAAGACTTGAAGCGCTCGTGGCCTAGGCAAACCGAGCGATTGGAATCAATCACTTGGTAAAGCAACAATAGGCACGGTCAGGTACAGGATGGGTGAGCGTCCCGTGACTACCGCTAGTGGCATTTTTCCAAGCGCTTTCGTGCTTCGCAAGGCACGTTAAGCCGTTGGTGCCAGCTGTCATATAATGGCAGTCGTTAAGCCATGTCAGAGGCCTTATGGGCGGCTTGATAACTTCGACAGTAAGGCCCGCCACTGTCTTACAATCCTCCACCAACCCGGACTTGGCCCCCGTGGTGGAGTATGGCCTAACCTTCCTGCGATGCAGGAAGAGACCCGTGCCCCAGCAGTGGGGACATACAAGGGTTGATAACGAACTAAATAATACTATGAAAGTCGATGGAGCGAAAGAGTTCTCTCTGGATCGTGGCAAGTGGCAAACCCCGGTCTTTAGGTACCCCTCCGGGATACAAGCTTGAATGTATGTTATATTATGTCTTCTTCTTCTTCAGGCTATATTATGTAGTCCACTGCTGGACATAGCCCTCCCCTAATGATCGCACTTGGTTGTACCATCATTGAGGGTTAATGCCGATAATCCCCACGCTGGGCATGCGGGTTGGGGATGGCAGATTGAATGATTGTACTGCAGGGGGCGCTGCTGCCTACCCCCCCGGTTTGTGTCCCTTAGTCGCCTTTTACGAAACCCGCGGGAAGAATTTGGGTTGGTGCTATTCTTTAAGCCGACACCACACAGTCAATTATTTTATGTAAAATTAAAAAAAAAACTAAACCTTATATCTATATACCTGAGTCAGTGGGTATGCCGACTTGCTTAGGGGGATCTTATCAGTCCTCTGAACAAAATACACATTTGTATTTGTTCAAAATACAAAAGTGAAAACTGAGAATGAAACCTAACCTATGATTATTATTAATATAATTAAGAGCGGTGGTAGCGGAGCGGTTTAGAACTCCGGCTTCTCAATCGAGAGGTCGTGGGTTCGAACCCCGGCATGTACTAATGACTTGGTTTTCTAAGTTATGTACATTTGTGAAATTATAGTAGCAATACTACTTGGTGACGGTGAAGGAAAACATCGTAAGGAAACCCTAGTGTCTTAGGTGTTAGCGTACCTCAGCGCTTGCTACGTAGGTACAATGGCCCAACTATGAGGCTAAGTGCCGATATCTCAGGTCTAACTAACTAACTAATTATTATTAATATCTAGAATAAAAATGTCATAACAATCAGAGACCTTATGGTTCTGATTGTAATGACATTAATCATAGGAATTATATTCTGTCTCTTTACAATTTGACTCTGCTGCGTCTTAATTTTTTTATGATGTATAGCAGGTCACAAGCCTTCTCTCAGAGAGAGAAAGAGAGGACATGGGCTTAATTAACACGCGTGCCCACCGCGGATTGGCAATTTCAAGCGCTAAGGTATTTAAACACCTCAGACACTCAGGTTTCCTCAGTATGTTTTCCTTCGCGGTTAACGAAATTCCTAGCTTTACTTTTTTATCTTATTTTACCAAACATATGGGTTAAGGTATACCCTAAGTTAATATCTCATAGTATTTTCTAAGGTTAACACGAGCACAAGACTTAGTAAAAACTGTTATTACACGGATTTTACTCGTTTATATCTCGTTTAATTTTTCCGACGTTACTGCACTTTTTCAAGTGCCTTCCGAGACCGAAAAAGTGCCGAAACGTCGGAAAATTTTAAAAATATAAAATAAACGAGTAAAATCCGTTTAAAAACAGTTTTTATTAATATATCATGCTCATCCTATGCAGTTTGTGAAGCATCTACTTTGACTTATCCAAATTCACAGAAATTATTTATCTAATCCGCTATTTGACTCTCTTTTCAAGTAAGTCTTAAACGGTAAATAACTCTTCCATTAGACCAAAAAATATTTAAGTATATTTATTGAGGACCTAAAAGCAACATAAAAATATATTTTAAAACTTTATTTTCCAAAACAGCCAAAGACACGGTCAGACATTTTTGTCTATGGTTTGAAGTCCAAAAAATTGTAAAGAAAATTGTAAAGAAAGTTTGACATTCAATTTTCTGTAAGTGATCTTTGAGCATAGTGAAATAACAACAACGTAACCATAATTTCATCGAATGAAAATTGTTCATTGTTCGAGAATGAAAAAACACGTCAGTAAAGAAATGAAATGAAAAGGTTTTATTCAAAGAAGCGCAGATACTGCGGCTTAATGAACGTTACAAGTCAAACTAGGTGTCCATTTCAAAATCTGGATCATTTTGGAGAAAAAATGGACAAAAAATCTCCAAACTTTGTCTTTTCTAAGATTCGAGTTTTTTTGAAAACTTCAAAGACCCCCGGGAAGTTGTGAATCCGTGTACCCAGTGAAATTAACATTCAAAAAACTTGGCTCAAACTTGCCAAAAGAGACCCCGACTCTTTACCAATTGAAACTCGGGTGTATTTATGTGAAGATCACTTTGATGTAAGTCCTATAATAATCAACGTCTACTGGATCTGGCTGAAAGATGTTTGTTTACATACTTTAGATGGTTTCAAGATGGCGATAGCGTTTTCGCCGTTGCGTCTTAAACGAGGAAAAAAATTTTTAACTTTGCAAATTTTGCAGCCATCCTGCATACTTATTTAGTAAAATCAATATATTTTGGTTTCTTATGTTAAATAGTATAGGAAAAATTCATTTATCGCGTCAAATTTAATACGTGTCAAATAGCGGATTCAATCAACCGTGATTGCAACTTACCGTAGAAGGGAACAATCGAATCAGTTGTCGAATCACTCACTTTAACGATGCGTACATAACTAAAATCGACAGCAAGCCAACATTTACGTTTGTTGCAAAGTCGTTCTTAACGTAACTGATTAGAGTGCATGTAGGATGGTATCAACCCTTTGTATGCCCCACTGCTGCGGCACGGGTCGCTTCCTGCATCGCAGGGGGAAGGTATCGATAGGTAGATAGGTAGGTATAGTTTGTTAGCTTTTGGAATATACCTCGGCTACTATCGGATAGAATCGGATATATTCGTGTAATAGAAATATAGAAACTAATATGACACTTAATTTCAAAATAGGAACTAATATGACACAATTTTAAAATCAGAACTCGATCATCAGTACGAAAACCGGCGAAAATTGGCGAAAACCGAAGCCTACTCTAGAGCCCGAGGTAAATTCTAAAAGCTAAAAGACTATGCGCATGTAGGTGTTGGTAAAATATTTATGTAGGGCACAGACAAAGGCATTACAAAACCGGCACGAGGTCCCACAAGAGGCCGACCCTTCTCTGATGGCACCAATGTGAGACAGTCCAGACGCTTACCATCGCTGCGGCACAACGCCTGTGGTCAAGAACCGCAGGGGCGTCAGTCGCAACCTAATAATAGATATATTAACCTAAACGAAACCTAATTTGAGTGTCGTTTTGTATTTTTCATGCTATTTTATATACGTATGTGTATTTAAATAATATTTGTAATAGTTAACAAAGGTTATGTAATAAAACACTCTTAAATTATATTGTTTACTGGCACTACCCCTTCTACTGTCCGCATTATTGTGGGTTAGGTATCTTTATTAAGCTCGCCATTGTACAAATTTGTTTTAGTGCAATAAAAAATTGTTCATTCATTCATTCATAACAGATATGTTATGTAAAGAAGAATCTAACAAAGAAAGTAAACATTTTTTTTATTTCAAAATATGTGAATCATTCGTCAGGCTGCCTGAGTGATTTGAAACGATCACGAAGGTTAAATAACGCAGGGCGCGTTCAGTGCATGGATGGGCAAACCGTCTATGACTAACGCTATTGGCATTTTTCCAAGCGGTTAAGTGCTTCGCAAGGTACGTTAAGCAGTTGGAGCCGGCTGCCGTCGATAAGTGGCAGTCGTTAAGCCAAGTCAGAGGCCTTAAGGCAGCTTGATAACTTCTGACAGTAAGACCAGGCACAAGTTGCGAGCCTCTACCAATACGGACTTGGCCCCGGTGGTGGAGTATGGCCTATACCTCCCTCAGGGAAGAGACCCGTGCCCCTCGGTGGGGACATAACTGGTTACTTCAAGTTCTAGTCAATTGATCCTAGGTTCTAGACTATAGGTTCAAAAAATAGTTGTCACAGTGTTTAAGATTTCTCATGTTCACTTTTAGATAAAAACGTATTATAAAACAAGCTACGATTTTTTTTCCAATGGTAGCGGTAGGTAGTTAGCACCCCAAAACGCCTTAAAATTTACACTACAATATACACAGTCATCTCCATTTACATTATTTAAATATTAGACATCTGTAACCTTAAAATAATCCTTAATCCGTAAAGTTTAAAATAACAAGTCTGCTGTGCACTGAATAAAATATATTTAAATATAACAACACTACAAAATTATCTTAAAAGTAAGGAACACAAACTAAAAACATAAAAACTTAACTAAAAAGAATTTAGAACAAAAATGAAAGTTTGGAACGAAAACAATCTAAATGTCTTATTTTCACCTTATTGTAGAATATACGAGAAATTATTGAAATTTATTAATTTGTAATTATAGTCTTATATTTAATGATTTCATATAATCAAAATTCCGTATCATTAGAACTATGCTTTCCCTTAATAAGTTTCGCAGTTCAGACTTACACCCGTATTCTAAGACATTCCTCGAAGTTTTCCTCCACTCCGATCTTGCTCAACCAGGGAAAACCTTATTTTAAAATGTATTAAAATATCCTCCAATCGAACATGTTTCTCACTCGAGTCGAAGGTAAGTCGGGACCTACCTTAAAGTCTCCTCAAGAAAGAAAAACTTCTGCCAGTCAAACCTTGACAATGACATCCCCATTGCCGACATAAAAAACCAAATTCTCACTAGAGTTAAACCACAATTATATTGATTATACTCACTCGAGTACACTCCAAATACTGACTGGAAATACTAACTCAATGAAATGCCTCCACGTCTTATCGACTCCACTTCTGTTGGATAACTTTTATAATAATAAATAAACTCTGGAACGACTTCAGGTGTTGTTTAATTTGTAGATATTTGTAGTAATTTTAAAACAGAAAACTGGATAAAAAACGGAGAAACAGGTAAAATAGTCAGATCTGGTCAAAGGGTCAGTGACGTTCTGTCTGGCGCGAATAATAGACATACGTACGCGTAGCTCGTCAACTTTTTAAATCAAAACAGTTAAAAAACAATAAAGTTACGTAAATAAAGTAGACTATATGAACCATAAACTAAAGTGGATTAAAACGAGACATTGATTGTGTAAATGTGAATTGTAAAAGTACTGAATCATCCAAAGCAAAGTGTTTAAAGTGACGGTTAATCGGTTGCTATCTGTGTTGTGCAAGCTCCAGTCGATGACTCATCCTCACCTACATCGTAAATCGTAACCAAGTTATTGACCTTGACAAACTTTCTCTGTTCACAAAAGAAGTGGATGGACAAATTGGAAACAGATTGCAACAACAGCGGTGGCGGATTGGCCTAAGCATCGACTTAATACGCCGTCGAATTAGAAACGTGGGTTCGAGACAAACACGACGCGACCACTTTTTGTTTGTCTAATTTTCAACTGCGATCGTTCTGCAACCAGTAAATCGAGTAAACATGCAGAACTTCCTAGAAAACATCACGGTTCGACGCCAGCGAAACCATTCAGAATCAGAGTCCAATAACAGTCATGTAATGGAACGGACATTAGACGGCACTGCAAGTAGCCTACCCATTATATCAGACGACGACGATTACAGCGAGGAATTACAGCAAATGAAAAAAAGAATTAAAAAATTAACTATTGAATTACAAAGCGCTCATGAGGAAATTTCAACCCTAAATCTAGAAAACAATGAGTTGCGATCGAAAAACTTTGAATTAACACGACAGAACCAACTTCTTAAAACGGTTACGTCATCTCCTACATCTCTAAGAACTCCATCAAAAACCAGAAGCCAATCCAACATCACATTCAAAGCGCATAAACAGCTCCAGGTGGAATTTGAAAACACTAATTCGACATCTATGCCTACAAATGACGCAAAAAAAAAAATCAAAACGCAAAATCCAAAGAAATATTAAGCCTAACAAAAAAAGCTACATTCTCACAAAAAGCTCAAATGAAACAGTCTGGATGTAATGCTGATATAACGGTTCAAGAACAAAGACAAAAACACTCTGAAAAGCAAATACATACAGACCAACCAAATCAAATGAGAACAAAACCCAAACTGTGTGTAATTAGCGACAGAAATAGAAACATCCTGGAAAATCTGGAAGACTTACTTGCTGAAAAGTTTTCTTTATGTCACTATACAAAACCAACAGCACATATATCTGAACTTCTAATGGGAATAGAACTCAAATTGTCCAATCTTACCAAGGAAGATTTCTGTATAATTCTCTTAGGCGAATCAGACTTCAGAACAACACAAAACTACATAGAGATTGTACAATTATTGAAAAGTGTCTTGGAAAAAATAAAACATACAAATGTAATAATTTGCCCACCTACGTACATCTGTGGAGCTCTAATGTTTAATTATAGAGCTGAACAATTCATAAATCTACTGTACCTTGATGTTGAAACACACAAGCACTGCTGGTTTTTAGACACGAACCTGAATCTGTCACTGGATATGTTCTTTAATACCTCAGGCAAACTAAACAAACATGGCATGCGGCAAATCATAAAGGACATAAAAAAGTTTATTGAAATGGGCTATTCATCAATTCACTCTGACATACAAGAAAAAGATGATAATTCAACAGGAAAGGACAGTAATATATTTTTTCGAGACTAAATTTCTAAACATAATTCATCAAAACATAGCCGGGCTCTTAAATAAATCAGATCTACTGACGATTAACCTAGAGGAACTAAGAGACAAAAACATAAACATAGATGTCATATGTATAACAGAACATTTTATGATGACAGGACAGGAATTATATTTAAATATACCAAACTACGCTCTGGCGGCATGTTATAGTAGAAATGAGAGAAAACGAGGTGGATCTTGTGTACTTGTGCACAAACAATATAAATACAAAGACCTCCCGGAAATTAGAAAAATGTCCTCAATGAACATGTTTGAGTGCTGTGCGATGGAGCTAATTGACTTTAAAATTATAGTTATTTGTGTGTACAGAGTTCCAAAGCAAAATTATTTGAACCAATTTTTTAAAAGGCTAGAAGTGTTAGAAAGTGTTAGACTACGCCTCTAAACTAAAGTCTCATAAAATTTTAATAGCTGGAGACTTTAATATTGATGTCCTAAAGATATTATTCTTGGTTTAGGACATTGATGTCCTAAAGACATTACTCTCGATTTGGAATGTTTACTCCTCAATCATGATATGAAATTGGCAATCAGGCAGCCTACTCGCCTTGCTAGCAAAACCTGCATAGATAATTTTGCAATTAGCTATAAAAAATATAAGACTGAGGTGTTAGAATTCGGTCTTTCTGACCATACTGCGCAAATTATAACTATTCCAGTAAAAAAAACACTTAAATTAAAATACTGGCGCCAAATAAAAAGAGACTGCGGAACGGAAAATATAAATAAATTTGTAGACTGCATAAAATCAATTTCCTTCTCAGACGTTTACAATGCTACTAATCCTACATTGTCATACAATAGTTTCATGGACAATTTTAATACTTTCTATGACCTGTGCTTTCCAAAAAAAACAAATATAATTAAGGTATGTCCAAAACCGAAATGGGTCTCCCGAGGCATCAAAATATGCAGCAAAAAAAAGAAAGACTTACTTTGGAAATACAGACTACAACCAAGTATTACAAATAAATTAAATCTTAAAAATTATACTAAATTATTCAAAAAAATCATATCTCTGACAAAAATGGCACAAAACAGCAATAAAATAAAAACATCAGTAAATAAATCAAAAACAACTTGGCAAATAATTAATCAAGCGAGACACAACCTTCCTAAAGAACCAATTTCAAAAATAAAGGTCAATGACACACATATAACAGAACCATTAAATATAGCCACAGCTTTTAATGATTATTTTATTGAAAAAATTATACCTGTACCGAATGCGGGTAAAAAAGTGACACGTCTCATAAACAATCAAACAAAATCAATGTTTATGGCTCCAAGTTCGCCCTATGATATTCATAAAATAATAAAAAACCTAAAAAACACAAATAGTGTGGGTATAGACGATATATCAACAAAAATAATTAAGGCGGTAAGTGAATATATATGTCACCCTCTAAGCTATATTATAAATCAAAGCATAGAAACGGGCATATTTCCGCAGGACCTCAAACTAACACTTGTTAAACCCGTTTTTAAAAAAGAATATAAAGAATTAATGGAGTACTACAGACCAATTGCCTTGATCTCCATATTTTCTAAAATATTTGAAAAATACTATTACAATGAAATTAATACATATTTAGAAAAAAATAAGATCCTTTGCGACGAACAAAAAGGTTTCCGTCGTAATAAAACAATTAATATGGCAGTATATGAATTCCTAAAAAATGTTATGTGTCAAATGGATAAAACATCTCCAGTTTGTGCCATATACTGTGACATGACACAAGCGTTTGACTACGTAGACCACAATATTCTAGTAAACAAACTTGACGCTTATGGCATAAGAGGTAACATTCTGGATTTAATACGCTCATACCTAACAGGTAGATTTCAAATTACAGAAATTTCGAAACTCAACTGCAAAACAAGGACGGAAGAATATTACAGATCCAAAGCACGTAAAACAACTCACGGTGTGCCTCAAGGCAGTGTTTTGGGACCCCTTTTATTCATTATATATATTAATGACATGCCAAAATCGACCAACCATCCAATATTTCTATTTGCTGATGACAGCACCGTTACTATAAAGCATAAAGACAATAACTACGCATTTGACATAAATAATTCTCTGACATCTATAATAAAATGGCTTGACAATAATAATTTAAAAATTAATCTTAATAAAACCAATATCATGCACTTCAGCCAAAGGACAAAACATAATGACATAAAATTAACGTATCAAAATAATACAATAAATGAAGTTAAAAGCGCTAGATTTTTGGGGTTGACAATAAATAATAAACTGAACTGGAAAGACCACATCAATGAACTGACAAAAAAAATCAGCAGTTATTCCTATGTTCTACATAAACTGTCAACAATTGTCAGCATAGAAGCTTTACTGACGGCATATTACGGACTAGTAGAATCAGTCCTTAGATATGGAATTATATTCTGGGGCAATTCAACTGACAAAGAAATAGCTTTCAAAATTCAGAAACGATGCTTACGAGCTATGTTTCATATCAAGACTATCGAATCCTGTAAGCCCCTTTTCACCAAGCACCGAATTCTTACACTTCCGTCACTGTATATACTCGAAGTAGCAACATTTATGAAAACGAACCCTCATCTATTTCCACGCCTTTCCGAAACGGTGACTCGTAATAGACGTGATGAAGAAAGACTGCGCCTTTTCTCTTCTAAAACGGCATTACTTCACAAAAGCATATTTTGTATGGCACCGACCATATTTAATAAAATACCGACGAGTTACAAACAATTAAATTCATATCTATTTAAGAAAAAGCTGAAATTACTACTCATTGAGAAATGTTATTATAAGGTACAAGACTTTTTAAGTGATAAAGTGTAATGTATTTGACATAACTTTAATTTAAATGACTCAATCAATGTATGTAAAGGCACTAAATTAATAAAATTTTGACCACATGTGGTAGATGTAATGTCCATATTTAATGTATTAAAGTAATTTTAAAGTTATGTAACAAAACCGCGCCCAGACTTTCCGTCCACTCAAATTTGTGCGCTGGTATCAGCAGAACATGTTGGGCCTAATAGTATTTATATTTCTATCCTAAGTGCATGTTTTATTTTATGTAACTTGACTTACACGTGTTCGTAGCAAATAAAAGTATCTTTATCTTTATCTTTATCTATGAAAAATGAGGGAAATTAAAGAATGTGTGACGTACATAATTTAAATATTTGAAAATGATAGATTATAGAAAAAAAAATAAAAATGGTGTGAAGAGGTTTGCACCGTTACACCGTTAAGTGTTGAGTCGAGGAAACTTTGAAGAACGTCTTGGAATACGGGTGTTAGAGTTCTATACGCTTTTGGGTATCCTAGTTTGGGACCGGGACAAGTGACTGTACTGTGAGGAAGGTATTATTATATTACTAGCTGATATCTCAATTTTTGCCATATTATTTGACTATTTCCGACCTAATCTCAGACAAAACAACCAAAAAAATTCAAAAAAAATCGGTAAAGTAGTTCCCAAGCAAGTCGATAATCAACTCTGTGACACGATATTTTTGTATATTAGATTATTATAATAATTTTAATGCACTAACCCGTGCTAAGGACAATTTTAAAAACCTATTTAGAGGCTAAAAAATCCACCCATGCCGGGATTCGAACCCGGCTATTCTGGCTATCCGTGCCAGCGCTCTTCAAACTGAGCCAATGGGCGACTCACCGACATCAGTAAAGAGGTTCGAAATTGGGTGGAATTTTTAGCCTCTAAATAGGTTTTTAATGTTATGTTAAGTAGGTTGTAACAAAAGTAATTTTGCCTTGACTATTTTCCATTTATATACCGATATAATCCGCGCCCCCGTTAGAAATTATCCCACGGCAACCCTGGGATTATGAAATGTCCCGGTACATTTTCCAGGTACATTACCGTACCGTGTATCGCTAATTGACTGTGTTATTGCTTTTAATGTATGCTACTGTTTTGTTTAGGCTTTCTTCGTGCTGTGACTAGTAATTAGAATTCTTTGCGCTTATCCATATACTACCTATCAATCCAATGTCTCAATTTAGATCTTTGTCTATCTGTACGGCCATGTAAATCCGTTTAGTTGTTATTGCGTGATAGAGCAACAAGCATCCAAACATCTTCACAAACTGTCACATTTTTAATAACCTATTTAGAGGCTAAAAATTCCACCCATGCCGGGATTCGAACCCGCGACCTCTGGCTATCCGTGCCAGCGCTCTTTCTAACTGAGCCAATGGGAGACTCACCGGCATCAGTGAAATTTCGAACCTCTTTACACTATTCTCTGTATTACGTACAGGCAGCGACACCCGCCATGGGTGGAATTTTTATCCTCTGAATAGGTTTTTAAAATTGTCCTTAGCACGGTTTAGTGCATTAAAAATAAAAATTGTATAAACTTTCACATTTTTAATAATTAATGTTTTTACAGAAAATATGGGGAAGAGCCGGTAGAGGCACGTGTTAATACTCGTAAAACATTTCAAATGCTATTCCGGATTTGAAATTTTGCCGCACGAGTAAATTTTAATTAAACACGATGCTAATATAATGTCCGGATAATAACTTGACTAGTATTTCTTAAAACGGATCAAAACGCGATTATTTATTAGGTAAAACGTAATTACCTAATTTCCCGATGCTTCGGCAGCTTTACAGTTGCCGTGGTCTCGGGTAACAACTTGACTATATAACTTTACAGTCGCATGGACGCATTTTGAGCGGGTTGTGCGTTACAGTTTTCTGAACATTAGTGTCGAATCAACACACGCAAAAACGCATACATATATAAACTAACGTTTGTGTCCCAGATGTTTTCCTTCACCGTTAGCGTGTGGTATTGCGACAAAAAATTCGCAAATGTACGAAACTTCCTGAGGAAACTCGCGGCTTGGTTGGCTCCGCACGTATTAACTAGTCTTTCCTGTGGGCTAGGCCGACTAAGCTGTCAGGACGGTATAGATGCTGGCCATCTAAAACCATGTCCCAGGCACTATAGCATCCGAGTGGTCCCTTCACCCATCTAGTGTGAGTGAAGATGCCACTGGACGCTGTATAAATCATCTATAACGTATCTCAATACGTAAAAGCAAAGGCCAATGTATGTGTCCCAGAGGGCAGCCAGAGATCAGAGACTTTTACTTGCCATGATCCTGAGACATCTCTCAACGTCAATCGAAATATTCGACTTGCCTGGATGGTCTATGAAGCGTTCGTGGCCTAGGCGGATCGCGTGATTGGAAACAATCACTTGGTTAAGCAACAACAGGCGCGGTCAGGTACAGGATGGGTGAGCGTTCCGTGACTACCGCTAGTGGCATTTTTCCTAGCGCTTCCGTGCTTCGCAAGGCACGATAAGCCGTTGGTGCCGGCTGTCACATAATGGTAGTCGTTAAGCCATGTCAGAGGCCTTATGGGCGGCTTGAAAACTTCTGACAGTAAGGCCCGCCACTGTCTTACAATCCTCCACCAACCAGGACCTGGCCCCCGTGGTGGAGTATGGCCTAACCTTCCTGCGATGCAGGAAGAGACCCGTGCCCCAGCAGTGGCGACATACAAGGGTTGATAACGACTAACGTATGGTCTAGCAGTTTAGACGCTTGAAATGGAGAAATACAGAAATGGAGGTCGTGGGCTCGATTCACACTGGAGGCCGCCGTACCAGATTAGTATAAATGGCCTCAGTCTGGGTGTATATCCATGTTTGTGATATCCTTGCCTGGTTACTATAGCATAAGGTATCCTAGTTTGGGACCAGGACAAGTGATTGTGTTTTGTGGAAGTTATTATTGTTAACTAAGTGTTTATGCCCAATTCTTCCCGCGGGTGTCGTAAAAGGCGACTAAGGGACACAAACCGGGGGGTGGGCAGCAGCGCTCCCTGCAGTACAATTCCACCGAACTGCGATCCCCAACCCGCATGCCCAGCGTGGGGATTATGGGATGATAGATGCCCCCTATGATAGCACAACGTGGCGCTCTTTATGGGAGGGCTATGCCCAGCAGTGGACTAGTATAGCCTGACGACGAAGTGTTTATGCTAACTCGTATTAATAAATAAATGAAGTGGTAACATTTATTAATCGTGGCATGCACACATGCACGGCATGCAGAGAAAGAGAGGGTATGGACTTAATTACCTAATATAATAAGTTCATTTTAATTTAATAACATATGTTTTAATAGACAGAAACGTTGAAAACCAAATGAAAACTAAATAGTAGTGCAAAACAAGTGTATCAAAATGAAAAGTAAATGTACAACTTTTAAAATTAAAAAGCGCTTGGTCGTAAAGGATAAAAATTCAATCAATCAAATTGAATTATGCAATAATCATAGAAAAATTCTGTAATCACAGAATAAAGGATATTTAAATTCATTTGATCTTTTTGGGATCAGAACTAGTGATTTTGTTGAGATGTTTTTTTTTCATGTAGCGTTTAAATGACCCACTGCAGAGCACAGGCCTTCTCTTAGAGAGAGAGTATGGACTACTTACGACGCATGCCCGCCGCGGATTGGCAATATCATTGAATTTAAAGTAAGGATTTAATAATTTAAGTAAGGCCCGGCGCGGTTTTTTGGGATCCGATTTGCTTGTATGGGAATGGGTTTCTATCCTTACTTTAAATTCAATGGCAATATCAAGCGCCGAGGTATTTGAGAACCTCAGACACTGAGGTTTCCTTCGATGTTTTCCTTCACGGTTTGAGATGTACTCGTAGTTATTTTTATTAATTGTGTAAAATATTTATTTTCCATTCTACTCGATGTACTTGTATTTATTTCGTCAATTTTTTTTCATTCGTGCACTCCATCGGGTAGTAACTAAGCAGTAATATTTTTCTTACACAAGCCAATGAAGAAAAACGTCTCTCCTTTAATAAACGAAGCGGCAATAAGTGACTTCATCAATTTAAGTTCCTTTCCTAAGAGCTCGCGGGAAAATAACCAGGTGTGTATCGTTCCACGTTTAACTCAAGCTACTAAGGTAATTATAATTAAAGCAATGATGTAATTAGTTACTAATGGATGAAAAGAATTGATGGAATTGGCAATCATACTCACCCCAGTTTCTCGCAAAATATTTATACAGCGTTGACAACTGTCAGTTATTTTTTTGTTTGCACTTTAACCAACTGTTAGCTGTTTAGTGTAAGTGGATTAACTGTACCTTCATCTCTCGGATATAGGCGTGAGGTTATGTTACTTAACGTTATATGCCTAATCTTCAGATCTTCATAATCTTCAAGATATACTAAGCTTGCCTGAAACGCGGTTCAAAAATGTCTAAAGTATATACACTTACTGTGCCAAAAGGGCTACTATAACCATAGACCAACTTTTTGGTCTATGCTATAACATAAAGGATTATAGAGATGACAATGATGTCTTGAATTAACCTATCTATAATATAAAAATGAATCGCTGAGTATGTTAGTAAGCGCAAATCTCGAGAGCAGCTAAACCGATTTCGCTAATTCTTTTTTTTTAGAATATTCCTTGAAGTACGGTTCTTACGGAGAGGAAAATAAAAAATATTAAAGAATCGACTGTTAGGCGGTACAAAGTTTGCTAGGTCAGCTAGTAAATAATAAATAAATATTCATGGACATATTACAGAGATCTCGTTAGCTCTATACTAAGTACAACTAAATGACTTGTGTTATAGGTGCTAACTCGACGGCAGATTTAATACAATAAATACATTGATAACATCCAAGACCCGAGACAAACTAGAAAAGTTCGTTTCCTAGTTTGACCCGGCCGGGGATCGAAACCGAGATCTTTGATTTACAGTCAGCGTGCAAAACCGCTGCGGCACCGAGGCCGTCAAAATTAGATAAAAAAAGATAAAATTTATTTATTTGTAAAACATACATATATTTCATTTCATTCATCAGTAAAAGGTGTTATAAAAATATTATTGTCCCACCATGTTTTGCCACTAAGGCGTATAAATATTGAAATATTAATTATAGCCATTTAAAGCCAGTACAATACATGGGTTCTGTCAATTAACGACTTCGACAACACTAAGTTTAGGTTTTTTTGTCCATTTTTTCTCCAAAATGATAAAGATTTTGAAATAGACACTGAATTGTAACGTCCATTAAGCCGCAATTTCTGCTACTTTGAATAAAACCATTTCATTCCATTTCATTCCATTTCTCTTCATTTGAAATGAAAAACAAAGCCCGGTTTGTTACACAATTTGTAAATCAGTCTATTCCGAGTTTTATATGTTACGATATTTGATTTTCATGAATTACTTCCGCCCAAATGTTTGTTGGAATTGTTTCCGCTCCGTCAAGAACAACTATCGAAACAATGGAAAAATTTGACAAAAAATGTCTTGATTCTAGGACGATACAAAGCACGCCATCGCACTTCTTATTGATTTTATATTTAAACCTGTTTTAAGGCGCTAAGCACTTTTAACTAGCGCCACCAATAAAAAAATAAATTCAATTCAATTTATTTCAACGCAAAGAATTTGGCGCATTCTATTTGCTGAATTTCAAAGTACAATGCAACATGAAAGTGAAAGCCGCTGCCTTCGGGCCGTAGTGTAGTGGAGAAAAAGGCAGCGGGGGAAAAAACTCCACTCTGACCATCTTTTCTCAAATCCTCTTAAACATAGCTTATTTCATTTTTATAATACGTTTTTTTCAAATCATAATAGCTATGAGCCAGTTTTTGAATTAAGAATATCGCTAAGTAAATAGTTAACTGAGTGCTTAGTGCGAGTTTGACAGATCCAATCGAATAACTTTACTACCGTGTTAATCGAGCATTGAGTAGTGAGTATGAGTAAGTTAACAGTTCGAACTGGCAAAACGCTGTCACAGTACAACTCGCACTCGCGTTTATTCGTGTTTTGGCTGGTAAACGTGTTCACTTCTCAACGTAAACCATTACAACTCGCACTCAGCAATTTTAATTTCCATACTTGTCGCCAGGTGGCGCTTTCTCGATGCCATAGAATTATGAGTTTACGTTAACGCGATCGAGTAGTTAAAAAACTCGCACTAAGCACTCTGTAGTGCTGTCTCTCCGAATTTCGCATAAAAGAGCGTGACAGAACCTTATTTAAGCATTTAATTAGTGAAATATTCAATTCAGAAACCGGCCCTGTGACAACTACTTTTAGAACCCACAGTCTAAAACTTAACCCTAGGAAAAACTGCCGTGTTCGGAAAAACCGCTTTAAAGTTCTAGATTCTTGGACTTAGGTTCTTTTAACAAGTTATTTAGAGGCTAAAAACTCGAAAAAATCGAACCCGCGACCTCTGGCTAACCAGTTCTTAGGGTTCTTTTCAGTAGGTTCTAAAAATAGTTACTATATTTATTAGGATTTATGATATTGGTGCCGGCTGTCCGGTGCCGTTAAGTCATGTCAGAGGCCTTGGGGGCCAATGGGCGGATTGATCGCTTCTGACAGTAAGGCCCGCCACTGTCTTTTCTTAGCGTCCGGGGCCTAGTCGAATCGAGTGATTGGAATCAATCACTTGAGTTAAGCAACAACAGGCGCAGTAAAGTGCAGGATGGGTGACCGTCACGTGACTACCGCTAGTGACATTTTTCCGAGCGCTTTCGTGCTTCGCAAGGCACGTTAAGCTGTTGGTGCCGGCTGTCATGTAGCGGCTTAAATGGCCATTTACTGTTGTACTGGTTTGGTTCAATGGCTCTTGCTGTAAAGTCAATACGGATTAGCGATAAACCTCTCAGGTCAACTGTTAAATTGCTTTCCCAATTTAATTTGAAATAGGTCAACACTGGAGTTGTTTCTAGACACATACATACATAACCACCTCACGTCTGTATCCCAGAGGGGTAGGCAGAGACCAGGGACTGCCACTTGCCACGACCTGACAGATCACCTTCGCTTCATCGACGTTCATATGTCGTCGGTTCCGGGTACTTTTTATCTTCCCCTTTGCTAACATCCCCTATTTGGTCGATGTATGTCCGCCTGGGACGTCCCTTACCAGCGCTTCTACTTATATTCGCAATATATATTTGTTTCATCAATCTTTCTTCTCTCATCCTCCTCTTTCATTCTTCCATCCACGAAATCTAGGTTTTATAAAAGTAATTTTATCGAACAGACATTTAAAAAAAACTTTTTAGATTTTGATTTGTTATTTTCTGGGCGACGAACATGTGTCACTGTTTCAGAAAGTTACTAATTCTAATAAAATATTCTATTCGCTGAGTGAATTCTTAGATGCCTAATAAACGTTGTACTTAAATGAAATTGAAAAAAATCTTTGACAAAACAACTCTGTTCAAGGGCGAGCTTAATACTACTACTTAATACAATACTTAATACTACTTAAGCTAGTATTAAGTATTAAGAATAATACTTAATACTAGCTTAAGAGACAGACTTAATACTTAATGGTAAGATGTTAAGACAGAAGTCGTTATTGTTATGCATATATATTTTATATATTTTAGTACCAATACTACTCGCTTACATGAAGGAAAACATCGTGAGGAGACCTGAGTGTCCGAGGTATTTAAAGACCTCAACGCCTGAAATTTCCAGTCCGCGGTGGGCACGCGAGGAAATTAAGCATATTCTCTTTCTGAGAGAATTCCTGTGACCTACAGTGGGACGTATATTGGATACATATTTTTTTATAAAATTTATATGCATTTAATGCTGCCTGAGGGTTTGATAGATAATAAAATTACGGACATACAAAATATACTTTCCTTATCGTATCATAGATTTTAACAAAGAAAATTGTACACTAAAGTTAATAAATTTGTAAATAACTTTCCCACAAACATTAGACCACATTAATCAAAAGACCGTTTTCCACTCCGATCAACTAAAACGGATCAACTATATTTTGTTTCCAAGGAAGCTAACATTTAGTTCATACGAGATTTAAAGAACTGTTGAAATAAAACGATCTGAGCCTAGAAACAAAAAGGAAAGAAATTAGTAAAAAAATTGTTGAATCAACTAGTTCATTCGGATATTCGATCAACTACTTGATTAAACTGATTTAACCTTTAATTCGTTAAGTTGATCGGCATGGACAGCAGAACCGAAATACGAGAAGTATACGATTTATTTACAATCACTAATAATATTTCTGTGAAAGAGACGGCATACCTGACTTAAAAGCAGCCTTAAATCATCCAGAAAAGCCTTTGCAAGGCCTTCGAAGTCACTCACCTGCATCGGCGTGTGTGTGGCTGCCAGCTTTGTGAATCCCACAATGTCACTGAAGTATATGGTGACACAGTTGAAGCTCTCGGCTTGTACTCGCTCGCCGCGTTTCAAGGCTTCCGCCACGGTACTGTTGGGGGTAAAAAAGTTGTTAGTGCCTGAGTAATAAAGGCTATATTCAGTTAAATCTTGATGTAGGTAGAAATGTGTCAGAACCTCTTCTTCACTGCAGCATAATGTCTTTAGACTAAGAAAGACGCCTGAGCCGTATACGCTTTGTGAGTAAAACACGAGTTTACAAAATGGGAGACTAAACTGTTAAATCATTGTTAATGATAATAGTTACTATTTATTACAGAAACTCATAAGTTGCAATAAAAACTAAATAACTAATCATGAGTTGGTATTACATTTGCAAAGCGGTAGGCGGTGATTGGAAGAGGACGGACGGACGGTCGGACGGACGGACGGACGGATGGATGGATGGATGGATGGATGGATGGATGGATGGATGGATGGATGGATGGATGGATGGATGGATGGATGGATGGATGGATGGATGGATAGATAAGACATTTAGGTAGGACGCACTGATTTCAAAAATCCATCCATACAAAGTTTCACATTAATTTATAATATAAGCAACTTTGCGCCTGTATCTCTGAGGGGTAGGCAGTAACCAGCCCTCCTATTACGTAGCACTGCACTCTATCGAGTGAAGCATTTAGACAACTCCTAAGTATCAAAAATGTATTCATTTGACAGCCGGAGAAGCTTAAAAAGTAAAAATCAACGTCACTCAACTCAGTGGACACTTACGTAATAATGCCCCAGGATAGGTAATATCAATATTTATCCACAGTTGTGTAACAAGTGGACTTACCTACTTCGACCAATTAGTGGATATATTAGCAAAGGGCAGAGTACCCGAAATCGTGCGTGCGTGAAATGACTAATGAACGTTGATGAAGCGAAAGAGATCTGTTAGGATCGGCTTGATTAGTGTTTTAGATTGTTCACCTTCGAGTATTTATATTTAATTTATCAAGCAATGAATAACATTCCCGACGTTTTCTGGGTTATTTTGAATAACGTCTCGTCGATGCCGAAATTTCCAATCAATTTTGTTTGAATAGAAACCGTGGCAGAGCCGAAACAAGCTTTAGGGCTCTGGAGCTATCACAGATAGAAGTTAGGATCTAGGCTAGAGTTCGTGGTATTCTATGTAAATAGTAAGACACGAAATTGACTTTTAATAAGCAAAAGACATCTGTCATACCTATCTATAATCGTGAGTTTATTTTATGTTGTAAGGAATGGAAACTAGCGGCATAAAATTGGCCTAAGAAATCATTGAGATTATTCAATTGTTGCTGAGAAGCGCTCGTGTCCTAGTGGAACCGAGTGATTGGAATAAATCACTAGGGTTAAGCAACAACAGGCGCGGTCAGGTGCTGCTTGGGTGACCGTCCCGGGACTACCGCTAGTGGGATTTTTTCCGAGCGCTTCCGTGCTTCGAAGGCACGTTAAGCCGTTGCATGGCTGCATGTAGGGTCCCTTCCGATGCTTTTGTAGTAAGAAACTACTAACCATTTTTCCACAGCTCTCAGAATAAAAATCCGCTCGCGGAGTGAATAATATTGTCAGTTGAGAGAATTCCCATGGTTATATTATCTCAATCATAACGTCGATAGTTAAATGTAATGTCACATAAGTGTGACCAAAGCATACACGATAGTTCAACTTTTAGCAGATCTTAACAGTAACAATATTGAGGTGAGATTGCAATGGGTTCCGTCCCACATTGGCATTTCGGGTAACAAAGAGGCTGATCTGTTGGAAAAAAATCTGTGGTAGAAGGTAAGGCAAGTGATGTGAAAGCTTGTTACTCCGAAATGCTACCGAAATACAAAGGCTTGTGTTATGGAATGTTGGAAGACTACTTTGACGAAAAAGGTATTTGGTATAAGACTATGCAAACAGAGCCACCTGATGTTTCCTGGTTTGCCAATGTGAGACTGAAAAGATGTTACATTATAACTGCACACAGACTCAGAACTGGTCATATGCCATTAAACAAGTTCAACTTCCTCATGGGTAAAGTCATTAGCCCAAACTGTGAAACTTGTAACACAGTAGAAGACGTGCAACATATACTGTTGGAGTGTACCAAGTATTCAGTGCAAAGAGCAGATATAATAGCAGAGTTAAGGTTAAATGTAATGGATGTTGGTACATTCCAGAGCCTATTGCACGATCCTACCTCAAGTGCAGCCTTATTAATATATAAAATGTACAGTAAAATATTATAACCCAGTTATTAATAAACAATATATACTTTATGTACTTATATTTAGATAAGGTAGTGTAAGATACAGAAAAGATGTATACGTGCCATCGCGGCCGCTAAACCACTAGACTCTTGCAAACCGCTTTTTAAGAAATACAACTTACTTTACCTTGCATGTATATTTTTGAGGCAGCTTGTTTTGTAATGAAACATAAAAACTTATTCACGACAAAAAAACAGGCATTAAGCTTTAGAACGCGATATGAAGACAAACTGATATTACCAGCATGTAGGACGGCTTTGCACAGTAGAAATTGCGGCTCTATGCTTGTAAGAGTTTATAACAAAATACCTGTTGAACTCGTAAAATTAAGACGGTCGATGCTCAAGAAAGAACTATATAATTGGCTGTGTCAAAAGTGCTATTATTCCGTAAATGAATTCCAGACCGTTAAAGTGAAGTAGTGACATTTAACATTCCAGATATTTTTTATTTTATTATTACCTATTTTATTTGAATCTATTTTACTTACAATGCAATTGACATTTCAATTACTATATTTCACCTTGACATTGTTTAAGATTAACAACGTAGATTAGCACTTGATAGATTTGATATTTGTAATTCATAATGTTATTTTGGGATTTCTATTATATAAATAAACTTTAATATCATATTTGCATGTTAGAACATACCTAACAGAATGTGAGCTCATATTTAATAACATGTCATCATAATGTACCACGTTCTAAGCAAATAAATTTTATTTTATTTATTTAAGAAAACATTGTGATTTGGTCTGATGGGGCTGACATGATCACATGGTGATCAAAGCCTCTAAATAAAAATAAGATTAAAAAAAAATTTCTATAAAATTAAAAAATTGTACTTGGCTGACCCCATAACGTATTATGCTTTTAGGATAAGGCCGCCAATTGTACCGTAATTTCATATAGTTTCTGTTGAATGGAATTGAATTTCTGTGTAGGTACAATGCCGGTGAACGAGTGCTGTTCGTGTGTCTAGCCGCAGCACTTATACATCGATGAACAGACGGAATATTCATAGTGTAAACGGAACACTTACATGACCTTTGTATTAATGTAAAATATAAATAATTAGTAGGTATCTTGTTGTCTGTGTTTTTGTGCAACCATTGTTATACGTATTGTATGAATGATAAGGTTATATTATTGCATTTAAGTGATTTTCGTAACTGTCGTGATTTTTCGTGTCGTCACGCGCAGGCCCTGTCAGAAAACCAGTGGTCTCGGGTTCATAACCCGTGACAATATGCTGAGACAGCGGCCTTTTTATAACCATAACAAACATTGGCATCAACCTATGTAATATTATAATAGTGATAAACTGTTTGTGTCTGCATGTTAGTCTAGTGTTTTATTACAGTCTACGAGTATGTTAGTTAGGTGTAAGTATTTAAATCTTCCGTTCTATGCTGCCATTCATATTGTATGGTCTATTTGGTGTTATGGTTTATTGAATAAACATTTCTTACTCTTACTCTCTTATATTTTCCCTACTTTTGAATATTAACTAATGTTTTGGCACTTAAAGTTATTGATGATAATCATAGAATCTTATCAATAGGTAGCAACTGGTCTATGATTTGAGAAAAGATGTTCAGAGTGGAGCTTTTTTCCGCTGCCTTTTCTCCACTACACTACGGCCCGAAGGCAGCGGCTCACATTTTACATTGTACATTGACATTCAGCAAACAGAATATAAATTCTTTACATTGCAATAAAATTGATTTAATTTTATTTCATAATTTGTAAGTATCAACTTATTTATATATTACATTGTTAATATACAATTAAGGTGATACATATAATAAGTATTTATTACTTATTTTTTGCTGCGGTACTCGCCCTCTGCCGTACTCACACACTTACACACACTCACGCATTGACCCTTACATTCATTTACACACACACATAGTGGGAGGACAATTAACATTTTTTTTTTAACCCTATAAAGGGCACCCTCCGGAGGACACGGGGGAGGGAGGTGGTGAATGCTCATGCATAACAGCACGGACCCGGCCGTGCTGCCAATGTGGGACTCACGAGAAGTGCGCCTAACCACTAAATACCACCTTGGGACTGGTTTTGGTCCTAAAGACCCCTAAACCCACATCGGGAGCGACCCCCCTCGAGGCCGAGGAAGACAATTAACACTGAACTCTATTCCTTAAATACTTTTGTTTTTAAACAGTATCTTACAGATTTTCTTAAAACCTCGATAGTTAGGATTTGGTGTAGATTATTTGTAAACGGAGGAAGGAGGCGCTATCTGTTGTTTAAAATTGACGACCTCTGTGGCGTAGTGGTAGCGCATCAGCCTACCATGCAAGAGGTCCCGGGTTCGAATCCCGGCTGGGGACAAAAAAAAACCCCAGGTCTTGGATGTTTACATGTTTGTGATGTCGTTGTTTCTGGTTCCCACGACACAGGGTATCCTAGTGTGGGGCCAGAAGCAATGTATGTGCCTGTATGTACATTTATTACATTACATTATTACATTATTTTAATGCACGAACCCGCGACCTCTGGCTATCCGTGCCAGCGCTCTTTCCAATTGAGCCAATGGGCGACTCACCGGCATCAGTGAAATTTCGAACCTCTTTACACTATTCTCTGTATTACGTACAGGCAGCAACATCTGGCTGAAGTAATTTGCATCACTTGCAGCCCCGAGTACCTACTTTGCAGTTAGGTTTTGACATCGGAATGATATCGCTGTACCCACATGATTAAATTATTTTTAATGCACTAACCCGTGCCAAGGACAATTTTAAAAAACCTAATTTTAAATGAAGGTTGTCTGGAAGAGATCACTTTTAGTGATAAGGCCGCCGTCTGTACTCTTAGTTTAAGAAATATCTGCGTAATTTCCATTTTTATGTACAATAAAGTGTTCTCTATCTATATATCTATTCTTTCGTGTCGAAAGCGCCGCCCTCCTCTCAGTCATCTCGCTCCCAAAACCGGCGCCGGCTTTAATGCACTAACCCGTGCCAAGGACAATTTTAAAAAACCCAATTTTAAATCCCTTACCGCGGCAGCATCCGGTGCAGCAGGTCGTCCGTGCGCCGCTTCTCCTGCATCAGCTGCTCCGTCCGCTCCGCGACCAGCGACTCCAGGTTGGACGCGTACTTCTCCATCATCGCCAGCATGTTGTCGAAGATGTTCGTCTTCCTGCGAGGGTATTTTCAAATCTGTTTTTTCTTTACTTATCACGTGGTTCTGTTTTGATTTCTCTATATAAACTTTTCTCAAATACTTAAACTGAAGAAGTTTAAGATTTTTTATTTAATAAGAAACAAAATTAATGATGATGATGATACCAACCCTTTCTATGTCCCCACTGCTGGGGCACGGATCTCTTCCTGCATCGCAGGAAGTTTAAGCCATACTCCACCAAAGGGCGAAGTCTGGGTAGGTGGAGGAGCGAGACAAAAAGAATGGAACATTAAACAGACACAGACACCAGGAAAACCTTCACTTATGACTAACACGGAAACAAAGACATTTCACATATGGCTTGTCTAAGCTGAAACGTACAAGACCAAAATTGGTAACAAATGATCTAACTTAGAAAATGTGTTATAAACATATTTTTTCTTAGCAAATGGAATATGGAACAAATAACAACATAAACGTGAACTAGCCCGGTAGCACCAGTGGTCCGAGGCGCGGCCGCACGAGCCGCAAGTCAAGTCGCTCGCTCCAACATGCATTCAGAACGCCAGAACTGACGACCGCGCGGCCAGACCGTGTGACTTCATTACACATTGAGCGACTCACATCTCGGCATGCATGCCCTTGAGGCGCAGCCGCACTAGTCGCAGATCGGGCCTCACGTCCCAGCACGCGTCCAACACAGCCAGCACCCACCCACGGCCGCGCGGCGAAATCGTGTGATTTCATTACGCATTGAGTGACTTACGTCCCGGCGAACATGTAATTGAGATGTAGCTGCACGAGCCGAAGATCGGGCCGCACGCCTCAGCACGCGTTCAACTCGACCACAAGCGCCGGCTGCGCGGCCAGAGCGTGTCATTTCATTACTCATTGAGTGACTCACATCCCGGCGTGCATGTCCTTGAGGCGCAGCCGCACTTGTCGCAGATCGGGCTGCACGCCCCAGCACGCGTTCAACACAGCCGGCACCCACGGCCGCACGGTCAGACCGCGTGATTTCATTACACATTGAGTGACTCACATCTCGGCGAACATGTGATTGAAATGCAGCCGCACGAGCCCCAGATCGTGCCGCTGATCCCAGCACGCGTTTAACACAGCCAGCACCTACGGCTGTGCGGCCACACCGTGTGACTTTATTACACACTGAGCGACTCACGTCCCGGCGAGCATGTCTTTGAGACGCAGGTCGGAAAGCACGCCTCAGCATGCGTTCAATACGGTCAGCACCGACGACCGAGCGGCCAGACCGTGTGACTACATTACACACTAAGCGACTCTCACCCCGGCGTGCATGTCTTTGAGGCGCAGTCGCACAAGTCGCAGATCTGGCCGGCGATCGGGCCGTTCGCTCCAGCACGCGTTCTGCACGGACGGCCGCGCGGCCAGAGCGTGTCATTTCATTACACATTGAGTGACTCACATTCCGGCGTGCATGTCCTTAAGGCGCAGCCGCACAAGTCGCAGGTCTGGCCGGCGATCGGGCCGCTCGCTCCAGCACGCATTCAGCACGGCCAGCACGGACGGCCTCGCGGCCAGAGCGCCCACGTGCGGTCGGAACAGCACGCCGCCGATCGGCTGCCGGACGCGACCGATTATCTCTGCGGGAGAACGTAACGTACAGTCGGGAAGGTCAACCTTTACACTCTTGTTACAAAATTGTCCTTAATACATTAATGTAACTGGTCAGAGTAAACGTATGTGAAAGTAGATGTGCTGCCGAATGTACAAAGGCTTCCGTAAGGCCGTAAGTATGTCTGGCATGCATCGCTCGCACATTATATTTTTTTTATTGATTGTTAGTACATTATTATACTATGATTCATGTGGTCAAAGTGTTTGATATATAATAAAATCATGGAGTTTTCTCAATCACATACTAGGTGCGCGATCCTAGTTTTTAATAAGAAAATTTCATTCTATATTAATAATAAATAATAAAATAAATAAATATCCATGGAGATATTACATAAATCTCGTTAGCCCCATACTAAGTACAGTTAACTGACTTGTGTTACAGGTAGGGTTGCCAGGTGAGTCGCGAAATAATACCGGACCACCCCAACCGGTATATGCTACGTCGCAAGAAAATACGGCCTAGCATATAAGTTGGTACCGGCTTGGACCGCATTCAAGGTGCAAGAAACTGAAGCTACTAAATACCGAGTTTTCGAACTGGAACCACTTTTCCAAGACAGCTCGTTGATAAGCAATAAGAGCGTGTTTTTTAAACTCCTGAGTTTCTTCATCCGATAGGTACTGTTCCTCGAAATACCGGACATTGTTCTGTCCGGTACGACCATTTATTTTTTACCGGACAGGCCCCAAAATACCGGACTGTACGCTTGAATATCGGACATCTGGCAACTCTAGTTACAGGTGCTAACTCGGCGATACATTTAATACAATAAATACATAGATAACATCCAAGACCCGAGACAAACCAGAAAAGTTCATTTTCTAGTTTGACCCGACCGGGGATCGAACCCGAGTACTTCGGTTTTACAGTCAGCGTGCTAAACCGCTGCCCCACCGAGGCCGTCGACGTAACTTGGACGTAACAACGTAACTGGTCAGAGTAACATATGTGAAAGTGGATGTCGACTTTCACAAAGGCGGGGTTAGTCCGTAAGGCTCCTGCTATGTCTGGCATGCATCGCACGCACATTATATATTTTTTTAATTATTGTAAATATATTAGTATACTGCATGTGGTCAGAGTGTTTGATATAATAAAATTAGGAGTTTTCTCAATCACTTAATAGGTGCGAGATCCTAGTTTTTAACTGAATAAATTAGGATCCTAACCTAATAACTTATTAATAACTTTGGTAAAAGCTTTTCTTTAAGAAAAACAAATTCAAATAATTTTATTTCAACGTAAAGAATTTACATTCTGTTTGCTGAATGTCAATGTACAATGTAAAATGTAAGCCGCCGCCTTCGGGCCGTATTGTAGTGGAGAAAAAGGCAACGGAAAAAAAACTCCACTCTGACCATCTTTTCTCAAATCATCTTAAAACCAAATACATCAGTTGCCATATGTAAACCAAATAAGATTTCACGATTGCCATTAACAACCCTAAATGCCAAAGCATTAGTCAAATGTCTCACGATAATAGGGGAAAACATAAGTGCTGCGGCCGGACACACGAACAGCACTCGTTCACGAGCATAACGCAGTGCTCAGCCACCATCAGTCTCAACCATTTTGGAGGGAGATAGATGACCCGAACACCACGCTACCATTCAACTTAGCCTTTGATCAAGGCCATGGTCTGTCTACGTTCTAAATTTTATCTCTTAAGACCTTTTCGCCTTGCCTTGGTTTTATTAAATTTACTATTCTATTATTCTACCTCACCACGCTGTCTCTCGTCAATAAAACATCACAATGGACAATAATTGAAAAAAATATTAAGCTGAAATAAAAAAAACCATTTGGAGACTAAGCTTTAAGGAATGGCAATAAATTTTAGCCTCTAAATAGGGTTTTAAAATTGTCCTTAGCACGGGTTAGTGCATTAAAAATAAAAAAAGTATAATCATGTGGGTACAGCCATATCATTCCGATGTAAAACCTATCTGCAAAGTAGGTGCTCGAGGCTGTAAGTGATGCAATTTACTTCAGCCAGATGTCGCTGCCTGTACGTAATACGGAGAATAGTGTAAAGAGGTTCGAAATTTCACTGATGCCGGTGAGTCACCCATTAGCTTAGTTGGAAAGAGCGCTGGCACGGATAGCCAGAGGTCGCGGGTTCGAATCCCGGCATGGGTGGAATTTTTAGCCTCTAAATAAGTTTTTAAAATTGTCCTCAGCACGGGTTAGTGCATAAAAATAAAAATATTATAATATTGTAAAGAGGTTCGAAATTTCACTGATGCCGGTGAGTCGCCCATTAGCTCAGTTGGAAAGAGCGCTGGCACGGATAGCCAGAGGTCTCGGGTTCGAGTCCCGGCATGGGTGGAATTTTTTGCCTCTAAATAGGTTTTTAAATTTGTTCCTTAGCACGGGTTAGTGCATTAAAAATAAAAATAGTGTAAAAATAAGATCATTAGACATTTATTTTCTCATTTGAATTCAATCTAGTATGGCGTTCAGAATACGGATTTTGGCTGTCGCTCGACTTTTTACGTAGAATTCCAACACATAAGTCTTAGAGGCTCTCTGCATGTGAATCCAAAATCGATTGGCCAAGTTATTTGTCAGGTATTTTAGAGCGGTGCGAAGCGCTGGTGACCTAGTCAGAGTGATTGGAATCAATCACTTGAGTTAAGCAACAACAGGCGCGGTCAGGCGCAGGATCGGTGACCGTCCCGTGACTACCGCTAGTGGCATTTTTTCCGAGCGCTTCCGTGCTTCACAAGGCACGCTAAGCCTTTGGTGCCGGCTGTCATTGTAATGGCAGTCGTTAAGCCATGTCAGAGGCCTCATGGGCGGCTTCATAACTTCTGACAGTAAGGCCCGCCACTCCTCCACCAACCCCGACTTGGCCCCCGCGGTGGACTATGGCCTAAGTTTCGTGGAAATGTCATGATTTACCTGAGATACAGAACGAATCATGTAGTTTTGGTTCCAGTCTTTCTACACAAAATGCATTATGTTGCTTCGTACCACTTATTCAATGTTGTTTTGTAAAGAGAAGATAAACAAATTGTTTATCTGATCTTAATTTTATTATAGTTTTTATGGGTCAGCCAGCCACCCAGCCAGTAAGCGAGTCAGTTTCTCAGCCTGTATTCGTCCACAGCTGGACATTGGCCTCCTTCAAGTCACGCCATATGCTTCAGACATTGGCCATCCTCATCCACCTACTTCAGTAATCTACTCAGATTGTTAGCCCAGCGAGCTGGTGGGCATCCTACGCTGAGGTTGTCAGTTTGTGGTCTCCATTGAAACTTTGTACCCCATCGACCATCGCTTCTACTGCATATGTGACCAGTCTTCTACCATCATTGCGTTTGCCAGTTTGTGTGCTCAACTCAACATTTTTTGTACCCCATCGACCATCATTTCTACTGCATATTTCAGTACCACTACAGTTTGTAAATCTTAAAGGCTATGTGATTCGCCCGAGTTCTTTGGTTAGTTTCTAATTGTGTCATTTCTTATGTAATCCATCACAGAGACCCCGAGCATAACCCGTTTCGAAGCACCTTCAGCTGCTTTGAATCACAGGACTAGTGCTGCCGTCAGTGTGAGTGGTCATGTTTCAGCTCCGTAGGTCATAACTGGCAGGACGCACTGGTCCTACCCTGCGTTTGCCAGTTCTTGGTATCCACTCGAAAACTTTAAGGCCCTACCCTATTCTGTTTAACATCTATCCAAGATATTTTCTAAGGTTAACACGAGCAGTAGACAAAATTAAAACTGTTTTTATACGGATTTATGCGCGTTTATTACATTTTTGACGACGAGTCATCCGGGACCACGGCACCTGAAAAAGTGCCGAAACGTTGGAAAATTGTAAAAAATGTAATAAACGAGCATAACTCCGTATAAAAACAGTTTTAACACATTTTTATAACCAAATTAAACAAAAATCTTTAAGGTCGTAGAACAATAAAAGTCATTGTTCGTGACTAACTCTGCCTAACTTTATTCAGGAATTGCGCATTTTACGATCTATCATTTTTATTGTCTCATGAATGTATTCATCGCTTTGTGTTCCAATTATATCATAACAAAACATGATTGATCTAGTTCTTCTTCTTCTTCAGGCTATATTATGTAGTCCACTGCTGGACATAGCCCTCCCCTAATAAGCCTTGATTTAATTAGCTACGCCTAAATCAGTTTAAGCCATAAAAAAATATTTACCCAAAATCTATTTTTTGTGGCCCATAAACGAGCCACTCGAGGGCACAGGCCTTCTCTCAAAAAGAGGGTGTGGGTTTAATTACAACCCGTGCCTATCGCGGATACATTTGCTAGCTACAATAGCAGATACAAGCTCTGAGGTATTTCAACACTCAGGTTTTCTCACGATGCCACGGTATTGCTACCATAACTTGAAAAATGTACATAACTTAGACAACAAAGTCATTGATTATATTAATTTTAATGCATTAATCCGTGCTAAGGACAATCTTTAAAAACCTATTTCACTGATCTCGGTGAGTCGCCCATTAGCTCAGTTGGAAAGAGCGCTGGCACGGATAGCCAGAGGTCGCGGGTTCGAGTCCCGGCATGGGTGGAATTTTTAGCCTCTAAATAGGTTTTTAAACAAAGTAATTGGTACAAGCCTCACTGGGAATCGAACCCGAGTCGAAATCGAATCTTTTAAAGCTACATTTTTGTTACCTACACAAGGTAAGGGCTAACATGGTCGTACACGATAATGTTACAAAAATGCGAGTGTAAAACATTGCTACTTCGATAAATAACTAGGAGTGGGTCGTTGTCCGATTTTTCGACGACGAAACGCAACCGTTTTTACTGGAACGAAAACAGGTCCTCGAAACGGTCCTCGTTCGCAACTGGTTTCATTGTATGCGAACGAGCAAGGCGCAGAGGACGGTCAAACGAGTGCGAACGAGACGAAATCACGAAACATCGAAAAAAATAAGTTGCTTTACACGATATTCGACTGTATACTCATAGACATAAAGATTACTTTATTGTATCACAGACCTAAACGAACGGAACGAGCAAGGAGCCGACGACGACGTCGTAATGATCTCATTACGTTCTAGGCTCTATTAATATCGTCAAACAATCTAAGGACTGGTCTCGCGACGAACAAACGCTGGCACTGCTTTAGAGTCGCTGGCACTGCTTTAGAATGAAACGTAAAACGGTCCTATCGTCGCGGAACACAAAACGGTCTTATAAAACGGTTCGTCTTTGCAACGATCACGCCTATAAATAACTAATTTATCATTTCTTAAAAAAAATGAGAAAAGTGTAATCATGAACTATTCAAAAGTACCTCTTCATTTTCACCCACCCATCAATACTCAGAGTAATTTTAGCAACAACTACTGAACACCATAAATAGTTATTCAAAACTGATACGTGTATTAGATGTAATAAGATCCAAAGTTGAGTAACCGCCAATATCAAAGACCAAACTCAATCTTAACTAATAAATCCACACAATTGAGGCCTGATACCGTCTACTCTATTGAATCACTATTCTATTATTAATCTATTATTCTATTTACCTAGTTCCTCACTTCACTGGGAATTGCCTTCACGAATCTTGGAATTACCCAATTTAACAGTTAGGAACAATAATTAACAGTATATTAGCTTTTATATGGGCGCGCTCTACTAAGTAATGAATGACTTAGAAACAAATACTAGTTTATGATATTGTTGCATAATAAGGGTTCTTGGCAAGGCGGGAAGACGGCAGGTGGACCAGAGCAGTCACAGAGTGGCGGCCGAGAACGGGAAAGCGGTCGGTGGGCAGACCAGCGGCCCGATGGTCAGACGATGTGGCAGAGTCAGTGGAGGGTCCTTGGATGAGGATGGCGAGAGACCGTGAGGCTTGGCATAATGGGGAAAAGGCCTATACCCAGCAGTGGGCAGCGGTGGGCTGATGATGATGATGAAGGGTTCTTAGAACACGAGTGTGTTTTAAAAAAAACGAGTCGTAGGCGGGTTTTTATAGTATCACTCGAATGTTATAAGACCAAGTTATGTACAGTATCATACACCACTTGATCCACACTCATACTATAATATATAAAATAATATTAAACAGAACCAAACTGTGTTTAAATATTGACAAGTTTTTTTTAATACATTTGCTCAAAAAGTGGCCTACAGTGCGTTCACATTAACTTGACGCGTGAGTGAATTGGTAACAAGGACATAACATGTGTATTAGCTTTTGGACCTAATCGGAAGATGGTAAAACAAGCCCTCAATCCTTTTATTTTCCCCAAGTAATGGGAATGATTTCTTATTTAACATGGTAACAGTAAACATCTCAGTGCTACCAATTCTCTCACGCGTCAAGTTAATGTGAACGCACTATATTAACACACTCGTGCTTTTTTTTACCTTTCCCGCACTAGTGCGTTTTCTTTCCCAACTGTCAAAATAATGTCTATTAAAAAATACCAACTATGAAGTTTTTATTAAAAAAAATCATAGAATGGGTATATTTCCTTATGTCAAATAGGTATAGTTGGAACCACTGTCGAACTCCGTGCACTGCTATGGTTTATAAGGAAATCACAGATAATAGACCGAATTTGACAGTTACTGCTACAGAATTTATCTGTGAGGAAAATCGCCCATTGTTATGATTAACATTTATGATTTGAAAAAAATTATGATTCATGCAAATACGTATATTTCTAAAAAAAAGAAGCTACTAATTTGTTTCATTACTTTATTAATAGGTTTTTCATTTCATCTCATTAAATTTCATTTTCATTTTATATCGATAAAAAAATTCTACTGAAGACCTTGGCTGTATGAGCATAGTTCCCTTTGCCTACCAGAATGGGTGAAGAAAAAAAATCTCTGCTTATATTCTTTTACGGTTGGCGCCATTTTCCAAATAATTTTATTTTAATAAATTGCTTCATTTTTTCGCAACTGTATTAAAAATAGTTGTATAATACACGTGCGGAACCGTCATTGCAACTTGTTCCGACTGTCAACCCTCGCCTTCGGCTGTGCCTCGGCTCGGGTAGACATTTGTCGGGACTCTTTGCAATGATAGCCTTTCCGCATTTGTAATGAAATATACTATTAAATTTAAAATGTTGGCGCCAAGGCGTAAACATCGATTGCGCGCGTGTTGCGTGGCCGTGGACTCGTTCATTGAAACCTTTTATTTTAATTAGTGGTTTAACCTTCTTGGTCCAGCTGGGGGTTGTATATGTGTATCGTTATGATACAAAAGTTATATTATTATAAGACTTGTATCGTAGAACCATGTCTCAGGCACTACAGCGTCGGAGTGGTCCCTTCACCCATCTAGTGTGAGTGAAGATACCACTGGACGCTGTATAAATCATCTCATTTAGTAGATGCAAAAAGGCCAATATTATTATTATTATTATCGTAATAAAACTTTTTTTTGGCCTACGCGAAATGTTTGTCAAAAGAGTTTTGTTTTCAGTCTAATAATCTTTGTATTATAGTATACGAGTAGATAAACCTCCTATGAGCATTCCTATTATTCCAAGGCCCCTAGTTCCAGGCCACCCTGCTATTTCTGACCACGGCGCCAGTCACAGCTACAGTAGGGCAGGGGATGCTAAGAATTTCCGGACTACGGAAGACCGTCAAAACAAACTGGAGAAGAGCCGAAGATTGGGCTCAGTGGCATGTCTTGGGAGAGGCCTCTGTCCAGCAGTGGACTGGCACCGGCTGATTATGATGATGAACAAAGCTGAATTTTAGCACTCACTTAAATAGATAGTTAGATAAAAACATATATTTAGCGGTACAATACTCACACGACATAAACATTCTACAACGATGAAATAAACAGAAATATAAAAACAATAAATTTAAACGTAACAACATAACGGACGAAGTACATTGTTAAAAATCCCTCTTAAATTCGACAGCACATATGTGCACTCTATTCACTTACATTACGAATGAATTTACGTTTTATAATGCGCAACCCGAGACATGGACACTCACGAATGGGCTGGTTCACCAGTTCAAAGTCGCTCAATGAGCTATGGAAAGAGCTATGCTCGGAGTTTCTCTGAAGGATAGGATTTGTAACGAATGCATCCGACAGAGAACCAAAGTTATCGATATAGCTCAGAGAATCAGCAAGCTATAGTGGCAGTGGGCTGGCCATATCTCGCGAAGAACTGACAACTGTTGGAGTAAACGTGTTCATGAGTGGAGACCGCGACTCGGCATACGTAGTGTAGGACACCCTCCGACCAGGTGGGATGACGATCTGCGAAAAACTGCAGGCAGATGCTGGATGCGGCAAGCTGAAGACAGGGTGCTATGGGGCTCATTAGGGGAGGGCTATGTCCAGCAGTGGACTACATAATATAGCCTGAAGAAGAAGAAGAACTACAAAGGTTGATCTACTTGACAAAAATTGTTATACAATTATAATAAATAAATAAATAATAAATATTCATGGACATATTACACAGATCTCGTTAGCCCTATACTAAGTAAAACTAAATGACTTGTATTATAGGTGCTAACTCGACTATAGATTTACAATAAATACATAGATAACATCCAAGACCCGAGACAAACTAGAAAAGATCGTTTCCTAGTTTGACCCGGCCGGGGATCGAACCCGAGACCTTCAGTTTTACAGTCAGCGTGCCAAACCGCTGCGCTACCGAGGCCGTATCTTTATCGTAATTACTACAAGGAATACTTTTCTTTAACACCTACGATTAAATTCAAAGTATTGAGCCCCTAAAATGATCCCGACTCAGCATCAGTTGTATGAGCACCGAAGAACCTACAACTCTGATATGACCCGTCCAACGCCGGTTAGTCGTGATTGTGTGAAAAGAAAAAGATATAATGAAATTACAAACTTAAATTACGTCGTGACCATCGGAACTCAGAACTCACCAGCATTAGTCAGGTTGGTCTCGCCCCAGGGGCCTCTGCGGCCAAGGATCTCGTACAGGATGATGCCGAAGGAGTAGACGTCGCCTTTCTGAGAGCCCCGCGCGGGGGGGTTTGGGTCCCGTAGGAACTCAGGCGCCCGCCACAGCATGCGCTGCTCGAGCCGCAAGGCGTCTTCGGCGTCTACGCAGCCACCTGCCGAGAAATACAAATCTATTCAATTGTTCCCATTCTTCTTGTGAGGGATGGACTGCCCTTCACCAATGAAAAACACCAAATTTATTTTTATGTGCCACGCAGGCGTCGGTGCGGCGGTTAGAGAAGGCTGGAAAACAGACTGACTGCCCAATATGGCCGCGGTGGGGGTCACAGATTTCTTTCTGCAACGCATGCGCAAAGGTCCTGCTGCACCGACGCGTGTGATGTCACGCTTTATTGTTTTTTTGTGGCATTTCACCAACAAATGGCGTTACGCATACAAAGTGTGTTTATAATAAACATAAAAAAAACTTAAGTAATTACACAAATAAAAACGTATCGTCTACAATTCTTCTTCAGGCTATATTATGTAGTCCACTGCTGGACATAGACCTCACCTAATGAGCGCCATAGCGCCTTGTCTTCAGCCATTAGTCCCATTGTTCCCATTAGTCCCTTCTAAACCTGTCCTACGGGGTGTCAGCTGGGAATTGTCTTCCCGGTTGTCCCCCGCCGGCTGCCAAAAAACACAAATCTCTTCGATCGTTCCCATTAGTCCCCTCTAGCCCTGTCCCCCGGGGTAACAGCTGGGATAGTCTTCCCGGTTGTCACCCGGGTGACAATTTGCTTACTTACTCCCCTGGCTGAGCCACCCGAAGGGGGTCTGTCTTCGCAACAAATGACGTCGCCAATTGTCTCTATCCTGCGCAGTCTCCTGCCTATTTCCTGATTGTAGCTCAAGCGGGTCTTAAGTGATTTCGTCCTTCCACGGTAACTAACTTATCTTTGGCAGCTCAGTAGTTTGAGAAGTTTTTTAGTAGGTAGTATAAGTCACAAGAGTATAACTGAAAACCATAGGTAGCCTTAATACATTTATTTCACATAATTAACACTTTAAATTACATTGATACTCACAGATCTTAAATACAACACAAACCAATATGCAATTCTTGCTCTAATGCATTTAAACTCTGATTAAATAATAATCTACCAACAATTGGGCAGCGTGCCCAGTAATCAAACGATTCGGACGGCGGTCACAACGATAGTGAGTTGGCGACTTGGGCGTCTGGTCCGACCTAGTGCTTCGTGTCGGCCGCTGATTGGCCGCCCCACTCTGCTCTCGTCGGACTAGTTCGTCCGTGGCATGTCACGTGTTTCCGCCAGCATGCAAATCAAGCACGAAACCAGCACCGGAAGTCGTGGCGCCAACATCCGGCCCTCCTGCAAAGTGTCTGTCCTCAGACACATGGTTTTCTGCAAAAATAAATAACGAATGTAAAAATCAAGTAGCGATTTCGACTATGGTCAACGTTCCCAATGTTACACAACCAACACATAAGTTTCAATCCATTACAAGAGCTTCAGAGTTTTAATTCATAACTGATCTCGGTCATCCGACTTTGAACGAGCATGCTCAGACTCTCAGTCAACATACACCACAAAGCTTTCCGGTTCACCGACTCAATTTTGTAAGAATTATGCCTCAGCTCAATTTGCCACAGACTCGAGGTCGCACCTCATCTGTAACAAGCGATTTGGAATGCCACATTGGTTGTAGAACAGAGGATCATAGTTTACTAAGCAAAATATGAACTGTCACTATTATTAGAAACATTGGTAATAAACAACTTGTTTGAACAATATACTCAATGTGTTTAATTTTCATTCCTATGACCCATACCTTTAAAGTATAAAATAACATAAACTACATACCATTCTCGCCAACATCCTTGGCATCATAATCATTCCAGTCGGTTATTTTAATCCATGGTTTCATATTTTCAACACATGTAATACCGGAATACTTCCTGTTGGTCCTTTCGCTACCTCTTAAATCAGCCACGCGGTATCTGTCTTTACCTAGGATCTCTGAGATTTTAAATGGTCCTTTGAAAACTGGCAATAACTTCGTGCTGCTCCCGTTGTTACTTTGGCTTGGTATTTTTATAAGAACCAAATCGCCAAGTTCATAATTTGTAGCACGGCTTCGTTTTGCATCAAACATCCGCTTTTGGCTTACAGAGTCAGCCTTTATGCGTGTATCCACGTCACATCGTAGTTTTGTCATGTCAATAATTTGCTCTTCTTCTGGCAAAAACTTGTCACTCTCCATTCTTAGACGATAGCCGAAAAATACTTCGCTAGGGACTGCATGTATAGTTCTCTGTACTGTGCTATTAATGCCTTGTTGGAGGGTCGTTAAAACTTCGTCCCATTTGTCATAATCAGTGTCAGCGCCCAATGAACGCAGTGCTTCTAATATCGTTTTGTTATAGCGTTCAGCTTGCCCATTGGATCTAGGCATCCCAGTGGCAATTGTATGGGCACGAATGTTCTTGTCATTGCAGTAGTTTATGAAAGCCTTTGAAGTATAAGCTGATCCAGCATCAGTGATCAGTCGTTTTGGGTTGCCAAAAATTTTGAATAAGCAGTCTAACTCTCTCAAGACACATTCTGTACTAGTATTGGGTACAGCCGAGATAAATGCAAATTTTGTAAATGAATCTACAAGTACCAGGATATGACAATTACCTCTCGAAGTTTTTACAAAAGGGCCTAAATGGTCCATATGAAGGGTGTGAAAAGGCCGTGCGTATTTAGGTATAGGGTATAGTTCGCCTTCTTTTTTCCCGCTTTTATTTTTATTGTACAAACAATTTATGCAATTTTTTATGTATTTAGACACAACTTTTTTCATTTTAGGAAACCAGTACTTGTGTTTGATTCTCTCTAAGGTTTTATCTAGCGCAAAATGCCCGACATCGTCGTGATTATATTTAATTACCTGCCAGATACATGTTTTAGGAACTACCCACCTCCGACCTATTTCCGTGCGTCGATAAACTTTGTTACCAAGGACTTCGTATTTGTTAAAAATGTCTTTATGGTCATCAATCTCTCCAGCTAATAAAATATCTCTGACTTTACACAAATTAGAGTCTTGTTCTTGAACGCTCAATAGCCAATCTGCCTCTGTTATAGACATGACAACCTGTGCTTTAGAAGGTTCGCCAGTATCTGCTGGGTTGCGGCTAAGTGCATCAACATGTTGCATTTGAATGCCAGGTCTATGTGTGATTTGGTAATTAAATTCCTGTGTCTGGTAAACCCATCGAGCTATCCGGGGTATAACTGCTTGTTTAACTATAGCGCGTCTAACAGCATCACAGTCGGTGACTATTTTAAAATGACGTCCTAATAAATAATGACGAAATTTTTGTAATGATGCGATAATTGCCAATAGCTCCAGTTCAAACGAGTGATACTTTTTTTCTTCGTCTGTTGTTTGACGGCTATAGAAGTAGACCGGCCTTTCACCATGTTCATGCACCTGCACTAAGATACTAGCCAAGCCATCATGACTAGCATCTGTATATAAAATAATATCTTTACTTTGGTCAAAAATTGCCAGAACAGAGTCGCTGGTAAGCGCATCTTTTAACTTCTGCACTGTGAGATCGTGTTCTTCGGTCCAAATCCATTTTTGACCTTTTTTTAAGAGTTTCGTTAAAGGACTACTAATAGTGGCACAATTTTTAATGAATTTACGAAAATAATTCACCAAACCTAAAAACTGTCTCAGCTGATGTACAGTCTTAGGCACTGGAAATTTCTTTACGGCATCGACTTTTTTCACTGTTGGCCTAATACCATTACCATCCACGTCATACCCAAGAAAAGTTATGTTAGTTAGTAGGAAAAAACACTTTTTTAAATTTAGTGTGAGTCCATGATTAACCAATAATTTAAGAACAGTTTCTAAAGTAATCAGATTTTGTTCTATAGTTTCAGATATTATTAATAAATCATCTAGATAAACAATTACACTGCCAAATCTTAAGTTTCCCAAGACTCTGTTCATTATTCTTTGGAATACAGATGGTCCATTCGTTAAGCCGAAGGGCATGCGGCGAAACTCGTAGTGCCCGTCTTCAGTAATAAAAGCTGTTTTATCAATAGATTCATATTTAACGCCTATTTGATAGTAACCACTTTTCAAATCGAGACTAGTAAAATATTTACAGCCTTTAAGTCTATCTATTAAATCCTCAATACGAGGCATGGGGTACTTGTCTTTTATAGTAACTTTATTCAAAGACCTGTAGTCGATACATAAGCGCTTTTCTCCTTCTTTCTTATCAACTAACAAGACTGGGCTAGCATAACTGGACGTGCTTTCTTGTATTATTTCATACTGTAGTAATTCGTCAATAATTGAACGTAATAAGACTCTATCGGGTTCTGGCAGTCTATATGGCCGAAAGTATACTGGTTTTTTTGATTCCAGTTCAATCTCAAGTTCAAAATCACGAGCTTTACCTAAAGTAGCCAAATTAGTCGAGTAACTTTTTGGGTATTTATCAAACAATTGTTTTAACTCGCCTTTAAACTCGGGCGCAACATTGAAATCTAAGTACGCTGTAGAAAAAATTGCATTTACCTTTTCAGTTTTTTCGAACTTCAGAACATCACCTATCCTAACATACATAACAGAGGGGTCTTCTGTTACATTTCTGCCAATTAACACGTTACACCCCGTTAAATTATCTACAACATAAAACTTTACGCTCTCAAACTCGACATCATCCAAAACAAGAGAAGTCTTAATATAATCTGTAACCGTTACAGTCGATTGGTTTGAAAATCCTTGAAGATTTACGTTTTCTGTCAATTCAATTTTGGGAATTTTATACTTTTCTACCAATTCCGTAGTTATTAAAGAACAGTCACTACCCATGTCAATGAAAACTGGCTGCAAGAATGAACCCAATTGAGCAATTTTATTAAACTTTTTTTTTGAGTCGTTTGAACTAATTGATTTTACTTCTGGTTTTACTTCATTTTGTTTTTTTGTTCGACAATAGCTCTCCGAATGTCCTTTTTTACTACAGAAAGTGCAAATTTCTGTGCATTCAAATCTTTTATGGTTTCCGCCACAGCCAAAACATTTTAGTTGCTTACTTTGTTTATTTGTTGGGAATGACGCTGACTGGTCTGGATTTTGCCCAGTTGACCGATTTACAACTTCAATAACAGAGGAACCAGACCCTGCAGGTTCGATCTTAGGTTGGATTCTTGGTGTGTGCTTGTATTGAAAATGTGATTGTGTATTTTGCAAAGGTAGATTGGTCATTGTATGCGTGCGCCCGTGTAAAAATGCTGCGAGTTGGTCACATGATAGAAAATTACCTGCGTCTACGGAAGCACTGATGTTAGAGTCATTAATATTGCCAATAATTATTGAAATTACATCGCGGTCCGAAAAATTCAAGTGCAGTTTGTCAATTTTAGATTTTTGTTCGAAATAAAATTCGTATAAGGATTGAGAGGCACTCGGTTTAGAGTCAATTACGTCCTTTAGTAAGGAATGCATGTTGCGGCGAGTTTGGAAAGTGAAAGATATCTTATTGCGCCACTCTTTCCATGTCCAAACAGCCCAACAGCTGTCATTTCTTACAAAAGAATCGTACCAGGTTTTTGAAGTACCTTTTAACTTGTTCACAGCCTGGAAAATGATCACAGCATCTTTCCAATGAAAAGTTTTTGCGTGTAAATCAACAATATTTAGCCAATTATCTACTTTATCGGTAAGAGGATCAAATTCTGGCACCATTGAATTTAAAACCATACTATTGCAACCTTGTACCTGACTGTCAGCTGATTTCTTAGCTTTCTTACTCCGAGGAGGCGGCGTTCCACCTGATGTACTGGAACTAGTACTGCTGCTAGATGATGAACGATCCCTCCTTCTTTTCTTCGCACGAGTTCGTTCATCTTTTCGGCCACGATTTCCAGCCATTTTCGGGGCACAAGTTCGGCACTTCTGATATAAGTCACAAGAGTATAACTGAAAACCATAGGTAGCCTTAATACATTTATTTCACATAATTAACACTTTAAATTACATTGATACTCACAGATCTTAAATACAACACAAACCAATATGCAATTCTTGCTCTAATGCATTTAAACTCTGATTAAATAATAATCTACCAACAATTGGGCAGCGTGCCCAGTAATCAAACGATTCGGACGGCGGTCACAACGATAGTGAGTTGGCGACTTGGGCGTCTGGTCCGACCTAGTGCTTCGTGTCGGCCGCTGATTGGCCGCCCCACTCTGCTCTCGTCGGACTAGTTCGTCCGTGGCATGTCACGTGTTTCCGCCAGCATGCAAATCAAGCACGAAACCAGCACCGGAAGTCGTGGCGCCAACAGTAGTAATCTTTCTAAATCTTATTGGTGATGATTCAAGTACGTTGAGAGTACTTGGATGATCACCAATTTTATTTATTTATTTCATTTAATTTACAGACAACGTGACAACAACTATAGAAAGATAGATAGAGAACACTTTACTGTACAAAAAAGTGGAAATTACACAGATATTTCTTAACCTAAGAGTACAAACGGCGGCCTTATCACTAAAAGTGATCTCTTCCAGACAGCCTTTGGATGGACTGGACTAATATATCGAAGAAGGAAGTAGATGTACAAATATACAAGATTATTACAAAGGTATAAATGAATACATGCCTAAACCCTAGTGTACATATATATTATTTAAATAAGTTAAATAAATACACAAAATAAAAAAATATATATTATTATATAAATACATAAACACTTAAGACAATATACATATTGAAAGGACATAACAAAAAACACAAACAACAACAGATCAATATTACGGATTACTTCAGTGTTATAGTGTACTAGCGTGATATACATTGTTGTATCTTTGTGGCTTCAAATAAATGTCTCTCTCTCTCTCAATAAATAAATAAATATAGAACTTAGCCTAAGGTTAGTAGTTAATGTGTAACAGTGAGATGAGACATCATCATCAGAAATGAGACAATTCACCAAAGAACTTGAGGGTCTTAGCAAGATGGGAAAAATGCAGGGAAAGACTCTGCTCGCTGGAACGTGGATCTGAAGCAGAATGCTGTCTAAGTGAAAATTGCCGAGGACGGAAAGAACTGGTGTGCCTTGAAGAAGGTCTATATGTTCAGAAATGGAGGAGTACTGGCTGATTGATTGACCTCGTTGTTCTAAGCGGGGCATAAGCGCAGCGATGGCCATAAACAAATGTATGAAGTACGCCACAAGGCAGCCGTCACGGTGGCATGTAAATTATAAATCTTGAAAATATTTCTGAAGCCATATTTGTCTCCAAAAGAGATCATAATCGAAATCACTGAGTAACAAAAACCAAAGTGATATTAATCTTTGTTGTAAACAGCAAAGAAAACTTTATTGATAGGATTAAGTGCTGTGTGGTGTCGGCCTAGAGAATAGCAACAACCCAATTTTTCCCGCACGTGTCATAAAAGGCGACTAAGGGACACAAACCGGGGGGTGGGCAGCAGCGCCCCCTGCAGTACAATTCCACCGAACTGCGATCCCCAACCCGCATGCCCAGCGTGGGGATTATGGGCATTGCCCCCTATGATAGCACAACGTGGCGCTCTTTAGGGGAGTGCTATGTCCAGCAGTGGACTAGTATAGCCTGACGACAATAGGATTAAGGCGGGAGAAACAACCAAGAATGTCTGGGTTAAACGTTCTTGGAAATGAATGAGGCTGTGGAGAGCACACGTCAATTCTGCGAGTGCACTACAAACTCCAGCATTCCTGCATTGTGCAGTGTTTCACATGACATACCCTAAATATAACATCCGGCTAGCAACAGTCGGGGCGGCCGGGCGACCTGCGCACGAAGCACGGAAGCGCTCGGAAAAATGCCACTAGCGGTAGTCACAGGACCGTTACCCATCCTACGCCTGACCGCGCCCGTTATTGCTTAACACAAGTGATTGATTCCAATCACTCCGTTCAACTAGACCACGAGCGTTTTAATTGAGGCTTATGATTTGTAAGCAAATCTACTGTCGCGAGCACATGTCAACAATGCGCACGCACTACGAACTCCAACATTCCTGCATCACGTTACCAAAGCGATTCACATGACATACCATAAATATAACTTCTGACTTACAACAGTTGGACTGGCCGTCCCCAGGCATACGATCTGCCTGGCGGGAAATTTCCCTTTCTAGTGGAAGAGCACGATCACCCGCTCTTCCCTATCGTTATCAACCCTTGTATGTCCCCACTGCTGGGGCACGGGTCTCTTCCTGCATCGCAGGAAGGTCATACCTACTCTTCCCTATACCTACCACTATTTACTTATATAATGTAAGGACAACATTCCATAAGGAAAACGTTCCATAAAACCCTCTAATGCGAGTATTTAACGACATAACATTTACATACAGGCATATACATTGCTTCTGGCCCCACACTAGGATATCCTGTGTCGTGGGAACCAGAAACAACGACATCACAAACATGTAAACATCCAAGACCTGGGCTTTTTCTTTCGTCCCCAGCCGGGATTCGAACCCGGGACCTCTTGCATGGTAGGCAGACGCGCTACCGCTACGCCACAGAGGTCGTCAAACGACAGATTAATCATGGACCTTAACTATTGATTTATCCACGGAAACACTTTATTGAAACAAATAGTTCTCGTTTGTCATGATTAAGTCCAAACATCCAACGGTGTTTGCTTCCCTTTTCAAGTATTTGCCTTTTACGTGATAACTGATAAAAGTTAAACTAAAAAATATTGCAGCTGCGCTTTTTCCTTGAACCCTCTACCAAATACATAAACTTTTATAAAAGGCACTTTTCTCTCTCAACAAATCTAGAGCAAAGATAGCTTCGGGAAATCTACTCACAGCCTTTTGCGAATACTGTTTATTTGTAGTAGCAATACCACTCGCTAAAAGTGAATGAAAATATTGTGAAGAAACCTCAGTGCCTGATGTTCACATAACCTCAGTAGTATTTCTTATTAAACGCGTCTAATAGCGATGACATAGAGAATGAATGAAAGTAATTACGTTTTACCTAATACCGACCATACCGACCCGACTCCGGGCTATTCCTTCACTGTGCCCTACGGTTGAAACATTTATGCTGCATTATAATATGTAATGTCAGATGTTTCTGACGCCTTTAAAAGTTCTGTTTTTTTCTAAAGAAAGCATCAATACAATTCCTACCGTCGAGAAAACATTTACTCAATCGCAGGACCGGTTTTTTGAAGACTTGTTGCAAAATTGGTCTCCACAAAAATCACGTTAATGCTAACGCGGAAATTTAGCAGCCTATTGCCTGAAAGTACATGTTTTGTTAAACAGTGGGGCAAGATTTTCTAAATCGTAAAAGTACCAATTGTTTTGTAGATTACCTGCTCTACATTGTTTTACCTGCTACTTCCTTTTTTCCCCGGTCCTGCTACGTTCAAACTTATCTTTCCTCTTTGCGTTTCTTGAACGTTGAACTCTCTCTATAAACGACTGCGAGATTGCAAGGTTCACTGGGTCTGTAACCTAGTTTCTACTGCACTAAGTTTTATTAAAAAAACGTAACTTTTTATCATTGAATTTCACTATTACACTTTACATAGACTATCCGGGTCATGGAACAATAAGAAAAGGAAGCACTAAGACTAGACAGGAGCTCAGGAAATGTTCATTAGAGCTTACAAATAGTTCATGAAAAGTAACTACACAAATGAGTAACTATGTCCTAAAAACCTATTTAGAGAAAACCTCTAGCTAACCGTACCAGTGGTCGCGGGTTCGAATCCCGGTATGGGTAGAATTTTTAGCCTCTAATTAAGTTTTTAAAATTGTCCTTAGCACGGGTTAGTACATTAAAATGAATGTAACTAAGCCCTTGTTTCTGATGTGAGAATATCTGCACTAAAACGGGAAGTAGGTACTTTCTTTCTGTCTGGAGAGTGAACTTCGTTTTTAGCCTCTAAATAGGTTTTTAAACTTCGTTAAGGTTCATGAACGCCAGTTCAAGATAAAACGAAAATATTGTATTAGGGCATTATAGAGTAACCTGTTTCAAAAAATCTGTTAAGCACACTTTGTGCAGAAAGTTTACAAGGATGCAAAGATACAAGGATGTCTGGTATTGAACAGTAGATTAATATAAGAATGTATTTAGAGGACGATTGTGTTATTCATGACATGAGGACAATTCATGAATTAAATTTATTATGTACAAAACGCTGTTTTTTACGTCGTGGCCGTCGTCGTCAGGCTATACTAGTCCACTGCTGGACATAACCCTCCCCTAAAGAGCGCCACGTTGTGCTATCATAGGGGGTAATGCCCATAATCCCCACGCTGGGCATGCGGGTTGGGGATCGCAGTTCGGTGAAATTGTACTGCAGGGGGCGCTGCTACCCACCCCACGGTTTGTGTCAATTAGTCGCCTTTTACGACACCCGCGGGACGAATTGGTTTGGTGCTATTCTCTAGGCCGAAACCACACCACATTTTTTTAAGTAATTAAGGTCTTTATACTATTTTTATTTTTAATGCACTAACCCGTGTTAAGGACAAATTTAAAAACCTATTTAGAGGCTAAAAATTTCACCCATGCCGGGATTCGAACCCGCAACCTCTGGCTATATGTGCCAGCGCTCTACCAATTGAGCCAATGGGTGACTCACCGGCATCAGTGAAATTTCGAACCTCTTTACACTATTCTCTGTATTACGTACAGGCAGCGACATCTGGCTTAAGCAAATTGAATCACCTACAATACTACTTACTTAATTGTAGTATTGTAAGTGATTCAATTAAGACTTGATAATTTCGGGCCCGCTGTCTTACAATCCTCCACCAACCCGGACTTGGCCTCCGTGGTGGCTCAACCTTACTGCAGGAATAGACCCGTGCCCCAGCAGTGGGGATATACCAGGGTTGTTATCGATTTAATTTTAGTTCGAACTACTTTCCAAAGTTTACGTTACTCACTCTTGAGGTTGTGCAGTCCGTAGTCCGAAATCTGCAGCAGCCACCGGCTGTCGACGAGGCAGTTGCTGGACGTCAGGTTGCCGTGGGAGATCAGGGGCGAGTCGTGAAGGTACGTCAGCCCTCGCAGCAGGTCAGCTACTAGGCTCGCCACGAACATGTCATCTGGGGGAGTACGCAGATGGATAGATAGGAAGCAAAGTGGAGTTAAAGTGAAAAACATCTTTTTTCATTGTAACACAAAACAAAATTAAAGCAAAATAAAAGCTGTGGTGGAGTATGTCCTAATTAAGAGACCCTTGCCCCAGCAATGGGGACAAACAAGGGTTGACATCAGAATCAGAATGGAAAAAGACAAAAACACCAAAATATAAAAAACCTATTTAGAGGCTAAAAATTCCACCCATGCTGGGATTCAAACCCGCGACCGCTGGCTATCCGTGCCAGAGCCAGAGGTCGCGGGTTCGAATCCCGGCATGAGTGGAATTTTTAGCCGCTAAACAGGTTTTTTAAAATTATCCTTAGCACGGGTTAGTGCATTAAAAATAAATAATAATATTGGCCTTTTTGCATCTACTTAATGAGATGATTTATACAGCGTCCAGTGGTATCTTCACTCACACTAGATGGGTGAAGGGACCTCTCCGACGCTGTAGTTTTTGGGATATGGTTTTATAGATGGTGTAGGCTTGCCCAGCACCTATACCATCCTGACAGCTTAGTCGGCCTTGCCCACAGGAAAGACTAGTCAATACGTGCGGAGCCAACCAAGCCGCGGGTTTTCTCACGATGTTTTCCTTCACCGTTAGCGTGTGGTATTGCGACTACAAATTCGCAAATGTACGTAACTTTGAAATTAAACAAAGTCATTGGTACATGCCCGCACTCGGGATCGAACCTGAGGTTCTCGCTTGCCAGTCCATGGTTCTACCCACTGAGCTACAACCGCTTAAAAATAGAAAATAAAAATAGTATAACAAAAATATAAGTCAAAGAATGTGGAGAGAGGAATGTTAAAAGAAATAATTTTTTAGATTGCCACCAAAGCACACGCATAAAAAAATAACATAATACAGAGACTATTGTGAAGAGGTCCGAAATGTCACTTATGCCGGTTAGTCGCCCATTAGTTTAGTTGGGAGAGCGCTGGCACAGTTAGCCAGAGGTCGCGGGTTCGTGTCCCGTCATGGGTGGAAATTTTTGCCTCTAAATAGGGTTTGAAAATTGTCCTTAGCGCGGGTTAGTGCATTAAAAAGAATATAAAATAACGTAATTTAAACAGCGACAACAAACATTTGAATGTCCTAACTTCTACAAAAAAAACTTTGACGTTTGCATAGCGTAATGAGATACAGTATCCAATGGTACTTACACTAGACGAGTGAAGGGTCCACTACGACTCAGATTTTTATTTTGAGTTGGCTACATAAAAATATGGGGGACTGCCCTGACCATGTATTAACATTGTGCATAGCACTATTTATTGCTGGGTAGCTGAAAAAAAGTATTACCAGCGAAAAAAGTTACAGGAACGTTTAATATCGTCACAATGCTTCATGTAAAATCATTCGAACTCCTGCATTTATAAGAATATACAAAACGTGAAACGTTTCCCTGCATAGGACAGCGGTGTCAATGATCGGCAGGCGGAAGTATTACAACTATTTTTTAACTGAAAAATTCATGAAAGTTCCAAGAGAATAAATACATAACCTTATACGCCTGTATCCCAGATCTAATTTTGAGGATTTCTATAGTAGAATCTGTCTATGTCCTTCAATCCCAGTGTGTATTTGCTTTACTTATCTAGCATCGGAATTAATTCTCAATAACAAAACATAACATTTACATACAGGCACATACATTGCTTCATACCCACCCACACAAGGATACCCTGTGCCGTGAAACCAGAAACAGCGACGTCACAAACATGTAAACCTCCAAGACCTGGGGTTTTTTTTCGCTCCCCAGCCAGGGTTCGAACCCGGGACCTCTTGCATGGTGGGCAGATTCACGACGGCAACGCCACAGTCGTCATCAATTCAGAAACAGGCTCTTAATATCACTTACCTAAATGCAGGTCGACGTCGGCGAGTACCCGCGCTAAGGAGCCGCGCGAGCAGTAAGCAGACACAATGCAGGCGGAGCCGCTCTCCACGCACACACCGACGAAGGCGTTCAGGTTCTCATGGCGAAGCTCGCGGATCTGGTGAGATAAGCTCTTAGACCTCGGCCACATAGAAAGGTCGTGGGGAAAGGGCGAGGAAAAGTGATGTGTATATAATATATAGAAGCGCTGGTGGCCTGAAGCGCTTGTGGCCTAGGCGAACCGAGTGATTGGAATCAATTACTTGAGTTAAGCAACAACAGGCGTGGTCAGGTACAGGATGGGTGACCGTCCCGTGACTACCGCTAGTGGCATTTTTCCGAGCGCTTCCGTGCTTCGCATGCACGTTAAGCCGTCGGTGCTGGCTGTCATATAATGGCAGTCGTTAGGCTATGTCAGAGGCCTTATGGGCGGCTTGATAACTTCTGACAGTAAGGCCTAGTTTAGTTAGTTTCAAAACAAAACCGAAACTACATTTGTGCAGGAATTGTTCTTGGACTACCACATTGTTGCCTTAATAGATAGATAAATAGAGAATACCTACTTAACACTTTAGTATTTCTTATATATAGTTATATATTAAATGGTCCAATCGCGATTATTTACTAGGTAATTACGTTTTAATTAATAAATCATTGCGATTAGACCCGTTCAATAATATATTACTTTACACTTTTTGTTCATAAAAATGGAAATGACACCAAAACTAGAAATTACACTGATATTTCTTAACCTATGTGTACACATGGCGGCCTTATCATTAAAAGTGATCTCTTCCAGCCAACCTTTGCATGGACTGCACTAATATATTGGAGAAGGAAGTGGATGTACCCTGATTCAAAAGCTTGGACTGCGGATAATTATTATCATCAGACCTTATAATAATTTTATGGACAAGAATGGTCAATTTTAAAAACCTATAGTATAATTAAGAGTGGTCAATCACGGTTCTCACCTGCTTCAGCTCCTTCCTTATAGCCCGAGTGACGTCAATGCTCTTCTTCCGTAGACGCTTCACGGCTACAATGTTGCCTCTGTACATCGCTATGACGGTGTAAGCCCGCCTCGTCTCCAAGTCCTGCGGGGGTAGGTACTGTTGATTGAAGGTTAATTTTTTGGGATTTTGCTTCGTAGACGTATTGAAAGACGTATTAGACGCTTTGATCTTCATTATTTATATGAAGTTTCAAAGTCAAAGCATCTAAGTGTCCACAAATTGTAGGTAATAAGATAATCAATTTAGTAGGGTTTCAGTAAACTTCAGAGTCCTTTAACGGTTCTATTGAAACGACGTTTATTGCGCGGTTTGGACTGGGCAGTAGGGTCCACCTCGGTTGAAAATGTAATCGTTTCCTCAATCGATTGATGTTGACTTTGCAGGTACATGTTACCTAACTTTCTGGAGACTTTTGGCCGGTTTCTGATTTGAGAATTTAACTGAGTAAATACTTAAAGTAACGTTCTGTCACGCTCTTCGCTGAGACAGCACTACAGTTTCCTGCACTACCCTTTGCCGGTCTCTTCAACGCCAAAGGTTTGCTGAAAGAGAATGGTTCTTGCATTAAGCACGCCCTTGTACATTTACTCATGAATAAAGAATTAAAATGAAATACAATTAAGTATTCACTTTGTTCTTCCAGAATGCACTGTTAAAGTCCAATGTGAACAGATACAATCCGGCTCGAAGGACCAAAAAATGTAGGGGCAAGGTCGTGCGCCCTACATTTGGATACCAACGGGAGCGGGAGATGTGAAATTAATATAATTTGATGTGTCCGTCCCGGTAGGGAGTATTTATTCTACTAAAGGAGGCAGCGCGCGGCACACAGGTTCGCTGTATCAGCAGTTTACTTGTAACCAATACATTTATGTCGAGTTTGCTCGTACACAGCATAAATTGAAATAAATTTATTGAATTGAATTGAAATTAGCGGATTTCTCAAACTGAACAAAAGAAACTGGCCTCTTGTCCCGAAACATACTAAGCATACTTTTTCTTGAGTTTTGTTATATAAAACATTTTATATTTTACCAACTTTTTCTAGGATGCCAGGGCTTAAGAGGACAGAAATGGCTCTTTTTGCTAGGAATAACAAGCAAATTTTTACTCAAACTAGAGATGTCCACAACATAAATACATAACATCAAAAAATAATCTTGTTCTTCCCTTTTCAAGACTCAAAAAATTTAGCACTCATCCTCATTGTAATGCAGTTAAAATACAAAAAAAATTACCTGATAATTTAAAAAACGAACAAATAGAGAATTTATTTAAAAACAAATTAAAGTTTAAAAACCTATTTAGAGGCTAAATTAAAGTTACTGCTGTTAGAAAAAAGCTACCATAAAAAGACTCGAAGACTTCTTTAATGACAAATCGCAATAAATAATACAGACAGAATTAATTAAATAATATCAAATATGTATAATATATAAGCAATACCTACTGTCTAGTTCCTACAAAAGTTCCAAAGAACAGTAACGTAAGTGTTAAAATGTTAAATATATAAGTAATGTTTAGTACTTTTCCTACATTATGTTTGTCAGAATAAAATTTTATGTTATCTCAAGCTATATAAATAATATCTTAGCAATGCCTTGACCAGGGCCCATAATGTGAGACTCAAAACATGTGTAACATCATTGTATTATACCATTATGATCGCTAATAAATGAATATAAATGAATACTAAGCCCTGGCATCCTAGAAAAAGGACATCACGAAAAACTTTCTTAATTTACACCCAATGATTTAGTAGGAAGTCCGGAAACTTACTGTTCCAGGTCCAATATTTTCCTTGTCATTTTTTGGACAACAATGAAGAAAACGTTCTTCAAAATCTACGTAGTTTTAAAAGACTTAAAGTAAGTTTTACCGCTTATGAGGTTACATTTTATTAAAAAGAAAAACCAACCATGAAGATTTTACTAAAAAAAATCATAGAAGTTTTTATGGGCTACTAATTTGTTTCAATATTAGATTTAATGATTTGATTGAATGAGTTAAGTTAAGTTTCATTTCATCTCATTAAATTTAATTTTCATTTCATATCAATAAAAAAATTCTACTGAAGACTTGGCTGTATGGGCATAGTTCCCTTTGCCTACTAGAATGGGTGAAGAAAAAAAATCTCTGTCTATATTTTTTTACGGTTGGCGCCATTTTCCAAATATGTTTTCTTTTTTAAATTTCTTATTTTTTTCGCAGCTGTATTAAAAATAGTCGTTCAGTACACGTGCGGAACCGTCATTGCAACTTGTTCCGACTGTCAACCCTCACCTTCGGCTGCGCCTCGGCTCGGGTAGACATTTGTCGGAACTCTTTGCAATGACAGCCTTTCCGCACTTGTAATGAAATATACGAGTACTATTCCTTTTTCCGGTGGAGAGCTTTTTTAAAAAGAATATTAATAACTTCCACACAAGTTCACACAACACAATCACTTAGTAGCAACACTTTTGAAATATCACAACTCTACGGACAGAGTTAAGACTTTGTCTTTTATTATTATTATTGCATGCAACGACTTATGAACGTTAATGAATCGGAGGGGATTTGTCAGGACCGTGGCAATTGGCAGTCCCTGGTCTCTGCCTTCCCCTCTGCGATACAGGCGTGAGGTTATGTATGTATGTATTATTATTAAAATTCTTTATGGCATGAAAATTTTGCACACAGGCGAGCTTAATGCTACTTAGCATTATCTACCAGCTAACGAAGACGAGATTAGCAGGTAGTGCAATATTAAACATTATAAAATTTACTAATTATATCTATATTATATATTAACTTTAAAATAGTGGGGGAATAACAGCTATATTCTTTTTTTTAATGCACAAACCCGGCTAAGGACAATTTTAAAAACCTATTTAGAGGCTAAAAATTCCACCCATGCCGGGACTCGAACCCCTTTTTTTATTTATAGGACACTAACAACTTAGCAAATGCAAGTTAATACATTTATGAATATATCTAGAAAATATATGTTAGAAAAAAAATCAGCTATATAGAAAATATTTAGCTCAAGTAATACTCCTCTAGGAGTGTTTTATTTTAAGTGCATTAAAATCGCCAATCCGCGGTGGGCACTCTTGGTAATTATGCCCATGTAATCTCTTTCTGAGAGAAAGCCTGTGCTCTGCAGCCCTGCAGTGGCACGTAGACACACAGCCTGCATAGAAACAAGACAAAACATGAAAAGGTAGAACATGATGGCTTACATTTTACATTGTACATTGACATTCAGCAAACAGAATGAAAATTATTTACGTTGAAATAAATTGATTTGAATTTGAATGAATTCTAGTACCCGTGTTCTAGCAAATAAATTATTTTTACCATTTCCTTTACTTTTAGCTTCCGTCTGTCAGTAGGACTCTGCCTAACTCGACGTGATTGTGAATTATAAGTATAACACACAATAACAGTGACAGCCAGAGACGTTCTTTGAGTGATAGGATATTTTAATCGTGAGACAGATTTCCGGAAAGTGTTCCGACCTGATGAGAGAAAACACGTTTTTGCTCTCACGGGTCTATTTATAAAAATACGATCCAACTAATACTCCTTAAAGCTTTTTATAATAATCTGTCGTTAAGCCTTTTCCTTGTTAAAACAGTTTGTTGTCATGATTGTTTTACGGAGCTGTGTTTTTATATACATATAACGCTGCTACGCCATAGCTTCTGCTAAAAACTGTACAAAAAACATTCAGTTTTCTTTGCGCAAAACATCTTCGTTGCTAGCAAAGCAATATAAAAAAAATCTGCAGGGCAAAGGCCTATCCTCTTGCTTTCTACTCCTCCATGTGCATGGCCACTTTCTGCCAACCCGGTAAAGGTCCTGAGGTCGTCCCGAGATCTCCGTTTGGATCAGCCGTGTTTGCGATATCCGTCGCGTGGAACGTCAGTGACGTTTTATAAAAATCATGAACCGGAGACGCGGCCTTACCGTGTTGTTTATAAAAAAACACGATTCAATAAAACACTCGAAAAATGCTGACTAAATAAAAAAAATGTATGGGGTAGGTTTTCGCACGAAGAAAATGTTACAGATTACATAAACTGACTCTAAGATGTTCTTTATAGAAGTGAGGGGTATCAACCCTTTGTACGTCCGCAATGCTGGGACACAAGTTTCTTCCTACACCGAAGGAAGGTTAGGCCATACTTCATCATGGGTGCCAGCCAAGCCCGGGTTGGTGGAGGATTGTAAGACAGTGGCGGGCCTTACTGTCAGAAGTTGACAAGCCGTCCATAAAGCGTCTGACATGGCTTAACGACTGCCATTACACGACAGCCGGCATCAACGGCTTAACGTGCCTTGCGATGCAGAGACGTGCTCGGAAAAAATGCCACTAGAGGTAGTCACTGGTTGGTCAATCATCCAGCACCTGATCGCGACTGCTTAACTCGAATGATTGATTCCAATCACTCGGTTCCACTAGGCTATGAGCACTTAAGAAGTAGTATCACTATCGCTTTCACTACATAAGATAGAACAAAGTCGCTGTCGCTGTCTGTCCGTAATTTTTTTCGCGCTTACATTGCAAACGTTTACCGAACCCCACGTGATAAATGAAAATAATGTGCTAAATTATTTTACACCTTCAAAAGGTCAACAAAAAAGTCTGTGACGATATTCTATCAATTAATTTGGTCTAGCCATTAAGGCTCTTGGGTATCAAGACAGAGGTTGTGGCTTTGATTCCCACTGCGGCCCGCAGTACATTTATACAAGTGGCCTCAGTCTGGTTGTGTTTTCCTGTTTGTGACGTCCTTGACCATAGTACAGGGTATCCTAGCTTAGTACCAGGTCAATTTATGGTCTTGTGTGGAAATAATAATAATAATAGATATAATTGTCGAAAGACGACACAAGGTGCTAAGGGACATAAACCGGGGTGGGCAGCAGCGCCCCCTGCAGTACAATTCCACCAAACTGCGATCCCCAACCCGCATGCCCAGCGTGGGCATGGGCATTACCTCCCAATTATGGCACAGCCTTGCGCTGTGGCGCTCGTTAGGGGAGGGCTATGTCCAGCAATGGACTTATATAGCCTGAAGAAGAAGAAGTGCGCCAGACGTACGGCTCTGTAAAATATCAGTTGTAAACTCCCATACCTTGTCGCTGTTCCCGCCAGTGCAGGCCGGTATGAACATCAGCTCTTTGGCTTCGATCCTCCATAAGACGGAGGCGAGTTTCTGCTCATAGCGGTAGTGTCTGATGAGCAAGGCGGCGGCCAGTATCGCGGCTGCAGCCACGGCCGCAGCTGCTGACAGCACGCCAGGGTCGCTAGGTAGAGCGCACTTGACTCCGTCGAAGCCACAGGGAGGCTCTGCTATCGGGGGCTCCCCGCTAATCCAAGCTATGTTGCCGCCGCCTACCAATGCCTGTAGGTATAGAAGGTTACATTACATTTAATTTTTTATACTACACGCCTGTAATCTGAAGGTGTAGGCGAAGACCAGCGCTTCGATTATGTAACTTTGTAATGGTGCAAACATCTTTACTTTATAGTATTTTCTAATGGTAAAAACTATTTTACCATTTCCCGACGTTTCGGCACTTTTACAGGGTGCCGTGGTCTCGGATGACAATATAATAAACGAGTGAAACCCGTTTTAAAACAGTTTTAATTATTACTTTTACTTTTTTAATTCTGTCTATCATTTTCAAACTTTAACGGCCTTACATAGGCTGCTACTTATGTATGCAGAATCTGGAAATATTCGATTCGATTCGATTTATTACGATTTTCGACGTGGTTTAACGCAACAACAGTGCGTAGATCAATTAACTTCGACTTTTGGTGGTGAAGCTCTATCAAAAACGACTGTGTATCACTGGTTTAGTGAGTTTAATCGCTGGCGCAGTAAGCTCACAGACGAAGTTAATGAAGGTCGCCCGAAATCGGTGGTTGTGCCACAAAATATTGAAGCTGTGCGAAAATTAATAATGCAAGACCGCCATGTTACGTATCGCTAGATAGAGGCTATTCTGGGCATATGTATGACGAGCATTCATAGGATATTACATGAACATTTGTCTGTAAAAAAATTTGTTCGCGTTGGATCCCGCACAACTTAACTCAGAATCAAAAAGATGCTCGCGTCGAATGGTGCAAGAAAACCTTAAAAATATTTAACGGAGGCGACTCAAAATCTGTTTATAATATCTACACAGGTGACGAATCCTGGATCTACGCGTACGATCCCGAAACTAAACAACAATCAACAGTTTGGGTGTTTCAAAAGATTCTGAAACCATACGCCGACAGTTGCTTCGTCGTTGAACTGTCTTCCGATAGAACGTTTCGTCTTTGAGTGTTTCGCTGACAGAACCTTTAGACTATGAACGATTCGCCGACAGAATCTTTAGTCTATGTACGATACGCCGCCAGATCGTTTCGCTTGCAGTTGTTTCGCCGACAGAACCTTTCAGCGGTGACCTCGATACCTAATAGGCACTCAGGAATTAATATAAACAAAAATTAAATGATTATATGGCTTAATTATCATTTATTGCGTGTAGTACCTAATTATAAGTAGCGTAATCATATTATACGAAATTATAATAAAAAAATATAGAAGTAAAGATTTCATGGTTTAAATTTTTCCAAATTAAAGACAAAAACAACATTATGAACCTAAATTTTGAAAATAAAACAACAAAAATAAAAACATTTTAGGTAGGTACCAAAGACGAAAAATTAATTAACAATATAATTAACAATGGAAATTATTTCATTAAATTCAAAATATGAGCCTAGCCCTAATGGGCTTATGAGATTTCATGTCCATTAGAGGATCGTATGTTTTTGCTCCTTCTTAAACTCGTTAATTGTGTAAAAAATGTTCCACTTTCGTCGCCCTAGAAGTGTGTTCCATCTGTGGTGTCACAATTCAAGAGCATTTTGTGTCAGTGGCACGTGTGATACATGAACGGTTCTGTCGGCGAAACACCCGCAAGCGAAACGTTCTGTCGGCGAATCGTACATAGACTAAAGATTCTGTCGGCGAATCGTTCACAGTCTAAAGGTTTTGTCGGCGAAACACTCAAGGACGAAACGTTCTATCGGAAGACAGTTCAACGCCGAAGCAACTGTCGGCGTATCGTTTCAGAATCCATGTCGAAGCTGTTGAAGTTTTTCTTCGTCCTAACATTACATAGATAGATAAGAAAATATAAAAAATGATGTAAAAAGGTTTGCACCGTTACAACTTTTCACGAATACATCTGAGTGCAAATAATATTATGAAAATATCGAGAGAAAACCTGAGTATCTAAGGTGTTTATACATCTCAGCACTTGAAGTCGCCAGTCGCGTTGGGTTGGCTTGGCGATTAAGCCCGTACTGTCTCACTCTCTGAGGGAAAAGTTGTGCCCTGCAGTAAGACCAAGGCTGCTTATGTTATGAGTCAGGGCATTGATACTGCTGTGTAATACTAGTGCCAGATGTAGGACAGTGACCTAGCTAGTCGTGTGATTTCCTAAACAAGAAATATAAACCGAAATAGAGGCTAAAAATTCCACCCATGCACCACCCACTCTAACCCGCGACCTCTGGCTAACCGTGGGCGCCGATTAACTCAGTTGGGAGAGCGCTGGCACGGTTAGCCAGAGGTCGCGGGTTCGAGTCCCGGCATGGGTGGAATTTTTAGCCTCTAAATTGGTTTTTAAAATTGTCCTTAGCATGGGTTAGTGCATAAAAATAATATAAGAAATATAAAGTATTCTAAAGTTATCCATTATCCGAAAACCATTCAGCTAACTACGTGGCAGTTTGTTGTCCAAAGTGGCGCTCAATACGTACCTACATAAAATTTTAATATAATATTAATTCGAGTCCTTAAAGAAAATTTAAGAATTGTGTTACTTAAATCCTTGAGTCCATAAGTAAGTTAAAAGTAGGTACCTCTCACATTTTAAGTGCTAAATGTCCTAGTCGATAAGGGACCCATAAAACGAAGTTTAAAAATAAAGGACTTACACAAAGTGCTAATTCGCACTTTAAAAAGTAAAAAAATAGCAGTCCTGTTGTTGGTAATTAAGTTTTATATTTTTGTTCCACTTACGGTGTTTTATAGAGCCTATACGCAAATACGACAAATCGATTGAGATCTGATTTGGCAAAAGCTGACCATTGGTTAACTATAAAATTTTAAAATCGCACATACTTAGATAAGATATGATAAGAATATTCTTTACTGTACACTGGAAAAACAACAAATACAAAACAATTGCAAATATACATAGTACAATTTGGTGGCCTTATTGCTAAAAGCAATTTCTTACTTACATACATACCTACTTACATACAGGCCAAATACACTACCTTCATTTTGGACTTTGCCGCATTTGGGTAAAAATAGATACAGCGGTAATAGATAAAAAATAAAAATAAATTAATATTAACAAAATAACAAGAAAATATTTTTCTTTTTTTATGTAATAAAATTTTCTCACTTTATCTATTTACAGTGGGCAGCATATAAACCTTTACATACGCGCAGTCTGTTACGTTACTTGCATCATACATTTAGCTACTGACTATGACTTATGTTTACAACAGTAAAGTTTACAATAATAAAGTTTATCTAGTATCAGAGTAACTGTCGAAGGTCTAGACGCACAGCGATGGACCAATGTCGTAGCGGACGATTGAGAACTATGAAGTTCTAATTGGAGTTTTATTCAACCAGTAGATATTTATTCAATTTTGAAGAGGCTTTGAAGGAGTATTGTAATCGAGAGCTAATATTTCAATGGAGTGAAATAAGTTTAACAATGGAGAGTTATAAATAGACCGATAGAATATTCCTTATCGGTAACAGAAATTATAGTAACAGATAGTTTGTAAAAATATAGTACAATACAATTGTATTTCTACAATACAATTAATATTAAATAATAGTATAGCACAATTCCAGCAGTTCCTTAGCTGCTAAGACACAAAATATTTTACTTCGTGTCTTTTCTGTGCAATTGTTTGAAGGAATATTCTGCATATAGAGCTCTGCTGCTTAGGCAGTACGACGGCTTTACACACATTAGTCTCGCTTTTTGTGGCTACAAAATGTCAGAATTTGACAATTACAAGTCAGGACTTTCGACAGTTGTAACGCGCTACTAGCGTCATCATACGATGACACTGGGACAACCAGGCTGGCCTAATTGTGTGCTCCCGAACAATCGCCTGGCTAATTCTATACTAATTTCACAGTTAAACGTTTGGAACTGTTCAGGATTTGGTGCACCTAATTTAGGAGCATAAGACTCCATAAGGCCTCTGACGTGGCAGTCGCTAAGCCATGTCAGAGATCTTATGGACGGCTTGATAACTTCTGACAGTCAGGTCCGCCACTGTCTTACAATCCTCCACTAACCCGGACTTGGCCCCCGTGATGGAGTATGGCCTAACCTTCCTGCGATGCAGGAAGAGACCCGTGCCCCAGCAGTGGGGACATACAAAGGGTTGACGAGTATCAATATAATATCAGTCAACTCAAATGCTACAGTTTAACAACGTAACAACGTAGCAGAGACTAAGTACCATCCACAAATCCAGTTTAACACTGTGCAGTATAACGGTGTCTCAAAGGTAATAACAATGATGTCTATTTCTGAATACTTGGATCCCAGTAATAGTTTGCTCACCCTACAGAAAGCTTGTCTAACATGGTTATACTCGTTTGTTGCTCTGCAGACGGTCTAGTTGAAATAGAGCCTTCAAATTGCCTAATTGCCAGTAACAACTTACTGATCTGTGATTGTTATATGGAATTTGTATTTGGTAAATTACTAAGTTACACTAAATTACTAAGTTAGTGCTGTGTGGTGTCGGCCCAGAGGCGCCAACCCAATTCTTCCCGCGGGTGTCGTAAAAGGCGCCTAACGGACACAAACCGAGGGGTGAGCAGCAGCACCCCCTGGAGTACGATTCCACTGAACTGCGATCCCCAACCCGCATGCCCAGCGTAGGAATTATGGGCATTACCCCCTATGATAGCACAACGTGGCGCTCTTTAGGAGAGGGCTGTCCAGCAGTGGACTAGTATAGCCTGACGACGACGACGACTAAGTTACACATATGTACCTATGTATTAGGTGTTAGTACAGAAGACTAGAATTTAAACGGGTTTGGTAATGTAATTAGTGTTTAAAAATCTACTATACAATTATTTTAGAGTATAAACGTAAGATAAAACTGAAATTGAGCTAAAATAATGTAGTTGCTGATTAAGGAATCTTGTGAAGTTGTAAAGCGTTTTACAAATAAAAAAAATAGAACGACTTCTATTGTGTGTTTTATTTTTAATTTGTTTTATTTATAATATAAACAGAAAACTTGATAAAAATCAGAAAAAGCAGGTAAAGAAAGATTTATGTAGTCGGTTGAAAAGTAAAGTGGTAATGCTAAAAAAATTAAGAAAACCTCAAAAATGGAAGTCGTAATTTAAAATTATGAAAATAATAGACTGAATTAAGGAAATATAGAAAAAAGGCGTAAAGAGGTTTGCACCGTTACAATCTTACTCGTAATAAAAAAACTCGCGAACACTGCTTCTTCGTCTATAGGAAAAATCGGAACATTCACCCGTCTTGCTGGCTGCTAATGGTTCTCATAGATTTAAGTTTAAAAACCTATTTCTAGAGTATACTATTTTTATTTTTAATGCACTAACCCGTGCTAAGGAACAAATTTAAAAACCTATTTAGAGGCTAAAAATTTCACCCATGCCGGGATTCGAACCCGCAACCTCTTGCTATCCGTACCAGCGCTCTACCAATTGAGCAATACAATAGGTTTTTAAACTATTTCTAGAGGCTAAAAATTCCACCCATGCCGGGATTCGAACCCGCGACCTCTGGCTATCCGTGCCAGATTTAAGTTTGTGCCGAAATTATTTTTGGGGCGTCTTTGTAACCGACTAACCTCCTCCAAAAATGGAGGAGGATATCAACTCGACCGATTTCGATAAAAAGAAAAATCGAATAGATATAGCGTCCCATTTTAATTTGGTAAAAATCTGATGAAGACTTTAAAAGCTGGAGAACGTCACTCTTCAACGTCTTCAACGGACAGCATCAAATAAGGCCTAATGAGGCTTATCTATTAGTACTATGCATATTTTTCATAAAATATTGCGTAAAGTTTGTTTCAGGGTAATTTAGTGTGTTTCTGATGAAGACTTTCAGAGATGGAAATTCTTTTTCTTCAGGCTATATTAGTCCACTGCTGGACATAGCCCTCGTCCGTGCTTTGCTAAGCACGGAACAGCTCGGGAAAATGCCACTACGTACCGGTAAGCTATCCGAGGAATTGGCATAGTGGAAGGTAGCGACTGGCTGCGCGCTCCACCCTCCCCTGGCTTTGGGATCAGGCACCAAGCCAATGACTGTAAAGTTGCCTTCTGCGTCGCCAGCTTCGTCCATGTAGACCTGGCAAATTAACAGTATTAGTAGCAATCATAACAAGACCACGAAAATAGACAGATGAGAAAAAAAGCCTATACCTGGCAGTGGGTAGAAGTGGACTAATGATAACGTGCACATATTCCCGGTGACAATGAGCGGTGGTAGCTTAGAGTGTAGAACAATGGATTCGCAAGCTAGAGACCCCCAGTGCGGGCATGTACCAATATTAATTTCAAAGTTACGTACATTTGTAGTTACGTACATTTGCAATGGTTGCCTCCGCACGTATTGACTAGTTTTTCCTGTGGGCTAAGCCGACTAAGCTGTCAGGCTGATATAGGTGCTGGGCAAGCCTACATCATCTAAGACCATGTCCCAGGCACTGCAGTATCCGAGTGGTCCCTTCACACATCTAGTGTTAGTGAAGATTGTATTGTATCGTACGTCGTGGGTCTCGATGCGACTTTCCGTGAGTCACTGTCACCAGGCCCTTGCTGAAAATCAGTGCTGTGGGCAAAAAACCTGCAGCAAGTACTGAGCCTGAGGCCGTTTTACCGCCGCATGGACATGGCCCGTATCCGCTTACTGTGTTCTGTCGTATTTGTTTGTTTTTATTCCTTTTTTTTTTTAATTATTTGTCTTTATTTTACGATTTGTATATGGCCGCCAATTGTACTGTATCTTTGTAATTATGTTTTGTTTGTTTTTTCCTGGTGTACAATAAAGAATATTCTTATCTTATCTTATATTATGTCTGTGTGGCGATAAATAAATGTATTTCTTCTTCTTCTTCAAGATGCCGCTGGACGTGTATAAGTCATCTTATCACGTAGACGCAAAGGCCATAGGCCAGGCAGCTATATACTTTTCTCTCCCATCCTCAGGAGAGAAAGAAGAGTGGTGTACCTTTAGGTACGCTTATTTCTGAAGTGGGAGAGTGAGAGCTGATGTATTTAATAGCGATCCATATAACCGCGATATCACACACAGTTCGTTTACCAGCGTCGAGAGCGGTCGCATCGCGCGTCCCTCTCCGCTGTCGGCCACTCGCTCGCGTGCACAGTGCGCCCGTGCATTGCCGGCGAGTTTTGCGTACTGTATTCTAATACACTCTTCTCTCTGTTTCAGAGTTCGAGTGCTCCGTCCTGCCGGATTGCTCAAGTAAGTGCCTAGGTTCTATACTAGGTATTACTCCCCGCTTTGCTTGATTGTTTTTTCTATTTTCTTGTAACGTAACTGCTAGGCATTACGTCTAAACTCACGTTATCTCCCGCTCCCCTGCCACTGGCAGGGGAGCCGTCCGCCACTATGGCAAATAAATGGAGCTATTCTCTGCTCCTTAACTTCGTGACAAGTCGGGCGCTTGATCACGAAGTACAGTCATTTTTCAATGAAGTGCAGGGCGCTATCCCCGACTCCCCCGACTCCCCCGCCCCCGCTGCCATCTCTGACTCTCCTGAGTCCCCCCCTGCCCCCACCGTTATCCCGGCCTCTCCCGTGATCCTCCCCTCCCCGTCCCCGATGGATACCGAGTCCATCTCGGGCTCCGCCACGTCCCGCACTAGGAAGCGATCCATCTCGCGTTCCGAGCGGCCCGGGAGCTCCTGCTCCTCCCCCTCCTCCTCCTCGGAGGTGAACACCGTCACCGGTGACTTCACCACCGTCACGTCCAGGAAGAAGAGGCAGCGCAAGCTAGCCTCTTCGAAGAGGACTCCCCCCACCCCCGCGGCTCCCGCCGCCCCATCCCCCGCGGCTCCCGCCGCCCCCTCCCCCGCGGTCTCCGCGCCCCCCTCCTCCACGGATACTATACGTCCGCTAATGTCAATTGACATTCCCGCCCCACCGAAGCCGTTCTCACGGTCCTCCCCCCAGCCTTCGAAGGCCAAATCCCCTCCTCCCGTGTACCTACGGGACAAGTCCGCATGGACTAAGGTCGGGCAGTTATGTAAGGACAATAATGTCCACTACCTCAGGGCGCGGAACAACGCCGATAACATAGTTATCGAGACCGCGACTACCGACCACTTCAGGAGCCTGACTAGGCTCCTCACTCTTCACAAGGTCCCATATCACACCTATGCGCTCCCCGAGGAGCGCAAGGTGCGGGCCGTGCTCCGAGGCGTTCCCATGGAACTTTCCAAGGACGCCATCAAGGACGACCTTGTCTCCCAAGGTCATCCCGTCGAGGCGGTGCATCCCATGCACAGCAGCCGCGGGAAGTCCTTCCCCCTTGTCTTGGTGATACTCACCAATTCCCCCCAAGCCCGCTCCATCTTCTCGGGAGTCCCCACAGTTTGTGGGCTCTCGAACATCAAAGTTGAAAAGCCCCATAGGCGGGGCCACCCCGGCCAATGCCACCGCTGCCAGCTCTATGGCCACGCGGCGGCAAACTGCTCCGCTCCTCCCAGATGCGTGAAGTGCCTAGAGCCTCACGCCACCGGGGAGTGCTTGCGCACTCGCGACTCGGAAGTCCCTCCGGCTTGCGTGCTGTGCAACCAGTCCGGCCATACGGCCAATTACCGGGGGTGCCCGCGTGCCCCCCGCCCCTCCGCCCCTAAGGCTCCCAAGGCCCCAAAGGCCCCCCTCTCCCAGAGGAAATCAGTGCCGGCACTGAACACTCCCGCCTTCCCGCCCCTGGGCCGCTCCAGTGCGAAACCCACCCCTCCTCCAACCCCAGCATGGGGCCCCCGCCCTATTCCTCCTCCCTCCACAGCAAGGCCCGTAGCGGCCACTCAGGCTTGTCCCCCCTCTGCCCCAATCAGGTCTCAGACAGCTGACGACCTTAGAGTCATCAGTGATGCCATTCAAAATATTGATTTGGCGGAGATTTCCGTATTGGCGCACAAGCTGCGCACCGCGACCTCCCCCGGCGCGCGTCTTGCCGCCCTTGCCGAGCATAGTTATATGCTCTCTCGTCTTGCTTAGTTAGTTAGTTTATAGCTAAACTAACTAATGCCGGTCCCTCAGGACACTCCCCCACCCCCGCGCGTCAGCACGGGCCGACTCAAGCCTAAGGGCGTCTCGCTTATTTCGTACAACGCTCGCGGTCTCCGCAGCAATGTACACGAACTCAGGGAATTCGTTAAAGTCAACGAAGTGGACCTGCTCCTAGTGCAGGAAACTTGGCTCAAGCCCCGTACTCGGGGACTGAGGATTCCCAAGTTTACTCTCGTAAGAAATGACAGAGCCGACGGCCGTCAAGGCGGCGGCACTGCCATTTATTACAAGAGTTCCCTTCACTGCTCCCATGTCCCCACTCCGGCTCTCTCCAACATGGAAGCCACTGTCTGCAGACTAGGTATGACGGGACATCCGTCCTTAGTAGTAGCTTCAATTTATATTCCCAGCGGAACACTACCCTTACGGAGTGATTTCGAAGCCATCCTCGCTCTAGGCCCCCATACCGTGATGTTCGGGGATTTCAACTCGAAACACACGGATTGGACCTGCCTACAGACGAACTCTGGTGGCATTGCCCTTCTCGGTCTAACCGAATCGTTGGAATTAGACGTCCTATGTCCGTTTTCTCCAACTCACTACCCTGACAACCCAGCGCACTCCCCCGACGTGCTAGATTTCGCCCTTTTAAAGGGCGTCAGCCTCAACCTCAGGTCGATCGAGCCTCTCGACGACCTAGGTTCCGACCACCGACCGGTCTCGCTCCAGCTAGGTCCCCCGACTCACTCCACACTCTCTGTTAAGACTATCACTAACTGGGACGGTGTTAAAGCCTCCCTAGTCACCGTTGCTGAAGCCCCCGATTCGCCGCTTGTGCTCACACCCGGCTGTCTTGACAGCACGGATAAAATAGATAGCGCCGTAGACTCCCTCACGCATGTGATCCAAACAGCCATCCGTGACAACGAACACCAAGTCCCGGTCCATGACCGTAAGCTCCCTCTCGACGTCAGAAATCTGATAAGGGCCAAAAGAGCCGCCCTTCGAAGGGCCTCGCTCTACCCAACTCCTGCCTACAGGAAACGTGCAAACGTCCTCCAACGGCAAGTCCGGTCGCGGCTCTCCGAATTGAGCAACTCCAATTGGGGTGACCTCATGGAGACCATTTCTCCCTCCCACGTAGCATACTATAAAGTAGCTAGGGCCCTTCGGGTTGACGCGATCACCCACACCCCTCCCCTGATGCGTCCCGATGGCACTACCGCCTTCGAGGACGACGAAAAGGCCGAATGCTTCGCTGACAGCATTGAGGCTCAATGCTCTCCCAGCGTCCAGCATAGAGACCCAGTTCACATAGGCAAGGTTGAGGAGGAGGTCCGTAAAAAGACCTCCCTCCCCTTAACTGACGACCCTATCGCGGTATCCACTGACGAAATTCAGCTTTTTATCAAAAGACTGAAACGTAAAAAGGCCCCAGGAGCGGACGGTATTGCCAACCTAGCGCTCAAAAACTTCCCCAGCCAGGTGCTCACCCTCCTTGCCATTCTCTTCAATGCCTGCTTTGACCTCTGTCACTTTCCATCCGCATGGAAAGAGGCGACAGTCATAGGCATTCCCAAGCCCGGGAAGCCCCTCAACGTCCCATCTAGCCACCGCCCCATCAGCCTTCTTAAGGCCATGGGCAAGCTCTTCGAACGAGTTATTCTCACTCGTATGAGAAACCACCTCTTCCCGTCAGAGGGACCCCCTCTCATCATCCATCACCAATTTGGCTTTCGAGCTAGGCACTCTTGCCCTCAACAAGTCCACCGCATAGTAGAGTATATCCTGAGTGGTTTCTTCCCTAGGCGCGAAAAGACGGTAGCCGTCTTCTTCGATGTCGCCAAGGCCTTCGACAAGGTCTGGCACGCAGGGCTCGTGTACAAATTGTACGAACTGGGTCTCCCCGACCGACTTGTCCGCGTCATATATAGCTTTTTGAAGGATCGGTCCTTCCGTTTTAGACACGAGGGGGTACTCTCGTCCCCCCGTCCGCTCAGAGCCGGGGTCCCGCAAGGCTCCGTGCTCTCCCCCCTCCTGTACATTTCGTACACAAATGACATTCCCATTCCCGGCGATGGGGTCCAATTGTCACTTTTTGCCGACGACACTGCACTCTACTGCAAGAGTCGGCAGATGTCGTGTATCCTCCGCAAACTCCAACCCGCGGTCGATAAGCTAGGAGCCTGGTTCAGACTATGGCGCATCGAGGTCAACCCGGAGAAAAGCACGGCTGTGCGTTTTGAACACAAGCGTGGACGGTTTCTCGGCGAGGACCCCCCCATTCGCATGTTAGGGACCCCAGTCCCCTGGCAAAAATCCGCCAAGTACCTAGGTGTCATTTTAGATAGGAACCTGACTTTCGTCCCACACATCCGGAAGGTGACCCGGACAGCCCGATTTTACCTAGGCCGCCTATCATCCATGATAGGCCGGCACAGTAGGATGTCAGCTAGGAACAAGCGAACGCTCTATAAGGTTTGCATTCGTCCCGTGATGACTTACGCGGCACCCGTCTTCGCTCACGCGTCCCCCTCAGCCCTGTACGGACTGCAGAGGGTACAGAACATTTTTATTCGTAGGGCACTGAACGCTCACTGGTGCGTCAGGAACGCAGACCTACATCGGGACATGGAAATCCCAACCATGCAGCAATTTATTAGGTCCCTCTCAGAGACGTTCTTCAGCACTGCTGAAGAACATCCCAACCCCCTGATCCGCGAAGCAGCGGCTTACTCTCCGCCCACGACGGACCCACGTTACCTGGTGCGCAGGCCCAGGAACGTACTCGTTGACCCGCCCGACAAATTGTCGTCTGACCTGAACCACCTCTTAGAGGCTCGGTCTCAGTCAGACGCGCCCCCCTCCTCTGCCAGTGTCCCCCCTAGGGGGGGCACTGCTCTTTCATAGCAGTTTTGTAATATAAACTCTTCTAAGCGGACGCTCCGCTAGGGAGCTCCGCTGTGCGCCCTCCTCGGCCTCGAGGGGGGTCGCTCCCGATGTGGGTTTAGGGGTCTCTAGGACCAAAACCAGTCCCAAGGTGGTGTTTAGTGGGTAGGCGCACTTCTTGTGAGTCCCACATTGGCAGCACGGCCGGGTCCGTGCTGTTATGCATGAGCATTCACCACCTCCCTCCCCCGTGTCCTCCGGAGGGTGCCCTTTATAGGGTTAAAAAAAAAAAAAAAAAAAAAAAAAAAAAAAAAAAAAAAAAAAAAAAAAAAAAAAAAAAAAAAAAAAACCGCGATAGACTGGCAATCGTCAGCTGAGCCACCTTTAATCTTTGGTCGTATCATATTAACCATTTCTGATGCAAAAAGTACGAGTATATTGTAGCGGGGTTTATTTTTCGTTCGTCGACCGGACTGCTGTGTAGACGGAACGGCATCAACTATTCTGTACAACATTGGTACAACTGTAAAAAATTGGTTTCATTGTACCGTTTGTGAGGATTTTCTTCTTTTATTTTTGACTTTATTTTATTTTACCTCTTTTAAAAAAAAAAATATTACAATATATTACCATCGTGTAACATTCATTTGCATACCATCGCGAACCTGACTGTGTTACATTCCCGAGAGCTTATTTTTAAAATGCAATTGTTTATTTTAGGCGTGATCGTTGTAAAGACGAACCGTTTTATAGGACCGTTTTGTGTTCCGCGACGATAGGACCGTTTTAAGTCTTATTCTAAAGCAGTGCCAGCGTTTGTTCGTCACGAGACCAGTCCTTAGATTGTTTGACGCGGATATGTCCTTTAGTGCTATATTAATAGAGCCTAGAACGTAATGAGATCATTGCGACGTCGTCGTCGGCTCCTTGCTCGTTCCGTTCGTTTTGGTCTGTGATACAATAAAGTAATCTTTATGTCTATGAGTATACAGTCGAATATCGTGTAAAACAACTTATTTTTTCCGATTTTTCGTGATTTCGTCTCGTTCGCACTCGTTTGACCGTCCTCTGCGCCTTGCTCGTTCGCATACAATGAAACCAGTTGCGAACGAGGACCGTTTCGAGGACCTGTTTTCGTTCCAGAAAAAACGGTTGCGTTTCGTCGTCGAAAAATCGGACAACGACCCACTCCTAGTTTATTTAACACTTTGCTAGGCTTGCATTCTGTGTCCGAGTATTTTGAACAGGATACTTGCATATACGAGTATTTTTACTTGTTCTTGAAATGTTACATGAATGTTACAGAAATAAGAGACCTAATATAAGGTCGCATGTATAATTAATCACGTAAAGCTAGATCTACGCAGGCATACATCCCACGGCGAGGTCAGAACTTCGCTTGTAATTACGGTAAGACATAAAAGAAGGCATAATATCAACAATGCAAATTAGTCTGATGATCTGATGGTTTGTTCTATAACACATTAGAGAGTAGTTCGATAACACAGTCGAAAAGCAAACAAGTCCGCAACGGCAAAGATTTTCAACAACTTCTACGCCATTCCAACTTTGGCCTAGTTCCAAATTGAAACCGAGATTCTGACGTTTGTAAACTAAGACGCAGCAACTTCAGACTGTTACTCCATACGGAGTCAGTGCAGTTTAAGTTTGTTGTAAACTTTAGTTTACAAACAGACTTTGAAAGTGGTGAGTACAGTCGTCAGTCTAACCTTAAACCATGGCATTTTTTAAAACTTATTGCATATATGTGCTTATGTGCTTCGCAAGGCACGTTAAGCCGTTGGTGCCGGCTGTCATGTAATTGCAGATTTTAAGCCATGTCAGAGGCCTTATGGGCGGCTAACTTCTGACAGTAAGGCTCGCCACTGTCTTACAATCCTCCACCAACTCGAACTTGGCCCCCGTGGTGGAGTATGGCCTGGTATGGCGACGCAGGAAGAGACCCGTGCCCCAGCAGTGGGGACATATAAGAGTTGATAACGTATATAGAAAAAAGGCACGCATCACACGGTACTTGCTCACCCAATTCAAGGTTTTCACAACAAGCATCGGAAACTTGACATGTAGATTAATGAAGACAATTTTAAATAAAAAAACTATTTAATTAAACATGAATTAAAGACATTCAAATAGCTTTCTTTTAAATTTTAGTAAAGGTATCAACCCTTTGTACGTCCCCACTGCTAGGGCACGGGTCTCTTCCAGCATCGCAAGAAGGTTAGGCCACGGGGGCCGAGTCCGGGTTGGCTGACCGGGCCTTAAAGTCAGAAGCTATCAAACCGCCCATAAGGCCTCTGATATGGCTTAAATACTGCCATTACATCATAGCCGGCACCAACGGCTTATCGTGCCTGCGAAGAACGAAAGCGCTCGGAAAAATGGCTTAGTGGTAGTCACTGGATGGTCACCTATCCAGTACCTGACCGCGCCTGTTGTTGCTTAACTCAAGTGATTGATTCCAAGCACTCGTTTCCACTAGGCGTCACTAGGCCACAAGCGCTTCGTATTTCAAAATTTAATAATGTGTCATTTAAAATACCCAAGGTATGTATTTTTGCTGAAGATGTTTTATTTACGTTGGACATACGATGCACAGGCGCGTACTTTCCTAAATTAGTCCTACATGGCCGAATGTTTAGTAGAGATCATGAATATCTCATAAATCAGAGGCCTTACGGGCGGCTTGAAAACTTCTTGAAGACAGTAAGGCTCGCCAGTGTCTTACAATTCTCCACCTACCCGGACTTGGCCCCCTGGTGGAGTATGGCCTAACCTTGCTGCGATGCAGGAAGAGACCCGTGCCCCAGCAGTGGGGACATACAAGGGTTGATATCGATGTATATCTAAGAAACCTACGTGGAACATTCAATGAGAGTTGCTCGAGAATCGCAGAACAGTCAAGTTTACCATTAACGATCTTAGTTAGTTAGTTAGTTTATCCTGTGGTTTCCGCACTTAGCCTCATAGTTGGGCCCTTACACGTAGCAGGGCTGTGAGATCACTCCAGCCATCCAATTTCTTTCCAGAAAGCCAGCAGTGCACCAATGTTACAGCTGGCCTCCCGAAGGGAAAGTGCAACGGACAGCCACCATCGGAAAGCTGGGAAGCTTTCCGATGGTGGCTGTCCGTTGCACTTCCACGCCTTCACACTGGATGGTCACGTGGGCGGGTGTTTCATCTTCCTTGAGGCATCCTCGGCACAACGGGCTGTCAGTCAGTCCCATGGTGTTGAAGTGTTTATTCAGTGGGCAGTGGCCCGTCATAAGTGCCACAGCTATGCGCATAATGAATCTCCTCAGACGCAGCAGGCTGCGCGCGAGGCGCTTTGACATTTCCGGTAGAGCCTCTCTGGCTTGACGATCTTGTGCATTAATGTAAAGTCCAAAACAGCCATACTTACGTCAAACCCCTGCACGGATCTGTAAGTGGTTGGCCGTAGCAGCTTCATCAGCGTAGCGCCGTCTGTAGGTGGCAGTCCAGCCCTCATAGCAGCCGTGGCCGCTCGGGCCCACAGCGTCACTGCGTCGTAAAGATGGGCCGCTTCTATCGGCACCTGCAAGCAACGGGTTGAGTTGAGTTCGCGTTAAGCCGGCTTTTTACTATGGGATGCGATTGCTACCCTGTACGTCCACAATGCTGGGGCATGGGTCTCTTCCTGCATTGCAGGAAGGTTAGGCCATACTCCACCACGGAGGCCAAGTTCGGGTTGGCGGAGGTCTGTAAGACAGTGGCGGGCCTTTCTGTCGGAACTTATCAAGCCGCCCATAAGGCATCTCACGGCTTAACGACTGCCATTACATGACAGCCGGCAACCACGGCTTAACGTGCCTTGCGTTTTTTTCGAGTAGTAACGGGACGGTGCAGCAGCACACAGCACAGCACCTGACCGCGCCTGTTGTTGCTTAACTCGAGTGATTGATTTCAATCACTCGGTTTTAGGCCACGAGCGCTTCGGGATGTAATGAGCGATTATTATTATATCTCAAGATGTAATATATATTACATCGCATGTTCAAAAGCCGGATTTAAGCTGGATACTGACGAATGTTACGTAGTGTGATCCGCTCATGGCCTAGTCGAACCGAGTGATTAGAATCAATCACTCGAGTTAGGCAACAATAGGCGCGGTTAGGTGCGGGATGGGTGACCGTTCCGTGACTACCGCTAGTGAGGATTTTTCCGAGCACTTCCCTGCTTCGCAAGGCACGTTAAGCCGTTGGTGCCGGCTGTCATGTAATGGCAGTCGTTAAGCCATGTCAGAGGCCTCATGGGCGGCCTGATAACTTCTGACAGTGGGGTTCGCCATTGTCTTACAATCCTCCACCAATTCGGTCTTGGCCCCCGTGGTGGAGTATGGCCTAACCGTCCTGCGGTGCAGGAAGAGACCCGTGCCCCAGCAGTGGGGACATACAAGGGTTGATAACTAACGTGGTGTGATGTAACATGTTACATAACGAGCATTCATGCTGTCAGTACGAACTGTTTCGGGAAAACCATAGTGTGCAGCAGTTTGAGTTCTCTCGGCTGATGGCGTTATATTACACCTCGTAACGTTGGCCAGTGCCCAGCTTTACAAAAGTATTGACATTGAGACAACATTCAACGGATTTCCACTAACATAGCTTTCGATTTAGATTAGTGTCTAGCAAATTATTAACAATCCCCTACCCCTACGGCTTAAATATTCCTCTCAATGAAAGCCTTCATTGAGAGGGTTGTTGAATGTCAGACGCTAATTTTCTGCGCAACGAGAAAGGTGTAAAATATAATGATAAAGATGTAAAATACAAGTGTAAAGGAACATGTACTCAAACGACGTAGACGGATTAATTTAGGTATTTATTTTCAAATTTGGGCAGAACTTCGCCCTATGATAAGAATAGTAACAAAATAGCACCATTTCTCTCATTGCTATGAGCTTATAAACAGGCGACTTCCCCACTCTCGCAACCGGCTGGCGCGAAGTGGGGTTGGCAAGGCGGCGCGGCGGTGACGAATGCTGACGTCACGGCTAGGCGGGCATAGCTGGCATGGCTTTGGCTGGCATGGCTTTGGCTGGCATGGCTTTGGCTGGCATGGCTTTGGCTGGCATGGCTTTGACTGGCATGGCTTTGGCTGGCATGGCTTTGGCTGGCATGGCTTTGGCTGGCATGGGTTTGGCTGGCTGGGCACACGTTGGGCTTGACTACGCGTTACACAAGCTAAATTTTATATATTCCCTTTTCGGGTGAGGAAACAGTTTTTCGCAGCCCGAACAAGGGACTGCATCTCAGGTTTCTTCGGCTCAATGCTCTAGGGCACAGCCCGTCTTTCTCTGAGAAATGGCCTATGCTCTCTAGGATCTACATTTTGAAATGGAAACCTGGTTTGAATTGTTATGTTCATTGAGCCGTAGTTTCTGCGCAACTTTAAATAAAACCTCTTCATTTCATTTCGGAATTTTTTGTTTAATTAATGAGTAGAACGGTTTCTTATTCATATTTTATTGTTATGGTTAAAGGTCGTTTTGTACCTATTTTTATTTTAAACTAGATGACCCAGCCAACTTCGTACCGCCTACCATCGATTCTTTAATTTTTTTCTCTCCGTAAGAACCATCCTCGTACTTCAAGGAATATTCTAAAAAAAAATTACCAAAATCGGTTCAGCTGCTCTCGAAATTTTCGCTTACCAACACATTCAGCGATTCCGCCGAACTGTCGATTCTTTATTTTTTTTTCTCTCCATAAGAACCATCCTCGTACTTCAAGAAATATTCTAAAAAAAGAATTACCGAAATCGGTTCAGCTGATCTCGAGATTTGCGCTTACCAACACATTCAGCGATTCATTTTTATATTATAGAGAGATATTGTATTGGTTTGATACAAATATCATTACTGTTCTCACACTTTGGCTGTAGCTGAAAATCAGTACAATATCTACTTATTTAAAGTAGGTACTATTATACTGCGATACAGCCTTTTTTTAGCTTATGTGGTACACCCCCATGCGGCTTAAAAGCCATAAAACTCGATGCATGTGAGTTAGTTTGTAAGTAAAGCTGTATTTGTACTTAAACTATTTTATGTAATCAACTTTTTATGCGATGCTTTATGTGTGTGTGTCAGTAAGCAAAAATAAATGATTTATCTATCTATCTATCATTTTCATACAGTAGGATGTAGGTATAGGCTCGGGAACCGATTGAAGGATTGATAGATTGAAAATTATTGCACAATAACACAGTACTACATATATGCGAGCTTAATACTAACAAACACCTATTAAACGTACTCACAAAGTAAACAATTGATGTACCTACCTATAAATTATCTTCTAATACAATCTATTTATAAAATAACGAGCTGATCCGACAAAGGTTGTTTTGCCTTATTAATTGGAATACGAGCTATTCTTGGATTTACCAAATTACACGAAGTAAACATAAAAAATGAGCCATTATCCCACAGATATACGTAGGAAGCGTTGAGGTAGTCTGTTAGCTTTTAGAATGTACCTCGGGCTCTAGAGTAGGCTTCGGTTTTCGCCGAAAGCACACAAGTGTAATACTAGGTACTTCCTGCTCTGTATAAAACTTTTCTTTACTATTTTGAATAGTTATGTGAAATTAAGTGTCATATTAAACCCATAATGACACGACACACTGGATAGCCCCGCCACGACTGGTCGCCTGTGTAGCAATGGATTCTCCATATTAGTGTCATAGGTATTAGTTCAGATATTTTTATTACATGAATATATCCGATTCTATCCGATAGTAGCCGAGGTATATTATAAAAGCTAACACACTGTATGTTAACACTTCCAAGACTAGGGCTTCCTCACTTGCTACTAACTTCACAAATGCACATAACATAGAAAACAAAGACATTATATATAAACAAAGACAAAGGCGGGTGTTGCCGACCGGCCAATCAACCTTTTATAAGTATTTTACTTTTTAATGTCGTTTTATGCAAGGACGTTTGGGTAACACGTTCTTGGTTTTATATTATTACTTACTGACTTTTGCCCGCGACTCTGTCTGCGTGAACTTCAGGTTTTGCAATCCCATTCACTCCCTTAAGGGTTGAATTTAATAAAACGGCGAAACACTTGTTTAATCAGATGTCGCTGCCTGTACGTAATACAGAGGATAGTGTAAAGAGGTTCGAAATTTCACTGATGCCGGTGAGTCGCCCATTGGCTCAATTGGTAGAGTGCTGGCACGGATAGCCAGAGGTTGCGGGTTCGAATCCCGGCATGGGTAAAATGTTTAGCCTCTAAATAGGTTTTCAAATTCAATGAATTCAGTATACAGATTTTTGCTGTCGCTCGATTTTTTTTGTAGAACTAGCTGACCCAGCGAACTTCGTACCGCCTTACAGTCGATTCATTAATTTTTTTATGGTTCTCTCCGTGAGAATTATCCACGTACTTCAAGGAATATTCTAAAAAAAGATTTAACGAAATCGGTTCAGCTGCTCTCGAGATTTGCGCTTACCATATTACAGAAGATACACAAGTCATAAGCCTTAGAGTCGTATACGAATTATTTGCTAATGAAGTGAGAATTGGCTCCCAGGTTTGTCTCTGACTCGCAGAGCTCTACCCTTCCGATAAAAATTTAAGTCAGTTGATTCGGTTACTAATCAATAATGCGTCAGCCAATTCTAATTTCTTCCGAACATTCCAACCAGGTTTCGCTCTGACTCGCAGAACATACCTCTTCCGAGAAAAAGTTAATTCAGTTGCTTCGATTACAAATCAATAATACGTCAGCAAAATCAAATTTCTTCCGAAAAGTCAGACCAGGTTTCGTTCTGATTCGTAGAGCTGAACTCTACCGACAAAAAGTTAAGTCAGTTGATTCGGTTACGAATCAATAATGGGTCAGAAAATTCTAATTTCTTCCGAAGAGTCCGATCAAGTTTCGCTCTGTTTTTCAGAGCTTAACTCTTTCGACTAAAGATCAAGTTATTTGAGCCGGTTACAAATCAATAACGTTTAGTGCTTATGAAAGTCTTAGTTCAAATTTGTTGAACCAGATAAAAACCGATAGAAACGTACCGATTGTATCCCAAAGGCCCCTCAAAAGAGATTTAATCATGTCGTTCCGAATGAAACATGAATATTTACGTTAATTTTAATGAGGACTCATTAAAATTCACGTAAATATTCTTGTCAAAATTAAACAAAATTTTGCCGATATTTAGCTTTAGCTTTACTTAACCCATTTATGTGACACTCATTAACAGCAAAGAGAAATATTGTAGAGAGTAGAGAAATATTGGGTCGAGCCTAGATTATTGATCTAATGTTTTATGTGGATTAGTTCGACTCTGAATCGCTCATAGCCCCGGCTACCTGTGTGATCTAAAACGATTACGAAGGATAAGCAATAAAGGGCGCGTTCAGAGCATGGATGGGTAACCGTCTATGACTAACGCTAGTGCAATTTTTTCGAGCGGTTCCGTGCTTCGCAAGGCACGTTAAGCACTTGGTGCCGGTTGCCGTCGATAGATGGCAGTCGTTAAACCATATCAGAGGCTTGCTTGAAAACTTCTGACAGTAAGATCAGCCACTAGTCTTGCAAGCCTTCACCTATCCGGGACTCGGCCCCCGTGGTGGAGTATGGCCTATACCAGCCTCAGGGAAGAGACCCGTGCCCCTTAGTGGGGACATAATGGGTTGAAGATCTGTCTCTGAATGAATGTCTTTGAGAGAACGCTTGTATCACGTGTCAGTGGATTTTTTTATTATAACTGACGTTAATAAAGTGATGGCCTTCCCGAAACCCACGTATTCTCAACCCACGAACTCATACGTTTCACTATATCCTTCCGACCGTGTATCTATCTGACTGGCTGTTGTAGTTGGATTCGTCGTTTAAAAATATCGCGAGTGTAGGAAAATATTTTTTTCGATTTAGAGATCCGTTTGCGAAATATTAAGCTCTAAGGCGAAACCTGGTTGAACGGTTGATTGTAAAAAGATGAACACATTCAAAGCAGGCAGTGGCACACATAAACAACTTAAAAGAAAAACTACGGCTGAGAAGGTTTTACAAGTTAACGAGAGTACACCAAAAACATAACATAACCTTTAGCCTGTATCCCAGAGGAATAGGCAGACACCAAGGACTGCCACTTGCTACGATCCTGACAGATAACCGTGAATATATCCGTGAAAATATAACTTTACACTAGTTTTAAGTAAACAAACGTGTACACACTTGAAAAGGTAGAACCTGGCGACCTAAGTACGAGTATGAGCAAATACAACTGCTAGGTAATTGTACCTCATGTTTCAACACCATAAATTCAATAAATTCCAGTAAGAGACAGAAAGGAAAACTTCGAAATAAGTGGCAAACGTATAAAAGGAAAACTTCGAACAAATTCCATTGAATTAAGAAACTTTGAAGAAATTGTTGGTTACATTAAACCCTCTTTCTACGGAACCCGCGAGGCCCGACACGCACTTGGGCGGTTGTTTCATGAGACGCTTCAGGGTGCCAACTACCGCCACCAATGGAAAAAAATCCCAATTAGTTTTATAATACGTTTTTTTCTAAAAGTGAACTAGAACAGATAGATAGAATATTCTTTATTGCATGTACACCAGGGATTACATAAGAGACTTACAAAACAACAGTACAGTACAAGTGGCGGCCTTATGAACGAACGAATGGACGAACTCTAGAACTTTAATCGATTTCCGCAAAAAGGTCCCCTTGGTTGTTGGTTCTACGTTCTTCACTGAAGGTTTTAAAAATAGTTGCCACAGTTGTTAAGATTTCTTATGATTTCTTTAATCTTTTAGATAAAAACGTATAAAAAACATGTTACGGTTTTTGCCACCGGTGGCTTTTTTTTGTATTTATTTACAATGTCATAAAAACACACATTTCATTCGTTTACTGCTTTGTTAAACCATTGCTAGTTTTTCTCGAAACTAGCGTGTTTGTATATTACTGTTAGCATAGACGTTGACGGCACGTTTACATTGCTATGTAGCATACAATACTAAGCCGTTGGTGCCGGCTATCATGTAGTGGTAGTCGTTAAGCCATGTCAGAGGCGTTATGGGCGGATTGATAACTTCTGACAGTAAGGCCCGCCACTGTCTTACAATCCTCCATCAACCAGGACTTGGCCCCGTGGTGGAGTATGCTCTAACCTTCCTGCGGTATAGGAAGAGACCCATGCCCCAACAGTGGGGACATATAAAGGGGTGATATTGATCGATACAATACTTGCCTACAGTACAAACACAGTATTGTCGGTATATTGCCGATTCATAGAAATTAGAATAAAAAACCGGTTAGTACCGTGAAGGGCCAGTGGGCGTCAGGATTCATATTGCTTGGGCGAAACACAATATCCGTATCCACGTCTCTTCCTTTGTGTATACGCTTGAAAAGTAATTAAAAGACAGTTGCACGTTACACCCACTTGAGTTACCTATTGCCTTTTGAAAATTCGTCGTCGTACGGCCAAAAAATGTTTGGTAAACGCACAAAGGATTTTTAAATCATTCGAAATAGTATATTTCATTACAAGTGCGGAAAGTCTGTCATTGCAAAGAGTTCCGACAAATGTCTACCCGAGCAGAGGCGCAGCCGAAGGCGAGGGTTGACAGTCGGAACATGTTGCAATGACGGTTCCGCACGTGTACTGAACGACTATTTTTAATACAGTTGCGAAAAAATGAAGCAATTTATTAAAATAAAATTATTTGGAAAATGGCGGCAACCGTAAAAAATATAAGCAGAGATTTTTTTTGTTTACCCATTCTGGTAGGCAAAGGGAACTATGCCCATACAGCCAAGTATTCAGTAGATTTTTTTTATTGATATGAAATGAAAATGAAATTTAATGAGATGAAATGAAAAAAAAAACTATTAATAAAGTAATGAAACAAATTAGAAGCTTCTTTTTAGAAATATTCGTATTTGCATGAATCATAATTTTATTCAAATCATAAAATTAAATGTTAATCATAACAATGGGCGATTTTCCTTACAGATAAATTCTGTAGCAATAACTGTCAAATTCGGTCTATTATCTGTGGTTTCCTTATAAACCATAGAGCAGTGCACGGAGTTTGACAGTGGTTCCAACTATATTTGACATAAGGAAAAATACCCATTCTATTATTTTTTTTAGTAAAAACTTCATGGTTGGTTTTTTTAATAGACATTATTTTGACAGTTGGGATAGAGAAAGCACTAGTGCGGGAAAGGTAAAAAAAAAAGCACGAGTGTGTAATAGCCCACATCCCGCACGCTATACGTCCCTGCAATACGCCACTTTTTGAGCAAGTGTATTAATAGCACATTACACAACTAGGGTGGTAATACAAAGAAAGGCCGAGATCGCAGAAGTTTGCGGCCCGAGCTGCAAGCGAGGGACGTAAATATGTGATCGAGAGCTTTCTTTATTACCTCCCGTGTTGTGTACATCTTTTTATGTCTACACTTGGCCAGAAAGCGGCTTTTTCCGTACGCGCAGCGTGCGGAAAAAGCCACTTTATTGCCAGGTGTGGCATAAAAAATATTATTTGGCAAAATACAAAATACTGTTAGAGTTTAGGAACTCTTTTGTTATTCAAAGCAGACCTGTCTCTGTGCGAATTCTCACCTCCTTTTTGTGGGTTGAAATATATTTCCGGTCATCAACATTTTCTGTTTTTTTCCTGTTTTTCTTTTAACAAGAACATTTTTTTATCAATGCAGTGGTTATATACACTTCGTTTTACGTTACATTTTTGAAGATAGTTACACGTACTATTCACAAAATTTAAATAAATTCATAAATACCTATAACTAACTAAAAGTAAATATGCCTGTTATATTTCCTACTTCATCCAGAGTTCTAAGCAATCCGCAGCCAACCAACTATGCTGACATCTGCACCAATGAATGCGACTCATCAGTGCATGCCGACTGAACTATAAAACACCTTCAAGGCTGCTGCAACATTGATCATGCTGTCTTGCTCTCACAATCTAAAATTTTTAGTGATTATAATAAAACTAGTATAAAATGGGAAGCGCTCGTGGCCTAGTCGAACCGAGTTCTTGGTATCAATGATTTGAGTTAAGCACAACAGGCGCGGTCACGTGCAGGATGGGTGACCGTCCCGTGACTACCGCTAGTGGCATTTTTCCGAGCGCTTCCGTGCTTCGCAAGGCACATTGAGCCGTTGGTGTCGGCTGTCATGTAATGGCAGTCGTTAAGCCATGTCAAAGGCCTCATGGGCGGCTTGGTAACTTCTGACAGTAAGGCCCGCCACTGTCTTACAATCTTCCACCAACCCGAACTTGGCCCCAGTGGTGGAGTATGCCCTTCCTGCGATGCAGGAAGAGACCCGTCCCCCAGAAGTGGGGACATACAAGGGTCGATATCGAATATGGGAAACTACGCCGAGTCTTCTTGTCATCCATACCGCAATGCTTGAGACCGAAAATTTTCAAATACTTAGTGCTTCCTACCTGTCATTACCTACGTAGCCGAGTCACGACACTCACTAAAGGGTTGGTCCACCTTGTTCAACGTCGCTCAGCGAACTATGGAACGAGCTATGCTCGGAGTTTCTCTGAGAGATATCGATATAGCTAAGAGAATTAGCAAGCTGAAGTGGCAGTGCGCTGGCCATATCTCGCGAAGAACTGACAACCACTGGAGTAAACGTGTTCTTGAGTGGAGAGCGCAACTCGGCAAACGAAGTGGACGCCCTCCGACCAGGAGAGATGACGATCTGCGAAAAACTGCCGGCAGATGCTGGATGCGGCAAGCTAAAGACAGGGCTACACTTGATCATCGGCGTATAACAAGCATTTCACAAGTAGATCACCCATCCTTAACCCACAGTCATTCTCTTTCAGACCAGTCAGGCAACTATCCATGAATAAATTGAACAAGCACGGGGATGCGACACATCCCTGTCTCACACCCTTGCGGATGCTAAACCAGACAGTATACGCCCCATTTATTCTAACGCAGCGCGCAGTTAAGTATTTAATTAGCTAAATTCATAATTCAGAAACTGCCCTTAAGTATTATGTCATGGAGATCCGCCATGCCATTTGTGAATTAATACCTAACTACGTTTATATGGTAATTACTACTTAGGGAAGCTCACTAACACTTCGTAAGAGATGCATTAATGAATTAATTTCAAGATTCATAAAACTTCATATTTTTAGTATTTCATAATTATTCGCGATACTCATACATAGTTATATATTAAATGGGTCAAATCGCGATTATTTATTCATATTTTTATCCATTTTTTTTTTATGTTTCAGGCGAATTTTAATATAATTATTTCCTATTAATTGTCATTGTTTTTGGTAATAACCTTTTAATTGTATTTTAATGTATGATCTGATTGACTATTAGGGATGTTAGAATTTTGTGAATCAATCTGTGTTATGTATTATTTTATATCTTAACTAGCTGACCCAGCGAACTTCGTACCGCCTAGCAGTCGATTCTTTAAGTTTTTTTTTTATTTTGCCGTAAGAACCATCCTCGTACTTCAAGGAATATTCTAAAAAAAGAATCAGCGAAATCGGTTAAGCTGTTCCCGAGATTTGCGCTTACCAACACATTCGGGGATTCATTTTTATGTTATAGATTACATATTATGTAAATGTGTATGGATCTCGGTCTGAAATATAAACATTTCATTCCTTCATTAAAACATTTTTTGGCGCAGATTTTACCTAACCCTAGTGCAGTCAATGGATAACAATAGATGTCGGCAACCGCGGCCACGCCATTCTTATAGAAGTTAAGCTTAGTATTGTTGCCACATTCTCTTTCGTTATTAGGGTTCCGAACTTTAAAAGGAAAACCCTTATTGGATCATTTTGTTGTCCGACCGTCCGCCTGTGAATACCCTTTATCTTAGCGACGCTATCGAGTTGACAAATTTAGAGTCCCTTGAAGCTGTGAAACAATCAATGTTCTAAGTTGACGCAAAAATTTGATACGGCCTTTTATGCCTATACATAGGGTACATCACGTTGACCTAGGACTATGGCAAGTATTATCGTCTTATACAACAAATACAGGAAGAAATCTGAAAACTATACGTTTGTAATTAAATCATAAAAATAGTCCTTGAAGTTCGGGAAGCTTGAAAAAAAACTACAGCGAGACTTAGAGCTAGTTTCTGAATTGAGAATTTCACTAAGTAAATACTTAAGCAACGTTTTGTCACGCTCTTTGCTGAGAAATTGGTAGAGACAACACTATTTACTGAGCTTATTTCTCAATTCAGAAACTGGCCCTGTTTTCCTGAACTATATAAGTGTCTTACTACAAATTTATACAGTCACACAAGTGCGACTCGCACTTGGCCGGTATTTTCACACATCTACCATCCTACTTACGGAAATGTCCTCGAAAATCTTGTGGTATTTGGGAACGCAGAAAGGCGCTTCAGCAGACAATGCTCGAATCATCTCGCACAGCTTCCTGGTGACAAAAAAATTGATTGAATCAGACATAATCCGGATTACAATTTTCCTCAGTGAACCAACGCCGGGACGCATCCTTGTCGATGTGATGTCAGCGCCAGATGGGGAGAATGCAATGAGAAGCTTAAAGGGACGAAAAAAAAGAGTGGGGAGCCCCGAGTGGACGGCTATAAGCCGACGTCCAACCCTCAATTGGATATCGGGCTCCCGCGTTTCGGCCATCATAACATGATGTTGGTATGGCCATGGGCTGGCGGAGGGTATTGTCCTTAGGGAACGTAGTAAAGAAGAAGAAAAAACATTTATTTATTTATTTGTTATCTATGGTAAGCCAACAGCTGATAGACAATATATGGAACTTATAAACTAGTTAGTGAGCCATTTCTAAGAAATATTACACACGCCACAATAGCAAAACAAACTTAAAACATATTATTATATATTTTTTTAATGCACTAACCCGTGCTAAGGACAATTTTAAAACCTACTTAGAGGCTAAGAGCCTATCCTGTACGTAATACAGAGGATATTGTAAAGAGGTTCGAAATTTCGCTGATGAAGGTGAGTCGCCCATTAGCTCAGTTGGAAAGAGCGGTGGCACGGAGAGCCAGAGGTCGCGGGTTCGAATCCCGGCATGGGTTGGAATTTTTAGCCTCTAAGTAAGTTTTTAAAACATATTACCAAAATATAACATTCACAAAAAAAAGGAATGAAACCATTGAATTTGAAGTAAAATTCAATGATGAAACGAAAGGTCACGGCGTATCACTGCTACTATAACTGGCGGCTGAATCAGCGATATTCTGATGAATAAACCTTTCAGCGCTGATTTTCAGTCAGTGCTAGTGTACAGTCTGTTAGCTTTTAGAATATACCTCGGCTGCTATCGGATAGAATCCGATATATACCGACGACGACCGACGGTTACACCATTATATAAGTTTTTCTTCGGAAAATTATCACGGTAGGCTTTACCAGTTAACGAGTAATAGGCAACAATTTATAAAAGGAACACTTTGTATAAAATCCATTGAAAATTACGTTGATATGTTGAATCTACGGCCAGTCTACGGAACCCTTCACAGCGCGTGACTCGTCCATTTTTTGTACTCGGCCATTTTTTTCTTATATCTTTTTATTCTATCTGTATTATTTTTAAACTCATTTGTTTTAATTACGTCACCCACTTTAGGTTTCTTTTATATATTATCACTACTTTTCGAGCCTTGAAACAATAGATTTTTATTGCCTACCTAATATCTAAACTTTTTAAAGCAGTGGTAGCGCAGCGTTAGAACACCGGCTTTTCAATCGGAAGATAGTGGGTTGGAATGCCGGCTTAAGTTACATACCTTTATAAAAACCTATTTAGAGGCTAAAAATTCCATCCATGCCGGGACTCAAACCCGCGACTTCTGGTTAACCGTGCCAGGTTTGCACGGTCAACCAGAGGTCGCGGGTTAGATTGTTGAATAAATTAATAAATAAAATTACTTAAAATATTTTAAAAACCTATTTAGAAGCTTCACTAGAAATTTCACGGATGCCAGTAGTCGCCCATTAGCTCAGACGGGAGAGCGCTGGCATGGTTAGCCAGAGGTCGCGGGTTCGAGTCCCGGCATGGGTGGAATTTTAAGCCTCTAAATAGGTTTTTAAATTGTCCGTAGCATGGGTTAGTGCATTAAAAATAAAAATAGTATAACTTAAAATAAACGCAGTGTAAGTGATGCAATTTGCTTAATCCAGATGTCGCTGCCTGTACGTAATACAGAGAATAGTGTAAAGAGGTTCGAAATTTCACTGATGCCGGTGAGTCGCCCATTGGCTCAATTGGTAGAGCGCTGGCACTTATAGCCAGAGGTTGCGGGTTCGAATCCCGGCATGGGTGAATTTTTTAGCCTCTAAATAGGTTTTTAAATTTGTCCTTAGCACGGGTTAGTGCATTAAAAATAAAAATAGTATAAATTATAATAAACGCAGTGTTTTGGAAGTCTTTTACATTTATTATTTTAAGAGCAAGAACGCTCTTATAGTTAGTGGTAGAAGGGTAAAAAATAAAGTTAAAAACGTTCATTGCCATATAAAAAAGTACATCATATAGGTACAGAGCCCCACACTAGGCTATGCCTGTTCCGTGGGGGATGACAATGGTGGTCTTACAAACACCTAGAATGCCCATATTCCAGTGATCTAGCCATCAGCCAATCGACGTAATGGAAGAATCCCATAAAACTTTGAACTTACTTTGTAGTTATTACTGATTACGGCACAATGTCACAATAGACTCTTATTCGTTCGACAAATAAAATCTTCTAAGATCTGTCTGTACTATCCAATTCAAGCATTCAGCCTCACAATGCTGAGCATTGTGGTACGACGAGTGTGGTTGTAGTCGTATTTCTTCATATTTTTGACAGTTATAAATTATCCTTTCACGACTTTTTCCTTCACGCTTATCCAGTGAAAGTGGTAATATCCCAAATTCTTCCCGCGGGTGTCGTAAAGGGCGACTAAGGGACACAAACCGGGGGGGTGAGCAGCAGCGCCCCCTGCAGTACAATTCCATCAAACTGCGATCCTCAACCCGCATGCCCAGCGAGGGGATTATGGACATTACCCCCCAATGATGGCACAACCTTGCGCTATGGCGCTCATTAGGGGAGGGCTATGTCCAGCAGTGGACTAATATAGCCTGAAGAAGAAGAACATTGTTGATATAATAACCTTAATGATTCCCGATGCTCATACATAATTCATTAGTTAGTAATATAACTTCATAAATATGCATAACGTAGAAGGCAAAGACAAACAAATTTACATTTTTTTTTATCTCATAGAGACGTACGTTTTGGAGTCGGTTTTTATTTATGATATTGAAAAAAAAACAACGATTTTTTATGGACATCACTGAGGGACGGTTTCTGAATTGAGAATTGTATTACGTAAATATGTACTTAAGTAACGTTCTGTCACGCTATTTTCTAAGCAATTCGAAGAGACAGCAGTACAGTTAAGTTTTTACATAGCGAAATACTCAATTCAGAAACTGGCCCTAAGATCCTGCCAAATTGTGTTTTCCTAAAGCACAATAAAAAAAACACCCAATCCGCTTCAGGGTCCTTTTAAAATTTGAAGAGTTTCTCGAGGATCCTATCATCAGATCCTGACTTCGTGACCATAGGACCACCTGAAGACCTATCCTTTCAAATAAATTAAAACATATCTTTCAACAAATTAAAAAAAATGGCCAGATGTTTTAGAGAAACGGCACCCTTCTTTATAACCCGGTCCCGGGTTCGAACCCCGGCTGGGGACAAAAAAAACCCCAGGTCTTGGATGTTAACACCTTTGTGATGTCGCTGTTTCTGGTTCCCACGACACAGGGTATCCGAGTGTGGGGCCAAAAGCAATGTACAATTGTACATGCCTGTATGTTATGTTACTTTATTCGATTTGGCGTCCCCTTAGAGAAATCGTGGAACAAAAAAGATTCCATCGGATTGATAACTACCTTCGTTTTTAAGTTGGCAACCAAAATCTACGTCCTATACGCGCCACTTGGCACCAACTCCTAACATTATTTCCACAAAACCTACTTCGTATTTAAAGGTCATATTCGTTGAAATTCTTTCTGTATTTTTAGTGATGTGATTTTTTGAAGCGAATCTTATTTTTTTTTTCATCGAGCCTATTTTTTAAGGCTACCACACCGCTTATTTGCAAACCTTCCCAATATCACCGTCTGACTGGAATAAGTAAATTTTGCAGCGAAGTTCAACTAGAATTACAATCACGAAACGATGCGGTTTTTTGCGTATTCAGAAGTCGTAGGCAGGCGCCATCAATTGAAAAAACATATCTTTTTTTTACAGATCGTTTTTGCCAAAAGTGTCAGACCAATATTTCAATTATGTTGATAGTGAAATCAGAATTCAATGATTTATTTCAACGACAAGAACTTTCTTTACTTTCTTCTGAGTTTAAGTAGCGATGATTGTATTCGAGAGGCGAAGCTCGGAGCATTTGTTTACACTAGGCGACCATATTAATGCCGAAAAGAAATCGCCGCTCGCTACCGAGAAACCCTTCTTGTGTAACGGACCCTTCAGTTCGGAGTGATTTGTGGGGGTCTCGCATCGACACGTGCGATTATCGCACGATCTTTGTTTTCAAGTCGAGACTCGAATGCGTCTATAGATCTACGATACCTCGCATGTAGTGTAAACATATTTGGAGGAGGGAGTCTCGCCTGTAATACTCGCATTCGAGAATCGCTTGAATAATACGTTTAATAGGAGTTTCTGTCAAAATGTAAATAACCGCATGCGAGAATCGTATGGCTAGTATTGCCTTGGAAGAATCGCTTAAGATTATTCGTCGCTTGCTTCCGAGAAACACTTCTTGTGTAACGGAGCCTTGATTTTGACGCGAGAGTCGCCATTCGTGATGTACAATTTTAAAGATTGGACGTGTTTTTAAATATGTCAATAACTACTGTTAAGATTGGTCCGCAAGACAGTGTCAAATTTGTTGAAATTTATAGAAATTATGAGTGTCTCTGGAACACTCAAAATCCACTTTATAAAGATAGGGATGAGGCTCTTAAAATATTTGCAGCAGAGCTGGCAATTGACAACTTTGGGCCTAAGGAAATAGTAGATAAAATAAAAATATGAGAAGTCAGTATTTGCAGGAAACAAAACCACACTGAACACTACTAGACTGAACAAAAAAGTCGTGTTGTCAAATGGCAATACTCGTAAAATAAACTCGTATAGTTTGTTTACGCAGGCTCGCCGCCTAGGAGAGTTTAAGTAGCGATAATTGTATTCGAGAGGCGAAATTCGGACCATTGTTTACACTAGGCGGCCATATTATTGCCGAAAAGAAATCGCCGCTCGCTACCGAGAAACTCTTCTTGTGTCTTAAAATTTTAAATTAATCAAAATACCGCTGGGGCACACCAGAACCAAAAGTTTCCATTACGCTAGCAGCGTTTCACCACAAGGGAAATCCTTTGCATCAGGTACTTATGCCCTAGAACGAACCATTTGTGTACTCGTAATTATATTCTTTTTAATGCACTAACCCGTGCTAAGGACGATTTTAAAAACCTATTTAGAGGCTAAAAACTCCACCCATGCCGGGATTCGAACCCGCGACCTCTGGCTATCCGTGCCAGCGCTCTTTCTAACTAAGCTAATGGGTGACTCACCGGCATCAGTGAAATTTCGAACCTCTTAATTTTTAGCCTCTAAATAGGTTTTTATAAGTGTACTCTTTCTATGAAGGGTCAGTGCAGGTGGTAGTTGAAACAATTTGTAATTTAGAATAAGTATCATTGTAAACCGTGTTATTTAAACATCTTCGAGCGCACCAGCGCCAGATATCTGATTAGGGGTCAAAGTGGTCGCCATGGCCGAAATCGGTCGGAGCAATCATCATCATCATTTAAACAATAAAATATTTGTATTTGTATGAAATACAAATATTTTTGTGCCGACTGCTCCCATTGTTAGTGAAAATAGAGCTCGAGCACTGTTGCTGTTATATTTTTTAAATAATCTTTATTTTAATTACCTTCATTAGCTTCTTTATTAATTTAGGCCGCCGTCTGTACTCTTAGGTTAAGAAATATCTGTGTAATTTCCATTTTTATGTACAATAAAGTGTTCTCTATCTATCTATCTCTCTATCTATCTAATTTAACTAAATATTTGCGTAAGGAGATTGTATTTGTTTTTTTTTATGCGGTTCTTACGCTTCCGTGCTTCGCAAGGTACGTAAGCCTTTAGTGCCGGCTGTCATATAATGGCAACCGTTAAACCATGTCAGAGGCCTTATGGTCGGCTTGATAACTTCTGACAATATGGCCCTCCGCTGTCACACAGAAGAGAATAGGCTATTTGACAGGATTCTACGATACTACGATACGATATGCTGATTGGATGCATTTGAATATATGTGGCTTGATGTGTATTCGTCCATAGTTAAGCGTGCTGAACTACATTCGTCACAGTTTAAATGAATATCATTGCATATACTATGCAATTAGATTATAAGCTTCACCATGATATTCTAACATGCATGTTAGAATATCATAAATTCGTGCCCAGGAATATTGGCAATATTTCCGGGTACTACACGCCAAAGCCGCTACCGTGACCGTGCCTTTACGTGGCAGAACTAAAATCTGTGACTAGAATAAAAAAAAAACGTAATAACCTAATCTTGTTGAATGTCAACGAGACGCCCGGGGCATGTAAATATTTTCCTCGACCCCACTCCTATTACGTATTACGCAAAAGAACACTCAGAAAGTCGACAATCCCATGACCTTGTGACCGTGATAACCTTTTCACACCATTTTTGTTATTTCTTTTTACTTTGTTCTATGATTTTTATGTTCGACATTTAAAATTATAATATTTAAATGAGCCGTTTTCAGCACAAATTCACAAAGCGCTTCATAGATGGCGCTTATAGGCGTGCACATACAAGAACAGGGACACGTCTGTCAAATTTTGCTCAGCGCAGATTAATTTTGACAGTCATATTCTGGTTCTTCTATGGCCACGCCTGTAAGCGCCATCTATGAATGGCTTTGTGAATTTGTATTGAAAACGGCTCATTACCCACTCTAGATTTCTTTTGAATTTTGACACTATAGCTCTGCCCTTGGAACAATACAGTTTTCTACAGTTTGCAGTTTTGCGCCTTTTAGTGTGTAGTCTCTGGGCCCGTGGAGAATAGTGGCGGAAGCAACTGTTTGTGGGTTAGTTTCTGAATTGAGAATTTCACTAAGTAAATACTTATGTCATGCTCTGTCACGTTCTTTTCTGAGAAATTTGAAGAGACAACACTACAGTTAACTGTTTACTTAGCGAAATTCACAATTCAGAAACTGCTCTTAAGTAATCTACAGCCTTTGCAGCTACACTACAAAAGTTTATTATTAATATTATTTGTTTTTTAGTGTCCAAAATGTACCTATTGTGTTTAAAAATTTCATGTTGTAATGTAGTGAAGAAATGTGTGTGTTTCTGTTGATAAAATACGTAAATGGTTTCTTCTTCTTCATTTTGATTACTTATTTATATAATTTAAAAGATATATGTAATATTCAAATGTACATTTTCCATATATCCTCAACTTATTTTGTGATCCTGTAACCCTCACAAGTTAACCACTAAAGTTTGTCACGGTCACCACCAGTCTCATTCGTATTATGAGACCTCATGCAGGTCGGTATTTTCACCCGCGAATAGACTAAAAGCTAAAATTTAACAGACTGTCTAAGCTGCGGAGCGTATCAAAGAGATATAGGTACATACATACGTACAGTTTCGTGAACAAACCCGCGGCTTGGTTGGCTCCGCACGTATATAGACTAGTCTTTCACGTGAGCTAGGCCGAATAAGCTGTCAGGATGGTATAGGTGTTGGGCAACCCTATTCCACCTAAAAACATATTTCTCACGCAGAGCAGCGTCAGCGTTCCTCTATTGAGAGTAACGGTGTCAGGTTTAAGAGATTTAGTTCCAACCCCCTTTGTTGCAATAATAAATTAAAAAATAAACAATTTCACTTCATACTACTGTAGTTTTAGTTCACTTGCTACCCATTCTAGCTTTTGGTTGTACCTGCTCTAATTACTCCACCAGGAATAGCTAATACAATGCTTCTGACCCAGTAACTGGTCTTTATTGAAACTTATTACGCCTCCAGATAGAAATAGCCACACTAACTGCGCTAAGTAAAACACTGACCCAGTTTAAACAATGTGAACAACCTTAAAGCCCTAAAATGCACGCAGGCAGGCAGTTACGCCTAATGTTTGCAAACACACAGTTTCAAATTTTATCTTGATTTCATACGGTGCCTAAGGGGTGCTATAGGTGCCTAAGGCACCCCTTAGGCACCACTTTTAAAAGTAGTTTTAAAACGTTTTATAAATAATAAACTGGAACGATTTCAACTCTGTTTTATTTCTATTGATAGACAGAAAAAACTTGATAAAAAACCGAATAAGCAGGAAAAGGGCGAGCTGTGTATTTCGGTCTAGCTGTTGAAATGTAAAGTTGTAATGCCAAAAAGTCAAGGAAATCTCAAAAATAGGTTTGTAATAGACGTATTTTAAATAACGAAAATGATAGACAGAATTACATAAATATCAAAAAAGGTACAAATTTATGTAACAGCAGGCCAATGCTCGAAAATAACAAATGATTGAGATTTAGGGCCAGTTTTCAATTGACAATTTCGCTAAGTAACTGTAGTGCTGTCTCTTTGAATTTCTGAGAATTGTGCGTGATAGCACGTTACAGTGCTACACAAGAAATAAGTCTCGCGGATGTACCAAATTTTGGTTGTGCGGCAAGTTGATCGACCAATCAGATAGTTTCATTTTATGGCAGGATGCGCGCCTTTGTTGCTATTGGTTGATTCAACGTCATCGATGCAGGTGACTATTAGTTTGGCAATATTAGCGTGAGCGAAATAGGTAGCGCTACTGCGGCAATCAATTCTGCACCTTAACCGTATCGGTTAAAGATCATGTTGAATGTACTTGTAGCTTCGGGTACTTTCGTTACACTTCTTCCTAGTCTGCGCGAACGTAGATTCCCGAAGGGACTTTTATGATGTGTAGTACTGTACTTTATTATTTACTCAGTGAAATTCTCAATTCAGAAGTGGGTCCTGAGTGCCGGTTTCTGAATTGACAATTGTGCTATAATGCTGTCCCGTCGAATTTCTCAGCAAAAAGCGTTACAGAACGTTACTTGCGTGTACCGCAGATGCTTAGTGTACAGACGTATGTACACTAAACGCGTGAAGAGTTAACTCTTAGTATTAACTCAATGAAATTCTCAATTCAGATATTGGCCCTAAGAGTCTCCCTTCCAATCCTGGAGCAATTTCCATACCAACGTAGTTTGAGTTTACTCACAAACGAAATGTCTGATTGCAATGAGACTTTGCCAATACGTTTCAATACGTTTTACAAAACCTTTATGTCAATAATTGATCCTTCAATGACGGCTCTTCCTATTATTGCGAAGCAAAATTCCCCATTAAGCCCCGAAAGTATTCTTACAATCTACGTAATAAAAAGAAAAGATAATTTGTTCCAGAAACGTTTTACAATGACCTTATCTCTAAGGCAGTGGTACCCTGCTAACTAAAAAAGGATAAAACCTGCAGTTTAGGATAAGCAGCGCTCAATTGGAAGAGCGCTGGCACGGATAGCCAGAGGTTGCGGGTTCGAATCGCGGCATGGGTGATTTTTTTAGCCTCTAAATAGGTTTTTAAATTTGTCCTTAGCACGGGTTAGTGCATTAAAAATAAAAATAGTATAAGCAGCGCTCCTTCGAAACACGTTTTACATTATCAAGGTCAACAGACTTCAATCATCGTCAGGCTATACTAGTCCACTGCCGGACATAGCCCTCCCCTAAAGAGCGCCACTTTGTGCTATCATAGGGGTAAATGCCCATAATCCCCACGCTGGGCGTGCGGGTTGGGGATCACAGTTCGGTGGAATTGTACTGCAGGGGGCGCTGCTGCCCACCCCCGGTACTTCAATACTAGTCTAAATATATTGTGCTTCTACACGAAAATTTATATTTCATGAAAATTTGAAGGAAGTTAAAACTAAGTAATATAAGAAAAGTAATAAGATGAGTTATACACCTGTGGCATCTTCACACTCACACAAGATGGGTGAAGGTACCACTCGGATGCTACAGTGCCTGGGGCATTGTTTTTATAGATGGTGAAGACTTGCCCAGCACCTCCGTCAACCTTTCAGCTTAGTCGGCCTAGCCCACAGGAAAGACTAGTCAATAATTGCGGATCCAACAAAGACACGGGTTTCCTCACGCTGTTTTCCTTCACAGGTAGCGTGTGGTATTGCGACTATAAATTCGCAAATGCACTAATGACTTTGTTTAAGAGTGTCCTACAGTGGGACATAAGAGGCTGAATTATTTTAGTTTACAATTTTATGCCACACCTGGCAATAAAGGGGCTTTTTGGCCAAGTGTAAACATAAAAAGATGTACACAACACGGGAGGTAATAAAAAAAGCTCTCGATCGCATATTTACTCGTACGTCCCTCGCTTGCAGCTCGGGCCGCAAACTACTGCGGCTTATCAAACTATCTCGGCTTTTCTTTGTATTACCACCCTAGTTGTGTAATGTACTATTATGGTGTCTTCTGGGACGCTTCAAACAACACTAGTGCTTAATGTAACAGCGGGCTAATGCTCAACTGATTAGGTTTTTTTTTAGTAAGGTTCTGCCACTATTTATTCTGTGGTAACCTTGTAAGATAAGTTAAGATAAGAATATTCTTTATTGTACACTGGAAAAACAACAAATACAAAGTTGCTGAGGGAAATTAGAAAGACGACTAGCCAGTGCAAATTTGAATATTGATACATACTTATACTCAATAATAATACACTTACATACCGTTACTTATATAAACTTATAATTTATTATAAACATACACTTGTAGTCAATGAATTAAAAATAAAACAAATATGTTACCATTAATATAAAATTGGTCTGAAGTTAGTCTATAAATCTAATCTTAGAATATTAAGTTTCAATAAGTGTAAATTTGTTGTTGCATCCTAATGTAGGTTTAACCTAATGGGTCAAATTATTGCTCAACTGATTGAAGTTTATACTATTTTTTTTATTTTTAATGCACTAACCCGTGCTAAGGAACATTAAAAATAAAAAAAATTGTATAATCATGTGGGTACAGTGATATCGTTCCGATGTTAAACCTAACTGCAAAGTAGGTAGTCGGGGCTGTAAGTAATGCAATTTGCTTAAGTCAGATGTCGCTGCCTATACGTAATACAGAGAATAGTGTAAAGAGGTTCGAAATTTCACTGATGCCGTGAGTCGTCCATTGGCTCAATTGGTAGAGCGCTGGCACGGATAGCCAGAGGTTGCGGGTTCGAATCCCGGCATGGGTGAAATTTTTAGCCTCTAAATAGGTTTTTAAATGATTGAAGTTTAGTCAATCGATATCAAAAATTGTATGTCCTCACTGCTGGGGCATGGGTTACTTCCTGCGGCGCAGAAAGGTTAGGCTATACTGCTCCTTTAATAACTTTTGACCGTAAGGTTACTGCGTGCAAGGCTTGCGTGCATGCAACGACTAATGAACGTTGATGAAGCGAAAGTGATTTGTCCCTCGTCTCTGCCTGTTGGATTCTTCGCAAACGCTCACGTAATGTAACCATGTGCTTTGAGTATCTACACAGTAATATCAGTCACCAGATTGATTTAAAAGACAGTGCTGAACACTTCTACATGCAGTAAATGCTTATGTAATGTATCTGTAAAAGCGGTGGTAGCTCAGTGGGTAGAACCATGGACTGGCAAGCGAGAGCCCCAGGTTCGATCCCGAGTGCGGGCATGTACCAATGACTTTGTTTAATTTCAAAGTTACGTACATTTGCGAAGTTGTAGTCGCAATACCACACGCTAACGGTGAAGGAAAACATCGTGAGGAAACCCGTGGCTTGGTTGGCTCCGCACGTGTTGACTAGTCTTTCCTGTGGGCCAGGCCGACTATGCTGTCAGGATGGTATAGGTGCTGGGCAAGCCTACACCATCTATTAAACCATGTCCCAGGCACTATAGCGCCGGAGTGGTCCCTTTACCCATCTAGTGTGAGTGAAGATGCCACTGGACGCTGTATAAATCATCTCATTAAGTAGATGCAAAAAGGCCAATACTACTAATGTATCTGTCGCAGGCAATTTGTGTGATTCCGCGTTTTACAAACTGCGTCGTCCATTTAAAAACGCTCGCTGTTTCAAATATCGTCATCAGGTTATATTAGTCCAGTGCTGGGCATAGACCTCCCCTAATGAGCGCCATATCGCTATGTCTTCAACTTGCCGCATCCAGCATCTGCCTGCAGTTTTTCGCAGATCGTCATCTTATCTAGTCGGAGGGCGTTCTACACTGCGTTTCCCGAGTAGCGGTCTCCAATCAAGGACACAAAAAGAAATCATAAAATAATTAAATAACCCAAAAGATAAATTTCATTTGATACTCGTTCAGCTTAAGTTTAAAACATTATTATTGTAGGTAATTTTTATTATGTGGAACTGTCCACATAGAATTTTTTGTTGTTACTAACCCTTATTACTAACGCATGTTGTGGTACCTAACTGCGCTTGAATTTTTTTTTACACAAAATAATTTTTGATTGCACGCAACGACTAATGAACGTTAATGAACCCGTCAGGATCGTGGCAAGTAATTCTTGTTGGTCACTAGCCATGTCAGAGGCCTTATGGGCGGCTTGATAACTTCTGACAGTCTTACAATCCTCCACCAGCCTGAACTTGGCCCCCGTGGTGGAATACGGCCTAACCTTCCTGCGATGCAGGAAGAGACCCGTGCCCCAGGATTGGGGACGTTCAATGGTTAATATCAACTAGTTGGCGATATTTTGTAAAATACAATAATGAAAAAATATATCTTAAATAAACTTCTATGGCCAATTCTGTCTCCGAGATTCTGCTTAGAAGAACCTTCCATTCTATCTAGACGTATGAAGTAACTCTCGCACGGGTATCACAGTTCATTAGATCATGCATGATGTATGCCTGTACTCGATCAAAGGTGTTATATGCACTGCAGGGGCCGTTACACTCTCTATTGTATTGGCTAGCGTGCATATTGACACGGAATGTAGATGAAATATTATGTAAATTGTAGAGTATCGTCCATAGCATGGCATAAACTATGCATCAAGTGCGTCTGCCTACCATGCAAGAGGTCCCGGGTTCGAATCCCGGCTGGGAATAAAAAACAGGCCCGGGTCTCGGATGTTTACATGTTTGTGATGTCGTTGTTTCTGGTTCCCACGACACAGGGTATCCTAGTGTGGGGCCAGAAGCAATGTATGTGCTTGTACGTAAATGTTATGTCATTAAGTAGACGCCGTATACATAATCTCATTGAGTAAATGCAACGGCCAAAGTTTAAGTTTAGGAAATCGCTTTGAAGTTTTCGTTCGCAACCCTTTCTTCGTTAATTATTTTAACCAAACAAAAGCTCACAGTTAACGAAATATATGAGGGTCAGTTGATAGGTCCCTGACGTGATGTATAAAAATACATATTTTTAACCTCAGGTATAAATCCACCCTGGCCAATATGTCCCAGTAATATCTCGAATGATTAAAACTTGGTACCTATTTCTGGTTAGTAATTAAGAACATTTCCACGATCATGTTGCTTGATGTCCAATTTAAACGAGGTTAAGACTAGTTACTACGCTATTTTAAGCGGTCCCTTGAGTTCTAGAGGTACAGTGTCGACTCATCAAATCGAAGAATTTGACTAAAAACTAGGTAAACAGAAACTGTACAGAAAATTATACAGATACTTATTGAAAGTTCCAAGTAAAAATAGGTGTCTATTTCAAAATTTAGATCACACGTTGGAGATAATTAAGCGATATTAGACAAAAAACTCGAAAATTACAGGCAGTTTCTCAATTGAGAATTTCAGTGAGTTTCAGAGCGCGACATGGCGACGTTACTTAAGTATTTTCTTAGTAAAATTCTCAATTTACAAACCGACCAATTTACAAACCGTCTTTCCAGTCTTTTGACACTAAATGAACAAAGTTTACATATTATTCTAAACCCATGCCGGTGAGTCACCCATTGGCTCAATTGGTAGAGCGCTGGCACAGATAGCCAGAGGTTGCGGGTTCGAATCCCGGCATGGGTGAAATTTTTAGCCTCTAAATAGGTTTTTAAACGATAGGTTATGTTTATTTATAGGTTATGGTTATGGTTAGGTGTCATCCTATACCTATGTATTTATTGTATTCAATCTATCATCGAGTTAGCACCTGTATCACAAATCATTTTGTTGTACTCAGTGTAACGAGATCTGTCTAATGTGTCCATGAATATTTATTTATTTAATTACATTATAAAATTATGAGTTTTAATGACAAAGCTGATCACGGAAAATCAAAGAAATCGGGCTCAGTTAAGGCGCTTTGGGATTAACCAGATTTTTTAGGTAGGTCAAGTTGACAGTGTCAGATGGTGATAGCCCTAAAAAGTACTTGAACGCCAATCTCACTATTTAATTAAAAATAACTGGGTAAAATGCGAGTAACACTCGTGTCCTTCAGGCGCTTTGGGATGCTAACTACCGTCACCAATGGAATAAAAAGCATAACTTGTGTTATAGTAATTTTTGTTTTAAAAAGTAAATATCAAAATCATAATATCTGTGATAACTATTTTAGAACCTACAGTCTAGAACCTAGTATGATGTTTTTTCCATTGGTGGCGCTAGTTGATAAATATAAAAAATCTTAATATCTGTGATAACTATTTTTAGAACCTACAGTCTAGAACCTAGTATGATGTTTTTTCCATTGGTGGCGCTAGTCGGTAAATATAAAAAATCGAAATATCTGTGATAACTATTTTTAGAACCTACAGTCTAGAACCTAGTATGATTTTTATTCCATTGGTGGCGCTATTTGATAAATATAAAAAATCTTAATATCTGTGATAACTATTTTTAGAACCTACAGTCTAGAACGTAGTATGATTTTTATTCCATTGGTGGCGCTAGTCGAGAAATATAAAAAATCTTAATATCTGTGATAACTAGTTTTAGAACCTACAGTCTAGAACCTAGTATGATGTTTTTTCCATTGGTGGCGCTAGTCGGTAAATATAAAAAATCTTAATATCTGTGATAACTATTTTTAGAACCTACAGTCTAGAACCTAGTATGATTTTTATTCCATTGGTGGCGCTAGTCGATAAATATAAAAAATCTTAATATCTGTGATAACTAGTTTTAGAACCTACAGTCTAGAACCTAGTATGATTTTTATTCCATTGGTGGCGCTATTTGATAAGTATAAAAAATCTTAATATCTGTGATAACTATTTTTAGAACCAGTCTAGAACCTAGTATAATGTTTATTCCATTAGTGGCTCTAGTTGATAAATATAAAAAAATCTGAATGTCTGAGATAACTGTTTTTAGAACCTACAGTCTAGAACCTAGTATAATTTATTCCATTGGTGGCGCTAGTTAGCACCCCAAAGCGCCTTAAGCCGCTGTTGAAGTTAAAATAAGTAGGTACTCATAGTTACCCGAGATCAGAGTATGCAAGCAAGCCGTTATCGGGTATTTATTTATGATAACGACTAATAAATGTTGATGAAGCGTAAATGATCTGTCTGGATCGTGATTAGTTGCAAACACAGGGAGCCGATTATCGCTCATGCGAATTGAAAGTGTAGACGCAAAATATTCGAAGGATTAGACATTTGTCGCATAAAAATAAGACAAGATAATAATATCTTGTTATATTTTGTTATAAGTTAGTGAGTTAGTTAGTTAGACCTGAGATTTCCGCACTTAGCCTCATAGTTGGGTTATTGTACGTAGCAAGCGCCAAGGTACGCTAACACCAAGGGTTTCCTTACGATGTTTTCCTTCACCGTCAGCGAGTAGTATTGCTACTATAATTTCACAAATGTACATAACTTAGAAAACAATGTCATTGGTACATGCCGGGGTTCGAACCCACGACCTCCCGATTGAGAAGCCGGCGTTCTACACCTCTCCGCTACCACCGCTCTCTTGTTATAATTTATTTTAAGATATGTGTCATAACTTCCGATAATTCTATTACACGAATATATCCGATTCTATCAGATTGTAGCCGAGGTATATTATAATTTATAAAACACTACCAACACAGCAACAGCAATAGTAACCTGCTACGCGTACGCCTACTCATGGTTAAGTTACGGTGTTGTTCTGTGGGAAATAGTAAGGATGCTCTGATATTTAAACCTTCTCAGAATTATAGCAAATATTAGTGAAATAGATAACTGCAAGCGTTGTTTTCAAAAATATGATATACTCACGGTACCTTTTTTTTTTTTTTTTATTTTTTATTATCTTTATTTATTTGGAAGCTTTGTTCACATAGGTGAGCATGTCAGCTCCATCTAAATCTACTAACAAATTACTACCACATAGTTACACTAAGTTCTTACAGCTATTACAGTTCTTATTGTTATTATTATTATCGAGGTGGTGCCCTCAAGGACAAACTTTGTTTGACAAAATGATATATATACAATGCGGCCGGACACCATGGTTCTGATAAAATTGTTTGGATATAACCCAAATCTAGTGAGTTTAATCTAAGTTTTTGCATTAAAGTTATTCTTTGTTGTGCGTTTATGGCACACTCACATAATAGGTGATAGAGATCTTCTTTAGAATTACATGTATTACAATTTGGACTGTTAATTTTCTTCATCATGAAACCAAAATTATTCAATGGCATATGGCCAGATCGAGTTCTAAAAGCAATCGTTAAAATAGATTTACATAATTTTGTGTTTAAAAACCATGGAATACGCGGTAGTTCACTCTGCATGGTTTTATACCATATCCCTTTTTCTTTAGAGCGCTCATCGAAATACTCTTTCCAAAGATAATTACATTGTAATCTAAATTTAGGAAGTATTTCTGTATAACATGGTTTTATTTCTACTTCCTCTCCGTTTGTAGTAGCTTCTTTAGCCAGCATATCAGCTCGCTCATTACCATGAATACCAATATGCGATGGAATCCATTGCAGTCTCAGGTCGACACACTCTTTTTCGAGTTCAAGCATTAGCTCTAGTACATTATAGGCATTCGACATGCCTCTGTAGCCAGAGGCGCATCGAGCTATATGTTGTAAGGAGCTTTTACTGTCTGTAAAAATGACAACACGACTTAATTTTGCGTCTTTAATATGTTTAAGGGCTTCTGAGATTGCAACTAGTTCCAAAGTCATAATACACACATTGCGATTATTTATTTTAATACATCGAGATATGTTTAAAGTTGAGTCAAAAAAGGAGGCACCTGATCCTATACTATTCTTAGAGCCATCCGTATAGACCTTATGCCATCTACTATATCTTTGGGAAAGTTCTTGCAGGATTTCATTTTTGAGTGAGTTCATTTCATATTCCCTTTTGGCATGTGTGATACATTCTAAGCTAGTTACAATTATATCTGTGCGTATTTTTGATACCCATGTATTTAATTTAAACATTTCTAGGGGGTAATTGTTATTAATAGTTTCTTCCTTAGTTTTATTATAGGATATTGTTAGTAATGGTTTCTTTTTATTTTGCCAATAGCTGTTGGAGCAGAGGGAATTAAGTTCATTTACAGTTTCAATGGTGGTGTTATCTTTCAAGGACTGAGCTTTTAGACAGTATTTAAATGCTAAGTATTGTCTCCTGATTGATAATGGAATAACACACAGTTCGGACTCCATCACATGGATAGGGGTGCTCTTTATAAACCCGCCAATAACTCTAAGTGCTTGGTTCTGGACCTTATCTAGTTTACACATGTGACTTTTGGCACTATTATCGTAAAGGAAACAAGCATAGTCAATCCTGCTTCTGATGAGAGATATATACAACCTTCGCAGGTGGTTTGGATGGATACCCCACTGTGAGCTCGCTAAAATTTTAAGTAAATTAAGATACTTTTGCGTTTTTTCTACCGTTTCGTTGACATGTTTAGCCCATCTCAATGATTTGTCTAACCATAGACCCAAGTACTTGATATTATCCGTGCCACCTAAAATAGACCCATTAATCTCTAAATGTATGTTTGTAGTGTTTTTACGACCTCTACTAAATAAACAGAATTTGGATTTGCTAGCCGATAACGATAATCCTAGGTTTTCTAGTAACTTACAAATGGTATTAAGGGCATCCTGTATTTTTGTTATACTATCCTTCATTTGATTACAACTCGTATAAAGAACGAAGTCATCTGCATATTGGGAGATCATAACATTTGTAATATAATTACAAATTTCGGCTGTTACTATGTTAAAAATCAGTGGTGACATGGGATCACCCTGAGCTATGCCTTTCGCGGTCCACCTTGTGCAGACTACAGAATGATCATAATTTTTGACTATAAGATGTCTTTCGCTTAAAAAATTCCATAGATACACACATATTCTAGTGCCAGAATTGATCTCATTGAGACGAATTATGACTTTATCTATCTGGACGTTATTATAGGCATTATCAATGTCGAGAAAGCATGCGAGAGTAGGATTATTTTTAGTCATACCTATCTGAATCTGGGATACCACTCTTGCCAGAGAGTCCAAGCATGACTGTGAACGTCTGAAGCCAGTAGCCTTAACTGACAGAAATTTGTTTTTCTCAACATGCCATTCAAGACGCTTGACTATCATAGTGTGAAATAGTTTGCATATACACGACATAAGGGCTATTGGTCTAAGTTTAGTTACTTCTTGTGTTACACTGCTAAGCTTGGGAATTGGTATGATTTGTATTGTTCTCCAATGAGATGGGACAATGCCTGTTCTAAATATTAGATTGTAGGTCTTTAGCAGGAATAGTTTTGTTGCATCTGGGACTTTATAGATCATGGAATACGTTATCTGGTCATCTCCTGGGGCCGTATCTTTTTTTTTAAGACAGCTATTAAGCTCTTGAACAGTAAAGTCTGAATCTAGGAGTGTATTAACTGTGTTTATTTCTGGTATATCAGGAAGAACAAAAGCTGGAGCGAGATCAGTTATAAGCTCTTTTTTTTTATCGTCAGCTACGTGGATATTGGGTCTTTTGTAGCCCTTCATCCAGCGCATACGCCTCCACATAACTGTTACAGAAGTTGACTCGTCTATGCTATTACAGAAATCCCTCCAGCTACGTGATTTAGCCTGTCGTATTAGTTTTTGTGCATTCTGTATGTGTTTTTCAAGGAGGGTTAGATTATTAGGGGTAGGATTTCTTCTAAATGATGCGTATTTCAGTTCTCGTTTCTTCTTTTCCGTCAATGGTTGTCTGGAAGAAATTACTTTTAGTAATAAGGCCGCCACTTGTACTGTACTGTTATTTTATAAGTCTCTTATGTAATCCTTGGTGTACATGCAATAAAGAATATTCTATCTATCTATCTATCTATCTAAGGCTAGACGTCTTTGAGCAACAGTTTTTGACAACTCCGGGGACCAAAATGGTTTGGGTTTGAATTTAGTTTCAGGATCTTTACATATTTTAATCAAAGGAATAGATCTATCAGCAGCACGGTTCAAATGCGTCAAAAGAAAATCGTATCTTTCTTGAATATTGTCGGATATTATTGGATACGTAAATGACTCCTCTAGTATTTGCCTATACATTTCCCAGTTAGCTCTTTTATAGTTCCTCCTCTGAGTAATTTTGTTTGGTCTTTGATAATTAAATATAAGTTTTATTATTAAATGGTCGCTACCAAGACTTTCATTAGTCACACCCCAGTTTAGGTCTACAGCAATATCAGAGGAGGCAAAGCTTACATCTGGACTAGATTGTTGCAGATTATCATTTACAAGTTTGATTCTGGTTGCACTACCGTTATTCACAGATATAAAGCCATTATCAAGTGAAGCCTCCATAATGTGTAAGCCCCTAGTGTCATTTTTGTAGGACCAGTTAGTGTGATGAGCATTAAAGTCTCCAGCTATTAAAGTTTTTCTCGAAAATGTACTAAACAAGATGTCCCATTCTGTTTCCGTGACGCGGACATGTGACGGGCAGTAGATTGAAACAATATTCTGTACATTATTACAATTAAGTACCTTAACACATACCACTTCTAATCCTAAATTATTGATCGTCAGAGGAACCACGTAGCTTTTGATTGATTTGTGGACAAGAATTGCTACACCGCCATACGAATCATCTCTGTCTTTCCGATAAATATTATAGCTGCCGATTCTGAGGTCTGATTCTGGTTCTAGCCATGTTTCGCTGAGGATTGCCACATGTATACTCTCCTGATTTAGGTAACATTCAAATGCAGCCATCTTTGGTTTTAAGCTCTGCGCATTCCATTGAATTATGTTAATCTTGTGGTCGTAAGATGTTCTATCCATTAAATATATTAGTTATACTAGTCAGCCACTCTCCATTCTTAAATAAATCTACTATAAGTTGTTTTAATTCATCAATAAGTATTTTAATCAACAGTGATATCTTTTTTTCCCACGTATCCTCGGAGGCGATTATATCACCGACTTTCTGTATCATAGCGCGGATGTCAATTTTCTTCTTGTGTTTTCCTATTTCATTTGTCTTTAAGTTTGTTGTTGGCTCATCGCTCGTTTCAATAATAGCTTGCTCATCCGAATCTGACAGATTATTTATGATCTTTTTTTTAAGTTTCTTTGTCTTTTTCTTGTTTTGTTTATTAGTTGTTTTATTTACGACTTCGGGTGTTTGGTTCATATCGTCTGTCTCTTGTCTGTGTATCAATGCACCGGTCACCACTATATCTCTGTAAGATAGTGATCTTGTTTCCTTTTGTATTGTATTGTAGGGTTGTGGGGTTGATTCTTTATCTTCGTGGTTGCACACTTCAGTATCTTTTTTCTTACTCTCGTTTAGATAGTGCCCTAGAGCGTTTCTGTATGTGCAGTTTTGTCGCGACATAATTCTACGGATTTCTTTCTCTTTCAAATAGGTTGGACAAATTTTGTCCAGTGACATATGATCTCCTTTGCAGTTAACACACTTAAACTCGGTAACTTCGCAATTTGCATGTGGATTTCCGCATTTAGGGCATATAGTCTTCTTTGTTGGACATTGTCGCGCATAGTGGCCAAACTTCCAGCATGTGGAGCACTGTGTCACGGGAAATACATATGGTTCCACCTTAAACCTACAGCCGTACGCAAATACGTACGCGGGTAAGATAGAGCTTTTGAAGCAGAATCGAACTGTTTCGCTTTTTGTCCACTTTCCTATATCTTCAGAGCGGTCCAATCTTCTTGTCGAAACTATTTCACAGTCGCTGGTAAATATGGAGCCTATTTCCTGTTCATTGACCTCTAGGTCCATGTGTCTTACTATACCGTATGTTAATTGTACTTCATTTGCTGCCCGACATTGGTAGCCAAGCTCTTTAATTTTTTTAGACTGTAATAATTTCTCTGCACTCTCTTTGGTGTCAAATTGAACGTAAACTTTGTACGGGTTTTTATATTTTATCTTTAAGACATTATCAATGCTTTCTGTTCTCAAAAGTTTTGCTAACCCAATTTGTTTAGGTAAAGTTTCCATAGCGGTAATACATACCTCTATCTTACTATCCTCATCACCAATCACAGACTCACAATTCTTTGAGTAGCTACGTGCAAGACGTTTTGGATTTCTCGTCACTGTAATAAAACCCTCTTCGTCTCTATTTTCGCTACTATCTTGTCTTACGCGTTTCGATATTTTCGACTGCATTTGTAATACTTGAACGGCCCCTGCTGATTGGGGTAATTTCCCAGTGGATAATTCAGTACCTGACTCATCCCACTCCAAATCACTATTAGACACTTGTTCCTCGCGAATACACTGATCTTCTTCACAATCTCTAGTATGGACTCCCACTGCCGTTGCTTCATCACTTTTACTCATGTTGGAAATATATGAGGGTATTTGAACAAAATCATATTAAAATTTAACACTGATTTAGCACGACTGTTCGGCGATACGTGCGTCCGTCACAGATGATTGCGTTATATTATACAAGACATATGCCAATTTGTAAGAAAACATCCCGAATTATACACAAGAAGACAAAACATAACGAGACATAAGATTTAACTAATCTATAAAACAAATAAAAAATAAATACAGATTAAACTGATAATGAACATAGTTATAAGATTTATTAATTGTATTGTCATAAATAAAATTGTATCAGAATGATTAAGAATGTATGATATTAAAATAGTATGTAACGGTGCAAACCTCTTCACACCATTTTTATTTCTTTTTCTATCTATCATTTTCAAATATTTAAATTACGTCACACATTTTTCGATTTCTCTCATTTTTCATCACTACTATACCCTTCGAACAGACCTGACTATTTTACCTGTTTCTCCGTTTTTATCCAGTTTTTCTGTTTTAATAATACTACATATCTACAAGTAAAACAACACCTGAAGTCGTTCCAGAGTTTATTATTATTTATAAAGATATACAACGTTCCAAGTATTTATATTATAATGTTGTAACAAATAATGATGATAAGGACATTGTTTTTCACTTAAGTTCACTGATATTACAACTTTTTTACGATTTGAAGGACCTCACGACCACTTTCAATTGTAACGCCTACTCAACTCGATTTGACAGCCGATTTGACATCTAAATCGCGCTAAGTTGCGTTTGAGTATACGAATTTTTCGCTGAGTGATGTTTAACTGCCAGTTATTTTGTGTTTCACTTAAGTTTAACACAAGCTTTTAACTAACGTTTGTGTATACGAATTTTGCGTTTAACGGCTTGTCAATTATTTAAGATGCCTTTAAATATTTGAATGACGTTTGAGTATTCGGCCGTCAGTGCAAGGAATTGCCAATCTGCGGTACGCACGCGTGGTTATTAAGGCTATAATCTCTCTCTCTCTCTGAGAGAAGGTCTGTGCCCTGCAGCGGGACTTGTATAGGCTACCTACAAAATTGCTACAAAATGGCCATACTTTTTTTTGTAGCCTGTAAACGACCCCCGGCAAGCTGAAGACAGGGCCCTATGGCGCTCATTAGGGTTGGGCTATGTCCAGCAGTGGACTACATAATATAGCCTGAAGAAGAAGAAACGACCCCCTGCAGAGCACAAGCCTTTTCTCAAAGAGAGAGTATAGGCTTAAATACCACACGTGACACCACGGATTGGGACAGTATTATCGAAGAATCGTTCGGGAAGCAATTCTTATTAAAAAAAACACAAGAATTTCAACTGAGATCCATGACTACCGCTAGTGGCATTTTTCCGAGCGCTACCCGTGCTTCGCAAGGCCCGTTAAGCCGTTGGTGCTGACTGTCATGTGATGGCAGTCGTTAAGCCATGTCAGAGGCCTTAGATCTTTGGTTGTACCCGCAACCACGCACGAGTAGCTCCGTAAACAAAAATCTTTAAAAATAGTCAAACAAGTTTATTTGCCCTAAAAGTGTATTATTCTAAAACATAAAGGTGAAATAAAGCAGTGAAAGTGACGTCAATAAAATCGTACGATAAACACAGTGATAAAAGTGATATTAATTAAACGTAATATTTCTCACAGTAAAATTTGTGTGATAGCATAGTTCCTCACATAGATGAGTGAACCTCTACAAAACAGTAAACAGTGATCAAGGAGAATAAGCGATTTGTGAGAAATAAGTAAAATAAACAAACAAAAAAAAAAGGTTCCCATACTTTTGGTACTACAGAAATACCCTCCCTATGGATCATAATTTATAACGGCCACGCGACTGTCCTTGAAACAGACCACTATTTTTGCAATTTGTTTCAAGATAGATTTGGCTGAGCCGTATAACGGACTGCCTTTCACCCAAGAGACCCAAGTTCGAATCTTAAGAAGGCGAAGTCGTCTGGTGTAAAAATTATTTTTTTTTTTTATATACGCACAGAAAAACGTAATAATGCAAAACTTTATTGAAAATATTACCTTTCGGCGCCAAAGAAATCGCTCTGACTCTGATATAAACGAGAGTTCTGTAATTAATCGCACTCTTGACGGTACCAGCAACAGTCTACCAAATATATCTGATGACGATGATGAAACTCAATACACAGTTAGAGAACTTAAATATACAATTGAAAAACTAACTTCGGAACTCAACAGTGCTCATGAAGAAATTACAGCGCTGAACCTGGAAAATAATAATTTGCGGCTAACTAATGAAGACCTAATAAAAAAGAATGAGCTATACAAAAAAGTGACAAACTCGCCATCGAAACGACAAAAAACACCTGCTCCTAAGAATTCCAAGAAAATTCACAAAGAAAAACAAACACAAACAGAAACGGAAGTTGTACAAAAAGAACAGATAGAATCAAGAGTGGAAAATACTACCAACATACATAGAATGAAGAAAAAAGAAACTGAGAAGGCTTTACCTAAGATACAAATAATAAGCAGCAATAATGTAAATAGCATCTTAAGTATTTCAGAGAATACTTTTGAAAATTTCTCCATTTGTCACAAAGTCATTCCTCAGGTCGGTGTGAAATGCCTACTATCGAACGGAATTGACAAGACACTCGAATCTTTTACCAAGAATGATTATTGCATAGTTATGATAGGCGAGACAGATTTTCAAACGACCAATAACTACTTTGAGCTGATCTTCTTTATCCGTCAAGTAGTTCAAGGACTCAATCATACCAATGTTATACTGTGTCTGCCAACATTCAAATGCACAGATTATAGCGACATGTTTAATTGGAGGATAGAGTCGTTCAATGCTTTGCTGTGCTTGGACATCTCTACGCATCAATACGCTTACATACTTGACTCAAATCTTCACTTAACATACGATTACGCTATGTTTGCAAAACACAATGGCAAGATTAATAATAACGGTATTCATACAATGATTAAAGACTTAAAACATATGATTAATGACATTAAATTGCCGACCGCAGTTCAGAACATGGAAAGCCAGACATTGATCAAGACTTCAACAAAGGATACTGAGCAGTTTTTTCGTGACTAATACTATACATGTCTTGCACCAAAATATAGCTGGATTAATAAGCAAAGCAGACTTGTTAACTTTACATCTAAATCAACTTGATGCAAAGACATTAACGATTGATGTCATATGTATTACGGAACATAACATGCAATTCGGAAGAGAAGAACTATTAGCTCTACCAGACTATCAGTTAGCATCACATTATTGTAGAGATGATAAAAATAAAGGTGGCTCATGCATATTAGTCAAGAAAAGCATAAAATATAGGAATCTGCCTGACATATCTAAATTGTCTCTTAAAGGTGTACTAGAATGCTGTGCTGTAGAGCTCACTGACTACGAAGTTATAGTAGCTTGCGTATATAGAATCCCCAAAAGTATGCAAAAAGCTGCACACCTAGAAGTTTTTTACGAGAAAATGACAGCACTACTTAATAAGATATGTATTCGAAAAAATAGGCGTGTTATCATATGTGGAGATTTTAACATAAATGTATTGGAAAATAATTGTCATACTAGAGAATTCAAAGAGTTTCTATTAGGTTACAATCTTACTTTAGCACTGTCTCAACCAACTAGACCTGAAAGTGGTACATGTTTAGACAACTTTGCCCATAATGTAAGTCGTGGATGCAAATGTGAGATACTTGATTTGGGCCTTTCTGATCACACAGCGCAATTATTAAAATGTCCCGTCAAAAAAACATGCACAATCGATTTTTGGAGAACTCAGAAAAGAGACTTTAGCAAGGAAAACTTAGAAAAATTCAGAGAACATATCAAATGTTTGTCATTCTCAGAAACATATCAATCTAATGATCCAGACAAATCATATGGTAGTTTTTTGGAATCCTTTCTTCTTATATACAACCTAAGTTTTCCGTATATATGCGTAAAAATAAATATTAGGAAAAAACTGAAATGGATGTCAAAAGGAATCAAGCTATGCAGCAGGCGACAAAGACAACTTCTGTGGCAGTGGCGCTCAAATCCAACAGCAGACAATAAACAATTATTCAAAAATTACTCTAAACGGCTTAAACGGATCATAAAGTTGACACAGAAGGCACAAAACAATCACGTTATCAAGAATTCAACTAATAAATCTAAAAGTGCTTGGAATATAATAAATAATTGTAAACAATCACTTCCAAATGAGCCTATCTCAAAATTAAATGTAGATGACAATGAAATAACTGACCCTTTAAAAATTGCAGAAGCTTTCAATAATTTTTTCATTGACCAAATCAAACCAACAAATCCTAATTTAGATACCTGTATAAAAATTAACAGTCAAAGTCAATCTATTTTCATTAAACCTGCGACTTCAGACAGCATAACGAAAATTATAAGATCTCTAAAAAATAAGAACAGTGTTGGATACGATGGTATACATACAAAGGTATTAAAATATGTCAGTGATATTCTAGCTCACCCACTTAGCCATGTAGTGAACGCTTGTATAGAGTCCGGTAAATACCCAGAAAGGCTTAAGCCAATAATTATAAAACCTCTTTTTAAAAAACAGGACAAAAAATTAATGAAATTTTATCGACCAGTAGCCCTAGTATCTGTTATCTCAAAAATTTTTGAAAAGTATATTTATCACATGATTTTGACTTACCTGGAAAAATACGGTATACTGACAGAGAAACAGAAAGGTTTCCGTAAGGGCAAATCGATCAACATGGCGGTTTACGAATTCTTACAGCACATAACTACAAGTGTTGATAAAAGAAAACCAATCGTTGCGCTTTATATGGACATGACGAAAGCTTTTGACTATGTAGATCATAAGTTACTCATTGGAAAACTACAGGCCTATGGTATAAGAGGAAACGTACTAAATTTAATCGAGTCATATTTGAGTAATAGGACACAATCAACAGAAATATCTAAAATATGCACTAAAAGTAAGCGCGAATCAAAATATCTGTCAAACGCAAGGCTTGTAAAATATGGCGTACCACAAGGTAGTGTTTTAGGACCGCTCCTCTTTATCATTTACATAAATGACCTCCCAAAAAATGTATCACATCCTATGACATTATTCGCTGATGATAGTACTTTAGCAATAAAATGTAATGAATTTGACGATAACGAAAAGAAAATTAATGACGCTTTAAAAGAAATTATAATCTGGATGAATAAAAATAATTTAATAGTTAATTTAGAAAAGACATACTTGATGAATTTTTATCAAAATGTATCAAAATTGGACAATTTAAATATTCAATACAATGGAACCAAAATAGACGAGGTTAAATCTACAAAATTTCTAGGTCTCACTGTAGACAGTAAATTGAATTGGAAAAAACATACAAAGATAGTGAGTGAAAAACTATGTAAATATGCCTATTTATTGTCCAAATTATCAAACATCCTAAGCGAGGACAATTGTCTCACAGCCTACCATGGCTTTGTCGCATCCACACTACGCTATGGGTTAATTTTTTGGGGAAATTCTACGGACAGGGAAATTATTTTTAAGGCACAGAAACGTTGCATTAGAGCAATGTGTAAACTTAAAACCATTGATAGTTGCAAACCTTTTTTTAAGAAACTCAACCTACTTACTTTGCCATCGCTTTATATTTTTGAGATAGCAGTCTTTGTAAAGACAAATCCGAAATATTTTGTTGCGATCTCCACAGTACGTGACAAAGGTCTTCGCACGCAATATCGCCACCGGCTGGTTTTACCACAATGTAGGACGGCTTTGATGAGAAAAGGCGTTTTATTTATGGCCCCAAAAATATACAATAAAGTGCCAAACGATATTAAGGACATGCATTTAAATTTATTTAAAAGTAGATTATTTAAGTTATTGGTTGATAAATGTTATTACAGAATTATTGATTTTTTAGAGGATAAAACAATTTAATGTGTAATTTAATTTTTATTGATATTTAATTACAATAATTATACAATTTTATTTTGACATAGAAATACTTAATTGATGACATTTAATTTAAATAATTTTATAATTTAATTTTGACATAGAAACATTAATATAATTATTGCATGCTTGCACAAATATTCATACGCCCAGATGGGCAGCACATGGAATGCACTGAAACTGTATAGTAAAGAACTATTTTAAATACCCATGTTCATGAATAAACGATACTTTACTTCTTTACTTTACTTTACTTTATAACTTCTGACAGTAAGACCCGCCACTGCCTTACAATCCTCCACCAACCCGGACTTCGCCCCCGAGGTGGAGTATGGCCTAACTTTTCTGGGTTGCAGGAAGAGACCCGTGCCCCAGCAGTGGAGACATACAAGCGTTGATATCGAATATCGAAATGTCTGAAACCCATGAATCCACAGATCCAAGAATGAATAAGTACTTACGCGTAGTGCGGGTTGCTCGGGAACGAAGGAGTAAGCCTTAGCACTGCTCGGAACGCCATCGTGTTGTTATCTTCACTGTTGTTGAGACGCAAATGACCTGTTGAGCAAGGAAATTAAATCAGAGGCTGGGCGCATACGTACGTTTTCTGAATGCGGAATTTAGACTCGGAATTCCGTGAGATTAGCGCAAACGTTCGTTTTCCTTCTTTCGGAAAGTATCCACGTCAGTACAGACAGTGATAGCGTGGCGAACGCACGACCATGCAGGACGACGATTTATTAGCAATTGTATTTCTGTTATTAGTATATAAATAAAAGAAACGTCATCGGTGTTGGATAGTATTTGGATAATACCCCACAGGCAGGGGTATTTTTCAACCGCCAATATTAATGTTTCTACTTCACACATTATCGTGTTGCGAATTTATGCGTAACCAATACAGAGAATAAGTCCGATGCGCGCGGCGCGGGCGCGAAACTGAATAGAAATTTCCGAACGTGTGCGCCGGTACAAACAAAATGTATGCAAGCGCTGCGTTCCGCATGACGTCATTAGGGTTTTTCGAGTAGGTTTCTCCGTACGCGCCGGCTTGCACATGAAACTTACGTGAGGAATTTCGTTCGAAAAAAAAAGGGAAATTGTGCATCAGTTAATGTATTTAGTTCTACCGATTCCATGCATTCAGATGTCCGAATACGTAAATCGAATTCGGAAATGGAATGCGGAAAACGTATGTATGCGGCCAGTCTTATAGCATACGGGTAAAGTGTAGGTACCTATGTGAGTGTATAGCTGTATATGTATACTCAGCTAAAATTGCGGTCCCTGGGCTTTGTTTAGTTTTTGCCGACCTTCAAAAACCATTTGCTTTATGAGCGAACACTGTTCGGGGGCATCTTGACGTTTCAAGGAAAAGCAAAATGGTTATTCATATTCATTCATTCTTTTAGGCCATATGTGGGTGTGCCACATAAGCTTAAAAAGGCCGTATCTCAGGATTAAAGGTAAATCGATTTCCGCCTAAAACAGGCGTGTTCAGCGAAAACCGATTAAAGTCCTATTATATTTAAACTAGATTCTAGGCTGTATGTTCTAAACTTTGTTACCGCACATATTAAGATTCCTCACGTTTACTTTTTGAAAAAAACGTATTCTCTAACAACTAAACAAGAATTGATTTATATTAGCCTTGGGTAACTCAAGAGCCAGATATGAGTGGACACACAACTCCCTCTCCGTCAAGTGTGTCCCATTCATATCCCAGAGATGTCAACTATATCTGGCTCCCTCACACACTCTCAACTCAGTACGGTAGTCATCTCCTACTACTTTATCCAGCTCAAACACAATGCGCGAGAGCGAGATCAACATCGTCTAACATCGGTTACATTCGGCCGCATTTCTCGTCGTAACCAACGAGCGATGAGAGAAAGTTCAACAAAAAAAACGTGTGATCAGTTGTGTCTCTTGTTTCCACACGCACTTAGTTGATTGGACGTCGTATGAGCTAGGACACAAGTGGTGAGTGAGATATGATAGAGATATAGTGTGTCTCGGTGAGCAATGATATGAGATATAACAACTCCCTCTAAGGCTAAGGACACACTTTGCCCAAGTCTAATTTATATTCCAATGGTGGCGCTTGTTCGCTCCCTTAAGTAGGTGTGATCGTTGCAAAGACGAACCGTTTTATAAGACCGTTTTGTGTTCCGCGACGATAGGACCGTTTTACGTTTCATTCTAAAGCAGTGCCAGCGACTCTAAAGCAGTGCCAGCGTTTGTTCGTCGCGAGACCAGTCCTTAGATTGTTGGACGCGGATATGTCCTTTAGTGCTATATTAATAGAGCCTAGAACGTAATGAGATCATTGCGACGTCGTCGTCGGCTCCTTGCTCGTTCCGTTCGTTTTGGTCTGTGATACAATAAAGTAATCTTTATGTCTATGAGTATACAGTCGAATATCGTGTAAAACCACTATTTTTTTCCGATGTTTCGTGATTTCGTCTCGTTCGCACTCGTTTGACCGTCCTCTGCGCCTTGCTCGTTCGCATACAATGAAACCAGTTGCGAACGAGGACCGTTTCGAGGACCTGTTTTCGTTCCAGAAAAAACGGTTGCGTTTCGTCGTCGAAAAATCGGACAACGACCCACTCCTACCCTTAAGCGGCTTTATTATATCATTATACGCAAAGATGTTAAGAGATCTCTGCGTCGAAAAATTCAATTATTTTATAATAAAACAGTGAATAATCAACTTTTAATCCGTAGTATAAGTATACTTGACTCAGACACAAACATACCGCGATGTAGATTACGATAGCGCAACCTAGTGATGAAGTTAGTGAACTAAGTTTTTCACATAAGTATTTAATTTCTTTGCATAATATAACTTAGATATTCTTGTGCAGGACATTAAACACGTATAAGGGCATACAGTCTTATTTATAGCTAATAAATAAAGTCATGCAGGTTCTTTTTAGTGTTGCTTCAGTGACTTTAAATAAGTAAATATTTTACAGATTTTCAGATACAACTAAAGTCTAACGGCAATGATCGATATTTGTTTCAAATCACTAGAATATTTAAAATAAAGGTCTCCTCTTTTGATTTCCACTCCTCCTTGTCCCTGGCTAACTCTTTTCAACCAGACAAATAAGTATTTGGTTAGGTCGTCACACCATCTTCTTATAATAATGTTTAATCTCCAATTATATATTTGTAAAGAATATGTTTTTCTTTAGGTTTAGCAGAGCGCACTCCGCAAACGCGCCCTTTGCGTGATTTATAGATTTATAAGTGATTTTTAGGTTATGTTAGGTAGTAAGAGTCTTCGTAAACGCGTTCTGTCATCTTATATGAAACGTGAAAAATGTGGAATAATAAACAGAAAGGGGACAATAAACATTAATGTCGTTTCTTTGATTACATGTCAGTAAATAGCTCGGTTTATTGTGTGTAATTTAGTAGTATTTTTCTTATAGTAACCGGAAAATAAAATTTTGCTTACAGAGCAACACAACTTGTTAATTCTTCTAAAAATATAAAGAAATAGTCTTACATATTTTTTTTCAATACACAGTTCATTCATTTAAGTCCGATAATGGCCATTTTTACTAGTTATAGCCATTGGATAGCCGCTATTGTGTACATTAAAGTATATTATATCTATAATATAAAAATTAATCGATGAATGTGTTGGCAAGCGCAAATCTCGAGAGCAGCTGAACCGACATCGCTAATTCTTTTTTTAGAATATTCCTAAAAATACGAGGTTGGTTCTTACGGACAGAAAAAAAAATAAAGAATCGACTGTTAGGCGGTACGAAGTTCACTGGGTCAGCTAGTTAATAATAAACAAGGCTTCTGTTCAGCAGAAGTACGCCTAGAGAATTTTCACTTCAAAAATAAGAATACAAAGGACTCAAGAAAATGAGGTAAAAATGAAATTTCCTCGCCGCCTTCAGACCTGATAGTGAAGGTAGTGCCTTTGGTGGTGACACTTCAGCAAATATAATTCAATAGATAGAATTTTATAATAAAAATAACTTTCACACAGCACAATCACTTGACCTGGTTCCAAACTAGTACTACCTATATCATATGTATGGTATGGATGTATGGTAACCAGGCAAGGACATCACAAACATGAAAACACACACAGACTGACGCCAATTGCACGGCGGTCCCCAGTGGGAATCGAACCCACGACATCTGTCTTGGTATATATATATATGGTTTTTATGGACATATTACACAGATTTCGTTAGCCTTATACTAAGTGCAACTAAATGACTTGTGTCACAAGTGCTAACTCGATGATACAATAATCACATCCAAGACCCGAGACAAACTAGAAAATTTCCTTTCCTAGTTTGACCCGACCGGGGATCGAACCCGAGATCTTCGGTTTCACAGTGAGTGTGCCAAACCGCTGCGCCATAATACAATACTTTAATAAAATAGAATACTTTCATTCTCACTTGCCGTGAGAATCTTTGCGCTTCGCAAGGCACGTTAAGCCATTGGTGCCGGCTGTCATGTAATGGCAGTGGTTATGATATTGCCGGCTTGATAACTTCTGACAGTATGGCCTGCCACTGGCTTACAATCCTCCATCAACCCGCAGTGGGGACATCGGTGGTTGCTACTGATTCTACGTGAAATACACAATCTTTATATAAAAACTTCGTAAAATCCAATAAACAATTTACAAACAACGGCGGAGGAATACATTTCGCGCGTCTTTTTTTTCACGAACTTTTTTTTTATTTGGCTCGCGCGCGGTATATTATTATAATACGGCCAGTTACTTGTTTTTGCAATATTCGAGATTGATCTCTTTGGTGATTGTACCTTTTACTAGAGATATCCACATTCCAAATTCAAATCACTTTTACTTGAAAGGGGTCAAAGAGCTATTATTTATAATTATATTTGGCCCTTATTGCGAGGACTTAAGTTGCTTGTTCTTAAGTTTCGTTGCTCGTCTTGTTCGGCCAATAGGAAGTCATAGAAAATCCAAATCAGAGTTTGGATTTTGTCTTTCAATTCTGCTCATTACAGTCTTTGAAACTGTACCCAGAGACGTAACTGAAATTGAGAACTATAAGTTCCAAAGTTTATGGCAGGAAAGACGTTACTGAGGTTAGACGAGCGTTTGCAAGGCGCAACAAACGAACCAAGTTTGGCAGAGTCTGACATGCGCAAACGAAATCGAAGAGTAAAAAAACTGATCAATTTAATAAAAAACAAAAGTCACTTTCTACAATAATTTATTATTCCAGTTACCTGTAAAAGGTACTGCGAGCATGTAGTACCTAATATTTTATATCTATCAATTGTAGCCATGAATTAATTATTACTCTGCTGGCACGGATGCTTGTATCGTATATTTTCATCTATATTTAAATGTAAGAACGAATTTGCAACCGGGGTGGCAAGGAATGGCCGGTTACGGAGAAGAGTGGAGAGCTAAAGAGGAGACTTTTCTGCTCAGCTTCTTCTTCAGGCTATATTATATAGTCCACTACTGGACAGGCTAGATAACTTCTTACAGTAAGGCCCGCCACTGTCTTACAATGCTCCACCAACCCGGACTTGGTCCCTATGGTAGAATATGGTCTAACCTTCCTGCGGTGTAGGAAGAGACCCGTTCCGCAGCAGTGGGATTATAAAAAGGGTTGATATCGATCGATATAAAGTTTGTGATGTTACTTCCTCTGATTTTCCGCAATTACAGCGAGCAATTTCATATTCACGGTCGAGCTTTAATAACATGTTCGCCGACTACGGCGTAGTAGCGTAGAGGCGTGATTCAAAGTTTATTAATAGGGAACATGCTTACTAAGTTAAATTGGAATGACATTGTGTCTTCACCAATAGAAAATATAGAAAACCGGTCAAGTGCTTGTCGGGCCACGCGCATTGTAGGGTTCTGTAGATGCCAGTCAAAATATTTTATGAGAATCTTCTTTTTATATAGCCTTTAAACGGCTCACTACAGGGCACAGGCTTTCTCTCAGAGAGAGAGAGTGGGCTTAATTACCACGCGTGCCCATCGAAGATTGACAATTGCAAGTGCTGAGGTATTTGTACACCTCAGACACTTAGAGTTCTCCAAGATGTTTTCCTTCACCGTTAGCGAGTGGTATTGCTAATGTAACTTCACAAATTTAAATGTAAATTTTAGTGTAAATAGTATGCTTAGAAAACAAAGTCATTGGTACATACCCGCACGGGGTATAGACCCTGAGTCCCTTGCTTCCGAGTCCATCGTTCTACCCACTGGGTTACCACCGCTATACGAATCTAGAAGGTATTTAATAATAACTTCCACACACTGCAATCGCATATCCTGGTCCCAAATTAGGATACCCTGTGCTAAGGTAATTAGGCAAAAACTTCACAAACATGTAAATACACCCAGACAAAGTCTGACAACGTCTTGACACCCAGACAAGGTCTGGGTGGGAATCAAACCCACAACCTACGGCATGTTTTCTATTGATGTTAGGAATTAGGATTGACTTTACTTGCTTTAAAACAGCGAACAACCGATGATTGCCGAGTGACGTCATAATTGGAGTCCGACTTATAATTATATTGTATAACAAGCTGACCCAGCGAACTTAGACCGCGTATCGGTCGATTCTTATTTTTTTTTTCTCTCCGTAAGAACCATCCTCGTATTTCAAGAAATATTCTAAAAAAAGAATTACCAATATCGGTTCAGCTGCTCTCGAGATTTGCGCTTATAGTGTGGCCATTAGTGCTGTGCACTCCCTGAGGTATGCGCGCGGCGAGACGGGGGGGAGAATCGGCTGCTGCGCTCTGTCAGTGCGCCGTCAACGCTCTTTTTTCTTCGCCTCACACCTCACCGCACATACCTCAGGGAGTGCACAGAAGTCGAAGAAAAAAGCTACCATTCGGTTAATTACCATGATAAATTATCTTTTAACGCGGGCTGTCTAATGAGATAAAGCATTTTTTTGTCTACGTGAAGCTTGTACCAGATTAGCGAGAGTTGGGGCGTAATTAAGAGTATATTCTTGATTTGTTTGCGTTCAGATGGTCTACTTCACTTGTTTCACTATAGATCACACGATATTACATTAGTTAGGTACATTATCAATACGACACCCGGTGACCCAATTCTCACTTCATTAGCAAATAAGTCTACGTATAAAGTCGAGCAACAAACAAAATCTCTATTCTTAACGCCTTGAATTCGAATGAGAAAATAAATGCCTAATGCCTCTGTCGAGTTATCTCATCTTATTTTTATTCAACAAATGTCTAAGCACCCGTAAGTAGATCCGGACTAAAATTCTAAAATGTCTAAGCCTTCGAATATTTTCCGTCTACGCTTTCAATTCGCAAGGACGAGAATCAGCTCCCTGGTTGGAATCATCATACAAAATTATTGTACCCGCAATAACACTTATAACGTAAAAGAACGCAAAACTTGAAAACCAATTATTTTGTGTCTATAATATTTTTTTTTGGTAGTAGCAATACCACAACGCTAACGGTGAAAGTAAAACCACGTGAGGAGTTTCTGAAAGTATCAAATTAATTATAGACACAAATAAATGGTTTTCAAGTTTTGCGTATTGACTAGTCTTTCCTGTGGGCTAGCCAGCGTAAGCTGTTAATGTGGTTTAGATAAATGCATAACTTACCAGCGTGTGAGATAGCAGTGATATGCCGTCAATGGCCACAACGCTGTATATCTATCTATTAAGTATCTTCCCATTCAGGACGGTCTGAATGAGCAAGATAATTAACCCAATTCAGACAATTATTCTCTATTTAAATCAGTATCGCGCTCAGACAGATAAATAACATGGTCTTATAAGTAACCTGTAACTAGCTAAGCAAGTAACTTCCGCAAACTTGCGCATTCAGGACAGTAGCTGATGCACTTTGGGTAAGATATTTACATAGGTTAAATAGCTGCAAGCCTTACCAGCGTGTAAGGTAGCAGCACTGCTGAGGTCGTATATCTCGTCGTCAATGGCAACAAACGCTGTACATATCTGTTAAGTAACCTTTGTAGTAAATAACTTCGCATTCAGGACGGTCAGTATCTTAAACCAATAGGTTCAGTATCTTAAGCATTCAGACAATTATTATCTATATCAGTACCCCGTTTAGACAGGTAAGTAAATTGCATAGCCAGGTAAGTAAATTCTGCGAACTTGCGCATTCAGGACAGTAATTTATGCATTTAGAGTAAGCCCCTTTCACAGTTTGAGTAAATAGCTGCAAGATTACACTATTTTTATTTTTAATGCATCACTAACCCGTGCTAAGGAACAAATTTAAAAACCTATTTAAATTATTTTATTGGATAGCCAGAGGTTGCGGGTTCGAATCCCGGCATGGGTGAAATTTTTAGCCTCTAAATAGGTTTTTAAATAGCTGCAAGCCTTACCAGCGTGTGTGATAGCAGCGCTGCTAGGGTCGTATATCTCGTCGTCAACCGCCACCACGCTGTACTCTCCGTCCTGGAGCAACCCTCGCCGCTGCAGTACGTTCACAAAGTCAACCAGCGCTATGTGCTCGCCGAGGAAGACGTACACTGTCGGGAAAGGTTTTATCATCATTATCATAATAACCAGCCGGTAATGGACGTGCCAGGTGGACATACGCCGACTAAATAGGGGATGTATTAGCAAAGGGTAAGATAAAAGTATCCAGAACCGGCGTGCGTGCTTCATGCACGCACGCCGGTTCTGGATACTTTTATCGACTTATGAACGTTGATGAAGCGAAGGTGATCTGTCAGGATCGTGGCAAGTGGCAGTCTCTGGTCTCTGCCTACCCCCTCTGGGATACAGACGTGAGGTTATGTTTTTATGTGTTATGTCAGCCGATTTCAGTCCACTGCTGGACATAGGCCTCTCAAAAGACACCCCACTGAGCCCGATCTTCGGCTCTTCGGAAAGTTTACTGATTAACAACGTGCGGAAACAAATCATGTCCGTTCAAGATAGGCCAATAGTTTTGCTAACTTATTGCATGGAAGGACTGTAAAATTTTAACCGTTGGAAATAAAAAAAAAACTACGTAAGGAGTTTGAATTCCGTAGGTACACAGCTGTAAAATACATTTTTTCGCAACTGTAAAATAGTCGTTCAGTACACGTGCGGAATCGTCATTGCAACTTGTTTCGACTGTCAACCCTCGCCTTCGGCGAGGGTTGACAGTCGAAAATTTGTCGGAACTCTTTGCAATGACAGCCTTTCCGCACTTGTAATGAAATATACTATTTATTAAATAGGGAACGTATATTACCAACGAAAATTTATGAGAATTTACAAACAAATTAATTTAGTCAATCTTTGGATTGCTGTGACAAGGGATCGTGGCCATTGATATTTAAAATTAATTTCCGTTCGATAAATCTATCTGTAGCTCACAAAAGGATTCTTGACAGGCAGACGGATGGTCGGATAACAAATAATCCGGAGAGTTTCGTCATTTCTCTTTGATTTACAGGGCCCTAATTACTATCCCTTCAATATTAACCCTTGTATGTCCCCACTGCTGGAGCACAGGTGTCTTTCTTCATCGCAGAAAGTTTAGGCCATACTCCACCACGGGAGCCAAGTCCGGGTTGGTGGAGGATTGTACAGTGGCGGGCCTTACTGTCAAAAGTTATCGAGCCACCCATAAGGCCTCTGACATGGCTTAACGACTGTCATTACATAACAGTCGGCATCAATGGCTTAACGTACCTTAAGTACCTTACCCGTGCTCCAGCAGTGGGGATATACAAGGGTAGATATCGATTATCGATTCGTTTATCGAAGGAGGAAAGAAGTACTAAAATTTTATTTTCACCGACGGTATTCATATCAAATGTTTTAATTAGAACCAATTAAAACATTTGATTTAATCGATCAAAATCTTTTTGGATCATTTTTATTTAGATTAATGTTACCGCCCAAGACTTTTATAATTCTTTGGAACCAAAACTTACTACACAGAATATTCTATTTTTTTTTTCTGTGTCTAAGTTCAGTTCTATCCATCTATCTGCACAGCCCCTGATATACGCCCATTGTTAGGTACAGGTCTCTTCATCGTCAAGACAAATTCAGCGGTCAGAATCATTCTTTGACTGCCTTCGTCCACTGTCTATAATCTTCAATCTATTTAAGTTCAGTCAATCTGAATCTATCGGATGAAAGTGATTCTGGACTTGACAGGAATGTTCCCGCAACGGGCTGATTCCTAGGACTGACCTCTAGTTTTCCGGTATGTCTCCTCGACGATGGCTTCCATCTTGGAGACCTTTTTCGGCAGATAGTCGCCGAAATGCTCCTCCTTTGTTACCGTCATGCCGTTGCTCTCGGCCAGCGTCTGCGTGAACGAAAATTAACCTTATTGCCACGGACACTAACTCTATTTTAATTATTACAAAATAGATTTGCACTGTGAAACACTCAAAACGATTAGTATCGGTAGCGCCAAAACGGATGGTAGCTTTTACACAATTAGGAGTCGTGTACCATGTACCAATGAATCCCGGCATGTATCAATGGCTTTGTTTTCTACGTTATGTATATTTGCGAAGTAATAGTAGCAATACCACCCGCTAACTGTGAAGGAAAACATCGTGAGCAAATTCTAGTGTCATACGTCAGGGTTTGCTACGTGCAATGAGACTAAGCTATGAGACTAAGTGCACAAATAGCGTAGATTACAGGAACCGGGAATTAAACAGGTTAGTATAAGTTTAGGCGTACTTTAATCGCTTCCATCTGTTGGTGGGCCGGCTGCCCACCTGCTGGTATGCTGGTATCCTCGTCCCCTAACGCAAAATTGTCTCTAGGGAACGCCCGCAGTAGTGCCACCACTGACTTTCTGCGGCGGAGTTAGCGGACGCGTATACTTCGAGCCCTGCGCCCATCGCTTAGTTTAGACAGTTTAGGCTTACCTCAATCGCTTCCATCTGCTGATGTGCGGCGGCCGGCGAGTCTCCGGCCACCAATGCGAATTTGTCCCATTGAAAAGCCCACACCAGGGCCACTACTGACTATCTGACTTTGTACGCCGGGGCCAGTGTAGACGCAAAGGTTGCTCCGACCTCGCGCCTATTGCCGCCAGTTGTTTCGGTCAGTTTAGGCGTACTTTAATTGCTTCCATCTGTTGGTGTGCGGCTGCCGGAATGCCTCCAGCTACCAGTAAGAACTTGATCCCGTAGAACGCCTCCAGCAGCGCCTCCACTGACTTGCGGACTTCGTATGCCACAGACAGTGAACGAGCAAAGATTGCTTCGAATCCCGCACCTCTCGCCGCCGCGCCGGTTAGTTTAGACAGTTTAATCTCAGTTTAGGATTACCTTAATCGCATCCATCTGCTGGCGCGCGGCTGCCGGCACGTCCCCGGCCACCAGTGCGAACTTGTCCCAATGAAAGGCCCGCAGCAGGGCCACCACTGACTTGCTGACTTTGTACGCCGGGGGCAGTGTACGCGCAAATGTTGCGCCGAGCCCCGCACCCCCCTCGCCGCGAGCGTCTGCGCATTTCTGGTGAAAGAAAGCAGTAGTTACAAAATACAGTAAGTGTGTTTATTAGTAAGTTTTACGTGACCTCAATTCAAAAGGTAAGTAAAACCGATGGAATTGAGTGGTAATTGCGCTCGCAATTCGTTAGCTCACTTTTGTAGGAATAAAATCATTGAAAGTTATTGTTAATATCTGAAACTGTAAGCGCTTAGCTAGTGCTTCTTTTGTGCGTCTGTGGAATGATCTTCCGGTATCAATAAGGCGCTCCCCTTCGTCAGCGGTCTTTAAAAGCAAGGTTGAGGAGTTTAATCTGTCCCTGCAAGTTTAGTATTCGTGCATTATCCTTTTCATTTTGTCTTTTCCGTATGTCTAAATATAGGTACCTACACAATGTTGTATTTATTTCCTCATTGCGTAGATTGTTACTATAACGTATTTATGTAAGTTTATAATAACTATGCATGTAACTATTTATGTAGGTGTATTGGTATTTATATAAGTAGTGTATTCATATATTCATATTTGCACCGACTACCCGTCTCTTATTTCCTTCAGCAACTCTCCGTCATAAGGTTGTCTGGAAAAAATTGCTTTTAGCAATAAGGCCACCAATTGTACTTTGTATCTTTGCATGTTTTATAATATCTTGTCTAACTTTCTAATTAAAAAGGAACGAAACTGACACTGACGTCAAGGCTGTATAAGAAGGTTGAACAAACCTTCATGGTTACACTATTTTTTATTTTTAATGCACTAACCCGTGCTAAGGAACAAATTTAAAAAACCTATTTAGAGGCTAAAAATTTCACCCATGCCGGGAGGAAAAAAAAAAAAAAATTTTAGCCTCTAAATAGGTTTTTAAATTTGTTCCTTAGCACGGGTTAGTGCATTAAAAATAAAAATAGTGTAATCATGTGGGTACAGTGATATCGTTCCGATGTTAAACCTAACTGCAAAGTAGGTAGTCGGGGCTGTAAGTAATGCAATTTGCTTAAGTCAGATGTCGCTGCCTGTACGTAATACAGTGAATATTGTGAAGAGGTTCGAAATTTCACTGATGCCGTGGGTCGCCCATTGGCTCAATTGGTAGAGCGCTGGTACGGATAGCCAGAGGTTGCGGGTTCGAATCCCGGCATGGGTGAAATTTTTAGCCTCTAAATAGGTTTTTAAATTTGTTCCTTAGCACGGGTTAGTGCATTAAAAATAAAAATAGTGTAATACAATGTTTTTTCAGCAAATACCTAATTTCTCTTCAAACAAACGGTTCTGATAATATTTTGCGGTCCACTCATTAAAATGCGAGTCAGAAAAACCTTTCAGGTTTGAACAATCCGGGCTCTGTAAGGAACGTTTGATTTGCAAAAGATAAAAGAAAATGAATTTTACGCTCTTCAATTTCGCTCTAACAACCGACCACGGTGATCTACTTCCAAAATAGACATAATAATATTCTTTACTGTACACACCAGAAAACAATTACAGAGACAACAGTTACAAAAAGAAGAGGACGGCCTCGGTAGCACAGCGGTTTGGCACGCTGACTGTGCAACCGAAGGTCTCGGGTTCGATCCCCGGCCGGGTAAGACTAGGGAACGAACTTTTCCAGTTTCTCTCGGGTCTTGGATGTTATCTATGTATTTATTGTATTAAATATATCGTCGAGTTAGCACCTATAACACAAGTCATTTAGTTGTACTTAGTATAGGGCTAACGAGATCTGTGTCATATGTCCATGAATATTTATTTATTTATTTATTTATTTATTTATTTATTTATTTATTTATTTATTTATTTATTTATTTATTTATTTATTTATTTATTTATTTATTTATTTGTTTGTTTGTTTGTTTGTTTGTTTGTTTGTTTGTTTGTTTATTTATTTATTATTAATTAGCGGCCTTATTGCTGATAGCTGATGATACAATATTGCTGATGTTCAATACTCAATACTTTATTGCATTCCACAAGTTTCAAGGTTGTTACATTATAACTTAACAGTTATTTGATTGGACCCTGTAGGGCGCGCAACATTTTAAAGTGCTATATAAAAGTATGCATTGCATTAACTTAAATTTTATTTGATTAATTATCATACAATTTTAGTTAATTATATTTATAATGTTACATTTATACAATTATTTATCTCGTTTCATCTATACTATCTTCTAAATATTCTTCTATAGTATGATAACATTTTGAAATCAGTATTTTCCTTTAAATCTTGTTATGTTATGATAAAGCTGCTGAATACATTTTGAGAAGATAATACAATTGCTGAATACCTTATTGCTGATGATAATTGGCGAAATTGATTGTACAATTGGCGATTGACTGCCTCGTTGGCCTAGCGGTGTCACATCTGATTGCCATGTCGGAGATCGTGGGTTCGACTCAGTTAGTCACTTTTTCAACTCGGCTTTTTTTATAGTTCTGCGAAATGCGCTGTCAGTTTTAGAAAGACGATGTAGCCTTCTAAAACTAGTTAACGATATTTCTATTAAGCAGGTAAAAACCCCTTCGTTCTACGGAGCCCTAAAATGCGAGAGACCTGACACTCTTTTGGCCGTTATTTTTTTTTTCCACAAAACAAAGTAGATTTTGAATTGGACACCTAATGTAACTGGTCAAAAATCTAAATCAATAAGTGGCAGTTTTTATGCTGATTTAAATAAAATAAATATTTCGCTTTTAAAATAAAATATCACATAATAATCAACAATACATATATATATATATTATACGTATTGTTGTTTTTTTTTTAATTATTCATTTATTTGCCTTTTAGTAGGTACATACATTCTCTTTGAATTAAGTTTGAATAGCAGGATACGCAATAGTCTTATTAGAGAATGTTGTTGAATGGAATGTAGTGACTAGAATGAGAAAGGAATGTTGCGTGGGTTTGGACATGTCCTCTCCTCATGTCCAAACCAACGCAACATTCGAAGATGAAGGAAGAAAAATTGACGAAACAAATATTATATATATTGCGAATGTGAGTGAGAAGGGCTGGTTAAGGTCCCAGGCGGACATACATCGACCAAATAGGGGATAGCAAAGCGAAAGATAAAATTTACTCGGAACCGGTGTGCGTGCATGCAACAACTTATGAACGTAGATGAAGCGAAGGTGATCTGTCAGGTTCGTGGCAAGTGGCGGTCCCTGGTCTCTGCCTACCCCTCTGGGATACAGGCGTGAGGTTATGTATGGATGTTGTTTAGCATATAAGTGTGATTTTAGGAGCACTGTACTTGACAGCTGTCAGATGAGTTGGAACATTGACCTCTTGTTTTGTTTCTTGTGAAACGTGGGATTTCATAAAAAAGTGTGGCAATTAGATTATTAGATTAATTAGATAGCCGGGATCGTCGTGTGAAGTGTGAAATAAGTTCAGGGACGGTTCCCAGTATTTACAGTGTTGTTGTTGGGCGACGGATCGCCCAAAACAGTGAATATATTTTGGTGAAAAACGCGGTGCAGTGAAAGTGCACTGCAGGTAGGTAGCTTTCTGGGGAAAGAGCTCTTGGGGATAGACGGGGAAGTCTAGGGATCCCCAAACCTCAGTGCACCCATCCCGAACTGCGCCGGCTGCCAAGTCGAGAGGCGTTGACGCGGACAGACTTTGTAAGTGTCTTTTTTTCTAATTAGTTTTTAGTGTTAGTTTTTAAGTGGGTCTTTACCCAACATAATTATATATGTTAATTACGCAATTAATAAACTGTCCCTTACCAGGCTATGTGTATGACTTACATAGGAGATCAGAGGGAGGTTCCAAGCGGCTGCCAGCTTGGCTTCCGTGTGGCACGTGCGGTCTGGGCCGAAGAACGCTGCCACTCCCAGGTCGCGCATCTGCGTCATCACCCTGTTGGTGAAATAGGGGTTTTGTCAATAGTTCGATATCAACTGTTGTAGGTCCCCACTGCTGGGCATGGATCTCTTCTTGCATCGCAGGAAGGTTATCCACCACGGAGGCCAAGTCCGGGTTGGTGGAGGACTGTAAGACAGCGGCAAGTCTTACTGTAAGAAGTTATCAAGCCGCCCATAAGGCCTTTGACATGGCTTAACGACTGCCATTATATGACAGCCGGCACCAACTTGCAAAGCACGGAAGCGCTCGGAAAAAATGCCAATAGTTAGTTTGTTTACAACTCAGTCAGATACTAAAAAGAGTGGTTACATCACACATACACACATACATACACGAACAGACGCGTACACACACATTCACACGCACTCACTATGGCTAGCCACTACCAGCGCGCCTCTTGCCCTCAATTTTGTGATAACTTAAAGAAAGTGTACCTGATGATGATGAGGATGTTAGGTTTTTTTTATGCATGCAGGATGAAAGGAGGGGGAAGGGGTGCATGTAAGGAGCCTCAACGACGTACTCAATAAGTGCGCACGTCTAGCGCACCCTGGGCAATAACAGCGAGTCCCTTACGCGGATTGGCAAATCCTTTCACCACGATGGCTCGCCATCGACACGCTGAGAATAAGACTTTTTGAATATCTTTGCTGTTTGGTGTCGGCCTAGAGAATAAATAGCACCAAACCAATTCTGCCCGCGGGTGTCGTAAAAGGTGACCGAGGGACACAAACCGGGGGGTGGGCAGCAGCGCCCCCTGTGCCGTCATTGAGGGGTTATGCCCATTATCCCCACGCTAGGTATCCGGGTTGGGGATCGAAGTTTGGTGGAATTGTACTGCAGGGGGCGCTGCTGCCCACCCCCCGGTTTGTGCCCCTTAGTCGCCTTTTACGGCACCCCGCGGGAAAAATTGGGTTGGTGCTATTCTCTAGGCCGACACCACACGGCACTTTGTTTAATTTGTCTTTATTAATCTGTATTTAGATTTCAGTTTGTTGAGCTTTACACGCATGATGCGGCAACCTATAAGTGGCCGAGCAATTCCTATGTTATGAGTGCTTTTTATCTTCTCTGTGAATGTATTGTTGCATCATTTCATTCATTTCATTCATTTCATTCATTTCATTCATTTCATTCATTTCATTCATTTCATTCATTTCATTCATTTCATTCATTTCATTCATTTCATTCATTTCATTCATTTCATTCATTTCATTCATTTCATTCATTTCATTCATTTCATTCATTTCATTCATTTCATTCATTTCATTCATTTCATTCATTTCATTCATTTCATTCATTTCATTCATTTCATTCATTTCATTCATTTCATTCATTTCATTCATTTCATTTATTTATTCATTAACAACATGCATTGTGTTTGAAATTATCTTAAAGCTAAAATCCACATTTACATAATAACGTAAGCAGGTTCATAGTATTTAGCAATGTCATACAGTACAAATTAATAATGTCAAAAAGTAATATTAATAATAAACAAAATATAAAATTAACAATAGTAATCAATCTATCATTTTATATTTCAGTGGATAGCAATAAATTTATTTTAAAGTGTCATAATAGGATGATTATTGATAAAAAAATAATAGTTATTTAAAAGATGTGTCATTCAAAAATTCTTCTATGGAGTAATGCCATCGCCTGTTGGTTGTCCTAATAAAATAAAATAAAGACAAATAAAGGCACAAGCTTTCTCTCAGTGTGGGAGTATGGACTTAATTGCACGCGTGACGATCGCGGATTGGAAAATTCGCTGAGGTTAAGCGATGTTAGGTCAAAAGGTATAAAATACATTACAGAGTCTCTGAGCGCAAGAGTACATCGTCATTCATATTGCAAAATATCTTTACACTCTTTACACTATTCTCTGTATTACGTACAGGCAGCGACATCTGGCTTAAGCAAATTGCATCACTTACAGCCCCGACTACCTACTTTGCAGTTAGATTTTACATCGGAATGATATCACTGTACCCACATGATTATACTATTTTTATTTTTAATGCACTAACCCGTGCTAAGGACAAATTTAAAAACCTATTTAGAGGCTAAAAATTTCACCCATGCTGGGATTCGAACCCGCGGTGAAATTTTTAGCCTCTAAATAGGTTTTTAAATTTGTCCTTAGCACGGGTTAGTGCATTAAAAATAAAAATATTATAATTGCAAATATACATAGATGTAAAATAAATATACATATGAATGTCTAATGACTCTGTCGAGTTGTCTTATCTTATTTTATGCGACAAATGTCTAAGCTTCAGAGTATTTTGCGTCTACGCTTTCAATTCGCTCGGCCGAGAATCGGCTCCCTGGGCAAATATAAGTGCTACAGACGTAGCACTGTAAATATTCGTATCGGTCTTTTCTCCCATATTATGTAATTTGTCACGGTTCTTCGCTATCACAGAACATAAAAAAAGAGTAGAAGTCGTAAGTGGGCGGTGCCCGCGTGCCTCACATTAGCAATGTATTGCCTATGCGTAGTCGGTGACAGTTTTGTTGACTTCAGTTGCCGTGCGCTTCTAGTAAAGAAAAAATGGTGAAAACTTTCTTAAAATGCCTTGTTATGCTGTGTTAGAGAGCAAAAATAAAAGCTGGGGACCAAAATATACCGATCATGCCGTAATATTTCATCGGTAAGACGTATTTCATTGTATTTTTAATTAAATTTGTAATGACATGAACACGGAAACCAATCCGAAAATGAAAAAGTGAAACCACCTTTATTTACTGGGTAGTAAAGTTAAATTTTCATCGAAGAAAGTGTACCTTCTCTAGAAATTTCTGTCATAATTTGAATTCTACTCAATTACGGATGGGGGCACACATGATAAAAATCTATCGATAATTGTCTATGACTTAGTAGATACATACATACTTAATGGTACTTAGGTATTGTAAATACCAATTCGTCTAAGTAGGTAAAATAATTGTTGTTATTTTATATCTACTTCCTAAGTGCCATGCCCCCGGTCGCCGTCCGGTCGCCGGGCCGGGTAAAGTAGTAATGTATGAGCTCCGGTCGCCGGCTGATCGTTGTGCATGTGAAAACTGTCATTGGAGCTCATACATTACTACTTTTCATACAAAACATGACATGATCACATAGATCGCGATATAATTTTTCTTCACCAGTTTATCAGTGACTGAAATATCTAAGAAACTATCGAAGTAATTTTCATCTTACCCCTTTGACAACAGAAAACCGAGGCAATGCCACAACCCTCTAGGAATCAAAACAATTTGGAAGTGAGTTTTCGTTTAGTTTTCTAAGGAACCGGATACGAAATTAAAATGGATGGCAGCGACAGGAAAGCAAAATTGGTTCAAAACGACGATGAACACAATATATTCAAAGCATTTTCATGAACACTTCATAAACACTAAAAATGGCGGAAGGTGGCAATTATGTGATGCAGCAATACCAGGAAAAATGTGCTTCACTTCCAGGTTAGACTCTTGCGTATAAATGAAATGTATTAGTACCATCATCAATAAAATTAGTATAACGTATGAAAAGATCTGAATTGAGTCGTAGAATACATGATATTTTCCGTGTTATAATTTCTAACGCCCGCGAAGCAGCGGGTTAAAGCTAGTTTTAAATAAGAGATAACATTTTAAAATATGAAATCTACCACATTGTTTTATTTGTGCGTCTACCCTATTAGTGTTAATTCTTTTTTAATACAGTTGCTCAAAAAGTGGCGTATTACACGGTCTTTTATCATGCGGGATGTGGGCTTTTACACACTCGTGCTTTTATTTTACCTTTCCCGCACTCGTGCGTATTCTTTCCCAACTGTCAAAATAATGTCTATAAAAAGAAAAACCAACCATGAAGTCTTTATTAAAAAAAATCATAGAAGTTTTTATGACCTAATTTGTTTCAATATCAGATTTAATGATTTGATTGAATGAGTTAAGTTAGGTTTCATTTCATTTCATCTCATTAAATTTCATTTTCAGTTCTTATCAATAAAAAAAATCTACTGAAGACTTGGCTGTATGGGCATAGTTCCGTTTGCCTACTAGAAAGGGTGAAGAAAAAAAATCGCTGCTTATATTTTTTTACGGTTGGCGTCATTTTCTAAATATTTTTTCTTTATTAAATTGCTTATTTTTTTCGCAACTGTATTAAAATAGTCGTTCAGTACACGTGCGGAACCGTCATTGCAACTTGTCGGAACTCTTTGCAATGACAGCCTTTCCGCACTTGTAATGAAATATACTATATTGCACATATAGTATATAAAGATAATGTAGAAAAGATGCATTTTCTACCTGTCAACCCGCAGGCAAAAAAGAATAGCTAAAAATACTTCTAAGTACCAGTATTCATATTCGGCCGTTAATGTGTAAACTGTTTGTACGAGTATAATTTGTCGATAGGTTCTCCCTATCGACAAACTAGAACTCGCATTGTCCCATCCCAAACTGAGAATGTACTTGCTTTTCAATTTTGAACTTTATGTCTTACTAGGTAAAAGTTCTTTTCGGTCCGACGTGGCGGTATTTCCATCTAGTGTAGAGTAGCGTTACTACAAAGTGTCAACCTTAATTTCATCATTGTCATTTGACTTTGATCATTGTTAAGATTACAAAAAGGTGCAATTTTAAATGAAACTTTTATGATGTACACCTTTTCGGCATTGACTTTATTTACCAATGGCAGGTTGGCATTCGTAGTGTGCGTTTGGTTTGTAAGTATCAGTTTGGTTACACTGGTTTTCGTACTAATGTGTCATGTCACTACTTCTACTCTTTTTTTATGTTCTGTGTTCGCTATCCTAATATTATTTATATTTCCACCGAGTAAACAGGATTGCAGACACAATCAGAGTTATAATGAACTAGAAGGAAAGCGCATGGGTAAAAGCGAACGACGAAATTGAGAAAGTTGTTAGGCATTTAACTAATATTCCTGTGTTATGTTCGTCGTTGTACCCTTCTAAAATGTTAGGTTATTTTAAAACCCTAAGTGCGCTTGTACCTGTCATTTTACACTCTACAACGTTTTTTTCTGTATTTTACTTAAGATAAAATAAGAATATTCCTTATTGTACGCCAGGAAAAAACAAACAAAAAATAATTAGAAAGATACAGTACAATTGGCGGCCTTATTGCTTAGAGCAATTTCTTCGTACTTAGCAACCCAAACCGCCTTAAACCAGTTATTCCTTTTCATTCTCTTTTAAATTACGTCACCCACTCGAATTTATTTGGATTTTGGCAATACTACCTGCGATCCCCAACCCGCATGTCCAGCGTAGGGATTATGGACATTGCCCCCCAATGATGGCACAACCTTGCGCTATAGCGCGCATTAGGGGAGAGCTATGTCCAGCAGTGGACTAATATAGCCTGAAGAAGAAGAATACTTAAAAACCTATTTAGAGGCTAAAAAGGTTAAGGCTAAAGAGGCTAAGTTTTTTAAATTTGTCCTTAGCACGGGTTAGTGCATTAAAAATAAAAATAGTCTAACAAGAATATTACCAACTACTTTAGCCTTGGAACAATACTGCTGTATTTAAGTCGTGTTTTGTAAGTTTTAAATGGCATATACCTCAGTCATATACCTACACTTCAATAATGAAATTTATGGAATCAATCACTAAGGTTAAGCAACAACAGGCGCGGTCAGGTGCCGCATAGGTGACCATCCCGTGACTACCGCTAGTGGCATTTTTCCGAGCGCTTCCGTGCTTCGCAAGGCACGTTAAGCCGTTGGTGCCGGCTGCCGTGTAATGGCAGACGTTAAGTCACGCCAGAGGCCTTATGGGCGACTTGATAATTTTTAATAGTAAGGCCCGCCACTGTCTTACAATCCCCCACCAACCCGGACTTGGCCCCGTGGTTGAGTATGGCCTAAACTTCCTGCGATGCAGGTGACGTGCCCGTGCCCCTGCAGTGAGGACGTATAAAGGGTTGATATCAATGACATTTGTGAAACCCTACCGCGCGTGGAACGCTCTCGAGACACGCTGACTGAAAATCAGTAATGAGGAGTAATGCCATCAGCAATACGCTGAGTCAGCTGCCTTTTGCAGCAGCAGAAACACACCGTGATTATAGGTACTATTTTTATTTTTAATGCACTAACCCGCGCTAAGGACAAATTTAAAAACCTATTTAGAGGCTAGGTCAGCATGTCGCTGCCTGTACGTAATACAGAGAATTGTGTAAAGAGGTTCGAAATTTCACTGATGGCGGTGTGTCGTCCATTGGCTCAATTGGTAGAGCGCTGGCACGGATAGCCAGAGGTTGCGGGTTGGGTGAAATTTTTAGCCTCTAAATAGGTTTTTAAACACCGTGATTTCTTATAAATGTTTTGTTAAGTATTCTGTTTAGTATTGTCTCAATGTATTTATCAGTAGGCATTGTAATATTTTGTGTAGCTATTGCTGTAATAAATGTGTTTTCTTCTTCTCCTTCAATATATTACGTCACGAACCTCATACACCTACTAGGAAGTAAATGTTTGTCCGTTCATCCTTCAACAAATCCATTTAACGCGAGTACGAATCGAGGCCGCACACACGAACGTCACATGAAAAATTATAATGGATAAAATGTCCTGAGGCATTATGTTTCACAAAACAACTATGCCTGCTGTGAAAATTTTATGTACGTAAAGTAGTCTGTTACTTTTAGAATATACCTCGGGCCTATGCCCTGTGGGACGTACACAGGCTTCATTATTTATTTATTTTATTTAACGAAAGCAATGATTTTCTAATCCTACGTCATAACCTCAGATCATGGACATAACTAAACTTATTAAAATCTTAGTAACAAAAGTTTATGGCAAATGTCACTGCCTGTACGTAATACAGAGAGTATTGTAAAGAGGTTCAAAATTTCACTGATGCCGGTGAGTCACCCATTAGCTCAGTTGGAAAGAGCGCTGGCACGGATAGCCAGAGGTCGCGGGTTCGAATCCCGGCATGGGTGGAATTTTTAGCCTCTAAATGGGTTTTTAAAAAAAAAGTATAACCAAATAATTGTAGAAGTTTTATTTTTTAAATGTACCATAACATACCATTTACATTTTCAAAAACCTATTACCATTTACATACCGGCACAAACATTGCTTCTGGCCCCACACTAGGATACCCTGTGTCGTGGAAACCAGAAACAACGACATCACAAACATGTAAACATCCAAGACCTGAGGGTTTTTTTCCGAGCCTTTTTTTTTAATTTTTCTTTTTTTTTTTAGTTATATTTAATTCCTATTTTTTTATTTCGATTTCCGCAAATTTATTTATTTTATTTTTTATATCTTAGGGATAAATGACATCCTTATCGAATACTATTTAACCCAAGAAAGATCATTCAACGCCTCATTCAAGGCTTTTTGCGAAATCCGCAATTCCTGAATTATCCTAATTACAATTCGAGATTTACAACTTATGTTTTAGGAATTTTTAAATAATAAAATTTTGTGAACTAAAATAAACGCCAAATATGGTGAACCATTTGTCCCTTTTGGCAAGGATTTAACTTTATTGGAAATTATCTGTTTGGAAGAAAAAATAGCAAGTTTGGTGAGTATTTCAGGAATGTAACATAAAAAAGACCAAATCGGCAAGCGTAGAGTAGGACGACCAGCCACAAGATGGACAGAAGACCTCATCCAAGTGGCAGGAAGATGCTGGATTCAAATCCATGGAGGAGGCATACGTCCAGCAGTCGACTTCTTGTGGCTGAATGATAATGATGATGACCATTTTATGTCGAGATTCATTTTAAAAACAAAGTGTGTAACAAATTTTGTACGTATGAAAAATTATGTACAAAAATCGTAACATTTAAATTGTGACGAAATAACTAATCTATTGATTCTGAGTGCTAACTAGCGCCACCAATGGAAAGAAAATCATAGAAAATATATTTATACTGAGTTTTTATCAAAAAATTAACATGAGATATCTTAAAAACTAATTTTAGAACCTAGAATCAACAACACATAACTTTAATCACTTTTCGCCAAAAACGGTCGTTTTTAGCGGAAATCAATTAAAATTCTAGTATATTGATCCTAGGTTCTAAACTGTAAGTTCGAAAAATATTAGTCGATTTCGACAGTTGTTAAGATTTCTCTTTTTTTAATGCACTTACAATTTATTATAATGCACTAACCCGTGCTAAGAACAATTTTAAAAACGTATTTAGAGGCTAAAGGCTGCAAGTGATGCAAATTACTTCAGCCAGATGTCGTTGCCTGTACGTTATACAGAGAGTATTGTAAAGAGGTTCAAAATTTCACTGATGTCGGTTAGTCACCCATTAGCTCAGTTGGGAGAACTCTGGCACGGATAGCCAGAGGTTGCGGGTTCGAGTCCCGGCATGGATGGAATTTTTAGCCCCTAAATAGGTTTTTTACAATTATGTTCACTTTTCGATAAAAACGTATTATAAAACCTGTTATGATGTTTTTTACCTTGGTGGCGCTAGTCAGCACCCGAAGCGCCTTAATATTTTCCGCTAAGCCACGCGGTAATGAGTAATTTTGTAAGATTATGAACTTTACTTTGCAAAAACATTTATTTCGACCGCAAAGTTTAAATTTGTAATAGTTTGTTGACAACAATGAGTTTTTTTACTCTTAATATTTTACGGACACGAACCAGGGGGTGGGCAGCAGCGCCCCCTGCAGTACAATTCCACCAAACTGCGATCCCTAACCCGCATGCCCAGCGTGGGAATTATAGGCATTACCGCCCAATGATGGCACAACGTTGCGCTGTGGCGCTCATTACGGGAGGGCTATTTCCAAGAGTGGACTAATATAGCCTGAAGAAGAAGAAGAATATTTTTTTTACGGAATCGAGAATTTTTGTCCACTTAGGCTGTTTGTCCACCGCCGCCGTCACCGTCACGTCACCGAGAACGAGATGACTGCGCCGAAGTAGCGCTTACATTTACTTAAGCCGCGTGTCCACCGCACATCCGTCACCCGGGCGCCGTCATCCCGGCCGCCGAAATTGCGAGTAGATCGGCGTGACCGCTAGAACGTGGCCCGAGATTTTGACGGGCCGATGTGCCGGCAATACAAAACATGTATGTACTTGTCCACACACTGCCGTCGCCGTTCGCACCGTACACGAGCTCAGTTATTATTTTGTCTGTCATCAATTATCATAATATATCATTGTAATAACAATGGCCAAAAAATGTAAATACGATATTTATTTTAAAAACCTATTTAGAGGCTAAAAATAAAAGAATTATATTTATTCATTAATAGAAGTTTTAGAAAGTAAAGAATGTAAAGTGGTGTACATAAAACGCCCCTGTGATGTATCGTTCACGTATTAGCGGATGAACCCAAAATTCTTTGCATCGCCTGCGCCTTCAAAGGTACTAAAGCAGGAGAAGAAGTTGTCGCCGGTTTAACCTAGCCATCACTTTATTTCTTCGAAAACGCGATTACCACTCATGACAGTTGGAACAAACAAACTAAACCATCGGCCCCGGTGGACAAACGATCGCCGTCACGTCATATTAAACTCGGCCCGAAATAATCTCGTTCTCGGTGACGTGACGGTGACGGCGGTGGTGGACAAACGCCCTTAGTCTAGAAAGCTTAACGCTATAAACGAAGGTAATGTGATATCCGTCCATCATAAAAATGCACTAAAAATATTCATATAAACAAAGCACTTTTAGACCGCAGGAAATATCGTCTACTTCCTATTTTTCCGGAGGATATTAGGAAGGTAACTGCCCAGAAACGCTGGCCAATCGTACCAACATCGAGAAGAAATGAAATAAAAAGGTTTAATTGCGGCTTAATGAACGATACAATTCAAACTAGGTGTCCATTTCAAAATCTGGATCAATTTGGAGAAAAAATGGACAAAATAACTCCAAACTTAGTCCTTTCAATGTCCTAAATTAACATAGTTTACATAATTATTATAAAACATAGAACTCGTGCAATCAACTGGCTTCAATTCCAGACATCATTGTCATCTAAAGCTTCTTTTATGTTGTAGTAGCGCTTTTGGCACAAAGTGTGCTTAACATATTTTTTGAACCGCGTTTCAGGCAAGCTTAATACATCTTTATACTATTTTTATGCACTAACCCGTGCTAAGGACAATTTTTTTTTTAATATAACTTGCCGATATTTAAGAACTAAGATTCATTTATTATTAACTGAATTCCAGATTCACTTACTCCTAAGTTAAGTTAATATGTGTAGTGCTCACGAAAGTTTTAGTTCAAAGAGACGCCTCTTTTTGAACCGAACCAAAAGTTCCGTAAGCACTACAACATTGATTGCTTGATTTTTTGTCGGAAGAGTACGACAAGGTTTCAGCTGATTCACCATGGAAGAGAAAAACGGAGCTCGCGTCACTGATTGCCCGTTTCTGAGTTAAAATGGTCGGTTCATCGGATGCTCGTCTCTTAGTCACCATGAGGTCAGCAAAGCAGAGCGAAAACTGGTGGCCGAGTCTCGCCCATGCGTATTGAAAGCGTAGACGCTAAATATTCGAAGGGTTAGATATTTGTCGCATAAAATAAGATAAGATAACTCGACAGAGTCATTAGATATTAATTTTCTCTTTATTATTTAATCTAGCACGATGTTCAGAATACAGATTTTGGCCATCGCTCGACTTTTTACGTAGAATTCCAAGTCATAAGCCTTAGAGTCGTATACGACTTCTTTGCTAATGAAGTGAGAATTTACTCCCTGGTCGGACTCTTCAGACTAAAACTTAAGTAAACACGAAATTAAGTTAGTAAGATAAGATATATAATATAGGGTACACCGAGAAGTGATGATAGCGGAGCGACAAAACGCCGATTTCGCAATCGGGAGGTCGTGAGTTCGAATCCCGGCATGGACTAATGACTTTGTTTTCTAAGTTATATGAATGTGTGATGTTTTAGTTACAATACAGGAGGAAAATATCGCGAGGATACCCTAGTGTCTGAAGTGCTAACGTACCTCAGCGCTTGCTACGTAAAATGCCCCAACTATGAGGCTACGTGCTTAAATCACAGGTTGAACTAACGTAGTTTATAACGAGGAACAGACGTATCCGTGAGGCTGGGTAGAGAATAACCGCTCGCTCGCATGGTCTAAATGCGACACTACTTGTCCTTGAAAGAAATATAATAGAAAGAAACTGGAAAGCCATTCCATTGAGTAAACAAGTACACGGGATAGTCAACAGTAGTTTATCATGTGCATGCATAAGTACAAAGAGTTATTACATAAATGCGCAATACTTGAAACATGTCCGTAAGGGCTCTTACTCTTATAGAGGACTAGCTGTGCCCCGCGGTATTACCCGCGGTCGATCGATTTTCCCATGGGAATAAGATATTTTCCCGCAGATAAACGTAGCCTATGTGTTAATCCAGCGTGTCAGCTTATGGCTTTAGCTTTAGCCAAATTTTATTAAAATCGCTCCAGCCGTTTAGACGTGAACAAGTAAAAAACATACACACTCACAAACTTTCGCCTTTATAATATTAGTGTGCTAGTGTAATGTGATACGACGTAGAAGCGCGAACAAAGCATACGAAGCGCTCGTGGTGTAGTCGAATCGAGTGATTGGAATCAATAACTTGAGTTAAGCAACAGCAGGCGCGGTCAGGTGCAGGATGGCTGACCGTCCCGTGACTACCGCTAGTGGCATTTTACCGAGCGCTTCCGTGCTTCGCAAGGCACGTTAATGTAATGACAATCCTTAAGCCATGTCAGAGGCCTAATGGACGGCTTGATAACTTCTGGCAGTCCCGCGACAGGCCGGTAACAGGCCCGCCACTGTCTTAAAATCCTCCACCAACGCGAACTAGGCCAATGCAGGAAGATACCCGTGCCCCAGCATACATGGGTTGATATCGATCCGATGTCACGTCGTGCCACGACTACGACGAGTTATTTTGGCTTTAATTTGAGCAAAATTAAATCCAAACTCAAGCGTCCTTGCATGACGCGACGTCGTATAGAATTTATGTAAAAAAAAAACTATATTAAACTGTTTATTTTATAAAAATAATCTACAAAATATTGTAGCTCTGTATGCCAAATATCTTCTAAATAAGATTATGGTGCTTCCAGATCTCAGCTCTATATTAAAGATAAAATTTGACAATCATTCCACTCCCCATACACGTACTTTTACTTACATGAGTATAAGCGAAATACGGGCATGCCGAATAAAATTATACATGTAAGTGATTATATTGTAGTAGTGTATGATGATGATGATTGGCCTTTTTGCATCTAAGTAATAAGATGATTTATGCAGCGTCCAGTGGTATCCTCACTCACACTAGATGGGTGAAGGGACCACTCCGACGCTGTAGTGCCTGGGACATGGTTTTATAGATGGTGTAGGCTTGCCCAGCACCTATACCATCCTGACAGCTTAGTCGGCCTAGCCCACAGGAAAGACTAGTCAATACGTGCGGAGCTAACCAAGCCGCGGGTTTCCTCACGATGTTTTCCTTCACCGTTAGCGTGTGGTATTGCGACTACAAATTCGCAAAAGTACATAACTTTGAAATTAAACAAAGTCATTGGTACATGCCCGCACTCGGGATCGAACCTGGGGCTCTTGCTTGCCAGTCCACGGTTCTACCCACTGAGCTACCACCGCTCACAGTAGTGTATGATACTGTTGCATAATAAGGGTTCTTGTAACACGAGTTTTTTTACAGTATCACACGAGTGTTATAAGACCAAGTTATGTACAGTGTCATACTCTATTATATCTACTCTAACACTATAATTAATAAAGGATTCAGTAAAGGATTAATACCCAATTTATTTCCCCTAATAAACCGCGGAGCACAGATAGTAAAATTATGTATGGAATAATTTGTGGTGAGAATTTGTTTCTATCATCTAAAATGCACAAACAAGAACAAACTAAGTTGCTCCGCACCAACCATAAGTCACTCGAGCAAAAAGTTACACTTTTATTACTTTTTGTCTGGGTAGTGATTTTGTTTATGATCAAACCAAGTAGAATAGATACATAGACGTGTAAAACACTTTATTGTGCATAAAAAAGGAAATTACACAGTTATTTTCTTACCTGATAGTACCTACAGACAGCGGGCAAGGTAACTAAATTTTGGCAAAAAAAAATGCTTTGACAATTTTTATAACAATAAGTATAAGACTGCTCGGACTCTACCAACAAAAAAATCAAGTAAGCTTTTCCTTTCCGTGCTTTGCAAGGCATGTTAAGTAGTTGGTGCCGGCTTTCATGTAATGGCAGTCGTTAAACTAAGTCAGAGGCCTCAACGCGGCTGTAAAACTTCTGACTGCAAGACCACCTACCTCCACCAACCCGGACTTGACCCCCGTGGTGGAGTATGGCCTATACCTTCCTCAGGGAAAATAACCGTACCCCTTGGTGGGGACATAATAGGTTGATGATAATAGATTTAATTTAGCCTTAGATTTATTATTTTAACCTTAACCCAGCATGCATATAGACTACTTGTCTATTTATCCCTAAACTTCGACTTCTTTCAAAACTTATTTAAGTGTTAAGCATATATAAATGTATTATCTTTCCCCTTTGCCAAGACATCCATTGTTTGGTCGAACTGGGACGTCACTTGCCGGCCCTTCCACTCACATTCGTTATATTTTACCATCAAAGCTCTTAAACGGTCAAAACTAGTTTTGACTGCAGGAAAATAAAGAAAAATTCTAATATGTATCCAACAATGTCGAGTTGGTTTTCGGTTTTACAATTTCTGCCTAAAACGCTTCTTCGCGCTCCGCCACGCTGCGCGCTTCGTCGCACCTATATTTTAGATGTCGCAGATTGAGTGATACATCATTTTAGGTGTTTTTTTACTATTTCTTAATTTAAATGTAAGCTTTGGACAAAAGTACTTTTGACTGATTTTAGCAGTCAAAACTAGTTTTGACTAATTGTAGTAGTCAAAACTAGTTTTGACCGTTCAAGAGTATTGACTATGACATATAGGTATATTTAATTAAAACGGATTTATGCTCGTTTATTACATTTTTACAATTTTCCGACGTTTCGGCACTTTCACCCGTCACCTCAGTCATCCGGGACCACGGCACCTGAAAAAGTGCCGAAACTTCGGAAAATTGTAAAAATGTAATAAACGAGCATAAATCCGTATAAAACAGTTTTAATTATGTCTACTGCTCGTGTTAACTTTAGAAAATACTATATAGGTATATTTGTTTCGTCAATATTTCGTCCTTCATTTTACATTAAATCGTAGCCGGTGTGCGTGCATGCAACGACTAATAAAGTTTGTTAGCTAAGCTAAGATTATCTGTCAGGATTATTGCAAGTGGCAGAACCACTTTCTGCCTCTAGGATACAGGCGTGAGGTTACTTATTTTATTTTTAAGTGTATTATAATCTTAGTGATAACATTTTAATTAATTAATTATATAATATAAAAAATTACTAACAATATTTGTCATTTTGTCATTTTCTTACCCTAACTTGCACACTAGGATTCCCTGTGTCGTGCAAGCTAGTCTCTTCCAACTTATGTTACGGTACGTTACATTACGTTCGGTTACTTTAAGTTACGTTACATCACGTAACGTCACGTTATGTTACGGTACGTTTCGTTATGTTACATTCGGTCAGCGTGCTCTGAAGGTGCCACGGACAGTTTTTATAAAGACGTAAAATTTCTGGAAATTATCTGTCCCTACATCTTTCCTATCCGCCAATCGTTGTAAGTATTACGCATCCTAACAATGAGGTTGTAAAAAAGGGTATTACGAGTATGTTTGAAGGTTTCTGAAGGCAAGAGTAGTGGTTTACGACTGTGATATGCAATAGTATTTTTTATCTGAGGTCTTCCTCTTTCGTCTATGTTAAGTTATCGTGTTGTTTCCGACGTATTTCGAGACAGGTTACTTTAAATTTCCTCAAGGTACAGGAAAAAGAGAGAGAGAGAACTCAGAGGGATGGAAAGTGTAAAGGTGATATAGAAAGAAGAGTAAAAGAGGGAAATTGTGTAAACGGTGCCTTGCACTCCATTGTGTGCAGCCGAAACATCTCCAAAAGAGCCAGATTGGCTATTCATAATGGTGTGCTGGTCCTAACACTTATGTATGGTAGTGAGACTTGCGTGTAGCCAAAAAGGCAAGAAAGTAGAATTAATGCGGTAGAAATGAGGTCCTTGAGAAGTATGTGTAGTGTTACTTTGAATGGCAGGATACGCAATAGTCTGATTAGAGAACGTTGTGGACTGAAAGAGGATGTCGTGACTAGAATTGAGAAAGGAATGTTGCGTTGGTTTGGACATGTGGAGAGGATGAAGGGAGAAAGATTGACGAAACAAATATATATTGCGAATGTGAGTGCAAGGGTTGGTAAGGGTCGTCCCAGGCGGACATACATCGACCAGATAGGGGATGTATTAGCAAAAGGAAAGACAAAATGTACCCGGAACCGGCGTACGTGCATGAAAACGACTTATAAACGTTGTTGAAGCGAAGATGATCTGTCAGGATCCTGGCAAGTGGCAGTCCCTGGTACTGAACCTGGTACTGACTAATAAAGTTTGTTAGCTAAGCTAAGATTATCTGTCAGGATTATGGCAAGTGGCAGAACCACTTTCTGCCTCTGGGATACAGGCGTGAGGTTATGTATGTATGGATGTCACCAATCATAAAACAATATTGCACAAGTGAGAAGGATGAAGGAATTAAAAGACATTTTGGAGAATCAATGCATAAGGAACTCCGTTAAATTGCGCCATCAACAAAAAACCAGCCTAATTATGAACGGTAAAGAAGATTTTTTTTCTTTCACTGCTCTAGTGAAACCAGTAGGCCCTTATTGTAAACTTAGGTTTGAACGGCTATGTGCATGTATATCTCGCGAAGAACCGACAACCGTTGGAGTAAACGTGTTCTTGAGTGGAAATCGCGACTCGGAAAATGTAGTGTAGGACGCCCTCCGACCAGGTGGCATGACGATCTGCAAAAAACTGCCGCCAGATGCTGGTTGTGGCAAGCTGACGACAGGGCGCTATGGCGCTCATTAGGGGAGGGCTATGTCCAGCAGTGGACTAATATAGCCTGAAGAAGAAGAAGAAATGGCTATGTAGCTGTGACGAGGTCCAACATACAAGGCAGTCTTAATAAAAAATCCTTTGCGACGGCCGTTTTATTTGGCGCGGGCCTATAAAACTAAGAGATTTTCGGGACGTTATCCCAATAAACATCCTAAAGTCGCGCCCCTGCTAAAAACAATAAAATAATCGGTTTTCTTGCGGCAAGCACGGTTTTCTTCTTCTAATAGTAATAGTAGACGTAATACTAGAGGGCGGGCGGTGGTAGCTCAGTGGGTAGAACCATGGACTGGCAAGCGAGAGCCCCAGGTTCGATCCCGAGTGCGGGCATGTACCAATGACTTTGTTTAATCTCAAAGTTACGTACATTTGCGAATTAGTAGTCGCAATACCACACGCTAACGGTGAAGGAAAACATCGTGAGGAAACCCGCGGCTTAGTTGGGTCCGCACGTATTGACTAATCTTTCCTGTGGGCTAGACCGACTAAGCTGACAGGATGGCATAGGTGCTGGGCAAGCCTACACCATCTATAAAACCATGTCCCAGTCGCTACAGCTTCGAAGTTGCCCCTTCACCCATCTACTGTGAGTGAAGGTACCACCGGACGCTGTATAAATCATGTCATTAAAGTATATGCCAATATATATAGGTATAATAGTAGACGTGTGCCCACAGCGGATTGTCATTTCGAGCGCTGAGGTATTTGAACATCTCCACTCGGGTTTCCTTACGAAGTTTTTCTACATAGTTATCGAGCGGTATTGCTTACTTCACAAGGTCCCCTAGAAACGCAAAAATCATTAATTAACTTTGAATTGGCAAAAATTACATCCATACTGTATGTAACTCTCGCCTGTATCCTGGAGTAATTGGAGGAGATTCCACATGTCACGATCCTGAGAATCCTCCTTCGTCTCATCAATATCCATTAGTCACTGCACCACGCCCGTCCTTTTCGGATACTCTCGATCTTTTCTTCCGATAATTCGTTCCCTATTTCCCTATTTGGACAACGTATTTTAATCTGCCTGCGATGACCTCTATCTGTCCGTATTTCTTTCGTCATTTGTCTTCCTTCTAAAATAATTAATTCTTGAGAAATGGTATTTGGAACGATTATGATTGCAGCGAGGAATGTGAGGAACGGCGCAGTAAAAAGGAGGCCTATGCCCAGCAGCGGGTTGATGTGGGCTGATTATAGATAGAACTAGATGATTGCAGCATTAAGTCTGCCGCATTACCATTGTAATATTTACATCGATATCAACCTTTGTGTATCCTCACTGCTGCGCCACGGGTCTCTTCCTGCATCACAGAAAGGTTAGGCCATACTCTACCACGGAGGCCAAGTCCGGGTTGGTGGAAGGTTGTAAGACAGTGGCGGGTCTTAAGTGGTGGTCTTAATATTTACATATTATTATGCACCAGAAATGAATTAAACATTTACAATTTTTTTATGTAGCTGGCAGTAGTTGGATGGGGATGGCGGAGGACTTAGGGAATGCCCTAAGGGAGACCAATGTCCGGCAGTGGACGAGTACATAACAAACATTTATATGCGTGTACCCTAATCCTGTAGCGCTCATTAGGGAGGGCTATGTCCAGCAGTGGACTAGTATAGCCTGACGACGACGACCCTAATCAGTTTCTTTAAGGAGATTTTGCAACAAAACAGCCCCTAGAGAGTCTAACACTTACATGGTTTTTCAATAGAATGATATAACATAACATAACATTTACATACAGGCACATACATAGCTTCTGGCCCCACACTAGGATACCCTGTGTCGTGGGAACCAGAAACAACGACATCACAAACATGTAAACATCCAAGACCTGGACTTTTTTTTTTGTTTCCAGCCGGGATTCGAACCCGGGACCTCTTGCATGGTAGGCAGACGCGCTACCGCTACGCCACAGAGGTCGTCAATAAGCACGACAATGGTTGTTATTTGCCTCAGTTAGGTATTCTACAAAGCAATAGCAGTACGATGTCATTCCAGCGGTTTAACCCGTGCAAATCAAATAGGCGCCTAGTTAAGTAGCACGGGTTATAATATTGCAATACGATTGGTTACTAGACTACCGATAGTGTAAATGACACAACTATTACCGGACTAATATGACTCTATTGAACAACTATGCATTTTAGAGACACGCTGCTGAGACGAGAGACATGCTGTCGACTGTACAACGAATTGTCGTAATAAACTATGCATTGTCGATGTTAAACCTAACTGCAAAGTAGGTAGTCGGGGATGTAAGTAATGCAATTTGCTTAAGTCAGATGTCGCTGCCTGTACGTAATACAGAGAATATTGTAAAGAGGTTCGAAATTTCACTAATGTCGTGAGTCGCCCATTGGCTCAATTGGTAGAGCGCTGGTACGGATAGCCAGAGGTTGCGGGTTCGAATCCCGGCATGGGTGAAATTTTTAGCCTCTAAATAGGTTTTTAAATTTGTTCCTTAGCACGGGTTAGTGCATTAAAAATAAAAATAGTGTAACTATGCATTTTAGTTTTATGAAATGCGGCTCGGCATTCGAATACCTAAGATCTCATATTATGTTATGCCCTTTTGCCGGAATGGACGATATCGGTCAAGGCCGCAGTGGATATGAAAAGATTTCGTGTCATTACGATTATTGTCGAAAGTGAGACCGTTCAATATCGTTCGTGATCTGTATTCAGAAGCAAGGGTTTCGGCTGAAACTAGTTGGTTACAACTGGAAATATGCAATTGTTTCCATACCTTAAAAGCCAGGAATAATGATGAATGGACATCCAGTTAGCTCAGCTCAACATGCGAGGGCCGGGGCCGGTAGATGATGCCGTGGTTTATAGCCTAGTTAATAGACGTATTAAGCTTGCCTGAAACGCGGTTCAAAAAATGGGTTAAGCACATTTTGTGCTAAAACATAAAGAATTAAGTAGATGACAATGATGCCTAGAATTAAAGCCAGTACAATGCATGAGTTCTTTGTTTTATAATAATTATGTAAACTCTGTTAAGAAATGTCTTTAAAAAGACTATTTAGAGATGTTTTGTCAATTTTTTCTCCAAAATGATCTAGATTTTATAATGGACACCTAATTTGAATTGTAACGTTTATCAAGCCGCAGTTTTTCATTTAATTTCATTTTATAGGGTCAACAAAAAACGAGCACTCTGTGCGCTCGCCCCTTCAAAACCTAGATCGGCTGCTTAAGTCACCTGAGGACACATCAGCGACGCCATCACCAACCATAACCGAGAGCATAACAGTTTCCAGAGAATATAGGGCGCGGATAACCTCACGCCTGTATCCCAGAGGGATAGGCAGAGACCAGGGGCTGCCACTTGCCACGATCCTGACAGATCACCTTCGCTTCATCAACATTCATAAGTCGTTGCATGCACGCACGCCGGTTCCGGGTACTTTTTATTTTTCCCTTTGCTAATACATCCCCTATTTGGTCGATGTAAATTACTACTTATTTTATTAAATGTAGATACTTATTTTATTATGTATTTTTTTATTTATTTTTTAAACAAGCACTTAAATACACGTAAATGACTTAGCTTATAAAATTTTGTTTTTTCCTAACCATTCCTCACAGCTAGATAAGAGCTTAATATGCGATAAGAGTATGCGTTTTGCATTACATTAATATGTAGGTTTGTTCTTATAAACGCAAACTAAATGCTTCTTGCATTAAGCACGCACCATATTTACTCATGTAATTAGTGCAATGAAGAATTGAAATAAATGAATAAAATGTGTTTCTACGTTTCCCCCTTTCTTTTCTTTCATTGGTACATAATGCTCGAGGCATTCACTGCATGGAAAATTTAGTTTAGGTGCAATAAAGGTATTATTTTTTTAAAAAACGACCACCCCGTATACGAGTATAAGAAGAATTAACGGAGTTAGCGGATGATCGCAATAATGGCAATCATGAAATCTTATTAGGTTTACGTATAGGTGGCAACTGATGTATTAGATTTAAGATGACTTGAGAGAAGATGGTCAGAGTGAAATTTTTTTCCACTGCCTTTTTCTACACCCGAAAGCAGCGGCTTACATTTTAGATTGTACATTGACAATCAGCAAACAGAATGTAAATTCTTTACGTTGAAATAAATTGATTTGATTGATTGATTTGATCGTGACGAGTAATGACGCCTCACCACTGAGGGACGCACGACACATGAATCAAATCGGAAAGGTTTTATTCAAAGTAACACAGAAACTGCGAAATGAACGTTACAAGCAAGAACGTTAAACTAGCTCGCTGGATCAACAATCTGAGGTAGGCTTCTTGCAGTGGCAACGTGGATGGCCGAGGAGAGAAAGTGGAGTGCTTGAGGAAGGCCTATGTCCACTGGTAATTTACAGGCTGATTCGGTATCATCTCATGCTTGCACCACACCGCAGTCTGTAACGCTCGCGGAGCACCTGGCACTGGCTGAAAATCAGCGCTGAAGGCTTGCCCATCAGCATATGCTGAGTCAGTTGCCGTTTTTAGCGGCAGTGACACGCCGTAACCTCTAGTGTTCTTTTATTTTTTTTATTTTAAGTTTATTTAGTAATGTGTTTTAAGTTTGCTTTGTTATTGTGGCGTGTGTACTGTGGCTCTAATAAATGTTTTTTCTTCTTCTTCTTCTTTCCTATGTCCCCACCGCTGGGGCACGGGTCTCTTCCTGCACCGCAAGAAAGTTAGGCCATTTTCCACCGTGGGGTCAAGTTCGGGTTAGTGAAGTTATTGTATCATATATTTCAAAAGTTATCAAGCCGCCCATAAGGCCTCTGACATGGCTTACAGACTGCCACTATAAATCGACGGCCGCGGTGGCGCAGCGGTTTGGCACGCTGTAAAACCAAAGGTCTCGGGTTCGATCTCCGGCCGGGTCAAATTAGGAAACGAACTTTTCTAGTTTGTCTCGGGTCTTGGATGTTACCTATGTAATTATTGTATTAAAGCGATCGTCGAGTTAGCACCTGTAACACAAGTCATTTAGTTGTACTTAGTTTGGGCTAACGAGATCTGTGTAATATGTCAATGAATAATATATATTTTTTTAAATGGCAGCCGTTACCAACGGGTTAACGTACTTTGCGAATCACGAAAGCGCTCGGAAAAAAATCACTAGCGGTAGTAACGGGACTGTCCCATCCTGCACATGACCGCGGCTGTTGTTGTTTATCCCTAGTTATTGATTAAAATAACATTGATCACATGAATCAAATCAAAAGATTTCATATTCAAAATACCCCAAAAACGCCGACTTAATGGTCGTTACAAGTTAAACTAGCTCGCTGGACCGATGATCTGCGACATACTGAGATTGAAATTGTTTTATTGATATTAAGATTAATTCACATTCAATTGTTATTGTAACATAAGTTATAGTATAACATAAATATTTGTCTTTATTATCCAATAAATAGTTCATAGATTTAAATATAGTGACATTACGCTTGGATAGACTCTGAAGCCTGTGGTAGTAAAATCTGTGATACAGGCGTGATACAGCTGTGATACTGCTGGCAATGGCTGCATGTGGGTGGCCGAAGACTGAAGAAAGTAGCATGCATGAGGAAGGCTTATGTCCACTGGTGATTTACAGACTGATTCGGTATCAACCCTTCTATGTCCCACTTCTGGTCTGCTGGACTGCTGTCGTTAAGTCATGTCAGAGGCCTTATGGGCGGCTTGATAACTTCTGACAGCAAGGCCCGCCACTGTCTTACAATCGTCCGCCAACCCGGGCTTGGCCCCCGTGGTGGACTATGGCCTAACCTTCCTGCGATGCAGGAAGAGACCCGTGCCCCAGCAACAGATATCGATAGGATGGTGATAAGTAGATACCTCAGGGATAGGCTGTCTCTGTCGATCGGCAGCGGCGGGCGCGGCTTGCCGATGTCGCCGGCCACGAAGCGCAGACGCAGGCCCGGCAGCAGCGACGGCTCGCGGTTCACAGCAGCCACCGCCAGCGGCAGCGCCCCAAACACCGTCTGGTGGCAAATGACGTAATAACAATGGTTGTTACAAACTGATAGAGGTTTAACCTGTTACGTTGTTGTGGTTCCTAATAAAGTAAAATAAAAATAAACTTAGTAAATAAATAATGCTGTTTGAAAGTGTAAAAAATGTATTAATTATATACATTCGTATTAATTAAGAGTTTTAAAACGATTTACAAAAAATATGGATCGTTTATACGAAAAACAGGATAAAAATTGATAATTTCGTTCTTACGTTATCAACCCTTATATGTCCCCACTGCTGGGGCACGGGTCTCTTCCTACATCGCAGGAAGGTTAGGCCATACTCCACCACGGGGGCCAAGTCCGGCTTGGTGGAGGATTGTAAGACAGTGGCGGGCCTTACTGTCAGAAGTTATCAAGCCGCCCATAAGGCCTCTGACATGGCTTAACGACTGCCATTATATGACAGCCGGCACCAACGGCTTAACGTGCCTTGCGAAGCACGGAAGCGCTCGAAAAAATGCCACTAGCGGTAGACACGGGACGCTCATCCATCCCGTACCTTACCGCGCCTGTGTTGCTTAACCACGTGATTGATTCCAATCACTCGATTCGCCTAGGCCACGAGCGCTTCTTTCGTTCTTAGCGATATAGATTTAAGAAATCATGGTTTATTCTTTTTCTCTGGTTGTGCATCGAAGTGTTCTCTATCGTTCTATCTAATTTTGTATCTGTAGCAATCGAATCTATAATGACGTCACAACTCAGTAAATATAGCGATCCGAGAACCCAAGAGTCGACTTGACGTTTGTTTGATCACTGACCAGTGACGTTACTAATTCCTGTGCGACGCCATATTGTTCAAGATAGCGTTTCGGTAGCTCATTAGCTCATTAAAAGTGAATTATCATTTGCTATTTTTAGAAAAATATACGATATTTTTTAAAATTATCACTCTCTGAGTAAGTACTTTTACGAAAAATCTGAGTTGATTTTCAGCAACCTGTCAAATACCAATGCAGCAATTTTATCGAAAACGGCCAGGATTGGTCGAATCTATAATGACGTCACAACTCAGTAAAGGTTAAAAAATATCACTTTGTGAGCACTTATGCGAAAATTCTGAGTTGATTTTCAGAAACCTATCAAATAGAAATTCTGCTTCTTCTTCTTCTTTTTCTTCAGGCTATATTAGCCCACTGCTGGACATAGCCCTCCCCTAATGAGCGCCATAGCGCCCTGTTGCTATTGACTATTGTTGCTTGTCAATTGTTTTGCCAATCGCGGCGACTTCAGTATTATCCGGCAATATAATATATATTTGCACCTGCTACCGCCAAACCGCTATTTTGCGAGGCGCCTGCATATTTCGGCGGATTTTGTACATCTTCCATAATACAAAATAGAATCGCTGAATGTGTTGGTAAGCGCAAATCTCGAGAGCAGCTGATCCGATTTCGTTAATTCTTTTTTAAGGATATTCCTTGAAGTACGAGGGTGGTTTTTAGAGAAAAAAATAAAGAATCGACTGTTAGGCGGTGCGAAGTTCGCTGGGTCAGCTAGTATAGAATATAATACAAAAGAGTTAATTTAATTAATTGCATGCACCATTACACCATTCAGTCACAGGACTTCTCTCTGACAGTATAAGTTTAATTACAACGCGCGCCCACCGCTGATTGGCTAGTTCAAGCGCTGAGGTATTTGAACACCTCAGACACTCAGATTTCCTCATGATGTTTTCCTTCACGGTTAGCGAGTGGTGATGCTACTATAACTTCACGAATGTATATAACTTACAAAATAAAGTCATTTGTACATACCCGCTCTGGGAATCGAACCTGGGGATCTCGCTTCCGTGTCTATTGTTCTACCCACTGGGCTACCGCCGCTAATGATGATGAAAAATTCTTAAATAAAAACTACTATGGGGAGCTTTTTATTCTATTCTACTAATATTAAACGAAGCGCTCGTGGCCTAGGCGAACCGAGTGATTGGAATCAATCACTTGGTTAAGCAACAACAGGCGCGGTCAGGTACGGGATGGGTGAGCGTCCCGTGATTACCGCTAGTGGCATTTTTCCGAGCGCTTCCGTGCTTCGCAAGGCACGTTAAGACGTTGGTGCCGGCTGTCATACAATGGCAGTCGTTAAGCCGTGTCAGAGGCCTTATGGGCGGCTTGATAACTTCTGACAGTAAGACCCGCCACTGTCTTACAATCCTCCACCAACCCGGACTTGGCCCCCGTGGTGGAGTATGGCTTAACCTTCCTGCGATGCAGGAAGAGACCCGTGCCCCAGCAGTGGGGACATACAAGGGTTGATAACGATAACGAATGGGGACTGTACTGCCATGATCACTTTAGCATTATTTTTTAGTCTTTTCGGATTAGACCTCGGATTATGGTATCTTAATATAATACCGGATTACGGTATTATATTCTAATACCTTAATCAGAGTACACACCCAAATTTTATTAAATCACACAAGTGTGCCCAAAGTAAGTTGATGACGTCACGGCAAATAGCCTATCCTAGAACGGAAAACGCAAACGAGGAAAAGGAAATTCAATATCCTTACTCTGAAACTTTTACGCGTTTCTACAGACCAATTATGGCAAAGTTTTAACATCATCATTACAATTTTTGTCGCTAAAGAAAATTTAAATGCGTCCATGATCAAGCTCTTGGCCTAGTCAAACCGAGCGATTGGAATCAATCACTTAAGTTAAACAACAACAAGCGCGGTCAGGTGCAGAATGGATTACCGTCCCGTGACTACCGCTAGTGGCATTTTTCCGAGCGCTTGTGCTTCGCAAGGCACGTTTACCCGTTGGTGCCGGCTGTCATATAATTGCAATTTTGAAGCCCTGTCAGAAGCCTTATGGGCGGCTAACTTCTGACAGTAAGGCCCGCCAGTAAGATAGCAGGTAAGTAAGTACGAGTAGGTGTACAAGAAAATTATTGTAAGAATAGTATTGTAATAGTAATTGTAAGTATGTACATAAACTGCCTTACAACTAATATTCATAATTTTTTAGTAAAATACATAATCAAAGCCCATTTTAATTATATATGTACATGCAATAAAGAATATTCTATGTATCTATATTTTACATCTAGTATTTGTTATGTTTGTTACGGTAGCCACCAGCCAACTTTGCTGTAAACGTTTATGAAAGCTCAAGGACCCGTAAATATTTATTCACTGTCAGTCATGTCCATTCATGAAATATCCTTTGATAAATTTGCTATGTCACTTGTACTTAATGCCTGCTTTAATGAACAGTGAATGGTAAGGACAACGACATTGACTTGAATATTCAAAGCACCGCTTCAATGCGAGCCAACTCCTTCAACAATTTACGGACAAAGGGGGGACGAACTCGTTAAATTAATTACTGATTAAGTCTCGAATTTAATTACACGTGGGGAAATCCAATCACTGCAAACCACATTTGGTAATCTAATCACATTTAATAATCTGATCTTGCAGACTCTTTTAATGTCTAGAAGTAATCAATCAAAAAGCATCATAATATTTACAACGTTTTGCTGAACGCAAAAACCAAAACGCGGGTTAAATATCGATACTGAAGAAATGGTTTTGAAGAAAGACATCCAGGTTCATGTACAGTCTATTTATTCTTACTTGTCCAATTTAGTAAACAAGATTCTAACCTTAAAATTGAGATTAGATGCCTAAACTAGACATTTTCTCGCAAATTCATAAACTATCATGAACTATGTTTATAAAATTGGCAGCGTGTTATCTAAAAGAGTGTTCCAAGTTACTTCATTTATGGAAATATGGCAGTGTTGGACTAAAAAGTCACAGTTTAAGGGTAGAATCTTGTTAACTAAATTGGACAAGTAAGAATAAAAAGACTGTAGGTAACTCTTCATTTATCGCCCTACCGCCCGCCCTATCGGTATCGCCCCACGTTGGGCGCCAAATGTGATGTTGTATATCTATAATATAAAAATGGATCGCTGAATGTGTTGGTAAGCGCAAATCTCGAGAGTAGCTGAAACGATTTCGCTAATTCTTTTTTTACAATATTTCTTGACGTACGAGCATGGTTCTTACGGAGAGAAATATAAAAAAAAAAATAAAGAATCTACTGTCAGGCAAAGCTCGACGTTCGCTGTTCGAAGTACGAAGTTCGCTGGGTCAGCTAGTCTTTGATATATAATAGAAAGTGGAACGACTTCAGGTGTTGTTTTATTTGTAGATTTAGTAGTATGGTAAAACAGAAAAACTGGATAAAAACCGATAAGCAAGTAAAATACTCAGATCTGGTCGAAGGGTAAAGTAGTAGTGATCACAGATTAAATGAAAAATGAGGGTAATCGAAAAATTTGTGACGTAATTTAAATATTTGAAAATTATAGATAGAAAAAGAAATAAAAATGATGTAAAGAGGTTTGCACCGTTACATACTTTATTGCACACGAAACATTAAACAGGATATTACAAAAGAAATAACATGTAAAATGTAAATGCGAGCTTGTCTCTGTTAGGCCAGTCATATCGAACATTAAAATCGCACACTAATGTCTAGTTCTGATTTTTTATATAATGTTAGGATCACTACCAGTAGCGTATATGCAAATTTGCTGCACTCAAAAAAACCGCGATTATTTTGCACTATTTTTGTGTTCTCAATATAAGTGATAAACTATGCGATTTTTATAAAGTGCTAGCTGACCCAGCGAACTTCGTACCGCCTAACAGTCGATTCTTTATTTTTTTGTTTTTCCCTCCGTAAGAACCATCCTCGTAACAATCTATCTATCCAGCCCATGAATGAAGCCCAATGCTGGGTATAGGCCTTTTCCATTTCACGCCAACTCTCCCGGTCCCTAGCCAATCTCGACCACTGACCCCCGGCCGCTTTTTAGGGTTCCGTACCTCAAAAGGAAAAAACGGAACCCTTATAGGATCACTTTGTTGTCCGTCTGTCCGTCCGTCCGTCTGTCAAGACCCTTTTTCTCAGGAACGCGTAAAGGTATGAAGCTGAAATTTATATCAATTACTCAGGTCTACTGTCCCTTGAAGCTGTGAAAAAATCAAACTTCTAAGCCAACGCAATCAAAAGATACAGCCGTTTATGCCGCAAATTTTCGACACTTGCAAGGGAATCAAAACCTACAGGGTGATTGCCGTGAACTCAGAATCTTGAAATTTGGTACGAAGCAACGTCTTATAGCATAGATAAAGGAAAAATTACGAAAACCATAAATTTTTAGTTACATCACATAATATATTTTTTTAACCTTGCAGGTTTGTACGGAACCCTCGGTGCGCGAGTCTGACTCGCACTTGGCCGGTTTTTTAATGTCATCGGGCCTCCAACGGGCAAGTGGTTTACCCACCGAACGACGACCGGTTCTTGGCCACCACTCCGTGACTGCCCTTGTCCACCTTCCGTCATCCCGTCTCACCAGGTGTCCCGCCCATCTCCACTTCAACTTTGTGATCCGTGTGCCCACATATTCGACTCTGGTCTTTTGTCGCATACAACGTTGCGCACTCGATCAACAAGTGAAATGCCAAACATGACTCGCTCCGTGGCTCTCTGCGCGACTTGGATTTTTTCCATGTTAGCCTTGTGAGAGTCCACGTTTCGGCACCGTACGTGAGGATGGGTAGAATGCATTGGTTAAATGCCTTGGTCTTAAGGCATTGTGGGATTTTCGCCATCCCAACTGGATTCGTCAAGCGATCTCTTTCTCCTGAGAGCAATGGCTGAATGACAAAGTATGGCCAAAATAGACGTACTCATCGACTACTTCTAACACAGAATTACCGATCTTTATGACCGGAGCCTGTACTTCAGTGTGGTGATTTGCCATGATTTGCGTCTTAGCCATATTCATCCTCAAGCCAACCCTGAGGTATGCTTCGTGCAATTCTGCGAGCATGGTATGGAGGTCATTAGCGTCCTCAGCTAAGATGATTAGGTCGTCAGCAAAACGCAGGTGCGACAAGCGAGCCCCGTTGATGTTGATGCCTCTTTCACCCCAGTCGATCGTCTTCAAGGACATTGGTAAAGAGCTTGGGTGAAAGAGTGTCACCTTGTCGGACGCCTCGCTGCAAAGGCACGGGGTCGGTGAGCGAGTGCATGCGCACCTGCATTGTGGCGGCTCTATACAGTTCTCGGAATAGGTCCGCATACAGTTTGTCAATGCCACAGCGATGGAGAGAGTGGAACACAGCCCAGTGTTCGACACTGTCGAAAGCCTTTTCGTAGTCAACGAAAGCGAAACATAAGGGCTGGTTGTATTTTTTACACTTCTCCATCAACTGCTTGACACTATGGATATGGTCAATGGTAGAAAACCCACTCCGAAACCCTGCTTCATCCTCGTAGTTCAAGGAATATTCTAAAAAAAGAATTAGCGAAATCGGTTCAGTAGCTCTTGTGATTTGTGCTTACCAACACATTCAGCGATTCATTTTTATATATTGTAGATGTTCTTAACGGTTTTATTTAAGACTAAAATTGCTACAATTTGAGACCAGAACCAGCTCTGTAGGTTCAGTACTTACTGAGATACAGACCTCCTAAACTCCTACTGGTAGTAGTCCTAACATCATATTAAAAAAGCAGAACTAGAAGTTAGTTTGCGCTTTTAGCAATTTTAGTGAAAGACATGACTGGCCTATGTAGGTATCTTATCATATTTTACACAATTTCATTAAAGCGTTGTAAACGAAATGGTAGGCGAGTGAAAACCATGGACTCGGATACGAGAGACACAGGTTACATCCCAATGCGGGTATGCACATTGTTTATTTTTATTGTTTATATTCAAAGTTACTTACGTCTGCGAATTAGCAGTAGCAATACCATAGGCTAATTGTGAAGGAAAACATCGTGAGGAAACCCGCGCCTTATCTTTCCTGTGGGCTGGGCCGACTAAGCTCTCGGGATCGTTTAGGTCCCAGTGTCCCAGACTCCACAACATCCGAGCAGTACACCCACGTAGTGGGAGTTAAGTTTTTGTAAGCAATATATATATAATGTGTAAATGCATTTATATATTTATATATATATATATATATATATATATATATATATATATATATATATATATATATATATATATATATAAATGGTTATATTATTTTTAATGCACTAACCCGTACTAAGGACAATTTTAAAAACCTATTTTGAGGCTAAAAATTTCACCCATGCCGGGATTCGAACCCGCGACCTCTGGCTCTGGCACGGATAGCCAGAGGTCGCGGGTTCGAATCCCGGTATGGGTGGAATGTTTAGCCTCTAAATAGGTTTTTAATATTAAAATGGTACCACAATATAAGTAAGTCATCTATATTGCCTAAGTACCTATCAACGTAATGTGATGATTTATACAGCGTCCAGTGGCATTCACTCACACTAGATGGGTGAAGGGACCACTCGGATGCTGCAGTGCCTGTGGTTTTTAGATAGTGTAGACTTGCCCAGCACCTATACCATCCTGACAGCTTAGTCGGCCTAGCCCAGAGGAAAGACTAGTCAATGCACCTATATTCTTTTAAATTTAAGGTACATCTTTTTTCAACCTTCAGTCCTATACATCTTAAGGTTGTGTAGAATAGCTTTTAGTGATAAGACCGCCAGTTGTATACTATTAAATATTAGATATTTATGTTTTTATGTACTCTCAAAATGTATGGTGTGCAGTAAAAGTATTCTTCTCTTCTTCTTCTTCAGGCTATATTATGTATAGCCCTGCCCTAATAAGCGCCATAGCGCCCTGTCTTCAGCTTGCCGCATCCAGCATCTGCCGGCAGTTTTTCGCAGATCGTCATCCCATGGTCGGAGGGTGTCCTACACTACGTTTGCCGAGTCGCGGTCTCCACTCAAGAACACGTTTACTCCAACGGTTGTCGGTTCTTCGCGAGATATGGCCAGCCCACTGCCACTTCAGCTTGCTGATTCTCTGAGCTCTGTCGATAACTTTGGTTCTCTGTCGGATGCATTCGGCCTAAGGTTGTGTAGAATAGCTTTTAGTGATAAGACCGCCAGTTGTATACTATTTAATCTTAGATATTTATGTTTTTCATGTACTCTCAAAATGTATGGTGTGCAGTAAGAGTATTAATGAAGTGTAATCTATTAAATACTCAAGTGACATACCTGACTCTGGCTGTAAGATCCCAGAAATCCGACAGTGATGACATTGCCCTCAGTCCAGTTCGCCGTTATTTGCGGACAAACCTTACTGCCCCCGCACTCGCTGCGAACGACATCGGCCAGGCTCACGCCATTCGACTCCATCGTGTCCACTGAAACCTTCTCCTCGATCAAGTTTGTGGTCACGCGCGAGTAAATGTTGTTCAGATAGATTGAGTCGAGAATGTTGGGCTCTATGAAGTTTGTCTTCTCGGACTCGTTGCCGACGTCGCATCTCTGTTTGTAGTCGTCAAAAGTTTTGGATTTTGGCTTCTGTTCGACGGTAGGTTTGGTCGGGTTTATTGATTGATTGTTCTTGAAGTTGCTGTAGTCAATGGTGCTGTTAAAATCTTGGTCAGTGCTACTTTGGGCTAACTCTAAAGGGCTATCGACGTCGAATGAGTCGTACTTTCCATCGTAAGAGTCGTTGAGCAGTGCTTCTGTCTCCTTGACGTCAAAAAGGGACTGGTTTTCGGAGACGATGTGTTTTATCAGGAACACGAATGACAGTATTATTTGTGAAAACATTTTGGTTCTTAACTTCTTTTAGGTTTACACAGGCTTAAACTTTCCATTGTGATTTTTTTTGTTGTCGGGATATCTGCGAACAAAGGAAAGTCTTGGTTAATATGTTTTTCCATCATTGGCAATAATATAACAGCTATACCATCTCCTGAACACAAAAGTAGTTCTAACCAAATAGTATTAAATAATTGTGGTGCTTGATTGGTAACCAAATGACAAAAGAGAAAAACACCCAAACTTAAGCCATAATATTATGTACCAATCAAATACCTTCCTAAGGCAGGTATATATATTTTTATGTGCAATAAAGTATTCTCTATCTATCCATCTATCTATATTCGACTAGATATCACGGAAATCGAACGGTGGGTTACATTTCTTCTTGGATGATCATTGAATGACTATCAAAGTGTACAACAAAACTAATCCCCATTGAAATGGTCAATATTTTTACTTTGAATTTTTCGACAAACATTACTTATGTACGACAATTCGTTGTCAATGCATAAAATGAACAATTTGTATGCAAAACTTAGAAATAATGTAATCTTCATAGAGTATTTTGTTTTATGGTGCATACAATAAAAATAATATTCTAATCTTAAGCATTGTATAATAATATCGTATAGGAAAATTTATTACTTAAATATTAAAATTTAAAAAATTGTCAATTATTAACTAACATGATAGAAAAACCATCTAAAGCATATTTTTATTATGACAATCAATCAACCTCGTCCACTGGTGGACATAGGCCTCTCTCAAGGCAGGCCAATTTCCTCTCTCCTCGGCCATCCTCACTCAGCCACTGCCGGCAATCTGCCTCAGATTTTATTACATACTATGACATAATTGATTCACCATTCCCCAAGATACTCGGTTCGACTAGTCTAGGATACAAGATCATACTTTGTCTACCTCGTTGGCGCTTGGGTAGCAAATTAGAGGTTATGGATTCGATTCCCACTGGGGGCTGCTGTACATTACAAGTGGCCACAGTCCATATGTTTTCATGTTTGTGACGTCCTTGCCAGCTTTCCATACAATAGGGTATCCTAGTTTGGGACCAAGTCAAGTGATTGTATTGTGTGGAAGTGGTTGTCTATGGAAGTTATAATGATAATAATGACGTTACAAGATAAAACTTGTACAATTTACAACATAAAGGAACCATTACAACTCGCACTTAGCAATTTTAATTACCATACTTGTGGCTAAGTGGCGCTTCCTCGATGCCATAGAAATATGAGTTTACGTTAACGCGATCGAGTAGTTAAAAAACTCGCACTAAGCACTCAGAGTGCACGCAGAGTGCGAGGTATAGATACAAAATAAAACGACCCATACTTTTTTTATTTTCGGAAATTCGATGATTTTCATTCATAATTTTCTGTTTGGATTTCGTCTTATTCTAAAAGGACGTAACCGCCAAATGACGTCACACATACGGCTTAATAATACTAACACCCTTGCCGCCTTTTTAAAAACCATTGGAATTAAGGAAAGGAAAAGTAATTTCTCCGACATGACATTTGAATGAAATTGAAAATGACATCTGTCATATCATTTTTAATATTAGGCAACGGTACCTCCTCATTTCACTGTAAGTATGACGTCATCACACAATTTTTGGTTTTTATTTATTTTCTCTAAAATTAGGCAATAATAAAAATTCTAAATATTTTTTTCGTAATCGAGATAGCCAAATTAAGCGGTATTTTTAGTTTTGCGCGTTGTAAAATATGAAATGTTGTCAATTCCCATCATCATCCCGCCTCTGCCGACATGGGCCTTCTTTAGCCATCCGCACGCACGGTTGTCTGACCGTCAGGCTGTTTACCCACTGACCGCAGTAACGGGCGACGGTTGATGAGTAAACAGCCATCCATACAGCCGCCATCCACGTTGGCTACGAATCCGTTCTAAAACAGAACCATATTATTGTCTTATAATAATAATGCACTCGGGGCCTAGCCCAACCGAGTGATTGGAATCAATCACTTGAGTTAAGCAACGACAGGCGCAGTCAGGTGCAGGATAGGAAACCGTCCTGTGACTACCGCTAGTGGCATTTTTTCCCAGCGCTTCCGTGCTTCGCAAGGTACGTTAAGCCGTCCTAATTAGTCAGAGTCCTAAGATCAGGAGTTAGCTAACTTACACTATGTGCAACTCTGATGTCTATGCTAGGTAAAATAACCTGTGAAAATGACTTCAGTCTTTCTCATTTGTAACAAAAATACAATTGAAGACGGTCCTGTGTGTTACAAACAGAGTACCTAGTTGTTTCCATCAAGAAAAAAAATTTAAAAACATAACATGTAGTGACTAAAATTAAAATTACAGCAAATTGCAAAAAAATATTTATATCAAGTGCTGCATATGAGATAGATATTTATATTATTTTATAATAAATAATAATTAGTATAAATAAATAAGTTATAATTTATAGATAACAATATTAATAAATAGAGAAATATATATTAATACATAGCTTTAAAACTATCGAGTAATTTCAAGTAGATTTTCAGTGTCACGATAAGAAATGACAGTTTGTTTACATTTAAACGAATTAAGTGACGTGAGCACCAATATTTTGTTTAGTTTATTATAAAGACACATTCCTAGAAAACAGTGGAATCTATTTGCAAAAGTTTTAAATTTAGGATTTTTATAAACTATATCAAGTCTACGTCTGTCAGGATTGAGAACACATTTTAGGGAATGAGTACGGAGAAGAGTTTTCAAAATAAATAATTGTCTGACTGTTAAAACTTTGATATTTTGATACAAGGATGCAGTAGGGTATCGTCGTGGCATAAAGAAAAAAACTAAATAAGAATAATAAACAAAAATACTCGTATAAGTCGCGGTGTGTCCCTGGTGCTGCAAAAGGCAGCGAGCTCAGTATTGCGCTGAGGGCAAACGCACAAAGCGCTCATTTTCATTTTCATTAGCCAGTGCCCGTTTGTCCCATGAAAATGCTAGGGTGCGGTGTAGTCAATACCAATAAATATAAAATTTAATAGGAAGATAGACAAATTAGTTAATAAATAAAATTACTTAAAAAAGAAATAAGTTCAAACAGTCAAACCAAGTAATTGGTTTTGTGGGACCTTATTTATAACATGTAATGTGTTCTTTTATATTAATAAATACATACTGTGCAAGCGCCTGCACATGTTACTGTGGCAAGCAATCTTCACTTCTCGCCTTGTTGCTTTGCCTTCAACCTTTTTCAATATCCACCTTCGATACTTTTTTACTTTTCTAAATTTGTTCGGTTCTCACCCTCACTCAAAAAACCAAAATTGTAATCGCTCCCGATATTGTGTAAATTGCCAAAATAAAATCAACTGTAAATCTACGACTTGAGTTTCAATAAAAAAGAAGCTCCATTTGTGTCCGCGAAGACATAAAATTGGCGACCGTGACAGGACTTCACCTGCTACTTCGGAGCGTTGATAACCTTCAGCTAAAGAAGGTCAAAGACAAAGGATCCAGGTCATCGGGCCAGTGCTGCAGCTAAAGCATCACCCCATCTGCGAGTTCATCACTTCAGATAAGTGCCCTGTATCCCTCCATAGCAATTTCCTACCAAATTCTATCCTTTCATTGTCCAATCTTGTTACCCAAAAATATCCAAGAAAACTTCATTTGCGCAATTTCACAGTATCTCACATCAACAGAACATTCATCCCTCCAATAATAGGCAAAAATTAACGGTTATTTTCCAATATTTCAAGGTATTACGCCGACTTTTTCAGATGGTACACAAAGTGACCTTTGTACCCTGCGACTTGCGAGTAACTTCCCACGTCAGTATCGAGCGAAAACCTGCTTCCTGGTCATCAGGTGACGCCGCGGGAGGAGCGTAGTATCATCCTAGCTAAGTGCAAGACCTTATTTTACAATTTACAACCGTAAATATCCGTCTAACGAGTAAATTCCGTTCGTAAACGTAAACTAAACATGGATAAAGAAATAAGTGCTGAGACTCTAAGGAGTCTACTTGCAAAACGTAGCTCTGTAAAGGGACAAATCACAAAATTCAAGAATTATTTAAACAAAATAACGGATCGCACTCATTGGTCGGATATTGACCTTGCCGAGCTCTCACTAAAGCTGAGCAAGATAGAAATGTTTGATGACATGCAGGGTCAGATTGAGGTCATTAATTCAGGTTCTCTTGATGTGGAGATTGATGAACGAGACTGTATTGAGCAAGAATTGATTCTTTGCATCGCACAAGCGAAAAGTTTACTAAATAAACAAAATTAATTACGGGACGCCGCCGCACAAGAAAGACGAGCGTCCGTATTTCCTGAAGCTCAATGCAGTCACGACCGTCATAGTTTGGGAGTAAAACTACCACAAATACAAATAGCAAAATTCAATGGTGCATATTTCCACTGGCTTGAGTTCCGCGACACTTTTTCCAATTTAATACACAAAAACGAACGCATCCCTGCTATACAAAAATTTCATTATTTAATTTCCTACTTAGAAGGGGATGCCGCTCGGGTTATTTCCAATATTGAAGTGTCGTCTGACAACTACACAGAGGCGTGGACATTGTTAAACAATCGCTACAATAACAAAAGGCTTCTGATCAACCACCACCTTAAGGCTTTATTCAGCACCCAAGCGCAAACGCGGGAGACTGACTCTTCGCTTAGGTATTTAGTTGACCATGTTACAAAAAACTTGCGCGCCCTTTCCAGTCTCGGTCAAAAAACGGACAATTGGGACGTACTTATAGTTTACATGATTTCAGCCAAGCTAGACAGCCGCACACTCATGAAATGGGAGGAGTACCGCAACGAACTACAAGGCGACGTACCTACCCTAGAACAATTTAACCGGTTTCTAATAGACCGCGCGGATGTGCTCGAATCTATTTACCGCGGCAAGTCAGACAATCATTATCAAAACAAGCCATCACACGCGACTTCACCCGCCGCCTCGAATAATTCCAAGCAACACAATCATAACACAAAATCATTTGCTGCTAATTTCGATAAGACATCGGAACGTGTAAGTACATTTTATCAGTGCGTTGTATGCAACCAGAACCACAGAATCTACGACTGCCCTACTTTTAAAGGCCTATCAGTAGCGGACAGACTCGCAGAAGTAAATAAATATAAACTATGTGTTAATTGCTTAAGACAAGGTCATCCAACTAGCCAATGTCGCATGGGCCCTTGCCGTGAATGTAAACAAAAACACAATGGTCTTTTACACCAACAGACAAACACAACAAACAGTCATGCAGCTTTAGATACAGTAACTGAGCCTGACGTCGTTAATAACTTTTCAAGACAAAACACAACCCAAATAATTTTGTCTACAGCGTTGATTGAGGTATCGAATCCTACGACTAAACAAACAAAAACAGTGCGAGCACTTTTAGATTCAGGTAGTCAGTCATCGTTCGTTACAAAATCACTACAAAAAACTCTAAACTTACAAACAAACCCTACTGATATAAACGTCATAGGTATTGGCAATAACCACGCCAATAAGGTCACAGAAGGTTGTGTAGTTCAGCTAAGGTCTACCAATTCAAACTACAGTGTCATTCTTTCATGCTTAACACTAAATGAATTGACAGGAGACATACCAAAGGTCCCCATCGATTTCACAAAACTAAAATTACCTAAAGAACTAATTCTCGCCGATCCAGCTTTCTACGAGCCGGCCCCTGTTCAGGTCCTGATAGGTGCAGACCTTTTTTGGGACATTCTAAAGTGTCAACAAAGGTCTCTTGGGCCAAACAATCCCAGGCTACAAGACTCGAAGTTGGGTTGGCTTATTGCGGGACCCATATTGTACCCAAAGGTCAAGGGGTCACCGAACAATGTAAATTGCAATCATGCTAGACTTTGCATTGATTCAGCCAAAGATCAAGAAGTCGACAAACTCCTTCCTAAATTTTGGGAGCTAGAAGAGCTACCCCAAAAAAAGGCACTGTTAAGTGACGGCGAGGAAATGTGCGAAAAACATTTCACTACACACTTATCAAGGCTACCTTCTGGCAGATTCTGTGTCAAACTACCCCTAAAAGATACCCCAGACTGCCTCGGTGACTCGTATCACCTCGCAAAAAAGCGCTTAATCAATTTGGAAAAGAGATTCAGAAAGGACCTTACTCTAAAAAAAGAATATTCAAAATTCATAAAAGAATACAGTGACCTAGGTCACCTTTCTGAATCTCCAATCCCTCGACCAAATCCATCCTATTTTCTGTGTCACCATGCAGTTTTTAAACAGGATAGTGAATCCACGAAACTTCGCGTTGTGTTCGACGGCTCAGCAGCGACATCTTCGGGTTTCTCTGTCAACGACCTGCAAATGGTAGGCCCAAATGTTCAGGCCTCTCTTCTCTCTATATTGCTCAGAGCTCGGCAATATAAATATCTCCTAACTGGAGATATCGAGAAAATGTATCGCCAAGTTCTCATCAGCGAAGAGGATCGCGACCTTCAGCTGATACTGTGGAGAGAAGATGAGTCCCAGCCTATCAGAACGCTGCGTCTCAATACTATCACTTATGGTACGGCAAGTGCTAGCTATTTAAGTACGCGGTGTCTTTGGCAGATTGGCGAAGAATGTGAAGATGAGCGAACTAAAACGATTATACAGAAGGACTTCTACGTGGACGACTTAATTACTGGTTGCGATGATCCTGAAGAACTAAAGTTCATACTAAAGTCAGTGACTAGCACACTTAGTAAGGGTTGTTTCAAATTGCGTAAGTTCAAAACCAACTTACCCAGTATTTTCGAAAACTCTGACCTCAACACAAATGAACATTTAACGCTAAGTGAATCCTCAAGCACTCTCGGATTGGGGTGGTGCCCTAGCGCTGACACGCTTAATTTTCCTACGGTCATCCCAAACAAAAATGACCCAATAACAAAACGGACTATTTTGTCCGTATCATTCAAAGTATTCGATCCTTTGGGCCTACTGAGTCCATGCATCATCCAGCCCAAGATGTTGCTACAAAAACTTTGGGAGCAAAAACTGGAATGGGACCAGCCAGTACCAAAGGATTTTGAAGATTGTTGGCTTGAATTTCAAAATAACTTGTCAGCATTATCTGAAATTAATATTCAAAGATCAGTTTTGTGTGACGCGCCTACAAGAATAGAGATGCACTCCTTCAGCGATGCTTCTCTATTGGCTTTTGGCGCATGCATTTACATAAAATCTATAAATAAAAACAATGAAGTTACCGTTAGGTTGTTGTGTGGTAAATCTAAAGTAGCCAGTCTCAAGCCCACCACTATACCACGCTTGGAGCTGTGTGCTGCGTTACTTGCCGCCAGGCTGTGCGATACTGTCAAGGAGTCGATCAGATACAAGTTCGACCGCGAGGTCCACTGGTGTGACTCCACCACAGTGTTGGCTTGGCTAAAGGGCAATCGCAGCAAGCTGAAGGCTTTTGTGGCCAATAGAGTAGGTGAAATAGTAGACACTACTGATTCGTCATCTTGGCGCTATGTGCCTACTGACCAAAACCCCGCAGACTTGATTTCCAGAGGTGTCAATGCCGGGCAATTATCAAGGTCAAGTCTGTGGTGGAGTGGGCCGAACTTTTTAGCACGAGATGAATCAGAGTGGCCGACCCTAAAGTCTACCCCTGATTTTAATGATTTACCCGAAGTTAAGGCAGCAACGTCTGTATTAGAACCTGACACATTTTTAAAGTTTGACAATTTTTCCAAACTTACTAAATTACAAAGATCACTAGCATACATTAAAAGATTTCTTCACAACACAAAAAATCCAAAAGATAAAAAAATTGGTATTTTATCACTTGATGAACTTAATGACTCTTTCAATCAATTATGTGCTATTGCACAGAAACAAAGCTTTCCACAAGAATTAAAATCTCTTTTAAGAAATGAACCTATTTCTATGAAGTCAAAACTTTTACCTTTATCACCTTTTATCGATGAACAAAAAATAATAAGGGTTGGTGGACGAATCAGTGCTGCAGGCTGCTCTTACGAAAGGAAGCACCCCATATTACTCGATTCCTCTCACCATTTATGTAAGCTTATTTTCGAACATGAGCATAACAGAAATTTACATGCTGGGCCGCAGCTCTTGTTATCAACAATCAGAGAAACTATCTGGCCCATAAACGGAAGACGTTTAGCTCGCCGTACGGTCCATAATTGCGTGCGGTGTAGACGAGTATTAGGAAAAACCCTATCCCCGAAAATGGGAGACCTGCCGTCTCAAAGAATAACCCCAGATTTTCCATTTTTATCGGTATGTATCGATTTTGCTGGGCCTTTTATGGTCTTAAACCGGAAGGGAAAGGGCGCCCGACTTATAAAAGCATATTTATGCCTATTTGTTTGCCTAAGATATAAATGCTTGCATCTCGAAGCGGTTTGCGATCTATCAAAGGAGTCTTTCGTTATGACATTGCGTAGATTCGTCGCTCGCCGCGGCAAGCCAGTGGAAATATTTTGTGATAACGGGCGTAACTTTGTGGCAGCTGCCAAAGAACTATCATTATTTCTAAAATGCCACAATGAATCTCTATCTGACTTTGCTGGTCAGGAAGGCTTCAAATTCATCTCTACGCCTAGCTACGCTCCTCACTTCGGTGGCATCTGGGAATCAGGTGTCAAATCCGCTAAGCATCATTTAAAACGCATTATGGGCAACAATAATTTTACGTTTGAAGAAATTTCAACTCTTTTTGCGCAAGTGGAGGCGATCTTGAATAGTCGCCCCTTGTATCCCTTATCGTCGTCTCCAAACGATTTCCTATCCCTCACCCCAGGGCACTTTATTATCGGAAGACCGCTCAACGCGCTGCCAGCTCCGCACCTGGAAAACTACAAAGAAGGTCAACTAAACCGATATACTCGCGTCGAAAGAATTCGACAGCATTTTTGGCAAAGATGGCACAAAGAGTATATTTCGGAACTCCAACTCAGAACCAAGTGGAAAACCAACAAGGCCAAGCTGAACGTCGGTGATCTAGTCCTCATCCATGAAGAGTTCGTTCCACCGTTGTGCTGGCGTCTAGGACGAGTCGTTAAACTGTTCCCTGGACCTGATGGAGTCTCGCGCGTCGCTGATGTCGCTACCACTCGAGGCGTCTACAGAAGACCTCTCGTTCGTCTTTGTCCTCTACCAACGGATCAAGATCTTCAGGGTTGAAACGACCCTGCCTTTCAACGGGGGGAATATGTGCAAGCGCCTGCACATGTTACTGTGGCAAGCAATCTTCACTTCTCGCCTTGTTGCTTTGCCTTCAACCTTTTTCAATATCCACCTTCGATACTTTTTTACTTTTCTAAATTTGTTCGGTTCTCACCCTCACTCAAAAAACCAAAATTGTAATCGCTCCCGATATTGTGTAAATTGCCAAAATAAAATCAACTGTAAATCTACGACTTGAGTTTCAATAAAAAAGAAGCTCCATTTGTGTCCGCGAAGACACATACATACATACATACATACATACATACATACATACATACATACATACATACATACATACATACATACATACATACATACATACATACATACATACATACATACATACATACATACATACATACATACATACATACATACATACATACATACATACATACATACATACATACATACATACATACATACATACATACATACATACTGCATTCCCATCCTATTCCAACTGCTCACTTGCGGCGAGCAGTTGGAATAGGATGGGAATGTATCTGCTGTTGACTTAGATATAGTCCATATGCCCTGCTATGCCCTGTAGCAGATATGCCCTGAGCTTGCGCCCAAAGGCAAATCTGCTAGGCGCTTCACGGACTGGAGGAGTTATATCATTCCAAGACTTGCACGCCGCATACCTAAAGCTGCCACGGAATGCCATTTTTATAGACAGATCGCTGCCGGGGTCGTCCAGTCGTCTCGAGCTTTTTGTATAGATAGTATGGGGACTTATGACGGACTTCACCAAAAAGCAATGTGGCTAGGTTACTATATCAACCCTTATACTCGTATGTCCCCACTGCTGGGGCACGGGTCTCTTTCTGCATCGTAGGAAGGTTAGGCCATACTACACCATGGGGGACAAGTCTGGGTTGGTCTAGAATTGTAAGACAGTGGCGGGCCTTACTGTCAGAAGTTGTCAAGCCGCCCATAAGGCCTCTAACATGGCTTAACGACTGCTATAACATGACAGCCGGCACCAACGGCTTAACGTACCTTGCGAAGCACGGAAGCGCTGGGAAAAAATGCCACTAGCGGTAGTCACGGGACGGTTTCCCATCCTGCACCTGACTGCGCCTGTCGTTGCTTAACTCAAGTGATTGATTCCAATCACTCGGTTGGGCTAGGCCCCGAGTGCATTATTATAATAAGACAATAATATCGTTCTGTTTTTGAACGGATTCGTAGCCAACGTGGATGGCGGCTGTATGGATGGCTGTTCACTCATCAACCGCCGCCCAGCCGTCAAGCCGCCCATAAGGCCTCTAACATGGCTTAACGACTGCCATTACATGACAGCCGGCACCAACGGCTTAACGTGCCTTGCGGGTTAGTGGTCGAGTTATTTTTTTTATCCAAAAATATTTTTAATAACATAACATTGACATACAGGCACATACAGTGCTTCTGGCCCCAGACTAGGATACCCTGTGTCGTGGAAACCCTAAACAGCGACATCACAAACGTGTAAACATTCAAGACCTGGGGTTTTTGTTTTGTCTCCAGCCGGGGTTCGAACCGGGGACCTCTTGCATGGTAGGCAGATGCGCTACAATAAATAAATACAAGAAGATGTTACGCCTGCAGTTCAATAATTTACGATTTATAACATTATTTACGATAAGCCTTTCTAAGAGCGCAATTATCATTTCGAAGCGTTCGCCTGAACAAATAAGCCTTTCAACCCGAGTAAGTCCTTTCTACGCAAATACCGTAGGGTAATGACCTGATTTTTAGGTAAAAACGGATCAGGTTGACAGTGTCAGATGGTTAGGGCCCTAAGAAATAACCTTGAACGCCAATATCACTATTTAATTAAAAATGATCGGGTAAAATTTGTGTAAGACTCGTGCTTTTAACACGCTTTAAGGTGCAAATGCGCACCAATGGAATAAAAATCGTAATTTGTTTAATAATACGTTTTTATGCCACACCTGGCAGTAAAGTGGCTTTTACCGCACGCTGCGCGTACGGAAAAAGCCGCTTTCTGGCCAAGTGTAGACATAAAAACATGTACACAACACGGGAGGTAATAAAGAAAGCTCTCGATCGCATATTTACGTCCCTCGCTTGCAGCTCGGGCCGCAAACTTTTGCGATCTCGGCCTTTCTTTGTATTACCACCCTAGTTGTGTAATGTACTATTTTGAGAAATTCAATTTGCCACAGTTATTTATGAAGCCGTTGCTCTCGAACTAGGATAACCTGTGCGTCAAGAGCAAGTGTCTTCCCTAAACTAAGTGTAACAATCAGGTGCTAATTAGTGCTAAACAATGTACCAGACAAAAAAGTAAATCAAAGAGTTATAAATTTTATACAAAGCAAAAACAGAGAACCTTGCTAGAGCTTTTGACATTTCAAAAAGACATAGTGATTAAAAATGAATGAAATTTATAGTTTAATTATTATTATGTTGTATGCAATAGTGTGTGTGTGTGGTGTGTGTGTGTGTATGTGTGCGCGCGCGTATAGTAGTGTGTATATTTGGAAGCCCTTCGTACAATGGTAATATATATTTAGGTTAATAGTGACATTTAGGAAATAGGAAATATCCCGCAGTAAAACGTAGACTATGTATTAATCCAGGCTGTCAGCTAACTCTATACCAAATTTTCCAGATGTGAAGAAGTAGCAAACTTACATAATCACAAACTTTCGCCTTTACAATATTACTGTAATATGAAAGGTATATAATATTGCATGCAATCAGGCGTTGCTTTGCGGAAATCCATAATAGCAATTTCCCAAAATTACTTAGGTAAATTCCGCCAAAATTTTAATTTACATTTTTTTTTCGGCTAAATTTTTTACGGAAATGGGTGTGAAGTGTGATATTAGTCTGATGTGATGTGAGTAGTGTGATTTTAATTTAATCTTCTTTTTTATTTAGTCTTGTCCATCTGCCATCAGTTTTTATGCCATTATCAGATTGTTCGGTTTTAGGCTTGAGAAGCTGACTTTTTTTAAAGACAACTTCTTTGTTGTTAACTTAGCTTCACTGGCTACAGTTCGAGACATTGGGGGCGTTTCAGTCTTGCAACGTTGTGGTTAAATACATATTTGTGGTTAAAAGCTCGTTGGCAAAAAGATTTATGTGCTTTTGTAGTCGGAGCTTGTATGGCTAATTTCTTAAGGTTATGTCATGTTTAACTGTCGGCATTTCAGGATAACTGTGTATTTCTTCATTCCTCTCTCATATTAACTTTTTTGTTAATTTGTTACTTCCCCTTTGCATATGCCTGAGATCTGTCTTTTCGCCAATCTTCAAGACTCTTCGAGAGTGAAAGTTGGCAAAGGCAAGAATTTACAGTAGAAGTAAACGAAACTATCAATAAAAACTAAAGGAACTCACAAACCAAAACGGTGACGGTGGTGGTATGGCGATGGCTGTTTTATTTTATTTATTCTTTTTTTATTATTTTATTCATTATGTACACCAAGAGAAGCGCTCGTGGCCTAGGCGAACCGAGTGATTGGGATCAATCACTTGGTTAAGCAACAACAGGCGCGGTCAGGTACACGAGCATCCCGTGAGTACCGCTAGTGGCATTTTTCCGAGCGCTTCCGTGCTTCGCAAGGCTATTAAGCCGTTGGTGCCGGCTGTCATAGAATGGCAGTCGTTAAGCCATGTCAGAGGCCTTATGGGCGGCTTGATAACTTCTGACAGTAATGCCCGCCACTGTCTTACAATCCTCCACCAACCCGGACTTGGCCCCCGTGGTGGAGTATGGCCTAACCTTCCTGCGATGCAGGAAGAGACCCGTGCCCCAGCAGTGGGGACATACAAGGGTTGACAACGTACACCAACAGCAAGCACGCAAACATGATGAATCTTATACTAAATGTGACTTAGGGCTAGCGGTTATGCCAATTAAAGTTACACTATTTTTATTTTTGATGCACTAACCCGTGCTAAGGAACAAATTTAAAAACCTATTTAGAGGCTAAAAATTTCACCCATGCCGGGATTCGAACCCGCAACCTCTGGCTATCCGTACCAGCGCTCTACCTAGGCCTCTAAATAGGTTTTTAAATTTGTTCCTTAGCACGGGTTAGTGCATTAAAAATAAAAATAGTGTAATCATGTGGGTACAGTGATATCGTTCCGATGTTAAGCCTAACTGCAAAGTAGGTAGTCGGGGCTGTAAGTAATGCAATTTGCTTAAGTCAGATGTCGCTGCCTGTACGTAATACAGAGAATATTGTAAAGAGGTTCGAAATTTCACTGATGCCGTGAGTCGCCCATTGGCTCAATTGGTAGAGCGCTGGTACGGATAGCCAGAGGTTGCGGGTTCGAATCCCGGCATGGGTGAAATTTTTAGCCTCTAAATAGGTTTTTAAACCAATTAAAGTTACACACAGCATTTTTAGACTTAGTTATACACAGACAACTAGAAATATAATATTACATTACGGTGATAGTATAGATGTTATTACTGCGTAATAACATATATATTATCATATAGGTGCACATTATAAGGTGCACCAACAGCAAATCATGTAGAAACATTATATAGGGTATTAATTTGATAGTACTAGAAAATGCATGTTGGCCACTTACTGGTTAACACGGCGTTGTTACTGCTTTCAGGTTCACGAATTATAAATCAAGCCATTGTTAGCATGCAATTCAATTATAAAATTCGTAGATACAATTATTGTACAGTTTTGAATAAACTTAAAATAATTATTTCCATCATGGTCATGCATAAAACTGAAGCGCTCGTGGCCTAGTCGAACCGAGTGATTGAAATTAATCCCTTGAGTTAAGCAACAACAGGCGCGGTCAGGTGCAGGATGGGTGACCGTTCCGTGACCACCGCTAGTAGCATTTCTTCCAAGCGTTTCCATGCTTCACAAGGCACGTAAGCCGTTGGTGCGGGCTCTCATGTAATGGCAGTCGTTAAGCCATTGTAGAGGCCATATGGTCGGCTTGATAACTTCAGACAGGAAGACCCGCCACTTGGCCCGGACTTGGCCCCCGTGATGGAGTATGACCTAACCATGCTGCGATGCACGAAGAGACCCGTGCCCCAGCAGTGGGGACATACAAAGTGTTGATATCGTAAAAGCATAAAGTTAAATTGAATAATATATTAATATTAACGCACGATAATTATACACTTGCTTTGGTTTGTAAGCTCCTTAAAAGTCGTAGAACAAAATTTTGGCTGTAAATGAACATTTCCGGAACTGCGCATTTTAGAGGCAACCGTATATAAACAAGCTTGAATAATAGAACCTTTTCAGGTCACCGCCATTTAACCTCTGAGCATTCGGGTATTATTAAAGCATGTAATACGCGTGCAGAATTAATTACCGCGGGCTTGCGTAAATCAGTGGATTACAACAATTACCAACAACATGTTGTTTTATGAAAAGTTAAATTATGCATGATAAGCTATACTTTTAATCTATTGAAATCTCCTGTCACAGTGTTTATTATCGAACTCCTCAGAAACGGCTCAAACGATGTTTATGATCTTTTTATGTATATTTAGGTCTAAAAATTCTTTTTTCTTATAGTAAATAGGAGAGGATGAAGGAAGAAAGATTGACGAAACAAATATATATTGCGAATGTGAGTGGAAGGGCTGGTAAGGGACGTCCCAGACGGACATACATCGACCAAACAGGGGATGTATTAGCAAAGGGAAAGATAAAAAGTACCCGGAACCGGCGTGCGTGCATGCAACGACTTATGAACGTTGATGAAGCGAAGGTGATCTGTCAGGATCGTGGCAAGTGGCAGTCCCTGGTCTCTGCCTACCCCTCTGGGATACAGGCGTGAGGTTATGTATGTATGTAAATAGGCTGTAGCACTCACGTACACCACATTAGGCGGCCGAAAGAAGGGGCGGCCAAGGACCACCTGGAAAAGATCAATAGACCAAGAGGCCAAGTCGATCGGCACTAGCTGGCCTGAATTGGAAGCTGCCACGGACCACCGTCAGAAGTGGAAATCTGTGGTTGAGGCCGTATTCTCCCCTAGGAGTTAAAGGACCAAAGAAGAAGAAATAGGTCGTAGCCTAATTACATAACATAACATAACCTCACGCCTGTATCTCAGAGGGGTAGGCAGAGACCAGGGACTGCCACTTACCACGATCCTGACAGATCACTTTCGCTTCATCATTGTTCATAAGTCGTTGCATGCACGCACGCCGGTTCTGGGTACTTTTTATCTTTCCCTTTGCTAATACATCCCCTATTTGGTCCGGTGCGTAAACAAAATCTCCGTTATTATGTCTCAAGATCTATTCCAAGATTTGTTAGAGCAGCCTCCACAATGCCCGTCCATAATATGTGTTGTTTTGCCCATATTACTGTGAAGGCTCTCTTCTTGGTGCGTGTGGAATACGAAATTGTGAAAGGCTACGAGTAGGTTACTTACTTGGAATGTACACTAGGCTATATGGCAGACTAGCTGGTACCCGCGACTTCGTCTGCGCAGGATTAGAATTTCGAGTAGCTTATATTACCGTGGCGTAGAAAAGAAGTAACATTATTAGTACGACATTAAAATTATCACATAACTATTTTATGGGTCGCGTTAGGGTTTTGTTTTTGTTGGGTTTAAAATGTCATATCGCTGAAAAAATTGAACTCACTCGCGAAAATATTCGTGCTATGATTTATTACGATATTCGACGTGGTTTAACGCAAGAACTGTAGTAGATCAATTAACTTCGACTTTTGGTGGTGAAGCTCCATCAAAAACGACTGTGTATCACTGGTTTAGTGAGTTTAATCGCGGGCGCAGTAAGCTCACGGACGAAGTTAAAGAAGGTCGCCCGAAATCGGTGGTTGTGCCACAATATATTGAAGCTGTGCGAAAACTAATAATGCAAGTCCGCCATGTTACGAATCGCAAGACAGAGGCTATTCTGGGCATATGTATGACGAGCATTCATAGGGTATTACATGAACATTTGTCTGTATAAAAAATTTGTTCGCGTTGGATCCCGCACAACTTAACTCAGGATCAAAAAGATGCTCGCGTCGAATGGTGCAAGAAAACCTTAAAAAAATTCAACGGAGGCGACTCAAAATCTATGTATAATATCTACACAGGTGACGAATCCTGGGTCTACGCGTACGATCCCGAAACTAAACAACAATCAACAGTTTGGGTGTTTCAAAATGAGCCGAACCCTACGAAAATGGCACTGTAAAACAAATGGTGGCCTGCTTTTTTGGTATTAATGGCCATGTGGCTACAATACCACTGGAGAATCGCAGAACGGTTAATTCGGAGTGGTACACGACCATTTGTTTGCCGGAAGTATTTGAAGAAATACGCCAAAACAACCAGCGACGCAGAATCATACTTCACCATGACAATGCCAGCTGTCATACATCTCAGGAAACAATTACATTTTTCGATGGTCAAAAAATAGAATTGATTCGTCATCCACCGTACAGCCCTGATTTTGCTCCCAATGATCTCTATTTATTCCCAAATGTAAAGAATAAATTACGTGGTCCACGATTTTCGACCCGTGAAGATGCCGTAGATGCGTTCAAACAGCACGTTTTGGAGATACCTCAATCAGAGTGGAAAAAGTGTTTTACAAATTGGTTTCATCGAATGCAAAAGTGCATCGATCATAGTGGAGAATACTTTGAAAAACAATAAAAGTATATTTAGCCATATACATTTGTTTATTTTTTCTATTCCGCATCCATAAGTAGCAGCCCTCGTACTACTTCCTGCTCCCGATTTCGAAATTAAGTGTCATATTAGATCCGATATTTCTATTACACGAATACATCCGATTCTACCCGATAGTAGCCGAGGTACATTCTAAAAACCTAACAGACTGTACATAAATATCGGTGTACCCGTTTCTGACGAGTTCGATAAAAACACTGTGATACGAGGTTTTTAAACTATTAGGTAAAATTATGTAATACTTATGCGGCGTTTTACTTTAGTCTCTGGGAGAGTTTTACTAATATTTTTACAAATAAGTCTACTTAGACTATAGTCTTAGTGGTTTTCTTTTATGTAACTTATAAACGAACTGGTTTTAATTCTAGATATTAGTCAGGCAGTAGCTCTTTTGGAATAAAGTATGCTTCGCCTTCTATTTATGCTTACTTTTCTAATTTAGTAAATGAGATTCCAACCTCAAAATGGGCACAAAATAATTTCGTCATAAAAAGTCTGAAGGCCCTTGCCCTCGGGGAGAGTTCCCAGGACGCTGGCATTGAATCAGTAGGTAATTGAATTTATTTTAATGTCCAATATTTTAAGCACTGCTTGCACCGCACTTGGAACTCAAATAAATTCGTTAAGTATGATCGTGACCAGTTCTTTTTTTTTCAGATATCTAGGTGACCTTAACGATATCGATACGATATCAGTCCTTGTATGTTCCTACTGCTGGAGCACCGGTCTATTAGGCCATTAGGCCATATTACACCACGAGGGCCATGTCCGGGTTGGTTGTTAAACTTAAAAAGCAACGTTTAGAACCCACGACCTCCTGATTGAGAAGGCGGTGTTCTGCCGGTCTGGTACCACTGCTCTGACCGGAATCACTAAATTAAAATTAAATGTGCTACAAATTCTATGCAGGCCACGTAATTTGTACGATATATTTTTTGTTGGCGACTGTACTAGCTTGAATTGTCATGCGGTTGGCAGGCTCGGATATTTAGGGCTCATGTTTTTTTATGGCAATATACTGGTAAAAAATGGTCCCGTTATTGAGTAACTAATACGCCAATTCCCGACTTGAAGAAAAGTTCGGGAGGTCAAGATTCGTGTGTATTCTGCCGCATTGCGGCCTAAATTTTGATATTTACTCTACCGAATGTAAATTAACGCTATCAACCCTTGTATGTCCCGCTGCTGGGGCACGGGTCTCTTCCTGCATCACAGGAATTTTAGGCCATGCTCCCCCACCGGGGCCAAATCCGGGTTGGTGGAGGACATTTATTTTCTAATTCGAATCGAATTCCTAATTAGAATTCAATGTAGCAAATACAAAATACAAATACGAAAATCTTTACTAGCGTAAACTGCTTAATTTAACGGGACATAGTATCTGGAGCCACCTTTTAAGCATATATAATGCCTGTACCAGGTGACACCGCACTTCCATAGCTTGAGAAAATCTTAGTTTAATTTGTTTTTTTGTTGTCACAGGGTAAACGGGACAAGTGATTGTAAGATAGGATAAGAGTATTCTTTATTGGGCACTGGAAAAACAACAAATACGAAATAATTACATACATACATACATACATACATACATACATACATACATACATACATACATACATACATACATACATACATACATACATACATACATACATACATACATACATACATACATACATACATACATACATACATACATACATACATACATACATACATACATACATACATACATACATACATACATACATACATACATACATACATACATACATACATACATACATACATACATACATACATACATACATACATACATAACCTCACGCCTGTTTCAAGAGACCAGGGACTGCCACTTGGCACGATCCTGACAGATCACCTTCGCTTCATCTACGTTCATAAGTCGTTGCATGCACGCACGCCTGTTCCGGGTACTTTTTATCTTTCCCTATGCTAATACATCCCCTATTTGGTCGATGTAAGTTCTTCTGGGACGTCCCTTAACAGCCCTTCCACTCACATTCGCAATATGTATTTGTTTCGTCAATCTTTCTTCCTTCATCCTCTCCACATGTCCAAACCAACGCAACATTCCTTTCTCAATTCTAGTCACTACGTCCTCTTTCAGTCCACAACGTTCTCTAATCAGACTATTGCGTATCCTGTCATTCAAAGTAACACTACACATACTTCTCAAGGACCTCATTTCAACTGCATTAATTCTAATTTCTTGTTTCCTTTGCCAAACCCAAGTCTTGTTACCATACATAAGTGTTGGGACCAGCACGCCACTATGAAGCCAATCTAGCTCTTTTGAAGATATTTCGGCTGCACACAATGGAGTGCAAGGCAGACACAATTTCCCGCTTTTACTGTTTTCACACTTCCATCCCTCGTAAACAGGATATAATTACAAATGTGCATAATACAATTGGCGGCCTTATTGCTAAAAGTAATTTCTTCCAGACACCCTCACGATGGAAAGTGGCTGAAGGAAATTAGAAAGACGGGTAGCCAGTGCATTTTAAATATTGATACATACTTAAATATTGATTTTGCTCTATGGAAGTCATTTATTTAATGGAAAATGGCGTTCATCTAGCAAATCTTTTACTTTCAAATCTTTTACTTTCAAATCTTTTACTTTCAAATCTTTTACTTAAAAACCTATTTAGAGGCTAAGAATCCCGGCATGGGTGAAATTTTTAGCCTCTAAATAGGTTTTTAAATTTGTTTCTTAGCACGGGTTAGTGCATTAAAAATAAAAATAGTGTAATCATGTGGGTACAGTGATATCGTTCCGATGTTAAACCTAACTGCAAAGTAGGTAGTCGGGGCTGTAAGTAATGCAATTTGTTTAAGTCAGATGTCGCTGCCTGTACGTAATACAGAGAATATTGTAAAGAGGTTCGAAATTTCACTGATGCCGTGAGTCGCCCATTGGCTCAATTGGTAGAGCGCTGGTACGGATAGCCAGAGGTTGCGGGTTCGAATCCCGGCATGGGTGAAATTTTTAGCCTCTAAATAGGTTTTTAAATTTGTTCCTTAGCACGGGTTAGTGCATTAAAAATAAAAATAGTGAAATCTTTTACTTTCAAATCTTTTACTTTCAAATCTTTTACTTTCAAATCTTTTACTTACAAATTTTTTACTTTCAAATCTTTTACTTTCAAATCTTTTACTTTCAAATCTTTTACTTACAAATCTTTTACTTTCAAATCTTTTACTTTCAAATCTTTTACTTACAAATCTTTTACTTTCAAATCTTTTACTTTCAAATCTTTTACTTACAAATCTTTTACTTTCAAATCTTTTACTTTCAAATCTTTTACTTACAAATTTTTTTTACTACTAGTAATCACATAGAAATGAATTAAAACTTGAAAATCTGTAAAGGTTGTTTTGCCATATACTCTTAATTATTAGTTAATTATACTTTATTGCGCACGAAACATTTAACAGGACATTACATACGAAATAACATGTACAAAGGCGAGCTTAACATAACATTAGTATAATTATACCCAGATAGGTATAATTTAGTTTAAGAAAAGGTCTTGCCTGAAAATCGGCAACTAGTTGCATATTGGTGTACATTAGTTACAAGCCGAGGCACAGACCTTTTTGTCTTCATTTGTTATTTATAAGCTGTTAAATAATAGTCTCTTTAAACTGTCATTAATGCCTCTAGTATAAGTGATTGTTGTGTCTTATTTTGCTTGAAGACAAATAAATATATTCTATTCTATTCTATAACTCTGAAAGAGATTTCTTCCAGCAAACCTTGAGAGTCGGAGATGCAGTAAAAGCGGGTCTATATACGTGTACAAAATATACTATATAAACATTGAATACATATTGCCTCACACATAAATATTGCCTCTATGATCTCTTTCCCGTTTTTACGAGTGTTTCGAAGTAAGAACATCCTTAAAGTTTACCTGAACCACTCTCGTACTTAACAATTCGTATATAAGGCCCACAACTCTCTAACGACATTGTAAACGACACGAAAACTTTCTAAGTAGGTAATTCGCTTTGTTGGCCGACGCTCACGCTGTAGAAGTTATTCCTTTCACCTACGAACATTATAGCATTGCAAAAAGAACAACATAAAATCACCTGTTGACTTGAAATGAACGTTGAAACCCAAAACACTCTTGACAGGTCTTTATTATTATTATTTTTAATGCACTAACCCTTGCTAGTGTTAGTGCATTAAAAATAATGCATATTTTAACATTGTAAAATTTAAAATTTGTAAAACAGCTAATTGTCCTTGCTAAGGACAATTGTAAAAACCTATCTATAGGCTCTAAATTCAGATGTCGCTGCCTGTACGTAAAACAGAGAATATTGTAAGGGGTTCGAAATTTCACTGATGCCGGTGAGTCGCCTATTAGCTCAGTTGGAAAGAGCGCAGGCACGGATAGCCAGAGGTTTGAATCCCGGCATGGGTAGAATTTTTAGTCCGTAAATAGGTTTTTAAAAGGTCTTTATTAATTTAACACTAACTATAAAGTAAAAATAATGAAAACGCTGGGCATATGACTCCCACAAGGCTTGCCTTGGAAGGCCTATATCCTACAGTAGACACGAAATAAGTTGAAGGATTGGATGATACAACGTAACTTTCTTTGACGACCTATGTGGTGCAGCGCATCTGCTTGCAATGCGAGAGGCCCCGAGTTCGAACCCCGGCAAAACAAAAAAAACCCAGTTCTTGGATGTTTACATGCTTGTGATGCGCCGTTTCTGGTATCCACGACACAGGGTATCCTAGTGTGGGGCCAGAAATGTATGTGCCTGTATGTAAATGTTAATGTTTTGTTATGTTAATTACTTACCAAATTAATCCACCAAGTTAACTACGCCACAATTTCCGACAAGGAAACTTTAAAATTCACTGTTTCACTTAAAGTTTTGTCAAGTTCATTAAGCGTTCTCTTTCACAGCCGCGACGGTCAGTCAGGGAAAGCCACTCACGAAATTGTCCACGAACATAGTTGAACAGCCTTATTTTAATTTATATTAAGTCCATTTCTTTCGTCCACGGCAAAATAAAGTGAGCGAAGACACGAGACGTGTGACCACTACAAACGCGCGCGAGATACTGAAACCTGGAAGGAGTGGAGTGGAAATTCAAAGGCGCGTCTCTTGGGGCGGTACTGCGACTTTCAGTATAAAGTGCTCTTTGACTACGACGTAACTTTTCCACTGTATGGACTAATTTAACCAAGCACATTAATGACTTGCGATGCTCATACAAAGTTACAAATTGAACGGGTCAAAAGGATTAAAAAAAACTTTTGCCTTTGTATCGATTTAATGAGATGATTTATGCAATGATCTTCTTGCTGGCGAATTGCCATTTGGATTCGAATACGATGTCTACAAAAGTTGTTATACAAGTAACTATTGATTATGCTGAAATAAACTAAATATGGACTTGGCCGTCGGAGAGGATTTTTAAAAACTAGACAACGTTTCTTGACACATTTAATGAGTTCTCGATTGAATTACATAAATTAAACTATTAAATTAAATACTAAGTTATTCTAGTGATCACGATGGTCAGGGATGTCCTCGCGCTACCAGCGGTGCTGCGCCAAATGCGTCGTGGCTGCTCGCGGAGACCTCACGTTAAGTGTTTGCTTGCTCAGCATCTAGATTTGGAAATCCTTCAGGTGATTCATATTGTATTGGGAATCTGCCTTTGTTATATTGCAACCGGTACGGACTCGTAACAAACTAAATTTATCAAGCCTAATAGGCTGCTTGGTGCTTATACTGCGTAATGAGATTGATTTATACGGCGTCCAGTGGCACTTTCGATGACACTTAATGGGTGAAGGGACCACTCGGACGCTGCCGTGCCTGTATTAAAGATATGAGGCGTGATACGGTCACACTACAATACGGCGGAGCTAAGTAAACAAATTTTCGTACACAGGATATCAGGATATACGTGAAAAGTTACATAATCAAGGCGCAGATTACGATAGCATGTATAGTCTGCTATAGTATTTTTATCTCAGGAAGGCGGGTGATTTAGACGAATTCGAACCTTAGTTCAGTAGAAACAAAGACTTGCCTGCCCGCCTTCGTGAGATAAAATGACTGTACCTTTTAGAATATACCTCGGCTACTATCGGATAGAATCGGACATATTTGTGTAATAGAAATATCGGAACTAATGTGACACTTAATTTTGAAATCGGAACCCGATCATCAGTACGAAAACATGTGAAAAAAATTGGCGGAAGACCGAGCCTTAGTGTTTTGTTTATGCTTTCTACGTGCTGTGACATGTAATTAGATTTCTATGGCTTCACTCGTATATGTGTGTCTTATGTGAATGAATGATTTATGTATCTATCCTAGTTCGAGAAGAGGACAAGTCGTATTACATTGTGCAGAAGTTATTATTATTGTTAAGGCAGTTTTTTTCACTGGGATTGACTCACCTTTTGACATTCAGGGACAATTTCCGGACTCAGTGTTACATTGTACTTTGACATACAGCAAAGAGAATGTAAATTGTTTACGTTGGAATAAATTGAATTAAATTGACTCAAAGCGTTTTCTCCTAATGTGTCAGTACCAGGGTTTGTTTTATTTTTAACATAGCTTACACTATTTTTATTTTTAATGCACTAACCCGTGCTAAGGAACAAATTTAAAAACCTATTTAGAGGCTAAAAATTTCACCCATGCCGGGATTCGAACCCGCAACCTCTGGCTATCCGTACCAGCGCTCTACCAATTGAGCCAATGGGCGACTCACGGCATCAGTGAAATTTCGAACCTCTTTACAATATTCTCTGTATTACGTACAGGCAGCGACATCTGACTTAAGCAAATTGCATTACTTACAGCCCCGACTACCTACTTTGCAGTTAGGTTTAACATCGGAACGATATCACTGTACCCACATGAATCCCGGCATGGGTGAAATTTTTAGCCTCTAAATAGGTTTTTAAATTTAACATAGCTTGTTATACAAAAACATAATGCAATATTCCTGTCTTAATTCTAGTCCGACTCTTTCTGTTCTCTTAGCATATTAATGGCGACTCACCGGCATCAGTGAAATTTCGAACCTCTTTACACTATTCTCTGTATTACGTACCGGTGAGTCGCCCATTAGCTCAGTTGGAAAGAGCGCTGTCACGGATAGCCAGAGGACGTGGGTTTGAATCCCGGCATGGGTAGAATTTTTAGTCCGTAAATAGGTTTTTAAAATTATCCTTAGCACGGGTTAGTGCATTAAAAATAAAAATAGTATAACGAATTAACTGTTCATCATTAATATAATTTTTTGTGTACCGCATTATTTTTTTATTTTGTCTTTAAATGTTTTAAATTGTCTTATTAAACTTTTTTCCATGTTTTAATGTAATCTACTTGAAGGTTGCCACATGATAAATTGTGGCAGAACCTAGACAAAAAAAAAACGGGTCCAATTGCGATTATTTATTAGGTAAAACGTAATTACCTTATTTTTAATACAGTTGCTCGGATGGGATTGCGGGACGTATAGCGTGCGGGAAGTGGGCAATACACGCTATTACGAGTGTGTAATAACACACTAATAGAGTGTGTTATTATTACACACTCGTGCTTTTTTTTACTTTTCCCGCACTCGTGCGTTTTCTTTCCCAACTATCAAAATAATGTCTATTCAAAAGAAAAACCAACCATGAAGTTTTTACTAAAAAAAATCATAGAAGTTTTTATGAGCAACTAATTTGTTTCAATATATGAGTTAAGTTAGGTTTGATTTCATTTCATCTCATTAAATTTCATTTTCATTTCATATCAATAAAAAAAATCTACTGAAGACTTGGCTGTATGGGCATTGTTCCCTTTGCCTACTAGAATGGGTGAAGAAAAAAAATCTCTGCTTATATTTTTTTACGGTTGGCGCCATTTTCCAAATATTTTTTCTTTATTAAATTGCTTATTTTTTTCGCAACTGTATTAAAAATAGTCGTTCAGTACACGTGCGGAACCGTCATTGCAACTTGTTCCGACTGTCAACCCTCGCCTTCGGCTGCGCCTCGGTAGACATTTGTCGGAGCTCTTTGCAATGACAGCCTATCCGCACTTGTAATGAAATATACTATTCCCGACGTTCCGTGAACGTTGCAGTTGCCGTGGTCTCGGGTAGACTGAAGTGGCGACTACAGTCAATTATTGTGGGTAGTCCGTACCTAAATGTAGATACATGGGAATAGGTAAAGTTGATTAGCTTCCAATTAAACTATATATTACGAAAGGCTATCAATTTTATTTGTTTTCTTACAGCTAGTAGTATATTCAACACTTGGAATGTGAAAATTAAATTTTAAAAATATCAAAGCTACTTAAATGTAAGCAATCAAAACTATTAAATAAACTTCATCAATTATTTTTACCTTACTTAACAACCCTTTGAAGCTTATATTTTAAAATTATACTATACTAACTAAAAAAAGGCTTCACAGATGCCTTTCCGATACAACATTTACCTGCACTTACTACCCGAGCCGAGATATATATTTTTTCCTATTACAGACATCCATTTTAGGCTTAATGAGCTTTGGGGTACCAACTACCGCCACCAGTGGAATAAAAATCACAACTTGTCTTATACGTTTTGTTCAAAAAGTAAACATGAAAAACCATTATATCATTATACTATTTTTATTTTTAATTAACCCGTGCTAAGGACAATTTTAAAAACCTATTTGGAGGCTAAAAATTCCACCGATGCCGGGATTCGAACCTGCGACCTCTGGCTATCCGTGCCAGCGCTCTATCCAACTGAGCTAATGGGCGACTCACCGGCATCAGTGAAATTTCGAACCTCTTTACACTATTCTCTGTATTACGTACAGGTATCCCGGCATGGGTGGAATTTTTAGCCTCTAAATAGGTTTTTAAAATCTTAATATCTCTGATAAATATTTTTAGAACATAGCGTTCTATCAACATCCTAGGACTTTAATAGATTTTCGCTAAATGCAGCCGTTTTTGGCGGAAACCGATTAATGTCCTAGGTTGTTGATCCTAGGTTCTAGACTGTAGGTTCTAAAAATAGTAAAAAAAAATATTAATAGTAAAATATTCGAGTGATAACGTCCGTTTAATTGTACTGTTTTCTCGCAATTGTATTGAAAAACGTTAAATTTGAACTACGTGTACGGCTTTGTAAATGCCATGTAAATTTCAATTATTTTCAATACTTTTGCTCTAATACTCAGAGCGGCTCAGGCCCTTGCTGAAAATCAGTGCTGTGGGCAAAAAACCTGCAGCAATTACTGAGCCTGAAGCCGTTTTACCGCCGGCGCATGGACATGGCCCGTATCCCCTTACTGTGTTCTGTCGTGTTTGTTTTTATTCCTTTTCTTTATATTTAGTCTCTATTTTACGATTTGTATATGTCTGTGTGGCGATAAATAAATGTATTTCTTCTTCTTCTCAAAAGTATTGTTACGGGCTAGGGTTCTGGATTTGGATGTAAAACGCCAATGACAACTTCTTAGGATTTATTCACGCAGGGTCTGGTTTGCAGGTCTTCACGACACGAAGTCCATACGTAGATTCCAATCGCAGGTCCAATCGAAGTCCAATAGTATCGCTGAGGTCGTAGGTTATCGCTCGTATCGCAGGTATGTTCGCTCGAAGTTCTCTCTTCGCTCTTCCAAACGGAACTGACGGCGACCGCTATTTATATCCGCCGGCCAGGGTTCTAGAACATTCCAGTACGTACCTACACTCGGTGCACGCGGCTACGACTCTAGAACAAAGTCCTTGTCAAAGAGTTTTGAACCTTATGCAAGTGGACATAAGAGTCATTATCGCTCGCAGCATGCGGCGACTATTCGATAGGCTTCCAGAAGGCTCTATTCTAGATGGTTCGGGATAGGACCGCGACGGTATTGAAAATAATTCAAATTGGCATTCTACTACCTTCATTTCGTACTTACTTTCGTGCTTCAAACCAATCATTCTAACTATGTACTTTGTATATTTACATGTTTTATAATATGTGCTCTGGTGTACAATAAAGAATATTCTTATCTTACCTTATCTTATGTGTTCTAAGTTACGCCCATTTGTGAATTTTAGTACCAATACCATTCGCTAACCGTATAAATCTAAATACTATTTCATTTTGACATTTCTTTTAAGACATTACTGTATGACATATTAATTTACCTAACTATGACATTTTTAAAAACCTATTTAGAGGCTAAAAATTTTTCATCCATGCCGGGATTCGAACCCGCAACCTCTGGCTATCCGTGCCAGACATTTCATGGTTGTGCATATTAAATATTAATTAATTACTTAGTTTCTTATGCATTTATACACACTTAAACATATTTGTATACCAACATTTGTTTTGGATAGAACATAGCGCTCTTAACTATACTGTAAGACCTTTATTACAAACATACCTATGTTCACAAATATACTCGTATATTGATTGTTAGAATATTTTCGGGGCTTAATCGCGTAGTAATTTATTGCTATTTTACCTCGACGTTTCGACGACTTTACAGTCATCGTGGTCACGAGAAGACTGATGGCTGGCACCCGTTCGCATCTTCGGCTGATGAGGTTTCAGACTACCCTCAATCAGCCATCACAAAGCGCTATTAGGGTTGCGAACGGGTGCCAACCATCAGTCTTCTCGTGACCACGATGACTGTTACGCCGTCGAAACGTCGAGGTAAAATAGCAATAAATTACTACGCGATTAAGCCCCGAAAATATTCTGTGTTCAAGTCGCGAAAGTTGAAAATATGTTATATATTGATTGATTGACCGTGAAGGAAAACATCGTGAGGGAACCTGAGTATCTGAGGTGATTAAATACCTCGGCGCATGAAATTGCCAATGAAACAAATATTTTGTTACAAAGCCAGCACCCTAGCGCCATCGCTCGGCGAGCAGACGAAGAATGTCGGATTCCCCTTGTACTGGGACGTGATGGCGCGTTGCAGGTCCCCAACGCGGTCCTTGTGTACCTGGAAACCGAGATATTATAAAAAACTACTTAGAGGCTAAAAAATCCACCCACGCCGGGACTCGAACCCGCGACCTCTGGCTAACCGTGCCAGCGCTCTGCCAACTGAGCGAGTCATCGGCATATTCCACCCATGCCGGGACTCGAACCCGCGACCTAAAAGCTAACAGACTGAACAATAATGATAGTTATTTTCTACGCTAATTCCGAGTTGCTAATATAAGCAACTCGGAATACTAATCCTGCGCAGACGAAGTCGCGGGCGCCAGTTAGTTTATAATATTCGTTATCCACCCTTGTATGTCCCCACTGGGCACGGGTCTCTTCCTGCATCGCAGGAAGGTTAGGCCATACTCCACCACGGGGGCCAAGTCCGGGTTGGTGGAGGATTGTAAAACAGTGGCGGGCCTTACTGTCAGAAGTTATCAAGCCGCCCATAAGGCCTCTGACATGGCTTAACGACTGCCATTATATGACAGCCGGCACCAACGGCTTAACGTGCCTTGCGAAGCACAGAAGCGTTCAGAAAAATGCTACTAGCGGTAGTCACGGGACGCTCACCCATCCAGTACCTGACCGCGCCTGTTGTTGTTTAACCAAGTGATTGATTTCAATCACTCGGTTCGCCTAGGCCACGAGCGCTTCGTTTATAATATTAGTAGAAAAGAATAAAAAGCTTTTTCTCATACTAAGCAGACAACGCATCCGCCGAACCCGCCGCCAGTCATCCGGGCGCCCAGCACTCCGGGGACAAAACTCGCGATATCCACCAGCTGATCCAACTCTGGGCAGGACACTTCCATCAGCTCACTGAGCGACGCGTGAGATTCGTAGAACAGCTTCCCGACCTATGGGATAAATAGATAGATCGAGACTGAGAACACTTTATTGGACGTAAAAAAGGTTTTAAAAACCTATTATATATATATATTGGCCTTTTTGCATCTACTTAATGAGATGATTTATACAGCGTCCAGTGGTATCCTCACTCACACTAGATGGGTGAAGGGACTACTCCGACGCTGTAGTGCCTGGGTCATGGTTTTATAGATGGTGTAGGCTTGCCCAGCACCTATACCATCCTGACAACTTAGTCGGCCTAGCCCACAGGAAAGACTAGTCAAAACGTGCGGAGCCAACCAAGCCGCGGGTTTCCTCACGATGTTTTCCTTCACCGTTAGCGTGTGGTATTGCGACAGCAAATTCGCAAAAGTACGTAACTTTGAAATTAAACAAAGTCATTGGTACATGCCCGCACTCGGGATCGAACCTGGGGCTCTCGCTTGCCAGTCTATGGTTCTACCCACTGAGCTACCACCGCTCCTATTAAGAGGCTAAATATTCCACCCATGCCGGGATTCGAACTCGCGACCTCTGGCACGGATAGCCAGAGGTCGCGGGTTCGAATCCCGGCATGGGTGGAATTTTTAGCCTCTTAATAGGTTTTTCAATTTGTCCTTAGCACGGATTAGTGCATTAAAAATAAAAATAGTATAACAATGTATAATGTTTAATGCAATTAATTACGCAATAGTTTTAACAGTAATGTAATTATTTTTCTTGCAATAAATAAATAAATCGTTACAATACTCGTTATCAACCCTCGTTGTCCCCACTGCTGGGGCACGGGTCTGTTCCTGCATCGCAGGAAGGTTAGGCCATACTCCACCACGGGGGCCAAGTCCGGGTTGGAATACTCACCCGTTTGAAATCTCCGTCTTTCAGACTCTTGGCTGCTTCCTCAGTCCGTTTGATCTCCGAGACGACGTGTTTTGCTCGCTTTTTGACCTCTTTTTCAGCGTTCAGTTTGTCAAGCACTAGAGAAAGGAAAACTAGGTATTATTATTGATTCTTGGTTTTCTATTGAGTGGGCGAAGTAGTTGGACTATTTACATAACCTTTAGGAAATTGAAGTGGCGGTGGGCTGGTCACGTCTGCCAAGAAACGCGACAACGAATTGGGTACAAATACAAACTCTTGGGTACAAGGACTGAGGAGATGAGGTTTGTAGAAGACGGAAACATGAGGCATGAAATAACATTTACATACAGGCACATTATTACATATATATTACCAATCGTTATCAACCCTTGTATGTCCACTGCTGGGGCATGGGTCTCTTCCTGCCTCGCAGGAAGGTTAGGCCGTACTCCACCACGGGGGCCAAGTCCGGGTTGGTGGAGGATTGTAAGACAGTGGCGGGCCTTACTGTCAAGTTATCAAGCCGCCCATAAGGCCTCTGACATGGCTTAACGACTGCCATTATATGACAGCCGGCACCAACGGCTTAACGTGCCTTGCGAAGCACGGAAGCGCTCGGAAAAATGCCACTAGCGGTAGTCACGGGACGCTCACCCATCCCGTACCTGACCGCGCCTGTTGTTGCTGTTGTAACCAAGTGATTGATTCCAATCACTCGGTTCGCCTAGGCCACGAGCGCTTCATATTACCAATAAATGATGTCTATGTCTATACATATTTTGTTCATAAGAAATAGGAAATACATAATAAGGTAGATATTCTACTTAACTAGTGTTTCACTTTAATATGATCTTTTGTACTCACGATGGCAACTAAGTGCTTAGTGCGAGTTTTTTAACTACTCGATCGCGTTAACGTAAACTCATATTTCTATGGCATCGAGGAAGCGCCACCTAGCGACAAGTATGGAAATTAAAATTGCTGAGTGCTAGTTGTAATGGTTTACGTTGAGAAGTGAATACGTTTACCAGCCAAAACACGAATAAACGCGAGTGCGAGTTGTACTGTGACAGCGTTTTGCCAGTTCGAACGGTTAACTTACTCATACTCACTACTCGATCTGTCAAACTCGCACTAAGCGCTCTGAGTGCTTAGTGCGAGTTTGACAGATCCAATCGAATAACTTTACTACCGCGTTAATTGAGCATTGAGTAGTGAGTATGAGTAAGTTCACCGTTCGAACTGGCACAACGCTGTCACAGTACAACTCGCACTCGCGTTTATTCGTGTTTTGGCTGGTAAACGTGTTCACTTCTCAACGTAAACCATTACAACTCACACTCAGCAATTTTAATTTCCATACTTGTCACTAGGTGGCGCTTCCTCGATGCCATAGAAATATGAGTTTACGTTAACGCGATCGAGTAGTCAAAAACTCACACTAAGCACTCTGTACTAGTTCTTTATTAGAACTGTCTTACAGTCACCAACGCCACTTCTCGAAATTGTATTGTAAGTATTCTAAAGTACCTAAATAGATAAAGCATGAATTTTAATACGGGACATAATAACAATAATAAACATTCATGGACATATTACACAGATCTCGTTGGCCCTATACTAAGTACAACTAAATGACTTGTTATACTATTTTTTATTTTTAATGCACTAACCCGTGCTAAGGAACAAATTTAAAAACCTATTTAGAGGCTAAAAATTTCCAGTATATCCTAGTAGAGCCAGCGCTCTACCAATTGAGCTCAATTGGTAGAGCGCTGGCACGGATAGCCAGAGGTTGCGGGTTCGAATCCCGGCATGGGTGAAATTTTTAGCCTCTAAATAGGTTTTTAAATGACTTGTGTTATAGGTGCTAACTCGATGATACATTTTAATACAATAAATACATAGATAACATCCAAGACCTCAGGCAAACTAGAAAAGTTCGTTTCATAGTTTGACCCGGCCGACGATCGAACCAAAAGACCTTCAGTTTAACAGTCAGTGTGCCAAACCGATGCATCACCGAGGCCGTCAAAATTACAATTATTTATATTACTTCAATTAGAGACATAAACTAGACTTAAGATTAAAAACTTGTGCTCTTTATGGAAGGATATTACATACATTGCTTCTGGCACCACACTAGGATACCCTGTGTCGTGGGAACCAGAAGCAGCGACGTCACAAACATGTAAACATCCAAGACCTGGGGGTTTTCTTATCCCCGGCCGGAGTTCAAACCCACGACCTCTCGCATAGCAGGCAGATGCGCTACCGCTGCGCCACAGACGTCGTCAATGAAAGTTACGTTGTATCATCCAATCCTTTAACTTATTACAAGTCATTTAGTTACATTAACATTACATTTACATACAAGCACAAACATTGTTTCTGGCCCCACACTAGGATACCCTGTGTCGTGGCAACCAGAAACAACGACATCACAAACATGTAAACATCCAAGACCTGGGCTTTTTTTTTTCTTTTTGTTCCCAGCCGGGATTCGAACCCGGGACCTCTTGCATGGTAGGCAGACGCGATCCAGCTACGCCACAGAGGTCGTCTTAACAGTATTACAGTTGTATATACTAAGTATGGTGCTAGCGAGATCTGAGTAGTATGTCCATGAATTACACTATTTTTACGTATTTTTATCTGTACGTAATACAGAGAATATTGTAAAGAGGTTCGAAATTTCACTGATGCCGTGAGTCGCCCATTGGCTCAATTGGTAGAGCACTGGTACGGATAGCCAGAGGTTGCGGGTTCGAATCCCGGCATGGGTGAAATTTTTAGCCTCTAAATAGGTTTTTAAAAATGTCCATGAATATTTATCATTTATCATTTATCGTTTATCATTCATCATCAATCAACCCATTATATCCCCACCGAGGGGCACTGGTCTCTTCCCTGTATAGGCCATACTCCAAAACATTAAGTGAAGGAAAACATCGTGAGGAGACCTATGTGTCTGAGATGTTCATAGCGCTTGAAATTGCGGTGAATAAAAAATCTGCGTTGGGCGCGAGTGGTGATTAAGCCCGCACTCTCTTACTCAGAGAGGGACTATGCCCTACAGTGAGTCGCAGATTAGAAAATAAAAGCTTCATGTTGGAACATGCTCTTTTTTGCATGAAGTGAGTTTCAACTACAATTTCAACTTGAATTACAATTTCAACCCGCAACTTTTACCTACCAGAATTCGTTAAAAATTTTAAACTAGTTTTTCCAACTTTAGACTGTTTTACTAGCCACGTGCCATATGTTACAGAGTTGAATACAAAATATTGATACAAGAAGAGAAATAAATACCGACATGCAACATAGGAATTACGTAAGAGACTTAAACAATAATACGTTATTGTTTACAGTACAGTACAAATTGGCGGAGTTATAATATAACATTACATTAAAGTAATTTCTCCCAGACAAACATTGACGAAAACCGAAGAATCTAAAAGATGGGTAGTGCTCGTAGGTGCATTTAAACAAGATGTTTTTATATATAATACACTTTCAAAATCGATCGATATACCTTTTTTAAAAACCTATTTAGAGGCTAAAAATTTCACCCATGCCGGGATTCGAACCCGCAACCTCTGGCTATCCGTACCAGCGCTCTACCAATTGAGCCAATGGGCGACTCACGGCATCAGTGAAATTTCGAACCTCTTTACAATATTCTCTGTATTACGTACAGGCAGCGACATCTGACTTAAGCAAATTGCATTACTTACAGCCCCGACTACCTACTTTGCAGTAAGGTTTAACATCGGAACGATATCACTGTACCCACATGATTACACTATTTTTATTTTTAATGCACTAACCCGTGCTAAGGAACAAATTTAAAAACCTATTTAGAGGCTAAAAATGCAATTGTAAGTAATGCAATTTGCTTAAGTCAGATGTCGCTGCCTGTACGTAATACAGAGAATATTGTAAAGAGGTTCGAAATTTCACTGATGCCGTGAGTCGCCCATTGGCTCAATTGGTAGAGCGCTGGTACGGATAGCCAGAGGTTGCGGGTTCGAATCCCGGCATGGGTGAAATTTTTAGCCTCTAAATAGGTTTTTAAATTTGTTCCTTAGCACGGTTTAGTGCATTAAAAATAAAAATAGTGTAATCATGTGGGTACAGTAATATCGTTCCGATGTTAAACCTAACTGCAAAGTAGGTAGTCGGGGCTGTAAGTAATGCAATTTGCTTAAGTCAGATGTCGCTGCATGTACGTAATACAGAGAATATTGTAAAGAGGTTCGAAATTTCACTGATGCCGTGAGTCACCCATTGGCTCAATTGGTAGAGCGCTGGTACGGATAACCAGAGGTTGCGGGTTCGAATCCCGGCATGGGTGAAAATTTTTAGCCTCTAAATAGGTTTTTAAATTTGTTCCTTAGCACGGGTTAGTGCATTAAAAATAAAAATAGTGCGATCGATATAAGTACCTTTCAATCAATACCTTATCAATACCTTTTGCTCAATACCTATCGATCGATACCCTTGTATGTCCCCACTGCTGGGGCACGGGTCTCTTCCTACATCGCAGAAGGTTACTCCATACTCCACCACGGGGACAAAGTACGGGTTGGTGGAGGATTTGAAGACAGTGGCGGGCATTACTGTCAGAAGTTATCAAGCCCCCATAAGGCCTCTGACATGGCTTAACGACTGCCATTATATGACACCAGGAGGCAACGGCTTAGCGTACCTTGGGAGGCACGGAAGCACTCGGAAAAATGCCACTAGCGGTAGTCGCGGGACGGTCACCCGTCCTGCACCTGACCGCGCCTGTTGTTGCTTAACTCAAGTGATTGAATCGGTTCGACTAGGCCACGAGCGCTTCTACGAGGGCTGCTACTTATGTATGCGGAATGGCTAAATATGCTTTTATTGTTTTTCAAAGTATTCTCCACTATGATCGACGCACTTTTACATTCGATGAAACCAATTTGTAAAACACTTTTTCCACTCTGATTGAGGTATCTCCAAAACATGCTGTTTGAACGTATCTAGGGCATCTTCACGGGTCGAAAATCGTTGACCACGTAATTTAATCTTTACATTTGGGTATAAATAGAAATCATTGGGAGCCAAATCAGTGCTGTACGGTGGATGACCCATGATTTCTATTTTTTGACCATCCATAAATTTAGTTGTTTCCTGAGACGTATGACAGCTGGCATTGTCATGGTGAAGTATGATTCTGCGTCGCTGGTTGTTTTGGCGTATTTCTTCAATTACTTCCGGCAAACAAATGGTCGTGTACTACTCCGAATTAACCGTTCTGCGATTCTCCAGTGGTATTGTAGCCACATGGCCATTAATACCAAAAAAGCAAGCCACCATTTTCTTTACAGTGCTTTTCGCACGAGCCACTTTCGTAGGGTTCGGCTCATTTTGAAACACCTAAACTGTTGATTGTTGTTTAGTTTCGGGATCGTACGCGTAGATCCAGGATTCGTCACCTGTGTAGATATTATAAACAGATTTTCAGGCGCCTCCGTTGAATTTTTTTAAGGTTTTCTTGCACCATTCGACGCGAGCATCTTTTTTGATCCTGAGTTAAGTTGTGCGGGATCCAACGCGAACAAATTTTTTTTACAGATAAATGTTCATGTAATGTCCTATGATTGCTCGTCATGCATATGCCCAGAATAGCCTTTATCTCGCGATACGTAACTTGGCGGTCTTGCATTATTAGTTTTCGCACAGTTTCAATATTTTGTGGCACAACCACCGATTTCGGGCGACCTTCTTTAAATTCGTCCGTGAGCTTACTGCGCCCGCAATTAAACTCACTAAACCAGTGACACACAGTTGTTTTTGATGGAGCTTCACAACCAAAAGTCGAAGTTAATTGATCTACGCACTGTTGTTGCGTTAAAAAACGTCGAAAATCGTAATAAATAATAGCACGAATATTTTCACGAGTGAGTTCCATTTTTTCAGCGATATGACATTTTAAAACCAACAAAAACAAAACACTAACGTATATAAGAGAAAAATATTTGCGGCCAGTATTTAAAAAAAGAACGAATTTGACCATGGAAGTCAGATATTGCGTTTAAAATTATTGGAATCCCAGATTCCGCATACATAAGTATCAGCCTATGTACACACATACATAAACGGTACATATCTGCATACCATGCGAGAGGTCTCGGGTTCGAACGCCGGCTGGGGACAAAATAAACCCCAGGTCTTGGATGTTTACATGTTTGTGATGTCGATGTTTCTGAATCCCGCGACACAGGGTATCCTAGTGTGGGGCCAGAAGCAATGTATGTGCCTATGTCAATGTTGTGTTATAAATATGAAACAAAATTGTCAGCATCGCGGAAAACCTTCGTCTTTTTATATCCCTCCAGGAGACAGGTATAAGTTTACGTGTTTGTTCTTGTAAATAGAAAAAAAATCTTCCCAAAAAGGCCCTAAAAGGTGCTGTCCAAATATCTGTGAAAATTTGCTCTTTGTAAAAAGTAAAACCAACAGAATGGACGAGAAATGGCTCAGGCGTGATGTTGACCTAACGTTATCAATTCACTGCAGTATAAAAGAAGCGTTAGCATAAGATAACAATCGAAATAACAACAAAAATTTGATTCCCGACCTATTTTTTTTTGTTCAACCACTGAAAATATAGTAACCTCTTTTCATTACATAGTGATATATTATACTTTGCCTGTCTGGGGAGCTGACGAGGTATGGAAAGTATGAAGGTGATATAGAAAAAAGAATAAAAGGGGGAAATTGTGTAATCGGTGCCTTGCACTCCATTGTGTGCAGCCAAAACAACTCTAAAAGGGCTAGATTGAATTCATAATGGTGTGCTGGTCCCAACACTTAGGTATGATAGCGAGACTTGGGTGTGGCAAAAGAAGCAAGAAAGTAGAATTAATGCAGTAGAAATGAAGTCCTTGTGAAGTATGTGTAGTGTTAAATTGAATGACAGAATACGAAATAGTCTGATTAGGGAACGTTGTGGACTGAAAGAGTATGTAGTGACTACAATTGAAATAGGAATGTTGCGTTGGTTTGGACATGTGGTGAGGATGAAGGAAGAAAGATTGACGAAACAAATATGTATTGCGAATGTGAGTGGAAGGGCTGGTAAGGGACGGCCCAGGCAGACATACATCGACCAAATAGGGAGTGTATTATCAAAGGGGAAGATAAAAAGTACCCGGAACCGGCGTTTTTGCATGCAATGACTTATGAACGTTGATGAAGCGAAGGTGATCTGTCAGGATCGTGGCAAGTGGCAGTCCCTGGTCCCTGCCTACCCCTCTGGGATACAGGCATGACGTTATGTTTGTATGTATGATATATTAAGGGGGCCTTAATAACTAAAACGTAATCACCTTATTTCCTCAATTCAATTCAATTTATTTCAACGTAAAGAATTTACATTCTGTTTGCTGAATGTCAAAGTACAATGTAACATGAAAGTGAAAGCCGCTGCCTTCGGGCCGTAATGTAGTGGAGAAATAGGCAGCGGGAAAAAAAGTCCACTCTGACCATCTTTTCTCAAGTCTTAAATCTAATACATTAGATACCACCTATACGCATAAGATTCCATGATTGCCATTAATAACTTTAAATGTTAAGGCATTATTAAATATATATACTTTTTTACATAGGCCGTGAAAACATGACAAGTGCTGCGGCCAGACACACGAACAGCACTCGTTCACGAGCATAACGCAGAGGTCAGCCATCATCAGTCTCAACCATTTTGGAGGGAGATAGATGACCCGGCCACCACGCCACCATTCGAATGACCTTTAGCAAACCTGCAGATTAAGTTTTTGTCAGTTATAGAATGTATGATATATTTACTAATATGCAATCACGTCGTCTGTACAAACTTAAATTAAAATATGACATACATAACTAACACTGAGGATTGCAGTGATTCGGTTGCTACATATAAAATATTTATTTAATAACTATGATTTACTCGTTGTGGAATTGGTCTACTGCCAAGGGCTTACATCATTTATAAAGTCATCTATTCTATAATAGGCCTTTTTACACAGCGCCTTTTTAATGAAATTTTTAAATTTGCTTTCAGGCAGGGATAGAATATGTTCTGGAATTTTATTGTAAAAACGTACACTTAGTCCTACAAAAGATGCATTTACCTTGGCTAATCTGAATTTAGATAAAGCAACTTTGTTTCTGTTTCTAGTGTTTACGTTATGGATATCCCTGTTTAATTTAAATGTTGTTAAGTTTTTTCGTACGTACATTATGTTATCGAATATATATTGGCAAGCCATCGTTAGAATTCCGATTTCCTTGAAAATATCCCTTAGCGATTGCCTGGTAGGTAAATTGTAGATAGCTCTAACAGCCCTTTTTTGTAGAATAAAAACTGTTTCTATATTTGCCGCACGCCCCCATAGTAACAAACCATATGACATAATACTGTGAAAATAACTGAAATATACAAGCCTCGCAGTTGACACATCTGTTAGTTGCCTAATTTTTCTAACTGCAAATGCGGCTGAACTTAACCTACCCGCTAGATTTTTTATATGTGGACCCCATTGCAGTTTCGAGTCTAACCTCGTTTAGTCCTCACGTTTCGGCCGCGACAGACTGACCTTCACATCGGCAGCGTTACAGTTTCTTTTTTTTTTTTCGGAAACATTCAAATAAAAATACAAAAAAATACAGAAGTTGGTTTCTGCCAAACTGCATAACAGTTTGTTGGCAGATGCTCTTGGTTTTACATGTTCGAGTTATCTTATATGCCTTGTATAACGGAGGAGGAAAGCATCGTGAGGAAACCTGAGGTGTCTGAGGTGTTCACATACCTCAGCGCTTGAAATAGCCTATCCGCGGTGGACATTTCTCTATCTTTGAGAGAAGGCCTGTGCCTACAACGGGATTTATGATTTACAAGCTTTTGCCTGCGTCTCCGTCTGCGAGGACTTTAGTTATTCAGCAAAATTTTGCAACCCCGTTCACTCACTTAAAGGTTAAATTTTAAAAACTGCGAAACACGTATTCAATCAATTGTGTTGAAGAGTATACTATTTTTATTTTTAATGCACTAACCCGTACTAAGGATGGAACGTTTTATAACTTTTATAATTAATAAATAAACTCTGGAACGACTTCAGATGTGGTTTTATTTGTAGATTTAGTATAATATTTTAATAAAACAGAAAAAACTGGATAAAAACGGATAAGCAGGTAATCTGGTCAAAGGGTAAAGTCGTAGTGGATGAAAAATGAGGGATATCGAAGAATGAGTGACAAAATTTAAATATTTGAAAATGATAGATAGAAAAGAAATAACAATGGAGTAAAGAGGTTTGCATCGTTACACTACCCGGGGGCAACCGGTAAAAAAAAATTTTAATTATATTTATTTAAAAAAAAATATATTTAAAAATTTTTTTTTTTTTTATAAAAAAATTGTCAAGTAAAATTATTTAATTTAAAATTTAAAGTCGAGAATCCAAAGTAAGGTCGATGAAGGTCGGGGATGTGGGATGGTAAGTAAATAAATTTAGTTATTCTTAAATATTAAAATAAAATATAAAAGATGGGCGATGAAAAAAAAATTTAGAAGGTGTGGGGTGATATCTACAATGAATATTTACATTAGGCAGTTCCACTTCTATTCATCATCTACCACTCATCCCTAGCATGCATCATCTGAGTGCTTAGTGCGAGTTTTTTAACTACTCGATCGCGTTAACGTAAACTCATATTTCTATGGCATCGAGGAAGCGCCACCTAGCGACAAGTATGGAAATTAAAATTGCTGAGTGCGAGTTGTAATGGTTTACGTTGAGAAGTGAACATGTTTACCAGCCAAAACACGAATAAACGCGAGTGCGAGTTGTAATGGTTTACGTTGAGAAGTGAACATGTTTACCAGCCAAAACACGAATAAACGCGAGTGCGAGTTGTACTGTGACAGCGTTTTGCCAGTTCGAACAATTAACTTACTCATACTCACTACTCAATGCTCGATTAACGCGGTAGTAAAGTTATTCGATTGGATCTGTCAAACTCGCACTAAGCACTCTGTCATTGTCTTCAACTACAGTAAAGGTGAAGACGTTCACTCATTATAGACAAAATCTATTTTTATTAATTAGATTTACCCAGAAACTGGCCTAAATTAGTAATAGGCTTATTTAGCCAGTTACCACCCGCTGTTATTCGGTTATTTACATTTTAACAATATTTATAATATTGGGTACATAGTAGGTACCCGACGGGGTAGAATCCGTCGTAGTAGTGCTCTCAGAGCTATGGTGGGGTAAACACCGTAATGCGTTATGTAAGTAACGCGATTGATAAGTAAATTAATTGACCTAGGCTTATTTAACGTGTTGTTGCCGCACCTGATTGAATGTTTGGGTGTTCTAAAAAAAATGGTTAGCAAATGTCCTGGAGGATAGTGGTGTAAGTGTATAGTTAATAAATAAATAAACAAATAGTATGACGCAAATGTGTCCGAAAAGGTAATGTGGTGATTATATACAGAAAAATAAAACTATAAAAAGGTGACGTTGGTAGGTTTTGTACAAGTTGACAGTTAAATATTTAAAAAGAGTACGGATACTATAAAAAAGAGGTTAGGAATTATTTTAGTAATGAGGTAAGGATGGGGTGAGGGTGAGAGTTTTTATTTTATTGCCAAAGAGTTCCTTGTAGGTTTAACCTGTGGAGGTTTTGTTTTGAATTTTGAAAAATTTTATGACAATGAATGGTGTCAGAATTACTGACGTCTAGAAATTTGGTTTGCAAAGATTTTGTAAATAATTATAATTTAAATTTTAATAATATAATATTGTTATCAATAGACTGTATGAGTGCAGTTTCGCCTTACCTTCGAGTCGGCCTCGAAGACCTAGAGGGTAAAGCTAGGCTGTCTACGTGTAATTACCCAGGATACTCTCCTGAGGCAACGTAAGTTAGTAACCAGTCCCACCTGGAATTATAAATTCCAGGTTACCGAGGTCTATGGAACTGCTAGTGAGCAGCCTGTGGTTGTGTAACTGTCTGATAAATGCGTGTAGAAGTTATTGATTGTATACTGTTGGTGTATACTAACTGTGGTATGTTTCGGTTAGGTGGGGTGCAGATAGATAGAATAGGACTTTTATTAGGGCCAAAAAATTTGTTACTATGGGTGAATCTAGTTAGTGAAGAATGGTCAATGAGTAGTTATGAATTACCTTGTGGTCCAGAAGTCAAGTCGCACTTTAAAATTAATTTAATATTTTATTTATAAAACACTTAACAACACTTAACAAAAAAAAAATCTTGCAGGTCTTCAGAACTGGAAGAGGTTGGTGGGTAAAGTTGGGGGCGGCGGAGAAGTCCGACAGAACCCTTGAGCAAGGCTGGGGAGCTCCAAGGGATGCGTCTGTGATGTATGAGGTCGTGGGTCGTGGGTATGAAACAGCAGCAGCAGTTCGACGATTGTGCACACGTATAATCGTGGTAATCGTACTCTTATTTGCCTTCGCACTCGCAGCGTAGTCGCGGTGGGTGGGCTTTGTCGTCTCGGCGTATCAAGCCGTGGGGTGACGTTGGGTTTCGTTATTATCGTTGGGCGCCAGTGGAACGTTTTATAACTTTTATAATTAATAAATAAACTCTGGAACGACTTCAGATGTGGTTTTATTTGTAGATTTAGTATAATATTTTAATAAAACAGAAAAAACTGGATAAAAACGGATAAGCAGGTAATCTGGTCAAAGGGTAAAGTCGTAGTGGATGAAAAATGAGGGAAATCGAAGAATGAGTGACAAAATTTAAATATTTGAAAATGATAGATAGAAAAGAAATAAAAATGGTGTAAAGAGGTTTGCACCGTTACAAGGACAATTTTAAAAACCTATTTAGAGGCTAAAAATTCCACCCATGCCGGGATTCGAACCCGCGACCTCTGGCTATCCGTGCCAGCGCTCTACCAATTGAGCCAATGGGCGACTCACCAGCATCAGTGAAATTTCGAACCTCTTTACACTATTCTCTGTATTACGTACAGGGCAGCGACATCTGGCTTAAGCAAATTGCATCACTTACAGCCCCGACTACCTTCTTTGCAGTTAGGTTTTACATCGGAATGATATCACTGTACCCACATGATTATACTATTTTTATTTTTAATGCACTGACCCGTGCTAAGGACAATTTTAAAAACCTATTTAGAGGCTAAAAATTCCACCCATGCCGGGATTCGAACCCGCGACCTCTGGCTATCCGTGCCAGTGCTCTTTCCAACTGAGCTAATGGGCGACTCACCTGTACGTAATACAGAGAATAGTGTAAAGAGGTTCGAAATTTCACTGATGCCGGTGGGCTGAGCGTTGATGAGTGAGTCAGTCAGTCAGGACTTTGAATTTTATAGATATAGATTTTTTCTCGCATTTTTTACGTGCCAGTAGTAAACTAACCCTTTCTGACAGGCAACGAGGCAAAGCAAAATTTCACAATGTTATTTATTAAGCGCATTTACGCGCGTCAGTAAACACGGTTGAGCCACTAGAAGTACTGTATAACTTCAATGCCTGTTAGTCTAGCCATTAAGACGATTGGATACCAAGATGGTAGTCGTGGGTTCGATACCTACCGTTCGAGTAGAGATTCGTTAAGAGATTTCTTTAAAGAAACTAACATCCTGGCAGTTTCCAGTTGCCAAAAATATTAGTAAGTAGCTGACCCAACGAACTTCGTACCGCCTAACGGTCAGTTCTTTTTTTTCTTTCCGTAAGAACCATCCTCGTACTTCAAGGAATATTCTTAAAAAAAAAATACCGAAATCGGTTCAGCTGATCTCGAGATTTGCGCTCACCAACACATTCAGCGATTCATTTTTATAGTATAGATTTACAATTTTTAGGTAACCAACATAAAAATAAACCTTTGTTTCCACCATTCAGGCTGTCAAAAGTTAATACATCCTTCATGAGGCATTATATACGATTACACTAAAATCCCCTACAACAAAATCCCTGAAGAAATATGAAGCTTGCCTCAAACGAGGTTCAAAAAATGGGTAAAACACACTTAGTGCCTAACAGACAACTAAGACACTAAGTATTATTTAGATGACGATGATGTCTGAAATTAGTTTATAATTTCTTTCTGCTGTGTGGTGTCGGCCTAGAGAATAGCACCAACCCAATTCTTTCCGCGGGTGTCGTAAAAGGCGACTAAGGGACACAAACCGGGGGGTGTGCAGCAGCGCCCCCTGCTGTACAATTCCACCGAACTACGATCCCCAACCCGCATGCCCAGCGTGGGGATTATGGGCAATACCCCCTATGATAGCACAACGTGGCCCTCTTTAGGGGAGGGCTACGTCCAGCAGTGGACTAGTATAGCCTGACGATGATGTCTGAAATTAAAGCCAGTCCAATGCATGAGTTCCACGTTTAGAACTGTTACTGTAGAGTATTTTTTTTTTATTTCAACTAATAATCAGTATTCAACATTTGGAAAAAAGTATGCAGTCAATTACCAAGAAAGCTACGGCTAGTGATAAAGCGAGTTCTGGGAGACGACATGGTCGAAGAAGATGTCCAAAATCCTGGAACTAGACAGGGCAAGCGAAGGGCATGCAGTATATATCCTATTTGTCCACCTAAACTACACAGAATGTCAACATACACATGTGTCGGGTGTGACAGTCATGTTTAAAATGTTCTCGCCCTTTGTGCAAAAATTGCCAATGATTTATGCCAAATTGAGTTGATGTCAGAATTTTTAATTTTTGTGTTCAGAAGAATTTTTTACATTTTTTTTTTTTACTATTAACAATATTTTAAGTGAAAAGTGTTAAATATGTCAAATTATTTAAGTAAGGTCTATTAAAATGCCTTAATATGGATCTCATGTCAAATAAGGATAAAAAGTATTAATAAGTGTTAATTATGTTTTTCTCGTAAAGTAAGTATTAAAACCGATTGCAATTATTTTTAATTATTTTATTATATTCCAATAGTTATATATCAACACAATTTTGAATAAGCCGGAGGCAATTTATGACAAAATTTCACTTTCAAAGTAGTAGCCTGTGAGGCGTTACGTCCCTTATAGTGTTACAAGTTTGTCATGTCAACAGTTAAAGGTTAAATACATCAGCGCCTGAAATTGAAAAAATCCGCGGTGGGCACGCGTGGTAATTAAACTCGTACTCTCTCTCCTCTCTCTCTCTCTGAGAGAAGGCGTGTGCCCTGCAGTGGGATGTTTATAAACATATATAAATACGCAACAAAAAAACTTTTAGTTTTACTTCTTCTTAGCCTGGCCCTTTAACATTTTGATTGAGGTCCGCCCTCCGTATCATCCGTCTCCAGGTAACTCGGTCCAGAGAGCCAATTCTGACTTCATTAGCTAATAAGTCGTGTACGACTCTTCAGGCTTATGACTTGAATTCTACATAAAAAGCCCAGCGACAGCCAAATTCTGTTCCACTAGGCCACGAGGCTGACGAGGGAAGGAATGGATTCTTGTAAACATTGTGTGCCACACTCTTTCCCGTGCTTAAAATATATACAGAGGCGTAAGGCCAGAGTGTTTGAAGTGTTGACAGACCTTGAAATCGTCAATCAGCGACCGGCACGCCTAATGATTAAGCCCATAACTTTTATGTCCTGCAGTATAACGACAGATGCTTTCTATTCTCAGGCGGTCGTTGCCGCAAAATTGACTACATGAAATAGTTCTACGCCGAGCGTAGCAGCTACGAGCGTAGCAGCTCCGAGCGTAGCTGGATACGAACGTAGCATACTACGCGAATGCTACGAGCGTTGACGTTTGAATGTTTGGATATTGGGTATGGTAGTATATTTCTTTTTATTTAAGGTAGCCTATATAAGCCCCACTGCAGGGTACATGCCTACTCTCAGGCGGAAGGTTTAGGCTTAATTAAGATGCGAGCCCACCGCTGATGTGAACACCCCAGACAGTCAGGCTTAGTCACGATGGTTTCTTTCACAGTTAGCGAGTAGGACTGCTACTATCCTCCTAGAGCCCAAGCATTTTTGTCAGACTTCTTTATTACCGCCTATGTACCATATAATGGACATAAATAATTTGTGCATTACAGCCCAAGATACATTTAAAGATTTTTTATAGTTAGGCATTTTCAAATGACTTGATAATTTTTTTTGGTACTAATTACGTATGAAAGGACCTAAATGCATTAAAAAAAACGTATAACTATATTGTTCACCCTAAAGGACATTGGGCGTTAGTTGCATAAACTCATATGTTGCAATTGTGATTTAAAAGGAACATTGGGCTGATGAACAGTATAATAACAGTATAAGTTAGTTAAATAAAATATCTTCAAATACCAAAAATAAGAGATTTATTAAAATGTTTATCATAATTAATACTCAGTACTACGTCACTTATATAATTAATTGGGTATCTGCTTGGTAAATATTAGCAAACAGGTTAATTGATTTAATGACTTTGCCTAATGTAAACGTCCTAATTGTATAATTTTAATAATGAAAGTCAGATAAATAATTCCTTTGTTTAGTCAAGCATAAAAGGGACTGATTGACATGATTTGACTCAAAAAAATATTCGCAAATGTCAGATGAATATTTTTTTGAGTCAAAAAAATATTCATCTGACATTTGCGACTCTTCCTTGGATGGAGAAAGTTCAATTTCAATTTAATTCAAAAGTTAAATCTTACATGCCCGTAGCTGACCTATCTTCCATGTCGCTTGTGGTCTAGTCAAATCGAGTGATTAGAATCAATGGCTTGAGTTATGCAACAACAGACGCGGACAGATGTCGGATGTGTGACCATCCAGGGACTACTTCTAATGGTATTTTTCCGAGCGATTCCGTGCTTCGCAAGGCACGTTAAGCCGTTGGTGCCAGCCGTCATGTCATGGTAGTCAGGTATATCAGAGGCCTTATGGACGGTTTGATAACTTCTGACAGTAAGGTCCACCACAGTCTTACCATCCTCCACCAACCCCGACTTAGTCCCCATAGTGGAGTATGGCCTAACCTTCCTGCGATGCAGGAAGAGACCCATGCCCCAGCAGTGGGGACATACAACGGTCGACATTGATATCGAGCATATGTGAACCGCACCCTTGCGTCCATTTCTTTGGTACGGTAGTGGCTTATCATCGGAATAAAGCTTGAAGTACGAAGATTATCCTTCCAAAGTTTTCTGGTTCCAAGTAAGCCGGTTGGTTTGTGTGGTAAGTCTTTGGTGGAATAGATTTGGTTTTCCAATTAGAGGCTGTATTGCCAGGTTCTGACCCTCCATCACGACTACGACGACGACTTTGACTACCACTGGTACGACCGCGTATTGCTTGGCTTGATATTGATGGTTCCGACTCTGATTATTCTGAACTTTCGGTGTCCGGACTAGGCATAGTGTCTCCTTGTCACTCAAGTCATCCTTGCTAGGAATGAAGTCACCTGCATTGGTGTCGTAAAGGTGCTCAATAAATTTCTTCATATCTCAAATGTTCTGTAATAACGACCCAATGTCAATTACAAGACACAAATACGAACATGGACCTGATGCAAGTAACGCCCACGGTGAATCACAAGGGACAAAACATTTTTACTCAATTTATTGTCCAAATTAATAGCTATTCCAAAAAAATATTTGTCACACTGCAGAGAAACACGTCCGAATATGCAAAAAACACTAATTTTATAACAAAAACCACAAATAGCATATGATAAATGTCGATTTAACTTACCTCGCTTACGTGGATTCGCCATTTTTAAACTTTGGAGGGCTCTCGACTGTTTGTTTTTTTTTATATTGGTATGATAAGCACGAACTTCAATAGAAAAATCTTCACCAATCACGATGAAGGAAGCCAGGTGAAGCTACGGCGGCAAATTCAAAATCTACACAAGAAAACTTGAATTGTCCATTCTGAGGTACAAGGGCGGTAATCAAAGTGAACTAGTTTCTAACGTTGGGCTGTAAGCATGTTGGCTGTTGTGAGAATTGCAAGGGACATTGGGCCGCAAGAGGCTATATTTTTACAAATTGGTATGGTAGCAATGGGTATGGAAGTTCTCGTACCCTAGGCGAACCGAGTGATTGGAATCAATCACTTGAGTTAAGCAACAACAGACGCGGTCAGGTGTGGGATGGGTGACCCTGACTCCCGCTAGTGGCATTTTTCCGAACGCTTCCGTGCTTCGCAAGGCATGTTAAGCCGTTGGTGACGACTGTCATGTAATGGCAGTCATTAAGCCATGTCAGAGGCCTTATGGGCGGCTTGATAACTTCTGACAGTAAGGCCTGCCACTGTCTTACAATCCTCCACCAACCCGGACTTGGCCCCCGTGTTGGGGTGTGGCCTACCCTTCCTGCGATGCAGGAAGAGCACCGTGCCCCAGCAGTGGGGACATACAACGGTTAATAACGTACGTGACATATGGTAGTACAAAATACTTTCAAATAAATAACCTTTCTACATAACTATTTACTTCTCGCTGACACAATATTGTCGTATATATTGTAAGAAGGTCAAGCAAATAGTTATTCAATTTTTTTCTTAAATTAGCCGTGCCATTTATTAAAAACTAGCTGACCCAGCGAACTTCGCATCGCCTAACAGTCGATACTTGATTTTTTTTTTTTTTCTCCGTAAGAACCATCCTAGTACTTAAGGAATATTCTAAAAAAAAAATTGCAAAATCGGTTCAGCTGCTCTCGAGATTTGCGCTTACCAACACATTCGGGGATTCATTTTTATATTATAGATAGATTAATTTTAAAACACGTTTTGCACGAAATTCGCTTTAAAAAACCTATTCATAAAGGACACTTTTCTAGGCCTACGATTTCCGATCAGAAATTAAAAAATTCTTCAAAGTAAACAATTTACAATCGGTCTGTTAAATGCCAATGTACAAATTTAAGCACCGCATAGGATCAAGTTCGATAACGATATAAAGCAGCAAAAAAAAAACTTCTTTGGCTTCTTTTCTCAAATCATACTAAGTAAAATATACGGCACCTGTACCTACTTAGCGATAAGTACAATAACCAACTTGTTGAAATTATCAAGATTCTACTTCTACCCGTCATACACACACACACACACACACACATGTACTCACATAGATATCTGCAGTCATGATTTTTATACCTAATTTCAATATTTTGTTTGCTTCATGAATATTTTATACTATTTTTATTTTTAATGCACTAACCCGTGCTAAGGAACAAATTTAAAAACCTATTTAGAAGCTAAAATATACAGAGTAATACAGAGAATAGTGTAAAGAGGTTCGAAATTTCACTGATGCCGTGAGTCGCCCATTGGCTCAATTGGTACAGCGCTTGTTGAAATGGAACGTAAATGTTTGCCTGTATCGGAACGTTTCTTGACGTTCTTCCTTTTTTGTCTGTGTCGATAGATGTCTGTCACTGATACATTGTTCTGTTTTTTTTTGCCTGATTAAAATCCTTTTGCATCGCTAATTTCTTCTATTATTTTCGGCCCTAAACCATCAGGTTATGGGCCCAGGACAATCTCTAAGAGTCCTGGTAATAAAATTACGTCGCATCGTCAAATTCGTCAATTTTGTCATCCCGCCACATTGCAATGGCAGGTGGTGAGTCTTTGTCACGGGTCGCAGTGGAGAAACTTCGTGGGGCGGAGGACTACGCAACATGGAAATTCGTAACTAAGATGTTACTGATCCACGAGGACCTGTGGGATGCGGTGGAAAAGAAACTTGATACTTAATCGTAGCTACTTACACTCTACGTAACTGTCACTTAAGGTGTATTTACATTGGATAATTTATTATCATACGGCTTCCATTTAAGGGCCATTGTGAAATGGAACGTAAATGTTTGCCTGTATTGGAACGTTTCTTGACGATCTTCCTTTTTTGTCTGTGTCGATAGATGTCTGTCACTGATACATTGTTCTGTTTTTTTTTTCCTGATTAAAATCCTTTTGCATCGCTAATTTCTTCTATTATTTTCGGCCCTAAACCATCAGCGCTGGCACGGATATCCAGAGGTTGCGGGTTCGAATCCCGGCATGGGTGAAATTTTTAGCCTCTAAATTGTTTTTTAAATCATTAAATTTAAATTCTATTACATACTTTTATTATTATACTATTTTTATTTTTAATGCACTAACCCGTGCTAAGGAACAAATTTAAAAACCTATTTAGAGCCTAAAAATTTCACCCATGCCGGGATTCGAACCCGCAACCACTGGCACGGATAGCCAGAGGTTGCGGGTTCGAATCCCGGCATGGGTGAAATTTTTAGCCTCTAAATAGGTTTTTGAACTTTTATTATTATTTTTTTTGTTTTGTATCGAAACTACCTATGTCTAAGCTACATTTGTCACTTTCTGAGCGGAAGTCTAGCTACCCATAATACAGAGTATTCTAGTTTGGAGACCAGGCACTATTTTTGTACACTTTTATAACAATAAAGTTTTTTGTATTTTGTATTTGTATTTTTTTCTTTAGAGTTTGTAAATAGTAATGCCTATCACTGAGCTATGTTAGTATGAAATAAGCCCGTAATTGGCCAAAGATAAATTATATTTATAACTGTGAATATTAACTAGTGCTGTGGGTTTTGTGAATATATAAAAAAGACAATATATTTCGATTTCAACTAAGACTTAGTAGAAATAATATTCAGGTGTGGCTTGAAATTTAAACTGAAATTGAAAAATGGTTTAATTATCACAAAAAAATACAAAAAGAAGTTTTAATTAAAAACCTAAAAGGTAAACCTAAAGCTAAAAATTTCACCCATGCCGGGATTCGAACCCGCAACCGCAATTTGCTTAAGCCAGATGTCGCTGCCTGTACGTAATACAGAGAATAATGTAAAGAGGTTCGAAATTTCACTGATGCCGGTGAGTCGCCCATTGGCTCAATTGGTAGAGCGCTGGCACGGATAGCCAGAGGTTGCGGGTTCGAATCCCGGCATGGGTGAAATTTTTAGCCTCTAAATAGGTTTTTAAATTTGTCTTTAGCACGGGTTAGTGCATTAAAAATAAAAATAGTATAAGTTTTAATTACTTAGTTGATTTAGTGAATAGATACGCTTTGCGATAGTAAAAATATGCTCAGCTAAATGATGCGTGTAAATGGTACCTTCAATTAAATAAACTAAGTGAAAATGAAAACTATCACCGCTAAGTAGGCTTTACAAGTCAATGAACAATATTTGACGAACTTATTAACGGAGAACCTCACATGAATTCCGTCAAAAATCACTCTGATGAAGTTATTGGTTTTGCACTGCGCCGGCAATATTTTCGTTTCACCCTGTAGTTTCATGTTACGGAATAAATTAAGACGTATTTACTTTACGATTGAATGCACCTGTTATGCATAAGTAATCGAAGCGAACGTGTCTGTGCATTTATTTTTTGATAGTAATATTTCCACATTTGTGAAGCTTATTTATTTATTTATTTCAATCACTTACAAATTTAAGATCACTCAGGCAGCCGGCACTACGGCTGCCTGAGTGATCTTAAATTTGAAAGTTTATGTAGATTTTTGGATCTTTGGCACTCAATCATGCGGCAATCATAACGGCTGAAGGAATTTACATGAAACTTGGCGTAAAGACAAAAATCTGAATCGAGGATACGTGATATCCTGGTAACGCGTTCCCTTGGGATAATTTCTAACGTGGGCAAGTAATTTATACACAATAATTATCTATCGCTCGTAGCCCCGACTGCCTGATTGATCTTAACCGATCACGAAGTTTAAGCAACATATTGCACGTTCAGTGAATGAATGGGTCGTTAAGCCAAGTCAGAGGCCTTAGGGAGGCTTGAAAAGTTCTGACAGTAAGACCAGCCACTAGTCTGGCAAGCCCCCACCAATCCGGACTTGGCCCCCGTTGTGGAGTACGGCCTGTACCTTCCTCAGGGAAGAGACCCGTGCCCCTCGCTGGGACATAATGGACTGATGATGATGATGATTTATTTATTAAGAAACATAGGCAGGGCTTCACAAATAGAAAACGAAATTGAAGATTAACATAACGGTCTGCTGTGCACCCAATGGTATATATACATCATTTGACATTAAATTAACAAAATTACTTTAAAGTAAGGAACACAAACTAAAAACATTAAAGATTAGCTAATAAAAAATTAAAAACAAAACTTTTGAAACGAAAACAAACTAAATGTGTTACTAAACTTAACTTTCCTTATAGCGGAAAGGAGACGGATACAATTTCATACATTCTCGGGCCTGGGCGTAAAAAGGTGAAAGAGATGTCAATTTAGAGCTTATATATTAGCAAACCATCTCAGAAAATTCTGCGGATTTTGGCAATCTGAGAGGTTTAGTTATAAGAAATTTAGTAAAAGTGAGGCTTTGCAACAAGCTGACACTTAAACTTATCCGTGTCCGTACAAGTTAAGCAAGATCGTAAGTCTGTAGAAAGAAAGCACTGGTCGGAGAATCATAAATAAAAACAACAGGACAGGACAACAGGAACAACACTCAAAACGCACAAAACGATACGAGAAGACGCTCTTTTATTCTGAGAGAAGACGAGTGATCATAAATTGAGTTAAAACGAAGTGGTTAGATACTCTTTGGATTGAGTCAGGGAGCTGTCACGCCTGTCACTGTTAGCACAGACCAAGGATGTTTTTTGGCACAGACACAGATTAAAAATGCAGTTGACAAACACGGGTAATAAATCGATCCGTAAACGAGAATCAATTTAAAGATTTATTTTCATCAAGTTAATATTTGGATTTTTTTAAACTGTTGACATTGAGTATATTATAATGTATTTATTTAATTTGATTGAATCAATCATCTGGTGTAGGTGTTTTTTATTTAATACATGCAGACTAATCGATTAAAGTAATCGGTATCCTATTTTATTAGGGACATAAACTTATTTTTAAGATTTCTCGTCTTCCAGATTGTGAATTGAGCTCATTTTTTATAATTATACTATTTTTATTTTTAATGTACTAACCCGTGCTAAGGACAATTTTAAAAACCTATTTAGAGGCAAAAAATTCCACCCATGCCGGGATTCGAACCCGCGACCTCTGGCTATCAGTGCCAGCGCTCTATCCAACTTAGCTAATGGGCGACTCACCGGCATCAGTGAAATTTCGAACCTCTTTACACTATTCTATTCATTTTTTATATTTTAAAATAGAAAAATACAACGGTTTTTTAAACCATATCTCAACTATTTACAATCGGGCCCAGAAATCCCCGTTTCCTGTTGGCTTTATTCTTTTTTTTAATAGTGGTATATAAATACCACTCTGTAACTGTGAAGGAAAACATCGTTAGAAAACCTGAGAGAGTCTGAGGTGTTCGAATACTTGAGCTCTTCAAATTGCCAATGCGCGGTGGGCACGCGTAGTAATTATGCCCATACTCTATCTGCGAAGGCCTGTGCCCTGCGCTGGGACGTTTAGAGGCTACATATAAAACATGACACACTCATAAATAAAATATCATAAACCTTGAGAAGTTTTTTTTTTAATACAGTTGCTCAAAAAGTGGCGTATTGCAGGGACGTATAGCGTGCGGGATGTGGGCTATTACACACTCGTGCTTTTTCTTATGATTCATGCAAATACTTATATTTTTAAAAAGAAGCTACTACCTAATTTGTTTCAATATCAGATTTAATGATTTGATTGAATGAGTTAGGTTAGGTTTGATTTCATTTAATCTCATTAAATTTCATTTTCATTTCGTATCAATAAAAAAAATCTACTGAAGACTTGGCTGTATGAGCATAGTTCCCTTTGCCTACTAGAATGGGTGAAGAAAAAAAATGTCTGCTTATATTCTTTTACCGTTGGCGCCATTTTCCAAATAATTTTTCTTTATTAAATTGCTTATTTTTTCGCAACTGTATTAAAAATAGTCGTTCAGTACACGTGCGGAACCGTCATTGCAACTTGTTCCGACTGTCAACCCTCGCCTTCGGCTGCGCCTCGGCTCGGGTAGACATTTGTCGGAACTCTTTGCAATGACAGCCTTTCCGCACTTGTAATGAAATATACCATTTTAGTGTATAGCGATGCTGAAATCAACGCTCTTCAGGATTTTCAGTAAAACACATTCAATAAGCAAAAATGTCTTAGGGGCCATCCATAAATTACGTCACAAAAATTTCGTGATTTTTAACCCCTCCCCCGTCCTTGTCACAGCTGGTCACATTTGTGAGACTCCCCCCGCCTTATGGTGACGTCACATATTTGCAATTTTACATTTAGAAATTATTGAATTCAAACAGCTGTTCCGAAATTAGTTTCATATCAAGAGTTGCAGATGTGGCTATTTCCTTAATAGTTCAAAGTTCGTGTTTTAACACTTTGGATATGTGACGTCACGAAGTTTAGGACCCCTCCTACCCCCCTGTCACACAATGTCACACTTCGTCAGCTCCCTCCCTCCCCCTTAACGTGTGACGTAATTTATGGATGGTCCCTTATACTGATTTTATAATAATAACTTCTACACGACACTATTATTCTATAAATATTTACCAATAACAAGGGTGTTGAAGTTTTTTCACACAACCTTTCAACTGTGGACATCTATTGCATAATTTCAAAAACTTATTTAGAGGCCAAAAATTCCACCCATGCCGGGATTGGAACCCGCAACCTCTGGCTATCCGTGCCAGCGCACTTTCCAACTGAGCTAATGGGCGACTCACCGGCATCAGTGAAATTTCAAACCTCTTTACAATATTCTCTGTATTATGTACAGGCAGCGACATCAGGCTGAAGTAATTTGCAACACTTGCAAAGTAGGTAGGTAGGTACTCGGAGCTGCAAGAATTGTAGCCTCTAAATAGGTTTTTTGTACATATGTTTATAAAATGTTACTCACCCGGTAGTTCGCTGGTCTGCACAAATCGCAGCGAGGGCTTTGCTAGAAGCTCGGCGGCTAGTTTACATTGGGCGCGCCGCTGCGGGTACTCGCTTCCCGTCAATTGGTGCTTCACATTGGAGTTCACTACCAGGATCACCAGCTCGGAGGACCTTAGAGAGATGTGGGTCGCCTCCAGGGACCTGCAAATGGATGAGGGTAGTCTGAAACCTTATCAGTATGGAGTGGATTTCATGAAGAATATAGTGGCTAGGTGCATGTCCACGATTAATAAAATCGAAATAATATTGACGCCAAGGAGAGAAATATTGCAAAAATTTAAGTATATATATATATTTATATATGCGACGAGCTGTCTTGAGCACTACTGTATTAAGTCTGTATATAAGTCAATCTCTAAGATATTTATTTATTGCGTTGTCATGATTACAATAATCTGTGGCATTCATTATTAAGAAATAAAGACTTAATACAGTAGTGCTCAAGACAGCTCGCCGCCTCACTAGGAGGCGCGCGGAGAAAAATGCCTCTAGCATTAGTCATAGACGGTCAACCATCCATGCAGTGAACGCGCTCTATGTTGCTTAGCCTTCGTGATCGTTTAAGATTACTCAGGCAGCCGGGGCTACGGGCGATTTTTTATTGCCAATACCCCCTCAATGGCTTGCACACAAATACCACCTCTTACCTGCAGTCAATGAGCAAGGCATGGTCCTTTTTGCCCATCGTGGAGATGAACTGGTCCATAATCCCACAAGGCATGCCGGCAAACTCGTGCTCCGCCTTCTGGCAAGCCAGCGCCTTCTTCACTGGACTGAGGAGGGAGAAATCATTCTTTGGATTTTAGACCTGGATCAGAAGGACAGAAAGGGCGTCGATTGAGGCGTAGAAAAGAGTCATCGTCTTTCCAACAACGTTTATACATAATGTACTTAAGACACGGGACGAAGCCCATACGACGTGGCGGAGATGTCGCGAATTCTATACAACGCGTCGCCTCTTTTCGACGCCCTCGTATCACGACCTTCCCGTGTGCCCCAGACCTTAGGCGCCTCCTCAAGGAGAAATTACCGTACGAACGTAGTTCAGTTTTAATTTACAAATGGCATGCCAGATTGAAATGGAACGTGGCCAGTACGTTTATATATTGCTGTGTCCATGCTGTGTGGTGTCGGCCTAGAGAATAGCACCAACTGAAATTCTTCCCGCGGGTGTCGTAAAAGGCAACTAAGGGTAACAAACCGGGGGGTGAGCAGCAGCGGCCCCTGCAGTACAATTCCACCGAACTGCAATCCCCAACCCGCATACCCAGCGTGGGGATTATGGGCATTAACCCCTATGATAGCATAACGTGGCGCTCTTTAGGGGAGGGAAGTCCAGCAGTGGACTAGTATAGCCTGACGACAACGACGACGTAGCCAGTACGTTTAGAGGACACAAATCAAGGTTTGATCGTGCTTAGAATTTAAAAACCTATTTAGAGGCTGAAAATTTCACCCATGCCGGGATTCGAACCCGCAACCTCTGGCTATCCGTACCAGCGCTCTACCAATTGAGCCAATGGGCGACTCACGGCATCAGTGAAATTTCGAACCTCTTTACAATATTCTCTGTATTACGTGCTTAGAATTGGCAACAAAGTTATAAAAATGAAACTGAGAACCATCATCATCAACCCATTATGTCCCCACCGAGGGGCATGGGTCTCTTCCCTGAGGAAGGTATAGGTCATACGGCGAAGGAAAACGTCGTGAGGAAACCTTACCAATAAATTAAAATAAATTACCACCGCCGATTGGTAATTTCAAGCGCTGAGGTATTTGAACAGCTCAGACACTCAGGTTTCCTCACGACGTTTTCCTTCGCCATTTGCTAGTGGTATTGCTACTATGACTTCACAAATGTACATAGAGACTAAAGTCATGCCCGCACTAGACTATAGTCTGGAATAGCACATACGCTTATAATTTTTATCCCGAAGAAATACGAATCAAAATTTCTTTGCGCACGAAGTCGTGGGCAGCAGCCAGTAGAATTAAAAAATGTAATCAGTAGCTAAGCGTAAACCAAAGTATAAGTTTGGAGTTGAACTGAAAAATTAAAATTTTAATTTCTTCTCCAAAATTTTCTATATCTATAATCAGCCCTCATCAACCCACTGCTAGGCATAGGCCTCCTTTTTACTGCGCCATTCCTCACGGTCCTGTGCTAATCTGATCCATCTCTGACCCGCAACCCTCACGATGTCGTCTGACCATCGTCAATTAATTTTTATTTTATTTTATTTTTATATATTAAACGGGTCAAATCGCGATTATTTATTAGGTAAAACCCGTTTAATATATAATTATGTATGAGTATCGCGAATCATTAAAAAATATTATTTTATTTTTAATTTAGATATGGCTTGTGATCTCACTAACATATTTAGTTTTAATACTGAATGTCATTTTAATAACAGCCTATGGATTTATCCATACTAATATTATAAACGCAAAAGTTTGTAAGTATGGATGGATGGATGATTGTTACTCTTCCACGTAAAAACTACTGAATGGATTTTAATTAAACTTTATAATAATATAGCTTACACTTCAGAATAACACATAGGCTACAATTTATAAAGATATTGTGTGAATTGTCGAAAATATGACTATAAGTGTCAAGTAAGAAGAAAAAATCTACCATCTGCGAGCTATTCTGGCGTGCGCTGCCAAAACCGCTGCTATACATTACACATCTGTAACTCTAGAGTTACACCTGTGTAATGTGTAATGTATGATGGAAATGTTTAAAAAATCGTTAAATATAGTTTATAGGCGCATACTGCCGTAGCCACCTATAGGCCTATGATTAGGGCTCCGCATTGCTTAGTTACGGTATTTCTTATGTTGACAATATTGTGTAATTATAGTGCGATTGTAACATCTCAATATGACAATAATAAGGCTGTTATATTTTTCAAATCGACCCAATAATTATTATTTAATTACTCACAATTACTTAATGTCATAATGTTCGTTCTTTTCTACGCCAAGCTAATATAATCTACTCGAAATACTAATCCTGACCGCGATACTAATCGCGGGCACCAGCTAGTCCGAAATAAAGCAATACAATACAGCTGTTCTCACTCAACCGCTCGTGGCCTAGGCGAACCGAGTGATTGGAATCAATCACTCGGTTAAGCAACAACAGGCGCGGTTAGGTACAGGATGAGTGAGGAAGAGACCCGTGCCCCAGCAGTGGGGACATACAAGTGTTGATAACGATTCTCACTCAACCGTGACCCCAGTCAGCGCCTCCAGGAAGGTAAACGTGGCCACCTCCAGCGCCGCACTGCTGGACACCCCGCTACCAATTGGGACGTCCGACACCACGACCGCGTCAAAGCCTGGAACAGAGCCTGTGGACAAGCGACGTGGTCATTATAGGTCCTCGAAGATCTAGAATGTAAGAGCGCTATTCACCACAGCACGGGCTGTCCTGGCTGACGTGAACGTAGCTCAGTGGATGCGAAAATAAAGTATAAGATTTTGCCGAACCTCAAAGAAGATTTTTTTGTGATAATGAATAATTACAAGTTTTCAGATTTTTTTCTTTTGTCTGGATATTCGACACTAATATAAAATAGATAGTAATCTTTTGTGCTAAGATTTGAATATTAAAAATTACACTATTTTTATTTTTAATGCACTAACCCGTGCTAAGGAACAAATTTAAAAACCTATTTAGAGGCTAAAAATTTCACTGATGCCGTGAGTCGCCCATTGGCTCAATTGGTAGAGCGCTGGTACGGATAGCCAGAAGTTGCGGGTTCGAATCCCGGCATGGGTGAAATTTTTAGCCTCTAAATAGGTTTTTAAATTTGTTCCTTAGCACGGGTTAGTGCATTAAAAATAAAAATAGTGTAATCATGTGGGTACAGTGATATCGTTCCGATGTTAAACCTAACTGCAAAGTAGGTAGTCGGGGCTGTAAGTAATGCAATTTGCTTAAGTCAGATGTCGCTGCCTGTACGTAATACAGAGAATATTGTAAAGAGGTTCGAAATTTCACTGATGCCGTGAGTCGCCCATTGGCTCAATTGGTAGAGCGCTGGTACGGATAGCCAGAGGTTGCGGGTTCGAATCCCGGCATGGGTGAAATTTTTAGCCTCTAAATAGGTTTTTAAATATTAAAAATTAGTTTATATTTTCTTCATATTCGAAAAGTAGAGTGTTTAACACGGGTAAAAGAATCAATTCCTACTCGGACTATAGCTCATGCTCGGGCGTCTAAATACCTAAGGAATTAATTTTTTCCACCCTCGTTTAACAATCTACTATTTTTTGCGGCATAAACAGCCGTAACTTATTTAGCATTGGCTTAGAAGTTTGGTTTTTTTACAACTTCAAGTAATTATAGATTTTAGAATACGTTTTTTTTTCAACTCGATACCTTGATACACGTTTAAAAACCTATTTAGAGGCTAAAAATTTCACCCATGCCGGGATTCGAACCCGCAACCTCTGGCTATCCGTACCAGCGCTCTACCAATTGAGCCAATGGGCGACTCACGGCATCAGTGAAATTTCGAACCTCTTTACAATATTCTCTGTATTACGTACAGGCAGCGACATCTGACTTAAGCAAATTGCATTACTTACAGCCCCGACTACCTACTTTGCAGTTAGGTTTTAACATCGGAACGATATCACTGTACCCACATGATAACACTATTTTTTTTTAATGCACTAACCCGTGCTACACGGGTTTTGATACACGTTTCCGAGATAAAGAGTCTTGACAGACAGATGAACAGACGGACAACCAAGTGAACCTATTAGGGTTCCGAATTTCTGTTTTAAGGTACGGAACCCAAAAGAGTTTTTCAGAAGTTGTTGAGTTGGAATATTTCTGCGTATCAATCAATCAGTCTCTACTCGTCCACTGCTGGACAAAGACTCACTGGACCGACCGTCTGTGACATATGGCTGCCTGGTTGTGTATGGCCGAGGACAGAGAGAATTAGCGTGTCTTGGCGAAGGCCTCGATAGTCGATATCAACCCTTGTATGTGCCCACTACTGGGGCACGGGTCTCTTCCTGCATCGCAGAAAGGTTAGGCCATACTCTACCACGGGGGCCAAGTCCGGGTTGGATAAGGATTGTAAGACAATGGCGGGCCTTACTGTCAGAAGTTATCAAGCCACCCATAAGGCCTCTAACATGGCTTAACGACTGCCATTACATGACAGCTGGCACCAACGACTTAACGTGCCTTACGAAGCACAGAAGCGCTCGGAAAAATGCCACTAGCGGTAGTGAAGGGACGGTCACCCATCCTGTTGTAGCTTAACTCAAGTAATTGATTCCAATCACTCGGTTCCGCTAGGCCACGAGCGCTTCTCGAAGGCGAAGGCCTATTTCTTTCAAATTTTTTAACGTGACGTGCAGTATTCTCAATGGATGACACCGAATGCAATTAACACTAAACTTAATTATAAGGTCGCCTCGCCTTGCAATCAAGTACAACAAAGAACTATTAGAGCTAAATTATTTCATTAAGTATTCCTACTAAGTACGTCTACGACGCGGGTTGGCCACTGCAAAAAGTTTGAGGTCAACAAACTTTTATTTCGTGTTTAAATCTTGTCTGTGGCGAGGTATGTTAAAACCGTCCGGAACCACCAGACACTCACGTTTCCTCACGATAGTATTTTCTAAGGTTAATACGAGCACTAGACATAATAAAAACTGTCTACAGTCTATTTATTCTTACTTGTCCAATTTAGTAAACAAAATTCTAACCTTAAAATTGAGATTAGATGTCTAAACTAGACATTTTCTCGCAAATTCATGAACTATCATGAACAATGTTTATAAAATTGGCAGCGTGTTATCTAAAAGAGTTTTCCAGGTTACTTCATTTATGGAAATATGGCAGTTTTGGACTAAAAGTCACAGTTTAAGGATAGAATCTTATACTATTTTTATTTTTAATGCACTAACCCGTGCTAAGGACAAATTTAAATTCAATTGGTAGAGCGCTGGCACGGATAGCCAGAGGTTGCGGGTTCGAATCCCGGCATGGGTGAAATTTTTAGCCTTTAAATAGGTTTTTGGATAGAATCTTGTTTACTAAATTTGACAAGTAAGAATAAATAGACTGCAGTGCTCGTGTTATGTTAACGTGATCCCGGAAGTCTTCCGGGACCACGGTACTTGCTTGCAACAATGCCGAAACGTCGGAAAATTGTAAAATGTAAAATTAAACGAGTAAATATCCGTGCAGTTTTTATTTCCTCACGATGTTTTCCTTCACGGTTGCGAGTTGTATTGTTGCTATAACGTCACAAATAGAAGTATAGCTTAGAAAACAAAGTCATTGGTACTTGCCCGCACTGGGAATCGTACCTAGATCGCTCGCTTCCGAGTCCATTGTTCTACCCACTAGGCTACCGCTGCTCTTAACCAATTTATTTAATGTAAAACAACAAATTAAACAACAGTGATAATTTGTGTTGCACAGAACAGCCCAAAGTTTGACAGTTGGGTGGGCCTATGATTGATGATATTTTTCTGTTCTTACTGCCAGTTTCTTAGTTGTGACTTTCACAAAGTTAAGCCAACTAATAATATTACAAATTTGAAAGTTTCTGAAGATGTTTGTTAGGCGCTCAATCAAGCAATAAGGGCTGAATGGATTAACATCAAACTTGGCATAGAGATAGACAAAGATCTGAACCAAATACATTATTACACTATTTTTATTTTTAATGCACTAACCCGTGCTAAGGAACAAATTTAAAAACCTATTTAGAGGCTAAAAATTTCACCCATGCTGGGATTCGAACCCGCAACCTCTGGCTATCCGTACCAGCGCTCTACCAATTGAGCCAATGGGCGACTCACGGCATCAGTGAAATTTCGAACCTCTTTACAATATTCTCTGTATTAAGTACAGGCAGCGACATCTGACTTAAGCAAATTGCATTACTTACAGCCCCGACTACCTACTTTGCAGTTAGGTTTTAACATCGGAACGATATCACTGTACCCACATGATTACACTATTTTTATTTTACAAATACATTAGTTGCCACCTATACGTATTCCTAAAAAGATTTCATGATAGCCATTAATAACTTTAAATGCCAAAGTATCAGTTAAATGTCTTACAAAAGTAGGGAGAGCATAAGTGGGCCGACACACGAACAGCATTTGTACAAAACTTTGGCCTTAGATGATTTATACAGCGTCCTGTGATATCTTGACTCACACTAGATGGGCGAAGGAACCACTCGGATGCTGTAATGCCTGGGACATGGTTTTTAGATGGTGTAGGCTTGCCCAGCACCTATATCATCCTGACATCTTAGTCGGCCTAGCCCACAGGAAAGACTAGTCAATGCATGCGTAGCCAACCCAGCCGCGGGTTTCCTCACGATGTTTTCCTTCACCGTTAGCGTGTTGTATTGCGACTACAAATTCGCAAATGTACGTAACTTTGAAATCTAACAAAGTCATTTTTACATGCGCGCTAGGGATCGAACCTGGGCATCTCGCTTGCGAGTCCGTTGTTCTACCCACTGAGCTACTACCACTTCGTAGCATTATAATCTCACCTGGAAAATAGTGCACGACGCCCAGGACATAATTGGCCCAGGCGTTCTCCTGTAACTTCTCAGTTGAGGTCTGGAAGCTGGCCTCGAGCACCTGCCCTCCCTCGGTCAGCGAGTGGATATTACAGGTATTCGTTCCGTTGGTCGAGCCCACCAGAAGTGTTGAATACTGGAGAGCCTGGAAGTTAAATAATTTATCATCGTCGTCATCAACCCATTATGTCCCCACTCAGAAGAGTAAGGAAGGTATAGGCCATACTCCACCACGGGGGCCAAGTCCGGATTGGTGGAGGCTTGCAAGACTAATGGCTGGTCTTACTGTCAGGAGTTCTCAAGCCGCCCTAAGGCCTCTGACTTGGCTTAACGACCCATCCATGAAGTAAACGCGCCCTATGTTGCTTAACCTTCGTGATCGTTTAAGATCACTCAGGCAGCCGGGGCTGCGAGCGATAAATAATTATTGCTTACTAGCTGACCCAGCGAACTTCGTGCCGCCGAACAGTCGATTCATTATTTTTTTCGTTTTTCCCACACCCATCTAGTGTGAGTGAAGATAGCACTGGACGCTGTATAAATCATCTCATTAAGTAGATGCAAAAAGGCCATCATATATATATTTCCCTTTGTAAGAACCATCCTTGTACTTCAAGAAACATCCAAATAAAAGAATTAGCGAAATCGGTTCAGCTGCTCTTGAGATTTGCACTTACCAACACATTCAGCGATTCATTTTTATATTATAGATAGATAGACTAGATGACCCAGCGAACTTCGTACCGCCCACCATCGATTTTTTATTTTTTTTTCTCCGTAAGGACCAACCTCGTCCTTCAATGAATATTCTAAAAAAATAATTAGCGCAATCGGTTCAGCTGCTCTCGAGATTTGCGCTTACCAACACATTCAGCGATTCATTTTTATACTATAGAGAAGATTCTATTTTTGCAAATACAATAGCACAGAATAAAAAAAGTACCTGCAATCAACTACCGCGATAATGAAGCCAAAAATAGATTTCACTAATAACTATTACTGCACATTTCAAGCGGTAGAAAAAAAAAGAATAATCACATCAACCGTTTATATGTTTATACTTCTGGGGAACGGGTCTCTTCTTCCTGCATTGCATGAAGGTTAGGCCATATTCCACCACGATGCCCAAGTCCGGGTTGGTGGAGGATTGTAAGACAGTGGCGGGCCTTACTGTCAGAAGCTATCTCAATTCCTTTGAATACAGAAGTAAGCTTTTTGACTGGCTCTTCACTCAAGATTCACAATATAAAATACAAACAATACTCTTTCCATAGAAAGGGTATTGTTTGTACTAGGCTAAATACGAAAACTGAAACATTTACAGTAACATACTTTACACAATCTCTCTCACATAACATACACCCACACTCTCACACACATACACACACACACACACACACACACACACTCACACACACACACACGCACACACACACACACATGCACTTACACACTCGGCTGTTTATTAATAATTCTTGCATGATAGATAACTGTATTATTTATTTATAAAGTAATAATAATTTAAAATAATGTTCATTTCTAACTTTCTTCCCTAAGAAAGTGTACATAACATTTGATTGTTTTATATACATAAATTTCCACAGAATAGCATTGTATCATACCTTTTGGGACAGCACTGGCTCCTGAGATACAGTTTCCCGCCTAGTTCAGGAGTCGGGGCACAATTACATTGTAACAAATTTAATCTTTTTCAGTTCAAATAAACAATGATCTTATCTATCTTAGCTATCAAGCCGCCCACAAAGCCTCTGACATGAACGACTGCAATCAAATTACCACCGGCACCAACAGCTTAACGTGCATTGCGAAGCACGGAAGCGCTCGGAAGAAATGCCACTAGCGGTAGTCACAGGACGTTCACCCATCCCCTACAAAAAAAAACTGTTAGGCGGTACGACCTTCGCTGGGTCAGCTAGTATGTAACAAAATCAACGATAAGAATTTACATTTTGTTTGTTCAATGTCATGGTACAATGTTATCCGCTGCCTACGGGTCGAAATGTACTGAACAAAAATGCAGCATTAAATATTCCGATAACGATTCAAAGGAAGAAAAAACTAGAAAAATATATCGAAAAAACATAGGCGATTTAGGGCCGTTTTCTCTAATTCCGACTTTAGAAATCGGCCCTAAAACGCCTATATGTTTTTTCTATATGTTAATCGCCTGTTTTTTTCTTTTGGGTGTTTTTGTGTTTTTTTATATAGGTAGGTATATGAACTCATATATACCGTCAAGGTTTTTTTTAATTATTATATGAAGTCATATATACAATCTTGCCATTTTTTTCCTCGTATCCTGTTATCATTTATAGCCTATATACTTAGATCCAGTCAACTTGATCTCATTACATAACTGAGATTAGAAATCGGCCATGTCCTTATACTGGGCAATAATAATAGGTGACCCTAAGAAGGTGAAAGCTAGTCTGTCTGGCTGTCGTCGAGTAGAAATAGGACACGCGTGTTTCAGAAATCCGATAATACGCCCTAAAAACGGTTTGTTTGTCTGCCTTTTTTTCAAGAGCGAACAACCTTGTATTTTTTGTCAAAAAGTTGGTTGTTGCCTTACTGTAAATATTCATACGGACCAGACGTGACCTTTAAAAACGCAGTTATAAAAATGAAAATCCGTCGGGTGAAAACAAACGAACAAGATTTTGACGTAAACAGAGGAATCATTTGTAGTACTGGATAGGACCCAAGCCAAATTCGATAAAGAATAGAGGCACGGATAGCCAGAGGTCGCGGGTTCGAATCCCGGCATGGGTGGAATTTTTAGACTCTAAATAGGTTTTTAAATTTGTCCTTAGCACGGGTTAGTGCATTAAAAATAATATAAATAGTTAACTGTTCCTAAAACTGTGGCTAAAACCTTGAATGGGATCCATTTTAAGGAATGTCCCGGGGCGCTATTACGCAGTCTTTCACTGTAGTTAGTTACATAGTTAGACTTGAGATTTCCGCACTTAGGGCCAGTTTCTGAACTGAAAATTTCGCTAAGTAAATAGTCAACTGTACCTAAAACTGTGACTAAAACCTTGGATGTGATCTTTTTAATGAATATCCAGGGGCGCTTTTACGTAGTCTTCCACTGTAGTTAGTTAGTTACATAATTAGACCTGAGATTTCCACACTTAAGGCCAGTTTCTGAACTGAAAATTTCGCTAAATTCTGTGCCGCCGTCTGTACTCTTAGGTTAAGAATAAATAAAATAATTTGGCCTTTTTGCATCTACCTTATGAGATGATTTATACAGCGTCCAGTGGTATCCTCACTCACACTAGATGGTTGAAGGGACCACTCCGAAGCTGTAGTGCCTGGGACATGGTTTTATAGATGGTTTTTAGGCTTGCCCAGCACCTATACCATCCTGACAGCTTAGTCGGCCTAGCCCACAGGAAAGACTAGTCAATACGTGTGGAGCCAACCAAGCCGCGGGTTTCCTCACGATGTTTTCCTTCACAGTTAGCGTGTGGTATTGCGACTACAAATTCGCAAATGTACGTAACTTTGAAATTAAACAAAGTCAGTGGTACATGCCCGCACTCGGGGTCGAACCTGGGGCTCTCGCTTGCCAGTCCATGGTTCTACCCACTGAGCTACCTGAGGTTAAGAAATATTTGTGTAATTTCCATTTTTATGTACAGTAAAGTGTTCTCTATCTATCCATCCATCCATCCATCAGTCCGTCCGTCCGTCCATCCGTCCGTCCGTCCGTCCGTCCGTCCGTCCGTCCGTCCGTCCATCCGCCCGTCCGTCCATACTTTTTTGGAGTACCTACCTTACGAAACGCACAATATTGCTCCGTGTAATATCGCTTTAAAAATTCAGAACTAGTAAATTTATTTATAAAAGTGTTGTAAATGTGTAGAGTGAACATAGCAGATACAGTGTAATTGTTATCTTTAAAAAATCTCCTCGGATATTGAAATTGTAGCTACCAAGTACCTACTGCACCAGACGTCAGCAGTTCGCGATGTCGATTCGCGACTGGAGGAGGCTCACGCGGCGCACGAGCTTATATTTATGTGCCCCCTGCACACTGCGTCCCGCAAGATTTCCCCCGCGCGCGCCCGCGGACTATTCTCTTCTGTGATTGGCTTATTTTCCTGTTCTTCCTATTGGTGTATATTATTTTAAATGCATTTGATTGGCGATCTAGTTTTTAAGTTCGTATAAATATCGCTTGTAAATAAATTTCAACACGAGCGCCCTCCTCGGCCTCGAGGGGGGTCGCTCCCGATGTGGGTTTAGGGGTCTCTAGGACCAAAACCAGTCCCAAGGTGGTGTTTAGTGGGTAGGCGCACTTCTTGTGAGTCCCACATTGGCAGCACGGCCGGGTCCGTGCTGTTATGCATGAGCATTCACCACCTCCCTCCCCCGTGTCCTCCGGAGGGTGCCCTTTATAGGGTTAAAAAAAAAAAAAATTTCAACACACATTTCTATTCTGTCTTCCATGCAACGCACCACTGGTCTTTTCATTCCTAACCGGACTCGAACCTCAATCTACCGTAGTCGATAACGTCAAAAAATAATTGAACTCAATTGAAAGCCACATAACATCGGACAGATCAATCTACCCGCATTTTTATTAAAAACCAACAACAAATATGGTAGAGTGCGTGATTCGTGGTAAATACATGCGCAGTGACGGCACAATATCGTGCTGCAAGTGTGAGGCGCAATACCATCGCGCCTGTGCGGGCCTTCCGGCCGCCGCGGGCGCTTCGACGCCGAAGGACTGGCTGTGTCCCGAGTGCAAGCGGCCGAAGAAGCCGCAGCCGGGAGCGGCCACCCCGCTGGCGGTGATCGTCGACCAGCCCCCTTTCGACGGTGCCCCTGCCATGGATCTGGGTGTCCAGTTCCAGCTCTTCAGGGAGGAGTTATCACTCATAAGAGCTGAGCTTCGCGACTTTAGGTCCGAGTTCTCTCAGCTGAACACCACCATGGCGGCCTTCAACGGGCGAGTCACGTCATTGGAGGAGCGTCTGGAGGCATCGACTCCCGAGTACTTAAAACAGACATTAGACACATACCCGATTTAGGCCGACATGCTCTTGTTTCTGTTGAAATCGACGTGAAACGACAGAAGCCCATCCCCCGACGGATCACTTACCGACCTTTAAAAGACATGGAGTTTGTTCAATGACCACTTACTAGGACTTTTTGATAAACACGCACCTGAGAAGACAGTGATGGTAGAGAGGGTCCGAAACCGTGGCTCACCAGCAATGCATTTGCTGCAGGCCCAGCCTGCAGCAAATGCTGAGTCTGCTACCTGTTTGTGGCTGCGGAGATACAATGCCCTTCTAAATTCGACGACCTCTGTGGCGTAGCGGTAGTGCATCTACCTGCCATGCAAGAAGTCCCGGGTTCGAATCCCGGCTGGGAACAAAAAAAAACCCCAGGTCTTGGATGTTTACATGTTTGTGATGTCGTTGTTTCTGGTTCCCACGACACAGGGTATCCTAGTGTGGGGCCAGAAGCAATGTATATGCGTGTGTGTAAATGTTATGTTATGTTAATTGTAAATGTTTGTTTTATATCATATTCTTTGTTAAAATATTTTTCTTTGTTCTTTCTTTTCTTATTTGTCTGTATTATTTTAATATCGTTATGTGTGTTATGTGTATCGTATCTTTGTGGCTTCAAATAAATGTCTCTCTCTCTCTCTCTCTCTCCCTCAATCCGTCCGTCCGTCCATCCGTCCATCCGTCCATCCGTCCATCCGTCCATCCGTCCATCCGTCCATCCATCCATCCGTCCATCCGTCCATCCGTCCATCCGTCCATCCGTCCATCCGTCCATCCGTCCATCCGTCCATCCGTCCATCCGTCCATCCGTCCATCCGTCCATCCGTCCATCCGTCCATCCGTCCGTCACTGCTGTCTCTTCGAATTTCTGAGCAAAGAGCGTGACAGAATATTACTTAAGTATTTGCTTAGTGAAATTCTCAATTCAGAAACCAGCTATTAGCATCATAGTTGAGCCATTGTAGAACTGAGGTATGGTAACATTCAAAAACTAGGATTTTCTCATGATGTGTTCCTTCTATTTAGATTAGATTAGAACATTTTTTATTGTACATACTAGAAAACAAATTACATAATAAGGCTTACATATCTAACTATTGCCGTATATAATTGGCGGTCTTATCGCTAAAAGCGATCTCTTGCAGACAACCTTGGGATGGATAGAACTGAAAGATGAAGAGAGTAGGTAGGTGTACATGAAGTATATTGGAAGAGTATGTACATAAACTGACAACTAATATTCATACATATATTATATATACATATATTACATACACATATATACTTAATATAATAAATATTACTAATTTATATATTAGCGAATTTAGTTAGCGAATGGTTTTGCTATAAGTTCACAAATGCACAGAACTTAGAAAACAAAGCCATTGATAAATGCCGGGATTGAACGCACGTCCTCCTGGCTAAGAAGGCCTGCCACCACTTATTGAACTCCTCTGTATTAAGTTGTCCGATTTTACTTCCTCCGACCTATCAAATACATACACTTATTGACACTTTGCGTTACGATATCAACCCTTGTATGTCCCCACTGCTGGGGCACAGGTCTTTTCCTGCATCGCAGGAAGGTTAGGACATATTCCACCACGGGGGCCAAGTCCGGGTTGGTGGAGGATTGTAAGACAGTGGCGGGCCTTTCTATCAGAAGTTAGTTATCTAGCCGCCCTTAAGGCCTCTGACATGGCTTAACGACTGCCATTATATGACAGCCGGTACCAACGGCTTAACGTGCCTTGCGAAGCACGGAAACACTCGAAAAAAATGCTACAAGCGGCAGTCACAGGACGGCACCCATCCAGCACCTACCCGCACCTGTAGTTGCTTAACTCAAGTGATTGATTCCAATCACTCGGTTTGACTAGGCCACAAGCGCTCCACTAGGCCACGAGAGTGAGGGAATCCCTGAGAATATGAGGTATTCACGTACACATAAGGTTGAAGTCGACAATCGGCGGCAGGCACGCCTTTTGGTTAAGCCCGCCTCCCTCTATTACAGAAAAGGTCGGTGCCCTCTCGTGAGACATAATAGGCCACTTATGCTACGAGTAGTTACAGAATCTTACCACTATTTTGAGAAACAAGTAGATAACTAGGCATTAGTATCATTTGCTGCTTCAAATTGGGCATTCATAGATTTTGTCATTTGAGAATTAGTCCTTAGTTTGGTAGACTCATAAATCTTAGTTGTGCTGATTGCCCCTTTAGACAAGATGTAGGGATTGTTTATTGAAATCTATATATAATTTTGCACAAAAGGTCTATATATAATGGAGGCAAGGAATAAGACCGGATTTTTTGAAATTCAACCCCTAAGGGGGCGAAAAGGGTTGCCAAAATTTGTATGGGTGGTATAAAGAATGTTGTCTATATTTCTTGAAACTTTAAATAAATACTCTTCAACACAATTGATTGAACACGTGTTTCTCCGTTTTTCTAAATTTAACCCTTAAGGGAGTGAACGGTCTTGCAAAAAATGTCCACGCGGACGGAGTCGCGGGCAAAAGCTAGTGAAGGATATTCTTCGCTATGGCTTTAATTTTTTATGTTCTGTGGGTTACAGTGGCCTTTGTTTCTATGTAATGAGATGATTCATCTTCACTCCCAATAGATGGGTGAAGGTACCACTCGAACGCTGCAGTGCCCGGGACATTTTGTTCTAGATATAATATAATATAACTAATATAAACTGGAACCGGAACCGGCGTTCGTGCATGCAACGACTTATGAACGTTGATGAAGCGAAGGTGATCTGTCAGGATCGTGGCAAGTGGCAGTCCCTGGGAGCCGATTCTCGCCCATGCGAATTGAAAGCGTAGACGCAAAATATTCGAAGACTTAGACAATTGTCATATAAAAATAAGAAAAGATACCTCGACAGAGTCATACATAAGACTTTTATGTTCTCATTCGAATTCAATCTAGAATGGCGTTCACAATACAGAGTTTGGCTGTCACTCGACTTTTTATGTAGAATTCAATTTATAATTCTTAAGAGTCGTTTACGAATTATTTGCTAATGAAGTGAGAATTGGCTCCCTGGTCTCTGCCTACCCCTCTGGGATACAGGCGTGAGGTTATGTATGTATGTATGTATGTATGTATGTATGTATATCTAATATAAATTCCACACAACACAATCACTCAGCGTTGCAAGACCAAGAATTATAAATTCGGTAGGGTTGCCAATAAAAAATCGGTAGTTTTCGGTAGATTTTTATTTGTATCAATTTTGACAAATTATTATATGCACCATCCTTGAGACGAAATTTTACTGAACATGGCTTTAGGTATATTAAAATCATAGCAGTTTTTATCGCCTATGTGTTTCTTCGCATGCAAAAGCCCAACTAAGGCATCGGTTGACAGGCGGTTGCGGTTTTTAGTTTTTATTAAATTTACTGCAGAAAAAATCCTTTCCACGTTTGCAGATGAGTGCGGTAAAGATAAAATATGAAAAACGAATGTAGTCACTAATCCGAATAAAGGTGTTCCGTCACCGCCTTTCATTTGAGCCACATTTGCCCAGAAATCTTCGGCATCATCTTTAAACATATTAATTTCTTGAGTGTTCCTAAGCAGGCGCCACTGTGTATCTATGTCCTGGTAGTCTTTCGCATCAACGAGTCCGGGAAATGCTCTGCAGAGTGGGATTAGACTTGGGTGAATTCCTTTTTTTACATTTTCTAAACTGTTATTATTCAGTAAAGTATCCATAACTTTTGCTCCAAATTACATCTCATGTATATCCAAAAAGTTATGAGGATTTTTAAAGTTCACATATTCAATGCTAGTTGCATTCAAGTAAGACCTCTTTAAAAAGCAGTCTAACAGAGTTTTCAAGGATACACACACGTGCGAGTATAAAATGTGAATTCTAGCACCCTCCGCTTGCATTTCTTTGTTCAGCTGGTTAAAAATTGGCAAGACAAAATCTAAAAATTGAAGGAATAAAAGAGATACCGGATCGTTCAATTTATTTAAAATATTTGAGGCCATTAGCAACTCGTTTTGTGAGGCGGCAGCATCGATGAAATATAATTTTAGAGCAGGATATTGCACTAGAATCCGACTAACAGCTGCATGTACCGACAGCCATCTCGTCTGGCAAGGGTGTAAAATCTTGTGAATTTTTAATTGGCAAAATATTTGAAACTCTTCATACTCTTTTGTTCTTTTCGGACTTGAACCGAAGTAATTATAAATGTCCCGGACTAAATCTTCGACGAATCAAGGGATTTTCTCGCCAGCATAAGATGCGCATAAATGAAAAGAATGGCATATACATTTCATGATGAATAAATTTGGGATTTCTGATTTTAATAAAACCATCACTGAATGTCTTTGTCCCATGATTACTTTTGCACCATCGGATGCAAATCCAATCAAATTATCTTTATAAGGAATATTGTTGTCCATGAAAAACTTTACAATGCTTTCACAAAGTGTGGTGGCATCTGCTGAAGAAAGCGGAATCAGGGCGAGAAAAGAATCACGTACTTGATTATTTTTGACATACCTTGCCACCATGCAAAGATGTTTTGTCGTTGATAGGTCTGTTGATTCATCAATAACCAACGAAAATTTAACATTACGTAAATCTTCACAAAGTTCTGCGAAACTCTCTGCACCAATTACATTTTCCACGATAGACTGCACTCTTGGACGTGATCATTTTAAACTTTTTTCAACTTTAGAGTCTGGACAAATCTGTACAACTAATTTAGAAAGATGATCAGTAATATTATATGGAAGATTATGCTCAGCCACAAACCCAGCAATCCGGATTTCACCTGAAATGAATGAAATTGTTGATTTAACAATTCATAATACAGACTCTATTTTACATTGCTAACGGTGCGGCGCAAAGAATTTGATAACTTACTTACCTTCTTTCACTTGATGTTTAAACTGGGTAACTTCTTTACTAACAAAGTCTGACAATTTTGGTTGAACAGCTAAGCTCTTAACACTCTTTTCGTGAAGTTTAGAACTGGCATGTTTTTTGAGAGCGTCGTATCCCGAAGATATATTTATCTCCTTATTACAAGATTTGCACATTGCAAAAGTAGGTTTTGATAAATGTGGAGACAACCATGCAGAAAATTCCTGTCGTAACTCCCACTCTTTTTTATATTTTTGTTGATATTTCTTTCGCTTGACACCTGTACTGGTCGATGCGCCAGCACCAGAATCAGAATCTGAACTTTCCTCAGACATTATAAAGTTAACTTCGCACTAAGAAAATGAATACGTACGAGCTGACGAGCTCTACGAGAAAGAATGAATCGAATATGAAATGTTTTCAAAAAAGAAGTCATTTCATGTTTACAGGGGATTTCCCTTACTGTGACTTAAGCAAATTGCATTACTTACAGCCCCGACTACCTACTTTGCAGTTAGGTTTAACATCGGAACGATATCACTGTACCCACATGATTATACTATTTTTATTTTTAATGCACTAACCCGTGCTAAGGAACAAATTTAAAAACCTATTTAGAGGCTAAAAATTTCACCCATGCCGGGATTCGAACCCGCAACCTCTGGCTATCCGTGCCAGCGCTCTACCAATTGAGATTGAATTGGGGCTGTAAGTAATGCAATTTGCTTAAGTCAGATGTCGCTGCCTGTACGTAATACAGAGAATAGTGTAAAGAGGTTCGAAATTTCACTGATGCCGTGAGTCGCCCATTGGCTCAATTGGTTGAGCGCTGGCACGGATAGCCAGAGGTTGCGGGTTCGAATCCCGGCATGGGTGAAATTTTTAGCCTCTAAATAGGTTTTTAAAACTTTTACCTACTTGCAAATTATCAATTGTAGCTGTTGTGTTTGGATTAAAATTATTATTCTGCCCGGCACACTGACTTCTTGTTTGTGGCAATGTCATGTGACTGACCGAACCCAAGCCTTAGGTGTAGGGCGAGCAAGAGGGAAGTGTGTAGGGAGTCTTCAAATATCTTTTATAGTAGTTGAACAGCATATAGGAGTACTTTTCATTGTAAAACCAAGAGCATCTGCCAACAAACTATTATGCAGTTTGGCAGAAACCAACTTCTGTATTTTTTGTATTTGAATTAACGTAGGATTCGTAACGAATGCATCCAACAGACAGCCAAAGTTTTCGACATAGCTCAGAGAATTGACGAACTGAAGTGGCAGTGGACTGGCCATATCTTGCGAAGAACCGACAACCGTTGGAGTAAACGTGTTCTTGAGTGGAGACGGCGACTCGGCAAACGTAGTGTAGGTCACCCTCCGACCAGGTGGGATGACGATCTGCGAAAAACCGCCGGCAGATGCTGGATGCGGCCAGCTGAAGACAGGGCGTTATGGCGCTCAGGGGAGGGCTATGTCCAGCAGGCGACTAATATAGCCTGAAGAAGAATAATCAATCAATCTTCTATCGTTTATTCTGTATTTCTTTGAATTTCCAATCTACAGTTTCAAAATAAACAGAGCTATCGAAGTCGTATTATTTTGTTACTTATCGCAAGAGCCCGTTGTAACATTAATTACTCCAGTAGCAACCTAAAGTTAATCATTTTAACCGTTTATTCTACAACAACTTTCTGAACAAAGGCAACAATAACATCTGAGGCTTCAATACCAATTCATCATCCAATGACAAACTAGGACAGTCGACAGGAAGTCGACTAGAACACGCGTACACTCTATTAAGTTACTTAACGGGTGGCTGAAAAATAAATTTAGAGACTTTAGATTAGATTATAAAATTCTTTATTGCACAATAAGCATATTTGTACAAAGGCGAGCTTAATACTAATGAGTATTTTCTTCCAGCTAACCTTGGGTTATGTGGATAGTAGTGCGGGTAGTACCCGGAGAGAGTTATAGTAAATAAATTATCAGCGCACTGCTGTCACAGTGAAAGAATTCGCATAGCCTGCCGTATCATGTAGGGGGATGTCAAGAAGGAGGTTTTTGCATGGACGCTGAAGGCGACCATGCGCGCCACGAGGGACGAAACGTTCGAGGAGGTACTGGGGAGACAAGGGGTCATGTAAGATGCCGTAAAGAAGAGTCACAATGTGAGCATTCCTGCGGGAGCGGATATTTAGCCAATTTAGCTGAGTGCGAAACTGGGAAACATGGTCATATTTACGAAGGCCAAAGATGACGAATACAGACGTTGAGAAGTCGATCTAATTTATCGAGAAGTTTCTCAGTGAGGTCGGGATAACACACGAGACTTGTTCAACTGATGTCGCCTGTACTTTCCTAATTGGAAATCGGCTTTGATTAATACTGGGAACATGGCCCGAAAAAAAAATGACTGAAGTGTCACTGTATTATACCTCGACTGCCTCGTTAAGCCTACACCATCTATAAAAACCATGTCCCTGGCACTACAGCGTCGGAGTGGTCCCTTCACCCGTCTAGTGTGGGTGAAGATGCCACTGGACGCTGTATAAATCATCTCATTAACTAGATGCAAAAGTTAAATAAAACGGATTACATTTTATTTGCAGTGGGACACAATCGTGGCTACATAAAAATCATCATCATCCAGTATTAGTCCAGTTCATCCACAGGTGGTCTGGAAGAGATAAATTTTAGTGATAAGGCCGCCGTCTGTACTCTTAAGTTAAGAAATGCAAATTATTTACCTTGAAATAAAATTTATTACATTTGATTCGCTGTGGAACAAAATCGGGGCTACATAAAAAAACATCATCATCCAGTATTAGGCCAGTCCATCATAGGATTGTTTGGATTGTTTGATGACGGATAGCAAAATATTCGAATATCCGTCAGTTTCGTCCATAAGTCCACTGAATAGACAATCGGTAACCGGACTAACGAAATTGACTGACGCCAGACTGAATGTGTGAACTCAGATTTTGAGGAAGGTTGTTAGTTAGACCTGAGATTTCCGCACTTAGCCTCATAGTTGGGCCATTGTACGTAGCAAGTGCTGAGGTACGCTATCACCTCAGACACTAGGGTTTCCTTAAGATGTTTTCCTTCACCGTCAGCGAGTAGTATTGCTACTATAATTTCACAAATGTACATAACTTAGAAAACAAAGTCATTGGTACATGCCGGGGTTCGAACCCACGACCTCCCGATTGAGAAGCCGGCGTTCTACACCGCTCCGCTACCACCGCTCTTGGAGTACGGGTGTCAATATACTAGGAGTACAACCTAGCACTTACCACAGGAAGCACGAACCCGTCACAGTAGTCCACGTGGTCTCCAATAAGATTCACTCGGCCCGGCGCGCAAGCTGCGGCAGCGGGCGCGCCCCCGAAGCGTGATGTGAACGCCTCCCTCGCCTTCCGGAGCAGGCTCGCCTCGCTGCTAGCTTGGGATGTCATCTGAAAATAAATCACTTATTTGGATTGCCACGGTTTGTGATCCGTGGTGGTAATTAAGCCTATACCGTCATACTCTCTCGTTTTGCCATCGTAAGTACGAAAAGATCGTGTCATACTGAAACACAGTTTTAAGTATACTAAGTACCTTATCTTATTCATCACTTGAGTGAAGCAACAACAGGAGCGGTCAGGTGTAGGATGGGTGACCGTCTCGTGACTACCGCTAGTGGCATTTTTCCGAGCGCTTCCGTGCTTCGCAAGGCACGTTAAGCCGTTGGTGCCGGCTGCCATGTAATGGATGGAAGTCGTTAAGCCATGTCAGAGGCCTTATGGGCGGCTTGATAACTTCTGACAGTAAGGCCCGCCACTATCTTACAATCCTCCACCAACCCGGACTTGGCCCCCGTTGTGGAGTATGGCCTAACCCTCCTGCGATGCACTAAGAGACCCGTGCCCCAGCAGTGGGGACATACAAGGGTTGATATCGAATATCGATTTGGATTGCGGCGTTTTGTGATCCGTGGTGCCCACGCGTGGTAATTACTCAATACTCAATACTTTATTGCATTCCACAAGTTTCAAGGTTGTTACATTATAACTTAACAGTTATTTGATAAGATCTTTGTGCGTATACCGCCGTACTCGCTCGTTTTGCCATCGTAAGTACGAAAAGATCATGTCAAACTGAAACACAGTTTTAAGTATACTAAGTACCTTATCCTGGAAGGCTCTCCACCAGATGGTTTGACGACTAGGGGGCGCGTCTCTAAAATGCATAGTGGTTGTTGTTCAATAGAGTCAAGTTAGTCCGGTAATGGTCGTTTCATCAACACTATCGGTAGTCTAGTAACCAATCGCATTGCAATGGTAAAACCCGTGATATACTAATACTAAATACTAATTACCGTAAATACTAATTACCGTCAAAATTCATTTCTTTTGAGGGCCGCTCGGTCGTTTAATGAACTTTGTGTTAGAAATAACAGCATCGATTTGTTTTGCGATACTATAAGCAGCGTACGCAGATTTGTTACCTTGGACTTCTGCAATTCCTTGTAATCGATACCCGATAAAATGTATTCCTTATTGGAATGCATTGATTGATTGATTGATCGTGACCATTAATATGTAGTGTGTGTGAGTATTTGTATTGTTTTGTAGTGGGCAAAAAATTTTCTTTTTCTAAAATATTTCTATAAGTGAAAACTTGTAATTGGCTTTCAGTCATTATTTCAATCGCAATGTGTTTTGTTCATAGCTGTAAGTTTTCCTATTATAATAAAATAATAAAATAAAATAAAAATTAACTGGGCGCCGCGCACGATCCTATCTTCTTCGCGAGAGATGCCCATTCAATTTGCGGTTATACCCCTGGAACCCAATTCTTCCCGCGGGTGTCGTAAAAGGCGACTAAGGGACACAAACCCGGGGATGGGCAGCAGCGCCCCCTGCAGTACAATTTCACCGAACTGCGATCCCCAACCCGCATGCCCAGCGTGGGGATTATGGGCATTACCCCCTATGATAGCACAACGTGGCGCTCTTTAAGGGAGGGCTATGTCCAGCAGTGGACTAGTATATCCTGACGACGATACCCCTGGAATGACATTGTACTGCTATTGCTTAGCTATAGACTACCAAATTGAGGCAATTGACCACCACTGTCGTGCTCATATCATTCTGTTGAAAAACTATGTAAGTTACACTATTTTTATTTTTAATGCACTAACCCGTGCTAAGGAAATCCTGTACGTAATACATAGAATATTGTAAAGAGGTTCGAAATTTCACTGATGCCGTGAGTCGCCCATTGGCTCAATTGGTAGAGCGCTGGTACGGATAGCCAGAGGTTGCGGGTTCGAATCCCAGCATGGGTGAAATTTTTAGCCTCTAAATAGGTTTTTAAACTATGTAAGTATTAGACTCTAGGGCCTGGTTACGGTGGCGGGGAGTCGCTGGATGCGGACGGCACAAGACCGTGAAGCTTGGAAAACCATGAAGGAGGCCTATGTCCTGCAGTAAGCGATGATAATGATGTTGAAGTACGTTATCATGTATGCCTATCTTCGGGTACGGCTAGAACCCGAAACGCGGCTACTCCTAGTTTTAGCCGGTTAGAACTAGGTGTAGCCTCTTAGTTAAATCTAGTATTGGCCGATTGTTATCGGGCAAAACTAGATTTAGGTGATGGTATCATTCCGGCTAGGTGAACTAGGCAGACTTAACAAATCTCCAAAAGTAATTTTTTTTTATGGCTTCAATACCGGTATCAATCCGACAACGAAAAGGGTATTTTTCGAGGCTTACTTAATTTATATAATATTTATATAATTCTACTGTTCGTGTGTATGTCACTAAACTCTGCCTAAACGGCTGGACAGATTTGAAGGATTTTTTTTGTATGCGTTTAGATGGCGCCGATGATTTAGATACACACATCAGCCCTGGAAATTGCGCTGCAGTTCAGGACAACGTCTGTCGGGTCTAGTTTCTTATAAATAAATAGAATATTTACTTTTTCCAGAGATTCCTTTCTTTTAAAGTAAGAAAAAAAATACATACCTACAATATAATACTTTTGAACTAACACTTTCGTAAGCACAACACATAGACTTTTAGTCCGGATCTACTTACGGTTGGACTCTTCCGATATAACAACACTCGTAAGTAGATCCGGACTAAAAGTCTACAATACAATATAATACCCCACATCCGCCGAAACCGAGAAGGTTTATCTGTTGATTAAGTTTTTTAGTAGTCACTAGTTTAACATGCTGTTGGAAATAGTATACTATACTAGTGCTATGCTCGGCAAATAGCTTGAACAAAGAGTTTGCGCAGGCATGGTGACTTTGCTATATACGCGCAAGAGCACGTGCCCGACAAATAACTAGAACAAATGACTTTGACATTGCATGGAAGTATTTTAAGTTTTATTGGTCGGGAGATGTAACTACGTGATGTAACTTTTAATACTTCGGCTGTCAGACAAAAGCGGTCTCTACGCCGCATTCAGGCTTGTTTCCATTAGAGCTAAAAGGCGTCGAATTTATACCGTAGAAGTTGGAAGCCGGAGTAACTAATTTTTACCGCAAATTCTGTCCAGTGTAAAAACACAACAGTTTATAGCGAAATCGTGCTCTTTAATGTCTACTCTTTGCTTGCCAAGCTGTTAAAGGCGGTATACTTTAAGTATGAAGTACTACGTAACTGAATGTTGTGTGTCGGCCCACTGCAAACAATAAAAATAAACCACCTGCCCTCCTTACGAGTACAATAATTGACTGTACGTCACATTCACTAACGCGTATGCACTACAGAACCTTGTTAAAGTCAAAATAGTCTAATCCTCATACAATCTACAATCTCATACAAAATACATCAGGCTAAACGAGGCTAATGTGACAAGGTTCTAACGTGTTAACGTGTTAGTGCACGCGACTGCCATGACTATTTTCCTATGTTCAACGGTTTAACTAAGGAAATATGTGAGGTGTCTATTTGAAATATAATTCTTATAATCATCAACACGCTATATCAGTCCACTGCTGGACAAGGACCTCCCCTAATGAGCGCCAGAGCACCCTGTTCATCTCCCCGCATCCAGCATCTGCCTGTAGTTTTTCGCAGATCGTCATCCCATCTGGGGGTCACCCTAAAATACATAGTTGTTCAATATAAGTAAAGTACCTAATGATCGTTTCATTCACACTATCGGTAGTCTGGTAACTAATCGCGTTACAGTGGTGCAACCCGTGCTACTTAACTCGGCGCCTCGCGCGATTGTATGTTCTTCGCGAGAGATGCCTATTTAATTTGCGCGGGTTATACCCCTGGAATGGCTGTGTGGTGTCGGCCTAGAGAATAGCACCAACCCAAATTCTTCCCGCGGGTGTCGTAAAAGGCGACTAAGGGATACAAACCGGGGGGTGGGCAGCAGCGCTCCCTGCAGTACAATTCCACCAAACTGCGATCCCCAACCCGCATGCCCAGCGTGGGGATTATGGGCATTACCCCCCAATCATGGCACAACCTTGCGCTCATTAGGGGAGGGCTATATCCAGCAGTGGACTAATGAAGCCTGAAGAAGAAGAAGATACCCCTGGAATGACATTGTACTGCTGAATGACAGTACGACAATAACAACCATTGTCGTACTTACATCATTCTATTGAAAAACTATGTAAGTATCAGATTCTAGGGCCTGGTCGGAGGGCGTCCTACGCTATTTAAGAACTGAGTGCATAACTACTATTTTTCCTTAATATAAGTTTGTTATTTGTATTTGTGAAATCCCTTTCTTCTAGTATTATGTAGGTATATTTTTTGTTCATGTCCTATGTTTTTTTTTTTTTGTAAGTATGTTTATTTTTATTTATTTGATATTTATGTGTATATATGATCGTTTATGTATATGTATCAACTATAAAATAATATGTTATCTAATATTGTTTAGTTGCGCCGACTACCCGTATTTCAGTTTCCGTTTCTTCTTTTCCGTCAATGGTTGTCAGGAAGAAATTACTTTTAGTAATAAGGCCGCCACTTGTCTGTACTGTTATTTTATAAGTCTCTTATGTAATCCTTGGTGTACATGCAATAAAGAATATTCTATCTATCTATCTATCTATCTATCTATCTATCTATCTATCTATCTATCTATCTATCTATCTATCTATCTATCTATCTATCTATCTATCTATCTATCTATCTATCTATCTATCTATCTATCTATCTATCTATCTATCTATCTATCTATCTATCTATCTATCTATCTATCTATCTATCTATCTATCTATCTATCTATCTATCTATCTATCTATCTATCTATCTATCTATCTATCTATCTATCTATCTATCTATCTATCTATCTATCTATCTATCTATCTATCTATCTATCTATCTATCTATCTATCTATCTATCTATCTATCTATCTATCTATCTATCTATCTATCTATCTATCTATCTATCTATCTATCTATCTATCTATCTATCTATCTATCTATCTATCTATCTATCTATCTATCTATCTATCTATCTATCTATCTATCTATCTATCTATCTATCTATCTATCTATCTATCTATCTATCTATCTATCTATCTATCTATCTATCTATCTATCTATCTATCTATCTATCTATCTATCTATCTATCTATCTATCTATCTATCTATCTATCTATCTATCTATCTATCTATCTATCTATCTATCTATCTATCTATCTATCTATCTATCTATCTATCTATCTATCTATCTATCTATCTATCTATCTATCTATCTATCTATCTATCTATCTATCTATCTATCTATCTATCTATCTATCTATCTATCTATCTATCTATCTATCTATCTATCTATCTATCTATCTATCTATCTATCTATCTATCTATCTATCTATCTATCTATCTATCTATCTATCTATCTATCTATCTATCTATCTATCTATCTATCTATCTATCTATCTATCTATCTATCTATCTATCTATCTATCTATCTATCTATCTATCTATCTATCTATCTATCTATCTATCTATCTATCTATCTATCTATCTATCTATCTATCTATCTATCTATCTATCTATCTATCTATCTATCTATCTATCTATCTATCTATCTATCTATCTATCTATCTATCTATCTATCTATCTATCTATCTATCTATCTATCTATCTATCTATCTATCTATCTATCCATCCATTCTCAGACCTACTAAATACTCTTAAAAAATGGTGAAGCCGTTTCAGAGGAGTTCGATAACAAACACTGTGAAACGAGATTTGTATATATATTAGAAGATTAAGATATAATTGTCACTTGTCGAACTGTCGAATACATATCGAATTAGGCTAAGCCCTTAATGCCAAATTCCGATTAGCGGAGGTAAATACATCATTTATAATATAGGATTTTGCATACGTTTTTAAAATACAATTCCAAATCCCTGTCTAATGAGTGAGCCACAGCTAGGTTAGTGGATTTATCTTCCACTATAGCAAAGATGAATCTTTTCGAGTCCCGGCTACCTGAGTGATCTTAAACGTTCGAAGTAAGCAACACAGGGCGCGTTCAGTTCATGGATGGGTAAACCGTCTATGACTAATGCTAGTGGCATTATTCCGAGCGATTCACAAGGCACGTTAAGCAGTTGTTGCCGACTGCCGTAGATAGATAGCAGTCGTTAAGCCACGTCAGAGGCCATAAACTGGCTTCTCGGCGTATGTCGACCTCTGTGGCGTAACGGTAGCGCATCTGCCTACTGTGCAAGAGGTTCCGGGTTCGAATCCCGGTTAGAGACAAAAAGAACCCCAGGTCTTGGATGTTTACATGCTTGTGATGTCGTTGTTTCTGATTCCCACGACACAGGGTATCCTAGTGTGGGGTCAGAGGTCATGTATGTGCCTGTATGTAATATTATTTATTATTGTAATATTACTTAGATTTAAGAATCATGGTTGTAATATTTTTCTGGTTGTGCAATAAAGTGTTCTCTATCTATCTATCTATCTATTATGTTTCTCACAATGGGATGTAATAATATATAATATTACATCTTGAGTAGTAATAATTAGTAGTAATAATAATTAGTAGTAATTAGTAGACCCCTCTCCAAACGCAGCATTGATATTACGGGCTGTTTCTGCCGCGTTAGTTCCGCGTCGGAACTCGTATTCAAAAATCACTCGTATTTTCGCAGTATCCATCTTTCTTGTCTAAATTGAATAACAAAAACAATTGAAAGTCGATATTCAAATGTTTCACATTTTTTAAAAAAAGAACATCATAGAAACCATTTCAAAAAAAGTGTCATTCGAAAACCTCAAACCATGAAGATTCTATGTCAATTCAAAGAACCTATTGCAATAAAACGGCAATTTCATACTTTAACCCCTATTATTAGCGCATTCCCACCTAAAGGCGCGTTCTCGGGGCCTTAGTGCGCTCGGACCGAGTGTGCGACATCCGTGTAAACTAATGTTAACTCTATGGTGTGTGACACCGTGGCATCCAGGAAGGTCATTATAATCTGTGCCGTCTGGGAAGATGCATTTAATCTGTGGTGTTCGTTTTTTTGGCCGGAAGTCATTGATTTTTGGAGGGGCTTTTTGGGAAAGAGTTGAAAAGAGGCGAATAAAAGTTTTAAATTGAGCTCAACTGTTTTTCTCTCTGTTAATATTAATGGAGATCGCTAAACGTCTGCGTGGGGGTGTTGCTTTATCCAGGGACAATCTGAAGAGATGGGAGCCGACGCAAATACCTAAGCATTAAATTGTCACAACTATGAATTGTAATAATTTCGTACACAATTTTTTTGGGAATTCCGAGATGGTCTCGCTACATTTTTTCAACTATTTAATATTGGTTTATTGATAAAAAAAATATTATAAATCCAGACCACACATGGCGCGCGTAATCATTAACATATTGTTTAATATTTTTCAATGTTATTAAAATATTTTTATTCTTATTAAAACAAAATATTGACTTAAGAAACGTCCAAAAACAGAATTAATATATTACGTGGAAAAGAAGGTAACATAAAGCCCGTCCGTTTATTTCAACAGAGCGTACTGACAACTACCTACCTAACTACCTACATACCAACCCGTGGTGGAGTATGGCCTAACCTTCCTGCGATGCAGGAAGAGACCCGTGCTCCAGCAGTGGGAACACAAGGGTTGATAACGAACGAACGTACCTACAACTTAAAAATGATTACTCATCTTCTTAGCGTGTCGATGGCAAGCCGTGGTAAAATAATTTTTACTCATAATTGTCATGAACACTACACACAATCGTGCCTATAAATTAACAATAACAACTCTCTCTCCCCCTCTCTCTCTCAATCTCTCTCTCTCTCTCTCTCTGAGACCTATGCTCTGCTCTGTGGGTTGAATATACTCTACGTTAAAAAAACGCCAGTAATATCTTTTAAACAATCTTTTTATCCGACATGGCTTGATTGAAGAAGTTTATTCTAATAATAATACAAAAGTTAGTATCTGCTAAACTCACAGACCGCCAAACAGCATAACAATTTGTTGGCAGATACTTTTGGTGTTACAATTAAGATACTCTTAAATATTCAGATACTCTTATTATTCAGCACCTCCCCCACTCTGTAGGTTTAAGTTTATGTATCTCCCTATGTTAATGTATATTGCGAATGTGAGTGGAAGAGCTGGTAAGGGACGTCCCAGACGGACATACATCGACCAAATAGGGGATGTATTAGCAAAGGGAAAGATAAAAAGTACCCGGAACCGGCGTGCGTGCATGCAACGACTTATGAACGTTGATGAAGCGAAGTTGATCTGTCAGGATCGTGGCAAGTGGCAGTCCCTGGTCTGTGCCTACCCCTCTGGGATACAGGCGTGAGGTTACGTATGTATGTATGTGTGTGTGTGTGTGTGTGTGTGTGTATGTCTTCGCGGCTTTAACATTGTGCGGTCTTAAGTTAGTCAAAAACCCTCAATGTGCGGTCGGACCTCATTGTGCGGACGTCCGCACAATATTTTGAGGAAGCTTCAAATATAGCTATCGAATTCTCGCGTTCTGATTGTTCGACTGGCGAAGTATGAGCAAATTTTCGGGGAGGACCTCATATTCGGTATTTTTGTCGAGTTGAGTTAACACAAACCAAAACATAGTTCAGGTGTGTACCACCACGTGGCGCCACCAGTCCCCATTGTGTATATAAGCACAAAATGTGATAAAATGCGGACCTGTAAAAAGGACCGCACTTTATACGAGAAATTAGACTCATTAGAACCACCACGTGGCGCCTCCAGTTCCCATTGTGTGTATAAGCACAAAATGAGTACCTGTAAAAAGGACCGCACTTTATACGAGAAATTAGACTCATGCTAAGTATGTATGTTCAATAATTGAGAGCATCACAGAGTTAAAGCACTTATCAGTGCCACTATAGCAAAGACAAAACACATCGTTGGTACTATTCATTGCGTTACGCAAAGATCCTGTTATCATTGAAGGGCTTAGGTTAGGTTGGGTTTGCATGGTTCTTAAGATTATTAGGTTTGTAGGGTTAATAATAATAATATTGGCTTTTTTGCATCTACTGAATGAGATGATTTATCCAGTGGTATCTTCACTCACACTAGATGGGTGAGGGGACCACTCCGACGCTAACAGTGAAGAAAAACATCGTAAGGAAACCCGCGGCTTAGTTGACTCCGCACTTATTGACTAGTCTTTCCTGTGGGCTAGGCCGACTAAGCTGTCAGGATGGTATAGGTGCTGGGCAAGCCTACACCATCTATAGAACAATGTCCCAGGCACTACAGCGTCGGAGGGTTAATAATAAATGATAGTAAAAAAACAAGAAAACATTGTTCCAACCAAATCACTGCTCTAGATCCTTTGTTAGGACCCTTTCGGATTTTTTTAATGACATTATAAAAATAGTTTTTTACATCTGTCCAAGTTCTTCAGTTCAGGTCAGTTCTTGGCTGAGGCATTCCTCACACTCTTTCTTGTTGGGTATTTTCTTCCTTAGCCAGTTGAGATCTTATTCAGGTGTACACATTCTGTGAAAATTTCAAGTGTCTACCTATTACGGTTCAAAAGACAGATCTCTGTGATAGAATAGAACTTTTATTCTTAAAAAATCGTCGCAATTATACTTAAAGATAAGGTTAAACAGACAGCGTAGTATTGTCAAGTAATAGGGTCTCGATTTGCACCCATTGGGTACGGCACCCTAAAAACGAGAGGAGACAAGAATCGTCATAGTCTAGAGTAGTCATCACGAGTCGTGAACCAATGACCTTGAGTGCGGACGGATCCTTGGAAGAAGGCGAAATGTTTCTAAAACTTATGACATCATTATGTGGAAGGAAGTATTCAAAGAGCTGATATAAATAGAACTAAATCTTCAGGGTCAGAGGTCAGGATAGGAGTGCCACAGGATCGATTTTGGGGCCGTTCCTCTTCCTCGTATATGTAAATGATTTTCCTTTCTTGCATCATGATTTTTCGTTTGACTATATTGAAGCACATACAGTGATTAAATCGTTTAAAAAGCTAAAGCTTAAAAAAACTGAAGACTTGTGGGGTATGTCCGTAACAGTAGTTAGCTCAGTAATCGACACCCTAGCACCCCATTTACCCAAAATCTTTAACCAATGTTTAGATGAGGGTATATTCCCTGATTTAATGAAATATAGTAAGCTCGTTCCTTTATTTAAAAGTGGTGATAAACAAGATCCTACAAATTTCAGACCAGTCTCGGTTTTACCCGTTTTAAGTAAAATATTCGAGAAGATAGTTCTAGGTCAACTGCTTACACACTTCAATAACTATCAACTTCTCCATGGTCAGCAATTCGGATTCACACAAGGGCGCTCTACAACGGACGCCGGCGTCATGTTAGTTAAACATATATTTAGTGCATGGGAAGATCGCAAGGATGCTATAGGCGTATTCTGTGACTTGTCGAAAGCATTTGATTGCGTGGACCATAAAACACTTCTTTTAAAATTAAAGCACTATGGTATAAACGGGAATAGCCTAAAACTTATGACATCATATTTAGAAGGAAGAATTCAAAGAGCTGAAATAAATAGAACTAAATCTTCAGGGTCAGAGGTCAGGATAGGAGTGCCACAGAGATCTATTTTGGGGCCCTTCCTCTTCCTCATATATGTAAATGATTTGCCGTTCATGGTTCAAAATATGTCAGAGATAGTATTATTCGCAGATGACACGTCACTTATTTTTAAAATTAAGAGACAAGAGAATGACCTTGACAGTACAAATAATGCTCTCTCTCGGGTACATAATTGGTTTACTACCAATAACTTATTGTTAAATTCAAAGAAGACAAAATGTATAAAGTTCACTCTACCAAATGTCAAAGCGGTTGACAGCAATGTTATGTTGGAGAATGACAAATTAGACCTTGTAAATGAAACTGTATTTCTAGGTATCACAATTGATGCAAAGCTTCAATGGGGTCCTCATATAAAAAAATTAGCAAATAGGCTTAATTCAGCAGCATATGCAATTAAAAGAATTAGGGAACTAACTGACGTCGCAACTGCTAGGCTTGTTTATTTTAGTTACTTCCATAGTGTTATGTCCTATGGCATACTACTGTGGGGACGGGCTGCAGATATTGAGACCATCTTTGTCTTGCAGAAGAGAGCGATCAGATTCATTTATAAGCTAGGCAGTAGAGATTCGTTAAGAGATTTCTTTAAAGAAACTAACATCCTGACAGTTGCCAGTCAGTATATCTGTGAAAACATTATGTACGTCAGGAAAAATATCAGTAACTTTAAAACTTTAGGTAGCCAACACAATGTGAATACTAGAAATAAACATAAACTTTTGTTCCCACTATTTAGGCTGGCAAAGGTTAATACATCCTTCATGGGGCATTGTATACGCTTCTATAATAAAATCCCTGAAGATATATTAAGCTTGCCTGAATCGCGGTTCAAAAACATAAAGGATTATCTAGATGACAATGAGGTCTGGAATTATAGCCAGTACAATGTATGAGTTCTATGTTTATAATAATTATGTAAACTATGTTAATTAAGGACTTTGAAAAGACTAAGTTTGGAGTTTTTTTGTCCATTTTTTCTCCAAAATGATCTAGATTTTAAAATGGACACCTAGTTTGAATTGTAACGTTCATTAAGACGCAGCTTCTGCGCTACTTTGAATAAAACCTTTTCATTTCATTTCATTTCAAAATATGTCAGAGATAGTATTATTTGCAGATGACACGTCACTTATTTTCAAAATTAAGAGACAAGAGAATGATCTTGACAGTACAAATAATTCTCTCCCTCAGGTACTTAACTGGTTTACGCCTAATAACTTATTGTTAAATTTAAAAAAAACAATATGTATAAAGTTCACTCTACCAAATGTCAAAGTAGTTGACAGCAAAGTTATATTGGGAAAGGACAAACTAGACTTTGTCAAAGAAACTGTATTTCTAGGTATCACAATTGATGCAAAGCTTCAATGGCAATGGCAAAATTGGCAAATAAGCTTAGCTCTGCAGCATATGCTGTTAAAAGAATTAGGGAACGCGGCGCAGCGGAACAAGCAGATCGCGCGCGGCTTTTTAAAATTTTTACAGATTAAGATAGTTTGAAAACGCATTCACGAAGGAATATTATGAGGACTGCAGGTTAATGTGATTTAGTGCGTATTATAATATTGCGAAGACGCATTAATTAGGGACCTACCTAAATACTAGAAAAGGGAGAGGTGATTGAGTATGCAACAACATCAAAATGCGGTCCGTGTGTAACTTCTCACAAACGGCACTAAATTGGGACAGGTGTAAATGCATTTGTACTTAGCATAAAATGCGGTCGGTGTGTAACTTCTCTCAAACGGCACTAAAGTGGGGACAGTGTGTAAATGCATTTGTACATAGCATAAAATGCGGTCGGTGTGTAACTTCTCTCAAACGGCACTAAAGTGGGGACAGTGTGTAAATGCGTTTGTATTTTGCATAAAATGCGGTCGGTGTGTTTTTTCGCACGCGTTTGTTCGAAAGTGCGGTCCGACCGCATAATAAATTGGGACCGCACAAGCCCGATTTTTGACACAAATTATGAAGAGCTCTATCTCTGTCTCAGTCGTGTGTATGGAAACTTCAAATAAAAGTTCATGCCAGAACGAGATAGCTCCAGATTGTAGACAGATTTACACACTGCTAAGTCAACGGGAAAGGTAGGACCGCATAATGGGGAATTCTGACAAGGTCCTCACAATATATGAGCCGCGAACAAGGGTGTATGTTAGGGTGTATGTATGTATGTATGTATGTATGTATGTATGTATGTATGTAGGTATGTATGTATGTTTATGTAAGTGTATTATTGTATTTCGCATTCCCGCACCACCCTTTGCCAATCTCTTCAACACCAAAGATTTATTGGAAGAGAATGCTTCTTGCACTAAGCACGCCCTTGTACTTTTACTCATGTAATTAGAGCACTAAGGAATTAAAATAATAAATATATATTGTATTAGAACCTGAGTACTTACAACAGCGCCGATCAATCTTCTCTGCTTATCGAGCGAGCTATGTTTTCACATCATGAACGGCGGGATGAACTTGAATAACATACGCTTATCGGTTAACAGACTCATGACTTGAGCCATGACCATGACATGACCGCCGCCACCGGCGTTTGACGTGAGTTTATATGAAGCGTTGCATGTTTTTTTTCCGTTTGGTATAACTGCATCTATTACGCGCACACACACACACACACAAACGTATACACACACTCGCATAGAAACTCACGTCTGTAGCCCGGAGGCGTAGGTACCCAGACAATCAGACACCCAGAGCAGTGTTTCATAAAACTATAATTCGTAGTTTATTATGACAATTCGATGTATATTGTGCAGAAGAATTTACTAATTAATCTGTGGGGTTAATCGACTTTGCAATGTACAGCGAATTTTAATAGTAAACCATGAATTGTAGTTCATTGAGACTTGCCTCTGTGAACAAAGTGTACCAAAAGAATTCATAACCTGAATAATTTATGATTTATAAGCGGTGTTTCATAAAACTAAAATTCATAGGTTTAAAATGACAGTTCAACGTACATTGCGTAGCATTGCGAGTTTTCCTACTAGTTCATTTGTGAGTTGACGGACTTTGTCGATCGAAGGCCTCTAATGTGCCATAAACATTCGTGTGGGTGTGAAATAAAAATTTACAAGCACCAAATTAAATTATATAGGCAATTCTAAAGTTTTAACTATATTTCGTGTTTATTTACAGCGTACTATTATGATTTACAAATTAGTATAAACTAATACTACATTAAGGATTAAATTAATAAGCAGAATAAAATCTAATTAAATCCAGACGTCCTCTGTGGCGCAGCGGTAGCGCATCTGCCTACCATGCAAGAGGTCACGGGTTCGATCCCCGGTTAGGGACAAAAAAAACACCCAGGTCTTGGATGTTTGTGATGTCATTGTTTCTGGCTCCCACGACACAAGGTATCCTAGAGTTTAGCCAGAAGCAATGTATGTGCCTGTATGTAAATGTTATGTTATGTAAATTAACATAAAGTAATAAAATAATTGTATATTTACAAATAAGAAACTTGCACCAGGTCGGTGTCCCTCGGCAGGGAGCCCAGAATGCTGGCAACATTCCCCCTTTGGATGGCCAGACTTATCCAGATTTTAACTGAATTTTTCATGTTGTCAACTAAATGAAATTAAGTTATGAATACCAACCTTAAAATCTAAACTTTTTTCACGCACTAACACTTAAACCGGTACTCGTACCACTGTTATAAGATACACGAGAAAATTATCGGTTTCTTTTACGATTTAACAGCACGATCGCAATCAATAGACCACAGCGCTGTAGAATTGGCCCAATAATGAGCGACAATAAAGGTCCCTCCACGTTACACCAACACGGGGCCGACCGTGGCAATGATAGCAATCTGAAATAATCCTTATTTTCCTGCGGTTAGGGACTACAGTACTAGAGCAAATAAAGGCCGGCCCCGTAGCGGTCGAGGGGCCGCGCGTTATTCCGGGCTACACTGGGTAATTATTAACCTTTTAAGGTTGCTGTTATTACGTCTAGCATTAGTTTCTCCCGCATACTCTTAAATTTTTAAATTACTGTTAAAGTGTGCATAGTTACTATTGATAAATTTGATCTTAGGCTATTGTACCCAATATAAGTATGAAAATTTATTACATATTTTGGTGTTCTACATTAGGTTTTTTAATTTCAGAAAAGTCGTTAATTTAATTTTGAGTAGTACTCAAAAATACTCAATACTCAAAAATAAACAATAATATCGGAAATTAATCTAGTCAAGGGGTCCCCGTTTTTTACTAATAATCGAAGTTTAGAATGTGCTAGCAAGACTGAATGCTACACTATATTTTAGTGTAGCATTCTGGGAAACCGGAAAATAATTTCTTCTGATCGATAAAATAATAAATGCCTCCAAAAACATAACTGTTCATCAAACTTTAATTTTCCGTTTTTGTTGTTGTAATTGGCCGCACAAAATTGGGAATAAGAAGTTACCGAGAAAAAGCGTTGTTTATTGGTGTAATCATCTATACTGAAGAAATGATTTTTCGTTATTCTGCGTCATCATAAGGGTAACTTTAGCTTGTTATCGCACCGCCGGCACGGCCCCGGCTCAGAGTAATGTGGATGGACCTTAACTCGGGCAGATAAATGAGTGTAGGTACCCGCAAACGATAAGGGGACATAAACAGAGCCATAAAGACAACACACCGATTACGTTTATGAACTGTACCCGCTGTACCTATGGGGAACTCTTCTCTACTCATTTGTCCTTGTCTCGCCTGATCAAAGTCAAAGTCAGATACGAATGTTTATAGCGTCGAAGATCTGATCTTCATTTGCCCATTGCCTGATGTTTCAAAACAAAAACAACAAAACAAAGTATTTTATTTAAAATTTTACAGAAACTGTGACTTATCGAACGTTGCAAAATAGACTATAGGTGTCCATTTTAAAATATTGATCATTTTGGAGAAAAAATGGACAAAAAATCTCCATACCATCTATTCAAAGCCTTCAATTAACAGAGTTTAAATAATTATTATAAAACATAGAATTCATGCATAGTACTGGCTTTATTTCCAGACATCATTGTCATCTAAATAATCCATAATATAACGGCGGCCTTAATGTAATAATAAAACGACACATTTACTTGAGGCCCAAATAAAACAAAGAGCCATCGATTGTCTCCTTTAGAAAAACGTTTACTTATCAACGCTAAGTACTTTCATTGGACCTCCACTGATGGATGTGCTAACACGGATGGATGTGTCGGTTAAGGCCGGATTAGGCGTAGGCCCATCTAACCCTTAATACGGCAATGGAACTATACACACTTAAATTTTAACCTTAGCCTTTTGAAATAAGGTCCAAAACTAAAGAGAATTTCATATTACCGGTGCCCTAAAATAGATTATAAAGTGGGCAGAGAGAGATTTATTTATTTCAAACGATGTTCAATTTTATTTTCAGCCTTATTTTGGCTTGATTGGCATGGCCATTTGTACTTATTTGGTTTATATGATCAGTTAAAGCTGGGTAGGTACTGATCAATTTTAGGAGGTGTAATGTTACATTCACCGACAGTCGAGTGGAGCTCTCAGTTTAGCCTTACTTGACCATTTTAGTAAACAAGATTGTTTGTTACACTTTATTTCACACTAAAACCCTACTTATCTACAATATGATAATATAATAAATATATATGTATATTATTAATTTAATTTCACGCTGTACCTTTCTTTTAAAATACTATGTTACTTAAGAAGAGTTATTAGTTTTTGGCCTTTTATTTCGATTGGCATCATAAAAGTAGGGGTGTTTTTATAGATAAAATAAGACATAAAAGTCTTCTTTCAGCAAAATACCCTATCTACGATATTTTAGGTACTTTCCATTCATAAAAAAACACCCCTACTTTTATAATGCCAAATAATAGTATTTTAAAAGAAAGGAACAGCGTGAAATTAATCATTTTAATCAAATTAAAAACATACAATTATGTATGTTTTTAATTTGATTAAAATGATAAAGTAGGGGTGTTTTTTTTTTCAATTTAATTCGGTTTGATTCCCAGACAAGGCAAGTAATTTTTAGAAAATCTTTGAATAAAGAATTACTAACTTTTAAAAATAACATAAAGTCTTCTTTCAGCAAAATACTCTATCTACGATATTTTAGGTACTTTCCATTCATGGCCCATAACTTTGGGACGCCCTGTATATATATATATATATATATATATATAGTGTAACCAACAAACTTTATTATATATATTATATTAGTTTTTATTTCAGACTAAAAATCCGTAGTTTTGTTAGTAGGTACACACAACTTAGATCTATTATTTATTAAATGACATACATGGACTTCGATTGGACCTGCGGTTGGAATCTACGTGCGGACTTCGTGTTGTGAAGACCTGCAGACCAGACCTTGCGTGAATAAATCATAAGAAGTTGTCATTGGCGTTTTACCTCTAGATCTAGAACCCTAGCCCGTAACAATATGATGATATGATGAAATATGTTAAACGTCAGAGACAGAAAATAGAAACGTTTCAAATTCTACTTATCTTTCCTACCTACCCATAAATCTTAAACAGACTTGTTAAAAATTATAATCTGCAAATAATACCATCGTACTAACGTAGCTATCATTGCAACTTAAATTCGGTGAACGTACTAATTTGCTGAAGCCAAAATTCGCTGCAAAGTACCCTACATCACAGTTATGAAATTTCGCAGCAAATCAATTTACAACTATTGATTAGAATGTCGTTGGAATCTAATAAAAAAAATGCATGTGACACTCTCCTTGAGGTCGCTGACCGTATCTGCACTGTTCACTCTACACAAACATCTCCACTCAGAACTAATCAACTGATTTTACTTACTGTCACAATTTGTTTACCTCTAGCCCCTCCTGAGGGGGCCGAACCTGCACCCACTACGCATTAAATCAGCCGTTGCACTTTCCACCTCAATGGTCGCTCTAATAGCCGAGCGGGTCGCTCTGAGTAATCAGTTTTAGACGCAAGATGTTATCGGTGTTGGGGCAGTGAATTAGCGAAATGAACGCAGTGCTTCACAATTTCTTAAGCGAATTTTGCTAAGTAAATAGTTTGTAGTGCTGTCGCTTAGAATTTCCCAGAAAAGAGCGTAACAAAAGTTACCTAAGTATTTAATTAGTGAAATTCTCAATTCAGAAACCGACCTTATTGGCCAATTTCTGAATTGTGAATGTCGCTAAGTAAATAGTTAACTTTATCGTTTTGTAAAACTTTTGTAAATAATAAAACTGGAACGACTTCAACTTTTGCTTTATTTATACTGTTTATTTTATAATAAAACAGAAAAACTGGATAAAAACGGATAAGCTAAGATAAGAAAAGGTTAAATAGTCAGATCTAGTCAATGTGTGAGGTGGTAATCATGAAAATGAGGGAAATCGACAAATGTGTGACGTAATTTTAATTATTTGAAAGTAAAAGAAAAAGAAATATAAAAAAACCGGCCAAGTGCGAGTCAGACTCGCGCACCGAGGGTTCCGTACAAACCTGTATTATAGACCTGAGTATTTGGTATGAATTTCAATTTAATACCTCTACGCGTTTATGAGGAAATGGGTAGTAAGTTTAAAATTATTAAAAAAAATATATATTATGAGATGTAACTAAAAATTTATGGTTTTCATAATTTTTCCTTTATCTATGCTATAAGACGTTGCTTCGTACCAAATTTCAAGATTCTGAGTTCACGGGAAGCACCCTGTAGGTTTTGATTCCCTTGCAAGTGTCGAAAATTTGCGGCATAAACGGCTGTATCTTTTGATTGCGTTGGCTTAGAAGTTTGATTTTTTCACAGCTTCAAGAGACAGTAGACCTGAGTAATTGATATAAATTTCAGCTTCATACCTCCACGCGTTCCTGAGAAAAAGGGTCTTGACAGACGGACGGACGGACAGACGGACAACAAAGTGATCCTATAAGGGTTCCGTTTTTTCCTTTTGAGGTACGGAACCCTAAAAATGGTGTAAAGAAGTTTGCACCGTTACAACTTTACAGTAGTCAGCTCGACCAGCGACAGTAACCAGCGAGTCCCTGGCGCTGATTGTAAAATCCTTCCACCGATAGTTAGCCATCAACACGCTAAGAAGATCATTTTCGTGGCCCAACAAGTACTTACCTGGAGAATAGATAAATGCGCAATCGAGTTGTGTAGCGCTGAATCAGCTCATCACAACCAAGATGATCGCAAACTCGATGTGGCAGCTTAGGGGCGTCTTGCCTGCCTCCCTATTAAAATAGGGTTTAATAAACTGGCTTCCTTTTCGCCTACGTAAACATGCTCACAGTCTTTCAATACTCCATTAGGTGCTGTTCAATACAGCCACACCTTTGTATCTCAAAAATTATATTGTGTTTTTGAGTGGTACGCATAGTCGGTCTTTGCGATCCGCTCAGAATCGATTACTCAAGACACCAATTATATTTTTTTTGTTGCGCTAACACTGAGGACAATTAAAAAAAAAAATGTCTAGTCTCTAAATAGGTTTTTTTGAAGACACTAAGTCACAAGGTTCATCAGCTTTTTTTTTTAAATTTTTATTGGCTATTGGAAGGTTCTTCAGCAATAAAATTCCTTTACTATCACAGCTGCCCGCCAGACGATCTGTCTCTGCCTGTGAGATATGATGAACCGTCCCTGTCAATAATTGTAATCGCTATGATTATCGAATTGAATGTCATTTGAGAACTATTTTATTTATGAACTGTCCTGATCCAAGTGAACGTAATTTTAGAATTCTATTTTAATTTCTATTCCTATTTAAGATTTATTTTATGATTCAAAGCGCAAATAAATTTCTAACCTCTATCTATCTATCAATAATAGAAAGACCCTTTAAAATTAAAGAACGAATTTGAAGCGCTCGTGGCCTAGCGGAAACAATGAATTGTGTTAAGCAACAACGGGCGCGGTCAGGTACTGGATGGGTGACCATCCCGTAATTACCGCTAATGGCATATTTTCCGAGCGCTTTTGTGCTTCGCGAATCACTTCAAATGACAGTCGTTAAGCCATGTCAGAGGCCTCATGGGCTGCTTGATAACTTCTGACAGTAAGGCCCGCCACCGCCTTACAATCCTCAACCAACCCGGATTGGGCCCCCGTGGTATGCATGAAGAGTCCCGTGAAGAGACCCGTGCCCCGGCAATGGGAACATACAAGGGTTGATATCCATTGTTTATATCCAGGGAAAGTCTCTTTGAAATGGAATATACCTACTTATCATTGTTTGTCCAAGAATGTAATGAGCCGGAATTAATGGAATGGGCCTTTTTCGCGCTCCGTACGCCTTCTTGGCTAGCCAATGGGTCTAGACTAACTCGACGGACTTTCTATACGGGGTGTTGCAAAAAGTTCCGGTAAAAAATTATGGAAACTATATTTTGTGCCATCAAAGTTTATACTGGGTGGCGCAAAAGTACTGGCACTAAAGAAAATACTTTTATTTTTTTTATATGACATTTTCTGTCATTCTGTTGTTGAAAATTGTGTAGTGAACAAATGTAAAATACACTGAAAATAAACATGGATCGTTTTACTCCCCAAGAACGTGGAATAATTGTGTCAATGTTCTTACGGAATAATTCATCAGTGATAAGAACACAACGTGAATTTCGTCGACGATTTCCCCACCGTCCGGCACCGATTGGTCGCACAATTCGACGCTTTGCCACACGCCTTGAAGCAACTGGCTCAACATTGGATAGACCTAAGTCTGGGAGACCAAGAACAGGCCGTTCAGCTGAAAATATCGATGCTGTGCGCGAAGATGTGGAAGAGTGTCCAGAAACATCAACGAGACGACGTGCCACGCAATTGGGCATTTCCAGACGGACCCTGCAGCGTATTTTGGTGAAAGACTTAAAGATGTTCCCGTATAAAACTCAAATGACTCATCAGCTGCTGCCTGCTGACCACCGAGCTCGTCTAGATTACTGCCAGCGCGTCATAAACCTCAACCTTGAAGAGGATGATTGTCCTTCAAAATTGGTTATGAGTGACGAAGCGCATTTCCATCTCTCAGGGCATGTCAATAAGCAGAATACTCGGTTCTGGGGCACTGATAATCCGCGCATTATTCAAGAAACACCTCTACACCCACTAAAAGTTACTGTATGGTGTGGCATCTGTGTTGACAGAGTGATTGGACCCTATTTTTTCGAAGACGCTGGAGGCAATGCGATAACTGTCACTGGAGAACGCTACAGAACCATGTTACGTGAGTTTTTGATACCCAGTTTGGACGAATTGGGGCTGGAGCACATCTGGTTTCAACAAGACGGCGCTACGGCACACACAGCGCGCGACACTATGGACTTAGTGAGGGACGCTTTTCCAGGCCGAGTTATCTCTCGTTTTGGCGATTTGCCTTGGCCTGCAAGATCACCCGATCTGACCAGTCCAGACTTCTTTCTTTGGGGTTTCTTGAAATCTCGGGTGTATGTGAACAAGCCACAGACTCTCGCAGCTCTAAAAGAAAACATTCGTCAAGAAATAACGAACATATCGCAGGAAGTGTTACGGCAAGTTATGCAAAATGTCATAAATAGGGCTCAAATGTGTATCAACTGTGGAGGTCACCATTTAAAAGACATCATCTTTAAATCCTAATGGTACGAAATTTAATGGCACAAATATACATTTAAAAAAACCTAAATCTAGTTTTCTAATTTTGAAAAAATGTTATAGCTGAACCAAATAGGGTCTTTACTTTTGCGCCACCCAGTATTTGTCGTCAACTAGTATCATCTAATTAATCTATCGCCGGGAAATATTTTCATTCTCAGAAAAATAAAAAGTGTCGCCAGGTACAAATTACCAAATTAATGTCAATATGTACGTAGAAATGGAGATGGATTATCTATATAGGTAATCGTAGTTCATCCATTGAATTAAAAAATTGCTGTCAAAATAATTGGTTTATTCCAAAAATAACAGCTCCGTACCTACTCCGTAAATCGATTATCATCCGCAGATTGAGATTTGTTCTTATTGTTATGTACCTAATGTAAGATAGTAGTTAAATTCATAGATAACATATTTTTTTCTGTATCTTTATGATTTTTACATATTTCATTTTGTTACTCACCGTTTTTCCTTAATTTGGTAACAGTTATCAGGACAAACCTATTAAAATAAGTACAAACCTGTTTATTTGATAATGATAACATATCCCGATGATTATAAGTGATTTATTATGAAATTGTTTTTATATTGTTTGGCGACTACTTACACTTTGATGACAGATCTATTATTTTATGGACAAACCTTATTATTTAAAACATTCAAAACTTCATAAATTGATGATAGCTTAAATCATACCCAAAATTTATGTGCGGTGGTAGCCCAATAGTTTTTCTCTGTGGCAATAGGTAGAACAATAGACTCGGAAGCGAAAGACTCAAGTTCGATTCCAAGTACGGCGTGTACCAATGACTGTGGTTTTCAAAGTTATGTACAGTACTACACATCATAAAAGTCCCTTCGGGAATCTACGTTCGCGCAGACTATTCTTCCTAGTCTGCGTGTAACGAGAACCCAAAGCTATAAGTACATTCAACATGATCTTTAACCGATACGGCTAAGGTGCAGAATTGATTGCCGCAGTAGCGCTACCTATTTCGCTCACGCTAATATTGCCCAACTAATAGTCACCTGCATCGATGACGTTGAATCATCCAATAGCAACAAAGGCGCGCAGCCTGCCATAAAATGAAACTATCTGATTGTTCGATCAACTTGCCGCACATCCAAAATTTGGTCATCTGCCCAGGTACATCCGCGAGACTTATTTCTTGTGTAGCACTGTACATATGTGAAGTGATAGTAACAATGCCACTCGCTAACCTGAGTGTCTGAAGAGTGTCTGAAATCGAAAATAGTGTTGGGCACGCGCGGTAGTTAAGCAATTAAGCCCGCATTCTCTCTCTGAGAGAAAGCCTGTGCCCTGCACTGGGACGTTTTAGACTACATAAAAAAATATGTGGGCAGACCAGCAGCCCAATGGTCGGATAAAGATACAATTGAGTCGGCGGACGATCCGTGCGGACATGGCGCTGGATTTAGACCGAGAGAGATGGCGTTTGGGGCGAAAGGGATGTACCCAGCTGATGATGATGATGGTGATGAAAAATCAAGGGACTACGACTAAAGAAGCGCTCGTGGCCTAGTCGAACCGAATGATTGGAATCAATCACTTGGTTACGCAACAACAGGCGCGGTCAGGAGCAGGATGGGTGACCGTCCCGTGACTACCGTTAGTGGCATTTTTTCGAGCGCGTCCGTGCTTCGCATGGCACGTTAAGCCGTTGGTGCCGGCTGTCAATTAATGGCAGTCGTTAAGCCATGTCAGAGGCCTTATGGACGGCTTGATAACTTCTGACAGTAAGGCCCGCCACTGTCTTACAATCCTCCGCCAACCCGGACTTGGCCCCCGTGGTGGAGTATGGCCTAACCTTCCTGCGATGCAGGAAGAGAGCCGTGCCCCGGCAGTGGGGACATACAAGGGTTGATAACAACGACTAAAGGACTAGAGCTAACTGACGCCGCCAATGGAAAAAAATATATAGTTATCCTGTTTAAAACGTTTCAGCAAAAAGTGAACAACCGAATTATTGAATTATTGTATGGAATCAGGTACATTTAGACAACTAGACTCATTTGTCAGCACCTTGAACACAAAACACCCTAAATCAATTTCAAACTAGGGAGGGAACAGAACGAATTACTTAATTTCCTAGATCTGAAAATAACTAGGGTGGGTAACAAGCATTAGCTTGCGATTTACCCAAAGCCATTGCAATTAGGTTCCCTAATTGCAATTACTGAGATTTCGGTTGCTTAGAATGGAAGCTCTGTTAATTAAGTTAAAGTTTGTTGAAAAGAATATTCAAGAAATTGTGGAGTATGTTAGCTTCTTTTTAGAAAACACAAGGCTAAAGAAGAAGAGGACTCATACGTTCGGGGCTTATGTATGAAGTTGACACTTCAAATCGCTATTATAAGGAACAATTCAATCGCCAAATTAGCTCAATTTTGAAATTAACAATTTGACGTTTATTAGGTTTTTGTTTGTATAATGAATATGTGGTCATAAATAAACATTATCGTTATCAACCCTTGTACGTCCCCACTGCTAGAGCACGGGTCTCTTCCTGCATCGCAGGAAGGTTAGGCCATACTCCACCACGGGGGCTAAGTCCGGGTATAATAAATATTATTATAAGTGACTATAAATAAATTGCAAGGCCCACGTTGGGCGCCAGTGCAAGGGTTCTTGTTAATATAATTATAATGACAAAACATGTTAGACGATTTCGATAATACTGTATTTATTTTAAAACTGTACAAAAGTGATCAGTATAAAATAGGAAAAGTTGATAATTCTAAGGAAAACATTATTATCGGTAGTCTTAGATAGAATATTTTCGGGGCTTAATCGCGTACCGCCAGGTGGAAAAGTCAGCGATAGCGGAACATCTTCTTGAATCAGGGTCAAACCACTGGATAGAATTGCACAAACCATCGGTGCTTTCCAACGATCGCCATTATTATAGCCGAATTGTGCGTGAAGCGGTTGAAATTAAGAAACACAATTTTTTTTATCGGGAATATGGTTTCAAACTGTCGCAAACGTGGGATCCGGTCATCAAGATGTGTTCGAGTGGAAAAAAGTCGCATGCTTATCGTCCGATATTGTCAGTGTAGTGTGCCGCAACCCTAATAGTGCTTTGTGATAGCTGATTGAGGGTAGTCTGAAACCTCATCAGCCGAAGATGCGAACGGGTGCCAGCTATCAGTCTTCTCGTGACCACGATGAATGTAAGGTCGTCGAAACGTCGAAATAAAATAGCAATAAATTACTACGCGATTAAGCCCCGAAAATATTCTTACTATGTGTACAAGTCGCGAAAAATATGTTATCGGTAGTCTTGTTTCGTCAACGGTGAAGTGTGAAGTGAAAAATTCAAATGAAATCTAGAATGGATGTCATTTTAAATTTTGATTTAAAAATGAAAGGACACATTGGCAGAAATATAAAAAAATAGTGTTGTTTTTTTATTTGTTACACTTTATTGCACAATAAAAATGTTATTAATATTTAATAAATTTATTAAAACATACTATTTTTATTTTTAATGCACTAACCCGTGCTAAGTACAAATTAAAAAATCCCGAATCATCGAATCCCTGCATGGGTGAAATTTTTAGCCTCTAAATAGGTTTTTAAATTTGTCCTTAGCACGGGTTAGTGCATTAAAAATAAAAATAGTATAATCATGTGGGTACAATGATATCGTTCCGATGTAAAACCTAACTGCAAAGTAGGTAGTCGGGGCTGTAGGTGATGCAATTTGCTTAAGCCAGATGTCGCTGCCTGTACGTAATACAGAGAATAGTGTAATAAAGAGGTTCGAAATTTCACTGATGCCGGTGAGTCGCGCATTGGCTCAATTGGTAGAGCGCTGGCACGGATAGCCAGAGGTTGCGGGTTCGAATCCCGGCATGGGTGAAATTTTTAGCCTCTAAATAGGTTTTTAAATTTATTAAAACATTTAATAAAACTTAAATGACAGGTTTGTGATAAAAATTACCTGCAAAGGCGGACTTGTTCAAAAATTTCTTCCAGCCAGCTTAGAAATTGGTGGTTAGGGGTGCTAACTTAAGCCACCAATGGAATAAAAATCATCTCTTGTTTTATGATACGTTTTTATCTAAAAGTGAACATGAGACATGTTAACAACCGTGACAACTACTTTTAGAAAGAACAGTCTAGAACCTAGGATCAACAATTTAGAACTATAATCGATTTCCGCCAAAAGCGGCGTTTTTAGCGGAAATCGTTTAAAGTAGGTACTCGGATATTAATACCACATTCTGGGCTATATGTTCTAAAAATAGTTATCACAGATATTAAGATGTTCGATGTTTACTTTATGGAACACAATGTATGTATTAAAAACCTATTTAGAGGCTAAAAATTTCACCCATGCCGGGATTCGAACCCGCAACCTCTGGCTATCCGTATTCCTCGCTCAGTCAGTACGCGGCTTATTAGTTAGTTTGTCCTGCGTTTTCCGCACTTAGCCTCATAGTTGGGCCATTGTATGTAGCAGGGCAGGGTCACTCCAGCCAGCCAATCTCTTTCCAAAAGGCCAGCAGTGCACCAATGTTACCCAGCTTTCCCATGGACGATGTCCGTTGCACATCCACGCTCTCACAGTGAATGGTCACGTGGGCGGGTGTTTCGTCTTCCTTGAGGCATCCGCAACATAACGGGCTGTGTCGGTCAGTCCCATAGTGTGGAAGTGTACAGCACCCTGTAGGAGTGTTTTCTGTTTACAAACAAAGGAATGTACCTAATAAACTTCAAGAGCCTTACTCAATTTCGCTGGTACTCTACTCATAGCCAATTTTATTCGCCATTATTGTGAATTAGTTTTCCCCTTTTGTACCAACCTTATCCCGTCACTCATTGGCTGGCTAGAATAAAATAATAATTAGTACTAAGCCCGTCTATTGTAGAATATTTGCTTGGTGCATTTTTTATATTTTATATTAAATATCCCACGACAGGGCACAGATATTTTCTCAGAGAGAGAGATTGGACTTAATTACCACGCGTTCCAACCGCGGATTGGCAATTTCAAGCGCTGAGGTATTTGAACACCTCAGACACTCAGGTTTCCTCGCGATGTTTTCCTTCACATTTAGCGAGTGGTACTGCCGTTACAACTTGTAATATTCTTTATTTTGAAGCAATTAAAAAATATGGTTATTTTTTTTTAATTTGTTAATTCCTAAAACTAAATAGGTCCAAGTATTTATTTACAGGACAATTGTTAATGTTTTTTGTAAGACTGTATGTTTTCGTATAAATAAATATAAAAAAATAACTGCAGAAATGTACATAACTTATAAAGCAAAGTCATTGGTAGGTACATTGTGTTGTTTCCTGTGTAGTCTTAAGATAAAAACTGAAAAGCTTAAGAACAAGCTTATTTAGTTAGTAGTGCTTAGCGTAAACATAATAAGTACCTATTATTATGTATAATTTGGAAGCAGAGTGGTGGTGGCTCATAGCACAGAAAATTCTAGTTTGGGATTTAGAATCCTAGATCCAATAACCTTCTCTTTGTAACCGTTTCACAATAAAGATATTTAGCCGACTTTAAAACAGGAGGAGATTATCAATTCGACGCGTATATATTACTTTTTTTTTCAAAAACGGTGGAGGTTATATTACTTTTAATGCACTAACCTGTGCTAAGGACAATTTTAAAAACCTATTTAGAGGCTAAAAATTCCACCCATGCCGGGACTCGAACCCGCGACCTCTGGCTAACCGTGCCAGCGCTCTCCCAACTGAGCTAATGAGCGACCACCAACATCAGTGAAATTTCGAAACTCTTTACAACACTCTCTGTAGGTATTTTAAAAAAACCTACTTAAAAACTCTCTGCATTGTGCGGGTTAGAGTCCCGGCATGGGTGGAATTTTTAGCCTCTAAATAGGTTTTTAAAAAGGAGGGGGTTATCAACACGACGCTTATATTACTTTTTTTTACTATGTTTTCGGATATCTCGTGAAATCTTAACCGAATTCGATATTTGTTTTTGTTCGATTTGAACTTTTGATGTTACAAACACTTTTTAATCAAATACTTTCATTCAGTAACTGATTCTCTGGTGGAACTAAATTTTGAAGATCATCAGCTCAAATGTCGTTCTTGAGAGGTGATAAGCTTCTATTCTAGATAGAAATATGCCGTTTCCACTTAAATATTTCATTTCACTGTCACCTTCTACAGCCGAAGACTTAGAAGTCTGATGATGACCAGCTCAAGATCACCCAGATCTAGGGCATCGTAGCACCTAGAAAGTCGGAATTAAAGTTAAAATGTACCTATAGTTTCATTATCACTTGCTACACAATAAAAATTAAGAGTCAGATGACGACTAGCCCAATAACGCCTAGATGTAACGTAGGTACCGTTGCACATATAAAACCAGAATTTACGTCAAAATACACAATTTTACTGTCGTGGTTAGGTTAGGTTAGGTTAGATTAGTCCCTTAGTAAAAAATATGCTGTACATAGGCAAGCTTAGTTATTAAAGTCACATTAATAATTCACTAAAAATCGTGAAATAAAAATGGTAAAATTAAAAATAAAACCCGATATCTGATATATATTAAAATATATTAATACTAATATACTTTGTCCAAAAAGTGTAGAAATTAAAGAGTAAGGTTTTGCTCAGACTTTTTGTCTGTGTTAGTTAATTCCTTGCACTTGCAAGCATCACAAAAATAAAAACTACAGTCATTGCATTAAAATTATGTATTGTACTTAATTAAAGGTAGTAAATGGTTGTGATTTTCGTTAATACCAATAATAAAGTTTCACTTCCGGTTTCTAGGATTTTTTGACAAACTATAGGTATGTAGGGTGATTTTTTTGAGGTTAGGATTTTCATGCATTAGTATTTGACAGATCACGCGGGATTTCAGACATGGTGTCAAAGAGAAAGATGCTCAGTATGCTTTGACATTTCATCATGAATAGACTTACTAACGAGCAACGCTTGCAAATCATTGAATTTTATTACCAAAATCAGTGTTCGGTTCGAAATGTGTTTCGCGCTTTACGCCCGATTTATGGTCTACATAATCGACCAAATGAGCAAACAATTAATGCGATTGTGACCAAGTTTCGCACTCAGTTTACTTTATTGGACATTAAATTACGAATGCGTACAGTGCGTACAGAAGAGAATATTGCGTCTGTTTCTGAGAGTTTTGCTGAAGACCGTGAAATGTCGATTCGTCGCCGTTCGCAGCAATTGGGTTTGTGTTATTCGACCACATGGAAGATTTTACGCAAAGATCTTGGTGTAAAACCGTATAAAATACAGCTCCTGCAAGAACTGAAGCCGAACGATCTGCCACAACGTCGAATTTTCAGTGAATGGGCCCTAGAAAAGTTGGCAGAAAATCCGCTTTTTTATCGACAAATTTTGTTCAGCGATGAGGCTCATTTCTGGTTGAATGGCTACGTAAATAAACAAAATTGCCGCATTTGGAGTGAAGAGCAACCAGAAGCCGTTCAAGAACTGCCCTTGCATCCCGAAAAATGCACTGTTTGGTGTGGTTTGTACGCTGGTGGAATCATTGGACCGTATTTTTTCAAAGATGCTGTTGGACGCAACGTTACGGTGAATGGCGATCGCTATCGTTCGATGCTAACAAACTTTTTGTTGCCAAAAATGGAAGAACTGAACTTTGTTGACATGTGGTTTCAACAAGATGGCGCTACATGCCACACAGCTCGCGATTCTATGGCCATTTTGAGGGAAAACTTCGGAGAACAATTCATCTCAAGAAATGGACCGGTAAGTTGGCCACCAAGATCATGCGATTTGACGCCTTTAGACTATTTTTTGTGGGGCTACGTCAAGTCTAAAGTCTACAAAAATAAGCCAGCAACTATTCCAGCTTTGGAAGACAACATTTCCGAAGAAATTCGGGCTATTCCGGCCGAAATGCTCGAAAAAGTTGCCAAAAATTGGACTTTCCGAATGGACCACCTAAGACGCAGCCGCGGTCAACATTTAAATGAAATTATCTTCAAAAAGTAAATGTCATGGACCAATCTAACGTTTCAAATAAAGAACTGATGAGATTTTGCAAATTTTATGCGTTTTTTTTTTCTAAAAAAGTTCTCAAGCTCTTAAAAAATCACCCGTTACAACAATCAGCGCTTTGGGCGAATACCCACACCCACAGCACAATGCTGAGCTCGCTGACTTTTGCAGCAACAACCCATACCCATAGAGTAGGTATGGGTATGGGTTGTTGCTGCCTACCTATGACACACCGCGACTGTCAGTTAAGTTTTTTAAAATATTTTTTGTTTTTTTTAATGTCCAAATTTTTTTTGTTTATATTTTTTTTTGTTACGTCCGTAATTAGTCCGTATTGTGTTTGGAGATTTTATGTTGTAATGTGGTGTGTATATTTCTGTTGATGTAATAATTGGTTTTCTTCTTCTTCTATTTTATAAGTAGGTATCTTGGAGTCGGTGCCCAAAATGTATGTGCTGATCCGGAACCTGCCACCGACTCCAAGATATACTTTTAAAATACCTAGATATATACGAATTTTTAATTTACAAAGGTTATTTTCGATTATAATTATTTACAGAAGTAGTTTTTTTTTATTTCATTCATTTCATCACAACACCTACCTACCTACATAGAAAATAAACGTTACTTTTATTTACCGATACCTACAAATAAAACGGTTATCAGGATGTGTTCCATTGATGTTTCATTAACACGGATAGTGGTCGGAACCTACTGACCCAATTCCTCTTAATAATCCACACCCACGGCACATCTGCGTGCCTGGAATAGCTGGAACACAAACAAATTGCGAGATGCAATGCGATTGACTTAGGTAAAACATTGCAACACTTGAATGAATTTTATTAATGAATCACTTAATGAATGAAGGAATGAACTCATTAAAGAAAGAAAGTATGATGCATGAGTGAATTGGATGACTAAATAAAATAAATTATTTATTGATGAAAGAATTAAGTAAAGAACGAATTAATTAATTAAATTCTTTATTTATAAATGCGTTTTATTGTTCTAGACTATTCTAAAGCGTCAGTTTCATAGCGTGTGCGGTTGCTTATATTTAGGTATGTAGATCACCAAGTTGTAGGTATCTTTTCAGGTGTATTTCACTTTTGGATACTTAAGGCTATCGTTGGGTTTATCTATAAAACTATTATTTTATAACTGTGACTTAATGCAAGCTTAATGAAGCGCTCGTGGCCTATTCGAACCGTGTCATTGGAAAAAATCACTTAAGTTATGAACAACAGGCGCGGTCAGGTGCAGGATGGGTGATCCTCCCGTGACTACCGCTAGAGGCATTTTTTCCCAGCTCTTCCATGACTCGCAAGGCACTTTAAGCCCTTGGTACCGGCTGACGTGTAATGGCAATCGTTAAGCCATGTCAGAAGCCTTATGGGCGGCTTGATAACTTCTGACAATAAGGCCCGTCACTGTCTTCCCAGACATGGCCCCCGTGATGTAGGTAGTATGGCCTAACCTTCCTGAGATGCAGGAAGAGACCCGTGGACCAGCAGTAGGGACATACGAGGGTTGATATCCAATAGATACGTAGGTATCTAATTGTAAGTTTTAGAACAAATTCAATAGGTTTTTTTTTTATTTTAGGCCGTACCATTTCCGTGCTACAAGCATAAAACTGAAAAAAGTGCGAAAATTACGCGGTTTTTTGGCCCCTAAAAGTCGAATTCAGATTACACGCACTTAGAACCGATGAAGGTATTAAAATTATATCCAGCTTTCTGGAAATTAATTCCTGGATTTTTTTATTTGATTGACCTACACTGTTGGGAATGGATTTAATTTTAAAGTCACAACTTTCTCTTTAAATGAGAAATAATAAGATGGAGATATTGCGTTTTTAATGTAAAGGAAACAGTACGTACTATTTTTTCACTGCCTAGTCCGAAATATAGCTGACATACTTCAATCAGTGTTGCCAGTTAAGAAGATTTATCGATAAATCGGCTGTCTTGGAAGATGTAATGCCGACGAACAATTGAAAGGATCTCGAAAAATCTGCGTTTTTAGGCTTCCTAGGCATCAAAACTAATTATATTTTTATTTAATTTCTAGGCGAAATAAACATTATATTTATCTATGTATATTTAAAAAAAATCACGTACTAGAAAGTCAGGTGATCGGTCACGACAAGCGAATCGTGTTTTTTATTTCACTCAGCGTTTGATACATATAAATTTTGCTTTCGTGCTTTAACCTGTCTGGATTTTTTTATTTCGACGAACCTTGAGCAGTGAACCTTTTAAACTATTGGTGTCCTGTGCAATAGTTTGCTTGTGTACGACGAGGTACCTAAATACTTATAAACATACTTGATAAAAAAATAAACCACCGCGTACAAATCAAGAAACTCCTAAATGTAATTTTTATTAAGGCTAAGTAGGAGCCATGTTGCCAATAAATAATATGACCTACTTGACTAAAATTCAGGCGATTTGGGCGAGAGGAAACTTTTTTTCCATATTTTGGCGAATTTGGCCAGCCAGCATCTGACAACACTCTAGTGAACCTGTCATTGTCATGTATGTGTCCCAATCCCAAACAAAATCCCCAAAATTAAAATTCCAAACAAAAATCGAGGAAGGAAGTGATAAATTATTTTTATAAAAAATGTCTTTCACAATGAAAGACGTAGTGATAACCGACGATCGTCCTAAGACTCTGCTGCTGCAAAAACACTCGGACTATCTGGCTTCCTACGGACTTAACAAGGATGACTTCGAATACTGTATGACCGAATATCTTCGGATGTCCGGTATTTACTGGAGCTTGACTGCCATGGAGCTTATGGGGCAGACTAATAGGTAAGGTGAGAGTGTTAAAACTACTATATTACTAATAGGTAAGATGAGACTGTTAAAAAGAGAAACTATGGAACATTAATGTTTCCATAGTTTCAAAGGAAATTACACCAGTATGTACGTTACCCTTCATGATTCACTGATTAATTAATACTAATTAACGTATATTAAAAACCTATTTAGAGGCTAAAAATTTCACCCATGCCAGAACTCGAACCCACAATCTCTGGCTAACCATGCCAGTAGTACTAGTGCCAATTAACATGTAGTACATGTGATAAAATTATTTTTCTCTGTCATTCCTAGATGGTATGACATGGCCAAAATCAACAATCACTTTTTAACACTGTCAAAATAAAGAAGTGATTGCAGTCTATATCAAGTGAATGAGAGGTAATTTCAAAACAAATTCATGTTTCTTTAAGTGTCTACACCTTTGGTGTAGTGATGTAGCAGTTAACAGCCTTGTTCGCCTAGGAGTTAGCGCATTCACTACCAACCTACCTACAAAGTTTTGGGTTTGACTCCCATTACAGGCCACCATACTAGATCTGTACAAATGGCAGTCTGGGTGTATTTCCATGTTTATGGAGTCAGCAGAGGTATCCTATTTTGGGACCAGGATGAGTGATTGTGTTGTGTGAAAATTGTAAATTTTCGCTCATCATCTGAAAGTCAAATGACCTGCTATAACATTCTTATTATTATTATAATAATACTTTATGGCCCACGAGAAAACACAAAAAAGGATTTGAACATACTTATCATCAATTACATAATTAAAACTGTTTTTATACGGATTTATGCTCGTTTATTACATTTTTTACAATTTTCCAACATTTGGGCACTTTTTCAAGTGCCTGTCAAAGACACCTGTCACCTCAGTCATCCGGGACCACGGCACCTGAAAAAGTGCCAAAACTTTGGAAAATTGTAAAAAATTTAATAAACGAGCATAAATCCGTATAAAAACAGTTTTAATTATGTCTACTGCTCGTGTTAACCTTAGAAAATACTATCAATTACATGTAAAATGTAAACACATGATATGTTAACCCTTAACCAGGCGTAGGTAGTATGAATATTTTCATTGGTTTTGGACTTTATATCAAGTTGATACGGTTCAATTTAATGTGGTCCTGTATAGTACATTGCCTGGTTAAGGGTTAACAGTGTAAAATCTATGTTCCTTTTTCAGGATGCCAAAAGAAGAGATTATAGAGTTCATAAAGTCTTGTCAGGACAGTGAGAGTGGTGGGATGTCAGCCAGTATAGGACATGATCCTCACATTCTGTACACATTGAGTGCCATTCAGGTACATTACTTTTTGATGATTGAAAAAATATGAAAAAACTGGCTGAAAAGAAAAAGTTCTAAAAAAATAATTTCTATATTTCAGGTGCTGGCAATGTACGACAGGCTGGATGCCATAGATGTTGACGCAATAGTAAGATATGTAGCCTCTTTGCAACAGCAAGATGGGAGTTTCTTTGGTAAATTTGTTGTTTAACCTTTTTTATATTTCACTGTCCTGGTAAACTATGCACTGCCACTGTAATGGTAACATAAAGTATTATCCCACGGGAATTCATTACTGGCATAATGTTTCAATTCAGATCTTTGTCTATCTGTATGCCAAGTTTCATATAACTTTGTTCAGCCGTAATTGGATATTGTAATTGAATAACAATCATCCAAACATCTTAACAAAACTTTCACATTTAGTAGGATTTGTCTATTGAGGGCTTATGCACTAATCAGATTAAGTAAATAGATATATTCCATTGCAAAAATCTCCTAAAATTCAAACCTTATACTTTTTTTTTCCAGGTGACAAATGGGGTGAAGTAGACACTAGATTTTCATTCTGTGCAGTAATGTGCCTGTCTCTTCTACATAGACTGGATGCTATCAATGTCAACAAAGCCGTAGAATTTGTTCTGAGCTGTATGAACTTTGATGGCGGTTTTGGCTCCAAACCTGGTTCTGAAAGTCACGCTGGTAAGAAATACCACTTAACCCCTCAATATCAAACCTATCCTGAAGTAAATTTTTTCGTAAGAAAGGAAAGAAAAACCAACAATGATCAATATTATATTCTTGCAATAAAATAATACTCTGAAACGGTGAATGGATATAAAAAGTGGCAAACTATGAGACTATTCTAGGGTTAATGAAATTTAGACCCACATCTCACTAGTTTCTAGTATTGGTTTTTAATGACAGCAATGAAGGCGCACCTAGTTTATGGTTGCATGTATTACAAATTTTGAAATATGGCAAAACCAAACATCCGAAGTATGTTTCTTTTACGGCCATGCTTTGACAACTTTTTTTAAAACTATTTGTTGAATGATCCACCTTAATGAAACATGATTTTCTGTAAAAATTTAAACTCCCTATTACGGTTCTAGAGATACTCATTAAAGATTTTTTTATTATCTGTTGAATGATCCGCCTTAATAAATAATAATTTTCTGTAAAAATTTGAAACTGCCTAGTTGGAGGGAAATTTCGAAATGTGTGACAAAATTAAAATATTTGAAAATGATAGATAGAAAAAGAAATAAAAATGGTGTAAAGAGGTTTCTTTTTCTATCTATCATTTTCAAATATTTAAATTTTGTCACACATTTCGAAATTTCCCTCATTTTCATCACTACTACTTTACTCTTCGACCAAACTGGATAAAAACGGATAAGCAGGTAAAATAGTCTTACCTGCTTATCCGTTTTTATCCAGTTTTCTGTTTTATTAAAATATGACTATCTACAAATAAAGCCAAAATTGAAGTCGCTCCAGTGTTTATTATTATTATAAAAGTTATACAATGTTCCAAAGGTGACACTTCTTATTGAACTGACAAGTACATAAGTACATTAGTCCATGGAACTTATCCTCAGGTCTAATCTACTGCTGCGTCGGTACCCTCTCCATTTGCAAGCGAATGGACGCGCTCCACGCCGACGAGCTGGCCTGGTGGCTGTGTGAGAGACAGCTGCCCAGCGGGGGGCTGAACGGCAGGCCGGAGAAGCTCCCTGACTTGTGTTACTCATGGTGAGATCCTGGGATATTGGGTTAAAGTCAACTATTTCTCCTTCTGCAATTTTTTCGATTTAAGGTGGCTTCGAAGAAATTGCTATCAGCAACAGGGGCGCCAATTGTACCTCTTATTTTGTAACTGTTGTCTCTGTAATCATTTTCTGGTGTATACAATAAAGAATATTCTTATCTTATATGGTAGTAGGCTCAAAATTCGATATGAACAGAACTACGAGTATACCTTTATTATACCTAGTCCTCAGAGGCAGAAAAAGGGAACAATGTAACCATAGATTAAATTCACTACCTCTGAGAATTGATTTAGAGGCCCATTCCTCGTTTTTATAAGGCATTCCAATTTTATTATTATTAGCCGTTTTCAGCACAAATTTACAAAACACTTCATAGATGGCGCATATAAACATGCATAAACAAGAACGGACATTTCTGTCAAATTGTGCTGAAAGCGCCCGCCTAAATGTGCTATTGCGATGCGGCCTCTCTGGCAACACTACATAGTACTGCCAGTCTAATAAAAACAAAATACCTATATACATAAATCAAGAAATCATGGTAGTAATCTATTTCTGGTTGTGTAAAAAAGTGTTCTCTATCTATCTACATCTAAAGTAGCATTCTGACACTCAAGCTAACGCGTTCTGCGTTTAGTTACAAAATCTCTTAGTTTTGTTTACACGGGCTGTGTAATGAGCCGTTTGTAGCACAAGTTCACAAATCAATTCATAGATGGCGCTTACAGATGTGGCCATAGAAGAACCAGAATACGGCTGTCAAAATTAATCTGCGCTGAGCAAAATTTACAGACGTGTCCCTGTTCTTGGCCATGGATCTATGAATTGATTTGTGAACTTATGCTGAAAACTGCTTATTGTACAATTATGTCTCTCTACGGCCAAAGTTGAAACTTCATGTACCTAGACATGTTTGTAATATGTCCGTAAGATAAGAATCTTCATTCTATCCAGGTGGGTGATGTCCTCCCTCTCAATGCTGAATCGAATACATTGGGTGGATAAGAAGACACTGGAACAATTCATCTTGGCATGCCAGGATGCAGAGACTGGGGGCTTCAGTGACAGGCCAGGGGATATCACTGATCCCTTCCACACACTGTTTGGCCTGGCCGGCCTGTCACTCCTTGGGAACACTACCATAAAGCCAGTCAATCCAACATATTGTATGCCTCAGGAAACAATAGATAGGTTGAAGTTAGAACCGCAGATTTTAAATATTTAAGTGCAATATCCTAAAATAAAATATATAAATATTTGTAAGTATGTATATTGCCTCTTTATTTTCTATGTAGAATTTTTTGACTACCGTTTTTTTCATCTGTGCTGTACTAACAACTCTCAAATATCAAGCAAGCAAGAGTGCTCTGTGAACATCAAGCATTCGTCGATCATGAACACAAACGGTCTAGAAAATACAATGTAAAAAAGCCAAGCCAACATTCTATTTTACATGAACTTCTACATATGATCAAATATTGAGATAATGCTGGTTACAAGTTAATCAGGTGCTTTCAAACACGAAGCGCTACGCGGGCTAACCCACCATTTTAAATAACTTCCTTGTACGTAATAGAGCTGTATTAAAGTACAAACAAACAAGTGCGAGCAGGCACTTTTTTATACTAGTTTTTTGTGAAATATACCCATGATGCTGCTCGGATTGTGTACCTACAATTCGCTATTTGACACGCATCAAATTTGACGCGATAAATGAATATTTCCTATAGTATAGTATTTAACGTAAGAAACCGAAATATATTGATTTTGCTAAGTAAGTATGCAGGATGGCTGCAAAATTTGCAACTTTATTCCTCGTTTAATTCGTAACGGTGAAAACGCTATCCGTCATCTTGAAACCATCTAAAGTATGTAAACAAACATCTTTCAGCCAGAGCCAGTGGACATTGATTATTATAGGACTTACATCAAAGTGATCTTCACATAAATACACCCGAGTTTCAATTGATAAAGAGTCGGGGTCTCTTTTGGCAAGTTTGAGCCAAGTTTTTCGAATGTTAATTTCACTGGGTACACGAATCCACAACTTCCCGGGGGTCTTTATTGATGTGTTTTTTCATTCGCAATGCAATAATGCAATACAATAATGATAATTGGTATATTTTGGATGTAAATTCGATGAAATCATGGTTGCGTTGTTGTTATTTCACTATGCTCAGAGATCACTTACAGAAAATTGAATGTCAAACTTTTATAACAATTTTTTGGATTTCTAACAAATGGCTGGCCGCGTTTTAGGCTGTTTAGGAAAATAAAGTTATAAATATATTTTTATGTTGCTTTTAGGACCTCAAAAAATATACTAAAATATTTTTTGGTCTAATGAAAGAGTTATTTACCGTTTAAGACTTACTTGAAAAGAGTCAAATAGCGGATTCCTGCCGGAAGTTGACAATTTTTTTTTTTTGATAGCAACACTAATGAAATGTCAAAAGCGCCCTGTAAACGATCAAATTGTTTGTCAAATTTTACGAGTTTGTCAAATTATTTGATAGTGTGCAGCTGCGTTTGATGCGTTTGTCAAACAGTCTATGAGTTTGACGCGTTTGATGAAAATCTGGATTGATGTCGTGTTTGACAAACAGTTTGAACGTGAACGACGGTTTTTGTCCTAAAAGATCTCACTAGTGTGGTGGCATCATGGAGGACCCTGCGCCTGACGATTTGCTAAGTGGCAATATTACGGACAAAGAATTTACGTTGCATTTCATATCTGCTTATCGTGACGTATAGATTTTGAGATGACGTATAGACATTGAGAAGCTGGTATAGATTTGCGCATAACTGTGTCCAATTTTTCAATGCGAGAACGGAGTTTTTTAGTAATTCTTCGAAAATTTTATGGTCCATGCGCAGGAAGTTTGTATAGTCTTCAGGTTCTGTGCGCAATATTTCCCGTACCAAATTTTCGTGTGTATATTTATCTCTTAATTTCAACCACTCTCTACTCCATCGTCTTCTTTTTTTTTCTTAGTACACAGTGCTAAACGCCAAAAATGCGTCATCTGCATTGGTACTCATTGTAAGCGCTCACGACAACGCGTCACGAAAAGAAAAACCCGAATGGAGAGTTAGGTAACAAATTTGTTTGACGTTTGGTTTGATCGTTTAGGCTATTGTTTGACGAAAACGTAAAGTTTGACCAACAAATTTGTCAAGCAAATTTGATCGTTTACAGGGCGCTAAAAAGGGCTAAAAAAAAGCAGAATGTAAACATAACCATAACCTAAAAAATAGGTATAAAAATATAATACTTCTATCAAATATGTAATAAAATGTCTCCATTTCATTGTTTCCAATACTTGATCTATAGTCTATGTATCCACGCCTTCACCGTGTTTATTTACATCACATTTTATAGTGATATTTTGATATCAAATGAGAACGTTCAACTAAGCTACGATTTTGTTATTGGTAAGCAACAAACTTATGTATTTACGAGCTAAACCTTTACATATAAATACCGTAAATCTGCGTAAGTATCATTAATGTTACCTATGTTATGCACATGCACATATGTAATGCATATTCTCTCGATAGAGCAAGACTAACAAGGACTATATTCTGAGATGGTACCTACATACTTTTATGTCTATAATATTAGACTGAGAATATTCTATATACACTAAACGCAAAATCAAAGAATTCTCTCGAATGAACGAATTCTCACAAATTTTCTCTGTCATTCCTGAATCACAGTGTGGTTCAGCAATTAAAGAGTACAACATTAATTTTAAAAACTGACCGTAAAACAAACATATCACAGAGTTTTACTTTGGTGTTATGTTTATTTGTGTTACAAAAGCAATAAATGTTTTTCACTTTCACTATATTGACTATCTCTCTCCCAACTGAGCTCAGTTGAGAGAGCGCTGGTTAGCCAGAGGTCACGGGTTTGAGTCCAGGCATGGGTGGAATTTTTAGCCTCTAAATAGGTTCTTAAAATTGTTCTTAGCACGGGTTAGTGCATTAAAAAGAATATAAACCTAGTTTGAATTGCAACATTCTCGCAGTTTCTGTACTACTCTGAATAAAACCTTTTCATTTCATTTCGTTTCATTTGATGTTTCACTCTTCTTTCATGTCAGAAAAATGCTGAAGAACAGATATGACATTATTGTAACTAGCTCATTCAGCATTTGTTTTATTTAAATTAGCCCAAATACTTCACTTAATGAACATTAAAAGTTGAACTAGGTGTCTATTTCAAAATCTAGATTATTTTGGAGAAAAAATGGACAAATAAATCTCAAAATTTAGTTGTTTTAAACTCCTTAATTAACAGACAATTGAAATTAAAACTCTTTAACTCTCCTTTAGCTACTGAATGCAATGATGCTTTACATATTTAAGAACTTATCTGCTTCAGTTGGTGCAGGAACAGCCGGTTCCCTCATAGCCCACAGGATAGCCCAAGAGACCAACTTCTCCTACATTTTACTTGAAGCTGGAGTCAGGAGCAATGCTCTGCTAGATATTCCTGTACTCGGCCCTCTATTGCATGGGTCTGTCCACGACTGGCAGTATGAAACAGTACCACAGGAGAATGGATGCTTTGCTGTGAATAATAAGGTTAGTATTTAGTTGCATAATATTCTTCTTCTTCTTAGCATGTCGAGTACAAAACAATTTTCATTAAAGTAATTACTAAACAGTTGTGGCTCAGAACTTTGCCACGCTCATGCAATATTCGCCTTTACAAAGGAGCTTCATAAATTTTGTAGTCATTATATTCTCTTTTGTGTCCCACTGTTGGGCCTGTCCTCAGCTTATTGTAATATATTAAAATTGGGTTTCTTACATTTCCCAGAAATGCAAACTGATCCAGGGAAAAATTGTGGGAGGATCATCGAAACTCAACAACATGATTCACATTAGAGGAAATATTACACACTATGTAGACTGGTTTCAAGGTAAATACACTGAAAAGTACATAGAGCAACAGTTTGACCACATAGAAAGGGATATGATACAGTTAGATGAAATAAGATACCAAAGTACACTGGCAGATGCTATGTTAGAAGCTGCCAAAGAGTTAAACTATGAAAATATTGATTCCAAAAAGCAATTCCACAAAGGTTTCATGAGAAGTAAAGTTAGTCAAAGAAATGGGAAAAGGTGGACAACCTCTGATAAAATAGTGCACAGTCAACATTTGGTCACAAATACATTGGTTGAAAAGGTACTCTTTAATGAGAAAAAGGTAGCCTATGGAGTCACAATCCTGAAAAATGGCTTAAAGTGTACAATCAAAGCCAAAAAGGGCGTAATATTAGGTGCTGGGGCTATAAATACTCCAAAAATTCTCCAGCTATCTGGCATAGGGCCCTCACATGTTCTAAGTCCACTAAATATTTCAGTAGTACAAGATTTAGATGTAGGTATGAATTTACTAGACCATGTAACTACTGGGTTAGATCTTGTAGCATTTAATACACCTTTAAACATAAGTCCCACAGACATGATGAACCCTTTGCATATTCTAGACTATTTTATAAAAGGTAAAGGGCCCCTTACTTCGCCTGGATGCGAAGTAATCGGATTTCTATCAACTAAGAATAGTACCATACCTGACATACAGTTCATGGTTTTGCCTGTGGGCCTTACTTCTGATAGAGGTGTCAGTCTAAGAAAAACTATCGGTGTAACTGAGGATGTGTGGCAGAAATACTTCGTGCCTTCGTTCGGTATGTCTACAGCAACTATACTGCCTATTTTGTTACATCCTAGAAGCAGAGGTGAGGTGTATATTACTAGCACAGATCCCACAGTACCACCTGCAGTGAATCCGAGGTACTTATCAAGCCAAGATGATGTTGAAACCATAGTGGAAGGGTTGAAGTTGGTACAAAAATTTGTTCAAAGTAAGGCAATGATGAGTATAGGAGCCTATTTAAATCCCAAACCATTTCCAGGCTGTGAAAGCTATTTGTTATTCAGTGATGAGTATTGGAAATGCTACGTCAAACATCTAACTCTGTCAGTGTACCACTATGTGGGAACCTGCAAGATGGGGTCGCCAAAGTCTCCAGATACTGTGGTTGACACGAATTTTCAAGTTATTGGCGTAAAAAAGTTGTTCGTGGCAGACGGTTCTGCGTTGCCAACTCTGCCCAGTGGTAACATAAACGCAGCAATTGCTTTAATAGCTAATGTATTCTTTAAGACTGTAATAATGCCTGAAAAGGTGAAAATATTGTCTTGTCAACGTAACGAACGGTGGTATGCGTATTTGTTCAAAGTGTGTGCTCAAAGTAATTGAATTTGTGATATTAGGTTAAGAGTGACTTAAGGCGCTTAGGGGCTTAACTTGCGCCACGAATGGAATAAAAATCATAACTTGTATTACTTATAATACGTTTTTATCTAAAAGTGAACATGACAATTCTTAATATCTGTGATAACAATTTTCAGAAAATATAGCCTAGAATGTAGTGTTAATATCCTAGAACTTTAATCGGCTAAAAACGGCCGTTTTTGGCGCAAATCGATCCTAGGTTCTAGACTGTAGATTCTAAAAATAGTTGTCACAGTTGTTAAGATTTCTTGTGTTGATTTGTAGATAAAAACGTATTATAGTACAAGTTGTGATTTTTATTCCGTTGGTGACGCTAGTTAGCACACCGAACAACCTTAATAATATGTAGGTAACTGTGGGTGAATGACTGAATGTTAAATGTGTTAAAATAAATGCATAGCATAAAATGTGTAAAAATAAAATTGACTTTATAAACCTATCGAGGCTAAAAATTCCACCCATGCCGGGATTGATTAGATTAGAACTCTTTATTGTACACACCAGGGATTGTTCTCAAACTAACTAGTAGGTACTCGGGACTGCAAGGGATGCAAATTACTTCAGCCAGATGTCGCTGCCTGCACGTAATACAGATTATTGTAAAGAGGTTCGAAATTTCACTGATGCCGGTGAGTCGTTCATTAGCTCAGTTGGAAGAGCGCTGGCACGGATAGCCAGAGGTCGCGGGTTCGAATCTCGGCATGGGTGGAGTTTTTAGCCTCTAAATAGGTTTTTAAAATTGTCCCTAGCACGGGTTATTGCATTAAAAACCATATAATAAAATTGACTACTAAATTTTATTATTAATAAATATGATATCAAAATAAAATGTCGTGTGGTGTAGCCATAGGGTTTAAATAAAGGTGTTGTTTTAACACAATCTGCAAATGTGGTTTTATCACTTTTATTCGTAGTTTATAAGGACACTTCTAAACATGAATTATTTATGAGCTCTTTAACTACATAAAAAAAACAACCATTTCATGTCACTATACAAACTAGTTTCATACTTTAGCCAAGGACATAGGCCAGCAAAAAAGCTGTTCCATACATTTCAATTATGGAGCAACTTTTATTGTGATTTCAAGTTTGTCCCAAAGTAGATAAGTACCTACAATATTGTTCGTTTTGACAAATACTACCTCATTTTCAGATATATTATGGGATTAGGTTACAACAGCCTTTTATGTATTTCTGATGCCTGTTTTAAACCGACCGATAGTATGGAAATAAACGATTAATTCGAGTACTCATTGACCTCAACAGTATTCGTACTTAGTTCAATGAAGGATTTCTCGTGTGTACTTAGTTACAAAGAAAAACAATGTCCCAGGCACTGCGGCGACCCAGTGGTGCCTTCACCCATCTTGTGTGAGAGAAGGTGCCACTGGACGTGTGAAAATCATCTCATTATGTACATGCAAAGGCCACTAACAGTCTGTTAGCTTTTAGAATATACCTCGGCTACTATCGGATACATTCGTGTAGTAGAGGTTTAGTTTTACATTATTTTTAATGCACTAACCCGTGCTAAGGACAATTTAAAAAACTAATTAGAGTTAGAGGATAAAAATTCCAAACATGCCGGGATTCGAACCCGCGACCTCTGGCTATCCGTGCCAGCGCTCTTTCCAACTGAGCTACTGGGCGATTCACCGGCATCAATGAAATTTCGAACCTCTTTACAATATTCTCTGTATTACGTACAGGCAGCGACATCTGGCTGAAGTAATTTGCATCACTTGCAGCCCCGAGTACCTACTTTGCAGTTAGAATTTACATCGGAATGATACGTAATACAGAGAATATTGTAAAGAGCTTCGAAATTTCACTGATGCCAGTGAGTCGCCCATTAGCTCAGTTGGAAAGAGCGCTGGCACGGATAGACAGAGGTCGCGGGTTCGAATCCCGGCATGGGTGGAATTTTTAGCCTCTAAATAGGTTTTTTAAAACTTTACATAACTTTTCAAGATAGTGTAGAAAAGTTTTATACAGAGCAGGAAGTAGTATTACACTCGTGTGCTTTCGGCGAAAACCGAAGCCTGCTCTAGAGCCCGAGGTATATTCTAAAAGCTAACAGACTGTAGTTACGTTACACGTGACTTAGTAACTAAAATGTAAAGGTTTATGTCCTTTTGACTCTACCTTCGTTCATATTCATTCATATCGTCTGGACGGAGCATCGGCAAGGCTTAAACATCTTGAATTCACTTTCTTAAGTAATTATTACTTTTGCTTTAATAATACTGCCAAAGTTTACTCTAGGCACAAAACAGGTAAATCGATATCTACAGTCTACCAACTTATATCCTAAAATTATACTGAAAATTATAGTAGTACCTATATATTCTACAGACATTCAGGTGACTAGAATTTATTTCTTATTAATTAAATATTTTATTTGTTAAACTCCAAAGACACGCATTAAATGGACGGAAGATATTATTTATCCTAAGTAATGTACTTAAGTATGTAAAAAAAGTTTTCTCTCTCTACAGTATACGAAAAAGAGTGCTTTATTAAAATAACTTATATACAACTAATAATACTTTTGTGCTGAGCAAGATTGAACAACTTTTCCTGCAGTTTCTGCATTTTTAATACTGGACGGAATGACTGATAGTCTCCTAATAAGGGCTTATGATATTGCCACACGTTTAAAACTAACTTAGTTATTACAATCATATTGTACATTGCTTTAATACTGAGCGGTAAATTGTCTTGGTACCCACTTGACAGATTTCTAGTCCGCGTCAATGTTTAGTATACGTTTAATTTACTTCCCATTGTATGGCCCTCTCTTAGAGATTTTTTTTAGTCACCACATTTACCCACTGCCACAGATTGAATGTAAAGCGTGAGGTGTGTTTTAAACCTTGGACTATGTTTTCCTTCTCAGTTGGTGGTATTAAACTCCAGTTGAATAACATCCTTACATTTCCTTATTCTGATTATTGTTCTTTGTTTAGCAGTGAAATACAAGTATTTAGCAGGGATCGAAAAAGTAGAGTTCAAATACGTACCCCCTTGTTCATAGTCGTCTGCTAACTTAAAGCATTGCTACTCGTAATTCTCCCTCTGTCTTCTTCTATTGGCCTAAGTCAGAATGAAAAATAACACTCTTTAGCAGCTGTTTTAAGTTAGCGGACCATTATGAATAAGGGGGCTAGAGTTGGCGAGGATATTGTTTCGATATCAACCCTGTGTGCCCCCGCTGCTGGGGCACGGGTCTCTTTCTGCATGGCAAGGAGGTTAGGCTCACTCCCCCAGGGGCCCAAGTCCGGGTTTGAGGAGGATTGTAAGAGAGTGGGGAGCCTTAATGTCAGGAGTTATGAAGCCGCCTATAAGGCCTCTGACATGGCTTTACGACTGCTATTTCATGACAGCCGCTAGCCGCCACCAACGACGTGCCTTACGAACAAGGATGCGTTCTTGCTTGCGAAGCACGGAAGCGATCGGAAAAAATGCCACTAGCGGTAGTCACGAGATGGTCACCCACCCAGCACCTGACCGCGCTTATTGTTGCTTAACCCTAGTGATTGATTCCAATCATTCAGTTCCACAAGGCCACGAGCGCTTTGCGCTTATCGATGATTTGACATGGAATTATTGAAACTATACCAACAACCGTGTTAAATACAGCGTCGGGTGGCGGGCTTCATAAGCGATTTTTTTGCCGAACCTCATACCTATTTAAAACCATAAAATGTAATTATTTGCCATTGCGAGGAAGTGAATCTGACATGGTGTATACTTTGTTAAACAATGACGCAGTAACTAGAAGTCCGTCCCTTATAAATATAAATAGCCATTTTAGGGCCTGTTTCAGATAAAGTTCGGGATAAGCTTTCCGCAACCAGGGCTGCCGTTTGTTCTAAATTTGAATCCATAAACGAACACACGCAGTATAGGAAAAATTATTTAAATTTAGAACAAACCGCAGCTTTGGTTGCCGATAGCTTATCTAGAACTTTATTTGAACATTGTGAAACATGGGCTTAGTACAACAATGAACTTATTAGGTACCTACCTACTAAATATAATAAACACAACCTACCTTCACTCTCTACAATACAATACACATTGTGCTGTTTATTTAACGAATTATAATTTCGATTTGAATTAATACTCTCCGTTTAAGGTGTATAAATATAATTTTAGATTATTTATTACATACATTTCTATGTGAGCTGTGTTTGAGCAAGACCATTCACATAATGCTTTTGTGCAACAGACAAAATAGACTTTAAAAAATCCAAAAAATCGCACTTTGTAAAGCTCGTAATCCTGCTAAGTAATTAATTATCTTTGTGCATTTAAAATACCACTTAGTTATGTAGACAACTTAACTACAAGTACCTATAAGTAATTAAATCTATTAAGTATAAAAATACAACGTAGACAAGTAATTCTTTCGCATCATGCCATTTCTTTTACTCATTTGGTGTGACTAGAATAATGTTTTAAAGACGATCGTGTTACAGTACTTCTTACGGGCCTCCCTCAAGGAGAAATTCCCATACAAACGTAGTTCGGTTTTTAATAGTAGTACCCTCTTAAGTATACTTATACGTCTAAGGTTGTTAATGGCAATCATGAAATCTTATTAGGTACCTATACGTACCTATAGGTGGCAACTGATGTATTTGGTTTAAGATGACTTGAGAAGAGATGGTCAGAGTGGATTTTTTTCCGCTGCCTTTTTCTCCACTGCAATACGGCCCGAAGGCAGCGGCTTACATTTTAACATAACATAACATTTAGGTACATACTGCCACATTGCTTCTGGCCCCCACTAGGATACCCTGTGTCGTGGGAACCAGAAACAACGACATCACAAACATGTAAACATCCAAGACCTGGGGTTTTATGTTCCCAGCCGGGATTCGAACCAGGGACCTCTTGCATGGTAGGCAGATGCACTACCGCTATGCCACAGAGGTCGTCATTTTACATTGACATTCAGCAAAACAGAATGTCAATTCTTTTCGTTGAAATACATTTATTTGATTTGATAAGAAGTTTATTTCCAATTCTAAGCACAATCAAACCTCGATTTGTGTCCTGTAAATGTATTGGTAAAATTGTAAGACGAATAAGAGATCAGTTTTAGTGATAAGGCGTCTGCACTCTTCGTCGTCATGCTATACTAGTCCACTGCTGGACATAGCCCTCCCCTAATGAGGGCCATAGCGCCCTGTCTTCAAGTTGCCGTATCTAGCATCTGCCGGCAGTTTTTCGCAGATCGTCATCCCACCTAGACGTTCGCCGAGTCGTGGTCTCCATTTAAGTACACGTCTGTACTCGTAGGTTAAGAAATCTGTGTAATTTCAATTTTTATGTAGGTACAATGAAGTGTTCTCTATCCAGTGGCGTAGCTACCTAGGGGCTAAGCGAGGCAAAGCGGGGTGGTGCCCCCTCAAGCTCAGGGGGCCCTCGAATCCTTACCAGAAATCTCGATCGAACTGACTTTTTGGAAATCTCTCCCATTTTCAAAATAAATATGACAGGTTGCAACCCCACTTTAATCATGACAACTCAGTTGAGAGAAATTCAAACGTTATGCAGGAATTTCCCTCAATTCTTTCTGTAGGTTGGCAGTGTTATCAATTTGACGGATAGTGATATGTGCGTTTTATTATTATTTATTTGTTTATTATTGTATTTGTTAAAGTATTTGTATATTTCATATTTTTATTTCATAAAACCTAATCGGTTTACAAAGCAGTGGGGCCCCATTTTTTAATTTGCCCCAGGGCCCTTGGTAACCTAGCTACGCCACTGTCTCTATCTATCTTTCTAAATGAAAACCAAACTACGTTTCTATGGGAATTGCTCTTTGACGAAGGCTCCTAATGAAAGGAACCATATTGAATGGAAACTATAAAATGTGCAATGACATTATTTTAAAAGAATAATGAATTTCGGTACAATTCTCATTTCATGTTTCCATTGCATGCAACATAAATTAAAAATCGTAGTAAGAATACCGCTCCTTTTAAAATCGTCTCGACGTCTGTCTGTCCAACCTATAAAAGGTTCAACGCTCCAGCACGCTCGCTAGGTAAAGTATTATTTTCGCACAATGACGACACTAAAAATCAATGTTTGAAATACATTTTCCACTTTATCGTGAGAAGTGATGCCCAAGCAATTGGTTTATTTGCTTATAAGCATTGCAGCGTCGAAGTGGTATCTTCACCCATCTAGTGTGAGTGAAGGTGCCTCTGAGCGATGTATAAATCTTTTCATTAGGCTTTCAAAAGCCAAAGTTATAGACCAATCCAGGATTGAGCCTACCATATCCACTATCACTGACCTCCATTCAGAGAGTCACATAGAAAAACTGTTATTACAAAAAAGCATTGCCGATACAAAAGAAGTTTTGTATTCGCTCTATTATTATTCACCGCCGATCGATATTACTCAAAACTGTTTTATTTTCACTCGACTCGGCTACAGTTAGTTCGTCATGAAAAAGTGACGTCATCGCCCATAAATGACTAACGCCTCTACAACCTACAAATTACAGAGCTTACCTAGCTTAGCGACACTCGGGCACATTCATACATAAATTCACGCCTGTATCCCGGACGGAGATACAGAGACCACGGTTAGCTAATTGTTTGGTCCTTCGAGCCGGATTATCGCCGGATGGTAGGACATGACGCCGCATCCTACTGTTAATATACTTAAGAATATCCCGCACGAGAGTATTGCTTTCAGTAACTACACCCTCGAATCCTCCTGCGTCTCAGTCAAAGTCGCTTCAACAAGAGTGTTTGATAACAAACGAGCCTTGTCGCCTGAATTCCTTCAACAACATTAGGGTCCAGATAAACCGCTTTATGTACATCAATCAGTCCCTTAGAAGTCTCCCTCAAGGAGCCTTTAAACACACAAACGTAGTTTGTCTTTTATTTACAAAGGAAAAGCCGGATCGCAATGAAACTTTGCCAATACGTTTAGAGAACACAAATCGAAGTTTGTGCTTAGAATTGAAAATAAACTATTAAAACGAAATTATGGCATCTAGTGTACGAAAAGACTTAAGCAGCGCTTTCACGGTCATAGTACGCTCGGACCGAGTGCGCCATCCGAGTAAACTAATGCTTCTGATTGGACGGTTTTTCGTGACAACACCAAAATAGCCAATCAGAAGCATTAGTTTACTCGGACCGAGCGCACTAAGACCGTGAAAAACTGGCTTTATAAGGTGGTAACTTCTTTTCCATAAGTTCAATTCTATTTCAAAGCAAGTAAAAACCTCAATTTGTGACCTCTAAACTTTATGACAAAGTTTCATTGTGATCCGGCACGGTGTTTGTAAATAAAACCAAAAATGCTCTTTGAAGGACATTATTAAGGCGCTTAGGGGCGCTGACTAGCGCCACCAAAGGAATAAAAGTCATGACTTGTTTTATTATAATTATTCCTTATTGATATGGCAACCAGCCGATGTCGACAAATTCTGCCAAAGTCAAGTCTTAACACGGAATTAGCAATTTTTTTTATTTTTAGGTTCTAATTTTGATTTCTTTGTGAATACTTTGAACTAAGTGTGAACTAAATGAATGTTCTATCTACAGCAACTCTGAAACAATATAAAATTAACAATGAGTACCTACATTAAATATTAAGATTTCTCATGTTTACTTTTTGAAAAAAAACGAGTTATTTAACTCGATTTTTATTCCATTATGATTTTTATTCCATTGGTAGATAGTTAGCGTCTTAGTGTAATTTATGCAGCGTGTTAGAGCATTTACGTTCGCGTCTAGTCCTATTCGGGAAAGTGCTCCTCGAAAGTGACCCTACAGGTCGGAGTTTAAGACCTTTGTATGTAAGCCTGTGTTACCCTACCAGCGTTTCTGAGCCCGATGGAGGCACCAGTCTCTAGTCCTATTCGGGAAAGTGCTCCTCGAAAGTGACCCTACAGGTCGGAGTTTAAGACCTTTGTATGTAAGCCTGTGTTACCCTACCAGCGTTTCTGAGCCCGATGGAGGCACCAGTCTTGGCCTAGTACAGCAATGCACAAAATAGAAAACCCTTCACCTACTTGAAACAAGAGTCCAAGTAGTTATCCAGCATGTCCAACTGCAAGTCGTCCCATTCCGTGGGGTCGAGCAGCAGTGACGTCAGATCCTCCTCCGGGATGAGGGGCGGGGGAACCGCTGGCTCCACAATCACATTAGCACCAACTGTGCCTTCTATGATAATCTCTGGCAGACCCTGCATCTCGCCAAGGTTGTACTCTGGAAGGTGTAGAGTCACTGTCTGGTTTAGCATACAGTCGTCTGGCTTCGGGATATTGGCGACCGCTATGGTGTCTTCAGATGGTTTTTGGGTCACTTCCGCAGCCTTTTTCTTCTTTTTGGGCCGGTTGGAGATGCGCTTAGTTCCCTCTAAGTGAGCTAGGTCCAGTTTCCAGAAGCCGCCTTTCCCGGGCTCCTGCTTCGAGCGCGGGACTTTCACGAACACTTTGTTCAGTGAAAGGTTGTGTCGTATGGAGTTCTGTAAAGGAGACAAAGGGTTGTGAACATTGCGTCTTGCTGATGCTGCGTATCGCTCAGCAAAGTGATGAAATCTGCTCAGTAACATGGTATAGTTAGACCGGACATTTCCGCCTCGTAGTCGGGCTATTGTACGTTGCAAGCGCTGAGGTATGTTAACAAACACTTCAGACACTAGGGTTAAAGATAGATAGATAAAAAATATTTATTTGCAGTAACTAATCTAAGTTTACATTTACTGGCGGCACCCACACTAGGAAACCCCGTATCGTGGGAGCCAATTTTGTTACATTACAAATTTTACTTATAACCAAAAACAAATACCAAACATAGATACAACTCGGAAATATCCTTAGATATAAAACTAAATTATAAAATAAAAATCCAACATAAATCTAATTAAAAAATTCAAATATACAACATAAGTAAATATTACTGGTAGTGGATATTACTAATATTACCTAACTCCCAAAATGTTTCCTCACGATATTCTCCTTTACAGTTAGCGAGTGTTATTTCTACAATAACTTCACAAATGTATTTAGGTACATAACTTAGAAAATAAAGTCATTTGTACACGCCGGGATTCGAACCAACGACCTCCCGATTGAGAAGTTGGTGTTCTACCACTCCGCTACCTCCGCTCCTAGTAACATAGCAGTGGTACACATGCTGTTTTGAGGTAACTGCATTTGAGGAATGGTGCTTATGTGTTATTTTGTTCTAATAAATGATTCCTTCTCTTTTTTTCTGGTTTACGCAATATTATTTGCAAAAAGTTAACATTATAAATCACATTTTAATAGAGATGAAGCGCTCGTGGCGTAATCGAACCGAGTGATTAGATTAAATCACTTGAGTTAAGCAAAAACAGGCGCGGTCAGGTGCAGGATGGGTGACTGCCCCTTGACTATCGCTAGTAGAATTTTTCAGAGCGGTTCCGTGCTTCACAAGGCACGTTCAGCCGTTGGTCGCTGTCATACAATGACATTCACTAAACCATGTCAGAGGCGGCTTGATAACTTCTGACAGTAAGACCCGCCGCTGTACAATCCTCCACCAACCCGGACTTGGCGGCCGTGGTGGAGTAGCCTAACCTAGACCCGTGCCCCAGCAATTATCGAATACCTAGCTCGATTAACGTCCTAGGTTTTTGACACTAGGTTCTACGTTCTGAAAATACCTATCAACATTATTGCGGTATAATGTCATGTTCACATTTCGCTAAACGTAGGTATTATATTTTATTAGTGTTGTTTCCTGGGCCCCACTGGAGAACCTTTGAACCCCATCGACCATCGGTTCTTCGGCGTATGTGACCAGCCAACTGCCACTTCAGCTTGCTAATCCAATAGGCTATGTCAGTCACCTTAGTTCTTAGTTTTGCAAGTGATGCAAATTAGCCAGATGTGGCTGCCTGTACGTAATACAGAGAATGTTTTTGAGAATGAAGTTCGAAATTTCACTGATGCCGGTGAGTCGCCCATTGGCTCAGTTGGAAAGAGCGCTGGCACGGATAGCCAGAGGTCGCGGGTTCAAATCCCGGCATGGATGGAATTTTTGGCCTCTAAATGGGTTTTTAACGCCTCAGTTCTGCCAAACCGGCTCGCTTTTGATTGCTGGCAGTGGCTGGATGAAGCCGAACGAGGACAGAGAGAAGCGGCGTGCCTGGGGGAGGCCTATGTCCAGCAGTGGAGGAGTACAGGTTGATTGATAGTATTTCTTCGATTAGTGGCCCATTTTCTTCTTCTTCTTCAGGCTATATTATGTAGTCCACTGCTGGACATAGCCCTCCCCTAATGAGCGCCAAGCGCCCTGTCTTCAGCTTGCCGCATCCAGCATCTGCCTGCAGTTTTTCGCAGATCGTCATCCCACCTGGTCGGAGGGCTACGTTTGCCGAGTCGCGGTCTCCACTCAAGAACACGTTTACTCCAACGGTTGTCGATTCTTCGCGAGATATGGCCAGCCCACTGCCACTTCAGCTTGCTGATTCTCTGAGCGCATTCTATTAGTACCTATTTATTTCCCCTGTGACGCTAGTTAGCACCGGGTCGCCCCTAACATGGCGCCAGCTGTTCGCTTCAGAAATGTGACACTCGCTTACTGCAGCGTGACGGAATTAAATGGGGGAGATATACGAGTGGTCGGAATAATAGATTGATTTGCCAATATGTCGGTATCTTATCGGAGATTATTGGCAGATTTAACGGTTAATTAATCAGGATAAGGCTCCCCTTGCTACCGCACGGGTTATATCGATAGTTGCTCCCTCTCTATAGAGGTAACTATTGGATTGGGAGGGTCGTAATCTATCTACGGTAGATTAACTTTTTTTCACATGATCCAGTACATTCAATGTTTTTTAGGTTTCGTCCCGAAAGGGTAATAACGAGACCCTATTACTTGAACACACAGTTAATATTTACATTTCATAAGGCATCACTTAAAGCCAAACCTCGTCATCATCATTAAAACCTTATTAGGTTTTTGCGTGAAGACTTAGCCGCTCTTATAAACATTTTTTGATATTTTTTTTTTACTTTTATATTATCCACATAATATTACATGATTGAACAATATTACTATTTATATTCTTTTTAATGCACTAACCCGTGCTAAGGAAAATTTGAAAAACCTATTTAGAGGCTGAAAAAACCACCCATGCCGGGATTACATACGTACGTACGTAATACAGAGAATATTGTACTGATGCCGGTGAGTCGCCCATTAGCTCAGTTGGAAAGAGCGCTGGCACGGATAGCCAGAGGTCGCGGGTTCGAATCCCGGCATGGGTGGAATTTTTAGCCTCTAAAGGTTTTTAAAATATTACTATTATCAGTAAAACATTTATACTAAGTCTCTACTGCCCGTCTCTCTGTCACCTGGCTCTATCTCATGAATCGTGGTAGCCAGACAATAATTTATTTAAGTGTGGCTCCCACACAGCAAAAGTGATTTTTTGCCGTTAGATTTGCATCATCATCATCATCTACCCATTATGTCTCCGCCGAGGGGCACGAGTCTCTTCCTGAGGAAGGTATAGGCCATACTCCACCACGGGGGCCAAGTTCGGATTGGTGGATGCTTGCGAGAGTAGTGGCTGGTCTTACTGTCAGAAGTTTTGAAGCCGCTCTGAGGCCTTTACTTATATATTTACTTCAAAAACAAATAATGAAATTAGTAAGGGTACGGACTCTTCGTGCGCAGTTCCGACACAAACTTGGCCGGTTTTCTCATTTTATGTAGTCTCCAAAACATGGGTGTCTCATAGCAGGGCGAAAATTTCCCCGTTTTAGACCAAGCTTATTCAAAAGTTACTTAATTGGGTGGGTAGAGACAATTGTCAAATAGTAATTCAACAATAGCCTGTCTCCGAACGATGTCGTTTTCCTTTTTACACGACTGCGGCGAAGCCCAAAGGAGGGTAATGTGTTTAGTTCGTATGTATGTAAGTATGTCCGATTCTATGTTCCCTCATAACTCCTTAACCCATGGTCAGATTTCGTTAAATAAGAAGTCATTCGATTCGGCATCCTTGCGCGGGTGTCATAGGCTATATAAAATCAGAATTATGCGATCAGAACCGTGATGAAAAATTAAAAACGTTAAAAAGCTTCGTTAAAGTACAGCTAGGAGCCACTAGATGGCGCTGTTATATTTAGTTCATTGAATTCAAATCCTAATTTTGTTGAACTACGCCTAAAAGGTGTGAAGTATTTAAAACCGAATTTTGCGGATGTCGTAGGTTACATAAAATCAGCATTAATAGAGAACCAACGGAATAAAAACTAACATTCACTTCTAAGCAATTTAAGTACCACTTTTAGCCACTACATGGCGCTGCTATATTTGATTTATTCCAATACATGTGTATACATAATTTCGGCTTTGGTCTACATGTAAACAAACCGTTTTTAGAATCGGTACAAATACGGAAAGAAGTAATGCCTATAAAGTGGTTTGTTCCTTCTAGATCATTCATTTGTGTTTAAAAATTACACTTTTGTTGAACTACGTCTAACACGTGCGAAGTATTTAAAACAGAATTTTGCGGATGTCGTAGGTTACATAAAATCTGCATTAATAGAGAACAAACGGAACAAAAAAATAATATTCACTTCTAAGTAATTAAAGTACCACCTTTAGCCACTAGATGGCGCTGCCATATATTTATTCTGGTACATGTATTTTACATAATTTTCGCTTTGTTCTACATGTAAACAAACCGTTTATTGAAACGGTATAAGTGCTGAAAGAAACAATAGAAATAATGCCTCTAAAGTGTTTAGTTTCTTCTAGGCCATTCGTTTATCTCATTAATTTAGGAAATATCAATCTCAAAGGGGGTTTTAATAATTAATTTCTTAACTTTGATATTAATTTCTTACTGATACTTAGATAGAACAAAACTAACTAAACATAATATATAAAGTGTAGGATGTGACTCCTTTTCCCCTGTGTGATCATAGTCAGCGACAAGCTAGGTTCAAAGTTGAAACAAAAAACGATAAAAGAAAATTTTAACGCTCTCATTGGTAACCGAAGACAGATCCTCCGTGACATCGTATCACAACACCCAACTTTAAGTGATTTCCGAGACCGAAAGAAGCTGAGCCCTGGTAAGCGAGCAAGAGAAACACTGCCAGCGCGAGTTTGGTTGAGGTAGAGACTATTCATGTTCCCATGTAAAAGACTCAGTACCTAGCGAGGCTGAAGGCCGAGCTCCACGACGCAGGCACGAGGAACCCTGTCGTGTTGAGGCTGAAGGACGAGTTCCAAAGAGGCCACGGCCGAAGGCCGTGGTTATCGTTATTCCTACGCCAAAGCCTTATATTCTTATAGCCTTATAGGCTTAAGCCTCTAAGTAACTACGCGAGGCCAAAGGCCGAGTCTCATGATGCGGTTCCGAAGGTTGAGACTACTCATTTTCCCACGCAAAATACCCAACCTTTAAGTAACTAGCGCGGCCGAAGGCCGCGACAGTTACTTAAAGTTGCTGTGACGAGGTTGAAAGCCGAGCTGCGTACAGGCCGCGCAGGCAAAGCCGAGAGCCATTACTCGCTAATAAAGCAAAGCAGATACAGGGACCACTGGCACGGCGAGGCAGAAAGCCGAGCTTGGTTCCGACAGAGACTATTCACGTCCCCACCCACAAGTTCCAACTTTAAGTAACTAGCGAGGCCGAAGGCCGAGCCTCACGAAACGTGCACGAGAAAACCTGTCGCACCTTTGTACAGGCCGAGGCCGAAGGCTCAGACCATTTACAAGTCATTATTCTAAGTAATTACTGAGACCGAAAACTGGGCCCAGCAATGCAAGCACGAAGAATTTTACTCTGGAGATGCTGAAAGCTGAGCGCTGTTCAGGTCGAGGACATAATTTGAGGCTATTCCAGTCCCCACCTACAATCGTTAACATTATATAACTAGGTGCAGTGAAGCGTTTATGGCTATATAAAAAAAGACAATTTATGTAGGGATAATAAATCTGTAGTTTCCTTTTATCAGTCTCTGCGAATATTCTGGATTGTTTAACACCATTGGACCATATTGATTATACTAGCTAAAAAATATTGTGCGACATAAATTTTGAATGCAGGCAGGTGGTACCTATGACTATATCAATAAAAACATTTATGATTTGCCGAGACATGCCCTTTGTCGAGCAAAAGAAAATAAAGCAATAAAATAAAATTCATTTAGGAAAGAAAATAATATTACGATTTAAAGGATGTAAGCAGTACAGATGGACCTTTAAATTTTATCATTCTACTGAGTCACTAAAAGGTGAAAAATAAAAAAAAAATATTTAAAAAAATAAAAGAACCCGACTGCAGTGGTAGATCAACTGAAAGGGAAAAAACAAGATAATTTTAATTTTAAAATGCTAACCTCGATTCAGAAGAGATCATGCTGCTTTTCTTGAGGGACCAAATGATATAACTTTATAAGCATTATTTGCTCAAACTGTTGCAGTTATAACTTTATATCAAATGATGCAGTCGGGACCCATTACTGTTTGTTTAAAGTCCTCTAATGGGTCCCGACTGCATCATTTTATATAAAGTTATAACTGCAACAGTTTGAGCAAATAATGCTTATAAATTTATATCATTTGGTCCCTCAAGAAAAGCAGCATGATCTCTTCTGAATCGAGGTTAGCATTTTAAAATTAAAATTATCTTGTTTTTTCCCTTTCAGTTGATCTATCACTGCAGTCGGGTTCTTTTATTTTTTTAAATATTTTTTTTTATTACTTAGGTACCTTCAAAAATGTTTATTTGATATTTTAAACTTTCGCGACTTGTACACATAGTTAGAATATTTATATTCTCGTGACCACGATGACTGTAACGTCGTCGAAACGTCGAGGTAAAATAGCAATAAATTACTACGCGATTAAGCCCCGAAAATATTCTATGTTTATTTGAAATTATGAGAAACTATAGAGGTACCTATGTATTTAACGTATATACGCTTTAATATATTACCATTTAAATGACCGTAAAATCTGAAAAAAACTCGCGTCAGCGTTTGTTATCGTACTCTTCAGAAACCGCGTCACCGATTTTCATGATTTTTTTTGTGATATTATTATGATATTAGGTAGGTCGTAGGCTAAAGAATAATTATGCCAAAATCAAGTTTGCGGGGTCAGCTAGTAAATATAAAAGTAAATAGTCATTCGCACAAGTATTAGGAGTGTTAATAAAGAAAAAACTCACCTGCCAAGTAGGGTCCGCGTTTCTGTAATATTTGAAGTTCTCACGAATCCACGAGTAGATCGCGGAAAGGGTCATTTTGTTGTCATTGTACCTCATAGCGACGCAGATGAGTGTACTGTAGGAGTACGGCGGTTTTTTCTCGCTGTTCGTCCTGTACTCCTCTTTGTTGTCCGAAAAATCCTTCTGGCACTTTAGGATCGTTTCGTTGAACTTCTGGAGTCTCGTGTTCTGGGGGTGGTACTTGGTCTGTGGGTTGGGCGACATGGGCGGAATGGAGAACTGGGGCAGAGACATGATGTTCGTGATGTTCTGGAGCCAAGTCAGATTCGTCAGGTCCGTCTCTTGGTCATCGTCGACCCTTTCGTCTTTCCGCGGGTCCGATTCTCGAAGCGCCGTATTTTCTGTAGTCTCCTCAATTTGTGTGAATGTGTCTGGCTGCTCGTACTCGTATTCAATCTCGACGGTGTGCGAGGACTCGGGGACGGAGTGGTCGACGGCGAAGAAGCTTCCGCAATCGACACCGTCGCCGTAGAGTTGGATGGAGGCGTCCAGCATCTCGCCGGACGCCGGCGACAGTCCCGACGTGATATGCATTGTCACATCGCACTAATCCACTGAAATGCGACAAGCGAATTGATGACGAAACACTCCACTACACTACTCTAGGTTCTACTATATCACATCTTGTTTTTCTACTCCACTTGGACAAATCGTGAAGAAACTTAAGGTCCTAACTATTGCGCCAGTGCTTGAAATCGCCAATCCATAAAGACACGCGTGGCTGTTTAACAATGCAAACCAAAGTCTAACGTACTAAAACGTCTAACGAAGTATCTAACTCACAACAAACTTGAATAAAATAACGAAAAGTCGTCCAACAGAAAACTTAAGTTCAAACTGTGCACTTACTTGGTAAAAAAGGCTGAGTGCGTCAGCCACTCAGGTCAGCCAAGATGCCGGACGATCGATCGCTGACGTCGTGGTGGTCAGTCGAGCCGGCAAGCGCTGCGCCTGTCCCTCGCGACTGAACTGACTCCATTCCCATTGGCTCAGGTGCGCGAGCCATTGTGTACTGAGCACACCTGTTCTACGGATCGATAGAGTCATTCGGGGTAAAAGGACGCAGTGGGTATAAGTACGCAATGTCGATTTCTCAGAGAGGAATGAGCGGGCAGGGGGGCTAGGTGGACGGGAGCGACTGCACTTGGTCCGCCATCTTGTGTCATCATCTGTTCGGCAGTGCGCGTCGCCCGTGACGAATTCCAAATAAAAATATAAAAAGTCTGTTAGTTTTCATTATTTTGCGGTTCAGGAAAAAGTTTGAGACATTCAGGATTTCATCGCTTTCGAGGTAAGTTTATTTTATTGATTTACTATGGTTACTGAACAAATAAATCCAAAATAGCATTCTAACCTAACATTTTTGATATCCGAACTAGGCGATATTGTTTTGTCTCGCGGCCAAACGGGGTAAAAGTACGGGGGTAATAGAACGCGCGTACTTTTACCCACATTTGAAATCCTCATAATATTGGGCATAGATTGTTCGAAAAATAATGTCATTTTAATAAATGTTGTATTTTATATTGCTTTCGATTATTTATTTATTTCTAGAATGCAAAAAAATGCCTCGGAACTATAAAAAGAAAACACCGGGAAGAACATTGATTTCGGAAGAAAAAATTCTTGCAGCAAAAAAGCTCATTGAAAAAGGCAGAAGTCAAAGATATGCTGCTGAGTTGGTGGGTATACATGAAGCTACCCTTAGAAAAAGGTTGAAGATGGACCACGTACCTGAAGCTTTAGGACGGTTCAAACATTTACAAAAGACCAAGAAGCTCAGTTTGCAATACACTGCCAAGTCATGGATGAGAGATTTTTTGGAATAACGATCAATGATTTGCGCCGCTTAGCGTACGAATTTGCTGTGGCTAATAAAATTGAGCATCGGTTTGATGATTCTTCTCGAATGGCAGGTCGTGACTGGGTAGAATGCTTCCTGAAACGGAACGAGAATCTTGGTTTACGACAATCAGCGCCAATCAGCTTGGCTAGGGCAATCGGGTTTAATAAAGTCCAGGTCGAGAAATTTTACAAGAACCTCAAAGATTTGTATGAAAAACACAAATTTCGACCTCATCGAATCTACAACATGGATGAGACAGGAATGAGTACGGTTCCTAAAAAAACGCCCAAAGTTATTTCTCGCAAAGGCAAAAAAGTCGTGGGAAAGATAGTTTCAGCTGAGAGAGGGATGACCATTACTGCGGTGATGTGTATGAGTGCAACTGGACACTTTGTACCCCCAGCGATGATATTTCCACGAAAAAGACCAAAAGCTGAGTTGTTAGATGGCGGCCCAACAGGAAGTGTTTGCATGGTTTCTGACAGCGGGTATATAAACACAAATCTCTTTGTCAATTGGTTACACCATTTTAAAGATTTCGTGCATCCAACTAAAGAAGATCCTGTGCTTCTTATCTTGGACAATCATTCTTCGCATATCTCTTTAGAAGGAATATCTTATGCCAAAGAGCACCACATTGTCATGTTAACAATTCCACCTCACGGCAGCCACAAAATTCAGCCGTTGGATGTGGCTGTTCACAGTCCGTTAAAAACCAAATATTCGATAGAGTGTGAAAAATGGATGAACCGTCACCCTGGCCGGGGCATAACCCAGTTCCAAGTGGCCGGTCTTTTCAATGCTGCCTATAAGCATATTGCTACTATAGTTAATGCCGAGTCGGGATTCAGAGCCACTGGTATATTTCCATACGCAGACGACTTATTCGACGAAACTGATTTCGCACCTTCGACAGTAACCGACCAAACTCAACGGAACGTGCTAACCGAACCAGTTAATGACGATAAAGATGGACTTGCAGCTGGCAGTATTGATTCAAAAAATTCAAAGAAGGAACTTAGAAGTGAACGTGCAATAGAACATATTAATATTTCTTCACCTTCAAGTCCCTCGATTCTTGACGCTGTTCATGTAAATCAAGACCGTGATGACGCTGTTTCAGATATAACAATAATGGAGGAAGACATGATTGATATTGGCACCGAGAAATGCTCTGCAGAAATTAATGAAACTGTATCAGTTGCACAGAAAAGTGATTCATCAGACAAAGAAAACATGTCTTCAAATGCTCAAATAGTTACGGTTGCGGAATTGAGTCCACTTCCACGAATGGTGGAGAAAAAGAAAAAAACAAGAATCAGCTTGAAGTCAGAAATTATTACCTCTAGCCCATATAAGAAGCAAATGGAAAAAAAGAAAAAAAACGAAGAAGAAAATAAATTGAAGAAACATGTTAGGCAAGTGAAATTCAGTGAACCAATCACGGGCACTCAACAGAAAAAAACTACACTGAAGCGCGTTGGGACTGAACCTCATCCGGCCCATCTGGTTTGAAATCTCAAAAAGTATCACTAGCAAAAGTAAAAAAAAAACCAAATAAGGTACAAAATACTAAGAAAGAAGAAGTAATTTGTCCAATTTGTGGTGAAACATACGAAGAACCGCTCAGTGAGGACTGGATAGAGTGCCTTGTTTGTCAAAGATGGTTTCATGAAGATTGCACGGCCTACGAAACGGGATTATACACGTGTGATTTTTGTGATGGATAGTAGCTATCTATAGTTTTATAGATAGCTAACTAACATAGTGCCATTCCATTATTATCTATTATTAATCTAAATGTTAAGTGGAACTTGAAAGTGTATTCGTTCCATTCAATTTATTCTTTAATAGTTTTATGATTCCGTGATAATCGTGTCAGTTGTTTGATATGAGAATTTTTCTACTGTAAGAAATTAAGTGACTGATATAAGGCTGAACAATATTCTTAACTTTGAAATTCCTATTTCTAGTCCATTGTTTGTTTGCTTTGAGTTAGAATTAAAGCATGTTTATTAATAATATAGAAAATCCGTCTATTATTTGTTCATATTCCCTGACTATTCCTTAATGAGTACTTTTACCCTACATGCGAACTTTTACCCAAACGATTGCGTATTTTTACCCCTATTTCGGGGTAAAAGTACTCACGCATACTTTATTGCAATTTTGTTTAATAGAAGAAGAACCGTTGTGGTTATGGTATTAAAGCATAGTATTTTAAGAGCCTAGTTAATGTACTACAGATTGATCACAACTGCATGTATAATATGCTAGTATTTTTTGTTTGATAAAGCAAAGAAAGCAAAGTGCGTCCTTTTGCCCCGAATGACTCTATATTTCCTTCCACCCGCACTTACAGTGTCGGGTCCGCGTTACGCCCACTGCCGCTGGCCGGGTGGGAGAAGTGCGTTCGTGTGAACACGTTACTGCCAATAGTCCTTCGTCAAATGTGAGCACTCCCTCTCCACGCCACTCCCACTCCCCACGTTAGCTAGCTAGCTTACGAGGAGCTAGAAATCCTTGAGATCCCCGAGTTAAACTAATTCTGATAGCTAAGGCTTCGAGATGGGATTTAGTTCTTTAATTGAAACAAATATTAAAACACCAGACCTCATCACCCACCAGGTGATGAGGTCTGGCTTCAGGAGGGGGTGGGCTCCTTACAACCCTGTAAGGAGCCCACCCCCTCTACTCTTGAAGCTAATTGAGAAAGCCAACATGAATTCAAAATATTGATATATTTAGTCAAAAGTCACAGTTTCCTATGCGCTCTAAACAATGTAACCTAGAGGTTGTCATGCATGACGTGACTTATTACGTTACGTAACAGATATTAGAAACCCCAGTTTCTCATTGAGATCGCACATTGAGATCAATCTGTAATTCTACCTTAAACCTGGGGTTGTTGACTCAATCTTAGACCGCCCATAGATGTATCAAGCGTTCATTCAGACATGTAATCTGCTTATAGTATTTTTGGTCAATATCCAATGCGTGCAGCTGCAACGGCATCGGCAGTGGCATACAGATAGAGGAGTGTAAAGGAGGCCGCGCGTGGCGTAGGGGCGGTGGTGGGTCGGTGGTGCCCGCATGGTCGTTTTGCACAATTAGCCACGGTTATCGCTGGTCTGTCGTAGTTATCAGCGTCTTGTGGCGATACGCCTTGACGCGTTGTGCGGGTGGTAGGATGGGCCCGAGATATTGGGATGCTATTGGAGCGATGACGCGTTTTTCTGAGTCAACAGGCAGTGTTCAGCCGTCTATTTGTACAATTGGTGATTTAATGGGCGATTCTTCCCTTTACACGACCCACTGCAGAGCACAGGCCTTCTCTCTGAGAGAGAGAGAGAGAGAGAGTACGCGCTTATTTACCACGCGTGCCCGCCTCGAATTGACAATTTCAAGCGCTATTTGAACACCTCAGATATTAAGGTTTCCTCATGATGTTTTCCTTCACAATTAGCGAGTGATATTGATATCGCACTTACCTATAATAAGCAACAAAATAAAAATTCTCAAATGCCGTATCTGTAATTCTGTAAATTTTACTTTCAACTGCTTTTGTCTTCCAGTTCTTTTAGGTACAACAAAACTAACTTCTAGAAAGATGTGCATTTGATTCTTACTCGTATTAATTCTCGTTTATACTTTGTGATAGAGCAAAGCGAAGAGCATTACGGGTGTGAAATACATTAGTAGGTACCTTATTATCGGGGTAGAAAAGGGCTAAGAGTAAGTAGTTTAATTAATGCTTACGTCCTTAGTTCGTAATTTAATTAATGCCCACCTAAAATTGAACGTCTAGAAGTGGAAGGTACCTACTCGACATTATTGAGGTAAAATTCACGTCAGGATTTGGAAAGGTCGATCAATTTAACTACCTATTGTTAGAAATTTACGTAGTAGTTTAAAATAATATTAGGCATGAGAGTCCGCTGGAACGCCGCAATAGGGAGTAAGTTTTTTTCTCCTCTCCGGAAATCAAACTGAACTTTTCCGTTGTTTTCAATTTCGTGCCTAGGTAGTGTCATTGTATACATATTTCAACTAGGTACTCAGGGCACCGTGAAAACCCTTTAAACCAGTAATTGCGCCTCAAAAAAAAACGAGAACCCTGACCTCGACGTAAAGTTCTAACCAAAACAAGAACCCATAATGAATTTATAAGTCCAACATCATGTTAGATCTGTGATTTTTAGACTTACCCCCGGCTTCTGGTACACTAACAAGCCGTTAATCTACTGTTAACAGCTTTCAGTAGGCCAAAGTGCAAACAGAAAAATACACTTGACAGCTGTTAACAGTAGATTAACAGATTGTTAGTGTAGGTACGAGAAACTGGGGTTAGCCGCATAATTGGGCCATTGTACGTAGCAAGCGCTGCGGTAAAGTTATACTTCAGACACTAGGGTTTCCTCATGAAGTTTTCCTTCACAGTTAGCGAGTGGTATTGCTACTATAATTTCACAAATGTACATTAACTAAAGTCATTAATAGATGCCGGGATTCGAAACCACGAACTTCCGATTGATAAGACGGCGTTCTACCGCTCCGCTACCATCTGTCCTAGAGCAATGTCATGTCATAAAGGATCGAGTATGTACCTAACATAAGTGTTTTCTTGCCTGCTCGAGCAACCCCTTGTTTGGTTTGTGTGTTATTGACAGGATGGTGGGAGGGTGGTGGACGGGCGCCATTATTGGAACACTTGATTTAGCAGCAATTTATAAAGCCTGTTTACCCTTTGTTTTATTTTATTGCCTTTTTATGAAATCAAGTAAGACATTTAGCATAGGTAAAAAATTGTTAACAATTTGTTTGAGATTGTTTTATTGCACAACAACAAAAAAAAAAAAAAAACAATTTTCTTTTTTATGTAACATATTCTTATTCTTCATTAATACTTTTTTCTGGCTCTACAATATTTCTTTTAATTATTTCTTTAAAATACATAACAGTTTTGGGCAAAATATTTACAATTTTTTCAATGACGAAAATGAAAAAATATGGCTAAATAGCTCGGTGGCACTAAAAAAAATTGGCGGGATAGGGGCAACTGGCCTTCATTTGTTTTTCGAACTGTAGTTTTGTTTACAATCTTAATAGTAATGAAAAACAATAAATACTCGCTATACGACTTATTCAGTCACTCGCTCCGCACTTATTAAGTTACTTTCACTCCTAGCCACAGATCACCCAGAGCACAGAGAGGATCTGTGCTCCTAGCAAAGAGTAACACAAAGTACCTACTATATTTCGCCTTCTTCTTTAGCAATCATTATACACCACTATCGTTATAGCCGTAATCTATATAGACAGAGTTTCATAAAACTACAATAAATTCATAGCTTACTATGCCAGTATCTCTCTATCTTCCCACACGTTAATCTGTGCGTTTATAGTCTTTGGAATAATTGTACTACATTGAACTGTGTTATACCTAGTAACCCATGCATTGTGGTACTTTGAAATATGAATTTGGTCTGTAATTTTGGAATTTGGCCTGGAATTTTGGAATTTGGCGGCAAAGCTGCCTACGCCCCTGCTACGTACTCCCGCGTGCCCCAACCCCGTGTCGTCACGGGCCGCGGACCCCATCGGAGCGTGACGTGCCAGACACCGGTATATTTCCTCCGTGCACCCTGTACTGTACAGGGTGTTGGACACGGATCAGGGTGTTAGAAGCGAGCGAATTCTTTTCGATTGTCGCTTTATTGGGGAACTTGCGTATAACTTAGATAAAATTTTATGTGTTTTACGCCTCCTTTTGTTTTCCAAAACGCTTCCCCTTCTGCTTTCCGCGTACCTATCCCTGTCCCCACACACCTAAGCGCTTTTATGCCATAGGAGACATTGAATCTCATATTTTATTTTTTAAATAAAACCATAAAATACTTATGAAAGACGAAAACGAGCGATAATGATGAACGAACGAACGATGTTATTGTAATATTAATTAAAAAAATAGTTTTTGCTTTAAACTCTAAATAATGGTGTAGACTGACAAAAACATTACTTTGCAAGATAACTAAGACATTGAAAAAAATTCATACACTGTAAGGCGTGCGCAACGTACCTAGCTTGTGACGTCATAGTTTGCGCCATTGGGTTTAAAAGCAATTCTTTGCACCACGTGACTAGAATTACTTCTTAACACGAAATATATCTGAAAGTATTAGTCGTAAAGAAAATAATACGTAACGACCATTATTTATTTTGTAAAACCATCTCTTTGGTGAAAGACATGTTTTTAACAAGTTTTCTTTTGATGATTTGACCCTAAGCATGTCGGAGTATTACCTACTGCAACATGCTGTAGATAATAACAATCTCGCGATAGTTACAGTTGGTTGTAGTAGGAATTTTAAGCGGTAGAGTTAGGGGTTGGTTTTGAATGTGACTTGGATAGTGACGTCATAAAATTACATTGTATCAACTTTACTGGAAAATTCGCCGAAAATATATGGATCTAAATGAAGTCGCTTTTGCTGTGGTTAATTATGGACATGTTCGTCTTATGTCCTTGCAAGGTGATTTAAGTATTTCAAAACAGATTATTTAGGTACCTACACTTTTTTCCGATACCACTAAGCAACGAGCGATTCTCGGAATCAATCACTTTGGTTAAGTAACAATAGGCGAGGCCGCAGGGGCTGGGTCGGTGACCACCCCGTGACTACCGCTAGTGGCATTTCTCCGAGTGCTTCCGTGCTTCGCAAGGCACGTTAATGTCAGCTATGCCATGTCAGAGATCTTATGGGCGGCTTGATAACTTCTGACAGTAAGGTCCGCCACTGTACAATCCTCCACCAACCCGGACTTGGCCCTCGTGGTGGAGTATGGCCTAACCTTACTGCGATGCAGGGAGACCCGTCCATCAGCAGTGGGGACATACAAAGGGTTGATATCACACACCTTTCACGTCATGCGAGGACATTGTCCCCATGGCTATGTTTGAGCATCGCGTCATAAAACCTACCCAAACCTGTAGTACATAGGTATTCAGGACAATTTATTATCTGATGGAAGTAATTGACAGCGCGCCAAGTCACTCGCCCCACACAATATAACCCATGAAGTCGATTCTCGGCGATGCAAATTGAATTTAGACGCAAAATATTCGAAGGATTAGACATTTTTCGCATAAAAATCTGTTTCTGGTTGCCCATTCTCGCCCATGCGAATTGAAAGCGTAGACGCAAAGTATTCGAAGGATTAGACATTTTTCGCATAAAAATCTGTTTCTGGTTGCACATTCTCGCCCATGCGAATTGAAAGCGTAGACGCAAAGTATTCGAAGGATTAGACATTTTTCGCATAAAAATCTGTTTCTGGGAGCCCATTCTCGCCCATGCGAATTGAAAGCGTTGACGCAAAGTATTCGAAGGATTAGACATTTTTCGCATAAAAATCTGTTTCTGGGAGCCCATTCTCGCCCATGCGAATTGAAAGCGTAGGCGCAAAGTATTCGAAGGATTAGACATTTTTCGCATAAAAATCTGTTTCTGGGAGCCCATTCTCGCCCATGCGAATTGAAAGCGTTGACGCAAAGTATTCGAAGGCTTAGATTTGTCGCATAAAAATAAGATAACTCGACAGAGTCATTAGATATTTACGAGTATTTCCTCATTCGAATTCAATCTAGCATGGCGTTCAGAATACAGATTTTGGCTGTCGTTCGACTTTTTATGTAGAATTCAAGCCTTAAGAGTCGTATGAGAATTATTTACGTGAAGTGTACTCTCACAAAGATGTATCCGCAAATTTTCTGATAGATTTTGCTCGCTTTGAGGTGTCAAAATCATAATTAGCTGTCGTTCGACCTTTTATGTAGAATTCAAGTCATGCGCCAGAGTCGTATACGAATTATTTGTTAATGAAGTGAGACTTGCCCAGGGAGCAATTCTCACTTCATTAGCAAATATTCGTGCTAAAGAAGTGAGAATTTTACATAAAAAGTCGCATGTTAATGAAGCAAATTTGCGCGTAGGTACGAATTTGTGAGAATACATGAAACTGATTATATTATTTTTAATACACTAACCTGTGCTAAGGACAACGTAATACAGAGTATTGTAAAGAGGTTCGAAATTTCACTGATGTCGGTGGTCGCTCATTAGCTCAGTTGGGAGAGCGCTGGCATGGTTACCTAGAGATCGCGGGTTTGAGTCCCGGCATGGGTAGAATCTTTAGCATCTAAGTAGGTTTTTAAAACATGAAACTGATTTTATGCGACGTCTTATCTTTCGAATATTTTGCGTCTCCGCTTTCAATTCGCGTGGGCAGGAATCGGCTTTCATATCCTTCTTTGTGTTCGACCTAGAGTTTTCCACCTACGAAAGTAAAGCAATCGCTCAAAGGGCAAGTAATCGCGGCCAAAGACCGTCGACCCGGGATTACAACGACCTCTGGTTCATTAGTTTTGGAATACGCTCAGTAGACGGCCGGGGCTTATCGCTTCCGATGCTCCGCTGTTGCTCGCAGGATGACTGATATTTTATGGAAATGGACGGCTCTATCGACCGATGTCGTGGCCGTGACTACTCAATCGTATGTCGTATAACCGAGAGACTAGAGCTGACTTTCGCGCAGCGCCTGCCCCAGACCCTGCTACATAAAGCTAGAATAAGTAATAAACTTACTAGAACATTTTCACTCTCATTCAAGTGAAATGAAATGGTTTTATTCAAAGTAGCGCAGAAGCTGCGGCTTAATGAACGTTACAATTGAAACTAGGTGTCCATTTCAAAATCTAGATCATTTTGGAAAAAAAATGGACAAAAAAACTCCAAACTTAGTCTTTTCAAAGTGCCTAATTAACATAGTTTACATAATGATTATAAAACATAGAACTCATGCATTCTACTGGCTTTAATTCCAGACCTCATTGTCATCTAAATAATCCTTTATGTTATAATAGCCCTTTTGGCACAAAGTGAGCTTAACATATTTTTTGAACCGCGTTTCAGGCAAGCTTAATATTTCTTCAGGGATTTTATTATAGAAGCGTATACGATGCCCCATGACGGATGTACTAACCTTTGCCAGCCTAAATAGTGGGAACAAGTTTGTTTATTTCTAGTATTTACATTGTGTTGGCTATCTAAAGTTTTAGTTACTGATATTTTTCCTGACGTACAAAATGTTTTCATAGATACCTATACAGCCTGGCAACTGTCAGGATGCTTGAGACAGTCCGATTTTTGGTCAAAAATATTCACTGTAGAAGTGGCTCGGTCGCCGGTCGGTCAAACAGACGGACGGACAGACAGACGTTATAGGCATAGCAACTGCTTTGTTGATCTAGCGATACAGGGTATCTGTCCAACATAACATTCTAGTTTAAAACTAGGGCAAGTGACTGTGTAATTTTAATAAAGTCACCCTTGGCACATTTCTGTCCGCATTATCGTGGGTTAGCTGGAAGAAAATACTATCTAGTATTAAGCTCGCCTTTGTACATATTAGTTTATAGTGCAATAAAGAATTTTCATTCTTTCATTCATTTTTTCACTCATTCACATTTCTGGTACCTAACCCTGTCGTCATATGGAATTGCCTTAATAATAAGAAAGTTGTAGCGAAGGGGTGGAAGCCCCGGCTTCTTAATCGAGAGGTCGTGGGTTCGAATCCCGGCTTCGGTACCAATGACTGCGTTTTCTAAGCTGCGTACATTTATGAATTATAGTATCAATACCACTCGGCGAAGGAAAACATGGTGAGGAAACCCTAGTGTCTGAAGTGTTAACATACACCTCAGCGCTTGCCACGTATGATGGCCAGACTATGAGGCTAAGTGCGGAAATCTCTGGTCTAACCGACTAACCCAATCTTAATCGGTCTGTTCACATGGGCGTTTCAAACCCAAAAAATCCTACAACTTCCCAAAGTGCATTTGACAATAGGCGTGACGGCAGTATCAAATAATGAAAAATTGTACGATATTACGATAGGGAAAGTACAAATTAAAAGGATTTAAAACACTGATTTAGTTTTATAAAAAAAAAGAAATTACTTACCATTTCAATAGAATAATAATAACCACAATAATAACAATTACATACAGGCACATACATTGCTTCTGGCCCCACACTAGTATACCCTGTGTCGCGGGAACCAGAAACAACGACATCACAAACATGTAAACATCCAGACCTGGCTTTTTCCTTTTATAGATTATAATACTGCTTTCAGCCATTTTGACTGAAACACCCATCACACCGCGTGACGTCACGCTTAGAATAACATTGGTAAACTTCACCCGCGCTTTGCTGTGACTACTAGTGGTTACGATGTTTGTTTACCTGGGCGTGACGTCAGATTCGACGCCATGACACTGCGAGCGGTTTTTCCACATATTTAAAATCATTCTAGAAAAATGGCTTTAACATTCGTTAAACTTTAGTTTATTACTTGAACTACTAATAAGGCAGTCTCCTTTATCTGCGATATTTAAGTGTAGAGTGAAGGAATACACCCTTTCAATAACTTAAATAATGCAGTTACTTAAATATTACGTAGGTATATTATATTATTTCCTCTTCCCATATATAATTTAATTATTAGTATGTATGTGGGTATATCTTAATTATTTATGTACTCGTATGTGGTTTAAGTAAATTTCTATGAATTCCTAATTTCCCGACTGAATACCCGTCTCTTAATTTCTTTCTTGTCTCCGTCTAAGGTTGCCTGGAAGTAATTGCTTTTAGTAATAAGGCCGCCATTTGTACTATATTTTATATAGAATTTCTGTTACTGTAATTTCTGTGTACAATAAAGAATATTTTATCTATATATATATATATATATATATATATATAGATAAAATATTCATGTTTATTATTAATATTATTTATTATTAATAGATAGGTATATATATACCTATCTATTAATAATAAACGTGTTAACACATTATGGAAGAGGATTTAAAAATCTTTCGTTATGCCTATTTCTCACCAAAACCAGGAACACTTCAGCGTAAATGGACGTGTAAACACCCCATTACTCCAAACGGCCCATCCACTTGCAGGGTGACCACGCTAGCCATATGCCGCGGGACAGGTGGTCACGAAAGGGCCACCCTAATCAATCTAACAATTATTGGCCACCGGCTACATCGTGAAATTGGTGTTGTTTTATTGAGGGGTTACTCTGAATTGCGGAAGCGTTAACGGGCTCCCTTAATGTTAAATTGTTACTAGCGTCACCAATGGACAAAACTTTACCCCGGCTGGGTATAAAAACAAAAAATACCAGGTCTTGAATGTTTCCATGTTTCTGATGTCGCTGTTTCTGGCTACCTCGACACAGGGTATCCTAGCGTGGGGCCAGAAGCTATGTATGTGCCTGCTATTTATTTACGATTTCAAATGTGGCTTAAAACTTGATGAGTCATTTGATCGACTTCGAATTGCTTTTATGGATGAAGGACCTTCAAAAGCAACCATCTACGCTGGTATAGCGAGTTCCAGCGCGGTCGTCTTACTTACTTTTGGGGATGAACAAAGGAGCGGTCGTCCTACGATGGCTGTCACCGAAGAAAGTGTGCTGGCAGTAAAAAGTTTAATTCAAGAAAACAGACGAATTACGTACGAAGAGATTCAGCATACACTGCAGATTGGTTCAGGAAGTGTTCCCAAGATTTTGCACGAGCACCTTCGCGTAAGAAGAATAGTTTCCCGCTGGGTGCCGCACAACCTCACCGAAGCTCAGAAGCAGGCCCGTGTAGATTGGTGCCGTGATATGTTACAAAAAATTTATGCTGGCTCGTCATGGCGCGTTTACGACATTGTGACAGGTGACGAATCCTGGATTTATCAATATGATCCAGAAACAAAGCGTCAGTCGACAGTTTGGCTGTTTCAAAATGAACCAACGCCTACGAAAGTGAAGCGATCGAGGAGCGCAGGAAAAATTTTGATCGCTAGTTTCTTCACTTTGACGGGGTACCTAATTCTATTTCCACTTCGAGACCAAAGCAGCATCAACGCTGAATGGAATAGCACAAAATGCCTGCCAGAAGTTTTTTTCTGAATTGAGCAACAAGCGACCGAACACCGGGCTCCGCGGGGCCTTCTTCACCACGAAAACGCGCCCGCGAACTGCGATCAAAACGAGGGACTTCCTGGACTCCACACTGGTCAGTCTTGGGGCACCCTCCTTACAGTCCTGATTTGGCTCCGTGTGACTTCTTTTTACTCCCTAAAATTAAAAATCAGCTCAAAGGGATACAGTTTTCATCGCCGGAAGACGCGCTAGCAGCGTTTGAGAAGGCAGTGGAAGAGGTGTCTGCGGAGGACTGGAAAAAATGTTTTGAAAATTGGTTCAGACGCATGAAACTATGTACAGAGGCTGGTGGAGAGTTCTTTGAAGAGATTTAATAAAAATATTTTTTTCATAGAAGTTAGTTTTTTAGTTTCTCAAAACTTTCTGAGTGTCCCACGTAGTTATATATTAAACGGGTCTAATTGCGATTATTACCCCACGCTGCCGAAACGTCGGGAAATCAGGTAATTATGTTTTATACAATAAATAATCGCGATTAGACCCGATGTTTTTATTCCATTGGTGGCTCTAGTTAGCACCCTAACGCTCTTTAAGCTTTCTAAACATTTTTTTTACATTTCAGAGTAGACCCGTCATTAGTGTGCGTAGGCAATACAAACCAGTGCAGTGCTTTACGTAATTCTATATTTGAGGTAGTAAAAAATATTTCTGCTTACATTATCCATTAAAAGTGTTCACTAAAAATAAAGGCAATCAAAAATATTTTGATTTTGCGATATCATTCGCACTACTTTTGATGAAAAAATGACGGGTTTGGTGACATTTGCAAAGTGTATACAGAAAATAAAAATATATAGACTTAGGGCCAGTTTCAGAATTGAGAATCTCACTAAGTAAATAGAAGAAAAAAAGAAAGACATTTATTGGAACAAATTAACACATCAAATAGTTAACTGTAATGCTGTCTCATCGATTTTCTTGGAGTTACTTAAGCACTAGAACGCAAATTCTTCACGCGGGTGTCGTAAAAGGCGACTAAGGGACACAAACCGGGGGGTGGGCAGCAGCGCCCCCTGCAGTACAATTCCACCGAACTGCGATCCCCAACTCGCATGCCCAGCGTGGGGATTATGGGCATTACACCCCATGATGGCAGAACCTTGCGCTATGGCGCTCATTAGGGGAGGGCTAAGTCCAGCAGTGGACTAATTAGCCCGAAGAAGAAGACTGAAGTACTAGCTGAGCCCCGCGATGTTACCCGCGCTTTATTAGGTAAAATAAATTGTGTATTAACAGTAAAAGATACTTTCCCGCAGTAAAACATACGTGAAGAAGTAAGAAACGCCATTATGATAATGTTAAGTGCGATTTCTCCTTCTTCAGGCTATTTAATGTAGTCCACTGCTGGACATAGCCCTCCCCAAATGAGCGCCATAGCGCCCTGTCTTCAGCTGGCCGCATCCAGCAAAGTGCTATTTACTTAGTAAAATTCTCAATTCAGAAATCGGTCCTTAGGCGCCCTACGTACAAAATGTACAAGGTTATTTTTTAAACGCACAATTCCTGAGACACGTCAACACATAGTGTAAGTATTGTCGTGTGAATGGCAAACACCAAATAAGGTTTCAAGGATTGGCACATTTAAAACTATTACTCTGTAGTTTCATAAGTCGCCAAACACACCGTCACAATAAAATGTACAGAGTAATTTTTTAAACGCACAATTCCTGAGACACGTCTAGAGTATGTATTGCCGTGTGAATGACCAACACTATTAAGGATGGCATATTAAAAATAACTCTGTAGTTTCATAAGTCACCAAGCACATCGTCACAATAAAATGAAAAGAGTAACTTTTTAAACGCATATGAATGGCATATTGTTAAAAAATAACTCTGTAGTTACACACAAGATTATTTTAAGTAAATTCAGTCACAAAATACGCTTACGGACTAATCAGACATTAGGATCTTGCCATCGATCCAGTCTTGCGATTACTTAATTAATGGACACTTCAATGTTGATAAGAGAGAAAAAAAATACTGACATGCTTGAGTATCGAGATTCAAATATCTTTGACCCGTAGCCCTAGCAGTAAAGCTCGGCTAATAAGAGTAGAAATTTGTGTTGTACTTACAAGTTACGAGTATCTCTGAGAATTTAGCGTCTGAGTGGGCCCTTCACCCATCTCACCATCATCATCAACCCATTATGTCCCCACCGAGGGGCACTGGGCTCTTCCCCGAGGACGGTATAGGCCATACTCCACCACGGGAGCCAAGTCCGTATTGGTGGAGGCTTGCAAGATTAGTGGCAGGTTTTACTGTCAGAAGTTTTCAAGCCGCCTTAAGGCCTCTGACTTGGCTTAACCACTGCCATTTAACGTGCATTGCGAAGCGTAGAACCGCTCGGAAAAATGCTACTGGCGTGAGTCATAGACGGTCACCCATCCATGCACTGAACGCGCCTTATGTTGCTTAACCTTTGTGATCGCTTAAGATCACTAAGGCAGCCGGGGCCTACTAGCGATTCATCCATCTAGTATGAGTGAAAGAGCCACTGAACACAGTTTAAATCATCTCCTTGTTCTAAACAACAACGGTAATTAAAATTTAAATCTGAGTTAATGTAATCGATATCGATAATAAAATGCTTAAAGACGGGCGTCGCGTCGCCGCACCGTGGACGTCGCGTCGACGCTGCGCGGACGCTGACACGACGGCGACGCTCGAAAGACGCTAGTGTGAGGGGTCTCTTAGAGTAATATTATAATAGGTTTTTAACCGCCTCAAACATTTATGTCTGGACTTACGCGCTGTATTTGGCAGACTCTAGAATGTATTATGAACGAAATCATATGTGTGTCGCAAAATCTAAAAGTTATGTTGATAACAAACTGATCTCAATTGCATCGTTAAAGCTAAGTCATATCAAATCGTTAATGTTTATTGAGCAGAACAAAACTTAACTCTATATAAAGTCTCTTTGAACCCCAAACTAAAAGTACCTACTTAAGGATTTTAGGAACAACTGACACCATGAAAAGGACAGGCTGATGAGTAAATTCGCCTTCACTAGTTATTAGTATGGTGACGAATATTATTAATGTTAAAAGAGAGGAGGTGGTGTTGAGCGTTTTGTATAATAAAAAAAAAACAAAATCAATGAGAAAAAGTTGTTAATTTGAACAATTACAGTTGTTTATACTATTTTTATTTTTAATGCACTAACCCGTGCTAAGGACAAATTTAAAAATTTACAAACCAATTTAGCCTCTAAATAGGTTTTTAAATTACAGTTGTATTATGTATACCTACTTACGTTTTTCGTTTGTAGGTATATGTTTTGATTTTTTTTTAATGAATGTTTGTAACTATTGGTAATTATGAGAAACTAGAGGTCTATTCGTTTATCATAAGATACAAAAAGATAAAATAAACCAAAATAAAAAGAAAATCAATACTCAAGCATGGCAGTTACATCATAATCTAAAAAGAACTTAACATAAATTAAACATATAAAATTATCGTAGGCTCCATTCGAGATTCAAGAAGCGAATTCCCAGGAGGCAATTTTTTCTATGTTTAATTTACCTCGAACATTTCTTTCACTTACGCTAAAATAATTGATGAATATATGAAAAAGGATTAACCTAACACCTCCCACGATAGCTCAAGAAGAATAAAATGGCAGCCTCACTGAGTCATCTGACAGCCGCTAATACCCATTTCCAATATCGTCGTTCATATTGCAAAATGTTGTATGTCAAACATGATTTTCGTTTTTTCATTTAAATGGACAATAATTCAAAAAAATATTAAGCTGAATTAAAGAAACCATTTGGAGACTAAGCTTCAAGGAATACAAGAAAAATGCTCAAAGATTTTTCTGTACTTTTATTTCAGAGAAAAATGAGAAATTATACAATAAAATAGAAAAACCGGCACAGCGGCTCTACAGCGTGGTATCTAGGCCTTCGTCTTTGTCACCAAAAAAAATAAGTAAATTACAATCACTACAGACTAAACAACTTTAAGTCTGAGGTGTGTCGAATCGTATTGAAAGTTTGTTTTTTCAAGTAAAGTAGGCAAAGATTATGTTTTACGTTGCTTTCTAGCTTACGTCACTTCCGGTTGTAAAAAATCAATTTTAAAACTTAAAGATAACTATTATTCACAAAGAAATACGACCAAAGAAAAAATACATGTTCCCTATTGTTCTGTTCTCTTCTCGAAAAAGCAATGAAATCATGGGGCTTTATTTTTGCACTGTTGTGTATTGGAGGAAAACTTTATTCACAATGTAAGTGTAAGACTTTATAATCTCAGCCTGAGCAGGTAAGGATTATAATGCTTTGCTATCTTTTTTAATTTTTCGTACAAATTTCGTGAAAAAACTTATTATATTTTTTTACATACGATATTTTGCAAGAAGGCATATAGAATATAAACGACGATATAACCTGTCGATAGATAATTGTACCAACATACTAATATTTGTACGGAAATTCAAGGGAATAATGGGTAAAATCAATCTGTCAGTAGGCCTTAATCCACAAATCGTTTATAGTATAGGCTACAAGAGAAGCCTAAAGCGTTGTCACCGCCGACGTCGACAAGAAACGAGTATTATTCGGGACGTTTGTGCACTGCGACCAGTGTTTCCAGCAATTCATTATTATTTTTCCCCAGTGTTTCCTGTAAAATTCTTTAAAAAATCCGCGGTGTTCGTCGACTTTGGCGGTGGAGAAACGTTCTAACACCCTGGTGGCTATTTCATAGAAGAGCAATCCATGGTTAACTATGAATTCTATGTACATTGCAAAGTCAACTAACCCGCAGATTAGCACGTAGGAAAACTTGTCTGTACATTGAATTCCGTAAGTTATGTGAAGAAACTATGAATTGTTGTTCTATGAAACGCGACCCTGACAAAAACACATGACGGCTTCTTGTGACACCCTCACACGACAGCATCACATGACACCCTTACTTGAATCCCTTACATGACAGCCTCACATGACTCCCTTGCACGACAGCCTCACATGACTCCCTTACTTGAATCCCTTACATGACAGCCTCACATGACTGCCTTACTTGAATCCCTTACATGACAGCCTCACATGACTCCCTTACACGACAGCCTCACATGACTCCCTCACTTAAATCCCTTACACGACAGCCTCACATGACTCCCTTACACGACAGCCTCGCATGACTCCCTTACATGACTTCAAGACTCCCTTACATGACCTCACTAGACTTCCTTACATTACAGCTTCACAACACTCCCTTACACAAGACTCTCTTAAATGACTTCAAAAGACTCCCTTACATGACAACCTCACAAGACCACCTTACATGACAACCTCAAATGTGTACCATAGGTACATGACAGCCTCACATAACTCCCTTACACGACAGCCTCACATGACTCCCTCACAGGGATCTCCTGTGAGAGTCCACGTGACAGGCCCAAGTGGCTGGCCACGCACCTTGCTCAGCGCAGGTAGGCCTGGAACCACAGCGCGCCGTTGATCAAACTGTCCTTTTCGGCCGGCAGCGACGACAGGGAGTGGTTATCGTCGTACTCGTACACCCTGGAATAGAGCCGACTATTAGTTTTGCTTTCATCAAAAATGTATTTCAACGGAAAGAATTCGATATCATCGACATCGATCCCTCTGATCCATCGATCCATCAACCCCTGTATATGCCCCCACTGCAGGGGCATAGGTCACTTCTTGCACCGCAGGAAGGTTAGGTCGTACTCCGCCATGGGGGCCAAGTCCCGTTTCGTGGAGGATTGTAAGACAGTGGCGGGCCTTACTGTCAGAAGTTATCAAGCCGCCCATTAGGCCTCTGACAATGACAGCCGGCACCAACGGCTTAACGTTCCTTGCGAAGTACGGAAGCGCTCGGGAAAATGCCACTAGCGGTAGTCGCGGGACGGTCACCCATCCTGCACCTGACCGCGCCTGTTGCTGTTTAAATCAAGTGATTGATCCCAATTACTGGGGTCGACTAGGCCACGAGCGCTTCAGTTAAGAATTCACATTCTGTTTATTGAGTGTCAATGTACTATGTTACCCGCTGGCTTTTGTTCTATTTCCTATTCTTTCAACCAGTTTATTGTAGGTGGCAATAAAATCTTTTGCACTTTTTTCTTTTTTTGGTCAAATTTGTAGTGAAGAAAAGAGCAGCGGAGAAAAACTTCACTTGGATTGACCATCTTTTTCACATCAACACGCGGCGGTCCTCATTACCCGTCCAATTAGGTAAGACTCTAGTGAGTCAGCGTTCAGTCAAAAGTGCTCACCCGGTGATGACGCCGCTGGCACGTAGGCCGTCGCCTTACTCCGTGGCCCTGGCCTCGTTACCAAGCATAACTCGAATAAGGTTACATTCTAGCGAGCCAGTGTTCAGACAAAAGTACTCACTTGGTGATGACGCCGTTGGCGCACATACATCCAAGTTCCTGGCTTCGTTACCAAGCATAACTCCAGTCAGATAAGACTCTAGCGGGCGAGCGGTCTGTTAAAAGTGTGCGTGCGGCACGCGGCAGTAAACTTTATCAGTCCAGTCAGGTTAGATGCCAGCGTTCAGTCAAAAGTAGTCACATGGTCATGACCCCGTTGGCTCGCAGCCGGCGCGCGTACTCTAAGCTCCTGACCTCCTTACTAAGCATAACTCCAGTCAAACGAGCCAGCGGTCTGTCAAATGTACTCACATGGTCATGACCCCGTTGGCGCGCAGGCGGCGCGCGTACTCCAGTCCCTGGCAGTGCGGCACGTCATTACACGGCAGTCCTCATTACCAGTCCAGTTAGATTACACTCTAGCGAGCCAGCGTTCAGTCAAAAGTACTCACATGGTCATGACCCCGTTGGCTCGCAGCCGGCGCGCGTACTCCAAGCTCCTTACTAAGCATAACTCCAGTCAAACGAGCCAGCGGTCTGTCAAATGTACTCACATGGTCATGACCCCGTTGGCGCGCAGCTGGCGCGCTCCAAGCTCCTGACCTCCTTACTAAGCATAACTCCAGTCAAACGAGCCAGCGGTCTGTCAAATGTACTCACATGGTCATGACCCCGTTGGCGCGCAGCTGACGCGCTCCAAGCTCCTGACCTCCTTACTAAGCATAACTCCAGTCAAGCGAGCCAGCGTTCTGTCAAAAGTGCTCACATGGTGTTGACCCCGTTGGCGCGCAGCCGGCGCGCGTACTCTAAGCTCCTGACCTCCTTACTAAGCATAACTCCAGTCAAGCGAGCCAGCGTTCTGTCAAAAGTGCTCACATGGTGTTGACCCCGTTGGCGCGCAGCCGGCGCGCGTACTCTAAGCTCCTGACCTCCTTACTAAGCATAACTCCAGTCAAGCGAGCCAGCGTTCTGTCAAAAGTGCTCACATGGTGTTGACCCCGTTGGCGCGCAGCCGGCGCGCGTACTCTAAGCTCCTGACCTCCTTACTAAGCATAACTCCAGTCAAGCGAGCCAGCGTTCTGTCAAAAGTGCTCACATGGTGTTGACCCCGTTGGCGCGCAGCCGGCGCGCGTACTCTAAGCTCCTGACCTCCTTACTAAGCATAACTCCAGTCAAGCGAGCCAGCGTTCTGTCAAAAGTGCTCACATGGTGTTGACCCCGTTGGCGCGCAGCCGGCGCGCGTACTCTAAGCTCCTGACCTCCTTACTAAGCATAACTCCAGTCAAGCGAGCCAGCGTTCTGTCAAAAGTGCTCACATGGTGTTGACCCCGTTGGCGCGCAGCCGGCGCGCGTACTCCAGTCCCTGGCAGTGCGGCACGCGGCGGTCGCCGCTGCCCAGCATGAGCGCGGTGGGCGCCAGCACCTTGTGCGCGTGCTGCACGGGCGAGCAGCGCCGCATGGCCAGCAGCTGCTCCTCCGTGGCCGGGGAGGACTCGGTGAAGTCGAAGCCGGCTTCCACTGAGCACCTGCGGGATATCAAGACAAACTGATATTACCAGCATGTAGGACGGCTTTGCACAGTAGAGTAGGCTCTATGCTTGTAAGAGTTTATAACAAAATACCTGTTGAACTCGTAAAATTAAGATGGTCGATGTTCAAGAAAGAACTATATAATTGGCTGTGCCAAAAGTGCTATTATTCCGTAAATGAATTCCTGACCGATAAAGTAAAGTAGTGACATTTGACATTCCAGATATATATATTTTTTTATTTTATTATTACCTATTTTATTTGAATCTATTTTACTTACAATGCAATTGACATTTCAATTACTATATTTCACCTTGACATTGTAAAAGATTAGCAACGTAGATTTAGCACTTGAAAGATTTGATATTTGTAATTCATAATGGTATTTTGAGATTTCTATTATATAAATAAACATGAATAACATATTTGCATGTTAGAACATACCTAACAGAATGTGAGCTCATATTTAATAACATGTCACCATAATGTACAACGTTCTAAGCAAATAAATTTTATTTTATTTTTTTTATTTTCTTTTGTACGTTAAAATCGAAGCTACTCGTAGAATAGGCTTATTGTATTGGAGGTGATTTACCCTCCCAAGCCCTGGCGGCGACACTTACTTCGAGTCTTCTAAAACTACGTAGACTTTCAAGAACTTTTGAGAATAGAACAGAACGAAACAGAACAGAATAGAAAAGGTTTATTCCAAAGTCAAGACACACACAACACACCAACAAAAGTACAATAAAAGCATGGTGCTCACAGGTTTTCTTCTTGTTGTCAATTGCATGACACGTTATTTCTTGTTTGGTGTGAAGATGCTATTTGAAAATCAGCGTTTTCTAATAGAAACAGCAAACGCTGAAATAGTATCATTGTCACACGAACACTTTATTTTATAATTATTGTTAAAACCATATTTGTTTGTGGCAAATAAATCATTCATTCATTCTTCTTGCTGTCAAAAAAATTATGAGGGAAATATTGGACCTGGAACAGTAAGTTTTCCGGACCTCCTACTAAATCATTGGGTGTGAATTAAGAAAATTATTCGTGATGTCCTACTTGTAGGGCGCCAGGGCTTAGGAGGATATGCACATGTATTGGCCGGTTATAATCCTATCCCGACACATGACTGACACCGATTTGGATATCTCCAGGTTACCATAGTTTGTTGAGATGTGTGATACTTGCTGTAAATATATCAACCGAGCGACATATATAGCGTTTCACTACTGTCCACACTCTGCTAGTAGGCTTATAGTATATGCCTCCACAATACTTTTCAATATATTGTGTGATGAAAAAAAAGTTATCTCAACCGATCGACAGTACTATCGAAGAATCTTTCGGGAAGCAATTGAAATTAATAAACATAATTTCAACAGAGAGGAAGGTTTCAAGCTATGAAGTAAGTGAAATCCAATGCTAAGTAAATACAAATCACGCGCCTTATCACCGGACCTGTCCACGAGCGTAGTGAGTGTTGTGTGCCGGCCAGCTGCGAAAAACTAAAAGAGACTACCCACAATAATTAACTGTAGGTACTTGCCACTTCAGTCCACCCGAGATCACGGCAACTGTAACGCTTCCGAAACGTCGGGAAATAAGGTAGTTACGTTTTACCCAATAAATAATCGCGATTAAACCCGTTTGATATATAACTATGTATCAGTATCGCGAATCGTTAAGAACTTCTATAGGTTAAAAAAGAGTTTCTTAATTCAATGCGCTTAATTAAAACTGTTTTTATACGGATTTATGCTCGTTTATTAAATTTTTACAAATTTCCGACGTTTCGGCACTTTTTCAGGTGCAGTGGTCTTGGATGACTCAATGCGCTTGTTGTTTGTCCTTCGTGCAGTATTACAAAATAATCGCTATCAAAACTTGTGTGTCCCCACTGCAGGGACACGGGTCTCTTGCTGCATAGCAGGAAGGCTAGGCCATACTTCACATGGGGGCCAGGTCCGGATTGGTGGAAGATTGTAAGACAGTGGCGGGCCTTCCTGTCAGCCTCCGACGGCCTCTCGCTTAACAACTGCCATTACATGACAGCCGGCACCAACGGTTTGACAAGCCTTGCGAAGCGCGGAAGTGCTCAGAAAAAATGCCACTAGCGGTCCTCACCGGACGGTCACTCATCCTGCACCAGACCGCGCCTGTTGTTGCTTAACTCAAGTGATTGATTCCAATAACTACGACCGCTTCGTTCGTTTAATTAATATAAACAAATGACCACCAACCCGGACTTGGCCCCCATGGTGGAGTATGGCTTAACCTTCCTGCAATGCAGGAAGAGACCCGTGCCCCAGCAGTGGGGGCATACAAGGGTTGATATCGAAATAAATGACCCGTATCTATTCTACTACTCACTGGTCAGCATTATCAGCGCCAGCTCCCTTCGTGGCCAAGTCGATGGTCGGATTCCTCATCACCATACCGGCGAACCTCTCCGGGTACCGGCCAGCCAGGTGCGCCGTCACGAATCCCCCGTGACTCCCGCCGTACAGTAGAACCTTCTTCGCGTCTATATTGGGGTTCCTCTCTAACACGGTGGTAAGAGCGAGAAGGCAGTCCTCCACTTCGTAAGTCCCGACGTTGCCGAGGAGGGAGCGAAGCGAGCGCTCCCCGTGGCCCGAGGAGCCGCGGTAGTTTATGCGTACTGAGGCCATACCTTGTGCGAATGGGGTTAGGGGTTTAGAATTGCTTTCCAAAATAATAAATGTGGAGTATCTTTGTTAGTTTCTTGTCCACATAATCTATGAATTGTGAAACAGCTTTGACGTTCATTAAGTAAACATTTTGTTTTTAGCATACTAATATTATAAAGGCGATAGTTTGTGAGTGTGTATATGTGATTATATTATTTTTAATGCACTAACCTGTGCTAAGGACAATTTTAAAAACGTATTTAGAGGCTGAAAATTCCACCCATGCCGGGTGTATATGTGTTACTTCTTCACGTCTAAACGGTTCTTATGCAGTCAGCTGACGCCCTGGATTTGCTCATAGGCTACTTTTCACTGCAGTAAAATTTCTTTTACTGTTAATACACAATTTATTTTCCCTACCATACCGCGGGTAATACCGCGGGGCACAGCTATTGGTGGATATAATTCTTTTGACTTTGACTAGGCTGATATCTGCGCGTGGATATGCCTAGACTCGACTGCGTCATTGGTCAAACTGTACATTGAATTGAGTACATTACAATTATTTGGTGTTCAGATAAATAAAAATTACTTTCCTTGGTCCTGGTCTCAAACTAGGATACCCTGTGCCATGCATGTAAGCAGGCAAGGTCAAAAAACAAGACTGCGCCACTTCGGCGGCCTCGAATCGAACCCACGTTCTGTCTGGTAGCCAAGCGTCTTACCGGTAGACCAACTAAGCCGTCATTGTTAGATACACTTGTTACACTTTTAAATAACACGAGGTTGCGTTAAGACGCCAATGCAATCAAAATCATTATGTATGCACCTTATATGCTATATTTAGAAGTTTAATTTTAGGGCGACTATTGAACGTCGATGAATTTAAGGTGATCTGTCAGGATCGTGGCCAAGTGGCAGTCCCTGGTCAATGCCTACCCCTCTGGGATACAGGCGTGAAGTACTATTATGTTTTAATTTCAGGTTTACTTGGTTGTATTCTGGTTAAATGTGATTAATGTCCAGTTTAATGACGACCTCTGTGGCCCAGCGGTAGCGCTGCCTACTGCCTGCCTACCATGCGAGAGGTCCCGGGTTCGAACCCCGGCTGGGGACAAAAACCCTAGGTCTTGGATGTTTAGATGTTTGTGATGTCGCTGTTTCTGGTTCCCACGACACAGGGTATCCTAGTGAATGGCCAAAAGCAATTTATGTGCCTGTATGTAAATGTTATGATATTATGTTTTGTTAAAGAAGCAAAGCGTTAGTAAAAGGGATTGGCCTCAGAAGGCATCACTAAATAACTAACTTGTCACTTTTCTGTCGTAAACACAGCAACAGCATCACGCACTTAGATCGGTTTCTTTAGTAGAGATCCACTACAGTACATACCTTGCAGAGATGGACTAGGTTTATCGGAGCCTTCAGCGATGTCCAAATCCAGGTCTTTAGTTACGGTCAGATAACAACAAATCTGTAGGTGCGGTCGGATAACAACAGATATTCAAGAATTAAAAAATCTTTAGGTGCAGTCAGGTATCAGATGTTTTAAGTGCGGTCAAATAACAACAAATCTTTAGGTGCGGTCAGGTAACAACAAATCATTAGGAGCGGTCACGCAACAAGTCTTTAGGTGCGGTTAAGTAACAACATCAGATAGGTAATAATTTTTTTTATGCGTACTGAGGCCATACCTTTTGCGAATGGGGTCAGGGGTTTAGAGTTGCCTTCCAAAATAATAAATGTGGAGTATCTTTGCTAGTTTCTTGTCCACATAATCTATGAATTGTGAAACAGCTTTGACGTTCATTAAGTAAACATTTTGTTTTTAGCATACTAATATTATAAAGGCGATAGTTTGTGAGTGTGTATATGTGATTATATTATTTTTAATGCACTAACCTGTGCTAAGGACAATTTTAAAAACGTATTTAGAGGCTGAAAATTCCACCCATGCCGGGTGTATATGTGTTACTTCTTCACGTCTAAACGGTTCTTATGCAGTCAGCTGACGCCCTGGATTTGTTCATAGGCTACTTTTCACTGCAGTAAAATTTCTTTTACTGTTAATACACAATTTATTTTCCCTACCATACCGCGGGTAATACCGCGGGGCACAGCTATTGGTGGATATAATTCTTTTGACTTTGACTAGGCTGATATCTGCGCGTGGATATGCCTAGACTCGACTGCGTCATTGGTCAAACTGTACATTGAATTGAGTACATTACAATTATTTGGTGTTCAGATAAATAAAAATTACTTTCCTTGGTCCTGGTCTCAAACTAGGATACCCTGTGCCATGCATGTAAGCAGGCAAGGTCAAAAAACAAGACTGCGCCACTTCGGCGGCCTCGAATCGAACCCACGTTCTGTCTGGTAGCCAAGCGTCTTACCGGTAGACCAACTAAGCCGTCATTGTTAGATACACTTGTTACACTTTTAAATAACACGAGGTTGCGTTAAGACGCCAATGCAATCAAAATCATTATGTATGCACCTTATATGCTATATTTAGAAGTTTAATTTTAGGGCGACTATTGAACGTCGATGAATTTAAGGTGATCTGTCAGGATCGTGGCCAAGTGGCAGTCCCTGGTCAATGCCTACCCCTCTGGGATACAGGCGTGAAGTACTATTATGTTTTAATTTCAGGTTTACTTGGTTGTATTCTGGTTAAATGTGATTAATGTCCAGTTTAATGACGACCTCTGTGGCCCAGCGGTAGCGCTGCCTACTGCCTGCCTACCATGCGAGAGGTCCCGGGTTCGAACCCCGGCTGGGGACAAAAACCCTAGGTCTTGGATGTTTAGATGTTTGTGATGTCGCTGTTTCTGGTTCCCACGACACAGGGTATCCTAGTGAATGGCCAAAAGCAATTTATGTGCCTGTATGTAAATGTTATGATATTATGTTTTGTTAAAGAAGCAAAGCGTTAGTAAAAGGGATTGGCCTCAGAAGGCATCACTAAATAACTTACTTGTCACTTTTCTGTCGTAAACACAGCAACAGCATCACGCACTTAGATCGGTTTCTTTAGTAGAGATCCACTACAGTACATACCTTGCAGAGATGGACTAGGTTTATCGGAGCCTTCAGCGATGTCCAAATCCAGGTCTTTAGTTACGGTCAGATAACAACAAATCTGTAGGTGCGGTCGGATAACAACAGATATTCAAGAATTAAAAAATCTTTAGGTGCAGTCAGGTATCAGATGTTTTAAGTGCGGTCAAATAACAACAAATCTTTAGGTGCGGTCAGGTAACAACAAATCATTAGGAGCGGTCACGCAACAAGTCTTTAGGTGCGGTTAAGTAACAACATCAGATAGGTAATAAATTTTTTTATGCGTACTGAGGCCATACCTTTTGCGAATGGGGTCAGGGGTTTAGAGTTGCCTTCCAAAATAATAAATGTGGAGTATCTTTGCTAGTTTCTTGTCCACATAATCTATGAATTGTGAAACAGCTTTGACGTTCATTAAGTAAACATTTTGTTTTTAGCATACTAATATTATAAAGGCGATAGTTTGTGAGTGTGTATATGTGATTATATTATTTTTAATGCACTAACCTGTGCTAAGGACAATTTTAAAAACGTATTTAGAGGCTGAAAATTCCACCCATGCCGGGTGTATATGTGTTACTTCTTCACGTCTAAACGGTTCTTATGCAGTCAGCTGACGCCCTGGATTTGCTCATAGGCTACTTTTCACTGCAGTAAAATTTCTTTTACTGTTAATACACAATTTATTTTCCCTACCATACCGCGGGTAATACCGCGGGGCACAGCTATTGGTGGATATAATTCTTTTGACTTTGACTAGGCTGATATCTGCGCGTGGATATGCCTAGACTCGACTGCGTCATTGGTCAAACTGTACATTGAATTGAGTACATTACAATTATTTGGTGTTCAGATAAATAAAAATTACTTTCCTTGGTCCTGGTCTCAAACTAGGATACCCTGTGCCATGCATGTAAGCAGGCAAGGTCAAAAAACAAGACTGCGCCACTTCGGCGGCCTCGAATCGAACCCACGTTCTGTCTGGTAGCCAAGCGTCTTACCGGTAGACCAACTAAGCCGTCATTGTTAGATACACTTGTTACACTTTTAAATAACACGAGGTTGCGTTAAGACGCCAATGCAATCAAAATCATTATGTATGCACCTTATATGCTATATTTAGAAGTTTAATTTTAGGGCGACTATTGAACGTCGATGAATTTAAGGTGATCTGTCAGGATCGTGGCCAAGTGGCAGTCCCTGGTCAATGCCTACCCCTCTGGGATACAGGCGTGAAGTACTATTATGTTTTAATTTCAGGTTTACTTGGTTGTATTCTGGTTAAATGTGATTAATGTCCAGTTTAATGACGACCTCTGTGGCCCAGCGGTAGCGCTGCCTACTGCCTGCCTACCATGCGAGAGGTCCCGGGTTCGAACCCCGGCTGGGGACAAAAACCCCAGGTCTTGGATGTTTAGATGTTTGTGATGTCGCTGTTTCTGGTTCCCACGACACAGGGTATCCTAGTGAATGGCCAAAAGCAATTTATGTGCCTGTATGTAAATGTTATGATATTATGTTTTGTTAAAGAAGCAAAGCGTTAGTAAAAGGGATTGGCCTCAGAAGGCATCACTAAATAACTTACTTGTCACTTTTCTGTCGTAAACACAGCAACAGCATCACGCACTTAGATCGGTTTCTTTAGTAGAGATCCACTACAGTACATACCTTGCAGAGATGGACTAGGTTTATCGGAGCCTTCAGCGATGTCCAAATCCAGGTCTTTAGTTACGGTCAGATAACAACAAATCTGTAGGTGCGGTCGGATAACAACAGATATTCAAGAATTAAAAAATCTTTAGGTGCAGTCAGGTATCAGATGTTTTAAGTGCGGTCAAATAACAACAAATCTTTAGGTGCGGTCAGGTAACAACAAATCATTAGGAGCGGTCACGCAACAAGTCTTTAGGTGCGGTTAAGTAACAACATCAGATAGGTAATAATTTTTTTTATGCGTACTGAGGCCATACCTTTTGCGAATGGGGTCAGGGGTTTAGAGTTGCCTTCCAAAATAATAAATGTGGAGTATCTTTGCTAGTTTCTTGTCCACATAATCTATGAATTGTGAAACAGCTTTGACGTTCATTAAGTAAACATTTTGTTTTTAGCATACTAATATTATAAAGGCGATAGTTTGTGAGTGTGTATATGTGATTATATTATTTTTAATGCACTAACCTGTGCTAAGGACAATTTTAAAAACGTATTTAGAGGCTGAAAATTCCACCCATGCCGGGTGTATATGTGTTACTTCTTCACGTCTAAACGGTTCTTATGCAGTCAGCTGACGCCCTGGATTTGCTCATAGGCTACTTTTCACTGCAGTAAAATTTCTTTTACTGTTAATACACAATTTATTTTCCCTACCATACCGCGGGTAATACCGCGGGGCACAGCTATTGGTGGATATAATTCTTTTGACTTTGACTAGGCTGATATCTGCGCGTGGATATGCCTAGACTCGACTGCGTCATTGGTCAAACTGTACATTGAATTGAGTACATTACAATTATTTGGTGTTCAGATAAATAAAAATTACTTTCCTTGGTCCTGGTCTCAAACTAGGATACCCTGTGCCATGCATGTAAGCAGGCAAGGTCAAAAAACAAGACTGCGCCACTTCGGCGGCCTCGAATCGAACCCACGTTCTGTCTGGTAGCCAAGCGTCTTACCGGTAGACCAACTAAGCCGTCATTGTTAGATACACTTGTTACACTTTTAAATAACACGAGGTTGCGTTAAGACGCCAATGCAATCAAAATAATTATGTATGCACCTTATATGCTATATTTAGAAGTTTAATTTTAGGGCGACTATTGAACGTCGATGAAGCTAAGGTGATCTGTCAGGATCGTGGCCAAGTGGCAGTCCCTGGTCAATGCCTACCCCTCTCGGATACAGACGTGAAGTTCTATTATGTTTTAATTTTAGGTTTACTTGGTTGTATTCTGGTTAAATGTGATTAATGTCCAGTTTAATGACGACCTCTGTGGCCCAGCGGTAGCGCTGCCTACTGCCTGCCTACCATGCGAGAGGTCCCGGGTTCGAACCCCGGCTGGGGACAAAAACCCTAGGTCTTGGATGTTTAGATGTTTGTGATGTCGCTGTTTCTGGTTCCCACGACACAGGGTATCCTAGTGAATGGCCAAAAGCAATTTATGTGCCTGTATGTAAATGTTATGATATTATGTTTTGTTAAAGAAGCAAAGCGTTAGTAAAAGGGATTGGCCTCAGAAGGCATCACTAAATAACTTACTTGTCACTTTTCTGTCGTAAACACAGCAACAGCATCACGCACTTAGATCGGTTTCTTTAGTAGAGATCCACTACAGTACATACCTTGCAGAGATGGACTAGGTTTATCGGAGCCTTCAGCGATGTCCAAATCCAGGTCTTTAGTTACGGTCAGATAACAACAAATCTGTAGGTGCGGTCGGATAACAACAGATATTAAAGTAATAAAAAATCTTTAGGTGCAGTCAGGTAACAGGTGTTTTAAGTGCGGTCAGATAACAAAAGATGTTTAGGTGCGGTCGGATAACAACAGATGTTTTAAGTGCGGTCAAATAACAACAAGTCTTTAGGTGCGGTTAAGTAACAACATCAGATAGGTAATAAAATTTTTTTAGGCGCGGTCACGCAACAGCAAGTCTTTAGGTGCGATCAGGTAACAACAAATCTTAAGGAGCGGTCACGAAACAACAAGTCTTTCGGTGCGGTCCGGTATCAACAAATGTTTAGGTGCTGTCACGTAACAACCCTACTGCTAACGACGCTAGCCAGAGAGCACTAGCCACTTGCGTCCGCGCAAGCACATTTCCACGTATATTTCGCTTAATTCAGCTTTGTTCTACATGTGAAGAAATAGTTGAATAACACTTCGATTAAATTCTATGCCGCTTCAAGTCTACGCGCGCACACTTATCATACTTCCTAAGCGCAAATGTAATGTAAAAAAAGTCGCTTGCTTCGCCTATGAATTCGTCACTGCCCAGGTAGAGTGTACTCACCAGTCATTGATGTCCGTTATATTGGCCATCGAGACGAGGTCGATCACCGGGTTCCTGGCGACTACAGCCTTGAACGCCTGCGGATACTGCCCGCTGAGATGGGCGACGAGGAATCCCCCGTGAGAGCCTCCGTACAGGGCGATCCGCTCCTCGTCTACTGGGTAGCGTTTGCAGGCCATCTCGGCAGCCAGCTTGCAGTCCTTTACGTCGGCAGTGCCCACTCGCTTGAGTAGAAAGTCTATGGTCGCCTGTCCGGCGCCCGTCGAGCCCCGATAGTTCACTTGGAGGACGGAGATGTCTGCAGGCGAGAGGACTTACGCGGTTGAGTGTGTGGTGTAGGTATTGTGTGTATGTGTTAATTAATATAAAAGAGAATACGTTACATAACTGTTACATAAGGCCCCACAGAACCAATTACTTGGTTTGACTGGTGAGATGCGTGATTTTATATTTTTATTTCGGAATTAATATTTCTTTTGTTTTGTTGTTAATTTCATTTTGCATGAACCGAGATTCAATGCATTAGCATAGGACTGTCAGTCATATTTGCGAAACGATAGTCGACTTCAAATTTGGTTGGGGATCAAATTTAATTTGAACCGTAAAATGCGTAGAATAGTGTTGTGTGTTCGTAGTATTTCCATATCTATATATCATACTGTTGATGTCCGTAATAAAATAAATAAAATGTCTCATATTTATGTTAAAAAAACAACAAAGACTTTGCTAGGTTTTACAGGATCCCAAAAATTTGAAAAATTATGTTAGTGTAAAAATTGGCATGGCTGAATTCTCAAACATCACCAGAGGCCGCATCAAACCGTCGTGTCGCGGCACCGCGCAATCTAGATACTTTAAAATATCTAGATCTACACGGCACTAGAACATGACTGCCTCGTTGGTCTAGCCGTTAAGGTACTTGGGCATCAAGACAGAGGGCGTCTTATCCCTGCATCCTTCTGAGCCTTTCTGAGCCGAAATATCTGTGTAATTTCCATTTTTATGTACAATAAAGTGTTCTCTATCTATCTTATCTTATCCCCGAGTCCCCGACTCACCAAGCATCAAGAAGAAGGCGGCCTCCAGCGAGTAGGTGTTGACGAAGTTGCTGTGCGGACCGCCGTGCGGCCACAGAATCAGCGGCCGCTTCGCGCTGTCGTGTAGCGGGGCCGTGTAGATCGCCGTGAACTTCTCTGGGGTACGGGACAGTGTGTTAAGAGCCCGAAAGCCAGGTTACAAAAGGCGATTAACCGATGAATCAATCCATCAATCAATTAATCAATCTAAGTATGTAAATAACTTAGTCTATTTTAAGTTGTTTTTTGTACTTTTTTGCGGTAGTTAAACCATTTTTAATTTCAATTAATCCAACCTACAATAATTTCCTCCATCCATCGTACAATAAATAAAAAAAATCAATAAATTCACTGTCTTCTTCTTCTTCAGGCTATATTATGTAGTCCACTGCTGGACATAGCCCTCTCCTAATGAGCGCCATAGCGCCCTGTCTTCAGCTTGCCGCATCCAGCATCTGCCGGCAGTTCAGTCCACTGTCTATTTCTACTGTAAGCAAAACGACGTTTGTTGCTTCATAACTGACTTTTTATTTTCTTTCTCGCTCACACATATAACACAAAACGTCCCTCTCTAACCATAGACAATTGTTAAGTTGCGCTTACACTACTTTAATGTTTGTCTTGCAGCCGATCAGCCGGTGTCCAGCAGTGGACTGACGCCGGCCAATTTTGATGATGATGACGACCTGACCTATGTTTAACACTTACTGATGCTGTCATCACCCTCTGGGTGTTCCAGATCCATGAGCTGCACAATGCCTATGGACACAGGTGATTCGATGATTTCGGTGATCCTCTTCCACTCGATGTGTGCCTCTTCGCCTGCCGCAGGCAGATAGGCTGCGAAGAGCTGTTAAAGGGGATAACAGTTTATTTCACAAGTTTTGGGCAACATCTCTTTCTCGTCTTCCGTCTCTTCCTTAGGGAGAGACCAGTCCCTCTCGGTGGGGACATAACGAGTTGATGATGATGATGATAGGCAACATCGAACCTGGGTCTCTCGCTCCAGAGTCCGTTGTTCTACCCACCGAGCTACCACCGGGCTTCGTGAGGAAACCCGCGGCCGGGTTGGCCCTAGTCTATCCTGTGGGCTAGGCCGACTAAGCTGTCAGGATGGTATAGTTGCTAGACAAGTCTACACTATCTAAAAGCAACTTCCCAGGAACTGCAGCATCCGAGGGGTTCCTTCACCCATCTAATGTGAGTGAAGGTGCCACGGAACGCTATATAAATCATCTCATTACGTGTTTGTTATGCAGCATTATAGTATGACTACGCCAGTCGCCCATTTTAAACATCAACAATTATGTATGAATATTATTTGTAACTCAGTTTAGTTTATGTACATATGCTTTTAATATATTTCTTGTGCACCTACCTACCTTATTAAATATGTATTAATTGTATAAGTATTTATTTTTAGGTATTTATGTATATTATTACTTAAGTATATGTTGCTTACCTATATGTATTTAATTGGATATGTATTTATTTTTTAAGTGTCTATGTATATTATTATTTAAATATATGTACATTATATCGTAGGTAATTATAAGTAATTATATTCTCGCACTCCCTTGCTGTTTGTTATCAATATATTTTCGATTTAATTATTTATGTACATGCACCACATACCGACTATATTCTTCATGCAATCCACTCCATCCAAAGGTTGTCTGGAAGAGATCGCTCTTAGCGATAAGACCGCCAATTGTATGACATTACTTAGATTTAAGAATCATGGTTGTAATATTTTTCTGGTTGTGCAATAAAGTGTTCTCTATCTATCTATCTATCTACCTGATAGAAAGATAAAGGGAGTACTCTATCTTTCTATCAATTCAACCCTTCCTAAGCTTGTCTGGGATAGACGCTTTTAGCTATAAGACCGCCAATTGTATACGGCAAAACTTAAATATGTAAGCCAATTAATGTATTTTATTTCTGGTGGGTACCATAAAGAGTTATCTAATCTCAACGTCGCGACTAGTTCCAGTAGTTTGGAGTAGCTTCTAGATGGTTCGGGATAGGACCGCGACACTGCTCCCCTCTTAGAGATGCTCGTCCCGAGCATCTTCATTACTGCCGTGATAAGAAGCTAAGCGGTCGATGTGAACCACTTTTTGTACACCTCTTGGCTGCCGTTGAAAATTTTATTTCTGGTGGGTACCATAAAGAGTTATCTAATCTCAAAGTCGCGACTGGTTCCAGTAGTTTGAGTTGCAAAGGGCATTGTGAACGTGTAATGCCCTTACATATTGCAGTCATCTAGCCAACACAATGTAGGTAAATAATCGAAATAAGCGTAGAATTCGTTTCCAATATTTAGTCTGGCAAAGGTTAATACATCCTTTATAGGGCATCCTTTATAGAGCAGCTTTATAGGGTAGGGGTTTTAGCAATAAGATCTTTGAAGATATTATAATGTAAATGACAATTATGTCTGGAATAAAGCCGGCACAATGCTTGAGCTTTAGGTTTTAAAATAACTACGTAAACTCCTAATTAAAACTGTTTTTATAAGGATTTATGCTCGTTTATTACATTTTTTACAATTTTCCAACGTTTCGGCACTTTTTCAGGTGTCGTGGTCCCGGTCCGTGGTCATCCGGGACCACGGCACCTGAAAAAGTGCCACAACGTTGAAAAATTGTAAAAAATTTAATAAACGAGCTTAAATCCGTATAAAAACAGTTTTAATTATGTCTACTGCTCGTGATAACCTTAGAAAATACTATATGTAAACTCCTTTAATCAAGGACTTTAAAAAGACTAAACTTGGAGTTCTTTTGTCCACTTTTTCTCTAAAATGATCTAGATTTTGAAAATGACACCTAGTTTACCTTGTAACGCGCGTTAAGTCGGAGCTTCTGTGTTACTTTGAATAAAACATAATTTGGATTTGAGCCACGGTAAAAGAGTAGCGCGCTAAAAGCGAGGCGGGTGACTACCGGCTTCTCAGTCAGAAGGTCGTGGATTCGAACCCGGCATGTACCAATGACTTTGTTTCCTAAGTTATGTACATTTTTGAAGTTACATTAGTAGTAGGTAATAATAATAATGATTTATTTCCCGAACAAGTTCCATACAACTTAATAATAAATAAACGTGATAATAATAAAGTTAAAGTAAATTCCATACAACAGTTAGGAGTTCAATTCCATGATAGTGCCGCCTGGTCGCATAAAGAGGACTTTTGAGGTAATACCGCACGGTTAAGGTAAACATCATGTGTCTGAGGTGTTGAACTACCTCAGCGCTTGAAATGAATGCGTGGTAATTAAGCAAGGAATAAGATTTCTAAATAAGATTAGTTTAAAAAATATTAGTCTGTAATTGTCCTATATTTGACCTACATTATTTACCTGTTTTTATAGATAGATAGAGAACACTTTATTGCACAACCAGAAAAATATTACAACCATGATTCTTAAATCTAAGTAATGTTATACAATTGGCGGTCTTATCGCTAAGAGCGATCTCTTCCAGACAACATTTGGATGGAGTGGATTGCATGAAGAATATACTCGGTACGTGGTGCATGTACATAAATAATTAAATCGAAAATATATTGATAACAAACAGCAAGGGAGTGCGAGAATATGATTACTTACGATATATCTATAGTAATTATATAGTAATATTAGTAATTACCTACGATATAAGGTACAAATATTTAAATAATAATATACATACTTACACACCTAAAAAAATACATATACAATTAAATTATAATGTATTGACCAGGTGGAGCGACGACATTTGCAGAGCCGAAGATCGGGCTCAGTGGCGTGACTTGGGAGAGGCATATGTCCAGCAGTGGATTGTCATTGGCTGATTATTTAATTTTATTATAATAGGAAAACTTAAAGCTATGAACAAAACACATGCGATGGAAATAATGACTGAAAGCCAATTACAAGTTTTCACTTATGGAAATATTTTAGAAAAAAAAAGAAAATGCTTCGCCCACTACAAAACAATACAAAATACTCTACATATTTATGGTCTCGAATTCAGTGTGGGGCAAAATGTAATCTAACTACTGACTACGATTACATAAAGTAGTTAATAATCACGATTACAAACTACATGAAGTAATCAGAATAAGTAGTTAAACATTTTGATTACTAACTGCAAATTGTTGTTGCAATCACGATTACAAGATAACTTTTTATAACTACATTTTTAAATAAACTTGCGTATAAAAAAACAAAGGCGTGGCGCACGTGTCGTTCATGTATCACCTTGCTGTTTGCTACGTAGGTAGTTAGAGCGCACTATCTACTCGCTGCATGTCGGGCACATGTGTTTTTTTTAGTGCGACGCATGCAGGGTAGTGTACACAGAGTACATTATATAGCTGAGAATAGAGATATCAGTTCCCCGTACGTGCTAGCGCCATCTTGTGAGTTATGATGATAGAACTTTTCTCTAACACAATATACCTATAGCTATAAAAGTATATACCCTAATACTTTTATTCCAAGGTTTTCTGAAAGCAGATATGTAATTAACAAATTATAAATCGTCATAGTCCGGGGGCCAAGCTGAGGTAGATGTTTCAAAACCCACGAAAACATCGAAATTCGAAAAGTACATTCACGTTTGTGGAATGAATGAGCGACACTGTCAACAACAACATAACGCCGACATTCCGTTTCTGATTTCTTTCATTATATAGTAAATGCGATATTATTTTAATAGGTATACAGAATTTTAGAGATATTTCACAAAATATATACATAAAAGTTTGTCTGGAAGAGATCACTTTTAGTGAAATGAAATGAAAAGGTTTTATTCAAAGTAGCACAGAAACTGCGGCTTAATGAACGTTACAATTCAAACTAGGTGTCCATTTCAAAATCTAGATCATTTAGGAGAAAAAATGGACAAAAAAACTCCTAACTTAGTCTTTTCAAAAGTCCTTAATTAACATAGTTTACATAATTATTTTGAACATAGAACTCATACATTGTACTGGCTTTCATTCCAGACCTCATTGTCATCTAATAATCCTTTATGTTATAGTAGCCCTTTTGGCACAAAGTGTGCTTAACATATTTTTTGAACCGCGATTCAGGCAAGCTTAATATATTGTCGCGGTCCTATCCCGAACCATCTAGAATAGTCGCCGCATGCTGCGTTTTAGTAAACAATAAACGCTGAAAGCAATAATGACTCGTATGTCCACTAGCGTAAGGTGCAAAACTCTTTAAATGAGTAACTGTTCGAGCGACCTTGCCGCGTGTACCGAGTGTAGGTACGTAGTTACGGGAATGTTCTAGAACCCTGGCCGGCGGATATAAATAGCGGCCGCCGCGGCGCGCTGTCAGTTCCGTTTGGAATAGCGAAGAGTGAACTTCGAGCGAACATACCTGCGATACGAGCGATAACCTACGACCTCTGCGATACTATTGGACTTCGATTGGACCTGCGATTGGAATCTACGTGTGGACTTCGTGTCGTGAAGACCTGCAGACCAGACCCTGCGTGAATAAATCCTAAGAAGTTGTCATTGGTGTTTTACATCCAAATCCAGAACCCTAGCCCGTAACAATATCTTCAGGGATTTTATTATAGAAGCGTATACAATGCCCCATGAAGGATGTATTAACCGTTGCTTATAGTAGTGATTAACGTCTGTACTCTTAGGTTAAGAAATACCTGTATAACTTCCATTTTTATGTTCAATTACATAAGTGTTCTCAATCTATATTTTTTTACCATTTGCAGTGTAGTAACCAGTTATTTATTTTGATAAAAAATTTAAAAAACATTTGGTTTCTATTTAATGAAGTTATGCGTACAATGGATTGTAACAGTCTTTCTTTTCTTCAGTGTTGCCATTACACAAAAACTCAGTGATTCCACTTTTTAAATTCCTTGATATATCTTACGCCACCTAGTGAGATATGACAGAACTAATATTGTATCTGAGATTTCTATAGAAACGTGATCATACGAAGTGAAAAGCCCATGGTAGTGTATTTAATTGTGTCTGACAGTGTGCACGTCCGTTCGCTACTATTGTGCGAACGAACGGAAATATAAGTTAGCTAATCATAACTACTTAATGTAGTTTGATTACTGTAGTTACCTACATGTAGTCAACTACTTTTAATCGCAGTTATATAGTAATCTGATTACAAAAAAGTAGTTAACTACGCCCAACACTGGTCTCAATCAATCAATCCCCGATAAAATGCATTTCAATAAGTAATACATTTTATCGGGTACTGATTACAAGGAATTGCAGAAGTCCAAGGTAACAAATCTGCGTACACTGCTTAATAATAATAATATATTGGCCTTTTTGCATCTACTTAATTTACTTAATCGAGATGATTTATACAGCGTCCAGTGGTATCTTCACTCACACTAGATGGGTGAAGGGACCACTCCGACGCTGTAGTGCCTGGGTCATGGTTTTTATAGATGGTGTAGGCTTGCCCAGCACCTATACCATCCTGACAGCCTAGTCGGCCTAACCCACAGGAAAGACTAGTCAATACGTGCGGAGCCAACCAAGCTGCGGGTTTCCTCACGATGTTTTCCTTCAACGTACCGTACACTGCTTATAGTATCGCAAAACAAATCGATGCTGTTATTTCTAACACAAAGTTCATTGAACGACAATTATGATCACGATGACGACAAAAGTTTTGTACTGTGGACTTTAATAAATTAATAAGAGTACTCACATGGCCAGGAGTGACTACGTTGGTGGCGATGGCCAAGACTATGTCCTTGTGGACGTCGACCACGGTGAGGGAGCCCCTGATGTCTTTATTCTTCAGTTCGATCAACGCGTTGGTATCTGCAAGAGATGAGGTCGCCTTCGTATAAATATTTATTTATTTATTTATTTAATAGGTAAGCCAACGGCCCTGTTATAAAACACTTAAGCTTAATTAGGGTATAACAGTTTTAGCCTTATAAGGTTGCCAATTAAAGGCTCACACAACATTCATAATTAATTAGGTCTAGTTATTAAACATGTGATAAATATAACGAAAAAAGTCTTATTCTTGACTTATAAAACTTAAAAAGAATTTGACTTTAAAAAAATTAAATTAAATATAATTAGAAGAAAATAGGAGACATTTAGGAACTTTTAGGAACTTAAATTCTTAGGAACTTAAATGACATTCAACAGACAGAATGTAAATTGTTTACGTTGAAATCAATTTACGATTTCTATGTTCACTGTGCAATAAAGAATTCGTAGCGAATTCTAACGCGAAGCTTAGTGTAGCATGGTTAGGACGGTTCGTCAAGCGGTGATACACATACAAAGTTTGGTTTTAGTTCACAAACGACATATAAATAAAATAAAGAAACAAATGATGTTGAAATATGAAAGGTATGAAAACAAGAGTAATGTTTTACTCTTTTTCGGTGGAGCCAGTGTTACAGCTAGTATTAAACACGTACAGCTAGTGTTGAACACGTAACTCCTGACGCCGGTAGGCTGCAAGCAGCAATGCACTTATCCATGTTGAACACGTAACTCCTGACGCCGGTGGGCTGCAAGCAGCAATGCACTTACCCATGTTGAACACGTAACTCCTGACGCCGGTGGGCTGGAAGCAGCAATGCACTTACCCATATTGAACACGTAACTCCTGACGCCGGTGGGCCGCAAGCAGCAATGCACTTACCCATGTTGAGCACGTAACTCCTGACGCCGGTAAGCGACAAGCAGCAATGCACTTACCCATGTTGAACACGTAACTCCTGACGCCGGTGGGCCGCAAGCAGCAATGCACTTACCCATGTTGAACACGTAACTCCTGACGCCGGTGGGCTGCAAGCAACAATGCACTTACCCATGTTGAACACGTAACTCCTGACGCCGGTGGGCTGCAAGCAACAATGCACTTACCCATGTTGAACACGTAACTCCTGACGCCGGTGGGCTGCGAGCAGCAATGCACTTACCCATGTTGAACACGTAACTCCTGACGCCGGTGGGCTGCAAGCAACAATGCACTTACCCATGTTGAACACGTAACTCCTGACGCCGGTGGGCTGCAAGCAACAATGCACTTACCCATGTTGAACACGTAACTCCTGACGCCGGTGGGCTGCGAGCAGCAATGCACTTACCCATGTTGAACACGTAACTCCTGACGCCGGTGGGCTGCAAGCAACAATGCACTTACCCATGTTGAACACGTAACTCCTGACGCCGGTGGGCTGCAAGCAACAATGCACTTACCCATGTTGAACACGTAACTCCTGACGCCGGTGGGCTGCGAGCAGCAATGCACTTACCCATGTTGAACACGTAACTCCTGACGCCGGTGGGCTGCAAGCAACAATGCACTTACCCATGTTGAACACGTAACTCCTGACGCCGGTGGGCTGCAAGCAACAATGCACTTACCCATGTTGAACACGTAACTCCTGACGCCGGTGGGCTGCGAGCAGCAATGCACTTACCCATGTTGAACACGTAACTCCTGACGCCGGTGGGCTGCAAGCAACAATGCACTTACCCATGTTGAACACGTAACTCCTGACGCCGGTGGGCTGCGAGCAGCAATGCACTTACCCATGTTGAACACGTAACTCCTGACGCCGGTGGGCTGCAAGCAACAATGCACTTACCCATGTTGAACACGTAACTCCTGACGCCGGTGGGCTGCAAGCAACAATGCACTTACCCATGTTGAACACGTAACTCCTGACGCCGGTGGGCTGCGAGCAGCAATGCACTTACCCATGTTGAACACGTAACTCCTGACGCCGGTGGGCTGCAAGCAACAATGCACTTACCCATGTTGAACACGTAACTCCTGACGCCGGTGGGCTGCGAGCAGCAATGCACTTACCCATGTTGAACACGTAACTCTTGATGCTGGTGGCTTGCGGCGTGGAGAACACCACGCGGCGTCCGTCGCTGGCGAAGCAGCGCTGCGGCAGCGCCTGGCTGTAGATGCCAGTGAACAGCTCGCCGTTTTCCGTCGTCACGTCAGTCTCCACGATGTCGATCAAGGTCTTCACGCCGCCCTGAGGACAAGTGCTGGGTTTTTGGAACGCAGCTTCATACTTAAACTTGTAAAAACTACGTATTATAAGCAAAGGCTCTATATTACGCACGCACGCACCCACGCACGTATGCACGTACGCATAACCGCACGCACACACAAACGCAAGGACGCACAAAGGATCGCACGCAAGCACGCACGCTAAACTATATTATTACTCGTATTGGTGTGAAATAGATCTGTCTAAAGCGCTCGTGGCTTAGTGGAACCGAGTGATTAGAATAAGCAACAGCAGGTGCGATCAGGTGGGCGACCATCCCCTGACTACCGCTAGTGGTATTTTTTCCGAGAATTTCCGTGCTTCGCAAGTCACGGTAAGCCGTTGCCGGCTGCCATGTAATGGCAGTCGTTAAGCCATGTCAGAGGCCTTATGGGCGGCTTGATAACTTCTGACAGTAAGGCCAGCCACTGTCTTACAATCCTACTCCAACCCGATCTTAGCGCAGGAACAGACCCTTTCCCCAGCAGTGGAGACACACAAAGGGTTGATACCATCAATATTTTCTTCGGTACTTGTGTTATTTTTAAAGAAAATTAGGCAGATAAAGAATGGAACACTCAGTTTCCACTGTCACGTACCCAGGAACCGTTTTGGCAGTGTTCACATACCACAGGGCTTGAAATAACCAATTTCGCGGGGACGCGCGCGGTAGTGAAGCCCATACCTTCTCTCTATCTGAGGACGTATGTAGAGGTGAATGTCATACCGTTGTTAATAGCTGCGACGTTCATTTGCTACCCATATTTTTTACGGTGAATTATATCTTTGTAATTACACGTCTGTAAGAGAATTCATGCTATATTATGTAGTCCACTGCTGGACATAGCCATAGCATAGGACAGAGCTCCCTATTACTGATTAGCAATTATTATTAACTAGCTCTGACCTCTACATACGTCCTCTACTTTCTCTCTATCTGAGAGAAGGCATGTGCCCTTCAGTAGGACGTAATAAAACTGATTATACTATTTCTAATGCACTAACCCGTACTAAGGACAATTTTAAAAACCTATTTAGAGGTTATAACATATTTTGTCAGTGTAGTGTGTCGCAACCCTAATAGTGCTTTGTGATGGCTGATTGAGGGTAGTCTGAAACCTCATCAGCCGAAGATGCGAACGGGTGCCAGCCATCAGTCTTCTCGTGACCACTCTGACTGTAACGTCGTCGAAACGTCGAGGTAAAATAGCAATAAATTACTACCCGATATACCCCGAAAATATTCTAACTATTTAGAGGTTAAAAATTCCACCCACAATTGCCGGAATTCGAACCCGCGACCGCGTTATTAGTGCATTAAAAATGGTATAATCATGTGGGTACAGCGATATCATTCCGATGTAAAAACCTAACTACAAAGTAGATACTCAGGGTTGCAAGTGATGCAAATTACTTCAGCCAGATGTCGCTGCCTGTACGTAATACAGAGAATATTCTAGAGGTTCGAAATTTCACTGATGCCGATGAGTCGCCCATTAGCTCAGTTGGAAAGAGCGCTGGCACGGATAGCCAGAGGTCGCGGGTTCGAATCCCGGCATGGGTGGAATTTTTAGCCTCTAAATAGGTTTTTGTAATAAAACTGCTTATTACCGGCGCTCGGGGACGCCGCAGCGGCTCGAGAAGCCAGCAGTGGTGTGGGCACTCACATTAGTGTAGCTTGAGAAGCCAGCAGTGGTGTGGGCACTCACATTAGTGTAGCTTGAGAAGCCAGCAGTGGTGTGGGCACTCACATTAGTGTAGCTTGAGAAGCCAGCAGTGGTGTGGGCACTCACATTAGTGTAGCTTGAGAAGCCAGCAGTGGTGTGGGCACTCACAATAGTGTAGCTTGAGAAGCCAGCAGTGGTGTGGGCACTCACATTAGTGTAGCTTGAGAAGCCAGCAGTGGTGTGGGCACTCACATTAGTGTAGCTTGAGAAGCCAGCAGTGGTGTGGGCACTCACATTAGTGTAGCTTGAGAAGCCAGCAGTGGTGTGGGCACTCACATTAGTGTAGCTTGAGAAGCCAGCAGTGGTGTGGGCACTCACATTAGTGTAGCTTGAGAAGCCAGCAGTGGTGTGGGCACTCACATTAGTGTAGCTTGAGAAGCCAGCAGTGGTGTGGGCACTCACATTAGTGTAGCTTGAGAAGCCAGCAGTGGTGTGGGCACTCACATTAGTGTAGCTGGCAGCGACTAGCTGGTGGCAGGCGTGGTGCGGCCCGCCCGAAGGCCGCTGCAGCCAGACGGTGGTATCCTCCCACATCCGCGGGGAGCGGACCGCCAATCCGGGGTCCGACAGCTCAGCTGTGGGAAGACAAGCCTTGTCACATCACACTTAATATTATACAGGCGAAAGTTCGTGAGTGTGTTCGTTTGTTACATCTTCACGTCTAAGCGGCTGGAGCGATTTTAATAAAATTTGGATTTAGCCGACACCCTGGATTAATTAACACATAGGCTTCGTTTTACTGAGGGAAATATTCGTAAAATATTCCCACACATACAGACATACATAAGTTATTAAATACACATACAAGGATAAGTATTCACACACTTGGAAAACACAAGAACCAAAACTATAAGTCCTCATTTGCAATCAAACATAATATTGTGACTTTCACATGTAGCCAAAATCGCGTAAAAGTGGAAATCCTCACTCATTATCCCGTCCATGGAGAGGAAGAAGAGATGCGAGGGCCGGTTGGTGCAGAAGACCAGGCCCAGCCGGCTGGGCTGCGTCTCCCACGCCACGCCCACCACGCCGGAGCCGTCGGGCGTGAACTCCACCTGCGGCAGATTCAGACAATTGAGAGAGAGAGAGAGGGAGGGAGGGAGGGAGAGAGGGAGAATGAGAGAGGGAGAGAAGGTGAGAGAAAGAGAGGGAGAGAGAGAGAGAAAGAGAGGGAGAGAGAAAGAGAGAGGGAACGAGAGAGAGAGGGAGAGAGAGAGGGAGAGAGAGAGGGAGAGAGAAAGAGAGAGAGAGGGAGAGAGAAAGAGAAAGAGAGGGAGAGAAAGAGAGAGAGAGGGAGAGAGAAAGTTAAAAAAATGTTTAGTGTACGAGAAACCGGGGGTAAGCAATCTCGGGTCTAACTAAATAACTAATATCCCGTATAAACAGCGAAACCTTACCTGCCCAGGACACCAAGAATCGGGGAGTCCCTCCATCAGGAGAAACCGCTCGCTGTCGAAATGGTAGATGACGATCTGCGACTGCACTTTTCCACTGAGCTGCTCGCCCCAGTCCTGCCTGTAGACGTGCTCGGAGCCCTGCGGGAAAATGCGCCTTATTGTAAGGTTGGACGGGTGAAGTTCGATTGGCGGCATTATCCATTCGCTTGTTTTAGGAATACTTGAAGAATACTTGGGATTTTCCTTGGCTGGCCGATGAAAAGGAAAAAAAAGCAAATATCTGCCTAGGTGGAGCAGCGGTTCGAACCCCGGCCGGGACAAACTAAGAAACGAACTTTTCTAGTTTGTCTCGGGTATTGGATGTTATCTATGTATCGAGTTAGCACCTGCGACACAAGTCCTTTAGATGTACTTAGTACATCTAAATGACTTAAGGGCTAACGACATCTGTGCAATATTTCCATGAACATTTATTTATTATCTATTTCTTAATTAATCAATAGAAAAATATACATACCTACCGACGGTCTTTACAAACCTCTTAGTTTTCTTTTTAGATACTACAAAAGAAATATGTGTGTGTTTCATAATAGAAAATGTCGGAAAATTAGTGAAACAATGTGAAACTTTTTTTTCTTCGAAGCTGGAAATGGACAAGTTTCAAAGCGAATGAAAAGTGTACCTTTGAGTACCGCTTTCTTACGACTTAAAAACAACTTTAGATCGGAATAAAGTGTAATTTGTGTACTACACTTTATTCCGCTCCAGCCGGGGCTACGAGCGATATGGGCATTACCACAGAACATAAAAAAAGAGTAGAAGTCGTAAGTGGGCGGTGCCCGCGTGCCCCACATTAGCAATGTATTGCCTATGCGTAGTCGGTGACAGTTTTGTTGAATCAGTTGTCGTGCGCTTCTAGTAAAGAAAAAATGGTGAAAACTTTATTAAAATGCCTTGTTATGCTGTGGTAGAGAGCAAAAATAAAAGTTGGGGACCAAAATATACCGATCATGCCGTAACATTTCAGATGTAAGACGTATATCATTGTATTTTTAATTAAATTTGTAATGACATGAACACGGAAACCAATCCGAAAATAAGAAAGTGAAACCACCTTTATTTACTGATTAATAAAGTTAAATTTTCATCAAAGAAAATGTACATTATCTAGAAGTTTCTGTCAAAATTTGAATTCTACTCAATTACGGATGGGGGCACACATGATAAAAATCTATCGATAATTAATTGTCTATGACTTAGTAGTCATACATACTTAACGTTACTTAGGTATTGTAAATTCCAATTCGTCTAAGTAGGTAAAATAATTATTGTTATTTTATACTCGTACCTACTTCCTAAGTGCCTTTTCAAATGCTCCCGGTCGCCGGGCCGGGTAAAGTAGTAATGTATGAGCTACGGTCGCCGGCTGGTCGTTGTGCATGTGAAAACTGTCATTGGAGCTCATACATTACTTTTCATACAAGACATGACATGAGCACAGCTAGATCGCGATATAGTTTTTCTTCACCAGTTTATCAGGGACTGAAATATTTAAGAAACTATCAAAGTAATTTTAATCTTACATTTTTAAATATTCCAACCGAGATGTAAAGTGAGGTTATCGAAAACGACTCAATGGTGTTTTTTACTTCAGTTCAAAACATTAAGTAAATTACTTATTATATTGTTTACCTGTTCGAGTGGTTGTTTACTTGGCGAGCATCAGATTTTATTTTTGCTATGTTATTTGTTTTATGGTTTTTTATTATTCTGCTATTTACCTTTATTACTTCACCCCCTTTGACAACATCAAACCGAGGCAATGATAAAACAACCCTCTCGGAATCAAAACAATTTGGAAGTGAGTTTTCGTTTAGTTTTCCTAAAGAAACCGGATACGAAATTAAAATGGAAGGCAGCGATAAGAAGGCAAAATTGGTTCCCAACGAAAATGAGCACAACATATTCAGAGCATTTTTATGAACACTTTATAATAACTAAAAAATGCGGAAGGTGGCACTTACGTGATGCAGCAATACCAGAAAAAATGTGCTTCACTTCCATGTTAGACTCTTGCGTATAAATGAAATTATATTAGTACAATCGTCAATTAGTATTACTTATGAAACATGGCGTACAGATAGACAAAGATCTGAATTGAGTCGTAGAATAATATTTCCCGTGTTATAATTTCTAACGCCGGCGAAGCAGCGGGTTAAAGCTAGTTTTAATAAGAGATAACATTCTAAAATATTATGATATCTACCACTCTGTTTTATTTGTGCATCTATCCACCCTATTAGTATTAATTCTTTATTGCACAAAAGATAATGTAAAAAAGGTGCATTTGCTACCAGTCAACCCGCAGGCAAAAAAGAAATAGCTAAAAATACTTCAGAGTACCAGTATTCGTATTCGGCCGTTAATGTGTTAAACTGTTTGTATTATTTGTCGATAGGTTCTCCCTATCGACAAACTAGAACTCGCATTGTCCCATCCCAAACTGAGAATCCACTTGTTTTTCAATAATTTGAACTTTAAGTCTTACTAGGTAAAAGTTCTTTTCGGTCCGATCATTGTTGACATTACGAAAGAGTGCATATTTTACTTGAAACTTTTATGATGTACACCTATTCGGCATTGACTTTATTTACCAATGGCAGCTTGGTATTCGTAGTGTGCGTTTGGTTTAAGTGTATCAGTTTGGTTACACTGGTTTTCGTACTAATGTGTCATGTCGCTACTTCTACTCTTTTTTATGTTCTGTGGGCATTACGATATCAACGCTTGTATGTCCCCACTGCTGGGGCACGGGTCTCTTCCACCATCACAGAAAGGTTAGGCCATACTCCACCACGGGGGCGAAGTCCGGGTTGGTGGAGGATTGTAAGACAGTAGCGGGCCTTACTGACAGAGGTTATGTATCAGGCCTCTGACATGGCTTAACGACTGCCTCTACATGACAGCCGGCACCCACGGCTTAACGTGCCTTGCGGAGCACGGAATCGCTCGGAAAAATGCCACTAGCGGTAGTCACGGGACGGTCACCCATCCTGCACATGACCGCGCTTGTCGTTGCTAACACAAGTGATTGATTCCAATCACGCTATATTACGTAGTCCACTGCTGGACATAGCCCTCCCCTAATGAGCGCCACAGCGCCCTGTCTTCAGCTTGCCGCATCCAGCATCTTCCTGCAGTGTTTCGCAGATCGTCATCCCACCTGGTCGGAGGGCGTCCTACACCACGTTTGCCGAGTTGCGGTCTCCATTTAAGAACACGAGCGCTCCTGGCTATGGGCATTTCCTGAAATAAATTATTATTATTATTATTTGATACTGTCGCCACGTGTATTCCTCACCGGCTTGGGCGGCAGCGGCTTCTGGCAGCATTCCTTCTTGCCGCCGCAGCAGGGCGTCAGCGCCTGCCGCTTGAGGTACGGCTCCGACTTGGGAGGCTTCTTCTCCGCTATGTAGAGCACGGCCTCTTCGTCCGACGCCCAGCTTAACACGCCGAACTCCGCTGCGGGAGACGACATTGCGTTTTGGAAGTGAAATAAAATATCACCACTGCCTACAGCCAGTAATCCGGTGGGCCGACGACATTGTGAAAGCGGCTGGGAAACAGCTGGGACGAGACTAGCAAAGGACCGGATGTGTTGGCGTGTAAGAGGAGGTCTAGGTCCAAGCGTGGGTTCTGTTTATGCTTCGATATCAACCTGTAGGGGTCGAGACTGCTGACTCGACGTTAGTAGTGCGCGATGGGCCTGCGGGCAGTCCCTAGTGTGAGTCTCACGGGACCGCTCCTCTGTACATTATTTAACCTGTGTAGCGTAATCTTTGTGTGCTTCATAAATAAACGCTGGTGAAAACTTGTGCAGTATTATTGTGAACATAGGGACTCCCCTAAAAACTCTTGTACGTTACGGTCGGAAGTGATCAACCCGCCCTAGGGCCTCTGACATGACTTAACGACTGCCATTACATGACAGCCGACACCAAAGGCTTAACGTGCCTTGCGAAGCACGGAAGCTTAGATAGGCTTTATAATCAGATAATTAGATTACAAATGGATGGTAATATAACGATAAGTAAACTAATACGTTTAGCTGATGGTGCACGATATTCACGAAGCTGAAACTATTTACCCAGTATCGATTAATACAATAATTTAAAGCAAAAATTCAAAATTATCACATATACACGCACGCGCACACACACACACACGCACCCTCGCACACACACACACAGACGCACCCTCACACACACACATACACACACACGCGCACGCACGCACACACACACACACGCGCACGCACCCTCACACACACACACACGCGCACGCACACACCCACACACACACGCACGCACATGTCTGCAGGTCCGCATGGGACGTCCCTCACCGGCCCTTCCACACACATTCGCTCGAAATATATATTTCTTCCTTCATCCTCCCCATGTCTATTAGGTGGGTGGTCTACCAATTGTACATACATCTTTTTGCAAAAAAGGTAATTAACATACATACCTATAGAAAAACCTGTCGGTCCTATTGAGTACCATTTTCAACTTCCCACAGGAACTTCTCCCACAAAGGATCGGTGAAGAGACCCTCGGCCGACGCCCGTGACTCTGGAGTAAGCTTTAATAAGGCCTTCCCTGAGCCGGCAGGCTTTAAATAAGGCTCTGTGTTGCATTGTCGCGCTATGGCAACGAATGACCAACACACTTATCGTGCCTAATAACTCGGCTTAGCCAGGACAACCAATGCACAAACATTTGCCAGTACATAAGCATTTCATGGATTTGATATGGTTACAAACTTATTATACAATTTAAAAAATAAAACCGACTGCTAAGGAATAACATCACTGCGATTTTTTTTCTGACGGATTACAAATCGCGTACTAATTATTATCTGTTTGGGTAAATATTTTCGCGCGATTTTTTCGCAAGTGCGTGCACCTTCGAACATTCATATCTAACAACTTTTTTTTTCGGAATAAATCGCGTAATAATATTACATAAGTAATAATATTTTATTTCACATAAATATACAGCCTGTAGCCAAATTATTATACTTTCTTCTCTAATGTAATTACTCCAGTCCATCCAAAGATTGCCTGGAACAGATTACTTTTAGTGATAAGGCCGCCGTCTGCACTCTTAGGTCAAGATATACTGTGTAATTTCCGTTTTTATGTACAATAGTGTTCTCTATCTATCTATTTCATAGAAAATATTTTCCCAGAAACCGCCTGGAACCAAGTTTTGACCACGACAGAGACGAAAATCTTAGTGAGTTATGAAAATGCTAATCAGATTTTTAACTACTGCACACAGAAACACAGAAAACCACATACACTAATTGTAAGAAATTCTCAGTGCGCGAGTCGTCTACAAATAGACTCGATTTCGTTTCTGAGACACTGGAGACATAATTTCGTGACTTTTTACCAACATGACAGCGGCCATCCGCCACGTCATCGCACCCTCAGAACAGGAGAGACCTAACTTAAAAAATCAAGTTGTTGGGAAATCAAGAAAGAAGATTCGAAATCAGGAACATTCAACTTTGGCTTTAAATTGTTTAATTGTTTTGTATAAAAACAAATTTAATATTTAATTGCAATATTTAGTTTGATTTATATTTTATTGATTAATTTTATGCAAATTTAATCTGAGTGTCTATTTTCATAAAAAAAAAGGTTTTTTAATAAGGTTGCTAAGTTAGGTCTTTGTGTTGCCGATATTTTTTTTTTTTTTAAAAGACTGATTTACTTATATGTCTCTTTTATTCTGAACTAAATTGGTCTTCTTTAACCTATTTCTGAAAAGTGCAGTACAAGAATCAAATCAAAATTTATTTTTATGCCATTTTAATAAACAAGTCCTTCCTATGGTAATAAAATCAAACGCTTTTTAGTTTTATAACTTTATATTATGGAACTTTGGCACAGAAATTAACAAAACTCAGTACGTTTGTGTCTCTAAATTTAGCAAAAACAAAAATTAAATCACTCTTAATGTAAATACTTTTATAAAGATAACAGACTAATCAAATATCTAACTACGCGGTAAGCACACTCTTATAAATTACTTATAGTAATTTGTATGGTTCTTAGAATAGGCAAAAGTATCACAATCAATGCTTTTCAGTCTTCTTAAAGGGAAAATGTTTCTTTTACTAATGCAAAAAATAATTGAAACTTACATTAAGTTGCAAAATAAAGTAACTAGAAAAACAAAAACTTCAGTAGCAAAAGATACACCAACATGATTAATATCAAATGAGCAATAGCTAAATTGTCAAAGTACTATGTTGGAATGTTTACCAACGGTTTATAATTAATCTTTTTAAATAATAAAATAATACTTTTCTCTCGCAATTCACAAATAGTTTTGTACTAAAACTAAAGAAAAACTAATATCAAAAACTAAGAACAGAAGATCTTTTAGTTCTTATAAAATAATTACATAATGTTATTGTAAAAATCAGCATAATAATGAGGTATCAGATTACAGTCAATCAAGGAACGTAAGTCAGCTTTTTTCCTTTCTGATAATTCTAATCTTTGGGAGTACGCTTTCGTCATAGCAATTTCCCTCATGTCATTCATCTTCTTCCTTTTGTTTCTCATATTTACCTTCATAAACTCATTTTGACTATAAGATGTCTTATAATAAAATGAAAATGTGTCCTGCTTGGTAAATTTCAGGATTTTCACGTTATTCCAAGTCACGTTGCCTTTATTCTGATTCTCATTAAAGTTGTAGGCCCATTAAGTTGTAGGCCCATTGCTCTTGAAACGATTTCAGCTCCCAAAAAAAGTCGAACGTTAATTCATTCACAATAAACGGCGTTCCCTTTTTTCGCGCATTTCTTATCAGCGTTACATATTGACATGGTGCACAAATGGGTCCAGCCTTTCTATTCCGTTGAATTTCCTTTTCAATGAGGCTATGTACGTTATCGCCCTCATTTTGAGTGTGACCTTTTATAAGGTACTTTTGCGTTATGGACTGGATGTTCCCAAAATGCGATGCTGCGTAGGAATATAAACAAGTAATATATTTATTTTTGTTTTGGCCGCAGCAATTGTCGGAATCTCAGGCTATATTATAGCCTGAGACCATCGCCTAGCCGTGAGTGGTCATAAAGTAACATACATACGCGCGAAAAACATGACCCTCAGTAACTTTGGCAGTCGGTTAAAAAGTTATCGAGTGGAAACAATCGTGGTGGCTACTCTACAAATAAGGGCCGTTAGATATCTATAATCAAACTACTTATTATATTACGTAGGTGGTTTGCGTGTTTTGTTGTCCACTTCTTCGCAAATGCATTATGTACAAATAAATGTACATAATAGGGGCATAGAGTCATTGAATATATTATGTAAAATCTGACCCCGCAAGCATTAAAACGCAGTTAACATTCAGCAGTCGGGTTGTTGGTTTTTTATTTCAGTTTTTTTTTACAACTTAATAACGGCGCTATAAGAAAATGAATCGAATGATATCTTCTATAATATAAAAATGAATCGTTGAATGTGTTGGTAAGCGCAAATCTCGAGAGCAGCTGAACCGATTTCGCTAATTCTTTTTTTAGAATATTGGTTGAAGTACGAGGATGGTTCTTACGGAGAGAAAAAAAACTCAAAGAATTGACTGTTAAGCGGTACGAAGTTCGCTGGGACAGCTAGTTTATTATAAATGCCAAATCCGCTATTTGAATCTCTTTTCAAGTAAGTATTAAACGGTAAATAACTCTTCCATTAGACCAAAACATATTTTAGTATATTTTTTTAAGGACCTAAAAGCAACATAAAGATATATTTTAAAACTTTATTTTAGCAATTTTTGTCTATGGTTTGAAGTCCAAAAAATTGTAAGCAAAGTTTGACATTCAATTTTCTGTAAGTGATCTCTGAGTGCTTAGTGCGAGTTTTTTAACTACTCGATCGCGTTAACGTAAACTCATATTTCTATGGCATCGAGGAAGCGACACCTAGCGACAAGTACGGAAATTAAAATTGCTGAGTGAGAGTTGTAATGGTTTACGTTGAGAAGTGAACACGTTTACCAGCCAAAACACGAATAAACGCGAGTGCGAGTTGTACTGTGACAGCGTTTTGCCAGTTCGAACGGTTTACTTACTCATACTCACTACTCAACGCTCGATTAACGCGGTAGTAAAGTTATTCAATTGGCTCTGTTAAACTCGCACTAAGCACTCTAAGCATAGTGAAATAACAACAACGCAACCATGATTTCACCGAATTTACATCCAAAATTTACCAATTATCATTATTGCATTGTTCGAGAATGAAAAAATACGTCAATAAAGACCTCCGGGAAGTTGTGGATTCGTGTACCCAGTGAAATTAACATTCGAAAAACTTGGCTCAAACTTGCCAAAATAGACCCCGACTCTTTATCAATGGGGTAGGTACATAACAATAACTGTTCTGAGGCAATTGAAACTCGGGTGTATTTATGTGAAGATCACTTTGATGTAAGTCCTATAATAATCAATGTCCACTGGCTCTGGCTGTAAGATGTTTGTTTACATACTTTAGATGGTTTCAAGATGGCGGATAGCGTTTTCGCCGTTACGAATTAAACGAGGAAAAATTTTTTTTACTTTGCAAATTTTGCAGCCATCCTGCATACTTAGCAAAATCAATATATTTCGGTTTCTTACGTTAAATACTATAGGAAATATTAATTTATCGCGTCAAATTTGATACTTGTCAAATAGCGGATTCTGTATGGAAAGATGGTTTGTACTGATTTTTGGTCACTGAGTGGTGACTATACACGGGTCGGCGATCGGTGGGCAGACCATCAGAGCCTCGATTCTGTTAGTGCATTACAGTACAATGACAGATAAATGGGCAGGTTACGTGATGTGTCGTTTTATACCATTCCGTCTAGAAGGTTTGATACGTGCGCGAGTATAGACTGCAATGAAATGAAATCGCCATGTTCATGCAGTTGTGATTGTACTACAATGCATTAGCAGAATCGAGGCCCAGTACGGTGGGCCGAAGTCATTGTGCAAGTGGCTCGGAAACATTGGTTGGCGTGAAAGAGAAGAGGCCTATGCCCAACAGTGGACTCCGTTTATGGGCTTATGAGATAGATACATTCTAGACTTAAATAGCACACAAACTACTCTCCATCAATTTAATTAATTACCAAGCGAACGAAGTCGCAGGCAAAAGCTCCTGTGCCTGCATTAATTACATCCTGACGCATTACTTTAGATAGACTGATAGATAGAGAACACTTTATTCTATAATATAAAAATGAATCGCTGAATGTGTTGGTAAGCGCAAATCTCGACAGCAGTTTTCGTTAATTCCGATTTCGTTAATTCTCTTTTCAGACTATTCCTTGAAGTACGAGGATGGTTCTTACGGAGAGAAAAATAAAAAAATATTTAAAATGGATATTACACAGATATTTCTTAACCTAAGAGTACAGAAGTTGCCTTATCACTAGAAGTAATCTCTTCCAGACAATCTTAGCTTCACTTCACTTTAATTTAGTTTCAGGAGTCGGGTAAAAACAGCAGTAAAACCACTAGCATTAAAATGTGAAAATTACTTTGCTAAATTCCGCCAAAAATCCCACAAGCACCATGCGGTTATTTAATGCACCGCCCTCCCTCCGACTTTTTCGAGCACCAGCAAGACACGAACACACAACCACCGACACCACTTGTGTGAGAAAACGCACGACGCGTCTCGCCTCTAACACGAGGCATCCTCAGGCTCACGAGGCGGAATTTAGCAAAGTAATTTTCACATTTTAATGCTGGTAGTTTTACTGCTGTTTTTACCAGACTTCTTTCCGTTGCGTTCTTTTCGCAAAGAAACGCCTGATTACATACAAGTAAAACCACTCACTAGAAGCGCTCGTGGCCTAGGCGAACCGAGTGATTGGAATCAATCACTTGTTTAAGCAACAACAGGCGCGGTCAGGTGCGGGATGGGTGAGCGTCCCGTGCAGCGGCGGATTATTCAATTTTTGCCGCCCCTACTGACCTTTGAAATTTAATACGTTAGTTTAGTTCACAATCATATTAATTACATTTATTCTGAAATTGCAACTTTATGATTTGTGTTCGGATTACGGATTACGAACGTAATGTGTATACTTACATATTATAATTAAAAGTTTTTTTTATTTCTGTAAGATAAAAAAAAATTTGGGCCAAATTTGCCGCCCCTCTAAATCTGCCGCCCTAGGCTCCAGCCTACTTAGCCTATTGGTAAATCCGCCACTGGTCCCGTGACTACCACTAGTGGCATTTTTCCGAGCGCTTCCGTGCTTCGCGAGGCACGTTAGGCCGTTGGTGCCGGCTGTCATACATATAATGGCAGTCGTTAAGCCATGTCAGAGGCCTTATGGGCGGCTTGATAACTTCTGACAGTAAGGCCCGCCACTGTCTTACAATCCTCCACCAACCCGGACTTGGCCCCCGTGGTGGAGTATGGCCTAACCTTCCTGCGATGCAGGAAGAGACCCGTGCCCCAGCAGTGGGGACATACAAGGGTTGATAACGAAAACCACTCACAGTCAGTGTAGACCTCGCCGTGCAGATCTGTGATGGTGAGGTCAACGGACCAGCGCAGGCGCAGCCCCTTCCACACCTCCAGGATCTGCTTCTTTGTCTCCTTCTCGCGCTCTTCGCGGATGATGGCGCGGTACGTGTCAAAGGGGGAGACGGCCGACAGCAGTCTGGGGCGGGGTGGCGAGAATGAGACGTCAATAGGGAACTTGTGTCTAACTTACAGATTGGAGTGGCATTGCTTCTATACCACTGTATGGCACTATAGAAGACATAAAAATTGTAAGATAACAAAGTTAAGATAAGATAAGAATATTCTTATTTTTACACCAGAGCACATAATATTATAAAACGTGTAAAGATACAAAGTACAATTGGCGGCCTTATTGCTAAGAACAATTTCTTCCAGACAACCTAACTACGGAAAGTTGCTGAAGGAAATAAGAGACGGGTAGTCGGTGCAAATATGAATATATTAATACACTACTTATATAAATAACAACTAGGGCCTCGCTAGACACTTATCGTAGTGAATTGTTGCATGGGAACATGTGTCGTCTCGGCCTTCGGCCTCGGCCTGGACGGAGCTCGGCCTTCGGCCTCGCCGCGGCGGGGTTCCTCGTGCCCGCTCCGCGGAGCTCGGCCTCCGGCCTCGCAAGTTTGTCCCTCTTTGCTCTTGCGCTGGTACTTATGCACCGTAAATTGAACGGTCTAGGCCTTCGGCCTCGGCCTGGACGGAGCTCGGCCTTCGGCCTCGCCGCGGCGGGGTTCCTCGTGCCCGCTTCGCGGAGCTCGGCCTCCGGCCTCGCAAGTTTGTCCCATTTTGCTTTTGCGCTGGTACTTGTGCGCCGTAACCTGAATGGTCTCGGCCTTCGGCCTCGGCCTAAACGGAGCTCGGCCTTCGGCCTCGCCGCGGCGGAGTTCCTCGTGCCCGCTCCGCGGAGCTCGGCCTCCGGCCTCGCAAGTTTGTCCCTTTTTGCTTTTGCGCTGGTACTTGTGCGCTATAACTTGAATCGTCTCGGCCTTCGGCCTCGGCCTAAACGGAGCTCGGCCTTCGGCCTCGCCGCGGCAGAACTTTTTGTGCCCGCTTCGCGGAGCTCGGCCTCCGGCCTCGCAAGTTTGTCCCATTTCTCTGTTGAAAAGTCAATTTTAGTACTAAATCTCCATACAAAAATTTGTCATTTTCAATCATCAATATCTCGGCCGCCATCTTAAAATTCCAAGATGTCGGATTTTTCTCATATACCTGGGTCCTTTGGCAACGCGATGCCGTTTACGGCATATCTCCAGCATATGCCCAGTTGGCTGCCGACTTTTTGGCGCAAAGGTCGATTTTTCGGTCGGCTATATCTGCGCCGCCATTTTGAATTTCGAACAACCAAATTTTTTTTTTTCAATCGGATCACTATATCACCATTCTATCAAAATTTCATCCAAATCGGCCGGTAAACTACAGAGTTAGCACCTTCGAGTAGTGGAACGCGTTCGAAATTCAAAAATCGGCTTCATAGGATGGCTGTAATTCATACATTTTCTACAACTTTCTCATACATCATTTTCGTCCAAATCTTACCGTTTCCGAGAAAACGTATGGATGAATAGATCAGTGAGTATACCGGATTGTAGCTTTATATATATATAACTAGGGGGCGAGCCCCCTGCGCGCTTACGCGCGCCAACCCCCAGCCGCTCCGAGCTGCGCTCTCCGCGGCGCTCGGCCTAGGGCCTCGCTAGACACTTATTGTAGGGAATTGTTGCATGGGAACATGTATGGTCTCGGCCTTCGGCCTCGGCCTGGACGGAGCTCGGCCTTCGGCCTCGCCGCGGCGGGATTTCTCGTGCCCGCTCCGCGGAGCTCGGCCTCCGGCCTCGCAAGTTTGTCCCTTTTTGCTCTTGCGCTGGTACTTTTGCGCCGCAATTTGAATGGTCTCGGCCTTCGGCCTCGGCCTAAACGGAGCTCGGCCTTCGGCCTCGCCGCGGCAGAACTTTTTCTGCCCGCTTCGCGAAGCTCGGCCTCCGGCCTCGCAAGTTTGTCTCATTTCTCTATTGAAAAGTCAATTTTAGTACTAAATCTCCATACAAAAATTTGTCATTTTCAATCATCAATATCTCGGCCGCCATCTTGAAATTCCAAGATGTCGGATTTTTCTCATATACCTGGGTCCTTTGGCAACGCGATGCCGCTTACGGCATATCTCCAGCATATGCCCAGTTGGCTGCCGACTTTTTTGCGCAAAGGTCGATTTTTCGGTCGGCTATATCTGCGCCGCCATTTTGAATTTCGAACAACCAAAATTTTTTTTTTCAATCGGATCACTATATCACCATTTTATCAAAATTTCATCCAAATCGGCCGGTAAACTACAGAGTTAGCACCTTTGCGTAGTGGAACGCGTTCGAAATTCAAAAATCGGCTTCATAGGATGGCACGGTGGTACCGTAGTAGGTCATAGGACTCGGATGGCAATGACTGAGCTAAGCCATGATATCTGGCTCAGTTACCCACTAATTGTCATACTACCTGAGGGTATAAAAGGTTTCGCAATCTATTGTTCCCAACATTCCTTTTTCGGCATCCGAAGTGAACACAAGTAATTAGTCATCAACCTGTTATCACCAAGTGCTTTAATTAGCCCAAGACGCGACGCGTGTGTTTAAGTTCCAACTTGTCTGTGACCTGCTATTTTACAATGGAATTTGAAGTCACAGGTATGTATTATTAATTTACTTTACTATTTTGCCTTTTCCTTCTACATTTTTTTTTTAAATAGAGTGCTACGCCAACGTGGCATTTTTTATGTATTTATGTCTGTATATTTTTTACGTTGAAGCTTTTACTTATGTTTGTACCTACTTGTACCATTCAATTTGGTATAGAAATATGGGTTACAATGTCTACTACTAGGCCTCTCCAAATTTAGCTGCGTCATGCTGCGTCTGTAAGGTGCAGCCAGGTGCTACGCCGCGCGCCTGAACGCGTAGCAGGCGCGTAGCACTTGCTACGAAACATGTATCTATTTTGATCCGCTTTTAACGTATTTTTATTTTGTTTTAGGTACTAGTATTAAGTGTTCTTTCAAAAGAATGCTTGTACTAGATACTTGGCTGTCTATTAAAGACAGCAAATCTGAACTGGAGCGTTGGCATCGAGTTTTTCGAGACCTAATACAATTGCTGCCTGATGTTGAGAATTACATTGCTGATGACTTGGAAAAAAGAGTTACTAAAGTTTGTACAAGATTGGTAGCAATTTGGAAGCAAGTCACGCGCAACCATTCTCGCATGGTCTCTAAGTACGGAGACTGGCTGAACGAAATTGAAGTTTGCGTTCTGCCAACTTGTGCAACAGTAGGGAGCCACAACACCCAACGGCCAGCAGCAGAAGCTTCGACAAGCACCCAACAGCACCAGCACAGGAAGGACTTTGAGGAATGTAGCAAGAGATCAAAACGCCGCAGGCTTGCAGAGTTAAGTAAAGTAGACAGTTCTGCGATAAATTCTTTGTTGGACGATTCTAGTCTATCTAACGCCGCTGCATCTTTAAATTTCAGCACTGACGAAGTCTTGTCTCTTATAAATGAGACAAAACTGACTAAACATCAGTATCTTTTGGTGAAAGACTTCGTTAATGCAAAATCACCTAATGCATTACCATCTTATCAAAAAGTGTTAGAAGCTAAGAAGCGGTGCTATCCATCGCAAGAGTTTATCACGGAATCATCTGCTGAAGTAGAATTACAATCATTGTTAGATCATACTGCTTGCCGGATACTAGAATCCCAAAAACCCGTTTTGAATAATATTGACCCTAATAAAGAATTTGTTTTGATTGGAAAATGGGGTTTCGATGGGAGTACGGGGCACAGCGAATATAAACAGATTTTTGGAGATTCTGGTATCGATGATGATGGCAGTATGTTTGTTACTTCATATTGTCCTCTTCAATTGGTTTGTAAGTCCAATACCTCCGACCCAGATCAAATAGTTTGGAAAAATCCGCGCCCTTCTTCCACCAGGTATTGTAGGCCTATTCGATTCCAATTTGCCAAAGAATCCAAAGACCTTTCTGTGCAAGAAGAAGCTTATTTCAAGACTAAAATTGATAGTTTACAACCGACTTCTTTCACTCACGGTGAATATGAAATAAAAGTGCAGCATTCTTTACAATTAACCATGGTTGATGGTAAAGTGTGCAGTGCTCTGAGCGATACATCTTGTAGTAGATGTTATATTTGTGGTTCAACTCCAAAAGAGATGAATGACATTGATAAATCGCTGAGCAAAACTGCAGATAGTGGTACCTATCAATTTGGACTATCTCCTCTTCACTCGTATATCCGATTCTTCGAATATTTAATTCACGTTTCTTATAGATTAGACATAAAGAAATGGCAGGTACGTTCTTCAGACGAAAAAGCTCTTCTTGCACAAAAAAAACAACATGTGCAGCAACAGTTTAGGCAGAAACTTGGTCTAATAGTCGACAAACCGCGAAGTGGAGGAAGTGGCACATCTAACGACGGAAACACTGCCAGAAAGTTTTTTTCTAACTCAGCGGTTTCAGCGGAAATTACTGGATTAGATAAAATCCTTATTGACAGATGTCATAATCTGCTGCAGTGTCTTTCGTCGGGATACAAAATTAATAACGCCACTTTTAAAGAGTATTCTCTAGAAACAGCACGTAAACTTGTTGCTACCTATCCATGGTACAACTTGCCATCGTCTGTACATAAGGTCCTCATTCATGGGTCGGAAGTAATTGAACACGCATTATTGTCAATAGGTGAGCTTTCGGAAGAGGCCGCCGAATCTTGCAATAAATTAATCAAACTCTTCAGGCGTGACAACACGAGGAAAATGTCTCGGGTTGTCACAAACACCGACTTGATACATAGACTTCTCCTTAATTCGGATCCTTATATTTCTAGTTTAAGAAGGTTACCACAGAAGAAGAAGTCTATTCTATCAAAAGAAGTATTAAATTTGTTGTCGGTTTAGGAAAAAATGTAAAAAATAAGATAGGTATTTATGTTATTTTTTACATAACTCCTATTATGTAAATATAATATTTTTTGTCCAATTGTGTGTTTGTACTTAGATGTTAGTTAAGTATTTACTTTATTTGTAATATAAAATGTAAATAGTAAGGTTTAATAGTTATTAAGTTGCAAACCTTCTTTTAAGTGTAATAAAAATGCATAATTTTGTAAATAAAATAAGCTTTTTAAGATTATTTTGTTTTTTTTTTATTGTGTTATGGCTTAAAGTATTACAAAACACCATAATAATAATAATCAGCTATGACAACGACAGTCATTATTATCGCGAAACCCTATGACCGCTACTCTTAGGGCGTGGAACCAGTGTGGATGGCTGTAATTCATACATTTCCTACAACTTTCTCATACATCATTTTCGTCCAAATCTTACCGTTTCGGAGAAAACGTATGGATGAATAGATCAGTGAGTATACCGGATTGTAGCTTTATATATATATAATATACCTACATAAACAGTTACGAAAGTGACTTGCATACGTACTATAATGATAAAAAATACTTTTTAGATTTAGTTTGTAACTTATTAGTTTTTCATTTTATTCTGAACGTTCTCTTGCGCGGGTGTACACATGACTAAAGGCATTATTTTTCGAGTCATATCAAATATTGACATAGACAATAAGAACTCATTAATTCCACGTATATGTCGCCTTTACAATAAATTTAGTACAATCCTGAATGTGCACTTTGATGTTGCACATCAGTATCGAAAAAATGTACTGAATAATTTTCTGTTAAGCACATAAGAAACATTATTGTCATTAGACTAGTAACTTATAATTAAGATCTAGCTGTAGGTACTTCACTACTTATGTTATGCATGCTGTGATTGATTGATTTTTGATTTACTAAACTATGTAAGCTTATTGTAATTCACATAATTCACATAATAAATATATGTATACAGGGCGTCCCAAAGTTATGGGCCATGAAGGGAAAGTACCTTAAATATCGTAGATAGGGTATTTTGCTGAAAGAAGACTATATGTTATTTTTAAAAGATAGTAATTCTGCATTCAAAGATTTTCTTAAAATTACTTGCCTTGTCTGGGAATCGAACCGACTTAAATTTAAAAAAAAAACACCCCTTCTTTTAAGATGCCAATCGCAAAAATGGCCAAAAACTAATAACTCTTCTTAAGTAACATAGTATTTTAAAAGAAAGGAACAGCGTGAAATTAATCATTTTATTCAAATTAAAAACATACATAAAACTGCCGTAGTCAATGAAGTGGGTATTTTTTTGTAAATTAATTAATTAAATGCTCAAAATGTGATCCCTCTTGTCTTACGCAAATCGTCAATCTTTTAATGAGTCCGCTGCCTGTTGATTTTCATTTTTAATTTTCAACTTAATTGACTACGGCAGTTTCATGTATGTTTTTAATTTGATTAAAATGATTAATTTCACGCTGTTCCTTTCTTTTAAAATACTATGTTACTTAAGAAGAGTTATTAGTTTTTGTCCATTCTTTCGATTGACATCATAAAAGTAAGGGTGTTTTTTTTTTAATTTAAGTCGGTTCGATTCCCAGACAAGGCAAGTAATTTTTTGAAAATCTTTGAATGCAGAATTACTAACTTTTAAAAGTAACATAAAGTCTTCTTTCAGCGAAATACCCTATCTACGATATTTAAGGTACTTTCCCTTCATGGCCCATAACTTTGGGACGCCCTGTATACTTCTTCCACCTTGGGTTATGCGGATAATGGAAGAGAGTAGTGCCATAAAAGATTTATTGGGAAGAGAAGATGCATAATATTATTTTTCTTATATACACATATTCGTCGTCGTCGTCGTCGTCGTCAGGCTATACTATACATATTAATATAATAATATTTTCTATGCAATAAATCTTTTATGGCACCCCCCATTATCCAAATAACCCAAGGTTAGCTGGAAGAAAATACTTATGAGTATTAAGCTATTTTGTGCAATAAAGAATATTTAAATTCAATCGATTTACTGAACAGAGCGAATCAGTCATCCACACGGCACCCAAGTGAACAATGTAGGTAATATTTGTTGTTAATCTCGGAATAAATATTTTTGACCTTATTATTATTCCACAGCGAAAATGGCAACTTAGCCACTGATCCAAATCACATTAAATTATTCAACCAGCAGATCTGTTCAGTAGGTTAGTAAATCAATGATTGAGCACAGCGAATCTGTAAATCAACGGGGAAAATCAGTTGAATGACATCTTCGCATCACTGATTCAATTCAATGGGGCCTACTCTATAAATAAATTAGATCAGTCATTCAACTATTTAAATCAGAGAGTCGGTGATAGTCAGGAATTCACCTTACAGTCTATTTATTATTACTTGTCCAATTTAGTAAACAAGATTCTACCCTGAAACCCCTACCCCTGTGACTTTTTAGTCCAAAACTGCCATATTTCCCACACTCTTTTAGATAACACGCTGCCAATTTTATAAACATAGTTCATGAATCTGCGAGAAATTGTCTAGTTTAGGCATCTAATCTCAATTTTAAGGTTAGAATCTTGTTTACTAAATTGGACAAGTAAGAATAAATAGACTGTAGAAAGTTAACAATGCATAATGCATTCCTTAGACAGGAAACCAACATAGGACTCTTAACTCGACCTTATACATAAATAATACGTGTTTTTCGTGTTTGTCGTGACGTCTCCCGTCGCCACTAGGGTTGAAAATGACATGTAAAATTACGTATCTTTCAAACAACCTCTGTATTTTTTAATAAATTAGAACGTTTTTTGTGCATATCACATCACTGCGAAACCGCCAAATGGTGTTCTGCGAAAGCAAATTTGGTGTTTTTTCACCGTGATTTCACTGTGAAAAATCGCACCAAATCGCTTCAATTTTCTCCAAGATCCCATTCTCAAATCCTGACGTTGTGACTATGAGACCATCTGTGAAGTGTACCCTTTCGACATCCCTTTGAAACAAAAATAAATTCGAGAATCGGGGAATATAAAAGCAAATGCAAAAATCACTGTAAAAACACCAAATCGCTTAAATTTCCTTCACGATCCCTTACTCAAATCCTGACATTACGACTATGAGACCACCTGTGAGGTCCCTTTAAGTCGTTTAAAACAAAAAAAACGAGAACCGAGGAACATAAGTAAATAAAAATAAAAAAGTATAGTTGGTTTGGACATGTGGAGAGGATAAAGGAAGAAAGATTGACGAAACAAATATGTTGCGAATGTGAGTGGAAGGGCTGGTAAGGGTCGTCCCAGGCGGACATCATCATCATCATCAGCCCACCGCTGCCCACTGCTGGGTATAGGCCTTTTCCCCATTATGCCAAGCCTCACGGTCTCTCGCCATCCTCATCCAAGGACCCTCCAGGCGGCGGGTCCAGGCGGACATACATCGACCAAATAGGGGATGTATTAGCAAAAGGAAAGATAAAAAGTACCCGGAACCGGCGTGCGTGCGTGCAACGACTTATAGAAAATGCGTAAAGTCAACTCACTCATGGGACGTGTCGCTCGGAAAGTCCGATTTCACGGTAACAGCCAGATCTTGGTTGATGCTATAGCTGCAGTTGTACTTGGTCATTTTGCCCTTGTCCAGATTGCGGACGGACCATTTCGTATCGATCTTGTTGGTTTTGCCGTTTATTCTAGCCCCCACGATGGATGGAATGTTCGCGAGCCTCCTGTACTTCACTGCTGTAGGACTCTGGAAGATAGTTCGTGAGTTAGACCCTAGACTACCGCACTTAGCCTCATAGTTGGGGCATTGTACGTGCATTCCTTGTACGTAGCAAGCGCTGAGGTATGTTTACACTACAGACACTAGGGTTTCATCAAGGTGTTTTCCTTCACGCTTAGCGAATGATATTGCTACTATAACTTTACAAATATGCACTTACTTACCTACTTATTTACTTTACGTATTAATTACTAAATGATATTCAAAACAGCGTTATAGACACGGCATTAGATGCGAGTCATGTTAGGGTATAACTTAGAAAACAACCTCATGGGTACACGCCGAGATTCCAACCCACGACCTGCCGATAGAGAAGCCGGCTCTCTACCGCTCCGCTACCATCGCTCGCGACTTAAAACTAATCCATTTTTTTTATGCTGAGCAATTTATGGTACACACAAAATAAAGATGGATACAATTTCAGAACGACCATCACTTGTTCTGATTTGATTCTACTAAGTGCTAGAGTACCAGAACAACAAAACTAGAGAAACACCAGACTAACTTTATTATGTTAAGCTTACTTATTTACTTCACTTCTTCTTGTTCTTCTTCAGGCTATATTAGTGCACTGCCGATAGCCCTCCTTATCGGCGCCATAGCTAATGAGCGCCATAGCGCAAGGTTGTGCCATCATTGGGGGGTAATGCCCATAATCCCCACGCTGGGCATGCGGGGCGAATTGTACTGCAGGGGGCGCTGCTGCCCACCCACTGGTTTGTGTCCCTTAGTCGCCTTTTACGACACCGCGGGAAGAATTTGGGTTGGTGCTATTCTCTAGGCCGACACCAAACAGCAACTTTACTTTACTTATTTTTTACTAAAAGATGTACAAAACAGCGTTATAGACACAGCATTATATTCGAGTCATGTTAGGGTGTTTGCCAAACCATAACGCCAAATATATAAATATATATATATATTACGGCTAGAACCCGAAGCGCGGCTACACCTAGTTTTAGCCGGTTAGAACTAGGTGTAGCCAATGCCTCTTGGTTAAATCTAGTATTAGCCGATTGTTTTCGGGTCAAACTTGGTTTAGCTGGAATCATTCCGGCTAGAACTAGGTCCGTCCAACCAAACCCTAATGGTTGATACTAGGTTTAACCAATATCATGCCGGGTACAATTCGGGAACCATTCCCTGTTGGATAAAACATTCAGCTAAGAGACGGAGCCATACGGTGTCTATGACGCAGCTTTTTTTTATGTAGCTTAAAAACGTCCTTCAGAGAGAGTACAGACTTAATTACCATACGTGCCTACCGTACATGGTACATTAACATACAGTAAACAGAATGTACCTATGTTCTGATTTTTAAGTTCATATTAAAAAACTGAATTAATACATACCGGAGGCATTATTTTCTTCACTTCTGCCATGCTGATTACACTACTTCAGATGCGAGGGAATTGAAGAGTTTTATCTGTTGAACAAATAAGAGGCAAATTAAACAAATATACAAAACAAAGGAACATTAGGTGTGTACCAACTTCAGTGATAAAATATGATAAGATGATGCACCGCACTGTATTATGTAATTAATACACTTCCAGTAGTTCAAAACTAAACTATCTATAAAAAAAGTTTATTTTTATTTATTTGTTTAATTTATAGACATAGTGGCCCAGTGCTATGTTAGTAGCAATAAATATAGAACTTAGCCTATGGTTAGTATTTAATACGTAACAGTGACTTGGTGCGTTTAGTTAAAATCCAAATCAGTGGATTATCCAGCCGCTATGCGATCGCGTTCAGAATGCTATTGCCGCTCCCGTACATTCTGTAATGATGCTGAATTTTTTCGCCAGATGGCGTCAAAACCATCTACTCAGGCCTAGATGGTTTTGACCGTTTTGACGCCATCGCTTATGGAGGATTGTAGACATCAAAGCTTTGTAGTTGATAGACTTATTTTTAAGTTAATAAATGAACTTCATTTTTAATAAATTTAATTAATCAAGATTTCTTTTAAGTTATATTCTTTATGTAAATTGTTATAGTGTTATAAATCTACTCGTCTATAATATAAAAATGAATCGCTGAATGTGTTGGTAAGCGCAAATCTCGAGAGCAGCTGAACCGATTTCGCTAATTATTATTTTTTTATATTCTTTGAAGTACGAGGATGGTTCTTACGGAGGGGAAAATAAAAAAAAAGGAATCGACTGTTAGGCGGTACGAAGTTCGCTGGGTCAGCTAGTAAGTAATAAGGACAAGAATAAGAAGCCGTAACGTCACGTATTCACGTGATAAGATGCTGCTGTTTTGGGGCTGGACTTTGCATCGGACATTTTCATAACTTCTATTTATAGAACTTATTGACGGTTTAAAAAACCTATCTATAATCTGAAATACTTCCCAAAAATAGTCAACATCCGAGTTTCTAGTGGTATAGTTAATGGTTAAGCCACTAGAAGCAAGGGACGTCTGAAAACAAGATGGGAAGCACAGATAGCCGGAGGTCGCAGGTTCAAATCCCGGCATGGGTGGAATTTTTAGCCTCTAAATAGGTTTTTAAAATTGTCCTTAGCACGGGTTAGTGCATTAAAAATAATATAATCATGTGGGTACAGCGTTATCATTCCGATGTAAAACCTAACTGCAAAGTAGGTACTCGGGGCTGCAAGTGATGCAAATTACTTCAGCCAGATGTCACTGCCTGTATGTAATACAGAGAATGTATTAAAGAGGTTCAAAATTTCACTGACGCCGGTGAGTCGCCCATTAGCTCAGTTGGTAAGAGCGCTGGCACGGATAGCCAGAGGTCGCGGGTTCGAATCCCGGTATGGGTGGAATTTATAGCCTCTAAATAGGTTTTTAAAATTGTCCTTAGCACGGGTTAGAGCATTAAAAATAATATAATCAAGATGGGAAGGCAATATCCCTCTAACCTTGGGACCATATTGGACCAGAGTAGCAGAGGACAGAATTCAGTGAAGAGAGCTGGAAGAGGCCTATGCCAGTAGGCGCGCCAATTTGCGAGACGTACTGTACCTTTAACTTGAAATATGTATAATCTTGTTGTAGCGAATTCGGAATAAAAAGTCTTTATTATTATTGTTTTGTACATATTGTCTTTTTTACTTGTGTCAGTTTTTAAATTTAGTTCACAGATTAAAAAGATTCAATTTAGTTCTCTGCTGTTCTTGTTATTAGTTGTCTTGTGAATATTATTGATTAAACTCGGATTTATAAATAAAATATTTACCTATTATTAAAACAGAAAAGTAGGGCACCATACGGTGCTTAACAATTATTATTCTAAACTAATTTAAAAACCTATTTAAAGGGCTAAAAATTTCACCCATGCCGGGATTCGAACCCGCAACCTCTGGCTATCCGTACCAGCGCTCTACCAATTGAGCCAATGGGCCTCTCAACCTCTTTACAATATTCTCTGTATTACGTACAGGCATATTGTATATTATACAGGCAGAGAATATTGTAAAGAGGTTCGAAATTTCACTGATGCCGTGAGTCGCCCATTGGCTCAATTGGTAGAGCGCTGGTACGGATAGCCAGAGGTTGCGGGTTCGAATCCCGGCATGGGTGAAATTTTTAGCCTCTAAATAGGTTTTTAAATTTGTTCCTTAGCACGGGTTAGTGCATTAAAAATAAAAATAGTGTATTCTAAACTAGCTGTGCCCTGCGGTGTTACCCGAGGTTTATAGATTTTCTCATGGGAATAATATATTTTCCAGCAGTAAAACGTGGTCTTTGTGTTAATCAGACGACCTCTGTGGCGTAGCGGTAGTGCGTCTGCCTACCATGCAAGAGGTCCCGGGTTCGAATCCCGGCTGGGAACAAAAAAAAAAGTGTGGGGCCAGAAGCAATGCATGTGCTTGTATATAAATGTTATGTTTTGTTATGTTAATCCAGGGTATCAGCTTACTCCATACCAAATTTTATAACAAACACACAAACAAATTTCCGCCTTTCTAATGTTATATACGAGTAGTGCGACATGATGTGATATAATAATATTGTGTAATGTGATGTGATTATCATAAGATTGCAGGGCCTTGCACGAGTCATTTCACGGATCTATACCTTATTGTTTAATAACTATCGTGAAGAAGCGCTCGTGGCCTAGGCGAACCGAGTGATTGGAATCAATCACTTGGTTAAACAACAGGCACGGTCAGGCACGGGATGGGTGAGCGTTCCGTGACTACCGCTAGTGGCACTTTTTCAGAGTTCTTCCGTGCTTCGTAAGGCACGCTAAGCCGTTGGTGCCGGCTGTCATGTAATGGTAGTCGTAAAGCCATGTCGGAGGCCTTATGGGCGGCTTGATAACTTCTGACAGTAAGGCCCGCCACTGTCTTACAATCCTCCACCAACCCGGACTTGGCCCCCGTGGTGGAGTATGGCCAAACCTTCCTGCGAGGTAGGAAGAGACCCGTGCCCCAGCAGTGGGGACATACAAGGGTTGATAATGATAACGATAATAACTATTGCACAGCGTAAAGCAATAAACTAATTTGATATGATAGTTTAACGTTATTATTATCACATTATTAAGTCGCGTTTAACTTGTTCAGGAAACAAAGTATTATTGTTACTACTACTGTAACTTCACAAATGTACATAACTTCATTGGTTACTTTTATTCTCAAAAAAAGTCATAGGCTGGTTATGTCGAGATTCGAACCCACAATCTCCCGATTGAGAAGCCGGTGTTCTACCGCTGTCTTTCTAAACCGTTTCTCGACTGCTTTGGTTATCTGTCAGCTGCTGTACGACGAGTTCTATATAAATAAAAAACAAAGACTTTTGGAAACCTACTTTAAAATCAAATTCTCTTAATTCTTGTCAGTAGTAACATAAAACGCAACCGATACCACAGATAAACATGTTACTGACTGCAAAAAATCTGAAAAATTATTGAATTTATTTTTTGTTCAGTTTTTCAAAATACTGGCTATCCAGCTCTTATTTCTTGTTCTTCGTCGTCATCATCATCAGCAATTTGATGCCCACTGCAGGACATAGGCCTCCATCAAGGTTTGATTTTCCTTCTGCATCTAGCAACTCCCCGCCACCGAAACCAGACTTATTCTTCAGATGTAAAAATTTCCAAGTGCTCTTTTGCAACAGGAATGCTACTTAATTGAATGAATGAATGAATGAATGAAAATTATTTATTGCACTAAAACATAATTTGTACAAAGGTGAGCTTAATACTAGATAGTATTTTCTTCCAGCTAACCCACGATGATGCGGATGCAATGCAAGAAACATCTCATAAGAGTTTTAAAAACATTCTTGAAATGTTTCTTGCATTGCAATCATTTTCTTTTACAAAAAGTAGACAAGTGATAGGTAAAACGAAGCTTGACAAAAAATTACATAAGTTTTTTTTTCAGTTTTTTTAATGGTCCGATTTTATTAAATCTTATAAAACATAAACAAAATTTAAAATTTGCAAGCACGTAAGAGAACAAAAGAAGGAAAAGAAATGAAAGAAAAGTACCTACCCACCTATGTTCAAAAAACTGGCCAAAAGAAGGCATTGTAAGTTAGCTATTCAATATGTAGGTAGGATCTCAAAAGTTACAAATTAATAAACATTAGAATATTAATGATCAGATTCGGTAATTTTATATTCCAAAGCGAAGCTTCCAACATTGTGTTACAGTATAATGTTTGGAAACGGCACAAAGGAAATATACGTTGTGAGGAAGGCTTAAAAAGGCAGTATCAGATAAAAATGGTTGGTGGGTAAAGTTGGGTATATTTATTTTAAGAATGTATTATGCACTAAGAGTCTAAGAAGCAGAAACACTGGATGGATACTCACAGACAAGTGATTATAATACTCTTTGCTCACAGATGTGGTGCTAGAAATTGACTGGAGAGATGGTCCCTGCCACGGACAGTAGCGACTCACCCACAACAACTCACCAAACACCAAAAGTAATGTTTTTTTAGCTTTATCTTCACCCCGGCTACCCACAGCGGCTACCTGACAAGGCAATTTCACAATAAATAAATAACAACAACACAACACTACACTCACACCCACACACAGTCAGTGTTGCAAGCCTGTGCTCACCATTTAGCGCGGTTTGAAAAGGTACGGTTTATTGTAAAAAAAAATCGGTTTCTTTAATATACATTAATTATTAGCGATACTAAGTAGGTACCTACTTATGTAGTTGAGAAGTTGATTAATAATTTTATTGTATCTAGACGATCCATCTTCAGGGATGGAATTATAGATTACATCTTGAAAAACTTTTGTATTCAGTATTTAAAAAAAAACTAGCCAAGTGCGTGTCGGGCCACGCGAATTGTAGGGTTCTGTAGAACTTGCGTCTACGCTTTACATAACTAACAGCTTCATATAAGTAATTTCAGTGGAATGTGTATAAAATCTTCCTTTTTTTGAGTTGGTTGACTCGTTATTCGTACTTTGTAAAGCCGTGGTACCTAGTTAATTAATATTTTAATAATTAAAAAAAGACAATATGTACAAAGTTCACTTTGACTAAATAACTTATTGTTAAATTCAATCATGTGATTGAGATAGATTTTTTTTGTTTGTATTGTCAAGGTCATTTCCTTGTCTCTTAACTTTAAAAATAAGTAAATATTGTGATTTGTGGTATGTTCTGAACCATACTCGTTTTCATACCTGCTCGTTTACTTACATACACGAGGAATAGCAACGGACCCGAATTAAATCACTATGGCACTCTTATCTTAACCTATGATCCTGACATTTTAGTTCTATTTATATCAGCTTTTGAGCCCTCTGTTTTAAATGTGATCTCATAATTTTTAAGCTTTTCCTATGTAAGTATACCATGGAATATAATGTGTTTCGTTTTATTTAAAGAGAAGGTTTATAGTCTACGCAGTCAAATGCCTTCAGTTGGTCACAGAAAACGCTTAAAGCACTAAAGGATTAGTGACGTAACTATAGGATGGTAGGGCTGGCTAAATGCCACGGGCCCCCGACCCGATGGGGGCCCCCCAGAAGATCCCGAGCTCATATAATATATAACCTAACATTAGAATCCTCTAAATAGGTTTTTAAATCCTATCATTGTTAACGACATTAAGACCATACACTACAGCTAAAAGCCATCACACTAATATTATAAAGCCGAAAGTTTGTGAGTGTGTATGTTTGTTACTTCCGCAATATTCATAAGAAAAGAAATCAATCAATTTTAGAATGCATCCATCCATCTAATGTAAACAGACATTAGTTAACAACATTGCAACGCATAGATTTTTACTGGGAGGGGAGGGCCCCACATCCCATGAATCTGCCACGGGCTCCAGATGGTTTAAACGCTACTCAGGATGCGAGTAGCGTTTAAACCATACTATCCTCCCATGCGAAAAATATATTTTTAATTAACGTGACGCCCCAGCGTTCTTCGCAGACCGGCCTTCCTTGAAGCCGAATTGCCGACTATGGAGAAGTTGTGAAGAGTTAATGTGTAAGTAGTGGGCTTAGAACTATTTGCTCTAATCTAATCTCTAATCAAAACGGGTAGAACCTCATTAACGGTCCACGTGGCACATACTTTGCAGCTCCATAAGGGATGCGAGAAAAGGGACCAACGCAAGTCAAATAGGATTGGTTTTGTCCGAAAAACAGCGACCTGGCAACCCTTCTTTTGTTCTCTCTACGTGCTCTCTACATCTCTAGACGACTTTGTTAAAAAAATCGTCCTTCATCGATTTGTGTTCCTAATCACAAATTAATTCCATGCTTAAAGGATAATAATAGAGATCAAAATTCCTTGTACAATCATCGCCGACAAAATAAGCAATTTTTTTTTTAACAACCTTGGTTGCTCCTGAAATGATGCCTTTTAAAGTCTGCCTACTATCCACCCACCACCAATACAAAATCTGCTTGAAAAAGCATCCTGAAAATCCGCGAAAATTTATGTTCCGTAAAACGTGCATGTTCCGAAATTTGAATCGTTTGGTCATTCGCACTCATGGGTCATCATGACCTCCGACCACCAAATCATGAATGACAAAATAGTTCCAAACTTTTGACGTTCTGAAAAATAGCCTACGAACATACATTATTAATCTGTGAACGGTCACCGGTTTGGGATTGTTTGGGAAACTGAAAGTGTAGATCACATTTGGTATAAAAATATGTCTCAACAAGAATCAATTCACATATTAGACAAGGTAAGTCTAAACTGGCCTCCAAGTAAGTAAACCTATCCTAAGAAAACAGCAGCATGATACAAACAGCTGAACGCTCGGCATCTATTTCAGATGGTGAACCAGGAGCCGCTGGTCGTACTTAAAAGGGTCCTGGAGTGTCCTGATTGTCACGCAGCTTTCGAAACGAAGGACGAGCTGGACAGCCACTCTCTCAGCCATGATGAAGTGTTCAAGTTCTTTGATGTAGCCATGGAGCTGGTGGTGAGCAATTAGAACAATGTAGATTTCACCAATCCTCAATTTACTAAGGTTAAATTATTGGCATGTGTTGTAAGGTAGGATCTAAGGGATGGGGGGGGGGGGAGCATGAAGACGCATTCTCCTTGAGGATACCGTAGAGTTTTGACATCTCATACATCTAGTCTCATAATTCTTGATGTATTTTATTTTATTAAGTTTTGTAAGGAGGAATACATAATAAGAATAATGAATGCTTAGTTTATTAAATGTAGGTACCTACTATTCTAGTGCATGCATCTATATGCATTCTGAACACTCACTTTTAAAGAATACTCTGCACTGCAGCAGCTGCACTTACCATTTTCTTGGTCTTATGGTGGATATCCGAGAGTTCCAAGAAGTCCTAAACAGCTGTTTTCAGAACTTCACAGCATTGGAAATGGAGATGGCTGTTTATCAGTCTGCTTCAAGCTAAATTGCTAACATAAGATAATCCTAATGCTTCCATATCTATCCTTAGACACAGTATTTGTGTCTATAATTGGAAAATGCTTATTTGTGGTGATAATGATGTTTTTTCTTCCATAATATCCAAATCTATAGGATATTCACATTGCTTGACTTTTTCTTCTCCTAACCTAACCGTTGCTTGCATAACCAGTACATAACCTCCAATAAATTTTTGCGAAAAATCTTTTTACAAGAGAAGTTCTGAATAGGGATTTTGGTTTTAAATATTAACATGTTTCCAATTTTACAATTGTACATATTAGTTCTGATATGTACAATTGATTCCTACGTCAGTCTTGGGAATTTTTTCACATCTCATCATCACAAGTGACTACGACTATCTCTATTCCTGCGTCTCTATTAGTGACAATTCCATTTTTCAGATGTATGAATCAAAGGTCGTGTTGGAACATACAACAATATATGAGTGTATGAAATGCACTAGAGGCTTCACCCAAAGAGAAGACTATGAATTGCATAAATTGATGCATTTGAAGGAATCGTAAGTACAGCTTAAAGGTCTATCCACAATACAACAGGCTGGCGATGTGCCTGTGCCATAATATATCAATCTAACCTAATAAACTTACAAGGTAGACACAGCACAGTGGGGCTCAATAAGTATTCCCTGAGCTGGATGGGGCCAAACTGCAATTTACACTGTCACTTATGAGGGTAACCTCACCTCATATGTGACGATTAGTTTCATATCATATCCCTGACTTGTAAGTGGATAAACCATAACACAGTGGTTTTGTCATCGTCTATCACTAACGTGACATCAATAAACGATGAAAAAAGTGTCAAATGCAAAATGGCAAAAATGGCCTTAAAAATCATTTAAGTAAAACCAATCCAAAAACTAACACTGAAACCACCTTTCTATTTCAGATTTCTCAAGGAGGAGGAACAAATGAAACATTACAAATGTAAAAACTGTAATCTAAGCTTTAATCATCGTGAATGTTTAGATGCGCATTTGCCTACACACCAACCGTTACCTTATATTTGTTTTTGTGGTATTGGCTACAGATTTGTTTCGACATTAGAAGAGCATCTTAATCTTGTCCATAAGTTAGAATTCAAAGAACCGACTGGACTTACCGATAACGTATTTGACTCTCTGGTGAATGAGTGGCAATCAAGTCATTTTGATTTCGAGAGGAAAGCAATGAAGGGTCCATTGCCAACGACAAACCTAGATATGAGTGGCTTTAATAGATCTGAAAAAGCGCTTTGTCAATTTTGCACCAGTACACAGAAGTCACACGGGAAATCACTGCTTCATTTACAATTAGAGGATAAGTTAAACATGTTTATTGATACCAACAAATGTGAGGGGTGTGGTATGCAATTTATACAAACCCCTTCGCTTAGAGTCTACAAGTGCTACTTATGCCCAACAGCATACTTAGGCTGTCGTAGTATATTGAGTCATGAGAGTGAAGTACATGAAAACCAGGAAGAAGAAAAGCTTAACTCAGTGTTAGGTGAAGTTAGCAATGACATGGAAAATCTATTTTGAAGATTGCTTCTTCCGTGCTACAGAAACTTTCTATGGAGACTGAATATGACAACTATTTAACTATCATAACTTGTCTGTCTGAAAATATCAAAACCATTGTATCCACAGTGGCATCCTATCTCAATCCAGAAGAGTGCTATCTTATTCTTATGGTGCGGATAAGCTCGGCAGCACTAAGAAGAGAACTAGAAGATTGCTATAGTGAACTGTAAATAACATCCAGACCAGTACCAAATTTTCAGTTAAGGGAAATCATAAGCCTATCAGTCTGTATCATAGGCAAACGGCATAAATACCACTGGACCTTCAAGCCAAATTAGGATACTTAAGCAAAGTTCCTAACTGAAAACACGCCCTTTTATTACTCTGCACTGTTGCATGAGTTTAATGCGGATTTGGTTAATACTTTCGGTGATCAGAGGTAAGTGAACGCACTAACTCTAAATTGTACCTGACCTCATGTATGAAGAAGACACCTGTTTATGTAACCCATTATTATTATTATAAAGATTCTAACAATGTCACACACTTCTAAATTGGTTCAAGTAAGTATTTGAGATTATTAAATACAGGAACGGACGAGCATACTTATATGAAAATGCACATCCACAAGCAGGAAGCTGTTTCTGCAACTGGAAGCTGTTTTAAGCTGTCAGAGCTGTTAAGTTTGACCAATTTATATATAAAACTGCTTTGAGACCCATCAAGAAGGTCAAGAGCTCAGGAAGCATATTACAATCAAATTCAAGTCCGCTCATGCATCTAATAGGTACAATTCTTGCTGACCCAATCATTACTATGAACACAAATGCTGCAACCATCCCCTCGCCTGCAATGACGACTATTGCATTGGTTGAGGCAACTATGCCTGAAGTACTATGATTGTTAGAGCGAGATGCTTTAACTGATGAGGCTCCCATATTGGTCCCCACTCTAACAGTAGTCCTTACATTCTCAGGGCAGACTGCCTAGGCACATTAGGTGTTCTTATCCTTCCCTGCCGTTGGAACCTTATGTCCTACCCACAATTCAGTGCAACAATTGCTGTAACCTCGGTTACATTAAAGGACAATGCCATTCCAAGCCCAGATGCTTTAAATGCGGCCATGCTCACCCTGGTGATTCATGTAACACTGCGAGAGAAAGTAAAATATGGATATGCCACAGGGCATATATGCAAGCTCACTACAATGAAGCCTAATAACCTAAGCCCAGATTGCAAGAAAAAAGAAAGCAAAAATAAATTTACACTTCAGAAGCAACATTATTGTAGTGCTCTGGTCTCCACATGATTACTGATAAATCATGCCCAGGATTTTCAAGGCAAAAGATGGTAAAAATCACCATAATTCAGGAAAATTCGACTTATCATGAAGGTTCAGATTATTTCCCTAATGTCCACCGGCTATATACAGATGTCGCTCGCACAGCTAGTAATGAAAGTATTTTACCAATCCCAACCTCCACTAATCTAGACTTGGCCCCGTGGTGGAGTATGGCCTATAATACCTTCCTCAAGGAAGTGACCCGTGCCCCTCCTCTTATATGAAAACTGTGTTTACGCCAGTCAAGGCCCAATTTCTAGCATGATCCTGAAGGTATGATAGGATACCATGCTCTGTCATCATTAGGGTTCCCACCTCAACAAAAAAAAATGTTATGCCCGTTCACACCAACTTACTGTGGAAACCTTCCCTTGGGTGTCCCCCGTCACCCCCAATCATGACTTGCTTAGACTTTTGGCCTCATGTTTGGTTGACTTGTTCTCGTTCTACATCGAACTATTGTACCACGGGAAGCAAATACTTGCACTAATAGTTCCTGAAAATTTCAGGTCCATCACAACTGAAAATAATAATACAATGAAATTGCAGAAGTTAGATTTCAGAAGAATCTGAATTCACTCATCGACCTAATAAATTATACTGTCCACCTATTCTGGAGGTCCAGGTGATGTGTATGCGGGCTGGGTCTCATTTCCGAGATTCAGGCTACTCATATCTGCGAGATGATAGAATTGATGGATATGCTGTGTAGTCGTCAAATTTGTTTTTCTTTTATAATACTATTAACACTCAGATTTACTTAATATTGTTGCTCATAGAGACTTTAATTTTTCTTTTGTGTCTATTTACATTCCTAATGTTACTCAATCTGCTTTCTCGGAGTTCTGAACTCTTCTCTCTGTACCAGGTCCATTAGTTCTGCTAGGTCATTTTAATAGTCAAATACTCTTGGGTTTCACATAAGTGTGATTGTTTCAGCTCTCTTTTGTTAAACCTTTGTGATGAACTCAACGTTTGCATCTAAAATGATGGCTCTCTGAGTTTATCCCACTCAAACCCCCAAATCCGCGGTTGAATTGTCATTACTATCAAGCTCCTTATCGTCAAGTATAAACTAGCAGGCCTTAACTGATCGTTACCCTATCCTGGCGGAATTCAAAGGTAGAGAAATGCTGCCCAGGAAATCTTACCTCCCCTAATTCATTGGTTTTTAAACAATGCAGGCTGGAGTAAATTTTCTGAGTGCTTGGATACGCTAATCTCCTCTTCGAATGTCCGAGAAGAAGTTTGAGGGTTCTGGGAGATAAATCTCTCCCGAGATACATTAGACGCTTATATGTATCAACATAAAAAGATTTTGCGGTGCTAATGCCAGCAGCAATCCAACATCCAATGTGGTCTTTGATTGGCACATGGAATTTGCCCGAAAACTGGCCCCAAATTCAGACCCCTCTCTTCAAGAGTGCTCGAGAGCTCGACTCTGCTAAATACAACCAATCTACAAGAATCGTTTTCCTCCCAAGAGCTAGACTTAGCGTTAATGATGCTAATATATTTTTTACCTGGAGTCGATGGTACACCAATTTTTTTTGTTATAAATGGTGGTGCATAGTTTAGGGATCTTGTTCAAAAATTTACTATGCAAAGTATTTGTTGGGCTTCTTACCGCCGGAGGAGTGGCGCTCGTAAATAATAATCCCCATTTTAAAACCAGGAAAGCAGAATGGCGACCTAGCAAATTGTAGGCAGATATCATCATTTTTGGCAAAAAATATGGAGTACCTGATCAAAAATAGGCTGAATGGTTTCTTGAAAAAAAGAATATCTTAGCACGAAGCCAATTTGAGTTCAGAAAAGGCTCAAGTGGATAGTTTAAGCCTCCCTATAACAGACATACGCCTGGCTTTTCTACCTTTTGGATTGGCTCTCTACTTATAGCCTGACTGCTGATATCCAAAAGTAGTGTTGTGTTCACACGTAAACGTATTATATACCCGACGTCATAGTCTCGACCAATGGAGAGACCGTCCTAACCAATGAGAAAGATAAATTTTTAGGCGTGACTCTGGACCAGAGCAGAGTAATAAGGTGTGAGTCGAAACTCAAAATTCTTCACGCGCTTTCGTGTGAGTAAGCCTCTAACCAGTACTCCCAAAAGCTCTTATTTAATGCTATTATCGGAAACCACATGGCTTACGACACATTCCTCTTCTAAGGTGTTGCCTCTTAACGATAAACTTCGTCTCTTATCAGATAAAATCTCGTCATCAGACTATTGGAGACATACTATTGATGGGTGGTAGGTAACGACATTATCCTATGGGGGTACGTAGGAATCTTAAGAGCTTTTGGCGCAAGAGCTTTAGCGTGTTAATTCGACGGCTAGTTTTACTACTTGGCGGCAATCTTATATGTAAATATCTCGTATCACACTGTTATCGATTCCTTTGAATTTATTTTTGATTTTTTTTTTGTATATATTTAGTAGTTATACTATTTTTATTTTTAATGCACTAACCCGTGCTAAGGAACAAATTTAAAAACCTATTTAGAGGCTAAAAATTTCACCCATGCCGGGATTCGAACCCGCAACCTCTGGCTATCCGTGCCAGAGGTTGGGTATCCGTATCTGGCACGGATAGCCAGAGGTTGCGGGTTCGAATCCCGGCATGGGTGAAATTTTTAGCCTCTAAATAGGTTTTTAAATATATTTAGTAGGTCTGAGCATAGTTCTTAGACTAAGTAATGTGGCAAAATGACCTTTGCGGGGCTACTATTTTTATATAAAATTAAGTCTCGCTAGTTACATCATCTAGAACTCGAGTGCGGATTCACCGATTTTTCTATTCTTTGATTTTTAGATTCGTATCTGCCTTGAAAAGCAGAATAACTATTGAAAAATGTTCAGCAAATAGTCAGCCAACGGATATTAGGGCTTCAACAAATATTTACTAACATATGGCACAAAGTCACATCACATTACATCACATAGGTAATATTCTGAAACTGATGCTCCACACTTCACGAGGGAGGATTAAAAAGTAATGAGAATGAGATAGAATATAGTGACTATTGATAACTTAATAATTTATTTTTCTACATAGTCTCCGAGTCTCTCTACACACCGAGTCCAGCGCTTTTCCAAGGCTTCGATCCGTTTCAAAAAAAAAGTTTTGTCTTGGTCATGCAAAAAGCTCTCCACGGCATCCATGAACTCGTGATCGTCTTCGAACATGTTTCCCTTTAAGTATTCTTTCAATTTGGAGAACAGATATAAATCGCCAGTTCTGGTGAATAAGAAAGAAAGAAAGAAATAAAGAAAGAAAGAAAGAAAGAAAGAAAGAAAGAAAGAAAGAAAGAAAGAAAGAAAGAAAGAAAGAAAGAAAGAAAGAAAGAAAGAAAGAAAGAAAGAAAGAAAGAAAGAAAGAAAGAAAGAAAGAAAGAAAGAAATAAAAAAATAAAAAAAGAAAGAAGGAAGGAAGGAAGGAAGGAAGGAAGGAAGGAAGGAAGGAAGGAAGGAAGGAAGGAAGGAAGGAAGGAAAAAAAGAAAGAAAATGTATTTCACGACACAATACTCAAAACAAAACAAAAAAACACATACACAAACCAATAACAAAAAAAAATTACACAAAGCAAAAAAAAAACAACACGAAAACAACATAATTTAATACCTACATAGGTTTTAAGTATTGAGCCCCCAAAATGGGCCCGACTCAGCATAATGTTGCAACAGACTTTTCAGTTGCAACGCTGATTTTCAGTCGGGTCCAAACTGCGGTTAGCCATGTAAGTGAGAAAAAATAAATTAATAAGCTGCCCGTGGTGTGACATATACAATAGAAAACAATACTTAAATATTATACTGTGCAGTGCTTGTGGAGAGTGAAGGTAATAAATACATAATATAATCGGATGAACAGTGAAACAAATAAGACAGTGATATACAAATATTATATTGATAGACTTACGGGTAAGCAAATAAAATACAAGCGAGAGAAGTTCAGTACGTAAAGTGGTGACCTGCGAGAAAACATCCCGTTCACTCTAATATGGACCGTAAAGTGCGTGCCATTAGTACGCGTAGGCGAACACAGACCGTGGACAAGTAATGGAGGTGCGAGACAACCTGTCAGTAAGGGGGGTGGTCAACCAATTCGAAGCCAGCTTGCTGAATGGCAGGCATCGCAACTGCCGACCTGTGGGATGGTGCATTTTCGTGATGAAACAGCACGCCCCTTCGAAGTTTTCCTCTCCTTTTTTCCTTTGATGGCATTCCTCAACTTAGGAATTAAAGCTGCATAATATTGGCCTGTTAAAGTGGTTCCACGCTCCAGGTGGATCCATCAATCAACAATATCCCTTCTGAGTCCCAAAATATTGAAGCCATAACCTTGCCAGCCCATGCCATGGCACGAAACTTCTTCGGGGTCGGTGATGATGGCCGTTTCCATTGCGAAGATTGCTGTTTTGTCTCTGAATCAAAATGATGAACCCATGGTTAGTCCATTGTTACGAAACGAGACAAAAAGATTTTAGAATCTTCTTGAAATTTGTCCAACAATATCTTCGTAATGTCAAGTCGATTTTGTTTCTGACTGTCGGTTTGATTCAATATGGATTGACTACTTCCCGTTCCCTTCCCTTCCCATATGAAATGCCCGTTTCTTGAATTCAGTATCGGATGGTATCTCTTCTAACGCTCAATACAATTTTCTCGACTTTCGCAACATTTTTTTGGGCGACTGACGTCGATAGACGGCCGCAACGATGGTTGTTTTCCGTGCTCATTCTCCCTACTCGAAATTGAGAAGCCTAACTTGCGACAGTGGAATACGGCGGAGCAGACCTCGGCGGAGCAGACTCTCCTAAAGTTGCCTCCAAATCGCAATTTTCGAGAACACATCCAACACAAATCAAACAAATGGCTACTTTAAAAAAAAAAAGAGAAACGAAGATTTTTCTTTATTAATATTGTAAATACGTATCTGAGCTATGCCTGCTAGTCGTTTTGGGTATCCGGGTTAAACATTTGACATCTAATAATGTAATAAGACTTTTGGAAAGAAAGTTGAAGTAGATACCTAATAAGTACCTACCCTTTCTAAGGTCATAATTTTTCAGCATAGGTCAAACTATTCCGTTTTGGAAATTGACCACAGTATTGTGCTCACGAACTGCAACTCAAAGTTATATTCTATACTGTGGTTCTGTGTACGGTACTGAGCTTTGCCTGTAAGCTGTTATTTTTGTTAACATTGTATGGTTGTATTATAAAATACTGCATGTTGCAGTTGTATGGATTTTTCATTCGTGGCGACAGTGAAGACAAAGGCTTTTCACCCCTAAACGTTGTGAATAACCAAACTTATTTTAACTTTCCCTTATGAATCCTCCACATACGCAAACAGATATTTCTGCAGCATCACAGTCACCTAAGTTGGAGATTAGTCGCGCAATATCGGAAACAGGGATTAACATCAGCCTTGTAAATAGTGTTAAGTATCGATCCGAGAATAGAGCCTGTGGGGACACTTTCTAATTTTATATTTTTCTAATGCCTAGTTGAGACATGTCATTTCCCAGCCTTTTTTAATTAAGTTAGACCTGCTTCATCAATAGCTATCAATTTCAGAGATATGCGTATGATTAATATTATTTTCATTCTGATAAAAAGCGGTTGCACCTCTGCAATCTTTCCGATTTAAGTTTGCCTGGAAGAAATTACTATCAGCAATAAGGCCGTCAATTGTACCTCTTCTTTTGTAACTGTTGCCTCTGTAATTATTTTCTGGTGTGTACAATAAAGAATATTCTTATCTTATCTTGCACAAAAACAAAATAAGCACTTTCAATTTTGTGAAGACCACTGCCTATTCAGATTCTTACTACTCCACTTACTATTCTCATACTTAAGCGATGTAGATGATATTAGTTTTATTAGTCATTTGTTTAAAGCTTATACATAACTGAGGTGAAAATTCTTGAGACTGAATATTATTAAATTGATGTATGATCAACTACAAAATTTGTAAGTGGTAACTTTTCATTATGTAGGTCGTAGTTGTAAGAATTCTCTTTAATTAGGTTTATTAAACTAATAAATGTTATTTTCAACTCAATGAAATTGTATTTTAAAAATAATAATTCGTTACAAATGGTTTGTGAAAATAATACGAGTACCTAGATATATTATATTTACATTGATACAATTGAATAGGCTAGGCATGTATGTAAAATAAATGGTGTTTTTACGATTGGCAGTAATTATTTTTTTCTCCACATCTAGGCAGACATAGTCGTTTGGCCCTCGTTACCAGGGAGCAAGCAGAGGCAGAAAGATTGATTTGAATTGGGTATATGGATATTTCTAGTAAAAGATCTATTTATTACGGACATTGTCCGAACAAGTCACAGGCTGCACATGATAAAAAACCGCGCAGGAGCCTAATAAATAATACTTAGGCTCCTGCGCGTTTAAACATTTCAATTCTTTTCGAGTTTGACAACTGCCGAGGCATTTGACGATTGATTGCATTTTCTTCACTATCTTCACTTACCTACTGGTAGGTAGACCTGAGATTTCCGCATTTAGCCTCATAGTTGGGCTATTGTACGTAGCAAGCGGTGAGGTACGTCAACTCTTCAACCGCTAGGGTTTCCTCACGATGTTTTGCTTCACGTCAGGGAGTGGCATTGCTACTATAACTTCAAGTATGTATAAAACTTAGAAAACAAAGTCATTGGTGCATGCCGGGGTCTGAGCCCACGACCTTCCGATTGAGAGGCCGGCGTTCTACACCGTTCCGCTACCACCCACTTACCTACATACTGTTTTAAGAATAAAAACACTCCTCCGAGACAGTATTAATATATGTACAATATATCGATACGCGTTTGCTTGTAAAGTCTCTACCAATTTTTTTTAATTCTCTACTATAGACTATAATTTTTATTCTGGCGCTTACGGAGCTTAAATCGTGTTTTTATGAATAAGACCGTTAGTAGATGACCTAAGTAAGTTATTATGTGAATCAAGAGTAAATTCGTTGTCACGAGAAACAAATAAGTATCTAAACCATTCAAGCCAGCATCTCAGCCTGACAACAACAAGGGTTTCAAATACTCACCCCAACTCTTAGATAAACCAAAATATGAAATTCTGCAGGCAAATTTACACCCTAACTGAACGCATCTAAGGTTCATCTCATCTTCCATTAAATTTGTTGTAGCCCTAATTTGGGCCCAATAAACCACAACCAATGTAACTGCCACGCCAAACATGCCACTATCAACCATATATCTAATGACTTAAGAGCGAACTGAAGTTTCAATCACGTGTTTGCCACCCCCGGATACGTCTGAACTCACCTGACCTCCACCGCTGAAGAACTTCCAGGGAACAGCGTATCAGTCTAACCGGTGCTAAACACAGATAGTCTGTGTGCGATTTCGAGCTGCCGCTAGCAACGGAATGTAGCGTTTATCTCGTTCTACCGAAGGGTGTAGACAAGGGTCAAGGTTGCTGGTCGCATTACATACGTCTAGTCTACAGGCGGATGCGTCGCCGTGCCGCGCCGCTCGATACCGCGCGGGGGCTGCGTCGGACGCGGCGCGGCGAGCAGTGACGACCGAGCCGCCGCGTTCGCTGGTCTTCTACTCCTTACTCCTGAGGAAAGCCTTTGTTAGTGTTTGAAGATCTAGGCCAGAGAAGAGAAGCTAGATAGTTTTGTGGTGGTTGATAACTGGTCATCTGCCAGACTTAGTTTTGAGTTGTTGACAAAATATTTGTTGTGGGTACATACCAACTTCCTACCTACTTGCTATTAATTAGCTAATCAGATCAAAAATCTATTCATCTATTGACTGTATACCTAATTCGAAAAAAAACTCCTGAAAAGTTCACGCAAAGAATCACGCACTCCGCGCGACTTCGCGGTTGGTTTAACTCGACGTCAACCGCGGCTTCAAGATTGTTCTTCACTCTTTGCCAAAAATGAACGAAATAGACCTGATCAAGGAGGTAGAGAAGCATGCAATACTCTACGACAAGTCCGTTAGCGGCTTCAACAAGACGAAACTGAGGGACGAAGCGTGGAAATTGGTGTCCGAGGCTCTGAATGTCTCCGGTAAGAATACTGCTGTAATATTCACTGCTAATTTTACTGCTTCTCCGACTCTCTAAGGTTTGCTGGAAGAAATCTCTTTCAGAGATAAGCTCGCCTTTGTACATGTTATTTCTTTTGTAATGTCCTGTTAAATGTTTCGTGTGCAATAAAGTATAATTAATTAATTAATTAATTAATTCATAATCTCCTAATACTCTCCGGAATATTTAGTTTCTCATTCATAGTTGGAAAGTACCCATGAGATCACGCAGTTTTAAACAGTTCGACGAGTGCGGTACTACTCAAATAGTACCTAAGTAGTTCAAATCAACTACGACGGCGACCATTCGGGAGACCATCATACAGTGGTCTAACGATAGTCCGAGTGGTCAGCAAAAATTATGTATCGCACAGGATCGTGAAGGTGACGTGAACTTGGATAGGCATAGGCTTACCCAGCAGTCGGAGCCAACGAGTTGATGATTAGTCACCTTTATTTTTTCCACTTGGTTATATACTCTTTGGCATGAATCATCTGCTATCAAAAAGACGGGTTCCCTACTACTTCATTGCGAAAATTCTTTATTCGAAATACGGTTCAGTTACGAATGATACTTCGAACGATTGATTGTTCGACGCCTTATTCAATCGAATGTTTATACACCGATTGCTTGTCGCATGCTTTTTAATTGGACGGTTAATTTTATCGAATGTTAATGCACCGATTGCTGTTAGTTCGATGCCTTGTTACATAATTATCATCTAATGCTGAATTACATAGAAGTTTTAATGCTTAAATCCTTTTAATTTTCATTGGCATACTCGAGAGTAGTTTACATTTTCCCTGATGTCGTGAGGAATGTTTATTCCTTAACGGCCTTACTAATAAATAAGTTATACACTCTGAATAACTATTTGACGTATATCAATTTAAAGTGGTTTATTCGCATTTAGCGTATAAATAACCAGATTGTCAGACCTCGCATAACGGCTGTATACACATCTCATAACCTTTATTAGTAAGGCCGTAAGAAATTCGGCGATCGTTTAAATTAGTATGTATTTTATCCTTGATTTTATCCCAAAGAGACTAAAATACTATCATACTAACACTCGGTAAAACTTTATTTGAAGCAACGAAGCATTGAAAAAACAAACGTCTATAATGCACCGGTGTAAATTTTTTCGAAGTAACAAGGCATCGCCAAAACGTTTTCGAAGTATTGTAACAAGGCACCGAACAACAAAAACATCGGATAAAAAGTTCGTCGAACAATCAATCGTTCGAAGTAATAATCGTAGGTGAACCGTATTTCGAACAAATAATTTTCGGAATGAAATAGGGAACCCCAAAAAGACACAGACTATATAAAGATCAGAATGATTCTAAAACTCCAACCCACAGATTACAATCCAACCAACCTGCTTGGCAAAGTTTCTATATACCTACAGCCTTGAACAAAGATTTTTTCTTAATCTGAGTTTGGAATCACCGACCTTTTCGGTTGGAACCTACTTTTCTGTCATTTATTGACTTCTTTTTCTGGATCAGTTTCTTCACGGGTACTCCACAGAGTCCGAGTGCAAGAAGCGCTGGCGATCGCTCCGTGACTCTTTCATCAAGCTGCAGCGGACACACGGCGGACGTACGCGCTGGCCGTATCACGTGGCCATGCGGTTCCTGCTGCCGCATCTGGAAGCCAGGTAACTGATCTCAGATCATGAGTAACTGATTCATTCACACTCCGTTCGTGATGTCAATGCAGAGCAGTGATTGTAGTAGATAGGTACTATTAGCTAGAGAGTGGGGGGGTGGAGGTGAGCCGCTAGAAGGAGCAGACGTATATAATTAAAATATGTAGAAAATTTACAGTTCTGAAATATTTCATTTCAACATAAAAATATATTGTTTTCGTTTGTTTTGCCCATGATGTCCGTAACCTATTATTGTCTAAACTATTTCAATCAAATCGTTTATTGCCAGCTTAATATGTTCACACGTATTACTTACATTGTATTACTTACATCCTAATTACCAATAATTATATTTAGATTCTAAACATATTACTAAACGTTGTTTTGTTGTTAAGGTAGGTGTTTATTAAAGAATGACAAACAGCCTAAAACAACAACTACCCTCCGCGCTAGTCAAAAGACTGTGTTGCGGCAGCGTAGGAATTATCATTGGATGCAACCAGAGATTCTGACCCTCACATTGTAGTAATTAAGCGAGTAACAGAGCTCAACCAAGTTTGGTTGGTGATAACTTAAGTGTATAGTACACGTGTGGCTTTGCGATAAAACAATATTTGATTAAGTTTTAATTATTGTCAAGGTATAGTCATCTGCATGAATGACAAATAATTATTTTCCTTTGTTCCAGCCTACCAAAAAGAGCGGATACAGATCCGGTGCGGCGCGACCAGACCGACGACTCCGACCAGGAAGAGGACCGCATCCCGTCCCACAACAGCAACAACGGCTCCCTCCCCGACCTCTCCTTCGCCGTGGACCCGACGAAGATCACGCAGCTATCCGAAGACGAGGACGACGAGCCCTCTACCCCCAACGCGAAGAAACCGCGTCTCAACTCCACAGAGGAAGAAACTGTCATATGCAACTGCAACAGGACTGACCCCGACGAGCTTTTCCTTCTGAGCTGCGCGCCAACTTTTAAGCGACTGAACGCGAAGCAGAATGCCGTGGCGAGGCTTAAGATACAGCAGGTCTTGTACGAGGCGGAGTTCGGGGGACCCGGTGACCTGCCCTATGTGACGCCAGGAAGCGACTGCGGGTTTGATAACATCGAGGGGGCCGTTGAATAGGGCTTGGGGTGGGTGCTGCTGTATGTGGATGAGCCGTCGACCCGACGGACTGTTTGAGCGGGTTTTGCGGTCATCGGTCATTTCAACGCAAGTGCTGTGTTGTTCCTTCTTTAACATCTGTTTTGGCAGAAAATATCTACATTACATAAGCTACTTATTTATACTAGTCATTTAGGTACTCATTGGCGCGTCTTGTTTTTCAAGGGTGGGCTGTTCCTTGAAAAGCGATGGCTTATCTATTACAGCGGCACTCAACACGTGTGTAAAGTTACCCAAAATCCCTGGGTGGGCTTAAATAATTCTTAAAAACCCCTCCCACCTCCATCCACAATCTAGTCCAATGTAAGTACTTATAGGTAGATAGTTATCTATTCTAGTCATTGGAAGTATCGGATGCTGCATACGACGGGCTCTGCCGGTAGTCCATGGCACTGTTAAATCACGAAATACAGGTAGGCATAATATCTACTTAAGGAAAAAAGATCCATCCTGATTTTGTAGGCTGTACAGTCGACATCATGTAAAGCTTTGGTAGGAAGTGCTGACTGTTACGTACCTGGCTTATACCAAATCTGTGCTTATACCTAAGTTTTAGATAACCAGCGGGCAAAGTATTTTTTCTTGTATTTTCAACACCTACGTTGTTTTGGTATCTACGTTTAGCAAACAGTACCGTGACTACTGGCGTGGTAATTTTTAATCGTATGCTTAAGTAACTATTTCTTGATTTGAAGTAGATACCTAGATAGATAAGTTACCTGGTAATCATATTTTATTAGATGTATAATAAAAAGTAATAATACGCTTATTGAAACTCTTCCATTAATCCATACACAACTTTACTTCATGAACGAGATACTTCAGGGTTGAAACTTGACTTCAAATGCGTTTGTAAAATTTTAAGGGGGCATTCTGACCATGTTTTAAATTCCCGATGGCACTAGTTTTAAAATTATGATTAACACTTAGTCATAATTTAACCAGTACTATTGAGTCCTGCATAAAGTTGTGAAAATTATCTAGGTATGGTAGGTACAAGCGTGTGGGTCGCCACTGGTCCATTCAACTGTTATTTTACTCACGCCTATCTAAGACGGATGTTTGACGCAAATGATTACTGTCCGCCGCACTCAGAAACATCAATTAAAGTTAATCTCCGATTAAGTACCTAGGCTGTTGTCCTTTTCTGTTTCATTGATAATAAGTGAATGATAATGATAATTAAATAAACATGAAATTTAATGGACGTCTAAGTGCCGCAGTAAGCATCGCTTTCATTTGTGATCAGTTAAAATCATGATTATCTACAAACATTTTATACCTACCCGAACATTTAAGTTAAGCAACAACAGGGGTGGTCAGGTGCAGGATGGGTGACCATCCCGTGACTACCGCTAGTGTCATTTTTCCGAGCGCTTCCGCTTCCGTCATGTAATGTCAGAGGCCTTCTGGGCGGCTTGATAACTTTTGGCAGTAAGGCCCGCCACTGTTTTACAATCCTCCACCAACCCGGACCCCGTGGTAAAGTATGGCCTAACCTTCCTGCGATGCAGGAAGAGACCCGTGTGCCCCAGCAGTGGGGTCATACAAGGGTTGGTATCGTGTTATACTTACCATCGCTTTCAAAATATTAATGTCGTTTCTTAAGGCGCTACGGGTTACTAACTGGCGCGCCCCCAATGGAGAAATATAGCGTATGTTCTTTTATAACGCGTTTGTGGAAAAAGTAAATATCATACCTAAACCTCAATAAATATACCTACTAGCTCTTTTTAGAACCTACTGATAAGAACCTAAGTCGTATAACCCAGGGCTTTAAAGCATTTCAGCCAAACTGCGATCCCCAACCCGCATGCCCAGCGTGGGGATTATGGGCGTTACCCCCAATGATGGCACAACATTGCGCTATGGCGCTCATTAGGGAAGGGCTAAATCCAGCAGTGGACTAATATAGCCTGAAGAAGAAGCACGAACTTAGGTTCTAAAAATAGTTAGCACAGTATTAAGATTAATGTTTGGAGGTTTTTTTCCAAAATGATCTAGATTTTGAAATGGATACCTACCTGGTTTGAATTGTAACGTTCATTAAGCCGCAGTTTCTGCGCTACTTTAAATAAAACCTTTACATTTCGTTTCGTTTCGTTTCATATGATGCTCACCTATTGAAAAAACGTACCTAGGTATAATATACTTAATACCAGTCTGATTTTTTTTCTGATTAGTTAGCACCGAGAGCGCCTTAAGACGAAAGTAACATTACCTACCTTAAAGCTAGCGATTGCAAAATTCACAACGCAATTTAAAGATTGCGCTGACAAGCATGGCCATAGAAGAACCGGAATACGGTTTTCAAAATTAATCTGCGCTATGTTTTAATAAAAAATATTGTTACTTATAAATCCGGGTTTAATTGACAATTTCACAAGACAACTAAAATAGACAGCACCAAAAAACAGGAACTAAATTTAAAACTGACATAAGTAAAAAAAACAATATCTATAAAAAGGGGAACTCAACAATGAAAAGGTCTGTCGCCAACACGGCGCAAATTTGAAAGACATCCCTGTTTTTGTATGTGCAAGCCCATAAGCGCCATCTATGGAGTGCTTTTGGAATTTGTGCTGAAACAGTCCATTATCATAACAAGTGATGCAAATTACTTCAGTCCGATGTCGCTGCCTGTACGTAGGTAATACATAGAGTATTGTAAAGAGGTTCGAAATTTCACTGGTGAGTCGCCCTAATGGGCGATCACCGGTCAGTTAGTAGAGTGCTGGCATGAATAGCCAGAGGTCGCGGATTCGAATCCCGGCATGGGTAGAATTTTTAGCCTCTAAATAGGGTTTTAATAGTACATTACACAACTAGGGTGGTAATACAAAGAAATGCCGAGATCGCAGAAGTTTGCGGCCCGAGCTGCAAGCGAGGGACGTAAATATGCGATCGAGAGCTTTCTTTATTACTTCCCGTGTTGTGTACATAATCTTTTTATGTCTACACTTGGCCAGACAGCGGCTTTTTCCGTACGCGCAGCGTGCGGAAAAAGCCACTATGGCCAGGTGTGACATAAAAATGTTTTACAAAATAAACTCATATTTTACTATTTAGCTGTGTATATTCTATATTATGCCGTTACAGTAAGTTTTAACGTTACACTTATTAAATAATTACAATAAGAACTTTCATCACCTGTACCTACTGTCAGTGCACAAAAGTTGGAATCGGAAATGCCCATAAACTTTTATTATTATTCAGCCTACATACCACTATTACATTATTCATTTTTAAATATTAAAATTAATTCATTGACGAGGTCAGTATTAATGTTTCATTGGTCTACGTTTGTGTTGCCTTATTATAAGGCGCTTTGGGTGGTAACTAGCGCCACCAATGGAATAAAATCGTAACCTGTTTTATAATAAGTTTTTTTTTCTAAAAGTAAACATCATAAATCTTAATTACTATGACATCTATTTTTACAACCAGTAGTCTAGTACCTATATAGGTTCAACAACCTAGGCCTTTAATTAAAACTGTTTCGGATTTTACTCGTTAATATAATTAATAATCAATATTTGTAAGTTCATGTAAAATAGTTGGTTTGTAAATTTAATTTTAACTTCAGTTACTAATAATCAATATTGTTGACTTTATATAAAATAATTGGTTTGCCTATTTTGGAACGTAGGTAACTTCACAATTAACTTTTGTAATTTTTGCCGAGGGTAGTTAACTAACAGATATTGCTTTCAAAAAGACGCCTGTCACCTCAGTCATCCGAGACCACGACACCCATGCTATGTTGTCTTCCATACAAATAAGAGTTTCAGTGGATAGCGCCACCTATCCCCAAACACCGGAACTATTATGAGCTATGTCTCAGCTATGTTTATTCAGTGTTGCCCGTACAACTAACTGATTGCAAGTTATGGCAAAATTTTGCTCACCAAATTTTAAACCTTCTTCAAATAAACAAAGCATAAACTAAAACTTCTCAAAAACCAGCTCATTTCTAATAAAATAATGTCTTATAAATATACGACAATTTAGAGAGTATTATTTAGAATTATGTAATTTAGATATTATTATTATGTTTACAATCTAATTTCCCAAGAAGGTGGCTAATTACATGTCAGAACTAGCAACACAATATTTTTTTATGACACAACTACTTTTCCTGCTTTTCCTCAACGGCTTTCGTTTCGTGAAAAAGTTTTTGATGCTTAATTTCTTATACCTAATATTGTGAATTTCCATCTTTGAATTGATTGCTAAGTTTGAGAAAGTGACTCTTTTAAAATGTGGCTTGATGTGAGAAATTAACTCGACAAAAGTGTTTTGGTGTTTTGAGACAGTGACTATACTGATCCTTTAGTGAGTTTAGTGGTACTTTTTGTGAGAACCTACCTAAAAAATAAAACAAAGAAGCGAGTCTGGGAGACTGGTATTAAAATAAATGTTTAATTTTGTTAAACTATTATACAGTTGTATTTCTCATTAGCAAGTACTCATTTCCCTAATCAAAAGTTTGTTTCAGTGAAAAAGGATACGTAGGGCTTAATTTTTTGGAGTTTTTGATTTTTATATCATTCAGTCCATTAATTCCTTTTTCATTGAAACAAACTTTAAAACCTCCATAAAATAAACGTTACTAGTATACCCATATATAGGTATGTATACGCACTGTACCATGTACGGTGCGATAGTAGTTATGAGGTTAGAAACTAGATGGCAGCACTGTATCGATACCGCGAGTCGGCCATCTATGCTAGTAAAATATACTATCTATGACGACACCTGAAAAAGTGCCGAAACGTCGGAAAATTGTAAAAAATTAATAAACGAGCAAAATCCGTATTAAAACAGATTTAATTATGTCTTATGCTCGTGGGGTCCTAGGATGTTGATCCTACGTTTAGGCTCTATGTTCTAAACATAGCATTAGATAAAAAACGTACTATAAAAAAACTAGTTAAGATTTTTATTCCATTAGTGGCTCTAGTAAGCACCCCAAAGCGCCTTAATACATACGTTATACATGTACGGGAAGAGACTCGTGCGTGCTTCAACAGTGGGGACATACAAGGATTGATATTGATCGAATACATAAGCGTCATGCCCAGTTGGCGCTAAGAGTCAACATTATGTCCTTATTCAAGTTATAAAGCCGCATCATGATGATTAATTAATTGTGATGATGATGATGGCTTCCTCGTCGTGTTCGATAGCAGCGACCGTCACTACTTCCTGACGTCACATGCTCTAAGGTGGCTGGAACATCCGAACTTCTTTTTAAAGTTTCGATCGCATTCAGCGCAGTAGAGCTGTCCGTTTCATTATGGAATGCTAACAGACCAACGTCGGAAGGAATGCGTATGCCTATATTTGATTATCATGATGATATCAACCCTTTGTGAGTCCACTGCTGGGGCACCGGTATCTTCCCGTATCGCAGGAAGTTTAGGCCATACTCCACCACGGGGGCCCAGTGCGGGTTGGTGGAGAGTTCTAAGACAATGGCAGCCATTACTGACAGAAGTTATCAAGCCTATATTTGTAGAACATCAATGCGAGTCGTGCTCCATACATTGTTGCTAATATAAATTGGGCAGGCGCGGGTTTTTAAATTAAGTTTATAAATATTTTGTCAAATTGTTTAAATGGACAACCTGAGTGTTTACTATAGTAACTTATAGCCAAGACGAGATTCTGAAGAGATCTTAATACAACTTTATCAACTAAATATTATAAATAAATTCTCTATGATATTTAAAATACATGGTATTTTTTCATAGGGTATAAGATAAGATAATTGTTTATTTTTCGGTCCACAAATTACATTCGTATACAAAAATAACATTGGATAAATGATACAATACAGCAGAATGTACTATTTGTGGAAAGACTGGAGACTAAGCTAGATCAAAAGATCTGTACCTTAGGTATAAATACTTACAACGAATAATAACACTGAATGTACACTACAATCAAGTCTACTACTAGCTATCAACACTCGTTAAGACGTCGGTAAAATAAAACAAAACATTTTCTTCGTTTCATTTTTAAAACCTTTCAAAGTAATTTCATTTAAGTCAAGTATTTAGCTGTAAGAAACATACAATGTTGTCAGGATTTTACTTTATTGAATTTTTTATGCTTTTAAAAATCTATTTAGAGGCTAAAAATTCCACCCATGCCGGGACTCGAGCCCGAACCACTTAACCATACTCTCTGTATTCCCATAGACGAATAAATACAAGTATTTATTGATAATAAATAAGACGAATAAACTTGTATTTATTCGTCAAATTACTTACAGGCAGCGACATCTGGCTGAAGTAATTTGCATAACTTGCAGCCCCGAGTACCTACTTTGCAGTTAGGTTTTACATCGGAATGATATCGCTGTACACACATGATTATATTATTTTTGTTGGTCACAAAATATAAAATAATTTATTTTTAACTCTATTTTTTGTGACCATTTTCTCTTGGTGAAAACTGTTTAAAGGTCGTTTACATTTTTAAAGCAATTTTGAATGTTTTTAGTAGGTATTGGATGTGATTTTAAAGTGTTCTTCTCAGATACTAGTCCCACCTAGAAATTCTGAACAGGAAATGGCGCTGGATAGGACATACACTACGCCGCGACCAGAGATGCCTGACCAGACAAGCACTTTCGTATACACCATTGGGCAGCCGGAAGAGGGGGCGGCCAAGGACCACCTGGAAAAAAACAATAAACCAAGAGGCCAAGTCGATCGGCACTAGTTGGCCTGAATTGGAAACTGCCGCAAACCACCGTCAGAAGTGGAAATCTGTGGTCGAGGCCCGATGCTCCGCTAGGAGTTAAAGGACTGAAGAAGAGATTTAGCTGTAAGAAAGGTACAATGTTGTCAGGATTTTACTTTTTATACTTTTTTATATAATTTTTTTAACTTTATCTTTTGTGTGGTCGCAAATTTTCTATTGTTAAAAACTGTTTAAAGGTCGTTTACATTTTTAAAGCAATTTTAAATGTTTTAGTAGGTATTGTATGTGATTGTAATCAAAAGCGTATGCTTATTGCAGGCAATATTTGTGCCAAAATGTTTGTTCTATAATTTTAAAGGCTTCAATATATCAATACAGGGTGGCTTTTATGCTGCGCTATAGCGCACGATAGAAATATTATTTGTACTAGACGCTCTAAAATAATCCAATTCGCACTTGCATGTTTAACTTTTGTCAGGCAAACGACTGCTAATTACAGGTTTTTGAATTGACGATTTATTCGTCCTTCAAGACTATCAAGGCACTTTATCGCTGGCTTATACTGTAAAATTAAGAAACACACTACAAAGAACATTTTTAAAATTAAAACACTTTAAAAAAAATTCCACCCACACCGGGACTCAAACCCGCGATCTCTGGCTAACCGTGCCAGTCTCCCAACTGAGCTAATGGGCAAGTACAGGCATCAGTGAAATTTCGAACCTCTTTACAATACTCTCTGTATTACTTACAGGCAGCGACATCTGGCTGAAATAATTTGCATCACTTGCAGCCCCGAGTACCTACTTTGCATCTTTTGCATCTTGCTTTGGTTTTACATCGGAATGATATCGCCGTACCCACATGATTATATTCATATTAAATAGGTTTTTAAAATTTGTCCTTAGCACGGGTTAGTGCAACAAAAAGAATATAATTAAAACACTGTTTAAGGAGCTACCCTGTTTCAATTCATAGTGCGGGCACGTACCATACCAATTTGTTGACTTTGTTTTCTCAGTTATGTACCTTTGTGAAGTTATACTAACAATACCACTCGCTAACTGTGAAGGAAAACATCGTGAGGAAACCTCTAATACCTCAGCGCTTGAAATTGTTAATTAAGCTCAAACTTCCTCTGTGAGCAATAGAATCCGGTTTGCAAATTCGGGTATATGAGACCTTACAATTGAACCAGGCGCGCCCTAGCGGCTCAAGGTCGCAACCCTACTTTCTCTGAATTCCACGACAAACTACGCAACCTGCGTATTACAGTATTTACATACAATGACGACTGCAGACGTAATAACAGTGATATTGTTGTTACAAGAGTTACAAAAATAACAAGATGCGCTGAAACACCTTTTACTTTCGTTGTACTATCTAGATGCCTAGGATCACTTTACACTGTAACGGTGGCAACCTCTGTACACTATTTTATTATATTACTTTCACTCTGTCCTATCATTTTCTAAATTTAAAATGACGTCACTCATTTTTGAGATTTCCTTGACTTTTTGGCATTTTCAACTAGACCAGACTATACAATTCTTCCTTTACCTGCTTATTCTGTTTTTTTTTTTATCAAGTTTTTGACTTGACTTCAGCACACAGTTGTCGAGTCGTTTCAGTTAGCTGACCCAGCGAACTTCGTGCCGCCTAACAGTAGACTCTTTAATTTTTTTTTGTTATTTAACCATCCTCGTACCTCAAGGAATACTCTAAAAAAAGAATTAGCGAGATCGGTTCAGCTGCTCTCGAGATTTGCGCTTACCAACGCTTTCTGCGATTCATTTTTATATTATAGATAAAACGCTTTACAACTTCACATTGGCGCCCAACGTGGGGTTGTAAAGCGTTTTTAGGTAGGATGATGTTTCATGTGTGTGAGGTACGAGTTCTAACCCAAACATGAATTGTACACATTCTTCTTGTCATGCTTGAACTGAACGTTCCAGGCGTGGTTGCAACTAAAATGTAAAGGGCGCTGCGAGTACGCGCGTGGCGCGCAGGTATCGGCTTTTTTATCGTCTGTTAGTTAAAAATAGTGTAATCATGTGGGTACTGTGATATCGTTCCGATGTAAAACCTAACTGCAAAGTAGGTAGTCGGGGCTGTAAGTGATGCAAATTGCCTAAGCCAGATGTCGCTGCCTGTACGTAATACAGAGAATAGTGTAGAGGTTCGAAATTTCACTGATGCCGGTAAGTCGCCCATTGGCTCAATTGGTAGAGCGCTGGCATGGATAGCCAGAGGTTGCGGGTTCGAATCCCGGCATGGGTGAAATTTTTAGCCTCTAAATAAGTTTTTAAAGTGTGGGATAGTTCTGGATTTGGAGCGTCCGAAAGTCAGATTTAAACGAATTATTAAGGATAACTATGAATTGGCACATTAATGCGTGATAGGCAGTGTGGTTCAGTTAAAAAGTAAGTGGTCGAGGAGGGTCGTATGATAAAGCGGGTGACCTAGCCCTAGAGTCTAATACTTAGTTATCAATAGAATGATACAAGCACGACTATTGGTTGTTATTTGCCTCAATTTGGTAGTCTACAAAGCAAATTACGCGAGGCGCCGAGTTAAGTAGCACGGTATACCATTGCTGTGCGATTGGTTACTAGACTACCGATAGTGTGAATGAGACCTCCACTACCGGACTAATATGACACTATTGAACAACTATGCATTTTAGAGACTCGCCCCCCTGCCCCATGGCCCTTCAAAAATGTGGTAAAATAGTATTAACAGACGATAAAACTTGGTACGGGCCGGACAGTGGACTGGGCGTAATCGGATCCAGCGAACACGAAATAGTAATATGTAATTATGTTCGGCAGACAACTTTCCAGACGAACGGATATGAAATGGAGCGTACCGAATCCACTGTCCGGCCCGTACCAAGTTCGATCGTCCTTTAATAGTAGAACTAATTATGCTCGGCAGACCACTTTCCAGACGAACGGATATGATATGGAGCGTACCGACTCCGCTGTCCGGCCCGTACCAAGTTCGATCGTCCTTTAATAGTAGTACTAATTATGTAAGGCAGACAACTTTCCAGACGAACGTGGGTATATGATGGTACGGAGCGTACTGAATTCACTGTCTGCACCAAGTTCGATCGTCTGTCGATTCTGAGTTAATAACCAATACTATCCGCCCACACTCGACTGTATCGCAGAGCGGATTGTGCCGAACAAGAGTCGAATGCGTGCCTCTCCCTTCCTCGTAATACGTTGAACTTGAAACAGATTCCTTATCTCTGCATGACAGGACGGAGCTCTGACCCTACCCCGTACCACAGAGGAAAATAACAAAAACACGGTTCGTATGACCGTTTTCCAGCCTCCCAGCGAAACAGACAATTCGTTTTATACTAACGATTCGATAAAGGTACATTGAACGTAGCCGAATTTTCATATTTTTGTCTCGGTGGGTTGTTGGAATTTGTGATTTACATCGAATTTTCATACTAAATTACGAATTCTACTTCTAAATAAATTGTAAATTGATTGGCTTAATTCATCGATTTACATCGAATATTCATAGTAAATTACGAATTCTACTTCTAAATAAATTGATTGATGAGTTAATTCATCGATTTACATCGAATTTTCATAGTAAATTACGAATTCTACTTCTAAATAAATTGTAAATTGATTATCTTAATTCCTTAGAATTCCTAAAAGTAAGCTTAACTCAAGGCCAATAAGTTTTCTCCACCGCCAATGTCGGCGGGAATCACGGAATTTTCACATTATTTTGGTTTCATACATTTTAAAAAGTGCTTTATTAAAATTAAATGTTTACTTACATTTGTAAATAAATAGGTAGGTACGGACTTGTCCAGACCATTGCAACTTTGCAAAAGTATAGTAAATATTCTCTCGCCTCACGTCCTTTGGGGCCAAGGCCTTAGCTAAGGTACCACAGAGGCTTGAAATGTCACTAACTAAACATCAAGACCTTATGACAACCGGAACCGGCGTGCGTGCATGCAACGACTATGAACGTTGATGAAGCGAAGGTTATCTGTGAGGTCTCTGCCTTCCCCTCTGGGATACAAGTGTAAGGTTATGTTAGGTTATATTTATCTATACGGCAAAGCTAAGTAAACATTCCGCTTATGCACACATATATATGAAACACATATATAAGAAATGTTCTACTTAATGCCGAAGCATGTTCAAAAAGTTATTATGGGCCTCCACTCCTTTGTTGTCCCTGCACCTACACTTTGACCCAGCCAAGTACAGATTTCAATTAGAGTTGCCGGGTGTTTGATCAACTCTAGTAAATTCTAAGCAACGGTCTCTTGACGACCTCTGTGGGGCGTAGCGGTAGCGCATCTGCCTACCGTGCAAGAGGTCCAGGGTTTGAATCCCGCCTGGGGACAAAAAAAACCCCATCGCTTTATCAACCTTAATGAGTTGTTGCATGCACGCACGCCGGTTCCGGGTACTTTTTATCTAATTTAATTTGATAAAATATCCCCTATTTGGTCGAAGTATGTCCACCTGGGAAATCCCTTACCGGCCCTTCCACTCACATTCGCAATATAATTTGTTTCGTCAATCTATCTTCCTTCATTCTCTCCACATATCTAAACCAACGCGACATTCCTTTCTCAATTCAAGTCACTATATCCTCTTTCAGTCCACAACGTTTTCTAATCAGACTATTGCAGACATGAGGCGTAGTATGTATCATACATCGTGGATACCGCGTTTCAGTGGAAATTTGTTACATAATAGTGGTATTAACCCACATAATTGTACGACAAAGTCCGGTAGACATTTCGTATTTGCACACACATGTGTACGTGAAAAGTTTCATAATCAAGGTGCTGAGCTGGGTTGTTTCATAATCAAGGTGCTGAGCTGGGTTTTTTCATAATCAAGGTGCTGAGCTGGGTGGTTTCATAATCAAGGTGCTGAGCTGGGTTGTTTCATAATCAAGGTGCTGAGCTGGGTAGTTCTTCTATGTGTGTTTATTGTTTTCCAAGAATGTGGAGTAGGGTCACAGACAAGGTGTAAATAAAACATGTGTATGTAACACCAATCCATATTTAATTACACTGATCATCAATCTACAACGAATATGCATTTGCTACAATATCACATATCACTTATTAAACTTATAATTATAACAAGAGATCCTTTGATAGCTTGGAATGGAATGGATAACGGGGCAAAGTGGTTAAATAAAAATATATATAAATATATATTTTTATTAAATATATTTTTAGATATTTATATATTTTTTTATTTAACCACTTTGCCCCGTTGTACATAATTATGTAGTAGATCATTGTGAAAAATATTTCATCGCCATTTAGTTTTGAACACTGGGTAGAACAATGGACTCTGAAGCGGGAGACCCAGGTTCGATTCCCGGTGCTGGCATGTACCAATGACTTTGTTTTCTAAGTTATGTACATATGTGAAGTTACGAGTATAGTAGCAATACCACTCGCTAACGGTATAGGAAAACATCGTGAGGACGTTTATATGCTATAATTAAAAAAATAGTTTGTCGGTTGGCGTCATGCGTTCCTTGCTAATAAAGCACATAAATACGGAGGTTACGTTATTACCCAAAACTTATTTCCTGCTTAAATCCAAAAGTAAATATTCTGACATTACACAAGTTAATATAAAACCGTCATTCATGATAATACTTACACACTATTTAAAATAAATCGGTATTAACTACCAATAAATAATACCTTTCACTGTAGGCATTGCCGTTAGTAAAACATTGCCGTAAGTAAACCTATTTGTAGACTTTTAGTCCGGATTTACTTACGGGTGTTGTTATATCGGAAAAGTCCGACCAGGTTTCGCTCCGATTCGCAGAGCTTAATCATGGTGAGCACTACACAGTGTGAGACGAGCAACCGACGACGCGAGCTCCGTCTCTGCTCACCATGATTAAGCTCTGCGAATCGGAGCGAAACCTGGTCGGACTTTTCCGATATAACAACACCCGTAAGTAAATCCGGACTAAAAGTCTACAATGTGTTGTGCTTACGAAAGTTTTAGTAAACCTATTTGTTTCTGGAAGTGCGGACATAACATTTACATACAGGCACATTCATTGCTTCTGGCCCCACACTAGGATACCCTGTGTCGTGGGAACCAGAAACAGCGACGTCACAAACATTTTTTTTTTTTGTCCCCAGCCGGGGTTCGAACCCGGGATTGGAACGTTATCACTAAATCCTCAAAGATAAGAGATGATAGCTAAAATATCCTGGTGCTGCAAAATAAAGATTCGCTTTGACTCAGTGGAAAAATGAGTTCATCCACTTTGATCACATCAAGGGATCACAGTCGAAACGGTTCGCATTGAATTCGGATCACGTGATTCTTGATACTGATTTTAAATTAATATAACAATGGTTATTCTGAAAAAAAGTCTTATAATTTATTTATTAAACAATATCGAACGAAGATTTTATTCTTTATTTATTTATTTATAAATTATATGTTTAAGAGTACAGTAAGTGCCTGAACACTTCACTAGGCTTAACAGATTAACGGTGTGATCCGAATGGCAAAAATCTAATCAAAAATGTAGTCCATTTGGATCACCATGATCCGAGTGGAATATTTTGTTTTGTTTGTTGTAATCCGTTTCTGTGATCAGAGTGGACGTACTCCTGCACATTAGGTACATGGTGTAGGTGCCCCAGGTGTACGTACCCCCTGTAATGTGCAGAGCCTTGATTATGTAACGCATAGCCCCACATCTGGACTTAGAGATATTTCTATCTATAACATGCATTCTTACAAATCATATTTCAAACACTCATGGTCTTATATAAAAACATGATTTATCTAAAACTCCTTAGATGAAGTTTATATAATCTGTGATTACGTTTTTCCCTTTACCACTGACTATTTAAACTGCCTCTGAGGATTGTTTTAAAGGATCATGTTTATGCTTTAAAATATTTGGTCATACCACGTAATGGACGTTAGGCGGTTTCGGTGTCGTCGCCAGGTCGGTTTAAAATGTCAGGTCATGACCGTACTTCTGTAGCAGCTCTAAGGCCACGCCGTTGGTCCACCCAAAGCCATCTTGAACCCCGTACTCACCGCCACCACCTTGATGGCCAGGTTGTACAGCGCTATACTTCTCAAACATCTTCTTCCATGTGCTAAAGCCGATGTAGTTCGCTCGAATCCAGATCTTAGCCAGTTCTCTGGCTAGCTTTTGGGCCTCCTCATGGCCGCTGGCTTCTAGGCCGCCGATGAGGATACTTTGGAGCGGTGGCCAGGCATTTGGATAATCCCACTGCTCGTTGGAATACAAAATCGAGGCTGGTACTCCCCCAGGGAAATCTAAGGCTCCGGAAGACAGCAAATAACTTACTAATCTAGCGCCGTATCTCGACGCCTCGTCTGGACCTACAGCGCCTGACCATAGAGGTGTAGCACAACTGGGATAAAAATGCCTCCGCGGAGATCTGGCTTTGGCGTCGTAGTCATACCAAACGCCGTCACTGGGGTCCCACAGGACGTTCTCTATCGCACTGCGCCAGTATTTGGCTAAGCTCCACCATTTTTGCGCTTCGCGTCTGTCTTTAAGTTGGCTGCGAAAGTCTCCGGCTAGCTCCAGAGCGCCGGCAAAGATGGCGTTCAAGTCGACGGGTAGAATTCTCGTCGCATGCACGTCTGTCAGATTGCCAACGATCTCATTTTGAGCTGTTACGAACCATCTAGAAGAGAAGTCCCACCCACTTTCAGCCGCACTTTTCATTTCGATGAAGAAATCCTCACGTTTTTCTTCGTCTTGAAAGTTTTGCGAGTTCGTGTAGTCCTCAAAGTAGGACTCTGGTCGCGGGCCCTTGGTACTCCTATCAGCTAAGTATCTTAAAAGAACGAAGTTTTTTCCGTTTACTTCCACTGTAACTTTTTTCTTATCCAGCCAGTATTGCAGTTCTTTTTCCACAGTTCCAATATTTTGTTTAAGCCACGAAATATCACCCGTTGCTGCGATGTAGCTTGCCACCATTGCAGCCAGCATCGGTGGTTGGCTTCTCCCTAAGTAATAGATTCTACTTCCGTTTGGAATGTACCCGATCGTCTCTACAAGATACAAAAGATTTTCGATCATACCTTTGGCAGTATCAAGCATGCCACTGATTATGAGGCCTTGCACAATCCAAAAAGAGTCCCAGTAATATAACTCTTTAAATCGTCCACCAGGAACTATAAAACCATTCGGAACATAGAGGAAGCTGTACTGCTCCGGTTGCATGGCCACGTCCATGTTAACTTTCCGACCTAATTTCGACCAAATGCCAACGATACTTTTCGCGAACTGTCGCAACTTTGGATCCTTGATTTGTTGCAGCATTATTGGATCTGGATTGAAATCGGGTGGTAGCCATTCTTCCAATTCATTTCCACCGCGGAAGTGATGACTGATAAATTCAGCTAGTTGCTCCCGCGTCGGTGTTGTCCCGGTGTCATTTATCAACTTTGCAAAATCAGTCAGCGTGTCTTTCTCCGTGTAAACGAGTTTCATATCCACGAATGTTTTTGAATCGGGAAACAATCGCGCCAGTTGCACCTTGTGTAATAAATCGCCGGTGCAGTAGATTGATGTGTTGCAGGTTGGGACGACGAGGGCTTGGGCAGCGTACGCCCCTAGGATGCCCAAAATCGGGTAGAGACGCATGAAGCGTCGCTGCAGTGTCAACATTATGTCCTCACTTCGTCACTATTTCCAGCGCACATAGGCGCGCTCCCGCAACCTTTGAGACGGCTGCACTCGCGGTTGCCTCGGGGCGAGTGAACGCACGTCCGGCCCACGACCGCTATTAAGCACGAAGCGACCGCACGCCATCCTCAATGTGTGTCAACGTCACATTATGCATCCCTTCCGCGAACCCCGACCCATCTTACTCAGCTGATGCTAACGCGGCGCGCCCCCCGCTTTCACTGCTGCGTAGAGCTCTCGATACCGCGAGATAGCGACTGTAGGTCGCACAGGTGTGAATGCAAGGGCAGGCCTTGGCAAGCGGTCAGCGGCCTAATAGATAAAAGTGTTTCCCGGAAATCGTAAAGCACGTGCGCGCGAAATAAAGTGACAGCAGCAACTACTACTTCCACAGACGACTACGAGATACTACTATCAGACACTTTAACACTCACATTTGATGCTCGTATTCGAAATGTGAAAGATAAAAGGCAGTACAGTCTTAGTCAAGACCGACAAGCCGATGGAATAATAATTACAAATTTTAATGTACAACAGTTATTACCCGTTTCTAAGAAATATTCTTACTGACCTACTTGGGGGTTGAATACATTACAGATTCCAACAAACGGCATCTTTGGTTGGATATTCGAGTTATCTCCTGTGCCAAGTTCAAAAGTCCGTCTGGTTGGCAACAGATGGCGCGGTAAACGCTTAAAAAAAGTACTTTGGCGCCAAATCGTTGGAAATTTGTTTATATTGATTAGCACAAGGCCCTTATTATGCGCATCAAATCCTGAGCGATTCCAATCCTCTAACTGTCAACTTTTAATTTGATACTTCCAAATTCTCAAATTCCATACTAATTTGACAGGTACACGATTGGAATTATTCAGGATTTGGTGCACGTAATTAGTTCTCAGGACATAACATGGGGTACCTACCTATGTAATGCATAGCCACACGTCACACGGCCAGACAGATATCTCTATCGTTATCCTACAGACATTACAACCCGTGCATGCAACCGTCTCCTTGCTGCAGCAAGTACGGAACAGTCTTTTGAAGTCAGGCTATCGCAAATGGGTTTGGTCCTTACATGAAGATTTTTGTCAGCATAACCAAATCGAAGCTGATAATTTCTTATTGATAAAATGGCTGGCATTTGTTAGTTTTGATTTTTTGTAATTTTAGTTATTTTATTTTACAAAGTGGATCTTTGTTCTCTGAAGAAAGAAATTAAATAATAGTAGGTAATAACCATTACTAAACAATAATAAATACAAAATAGTTTTCAATCACTCATGGTCTTATACAAAAATATCGATATCCTTGTTTGCTTGTCCTTGTTTGCACCGACTACCCGTCTCTTATTTCCTCCAGCAACTTTCCGTCGTAATAATACTTAGTCGTCTGGAAGAAATTGCTTTTAGCAATAAGGCCGCCAATTGTACTTTGTATCTTTACATGTTTTATAATATGTGCTCTGGTGTACAATAAAGAATATTCTTATCTTATCTTATGTCCCCACTGCTGGGACACGGGTCTCTTCCTGTATAGTAGGAAGGTTAGGCCGTCCTCCACCACGGGGCCAAGTCCAGGTTGGTGGAGAATTGTAAGACAGTGGCGGGCCTTACTGTCAGAAGTTATCATTCCTCTAAAATACTCCACTGGCTGGTTGCTTACATAAGACCACATCCTGTCCGAATTGTGACGTTTTGAAATATCATTTCATAACATAGAATTTCACGTTAAGGCGATTGGAATCGTTGAGGATTTGTTGATCTCAAATAGGAGTGGTGTCGAATCCCGACATGTACTTTAACGGCGGCGGCGTGACTTAGTTTTCTAAGTAAGGTTCATTTCTAAAGTTATAGTGGCAATACTGCTCGCTCACTGTGAAGGAAAATTTTGTGAGGAAACCTGAGGTGTTCACAAACCTCAGCGCTGGAACCAGTGGGCACGCGTTGTGATTTAGTCCTAACTCCCTTTCCGAGGGAAGGCATCCAGTGGGTCCTCAGATCATAGAAAGAAGACTTCTTTCAGCTAGTGTAAGATATATAAATCTCTAAAAAGACATGCTCACTGTGAACGTAGCCTCTTGCAAAACTATATCCTTGACACATTGATCTACAATTTTAGCATTGAAATAATTAGACAAATCGATTAACCCGCCCGTTTTAAGAATGTGCTGGCTAAAAATAACTAGTGGAATTTGTTAAAAAACTACACGCCTATTATAGAAAGGTACGTACGTGGAAACAAGTACTTATTCAGTGAATCAGAGTGCTCTTTTATAGACATTGGCCTAATAACTTTGCCAATGCTAGACAAGTTTTAAGTAGGTGTTATGTAGTATCTTCAAGATAGACAAGACTTAAGTCGGTACAGTACAGTCGGTACAGTATGCTAACTACCGCCACTAATTCTCTTCTACAAATTAAATCTTGTATAATAGGTTTTTTTTTTCAAAAAGAGAACATCATCCTCTTAACAACGGTGACAATGACAACTAGTTTTAGAACCTACAGTCTAGAACCTAGGACTTAAATCGAGTTCCGCTAAACGCGGCCGTTTTTGACCAAACTGTTTTAAAGTCCTAGATTCTTGGACTTAAGCCGCGTTTTCACGGTCTTAGGCTGACATTCAGAGACGAATCCCAAGTTCACGCCTAGAGCAGTCTTAGCAAAGTAAACTAAAGTCATACTTAGTAAAGCGCCGAAATTTTCGTATTCACATTCGATCGGGAGCCGGAGTTAAGCATGAGCTAAGAGAAGACCTGTCTTAAGAAAGTGATCTATATTGTCTATTATTTTTTAGTGATGTAGTAAACACAATGCTAATCACAAACTCCAACCAAAACAATACGACAAAAAGGTAGGTAACCTCAAAGTGAAGAGAACCAAATGACAGATGACAATTCTAAGTTCAGGTAAAGTCACCAATATTGGCTACTTACACTTAGCTAAGTACCATTTCATACTCAACTTGATAAGATTCGATTCTGAATACGAAATATTTCTAAGTACGTGATTTTGACATTTCTGAGACCGGTCTTAGCTTAGTTTTTGTCTCCGAATGTCAGCCTTAGTGCGCTCGGTCCGAGTGCGCCATCCGAGTAAACTAATGGTTTAGTTTACATTAGTTTGATTGACATTAATTTACTCGGATGGCGCACTCGGTCCGAGCGTACTAAGACCGTGAAAACCTGGCTTTAGGTTCTTTTCAGTAGGTATGTTCTAAAAAGAGCTACTTACTATATTTATTGAGATTTTATTTGATAGATGTTCACTTTTTCCAAAGACGCGTTATAACAGAAGATATGATTGTTTCCATTGGTGGCGCCGCGTGACTGCTTAAGGCGCTTTGGGGTGCTAGCTAGCGCCACCAATGGAATAAACATCATAACATGTTTTATGCCACACCTGGCAATAAAGTGGCTTCTTCCGCACGCTGCGTACGGAAAAAGCCGCTTTCTGGCCAAGTGTAGACATAAAAAGATGTACACAACACGGTAGGTAATAAAGAAAGCTCTCGATCGCATATTTACGTCCCTCGCTTGCAGCTCGGGCCGCAAACTTCTGCGATCTCGGCCTTTCTTTGTATTACCACCCTAGTTGTGTAATGTACTATTGTAACATATTTGCTCGTAAAGTGGTTGTAATTACACCAATTTCAATATCGTAATGTATCTCATTACGTACTTGTGCGATAATGTAATGTAAAAGGCACGTGTTTTTAATAAAATTTTAAGATACTCCGTCTAAAAATGAACGAAACTTTTAAAAATCTTAGCAAAGAGGTTTTATGTCAAGAAAGTGGTCAATATTTTATGAATAAAATTTACTTTGGGAAATAAAGTATAACAAATAAACATTTAATTCCTTAATTTAATTAATTTTGACAATAAATTACAACCGTTTATCTGTAACAAAAACAAAAAAATATTAATTTACTTTATTAGTAATACTGGCTGTTTTTGTACCTTTGCCTAAAAAAAAAAGTTGATGTGCGTGCATCGCTTATTTGTGGACAAGTAAAAATAAATCCGCGCGCTTTTTCTTTTCGATGTATTGTTTTTATTTGAAAATGTCGTCAAGTAGTGATGATAACAAAGTCAGAGTTTTATTAATTTCCTCGTAAATATGTTATAAAACGTCGTATGACATACGTGCGCTCTGCTTCCTTATAGCCCTCGCCGATGGCTCGGGCTAGTAATATCGCCTCGGCTGTAATTTTCAACTTACCGCACTTATATCATTATGTACTATTAAAATACTTTTTTTTTTTCAAAAAGTAAACATCATTAATGTTGGTTAACCACTATGGCAACTACTTTTAGAACCTACAGTGTAGAACCTAGGGTTAACAACGTAGGCGTTTAATCGATTTCCGCCGAAAACGGCCGTTTTAGCGGAAATCGATTAAAGTCCTAGGATGTTATTACAATGTTCTAGGCGGTATGTTCTAAAAATATACATTAAAATTGACAGAACATTAGGATTATTCCCTAAATTTTCTGTAACGGCTAACCATTTCACATGACCGAATAGGAGGGCTTTTTACATAAATAAAAACATAAACTGTACTAACACAGCCTTTTATTTAATACTTATTGTATTCTAGTTGTTTCACATTTAGAATCTCGATAGTATACATATACTTAATATTAAAAAGGATTATAAATTATGTAGTTACACATTAATTTATATTCCCCATGGGCGTTGTGGATCAAGCTTTGCTCAAGGTGCAGAAAGAAATAATAATTAAATTGCATTAATAATAAGTATGTACCTACTTGTTTTCACAAAGTAGGCACCATTTTATGGTACTATTGTAATAAAATTAAAAACAATGCATAGACATTTGTTTGATGTAGGCCTATTGCTTAATCATTCTGTAGATATTTCCTATCTCCCTGCTTTACTTTCTGTAACATGTCTATTTGTAATTAAAAAATTACGTGACTTTACCTCCTTAACCCTGGACATAAATTCACTCCAAATCTTCTGCAACAGCAAGATTTTGGATGAAAAAAATATCCGTCCAAAAAATAATGAAAAAAATATTGGACGTTATAGTGAAGTAGTTATATAATGGACTCGGACGCCAGGGCTTAGGAAGCTAAGTAAAGTATACCTACTATTTTGCTGTAGAAGCCTTAAGTCGTGCCGTTTAATTACAAATGCTGTAAATTCGTGTAGAAATTGACGTAACGAGTTAAAAACATTGTACCGGCGTCAGTGAAATCTTTTAGAGTTATAAATGCTTGTATCTCTGATGGCACTGGACTAAATGCCTAGCCTAACTCTGTATAATATTGGTGGTTTATCAGTGGTAACATTTTGTACTTACTAGATAAAAACAAACTTCATGTCCTTATTTAAATAACTCTTAACAACATTAAAACTCAGAACAAAAACAAAGAGAAACCATTCACAATGGTAAATTGTCGCGAAAACTGTTGGAATTATCTAACTTGTTATAGAGCAATTCATGTTGCAGGTACTTAAATAGTATGTCTTAATGATTCGCGATACTCATAAATAGTTATATATTAAACGGGTCTAATCGCGATTATTACCTCACGCTGCCGAAACGTCGGGAAATAACGTTACCTACTAAATAATCGCGATTAGACCCGCTTAATATATATAACATTGTACTTAAGTTTCTTATCTCATCTCTTTGTTATCGTTCGTGCCTAGGCTGGGCTCGCAGCATTTGCAGACAATACACTGTATTCATTACATTCTTATTCAGAAGTGTCCTGCGAGACGCGCTCTTTGCCTCCGTCGTGTGCAGTCAAGGTTCTACCATACTTTGCCAACAACTCTAGAATCACCCCGTTAGTCCACCCAAAACCGCTTTGTACATTATACTCTCCACCGCCACCGAACTCGCCGACTTTCTCCGCGTCGTATTTCTCAAACATCTGCTTTTCTTTCTGGTATCCTTTGTGGTTAGCCCGAACCCAGACTTGGGCAACCTCGAATGCTCTTTGCTTGGCGGCGTTGGTCCCTAGAGCCTCCAACGCGTTGATCATGATGCTAACTAGTGGTGGCCAAGCGTTGGGGAAGTCCCACTGCTCGCCAGTGTAGGACAAAGACGTCGGCACTCCACCAGGGAAAGACAAGCCTTTCGAGTTCTCGAGGTATGATAGGATCCTGTCAGCGCGTTTACTTATCAGCCTCTTATCGACTGCGCCCATCCATAACGGTGCTACATTGCTCGGGTAGAAGTACTTCCTGTGCTCTCCGATTTCTAAATTGTAGTCGTACCAGACACCGTCTTCCTCGTTCCATAAAACCTGCTCAATGGAACTCTTCCATTGCTTGGCTAGGTAGGCCCAGTGAGCGGCCTTGCGTGGGTGGCCAAGTAACGCTTGGAAATAAGCGACATTTTGTAGAGCGTTAGCGAAAATGCTGTTCAGATCTACCGGGATAAGATATCTGGTATGAATGGTCGTCAAGTTGCCTTTGTTGCTGCCATTGATTTCATCAATGAACCATCTAGAGGAGAAATCCCACCCGCTCTCGGCGGCGCTCTTCATGTCGATGTAAAACTCCGTCCTGCGCTCATCATTGTCAAAGTCATTCTGAGCGTTGTTGTAATCTTCGGCGTAGGACTCTGGGCGTGGGCCGGCGCTGGGGGCATAGTACCTGAGCATCGTGTGCGTTCGACCGTCCTTGTCAAATGAAACGATTCGCGAGTTGATCCAGTACATAAGTTCTTCTTCCAGATTCTTTATGTTTTGCCGCAGGAATCTCAAGTCCTTCGCGCTCTGAATGTACAGCGACATCATAGCGGAGAGTAACGGGGGCTGACTGCGCTCTTGGTAGTACCAGCGGCCTCCGTTCGGTATGTGTCCGAATACCTTCAGCAGCTCTATGAGGTTTTCAATCACGCCGCGAGCGGTGTCCTTCATTCCACTAATGAGCAGGCCCTCGATGATCCAATACGTGTCCCAGTAGTACAACTCCTTGAATCGACCCCCGGGAATGATAAAGCCGTGAGAGACGGGAACCAAGCTGTACAACTCAGGGTTTTCGAACACATCCGCCTTTACCTTTCGCCCGAGGGTGGGCCAGATGTCGTTGACATCCTTGCCGAACTGCCTGAGCTCTTCGTCGCGTATGCCGTCCAGGAACTTGGGATGCGGCTGGTAGTCTGTAGGCGTCCATTCATCCAAGACATTTGTGGAGCTAAAATGCTCGTCGACGAATGTCGTCAGTTGTTCCTTCGTCGGATTGTTGTTGGTTTGGTTGAGGAAGGTTTGGAAGTCTGCTAGGGTCGAGTTTTCGTCTTTAAGGAGTCGCATGTCCACGAAGGTTTTGGAGTCGTTGAAGACGCGCGCCAGCTGGACCCTCTTGAGCAGGTCGCTGTCGCAGTAGATGGGGCGGGAGCAGGAGGGCGGCAGGTCGTCGGCGGGGGCGCCCGCTGCCAGCGCCAGCAGCAGGATTGGGATTATCATCTGTAAGAGGAAAGAGACAGATTTTTTTAATCTTCAAGGCGGTAAAAAATTTGTATAGTACTCTACAATTTTTTTCTCTATTATATGTGGCTCAGAAACTGCGACTTAATGAACATTACAAATTAAACACACGTGTCTTTAGATCGTTGTAAAGAAATACTGGACAAAAAAAATACAATGTCAATTGATCAGTACCTATCTACCATCGTTGTGCGACACGTTGGCAACCGACATCTTAACAGGAAGTTTGGCTAGAAGCAGTTATTCGTTGACTTGGTTGACTATACTACTATTACACTATTTTTATTTTTAATGCACTAACCTGTGCTAAGGAATAAATAGTGCATTAAAAATAAAAATAGTGTAATCATGTGGGTACAGTGATATCGTTCCGATGTTAAAACCTAACTGCAAAGTAGGTAGTCGGGGCTGTAAGTAATGCAATTTGCTTAAGTCAGATGTCGCTGCCTGTACGTAATACAGAGAATATTGTAAAGAGGTTCGAAATTTCACTGATGCCGTGAGTCGCCCATTGGCTCAATTGGTAGAGCGCTGGTACGGATAGCCAGAGGTTGCGGGTTCGAATCCCGGCATGGGTGAAATTTTTAGCCTCTAAATAGGTTTTTAAATTTGTTCCTTAGCACAGGTTAGTGCATTAAAAATAAAAAAAGTGTAATCATGTGGGTACAGTGATATCGTTCCGATGTTAAAACCTAACTGCAAAGTAGGTAGTCGGGGCTGTAAGTAATGCAATTTGCTTAAGTCAGATGTCGCTGCCTGTACGTAATACAGAGAATATTGTAAAGAGGTTCGAAATTTCACTGATGCCGTGAGTCGCCCATTGGCTCAATTGGTAGAGCGCTGGTACGGATAGCCAGAGGTTGCGGGTTCGAATCCCGGCATGGGTGAAATTTTTAGCCTCTAAATAGGTTTTTAAATTTGTTCCTTAGCACAGGTTAGTGCATTAAAAATAAAAAAAGTGTAATCATGTGGGTACAGTGATATCGTTCCGATGTTAAAACCTAACTGCAAAGTAGGTAGTCGGGGCTGTAAGTAATGCAATTTGCTTAAGTCAGATGTCGCTGCCTGTACGTAATACAGAGAATATTGTAAAGAGGTTCGAAATTTCACTGATGCCGTGAGTCGCCCATTGGCTAAATTGGTAGAGCGCTGGTACGGATAGCCAGAGGTTGCGGGTTCGAATCCCGGCATGGGTGAAATTTTTAGCCTCTAAATAGGTTTACTACTATTTTAATTTTTACTTATACTAAATAAAGGTTGTGTTACTTTTTTTAAAGCACGTTTACAAGACAAAAAACGGTAAATGATTATAAAAACGCGAAGAAGAGTCAAGTGTTTCCGGATTTACAGAGCCATTTGTGGACGAAACTAAATGGTGGTCTGAGAACAAACACGAAGGACAAAAAATACGGCTGATGAAGAAAATAATTACACGTGTATTACACAGCCATTCGATTGATCAATAGTTTTAGTTCCTCTCCTAGACAGATTGCCGAAGAAGTGATTAGCACAGTAATATTATTTATTAGTAACGGAACGATACGAAAACCGGATTTAGGCCGAATTTCACAATTCGAACTGAATGCAGAGCTGAACTTGAATACCCGAGGTGTTCCGATATCTCAGCACTTGAAATCGCCGATTCGCGGGCACGTATCGTATGTACTCACTCTATCTCTGACAGGTGGCAAGTGGAACGTATGTGTATGGATGGAACTGCCCAGCAGGCCCTGCAGTGGAACGTATGTGTATGGATGCAAGTCTAGATAGGTAGGTGTGGGTGTGGCAAAAGAAGCAAGAAAGTAGAATTAATGCAGTTGAAATGAGGTCCTTGAGAAGTATGTGTAGTGTTACTTTGAATGACAGTATACGCAATAGTCTGATTAGAGAACGTAGTGGACTGAAAGAGGATGTAGTGACTAGAATTGAAAAAGGAATGTTGCGTTGGTTTGGACATGTGGAGAGGATGAAGGAAGAAAGATTGACGAAACAAATATATATTGCGAATGTGAGTGGAAGGGCTGGTAAGGGACGTCCCAGACGGACTTACATCGACCAACTAGGGGATGTATTAGCAAAGGGAAAGATAAAAAGTACCCGGAACTGGCGTGCGTGCATGCAACGACTTATGAACGTTGATGAAGCGAAGGTGATGTGTCAGGATCGTCAGGATGAGGAAGGTACAGACCATACTCCACGACGGGGGCCAAGTCTGGATTGGTGGAGGCTTGCAAGACTAGTGGCTAGTCTTACTGTCAGAAGTTTTCAGAAACTGTATCTTTCCTGCAACATAAATGTATTTTTCGAAAAAATCAAGGTGGACGTTCGTCTCAAAATTACCATCATACTCGTATAATATTTGTTTAATAATAATAAAAATAAATCGTTTATTTCGGACTATGAAATTCATATAACTTAACCTAACCTTAAAATTCTAGATTTAATAATAAATTAAATAAAGTAGAGCATAGTTAATAAGTGAACTAGCCAATCAATCGATTGATTTATTTACTAACTAATACGCATCGTCTCAAAATTATGCCACATATGGCTATCTGGCCGTCAGCCTTTACCTGTAGGATACCATTAATACCGTGTATGTTTCTTTTTTGTGTAGGTATTGTGTATTCCATACAAAAAGCGATCGAATTTTTTTATGGCTCTAAAATTCAAGCGAACATTAAAATATCTAAAACGCCGAATAATGCGGCGTAAAATGCAATATAAAAAAAACATAAACTTGCGAAAGATTTAACCGAAGATCCGAAGATTCTGCATTTTATATAAATTTTAATTTATAGAACCCTTATCGCACCGTCTCATTTAAAATTTAAATTCAGCTTAGTGAAAAAAAGACGTTTATCTCGAATGATGAATAGCGGATAGTCATATTAATGCGCCGAAAAAGTCTTGTCGAACCAGTAATTAGTATTAATTCTCACAACGCTAAAAACTCTAAATTAGCATCTCCTCCGTCAAAACGAGTTCTTTGAGAGATTTTTTTAGCCTGTTCGTTGCTAAGAGCTAGCAATACCTACCTGAGCCCACAAAGTTTCGCAAATATCTATCTAAAATTCTAGACATATTTCGTAAGGCCTACCTAGATTTTATCGTTAATACGATAAACAAATCTAGACAAAATGCGAAGGTCACAGCCGCGTCTATTGCTTAAACAATTAACATAACTCGTAAAAGAAACGTAAAAAATATTTAGCCTGCTATTTCTGGCCGAGACGATTCACGTATTTGGTTAGATCTACAGTTCTACACTTACCACCTGTTTCTCGTACGCCAACAATCTGTTAATGTACTGTGAACAGTGACTGATGTTTTTTATGTGCACTTTGGCTATTTGACACGTGCGTCAAGCTACTTAAAGATAAAGATAAAAGATAATTTATTTAAAAACATTTTACAGCGACCTTATCACTAAGGCAGTGGTACCCTGTTCCCTAAAAAAACTTGACTACGTGTTAACAGTAGAAGCACAGGTGGGAGCGTATGAGAAACCGCCGGTTAGGTCTCATTGTTGAGCCATTGTACGCGGCAAGCGTCGAGGAATGTGACTACATGCGACACTTGGGTTTCTATACAATTATAAATATTCTTTTTATTGCACTAACCCGTGCTAAGGACAATTTAAAAAACCTATTTTATAAATTCCACCAATGCCGGATTCGAAACCGCGACCGCGATCTGGCACGGATAGCCAGAGGTCGCGGGTTCGAATCCCGGCATGGGTGGAATTTCTAGCCTCTAAATAGGTTTTTAAAATTTCTCTACAATTTTTTCCTTCACAGTTAGCGAGCGAAAATTCACAAATGTCGATAACTTACAAAACGTAAGTAGATGTCAGGGTTCGAATTCACGACCCGAAAAGTAGGTGATAATAGTGTAAGCATATCTCTTTTGTTATGAACGTTGTATTATTGCTATTAGCAATAAGGCCGCCAATTGTATTTGATCTTTTGTATCTGCCGTTTCTGTAACTATTTTTCCGGTATACAATAAAGAATATTCTTATCTTATCTTATGTATTCATGTATATTTTTCTTTGTATAAGGATTTGTGTTATGTCTGAAATAAAGGTTATATTATCTTTACTAAATAACCCTCCCGACACAGGTACAATTAAGTCTGTGTATATGAGAGAGTTCGTGTATGAGTGCATGTGTGAGTGAGTGAGTGAGTGAGTGAGTGAGTGAGTGAGTGGTTGAGTGAGTGAGTGAGTGAGTGAGTGTGTGTGTGCGTGTGTATGTGTGGTACTGGCACTAGTCTCTAAAATGCACCAATAAGGCACATAGAGGTCAATAGTCTATCGATATTGGATGTAGAGTATAACAAGCAATTTTGACGCCATTAGTGGATTATGGCGGATAATGTTACGGCAACACATTACTTTAACAGCCCTCGTTAAGTACAAGTAACAAAATGTCCCACTCGTACATTCAATAGCATGTGTAATTATATCAGCAGCTTGCAACGAAATTGTAAAGGCTGACTTGCTTGTATTAATGATACTAATTGTAATTCTTTTCTGGCTGTGCAAGTGTCCAGTGCCACCTCAGGGGTAGGTTTGCCCAACAGCTATACCATCCTGACAGCTTAGACGGCCTAGCCCACAGGAAAGTCTTATACTTACGTGCGGAGCCAACCAAGCCACGGGTTTCCTCATAATGTTTTCGTAGCAATACCACGATTGCCAATTTTTTGAATCATTTTTATTTTTGTATATTTGATAGGTCTGTCTTCAAGCCAAGTCACAGGCCTTAGGGCGGCTCGAAAACTTCTGAGTAAGACCAGCCACTATATAGTCTTGCAAGCCTCCTCCAATCTGGACTTGGCCCCCGTGGCAGAGTATGGTCTATACCTTCCTCAGGAAAGAGAGCCGTGCCCTGCGGTGGGGACACAAAGAGTTGATAGTTATGATGGTGATAAAATAAGTCTAAGAATACGTCGTCGTCGTCGTCGTCGTCGTCCTCAGGCTATTCTAGTCCACTGCTGGACATAGCCCTCCCCTAATGAGCGCCATAGTGTCCTGTTTTTAGCTTGCCGCATCCAGCATCTGCCTGCAGTTTTTCGCAGACCGTCATCCCACCTAGTCGGAGGGCGAATACAGAGAGGAGCGACGGGCAAGAATACGTCGTGTGCTAATTATATGGCAGAACAGCGTTTGTGGGGTTATCTAGTTATTATACGAGTATACCATTGTGAGAGGACAAAATAAGTAGCGTCTTACAAAACAATTGAAATAAACGGCAGATTTGAACAGGTGAATCAATTTGATGTGGCAAATTCAAAAGAACAAAATATGGTAAATTATCGGCACTTCTCTTATTTCAACAATGCGGCATTAAATAACATTCTATTTTGAATAACAAAACATAATTTACATACACTTGCTTGTGTCATTGCTCGACAAAACGTGCATTTGTATAAAAATTGAGGTTTGTTCTATGTATAGGTAAAACTAGGCACTTCATGGCACTATCATGACACTACCTATTGTTCGGACACTTTTTGAAACCGATTAAACGATAATAACTTCTACTAGTGTTACTGATTGTTATTTTTATTAGTAGTGTATTTATTCTAAAAATGTGGTTTAATATTGTTAATGTTATCTTCACTAACGAATTGGGCTCCCTGTAATGTTAGTTGTAAGAGGAATATAAAATAAAAAAAACACTTTGACAAATGCGAAACTAAAGTCGACTTACACCAATGAGGGCTTTTCAAAGCGCCATTAAAAACAAAAAACAGTACCGCAAGTTACCGATAGATGGTGCTGACGTCATATAATATGTTAAACTTTACATCATTTAGGAAAACGGTGAGTGCCTAACAAAAATGCTCAATTCACGGGCTGGCCATTAGTTAAGAGACAATTCACGTATGTATGTAACGAACAAAGTAAAAATACTTCAAAACTTTCTAATTTCAACAGTTTCGAAACATAGTTTTGCTTAGATCACAGACTAAAAAGAGATGTTTTATTTGTTTAAATGTTATATTTGTTTTCACAAATAAAAATCTGTGCGTACAACATAAAACGCGATAAAACGTATGATGGTGACATTTGTTCTCCTAGCAGCGCCATCTAGTTTTTTTTAATGCAATCAACTCATAGCTGTCATTGAAAAGCCCTCATTCTTAAATGACATTTAAGGCACTTCGGGGTGCTAACTAGCGCCACCAACGGAAAAAAAATCATAACTTGTTTTATAATACGTTTTCATCTAAAAGTGTACATGGGGGGTGGGCAGCTGCGCCCCCTGCAGTATTCCACCAAACTGCGATTCCCAACCCGCATGCCCAGCGTAAGGATTATGGGCATTACGCCCCAATGATGGCACAATCTTGCGCTATGGCGCTCATTAGGGGAGGGCGACGTCCAGCAGTGGACTAACATAGCCTGAAGAAGAAGAAGAATATTTTGTTTGAAGCTACAGCTGCTCTCGAGATTTGCGCTTACCAACACATTCAGCGATTCATTTTTATATTATAGGATATGTACAAAATCCGCCGAAATATGCAGGCGCCTCGCAAGATAGCGGTCTGGCGGTAGCAGGTGCAAATATATATTTTGCCGGATAATACTGAAGTCGCCGCGATTGGCAAAACAATTGACAAGCAACAATAGTCATTAGCAACAGGGCGCTATGGCGCTCATTAGGGGAGGGCTATGTCCAGCAGTGGACTAATATAGCCTGAAGAAGAACATGAGAAATCTTAACAACTTTGACACCTATTTTTATAACCTACAGTTTAGAAACTAGGATCTCTAAAAACCTATTTAGAGGCAAAAAATTTCACCCATGCCGGGATTCGAACCCGCAACCTCTGGCTATCCGTGCCAGCGCTCTACCAATTGAGCCAATGGGCGAATCACCGGCATCAGTGAAATTTCGAACCTCTTTACACTATTCTCTGTATTACGTACAGGCAGCGACATCAATCATTGCATCACTTACAGCGACTACCTACTTTGCAGTTAGGTTTTACATCGGAACGATATCACTGTACCCACATGATTATACTATTTTTATTTTTAATGCACTAACCCGTGCTAAGGACAAATTTAAAAACCTATTAGAGGCTAAAAATTTAAATTTGTCCTTAGCACGGGTTAGTGCATTAAAAACAAAAATAGTATAGGATCTTTAACTAGAACTTTAATCGATTTCCGCTAAAACTTCCGTTTTAGGCGGAAAGTGATTAAAGTCCTTGGTAAAGTCCAACTATTGTGTGAAGAATTTGAATTAAATTATGTTTAAGCCACGTTTAAGTAAGTGGTGTAAGTCAACCTTTGTCTGCTACCATTAATACCAGTAGGTTCAGGTTGTTTTTTTGTTAAGTGATGTCACAGTCGACAGCTGGTTAACTTGAGCGTACAAATGTTGAAGTGTTGAAGTGTTGAATGTTGAAGTGTTGTTGACTGTATACTCCGCCGTCATTCGGTGGTAGACTAGACGTGATCGGCGATACGATTTACTTTGGTTTGATTTTTTATTTTTTTCTTCAATCGCCCGTAACGTAACTGATTAGAAAAATCGTATGCAAAGGTTAATGTGCTGTTGACTGTGCAGTGACGTACCTAACTACCCATTGCCACCATTTATAGCGAATTAAGCACCCATTGTTTTTGCAGGAGTGCTGACGCGATCTGTGAATTCTGCAGATCGGACGGATTGATTTTTCTTTGCAATGGAACATATAACAGACAGTTTGTAAAAAAATCAAGTACATATCATATAAATAAGGTATCCTCCGCAATAAAATGAACTGCTTTTAAGACGGGGGAAAGATTAAACTCGCGATCAAATAAATCGTGTTATTCATATTATTATAATTATGCAATTTATATGCTGCTAGCTGCTGCCCACAACTTCGTTCACGAAGAAATTTCGATATGTATTTTTCCGAGAAAAAAAGTAGCGTATGTGTTATTTCAGACTATAATCCATCGCTGTGAGGAATTTCATCCCAATCCATTCGGCTGTTTTGGCGTGATTGAGTAACAAAACATTCATGTATGGCATGCAAACTTTTACATGTATAATATTAGTAAAATCAAAGTTAGACGAGGATTTTGTTAAACACTGTAGTTTTGAGGTATTAGATAACACGTGGGGTTACATGACCCAGGCACTACAGCGTCGGAGTGGTCCCTTCACCCATCTAGTGTGAGTGAAGATACCACTGGACGCTGTATAAATCATCTCATTAAGTAGATGCAAAAAGGCCAAAAAAAGTGAGGTTATATGTACGAAGACGCGTTCTATATCGAAGACTATATCACCATCCATTTGGCAAAAGTGGAACTACTCCTAGAAACTGTCCAAGGTAGAAGAACAAGAAAAACCATTTATTATAGGTAAGGTACAACCGACTTATATCAAGATTTACACCATTGTACTCTAGTTAGTTAAGCTCTAGAATGTAAATGAATTCGACACAACATAGAGTTATATACCAGCGATCTGAATTCACTTGCAAAAAGACTATATCGACGGTTAAAAGGATATAGGGCATAAGCGACAAAAACCAAATTGTTCAGGAGCGCAATTTAAAGTTTAAAATTTCAGAAAAAAAATCATATCTTTTTTATTTATTGTCATAACGTAAAGATGGAAACAGCTCTAAGCTCGAAAAAAATACGAGCATTAATTGACATTTTATTTTATTTGATTCGACGATGCTCTATGTAGTTGAATGTCGCTTAACTCAATCGAACATATCTTTTATATAAGGTAATTCGGCATAAGTCATATCTTCATATAAAAAAACGAAGAGTATAGACGACTAAGCTACATTTGATTTCCGTATACCAAGAGGTAATAGGGCATAAGTCACATGGCTGTTGAATAACTAAAATAGGTAAAGAGGGATATATGACGTTTCACACCATTGTGACAAAAGGTAATGGAGCACAAGAAACAGTGCTTAGTCAAAACATGGTGAGGATGTCAGACTTTAGTGACACCAAAAGTGGTTTGAAAAAAAGGTAACATGGTACTTCCACACGTCAAGATTTGTAGGCCAAGAGGAAAACAAGAACATCCAACATGTGAAACTATCTGGGCAATCGGTAACGCGGATTAAACGTCACGTCCTAAAAATAATAGATTCACAACCAACATGATTCTCCTATGAAATGAGACCTAAAGTAACTGCATACGTTAGATGATGTTAGTGTTATCATAAGCGTTTTTATGTACTAGATTAGTAACCTACATTAGATACTATTTGGAGATAGTGATGTTACTCGCGTCCGCAGAAATTGCCCTCTGAAACCCGGGTAATGCTAAACGAGTATTAACGCCGAGTATCGGGCGGCAGTTTGATAACCCGACAACTGGCTTGCCAGAAGAGAAAAGACTAAGTTAGGAGTTTTTTGTCCATTTTTTCTCCTAAATGATCTAGATTTTGAAATGGACACCTAGTTTGAACTGTTCATTAAGCCGCAGTTTCTGTGCTACTTTGAATAAAACCTTTTCATTTCATTTCATTTCAAAGAAGGCCCCACAGGCCTAGAGGACTAAATAACCTCTGAAAACGATGGAGCGAAAAGGATGGGGATACTACCGCTACTAATACTCCCAAGAAAACTATGAGCAGGATGAACAATAGTAAGGATTTGTCGGACCATCCGGTTGACGCCCGGCGCCAGGATGGTTGCGGGTCACCTGGTGTGAAAAATGCTATCGGCCGCAAGAAGGTGACACAGCAAGCCCCTTGCGGAAATTGGGTTACTGCTGATCAAACTCTACTCCGTAACAAAAAGAGACAAATTCGGGACATTCACCACGCTCTCACCATAGCCACTTGGAACGTTCGTGGTCTCTCCAAACCAGGAACAGCCGAAGTCGTGGAGAAGGAAATAAACAGGTATAATGTGGATATTCTTGCTGCAAGTGAAACGCATATAAAAGACTCGGGACACTACACTACTCCATCTGGAAAATTGTCCATAGTGTCCGGATACGTCGACGCACAAAGACAAGGTAATGGGATACGATTCCATCAATGACAGGATATTGAAAATCAGATTAGAAGCACAGCCATACCCACACATACATCCATCCATACATCCATCACATACATCCATACATAACCTACTCGCCATCTATGCACCGACATCTGCATCCAGTGAAGAGGAAATCTAAACAAAGCAGTCCAAGATGTTCATAAGAAAGAGCCATTATTAATACTTAGCGATTTTAATTCTAAAATAGGAAAAACTGAGGATGATTACCATCTCAGAAAGATTGTCGGCAGGTTTGGACTGGGAGTCAGAAACAACCGTGGCAACATGCTTTTGGACTTTTGCATGGAGAACGACCTTTCGGTCATGAACACCTGGTTTCAATAACACCCAAGACGACTCTACACGTGGACGTCACCTAATGGTCTTCACAGGAACCAAATTGACTTCGTTCTAGTAAACCAAAGATGGAGCTCATCTATATCAGCAGCAAAGACGAGGCCAGGTGCAGACTGCGGCAGTGAACTTAGCTTCTGACTGCTAAGTTCGTTTAAAATCCGTCTGAAGAAGTTAGTCAAAAATAGGTACCCTCAACAAACAACAAATGGCTAAGCAGAGGAAATCCTTAAAGGAACAGGACTTAAAATCAGCCGAAGAACGAAGCCACTATGCGGAGCTACATAGCGTTGTCCAAAAACTTTGCGGGAAAGATCGAGAGGCCTATATCGACAGTATATGCTCCGATATAGTAAAATGTTTGGAAAGGGCGCACTCCCGAGATATGTTACAAAAGGTAAACCTGCTCGCAAAGGAATTTAAACCAAAGCACTGGACCATTGAAAATGAAAAGGGGACGCCCTTATTGGATATAGATGAGGTACTCGAAAGATGGAGGAGCTACTGTCGGAAGCTATACGGCAAAATCAGCGATGAAAGAACTATGGAAATGCATTATTCGGAAAAGGAACCAGACATCCTTTTCGAGGAAGTAGAGGCAGCACTTCTCAAACTGAAATACAAGGCATGTGGCAGCGATGGTCTAACCGCGCAAATCTAGGAAGATCTAATCTAAGAAATATAGGAAGTGAAGGCATAGCAATCGTACATACCGTGTGTCAAAAAGTCTGGAGAACGGGTCAATGGCCAGCAAATTGGACCGAATCAATCGTAGTGCCTATACACAAGACAGGGTAGAGGTAGGTAACGGGTAGAGACCCGTAAATGTGAGAATTACAGAACCATCTCTATGATCTCTCACGCGAAAAATCCTCTTACACGTCCTAAACCACCGGCTTGCACCCTACATCAATAGCCAAATACCGAAGGAACAGGCTGGATTTGTAAAATGAAGAGGAACGAGGGAACAAATGTTGAACATTCGACAGCTGATCGAAAAATGCAGGGAACATAACATCACTATAGCCTTGTGTTTCATCGATTATGCAAAAGCCTTTGACTGTATCAGCTGGAAGGCCATGTTCAGGGTTATGAAGGAGATGGGTATACCGGACCACCTTACCTTTCTTGTGCAGCAACTGTACTCCAACGGTCAATCTTAAGTACGAATTGAGAACAGGCTTTCGCACTGCTTTAAAGCAGAACGAGGAGTGCGCCAGGATGCATACTATCTCCCCAACTGTTCAACCTGATCGGGGAACATATAATGAGAAGGGTTTTGGATAATTTAGAGGGGGGCATTCGGATAGGTGGGCATCTTCTGAACAACCTTCGCTTTGCCGATGACACCACCGTCATAGACGCCTCGGAAACAGAGTTGGCTGAGCTTCTAGCGAGAGTGGATAGTATAAGTAAAGAATACGGACTTCATATCAACAGAAGTAAGACCAAGTTGATGTTTATTGATAGATCGGGCACCTTGCAACGAACCAACGAGCTGCGAGACCTTGATGTTGTACACAAATTTGTATACTTAGGCTCGCAAATAAGCAATGACGGAGACTGCGAACAAGAATTTGTCAGAAGATCCCAGATGGCTAAGTCAGCAGTGAAAAGACTTGAGAAGATATGGAAAAACAGAAGCATCAACCGCAAGACAAAGATAAAACTAATGCGGACCCTTATGTTCTCAATATTTCTGTATGCCTCGGAAACCTGGACATTAAAAGCCCGTATTCTGAAAAGAATAGATGCGTTTGAAATGTGGTGCTGGCGGTGAATACTCTCTCTTGGACCGAACGCCGCATAAACGTATTTATTCTAGAAGAACTTCAAATAAAGACGAGGCTCTCCACAATCTGCACCCAATGCATCCTGAAGAAGAAGAAGAAGAACGGGAAATGAAGCAGAGGACGACCACCAACGCGTTGGTCAGATATAATAACTAAAGCTTCGGTAAGGACCCTACAAGCAGCCATACATCTGGCGCGTAATATAATCCAATAGAGAGAGCTGGTGGCAGAATCTGCCCTTAGTCACGTCCTTCAGCCATGAGGAAACGACGAAGAAGAAGGAGATAGTGAGATAAAGAGGTCTCTTTATCTCACTATCTCCTTCTTCATAGTGAGATAAAGAGAGTGGAACATTCGGTAGGGGACGCCATAGGCGTACATAAGTAGACCAAATTGGGGACGTCTTGGCAAAGGACCGGATAAAAAGTACCCACAACTGGAGAGCGTGCATGCAACGACTTATGAATGTAGATGAAGCGAAAGAGGTGTGCAAAGATCGTGGCAAGCCTTAGTGTCTGTCTACCTCTCAGGGACACAGGCGTGAAATGACCGACTGATTTTGGGATAAACGACTCGCTAAATAGGTACTTGAGAACAACAGAGACCTGATTATGTAATATAAATTGGCATACGCACCAATTCATAAAATATCCTTGTAAAGTAATACGGCGTAAGTAACAGAGTTGTATTATGTTGTAAATGGTAGTAGGGTATAACCGACAGTTAAATAGTAAATAGGTTTTAGTAATTGCCTATAAGCGACAACTGTATGGCAAACTTGTGAATGGTAATAGGGTATAACCGACAATTCAATATTAATTAGGTTTAAGTAGTTGCCTATAAGCGACAGCTGTATTGTAAACTTGCAAATGGTAGTAAGGTATAACCAACGCTTAATGTTTTTGACGACAAAGGTAAAGAGACATTAGTTCCAACTTTAAAAATAGTTGCTTCTGGTAAAGAACCGTAAGCGCCCAGAAGCTTCACACCAGTAGGAAGTAAAAAGACATTACCGACTAGAGGCCAAAGTTGATGCCATTTTTACAGGGATACAAGTGCCGTTAAGGCAAAAACGACCTAAAAATAGGTCGGTAACACCAAAACGACATCTAAAAACTCAGTTTTTTGCTTGGAGACAAGCGACATAAAAGTCATTGTAGGGCCGTGGGAGTAAGCGCATTCGACGCAGTTTTTTTTTTCAAGTGAGATGGCATTCAAAACTCAGTTTAGACCAAAATGTCGCTTATGCCCTATATCCTTTTAACCGTCGATATAGATACTAGAAATAAAATAAAAAACTCGTGTCAGGATTTAGGCTGGCAAAGGTTAATACAGCTTTTATGGGGCATTGTATACGTTTCTACAATAAGATCCCTGAAGATATAGATAAGCCTGAAACGCAGTTCAAAAATGTGTAAAGTACACTTCGTACCAAAAGGGCTACTATAACATAATAGTTTATTTCATCACAAGTGCGGAAAGGCTGTCATTGCAAAGAGTTCCGACAAATGTCTACCCGAGCCGAGGAGCAGCCGAAGGCGAGGGTTGACAGTCGGAACAAGTTGCAATGACGGTTCCGCACGTGTACTGAACGACTATTTTTAATACAGTTGCGAAAAAAATAAGCAATTAATTAAAGAAAAAATATTTGGAAAATGGCGCCAACCGTAAAAAATATAAGCAGAGATTTTTTTTCTTCACCCATTCTAGTAGGCAAAGGGAACTTTTCCCATACAGCCAAGTCTTCAATAGAATTTTTTTATTGATATGAAATGAAAATGAAATTTAATGAAATGAAATGAAACCTAACTTAACTCATTCAATCAAATCATTAAATCTGATATTGAAAGAAATTAGTAGCTCATAAAAACTTCTATGATTTTTTTTTGTAAAAACTTCATGGTTGATTTTTCTTTTTAATAGACATTATTTTGACAGTTGGGAAAGAAAACGCACGAGTGCGGGAAAGGTAAAAAAAAGCACGAGTGTGTAATAGCCCACATCCCGCACGCTATACGTCCCTGTAATACGCCACTTTTTGAGCAACTGTATTAATAGTACATTACACAACTAGGGTGGTAATACAAAGAAAGGCCGAGAACGCAGAAGTTTGCGGCCCGAGCTGCAAGCGAGGGACGTAAATATGCGATCGAGAGCTTTCTTTATTACCTCCCGTGTTGTGTACATCTTTTTATGTCTACACTTGGCCAGAAAGCGGCTTTTTCCGTACGCGCAGGGTGCGGAAAAAGCCTCTTTATTGCCAGGTGTGGCATAAAAAATATTATTTTCACACCTCCTGCTCGACAATGCCTTATTACGTACCGTCAAATATCATCGTAAAGCATAGCCTTGTCTCTCGAGGGCAATAATAATGAAGAATTTCCCTAGGGAATAAAGTGATTTGAATTTAGAATGTCAAAATTCGCATGAAAACTATGAAGAAGCCCCGCATTGCAATTCGAAATTCGAATTGTTGTTCGAAACTCACCCCTTTTTTCTTTTTTTTCTCAACTACTGTGTCGTGTGACCGCGCGAAACACCAATAAAAAAAAGAAAAAAAGGCGCGAATTGCAAATACGAATTTAAAAGTTATATTCAATTTAAGTTGCTAAGCCGTAAAAGAGTGTGGACTTTATATTAATAAATATTTTTCAACTTATGCAGCCCTGTCTTTTTATTGTCTCCCAGATGGTGTGAAAAGTAGAGTATTCACCTCTGGAATAAAACATGTCTTAGTCTCGGGCGGTATGAACCCCTGGCTTCACTCAGGACCTAACATAACTCCCTCGCTTCGCTCAGGAGTTAAAATTTAACTCCCTCGCTGCGCTCGGGAGTTAACTCGGAGTCCTTCGCTCCGCTCAGGGTTCAATATACCGCCCATGACGTAATACATGGTTTTATTCCCTTAATGCATAATCTACTATTAGATGTAAATGACGTCTGGAAATAAAGACACTACAATGCATGAGTTTTAGGTTTTAGAATAATTATGTAAAGTCTGTTATTTAAGGACTAAGGGTTGGTTTCTGAATTGAGAATTTCACTAAGTAAATACTTAAGTAACGTTCTGTCACGCTCTTTTCTGAGATATTTGAAAAGACAGCACTACAATTAAGTATTTACTTAGCGAAATTCTCAATTTTGAAACTGGCCCTAAGTGTAGATTTTGGTACATTTCTCGTTTAAACTTGTTTACATTTTGAAACGGACACCTACTTTAACTTGTAATCTTGTAATAGATTTTTACAACACCTACTTTAACTTGTAATATTGTACCTAATAGATTTTTACATAAACACCTAGTTTAACTTGTAAGTCGCAATTTCCGTGCCACTTTGAATTCGAAAAAAAAATTCAATTCGTAGAGCCCCGGTAAACTCACGACGACGACGTGTTACAAGGAACTCTGTAGGTCGTCTAGAAACCAGTTTGAGCGATTATTACAATTTTACATTTCAGTTAATATAAACCTACTGCTCTAGGTATCTAAATGCCGTGTGATTATGCGCACCATAACCATTTAATCTGTCAGGTCTTGATACCGAGACAGCAAACAAACGCGGCCCGTTTCACAAAACTATAATTCATAGAGTAGGTATTATGAAAATTCAATGAACATTGCGTACCCTACAGTAGCCGAGGTCTAATAGATCCGTTTTGACAGTTGACAGCGGCCAAAAACGGCCGTTTTTAGCGGAAATCGATTAAAGTCCTCGGATGTTGATATTGATTCTAGGCTGTATGTTCTAAAAAAATAGTTATCACAGATATTAAGAATTTTGATGGTTACTTTTTGAGAAAAAACGTAGTATGAAGTTATAATTTTTATTCTATTAGTGGCGCTAGTTAGCACCCAAAGCGCCTTAAATTACGTTTTCGGCCCTTTATTTTTGAATCCATAGTGTTATTACGTTTTGTTGTTATTTCTCGGTTGTATTCGATTAGAAATTAGTAACATACCATTTATCAAACTTGAAGAAAGTTATGAAGGAGTGAATATCATTTGCTGTCATTTCACAGGCTGCGGCTGCACACTATGTGAAAATAATAAGCCACCGTTTTGTCCAAATAAATTACTTATTGGAAAGCGCTACGATCACAAAGGAGCACTAAACAAATGTAGTACAGAAAACAAGGGAAATCACACTAAAAGATTATAACACAAAACGTCAATATTGATAACAATAACGATATGATTATTTATACAAGCGACGATATCGCAAAAGATAATTTTGACTCTTCATCTAGCGAAAGTAAATGAAGATTAGTCTTATTAAAGGTGGACTTAAAGCCGGGTTACGGCAGGAATTTATCTCATAAATCAGAATCAGAATAAGCATGCTTTAACTCGGTCTTAAGGCCTGCGCAGACGAGGTACTTTTGTCCCCAAGGGACAAAAGACCCTGAATCTGAAAAAATGTCCTCCGAGTATTTGTCGCGGACTCAACACCTACAGTGTGCGGTCATTTGTTCTTCGAAAATTTAGTGCAGCGTACGCTATGGAAGCAAATATTCTGAGATTAGATGTGTTGTAATTTACATGAAGTTGAAAAAGAAAACACCGAACTTTTGTCCAGTCCGGTCACTTGATGTCCTCAGTAACTTGAGGGACTTTTTGTACGGGGTACTTTTAGTCATTCGTGTGGGTTATTCGATACAATTTATAAGAGATCTATATCGACGGACAAAAATGTACCCGGGGGATAGTAAGTGATAGACATGATAGTAAGCTTGTGGCTCGACGATCTTTATTGCTCATGTGTCACCCTAACTACGCATTCTTCAAAACAGCCGACTAAGGCCAGGTTTTCACGGTCTTAGTGGACTCGGACCGAGTGCGCCATCCGAGTAAACTAATGCTTCTGATTGGACGGTTTTTCGTGACAACACCAAAATAGCCAATCACAAGCATTAGTTTACTCGGATTACGCACTCGGACCGAGCGCACTAAGACCGTGAAAACGCGGCTTAAGTTTGTTGGTGACCAGGGAGGCGAGCCGATTCTCGCCCATCCCATGCAAACTGAAAGCGTAGACGCATAATATTAGACAGCTTAGACATTTTGTCGCATAAAAATAAGATCAGATAACTCGACAAAGCCTTGTTTATTTTCTCATTCGAATTCAATGTATGGCGTTCAGAATACAGATTTCGGCTGTCGGTCGACTTTTTGTATAGAATTCAAGTCATGCGAATTATAGTCGTATACGAATTAGTTGCTAATGAAGTACTTTTAAGTACGTTGAAGTACTTAAAAGTACTTCATTAAAGCTATGAAGTGAGAATTGGCTTCCAAGGACACAATTCTCACTTAATTAGCAAATAAGTAACTTAATTAGTTAGACCTGAGATTTCCGCACTTAGCTTCATAGTTGGGCCATTGTGCGTAGCAATATCATTCTTACACTATATTTGGAAATCGAGCCTGTCTAATAACACCTTACAAAAATCTGATAGCATGTTATTTAGCAAATAATAATCCTTATGATGAAGCCTTCCGATCGGTGTGATATAGCTACAGGATAATTTTTTTCTCGTGTAGCGGGTTCGATTCCCGGTTCAAACATGTAATTATTTAAAAATCTATGAATGCAGTTTAGATTGTTTTTTAAATTAAAATAATGTCTTCTTTCAGTAAAATGTTCCATCTACAATATTAAAGGTACTTTCCCTCCGTGTGGCATTGCCGTGGGACGCCCTGTATAATGCTAGCGGACACAGCAGACGTTGTCATGCATGCAGCGCCATCTGTCGGGCTGATTTGTGCATCTGAATCATCCAGGGCGCCTTTAAAACGCATAAAAAATTATTCAAATCTGTCCAGCCGTTTAGGAGGAGTTCAGTGACATACATACGTCATGTACAGTAGTTGTCTGTAAATGACTGGCAAATGATTATACCTTCATTTACCTGTGGTAAACCACAGGTAAATGAAGGTATAATCATTCGCCTTAACTTTGTTTCGATAGTTTTCTCAATACTTTTCCTCCGTGGTCAATGCTAAGTAAACAAGTAGACTTAATTAAGTTCCTAGGGGACTAACGCTACATGCTGTGGCTGCGATAACAATCGGCTATTTTACGGTAAATTGTGTATGTAGCTGTGTTATGGCAGAATGTTGATTTAATAGTTAATTGTGAAAGTAATATCATACACTTTTTGTACTTATAGTGTCTAAGTAAAATTCATACAAACAAATTATATGGAGTTTCCTTAACAAATTGCTATTACGTTTTTTGGTATCAACTCTTTGTATGTCCCCACTGCTGTGGCACGGGTCTCTTCCTGCATCGCAGGCAGGTTAGGCCATACTTCACCACGGGGGCCAAGTCCGGGTTGGTGAAGGATACTGTCAGAAGTTATCAGGCCGCCCATAAGGCCTCTGAAATGGCTTAACGACTGCCATTGCATGACAGCCGGCACCAACGGCTTAACGTGCCTTGCAAAGCACGGAAGCGCTCGGAAAAATGCCACTAGCGGTAGTCGCGGGACGGTCACCCATGAGCTGACCTGACCGCGCCTGTTGTTGCTTAACCTTAGTGATTGATTTCAATCACTCGGTTCCACTAGGCCAGGAGCGCTTCAAATTACAAATGTAACTTAAAACCAAATGCTTCCGCTCCATTAAGTCATTTTATTATTATCATATATTTATACATAATTACCCTAGTTATGATTTTATAATAAGAAAACGTTTATACTTATATAACAGCTCCCGAGTTGGTGCGCCAATACCCCACAATGTTTTTCCGGCTCAATTCATCGCGTAGCAAAAACGCTTGGCATTTGAACAGCACTTTTTTCCCAATCAGCCTTGATCCACTTAAGCCGAGTAGCCAGTTATCAGAAGTCAGGGTGTCGTTGCAAAAGCGCCCTTACTGCCTTCCGATAAGATAGTGGATTATCGTGCCGGGCGCAATGCTGTGATGCTGAGGAGTTGCGTGACAACAGCTAGGGAGTCTCATTGCCAAGGTGGCTGCTTTTAATGCTCAATAACACGTGTTTTTCCGTTAAATATTAGTATTCAATAATGTTTCACTACCTATATAGCACTCTATCTTCTCTTTCACAGAAACGTGTATTATAAGTATAAACAGTGGGTTCGAATCCCGGCATCTGTCAAGTGGTTAGCAATACCACTCTCTAACTGTGAAGGAAAACATCGTAAGGAAACCCAAGTGTTAACACACCTCAGTGCTAGCTACATATAACGGCCCAACTATAAGGTTAAGTGGGGAAATCTCCTGTCTAACTAACTCACAAATTTTTCAAATAGTACATAGGGACAAGAAGGTTGATAATATTTTAACGATGTTTGTAAACGGTTCGTTTACATACAGGGTGTCCCAAAAATCAACGTCAAGCCGAAAACGGTTGATAGGCCAGGTTAAGTACTTTAAAAGTTGAGTAAGTACTTTAAAAATTATTGATATTAAAAAAATTGAGAAAATTGTCACCCTCTTGTGATGATCTTTTAAGTACTGTGACTACAAATCTTTACTTTTCTTATTGTTTGGGAGTGGTGTAACCCTCGGGTTGAGGGTTACACCACTCACAAAAAAATATGTTTAAAACTTTTTTTAATGCTAATAATTTGAAAAGTATACTTAACTTACACTTTTTAAATATTTTTCTGATAACTGTCACCACCTGGCCTATCAACCGTTTTCGGTTGATTTTTGGGACACCCTATATAATACAAGTGTATCTGGCACACAGCACTTTACGAGTATCTACCAATCAATTCTTTACCTAAGTACTTAGTTGTATCGCTTCTCTTTAAACTAATCACTTTATATTGTACCTTCTGGTATTAGTTACCCACTCGAAATTGTTTTGTTATAGCAAGAGCAATGTTCTATAAGTGTTCTCGGTTTTCCACTCTTGCCAATGGAAAAGTGGCAATAGTTTTTCATGAACATTATTTATTAGTGAAATAGATGATTGATACTTCTTCTTCTTCAGGCTATATTATGTAGTTCACTGCTGGACATAGCCCTCCCTTAATGAGCGCCATGCGCCCTGTCATCAGCTGATTGATTGATGATTGATCAACCCTTCGTATGTCCCCACTGCTGGGGCACGGGTTTCGTCCTGCATCGCAGGAAGGTTAGGCCATACTCCACCACAGGGGCCAAGGCCGCGCTGGTGGAGAATTGTATGACAGTGGCAGGCCTTACTGAAGTTATCAAGCCGCCCGCCCGCCGCATAAGGCCTCTGACATGGCTTTACGACTGTCATTATATGACAGCCGCTCGGAAAAAATGCCATCAGGCGGTAGTCACGGGACTGTCACCCATCCCGCAAGTGATAGATTCCAATCACTCGGTGCGGCTAGACCACGAGCGCTTCAATTGTGGCTCTATTATTTTGTACCTTATAAATCAAATTAATGTATTTTATTACACATGAAGCTGTGACTTATTGAACCTTACAAGTGAAACTAGGTGTCCTAGAAAATCTAGATAATTTTGGAGTTTAAGCCCCTTTTTCACAATGTTCACATAAAGTTCCAGATAAGCTATCCGAAACCAGGGCTGGCGTCTGTTCTAAATTTAAATTATTTTTCCTATATTTCGTGTGTTCGTTTATGGCTTCAAATTTAGAACAAACGGCAGCCCTGGTTGCGGATAGCGTAACCGAAACTTTATCTGCAGATTGTGAAACAGACCCTTAAGTGTATCAATTCTGTTTCTCTCCTTAAATAAAAAAAATAGCTTAGACTGTCAACCCGCAGATTAACAAGGAGACCGCTACGCGATGTATTCATCTAATTTTCAAACTAACTACTATAGTAGCTTTATGTAACGCGTGGCCCTGGTGATGGCAAAGAAGTCCTTGGCCAAGCTGTATGCTTCATGGGCTGGGTAGTTAGAGACAAAAGTAAGCCATGAAAGTGTCTCAAGCACGTACCTGTATGACCATACAATCAATGAAATCAGACACGCAATGAATGGAGCAACGACCTCAGGCGGGCTCGCGTCGAGGCCACTTCCAACACTTCCGAAGTTCCTGATACAGTAGTCTGATAGCAAACAATTAATTTAATACCTAAGGACTTGTTCTCTAAAGTAAAAGTGCACCAAAACAGTGCTAAGCCACTGACATTGGAGGATATTTATATCGATTTGGCGGTTAAAAGTAATTCATAGGTAATGGACATACATAAAGAAACCGAATATAATATATTTTTTTAACATATACATACAGGCACATTGCTTCTGGCCCCACACTAGAATACCCCGTGTCGTAGGAACCAGAAACAACGACATCACAAACATGTAAACATCCAAGACGTTTTTTTTGTCCCCAACCGGGGATCGAACCCGTGACCTCTCGCATGGTAGGCAGATGCGCTACCGCTGCGCCACAGAGGTCGTCCGACACCATCCTGGCTATGTTCGCTGACAAGGTAGATTGTGCCCATATCAACCTTTGTTGTTATCTTCAAGTGGCAAGCAATGTAACTACTTACTAAATTGTATTTTATTTTATTAGGGTAAACAAACAATTGTACAATGAGTGGTAACAGCATCTTAAGTAACATTGAAGTATTTTAAGTAATTGTACAAACAGCATCGCTTACCACGAATTAGAGAAAAAGAAAGGAGACTTATTCAGAGAAAGCTACCTTCTGAATTAGGGAATATTGCTTTGTGACTACCAAATTGAGGCAAATAACAACCATTGTCGTGCTTATACCATTCTTTTGAAAAACTACGTAGGTATTAAACTGTTGGGCCTGGTGAAAAGGTCGTGTGGTCCCCGCGCCATATCCGCTGCGCTACAGAACCAAAATTGTCAATGTCAGAGCTGCAACCGCTAAGCTGAAGTGGAATTGGGCAGGCCACGTAAGCCGTATGGACCCAGACAGGCGGACACAAATCGTCACTGCCCGGGTTGCACGGGTGGTCAACCCAAGCGGAGACGGCGGAACCTTGGTAGTTCGTCGTCGTCAGGCTATACTATAGTCCACTGCTGGACATAGCCCTCCCCTAAAGAGCGCCACGTTGTACTATCATAGGGGGTAATGCCCATAATCCCCACGCTAGGCATGCGGGTTGGGGATCGCAGTTCGGTGGAATTGTACTGCAGGGGCCCTGCTGCCCACCTCCCGGTTTGTGTCCCTTAGTCGCCTTTTACGACACTCGCGGGAAGAATTGGGTTGGTGCTATTCTCTAGGCCGACACCATACAGCAGCTGCCTTGGTAGTTATTTACAATTAAATAGCAAAACAAAATTGTTCTACGGCTGATTGGACAGACCCCCCTCGCGCCAAAACCAAAAAATCCAAAACGAGAAAAAGAGCCGTGAGGACACCACCGAACGCCGATTTCAGTAGGCAATATCTGCACTGATTAGTAAGAACATTATAGTAACTTGGAAAATAAGGGAACGTCGGGAAAAACCCCCCAAATATCATTAAGGGCAGTGAGGGGTCAACGAAAATCACTTGACAACTTCAAAATACTCGATAGTTGACTCGCATCATAATGCTCCTGGCTATGCTCGCTGATAAGGTAGATTGTGCCTACATAAACCATTGTTGCCGTCTTCAAGTGGCAAGCAATGACAGTGCCCTATAGTTATGGTTAAAAGAACAATATGTACTAACACTAGAATAAGATTAGTAACAAATCTATATGATTTTTTTTTATATTTGAAATAACTGATTTGAATTGAATAATTCATTTAAGTAATGTTGCTTCCTTCGTTTAATGTTTCTACAGGCCCACTCAGGGCAGGCATACGCATGAATGTACCAAAGCTGCATCTAGCCGTGACGAATGGCAGGACTTGATAACTTTAAAATACTCGCTAGTTGACTCGCATCATAATTCATTGAAGTAATGTTTGTTTCCTTCGTTTAATGTTTCTACTAGTCCACTGTGGGCAGGCATACGCATGAATATACCAAAGCGGCATTTAGCCGAGACGCATGACAAGACATCGTGAGGCACATGACATCGTGAATGCAACATCAGCCTACAATAAAACCTTTTCATCAGGACCACGACCGCTCTGTCAAGAGCGTACCGACCAAGAGGCTTCGTCTTCAGGCTATATTAGACTATTGCTGGACATAGCCCTCCCCTGATGAGCGCCATAGCGCAAGGTTGTGCCATCATTGGGGGGTAATGCCCATAATCCCCACGCTGGGCATGCGGGTTGGGGATCGCAGTTTGGTGGAATTGTACTGCAGGGGGCGCTGCTGCCCACCCCCCGGTTTGTGTCCCTTAGTCACCTTTTACGACACCCACGGGAAGAATTTGGGTTGGTGCTATTCTCTAGGCCGACACCATGCAGCTAGAGGCTTAGCGGACCAAAATATGAGGATTTCAACACGAAAAGAAGAATATGGCTGTAGAAACTCAAACAAAAAAAATGTTGTTTTTAATCTTTGATTGGAAACGCTATTCAATGGGGTTGTTGCCGTCATTAAGTATGTAAAAATTGGATTCGCGTTGGTTACGCCCCAGCCGTCTGTGTTTGTTTTCTAATTATGTGACGTCATAGCAGTTTTTCATGGCAACTTTTCATGAACAGATGACTGTTCATGAAAAGTTTAATTTAAAATTGAAGTGTTTCTTTACGACCTAATAGGGCAATCGGCGTGACGACGGTAGTCAAATAATCAAAGATGTAACGATATTTGGGGTAAGTACACATTAAAAGAATTTAAAACACTGATTTAGTTTTATAAAAAAAAAATACCCATAGGTTCAATAAAATAAAAGATTATAATACTGCTTTCAGCCATTTTGACTGAAACACCAATCAAACCGCATGACGTAAATTACTAAATATTTGCTGGCTAAAATTGTATTTACCAGAAAACCACGTAACCACCGATTAAATGAAACGCTTCTAGGAGTGTTTTAGTGGAATCGTGTTTTTTAAATAAGGCCGCGGCTTTAAATAAGAGCGTGGCTCTCTTCCCTAAGGAAGGTATAGGCCATACTCCACCACGGGGGCCAAGTCTGGATTGGTGGAGGCTTGCAAGACTTGTGGCTGGTCTTACTGCCAGAAGTTTTAAGTTCGCCGCATTGTACGACTTTATGGTGCAATAAAGTATTAATAATAATAATAAGTTTTCAAGCCGCTCTAAAGCCTCTGACTTGGCTTAGCAACTGCCATCTATCGACGGCAGCTGGCAACAACTGCTTAACGTGCCTTGCGAAGCACGTAACCGCTCAGAAAATGCCACTAGCGTTAATCATAGACGGTTACCCAGCCATGCACTGAACGCGCCCTATGTTTCTTAACCTTCGTGATCGTTTGAGATCACTCAGGCAGCCGGGACTAGGAGCGATTCTTTAACTCACATATGATTTATCCGAATCTAATGCGATCGAAGCAACGGGAACTCCTAGTTCGAGCCGATTTTCTCATTATCATCTCGTAATAAGGAAAACTGAATGCCTCGTATCGTACGTAGTGCGGCAGTGGACAACAAAAAGGGTATATGGTTTATTTTCCTCAAATCATAACGTGTTTAGAAATAAAAATCATAACCTGTTATTCTCCGCAGAAATAGCACATTGTGAGGACCTTGGCCATGGACTTTGGAAAACCGCTATTTTAAATCGACAGAAAAACGTTTTAACACGATTCTCTAGAAGAGATCGCTTAAAGCCGTAAGACCGCTAAAACTTAGATATGTAAACCTTATAATATATTTTATATTCTTGAGTGTACAGTAAAGAGTTCTAATCTAAATGTAATCTTTCACTTGTACGGGCTTCATAAAACTTTTTTTAATTTATTTAATTATTTTATTAGCGAGGGCAAGAAGTACCTAGGAAAAAGTAGACGAAACCGCCGCCGTGCCCGCATTCAATTACTCTGAAAACTAGGTTCGTGTTCTTAGCAGGGACTAATTAATTGATGAAGCGAAAGAGATTTGGAAAATCCTGACCACTGCCTACCCTCCGGGATATTTCCTGTTTGTTTTAAAAAAAATGTCCTAAATTTGTAAGGGAGCGATTTAAAAACTCTTTAATCGAAATCACCTTGAAAATAACTGCAGAAACAAAAAATAACAGAACTGAGAAAAAAATATATTTATACAAACCATTTATTTGAAACATCATAAGTTTTTGTTGGAAACCGGTATTTTTAAGTAGGTACATTTGAACATATCCCAATTTCTGATATTCAATTAGTATTTAGATCTTAAATCTGTATATATTATAATATTGTGAATAGTTAGTGTATTCGGTAAGTATTATACTAAATAGATAGATAGAATATTCTTTAATGTACACAGAAATTACAGTAACAGAATAGTATTATATATACGATACTGTTGCATAATAAGGGTTCTTATAACACGAGTGTGTTTTAAAAAACCGAGTCGCAGGCGAGTTTTTTATAGTATCACACGAGTGTTATAAGACCAAGCTATGTAGTGTCATACACTACTTTATCTACTCTCACACTATAATACATAAAATAATATTAAACAGAAGCAAAGTTTGTTTAATATAGGTACTGAAAAGTTTTTTTTAATGTAATATGTTGGCGCCAAGGCGCAGACAACGATTGCGCATGCGTGTTGCGTCGCCCCGGACTAGTTCATTGAAACCTTTTTTTAAAGTAGAGGTTCAACCTTCTCGGTTCAGCTAGATGTTAGGTGTATCGTTATGATTGAAAAGTCATATTATGATACAGGTGGCCAAAAAAGTTTCATTACCATACAGGTCTTGACCTGTATGGTAATGAAACTTTTTTTATGTTTGACCCATGCGTAATGTTTGTCATAAGAGTTTTGTTTTCAGTTTTATAATCTTTATGTTGTAGTATTAGAGTAGATAAATTATAAAAAAATATAGTACAAATGGCGGTCTTATTGAATAGAGCACAATATTGTGACTATATACAATATTGCAAATAGATCTAGGTATATACTCGTATACAATACGAGCTGGTGCCCACGACTTCGTCTGCGCAGGATTAGTATTTCGAGTAGCTTATATAATATTAGCGTGTCGTAGAAAAGGTTTTAGCAGCACAGTTTTGGTAGCGCAAGCCAGAATAGCTCGCAGATGGTAGACTTTTTCCTACTTACTTGACACTAATCGTCATAATATATTTTGTGCAATTCACACAATATCTTTTTATCCATACTTACAAACTTTCGCGTTTATAATATTATCGCGTTACTAATAATCTTTCTAATAATATTTTCACCAATACTGAGGATGATCAAACTCTTTAACACATATACCAGCAAAGAGGATGATGTGGACATCCACTGTGATAGCTTCTATAGTTTTAAGGTTAAAGTGCGCAAATTGCTCCAAGACTGTTCTTCAAGAATTTAAGCTCTTAAATGTCTCCTATTTTTTATAATTAAGTATTTTTAATTTTATTTTTTCAAATTCAAATTCTTTTTAAGTTTTATGAGTCTAGAAGTAAGACTTGTTTTGTTATGTTTATCACATGTTTAACTACTAGGTACTAGACCTAATTATGAATGTTGTGTGAGCCTTTAATTGGCAGCCAATACTACATCTCTGAGAGTAGTCCTGCAGTAGGGCGTTCGTAGGCTACACAAAAAAGTACTACTTGATTAAATAAATAATTGCCCCGTTCACTCAAAGGTATTAAGGATTAAATTAAAAAAAACGGCGAGACTCGTGTTCATTCAATTGTGTTGGAGAGTATTTATTTTCAGTTTCAAGAAAATTAGACAACATTATTTATACCTCCCAGAAAAATTTTGACAACCCTTTTCGCCCTCTTAGGGGTTGAATAAAAAAAATGCGATCTTATTCCTTGCCTACATTATATATTGATCCTCTGCGCAAAATTTCAGCTTCCTAGGTCCTACGGCTTGGGCTGGGCGTTGATGAGTGAGTCAGTCAGTCAGGACTTTGAATTTTATTTATATAGATTATTATGTACGAGTATTTGTAGAATATTAAATTCCCTCTCTCGACACATCGCTCGTCTCGCATGTGTGCAAAACTTCAACTTCTTTATTGCAGAAAAACTTTTCTGCAATAAAGATTTTTAATAATAATAATAACCAATTATTCGCTAACTATAAAGTTAATCTGAGAGTTTAAAGATGAAGAACAAGAAGAAAAACATTTATTTAACGCCACATAGACATACCAAATTTGACAAGAAAAGGAAAATACAGAAAAGAAAGCAGGAGCAAAACAAAAGCAGAAGAAAAGAGGAACTTCAAACGAATGCAATGAAAATAAATTCCAACGCTACACAGTATGTCGATGCAGCGGAAAAAAGGCCTCATGCTCAGTATAAGCTGCGGGTTTGCACCCGCCACACTGATTTTCAGCGAGGGCCTTCTGGTGACTCACGGAGCATCATCATAACATAACGGAACAAACACGCACTCACACTCTCATATGCAGCCATACTTACACGCATACAAGCACACTCACAAATATATACCTATACAGCGTGTCTCATTCAAATCGGTCAGTATTGTTCAGAATGAGACACCCTGTATACATGCATAGTGCTTAAGGCTTGAAACCCTTCGCCATACCTCCGGGCTTGAAATTGCCAAGCCGCGGTGGGCACGCGTGGTAATCAAGCCCATACTCTCTCTCTCTCTCTCTCGTGTCCTTCAGTGGGACGTGTATAGGATAACTGAAAAAAAAATTGGTTCTATGCTGGCGCTTCACTGGCTATTCAATTGTGAAATCAATTTATTTATTTCAGACAATTCTTCTTCTTCTTCTACAGGCTATTGTTAGTCCACTGCCGGACATAGTCCTCCCCTAATGGGGGCCTAAGTCGCCTTTACGACACCCGGGGGAAAAAATGGCTTGGTGCTATTCCCTAGGCTATTCTTCAGACAATTATTAGTCCATATTTACATATACTATTTTTATTTTTAATGCACTAACCCGTGCTAAGGATGGAACGATGTATATAATTTATAAATAATAATAAATTGGGACGACTTCAGGTGTTGTTTTATTTGTAGATATTTATAGTAATTTTAAAACAGAAAACTGGATAAAAAACGGAGAAACAGGTAAAATAGTCAGATCTGGTCAAAGGGGAAAGTAGTAGTCATGAAAAATGAGGGAAATCGAAGAATGTGTGACGTTATTTAAATATTTGAAAATGATAGATAGAAAAAGAAATAAAAATGGTATAAAGAGGTTTGCACCGTCACAAGGACAATTTTAAAAACCTATTTAGAGGCTAAAAATTCCACCCATGCCGGGATTCGAACCCGCGACCTCTGGCTATCCGTGCCATATTTACATTTTAAGTTATAATATTTGTGTTATTAATCACACTAATATTATAAAGGTGAAAGTTTGTGTGTATGTTTGTTACTTCTTCACGTGTAAACGCCTGAAGCGATTTCAATAAAATTTAGTATGGAGTTAGCTGACATAGACATAGACATATTTATTCATAATTATAAGTTACACGTCAATTCATTACATTTGATAATTATTCCAGATAAAAATCGCATTTATATATTAAACATTAATAAATTCGGCAATTAATAATAGTCAATATAAAATATCAGACAACCATCGGTCAAACATAGTCAGACAATCAGAAGACTTAAAGCCAGCCATCATAATTATAAACCGTTTGCTTGACAAGCCAGTTTTTGAGCTTCATTTTGAAACACTGCAAAGACGTGGAACTTATTATCTCAGTGGGCAGACGGTTGTACACTTTCGGTCCCATAACATGAATTAGCTTACCAGACCTGGTTAGTTTGTGGGTAACAGATGATAATTTGTCTGTATTGCGAGTGCTGTACGGATGGCGGTCGCCAAGTCTTGTATATTCTATTATGTGCTCGCGCGTGTATACAGCTGCCTGCATGATCACAAGAGCGGGGACCGTCAGAATATTATACTTCTCGAAGTACGGTCTGGCAGATTCGTCCTTTCGAATTCGGGCTATCGCTTGAACAGCTCGCTTTTGCATTCTGAAGGCGCGCATCCAGTCGGCCGCACATCCCCAGAACTCCACACCATGCTGCAGCAGTGAGTGCACTGTCGCAAAGTAGCAGGATCTCACAGATTCCGTCGGTAAGGTCCAACTAAGCCTATACAAAGCGAAACAAGCACTCCCGAGCTTACCGCATAGGTTATCTATATGGGTTTCCCACGTAAGAGCCCTATCAATTTGGAAACCTAGGAACACAATGCTGGGAACCTGCTCTAAGACTGTGTCACCAACACTTACGCGCAAAGACCTATAGCTCCTACCTGACAGATTAAAGTGTAAATATTGTGTTTTCGTAAGGTTAAGTATTAAACCGTTCGTTTTGAACCATTGTGATATTTATTTAGCTACTCTGTTCAGGTTTTCTTCCAGTCGATCGATAGAAGGACCACATACTATTGCTGCCACGTCGTCAGCATACATCAATACATGACCGTCCTGTATGGCTTCTGGTAGGTCATTCATTAGGATAGAGAAAAGTATGTTGGAGACAGAGGAACTTGAGGGACGCCCAACATTATGTTTAATGACGAAGACCTTAGTTTCCCTCCCTCTCCCACTACAACCTGCGATCGGTCCTGTAAAAATTCTACGAGCAATCTTTGAGCCGGCCCGTCTATGCCATAGCATCTCATTTTCTCTGCTAAGAGTGCATGATTCGCAACATCGAAGGCTTTGGACAAGTCGCAGAAGAGAACAGCCACTTGCTGGTTTCTCTCTCTAGCCCCGAGTACGCGGCGCACGACCTCACGGGCTGCAGATGTCGTAGATCTTCCACTCCGATATGCGTAGTGCCGATCAGATAGTGATTTCGTTGCCGAAAGGAATGCTATCAATCTTTCACTCAAACCGGCTTCGAATACTTTTGCGATACTGGGAACCACCGACACCGGCCGGTAATTATTTGCATCATCATTTTTGCCTTTTCCTTTATATAGAGGTGACACTTTGACTTTTTTTAATGGGGTTGGGTACGACCCGACCCTCAAGCATGCATTGTATAGATGAGCTAATACGCCGGACAGCGGCAGCGCGACCAAGTACAGCAAGTCTATAGATATGTCGTAGAGATCTTTAGTAGGTTTACGCGCAATACGTTTAGTGATTATTTGATAAACCTCGCATGACGTAAAAGGACGAAGGCGCAGTGAGCGATCGCAACCAGTACGCGCGCCAGCCAGTGCACGGCAGGCACCACGCACGTCGGCCGGCGGCGCACCGCATGCACCCGCGGCTCCCACGAACTTGTTATTTACCGCATCGACGAGCGCTATTTTTGATTTTACTGCAATACCGTCGATGCTCTTAATTAAGTCAGTGTAGTCAGTGCTACAATGTCCCTTCTTTCCTGATTCCTCATTTACTACCGCCCACATAGTCCTAATTGGATTATCTGATCGGTTTATCTTGTCAACATAATACTCCGATCGTCTATCCCGGAGCAAGCGATCATATTTTGCTGTATACCTATTCAAAACCTCTCTTAAGTCAGGGTTGCTCGGGGATATGCCCATCATACAATTTATATCAAAAATTAGCCTCTTTACATTAAGAACTTCATCTGTTACCCAGGAAGAAATATTGCTATTTTTAGCGCTAACTTTTCTTATCGGAAAACATATTTGAGTTGAATGCGAAATTATCCTAATAATCGACTGTGCCAGTGAAGTCAGATCATTATTTCGCTCGATGAGGTTAGCCCAGTCGACACTTTCGATGGACGCTACAAAATTGCAACGATTATTGTACCTACTAAAATGTCTAACAAGTTTTGTTTTCGGCACTAATTGTTGTGGCGCTCGGGCAACTGCACACATAACTGCACGATGGTCCCCGAGGTTGGTGGCAATCGGTTCAGTTTTTATATCCCCGGCTGAAATATTAGAATAGATATGGTCTATGCATGTAGCGGATGAACCCGCGACCCGAGTGGGAAAGTCCACTATAATACCGTAGTTACGGGACGAAAGTGTGTCCTTCAGTTTCTTTTGGGACATATTCATTGGACATAAAAGGTCAATATTAAAGTCACCGACTAGAACGGCTTCCTTCTTATCCTCATTTAGCTTGTCAAGCAAACGCTCAAAAGGGGGTAGAAATTCATCTAGGCTGACTAAGTTAATATAGTATAGACTAAGTCTATAAATACAAACTATAATCAGATCGAAGTCAATTAGCTGGATGGCTGGATTTCACATACTTGTTGTACTGATAAATCAGTATAATCTGGACAGTCACTACATTTTATATGTTTTCTTACATATATACATGACCCACCATGGGTGATAGTATTCCTACAGTAGCTAGACGCAAGACTATAGTCGTCAATGTAAACACATTTGAGCTCCATATCTTTAAGCCAATGCTCTGTCAAAGCTAAAATGTCACAATTTAGAAAGTCCGATTTAAGTAACACTTCCAATTGCCGTGTCTTATTGTTAAGAGATTGCACATTTTGAAGGCATATCTTCAAATTGTAATTATTGCTAACCGTGGAATCGCACTCATCATTTTGAGTCACAGATATATACGTAATTGGTGCAATATTATTTAGTGTCAAGTGTGGCGGTGCCTGCGCCGGCACTCGCGCTCGCACTGGATTGCTGCAGTGGCTCCTTCCCCCGCCTGCTGCGGGGACGGGCGAGAAACCAGTCTGATATCATCACACGCGGTGGCCACGAAATGGGCTGTTTTACCCTCTCTAATAAAGTTTCCGGCACTCCTATTACGAATGCGGCATGTCTCTTTGACACTATAGTGCGTTTCTCAACAGAATAGTCTTTCGATGTGGCTATCTTATTGAGAAAGTTGCGCACGTTCTCCACAGTCGTCTCTGGTTTAAAGGACCACGCCTGTATATATTTCAGCATCTCCACTGTCTGGAGTTCGTTGTCCTCCTTACCTGCTCCTATTGTGACCGGCCGTTGTTTACGGTAACGTTTTCTAGGAATCTGTTGCCATTCGTTGTCGTGTGGTTCTGGTTTCTCCTGGCTAGACTTCGATACCTTGTCGTCTTGCACTTCGGTCGGTTTAGTAGCGCCCGCCGTTTTCGTGGCCGCATCCTTATCGGGTCCGACATTGTCAGTATGGCTGGGTGATCGACACACCTCGGGAGTCTTCGGAGCTTTGGCTGCGATAGATGAATCCGCGGCAACTCCGATTTTCTTTGAAGCGCGGTTTTTGTTGTTGCTGATGTTTGCTGCAGCTTTCACGCGGGCCTGGCGCAGCACTCGCTGCGGCTCTGTTGGTGTTGGCGTCGGCCGTTGCGGAGTTGGGTTTGAATTCACTGGTAATGTTACGCTATTGGTCGTTGTTTTAGCTACCTCCAGCTTAGTGATGATTTGGGATTGAGATATAATAAGCTTGTTTTGCTCATTAATCCGTCCTTCTAAGGCACTGACTCGATTCGCTAGGGCTTCTAGTGACTTATTCAACTCGCGGACTAGGTTCTCGAGTGCGTTTGACATTTTGAACTATTTTTAAATAGTAAAAAACACGGAGTGCCCCTTTACGCGGCGGAGACACCCCCACCCTTTTACGCGGCGGAGACACCCGCTGACACCCTGGATTAACACATAGACTACGTTTTACTGCGGGTAAATATCTTATTACTTGAGCTATCAAGACAGAGGTCGTGGATTCGATTCCCACTGGAGGCCGCTATACATTTGTACAAGTGGCCTCGGTCTGGGTGCATATTCATGTTAGTGACTTCCTTGCCTGGTTACCGTAGTAGAGGGTATCCTAGCTTAGGATCAAGTCAAGAGATTGTATTCATCATCATCATCAGGCGAGAATAGTCCAATGCTGGACATAGCCCTCCCCTAATGATCGCCATAGCGCCCTATCTTCAGCTTGCCGCATCCAGCACCTGCCCGCAGTTTTTCGAGTTTGCCGGAACAGATTGTGTTCTTATGTGGCAGTTATTATTAATATAAAAAAACCATGACCATTTTTTGCATGGATATTGGTAATATTTTGCATATTTATAGCAAATCTACATTCACACCATGTTTGTTGTGCGTATAGGAGGTAGGTAATATTGAGTATTCTTAAACCTACCTAGGCATGTTTATACCATGTATGTAACACTCAATTAAATAAGATAATAAAGCACATACCTGTACTATAAGGAAAAAAAAGAACATTGATTAGTTCCCATAACTACGCGGCATGTGCAGTCTACCATCAACCATTAGGCTGGGCGCATGATGAGACGCAGGCGACGCAGCACAGCGCAGTTCAGTGCCCTATGGCAGGGCAGTTGAGGCAGACATAGGCCCCCACCGCATGCTGCGACGCAACTATTCGCTCCATTCCTTGGCAATTCTCACTCATAATAACTCGTTCAATGTCTTTTTTGACGAGTCTGGATGATTTGTGTCATAAAAACAAGTTTCACAGCGAACTACTTTAATTAAATGTTCTGTCATTGCAACAAAACACGCCTCGATGTCCACGCGTCGCGCAGAAATCTGTGCCGGCACTACAACGAGACGCAGAGCAGGGCAGACACATGTCACGTACCTGCGCCGCAGAGTACGTAGTTCAATGACGTTCCATGTTTTACCAAATCTGCGCTGCCCTGCGCTGCGCTGTGTTGCGTCGCCTGCGTCTCAACATGCGCCCAGCCATACACTTCAGTTGAAATCGTCCATAAAGCGTGCATAACTGAGTCGAGTGCAGTGCATGTTATAGTTAGACCTGAGATTTCCGCACACAGATCCAGGATCAGAAGTACAGCAAAAATCTACATATTCAAGTATTTTTAGCATTCTATTGAAAATATGTATTTACGCCAAGCTGATAAAACCGACAGATACTCGTTACTCGTGGATGTGGGTTGATAATGTCTAGAGATACGTCAATCAATGTGTTTAGGAATTCGGTATCGCCCAGAGTAGAGGTTAACATTGCGCGCACAACTATTGTAGGTACCCTTTTGGCCTTAATTTGCTTTAGAGGTCTGGGAATGCCCCAAGAATGTGGAGAAATTGGTGCAATAAGTTGGGCCATTTTCTAGTATTAAAAAGTTTTACTTTAAAAATAATGGGACGATACCACAAAGAGAAATTAATTGAACGATGCCACAAAGAGAAATTAAGTGAACGATACCACAAAGAGAAATTAATTGAACGATACCAGAAAGCGAAATTAATTGAACGACACCATAAAGAGAAATTAGTTGAACGATACCACAAAGGGAAATTAATTAAACGATACCACAAAGAAAAAATTAATTGAACAATATTATAAAACTAGGGGGCAAGCCCCCTGCGCGCTTACGCGCGCCAACCCCCAGCCACTCCGAGCTGCGCTCTCCGCGGCGCTCGGCCTAGGGCCTCGCTAGACACTTAATGTAGCGAATTGTTGCATGGGAACATGTATGGTCTCGGCCTGGACGGAGCTCGGCCTCGGCCTGGACGGAGCTCTGCCTTCGGCCTCGCCGCGGCGGGGTTCCTCGTGCCCGCTCCGCGGAGCTTGGCCTCCGGCCTCGCAAGTTTGTCCCTCTTTGCTCTTGCGCTGGTACTTGTGCGCCGTAACCTGAACGGTCTCGACCTTCGGCCTCGGCCTGGACGGAGCTCGGCCTTCGGCCTCGCCGTGGCGGGGTTCCTCGTGCCCGCTTCGCGGAGCTCGGCCTCCGGCCTCGCAAGTTTGTCCCTTTTTTCTTTTGCGCTGGTACTTGAGCGCCGTAACCTGAATGGTCGCGGCCTTTGGCCTCGGCCTAAACGGAGCTCGGCCTTCGGCTTCGCCGCGGCAGAACTTTTTGTGCCCACTTCGCGGAGCTCGGCCTCCGGCCTCGCAAGTTAGTCCCTTTTTGCTTTTGCGCTGGTACTTGTGCGCCGTAACCTGAATGGTCTCGGCCTTCGGCCTCGGCCTAAACGGAGCTCGGCCTTCGGCCTCGCCGCGGCAGAACTTTTTTTGCCCGCTTCGCGGAGCTCGGCCTCCGGCCTCGCATGTTTGTCCCATTTATCTGTTGAAAACTCAATTTTAGTACTGAAATCTCCATACAAAAATTTGTCATTTTCAACCATCAATATCTCGGCCGCCATCTTGAAATTCCAAGATGTCGGATTTTTTCATATACCTGGGTCCTTTGGAAACGCGATGCCGCTTAGGGCATATCTCCGTCATATGCCCAGTTGGCTGCCGACTTTTTTGCGCAAAGGTCGATTTTTCGGTCGGCTATATCTGCGCCGCCATTTTGAATTTCGAACAACCAACATTTTTCTTTTCAATCGGATCACTATAACACCATTCTATCAAAATTTCATCCAAATCGGGCGGTAAACGACAGAGTTAGCACCCTCGCGTAGTGGAACGCGTTCGAAATTCAAAAATCGGCTCCATAGGATGGCTGTATATCGTACATTCCGAACGTCAGTTTAAGCTCTCAAAATTACCTATTTTCTCGACAAAAATAAACTTATTTTTTTAGGATAATTTCCATTAAATATCCGCAAACTCTTGTTTATGATTATTCGTTCTAAGTATCTTAACAGCAGACTTTTTATACTGTTCCTTTACGGGTGACTTGGCGACTAAAATTAGCAGGATAATGTGCAGTTTACTGACTACAGTTTACAACAAGCTTTTCAAAGGCCTGCCAAAATATATTAAGTCAATAAAAGTATTAAGAACTCTGGACTAAAATGAGTGTATTGAGATTACGAGTATTGCACTTTGCCAGTTAAGTTAAACAAATAACCTTTTTATCTAACTATTCATATAGGAATACCAAACTACTAAATATTAATAATCAGGTACTAACTATATAGATAGATAGACAAAAAGTTTATTTGTTACCTATACGAGAAAGCCAATAAATACTCAACAAAAACTTGCACAGCCATATTATTATGTTATACGAGTATAACAAGATTAGAAAACTAATATAACGCCGGAACCGCATGCGTGCATGCAACGACTTATGAACGTTGATGAAGCGAAGGTGATCTGCCAGGATAGTGGCAAGTGGCAGTCCCTGGTCCCTGCCCACCCCTCTGGGATACAGGCGGGAGGTTATGTATGTATGTATGTATGTATGTGAAAATTAATATAAACCGTGTAGATTACAGAAAAAAATACGGCGACGTCCTACTGTTGATTTTCGTCTATTGTCTCAGTGTGATTAATTTATTCTTGGAATTCTTGATTTATTTTTACGATGGCAAGTATTAATAGCGGCTGTACCTAAAATGTTTTCAACTCAATTAAATTTATTTCAACGTAAAGAATTTACATTGTGTTTGCTGAATGTCAATGTACAATGTAAAATGTAAGCCACTGCCTTCGGGCCGCATTGTAGCGGAGAAATAAATCCATTCTGACCATCTTTTCTCAAGTCATCTTAAGCCAAATACATCAATAGCCTTCTATACGTATGATAAGATTTCATGATTGCCATAAATAACTTTGAATCTCATAAATGTCCTTATATTAGACCGACTTTGCTAACTTTGAAACTTGACGTAAGCAACTATGATGTATTTTATTAATGTATTCTTGTGTATAGGGTTATTACGAAAAGTCGCCATTCCTGAGACATCCCAAACCATTTTCGCTTCATCAACATTAGTCGCTGCACGCACGCACGCCTGTTTTGGGTACTTTTTATTTTGCACATCGCTAATACATCTCCTATGTTATCGACGTATATCCGCCGTTTTAATAAAAAAAAAGATATATCATCTCACTGACAAAAATGTCAAATTTGGTATGTGTGTCACGTAGGTGGACTAGCTGGCTGAACGGATTTGGACGAAATTTGTCACACAAATAAATAAGTGTACGTAATACAGAGGATAGTGTAAAGAGGTTCGAAATTTCACTGATGCCGGTGAGTCGCCCATTAGCTCAGTTGGATAGAGCGCTGGCACGGATAGCCAGAGGTCGCGGGTTCGAATCCCGGCATGCGTGGAATTTTTAGCCTCTAAATAGGTTTTTAAAATTGTTCTTCAAGATGCTCTTCATCCCATAGAACAAACCTACAGTACATCTATTTATTTAAGTAAACAAATCCTAAGAAAGTAAAGAAAGTCCTGCGGTGCGGTGGTAGCAGGTCGGCAGAACGCCGGCTTCTTAATCGGCAGGTCGTGGGTTCGAATCCCAATATGTACCGATGGCTTTGTTTTGTATGTTATGTACATTTGTGTAATTATAGTAGCAATAGGTACCACTCCCTAATTGAAGGAGTTTTCCTTGAGGTGAGGAAACCGGAGCGTCTGAAGTGTTCAAAAACCTCACCGCTTGACATTGCCAATCCGCAGTGGGCACGCGTGGTAATTAAGCCCGTACTCTCTTTCTGAGAGAAGGCCTGTGCCTTGCAGTGGGACGTATAAAAGCTACATTAAGAAATAATCCCAAGAGCTTACCTTGAGCTTTCTTTAAATCTCTTCCAAAGAGGCGGCAAAATCTTATCAAACTTTTTCTTTAAATCTGTCGTCGTTACCACTAACTTCGAAGAGAAAATTACATAAAAACAAATGAACCACTCTTAACAAACGAATTAACCGCGCGAACTTCGAATCTTTAATTCGACATTGGTCGATCGATTTTGTCGCGCTCGCGGATTCGTCCGTCGCGGCGGGCGGACGGATTCGAACTGAGCGGCAAGGATCAGACGTGCGCCCCGTATGCGCCCGCGCAGCCTTTTATACGACGAAAAAGTGTTTGATAAGGATAACTCATGGCGTCACAGCGCCACTGAAACCAGCAAGAGACGCTAAGGACGCTCCGAGAGGTTCAGTAACTCCACCAATGAAAAAACCAATAGTATATTCTTTGTTTCGTTAGTTTTGTACATTTTCTGAAGTTAGTAGTAGAAGTTAGTAGTAATACCACTAGCTGATTGTGAAAAAGTGAAGGAAAACATCGTGAGGAAACCTGAGTGTCTGAAGTCTTCAAATACCTCCGCGCTTGAAATTCGTGGTAATTTAGCACATAGGTAGGTACTCCTCCCTGAGAGTCCTGTGCCATGCAGTAAACGTATATGCATTACATAAAAAAATCTTCTTGAAAAATATTGTTTTTTCATTAACTTACCAAAATAGAGGTCGTGGGTTCGATGGCCATTGAGGGGCGTCGTATTGATTTGCTGAAATAGCCCCACTCTAGGTGTATGTCCACATTTATGATGTGAATGCCTGATACCATAGTACAGAACTTTCTACTTTGGGATCAGCTCCTATATTACGCGCACCAAAACAGTCAATAATCCTGACGATGCTCACTTTTGCGATACTCATGTTATTAGTGCAATAATATTATAAACAATTAAAGTAATAAAAGATGACATAAAAAATGACATTGACACAATTTGCCAAACTGCTAATGCAGTTTACCAGCAAGTTCTTGTTAAAAAAAAATTATAAAAAAAATTGACTGTAAAACCGACGGTTTCGGGTTCGATCCCCGGCCGGATCAAACTAGGAAACGAACTTTTCTAGTTTGTCTCGGGTCTTGGATGTTATCTATGTATTTGTTGTATTAAATTTATCGTCGAGTTAGCACCTGTAACACAAGTCATTTAGTCGTACTTAGTATGGAGCTAACGAGATCAGTGTAATATGTCCACGAATATTTATTTATTTTATTTAAAAACATATTGAGAGGCTAAAAATTCCACCCATGCCGGGATTCGAACCGGCGACCTCTGGCTATCCGTGCCAGCGCTCTTTCCAGCTGAACTAATGGGCGACTCGCTGGCATCAGTGAAATTTCGAACCTCTTACAATGTTCTCTGTATTACGTAATAGATAGATATAAATATAGACTTTCACACAAGGCAATCACTTCAACTATTCAATCAATTAGCCGTATTCGTGTACTGCTGGACGTAGGCCTCCGCCAAGGCACGCCACTTCTTCCTTTTCTCGGTCATACCTACTCAGGTGGTAAGTTAGACCTGAGATTTCTGCACTTAGCCTCATAGTCGGGCCATTGTACGTAGCAAGCGCTGAGGTATGTTAACACTTCAGATGCTAGGGTTTCCTCACCATGTTTTCCTTCACTTTCAGCGAGTAGTATTGCTACTATAACTTTACAGATGTACGTAATTTCCATAAGATAAGATAGTAGTGAAATATCTACATACATCTGTAAATACTCTTAATAAGTAAATAATAAAAAAAATGTTAGATAAAATAACATAAGTATATTCTTTTTTCTAAGGTTAACACGAGCAGTAGACATAATTAAAACTGTTTTTATACGGATTTATGCTCGTTTATTACATTTTTTACAATTTTCCAACGTTTCGGCACTTTTTCAGGTGCCGTGGTCCCGGATGACTGAGGTGACAGGTGTCTTTTAGAAATCATTAACGGTTAGTTTACTACCCTCGGCAAAAATTACAAAAGTTAATTATGAAGTTACGTTCCAAAATAGACAAACCAATTATTTTATATAAAGTCAACAATATTGATTATTAGTAATTGAAGTTAAAATTAAATTTATAAACAAATTACTTTATATGAACTTAAAGATACTGATTATTAATTGAAATTAAATTTATTTTTATTATTTATTCTACAGTCACACTTCTAGCAAGGGGGTCTCATGCACATAAGCACTGGTTCCCACGCTACCGGTATGTTCCAACCACGATCTCTATTAAAATTTGGATGCCGGCGGATCTCTATTGCCTCGCGAATCATTCTAGGGAAGAAACGGTCTTCTCGGGCTGGAACTTTAACTTTATCGAAATGTATAAAGTGGTTGGTACCGCTAAGTGTATGCATTTCGATACACACATTTCGATAAAGTTAAAGTTCTAGCCCGGGGGGTGGGCAGCAGCACCCCCTGCAGTACAATTCCACCGAACTGCGATGCCCAGCGTGGGGATTATGGGCACTACCCCAATGATGGCACAAAGTGTTGCGCCTTATTAGGGGAGGGCTATGTCAGAAGTGGACTAGTACAGCCTGATGACGACAACTCGAAAACATGTGTCTCTCATCTACTAACGGTTTTTCGGTAGATACTCGTATATATTATGTGACTAGCCTACTGCCACCTCAAGTACCTAGTCTTATATGTCAAGTTGACCACCTTACTTCTTTGGCGAATTGCCTAATTTCTGATGTGATCGAAGAGATTCCGAACATAGTCCACTTACATAGCATGATGAGCGACTTTGAATCAAATCAATTTAACAACAATAAGCCATGTCAGAGGCCTTATGCGCGACTTGATAACTTCTGACAGTACGATCGGCCACTGTCTTACAATCCTCTACCAATCCGGACTTGGCCCCCGTGGTGGAGTACGGCCTGAACTTCCTGCGATGCAGGAAGAGACCAGTGCCCCAGCAGTGGGGATATACAAGGGATGATATCGAAACGATCGAAATCAAAATTTTATTTCTACGACAATAATTTACAACTGACCGAGCAGATTTCTACGACAATAATTTACAATTGACCGAGCAGATAATGACGCTGAGATACGGCCATTTTGTACTGCTGCATTACACACATGCCTTTTAAAATGGTTTTCATTGCAATTGCATTGTGCTGTTCGTGTGTCTGGCCGCAGCACTTGTCATGTTTTTACGGCTTATGTAAAAAAAAAAATATTTATAATGCTTTAGCATTTAAAGTTATTAATGGCAATCATGGAATCTTATGCGTATAGGTGGTATCTAATGTATTAGATTTAAGAGGACTTGAGAAAAGATGGTCAGAGTGGAGTTTTTTTTTCCCGCTGCCTTTTTCTCCACTACGTTACGGCCCGAAGGCGGCGGCTTTCACTTTCATGTTACATTGTACTTTGACATTCAGCAAACAGAATGTAAATTCTTTACGTTGAAATAAATTGAATTGAATTGAATATCTTGGTTTTGTTTCGTCAAGCACGTCAATTTTAACAAGTGTGTTTTGTTTGTGTATTATTTTAAGCTTTTGTTTTGTTTTGAAAAGAAATAAAACAAAAGCTTGATAATTATGTATCTGTTTATATAACTCTGAAATAATTTTTTTGTATGGTTTGATTGTACATCTACTTCCTTCTCAAATGTATTATTCCAGTCATCCAAAGCTTGTTTGGAAGAGATCACTTTTAGCGATAAGGCCGCCGTCTGTACACTTAGGTTAAGAAATATCTGTGTAATTTCCATTTTTATGTACAATAAAGTGTTCTCTATATTTCTATCTATATACGTTCTGTTTGCTGAATGTCAATGTCAAATGTAAGGAATCGAAGGGCCAGTCATGCCGTCAACGACCACGTTTCAACCCCGCATTTTCCCTAGACAAAGGACTCTTTAAGGCAATGACGCTTGGCAAATGTGCGCTAGACATTTTAATCGGTTACGGTGCATATGATAAAATACACTGATTTTTATCATTTAAATAACAGAAATTATTATTAACAAACTTCATAAACAAAGAAAATATATGAATCATGTTGAAAATCGATGTAAAACAAGAAAATATTATTGATCACTAGCTGACCCCACACTATCCGTACGCCAAGTTTCATGCAAGTTAGTTCAGCTGTTACTGTGTATTTGAGTAACAAACATCTACCTAAACATATTCACAACCTTTCAATATTATTAGTTGGATTACTAAATGTACATAAAACTATTGCAAAAAAGCAAAATTTCGATTGCAGTAGAGAAATTCAAGTGTAATAAATTTAATATCACTGAATTGGCTAGACCGAAAGCTAGAAGACCTGGAAATTGATACATAATACCACAGATGTTGAACTAACCATTATGAGAGGACAAGAAAGTTTCTACCTACCTACCTTACCTAATATCGTAAATATTATTGATTTCTTAGAAGAAGGTTGTAAAAGTGAAGGCGTCTTTAAATAAAGCTAAAAGTTCTTTCTGGATAACTTTCATTCAGAATTGTGTACCTAAGTAGCTTCAAATTCTTTACGATAAAATTTATTAACTGTACATTAATTGGAGTACATGTTGTTTCAACCTCTCGCTACTTGGTATGAATATATTTTCGATTTTCTTATTTACTTATACACATGCACCTACCGACTATATTCTTCTCTTAACATTTCTTAAATTTAGGAAATCATAAGTGAAATTTTTTTTCGGGTTGTCCAATAAAGTGTTCACTAATCATCATAAAACATATAGCCTCTAAATAGGTTTTTAAATTTGTTCCTTAGCACGGGTTAGTGCATTAAAAATAAAAATAGTGTAATCATGTGGGTACAGTGATATCGTTCCGATGTTGAACCTAACTGCAAAGTAGGTAGTCGGGGCTGTAAGTAATGCAATTTGCTTAAGTCAGATGTCGCTGCCTGTACGTAATACAGAGAATATTGTTAAGAGGTTCGAAATTTCACTGATGCCGTGAGTCGCCCATTGGCTCAATTGGTAGAGCGCTGGTACGGATAGCCAGAGGTTGCGGGTTCGAATCCCGGCATGGGTGAAATTTTTAGCCTCTAAATAGGTTTTTAAAATCATAAAACATCACATCACAATAATAGTATAAAGGCGAATATATGTGTGTGTGTGTATGTTTGTTACTTCTTTACGTCTAAACGGTTGGTGCGATTTTAATGAAATTTGGTATGGAGTTAGCTGACACCCTCGATTAACACATAGGCTACGTTTTACTGCGGTGAAATATCTTATTAACATGGGAAAATCGATAAACCGGGATACAGCTAGTTATAATAAATTATTACTAAATACTAATGTAGTGTTTACTTAAGATGAGCCTAATTCATAGTTATATATTAAACGGTTATAGTTCATAGTTATATGCAATCGCGATTATTTATTAGGTAAAACGTAATTAATTATGTATGAGTATCGAGAATCACTAAGCAATACTATGGGCCTAAAGTACGTGCAGCAAATCCAGTCGGATTCCTGACGTTTGCGATAGCAATTAGTGTGGAATTTGACAGTTAGTCGGTCGGGATCGCACAGGATTTGTTGCGCGTAATATAGGGGCATGTCCTTATAGAGAACGAACGTCACAATCATAAGTGTTTTGTTTATGTTTAATGACTTGGTTCAGAAATGGCGATAAGGGCGATGGAAATATCTCCGTCAAACCTATGACTTGATGACGCGCACAAGTCAGCCCGGGTGGTACCAAGAAGCGAGCCGCTTCTTTAGACGTCAAAAATCGCGACTTTCCAGTACATTAATTGTCAAATTCTGACATTTCATCGCCACAAAACGCGCGTCATCGCACTACCTATGCGGAAAGGACTCTACTACTATTATCTACTTAAAAAATTGCAACCAAAGCCCTCTTGATCTGTGACGGAATCTAAATAGAACTAAGTAATCCGTGATAGAACTAAACACAATTCGGTTGGAATTGGTTCTATTCAACAGCGAACGACTAACCAACCGACTGTTTCTCTCCCAAGATTTAGGCTGACATACTTCACGGGGCTTTGTTTACGTTTCTACAATAAGATCCCCGAAGATATTACAAGCTTGACTGAAACGCTGTTCAAAAAATGTGTACAGTACACTCTGTGCCAAAAGGGCTATAATAACTTGAAGAATTAAAGCCAATTCAAGGCATAAGTTCTATTTTCTATAATAATTATCTTTTAATTAAAGACTTTTAAAAGAATTAAGTTTGGAGTTGGATGACCATTTTTCACTATAATGATCTATAATTTGAAATGGACACCTAGATTAACTTGTAACTTTCATTAAGTCGCAGCTTCTGTGCTAGATTGAGACTTCGAAGCTCCTACGATATGTGCTTAATCGAAGGAGCGCTGCCGTGTTCAATGAAGTACAGTATTTCTTCTGGCGGACGTTAAAGTGTAACTCCGGTAACAGAGGCAAGTTCATTCTATCCTCTGTTGCGAAATCTGCACATTTTAAATGCGGAATTCAGGCTAGGCCATTCAATTAGGGGCATTGTCATTAATCGAAGAGTTTACGCGTCGGCAATGATACAAAATATGCACAGAAGTCCCGATCAGAATTATAACAAACCTAAAAATCATGATTCCCTGTACTATGGTAAACAGACTGACTGAAAAGCGGTGGTAGCTCAGTGGGTAGAACAATGGACTCGCAAGCGAGAGACCCAGGTTCGATCCCCAGTGCGGGCATGCACCAATGACTTCGGTTTTTGTCTCGTTTCAATTCCAATAATTAGAAAATATAGGGAAGAAAATTATGGAGAATTAAGACGGCGAATGAAGCTTGTAGATTGTGTTAACACACTCTACTGTCTTGTATTTTCATTATTTTTTTAGATATTCAAAATAGTCAATTAGATACTACTAGTTTGAAGAGAAGAAAGTAAACATATTGAATATAACAACAAGACAAAAAATTAATAAATAAAATAAAAAATAAGTATGACAATACAGACAGTATGCAGTTAGAAAAATATTGACTTTAGAAGAAGTTTTTGATTTTTGAAACTTTTAAATATTTTTCCTAAGAGTGCATATTTCTTAAGGACCAACGAACTGTAAAGTTTTGCAGTTGCCGTGGTCACGGGCAGTCTGAAGTGGCGAGTGGCGATAATTTTATTGTGAGACATGGCAAATAAATATGAAACTGTTTAAGACATATGAACCATCTACAACTAGGCACGTCGCAGAAGCAAAATAAACAGATAATTAACATCATATAAACTAGGAGTGGGTCGTTGTCCAATTTTTCGACGACGAAACGCAACCGTTTTTTCTGGAACGAAAACAGGTCCTCGAAACGGTCCTCGTTCGCAACTGGTTTCATTGTATGCGAACGAGCAAGGCGCAGAGGACGGTCAAACAAGTGCGAACGAGACGAAATCACGAAACATCGGAAAAAATAAGTTGTTTTACACGATATTCGACTGTATACTCATAGACATAAAGATTACTTTATTGTATCACAGACCAAAACGAACGGAACGAGCAAGGAGCCGACGACGACGTCGCAATGATCTCATTACGTTCTAGGCTCTATTAATATAGCACTAAAGGACATATCCGCGTCAAACAATCTAAGGACTGGTCTCGCGACGAATTAACGCTGGCACTGCTTTAGAGTCGCTGGCACTGCTTTAGAATGAAACGTAAAACGGTCCTATCGTCGCGGAACACAAAACGGTCTTATAAAACGGTTCGTCTTTGCAACGATCACGCCTAATATAAACAACAGGAGGAAAACGGAAGAGGACTGGAGCTAAGCTTCTGTGCCCGGCCGGTTACAAAGCCTCGCGGAGTCGCCCTACAATAATAACTTTCGCGATTTGTCACGCGATAAAAACACTGCAACACTTTACATAACGACCAAATTACATTACCAGCCAGTGCACCACGCTGTCGCCTGACCAAAAAGTATCAACTGTCGTCTTCAGAGCATGATGGATAAACACACAGGAAGAAAACCGGCTAAGTGCGTATCGGCCACGCGCAGAGTAGGGTTAAGTAGAAGGAGTCTTTTTTTACCTTTACAGAGCTAACAACTTCATCAAAGTAATCTTTATTGGAATTTGTACGAAGTTTTCCTTTTAACTTGGTAATCTATTTTTACTCGTTAACTTGTAATGCGTAGGAACTTCGCTGTGTGATAGTGATTTTTTTTGCACGCCCACCAACTTTTTCGTGTACCTCCTGCGGTTGACTGGTAGAATAATGGTTATGGCATTAAGTCCTCCGCAATGTACGATTTTATTGTTGAAATTTAAGTGCAATAAAAGTATCAACAATAATAACAAATTGCTTTTAAAGTTAACAATGTGCTGATTTATTTCACGTTTCTACAAATAGCCAGTAGAATAATTTTTGTTAGAGTAGGGGGAAGTCCTACGCTATCACAAATTTCCGCGTTACAGAATACAGTGCATATTAAAAAAAAGTGTATGTAATGATCGACATTAACGACCTTTGACGGCCTCGGTGGCGCAGCGGTTTGGCACGCTGACTGTGCAACCGAAGGTCTCGGGTTCGATCCCCGGCCGGGTCGAACTAGAAAACGAACTTTTCTAGTTTGTCTTGGGTCTTGGATGTTATCTATGTATTTATTGTATTAAATATGTCGTCGAGTTACCACCTATAACACAAGTCATTTAGTTGTAGGTACTTAGTATAGGGCTAACGAGATCTGTGTAATATGTCCATGAATGTTTATTATTATCATTATTAAATACGTCTTTACCAGTTTGCGGCAGTGCGGGGCCCGAAATAGGAGGTTTCATATAAAACAACAAATGTTGTGTAATCAATTAACGCTTCCGGATTTACGAGTACTCTTATCAGTGTTATAGCGTGAATCCCAGCTCTTCAAGCATGATCAGTCGTTATAGGCTCGGTACTTATAATTATAAAGTGGCGGGCGTCGTGCCTTAGGTCATAGTGCGAGAGCGATATGGCACCATTTATATAGCTCGATACAACATCTTCGCGTTGTATGATATCAAATTAGTTATTATAACACACCACAGATTAAAATAGTAGATTGTTAACCGCGGGTCGAAAGAATCAATCCCGAGGTATTTAGACGGCTATAGTCCGAATTGATTCTTTTACCCTAGTTAAACACTACTTTTTATTTCGAAGATGAGGAAAATTAAAACTCATTTTTAATTATTCATATCTTAGCATAAAAGATATTACCTATTTTTTTGAATTCCGTCACAGATACATACCAGGCCACTCAGAAAGTTTTTCGAAAATAAGTTTTTATGTATAAGACACTGGCCACTTGTGATTGTTTTTTAAACGTCGATTATTTAAAAGTAAAAATACTACTGTTCGATTTTCAAATTTCCCTCCGCATTTTTTTGAGAGCCAATTAAAATTTTCTTGTCTCATTCAAAAATGGATCTGCATCGAGAACATCTTCGTGCTATGATTTTTTACGATTTCAAATGTGGCTTAAAACCTGATGAGTCATTTGATCGACTTCGCATTGCTTTTATGGATGAAGGACCTTCAAACGCAACCATCTACCGCTGGTATAGCGAGTACAAACGCGGTCGTCTTACTTTGGGGGATGAACAAAGGAGTGGTCGTCCTACGACAGCTGTCACCGAAGAAAGTGTGCTGCAGAGGAACTAAATGACTTGTGTTACAGGTGATAACTCGACGATAGATTAATACATAGATAACATCCAAGACCCGAGACAAACTAGAAAAGTTCGTTTCCTAGTAAGACCCGGCCGAGGATCGACCCGGGGCCTTCGGTTTTACAGTCAGCGATGTCAGTCAAGATGGCGGGACCACGTGCCAAACTATCCTTGTAGCACTGTAGACGGAACGAGGTTAATTAAAAGCTATTTTTTAATTTTTTTTTATTAGCTAGGGCGGACACATAACCTCACGCTTGTTTCCCAGAGGGGTGGGCAGAGACCAGGGACTGCCACTTGCCACGATCCTGACAGATCACCTCCGCTTCATCAACGTTCATAAGTCGTTGTGCATGCACGCCGATTCCGGGTACATGTTATCTTCCCCTTTGCTAATACATCCCCTATTTGGTCGACGTATGTCCGCCTGGGACGTCCCTTACCGGCCCTTCCACTCACATTAGCAATGTATATTGGTTTCGTCAATCTTTCTTCCTTCATCCTCTCCACATGTCCAAACCAACGCCTGTCTCAATTTTAGTCACTACATCCTCTTTCAGTCCACAACGTGCACATAAGGGATCACACAATGCATAAGGGTGGAGGGATCTTATATTCACGTTTAGCTTTGCGAGTGGCTGCATCCTTCGCCTTCCGAGGTCAGTCGATTACTTATATGTACTGCTAGCTGACCCAACGAACTTCGTACCGCCTGACAGACGATTTTTATTTTTTTTTTATTTTTATCTCCGTAAGAATCATCCTCGTACCTCAAGGAATATTCGAAAAAAAGAATTAGCGAAATCGGTTCAGCTGCTCTAGAGATTTGCGCTTACCAACACATTCAGCGATTAATTTTTATATTACAGATAGAAAGATAGACTACCTGACCTGGCGAACTTCGTACCGCTTAACGGTCAATGCTTTAAATATTTTAAATGTTTCTCTCCGTAAGAACAATCCTCGTACCTCATGGAATATTCTAAAAAAAGAATTAGCGAAATCGGTTCAGCTGCTCTCGAGATTTGCGCTTACCAACACATTCAGCGATTCAGTTTTATATTATACCTACACAGACATAGAAGATTACGTGTCGCCCGTCTTTATCATTTATCTCTCGACACACCGAATTATAGAATACCAGTGCGGGATACCAACTCATCCTGGACAACAAGAAGAAAAAGTTCTTCAAAATGTACGTAGTTTTAGAAGACTTGAAGTAACTGTTATCTCCAGGGCTTAGGAGGATAGGCTACTTTTAAAAAAAAATTTAACACCTTATTATTTTAAAAACCTATTTACCTTATTATTATTATTTGTTATTGATATGGCAACCAGCTTATGTCGACAAATTCTGCCAAAGTCACTTCTTGAGACGAAACCGAAATAAGCAATTTTTTTTAAAACTAATTTTGGTTTCTTTGTAAAGACTTTGAACTATGCAGCGTGAACTAAATGAATGTTCTATCTACACTACAGCCACTCAGAAACAATATAAATTGTAAAACCTTGTTAGTTTTGGACTGAGACAACTCAAATTGTCATTTATTGACATTGACAATTTTTCAAGCGACCAAATTAATGTGACACCTATATAATTTAGAACCGGCCTTTGGGATTATTTTCAATTCAGTCAACTTTCAATCAGTTTTGTCTAACACGTGACATTGGCGAAATTGTACTGGACAATCAGTGCAGGGAGTCTATAGAGCAGATGTGAATTGAATTGACTTTCAATCATATCAATTTAAAGGATTCTGTAATAGGCTTCTTTAGATATATTGAGCAAAAAAATTGGTTATTCAGCATTTATCTATAATATAAAAATGAATCCCCGAATGTGTTGGTAAGCGCAAATCTTGAGATCAGCTGAACCGATTTCGCTAATTCTTTTTTTTATATTCCTTAAAGTACGATTCCTTGGTTCTTACGGAGGGGAAAATTCATTCAGGAAACAAAGAAAAGTCGAGTAGTGATGTCAGTTTCCACGATCAAGTGCAAAACGAAGCTACATAATTATGTTTCCTCAAGTAAATAAACTATACCGCATCAACGTTCCCTTCGTTATCAACCCTTGTATGTTCCCACTGCTTGGGCAATGGGTCTCTTCCTGCATCGCAGGAAGGCCATACTCCACCACGGGGGCCAAGTCCGGGTTGGCGGAGGATTGTAACACAGTGGCGGGCCTTCCCTACGTCCCTACGAACGAGTAAATGTAAATAAATAAAATGAAAATAACATGTAACGTGTTCTCTTTTATAATATATAATTGTATGTATTATAAAATTATTTTCTGACGTTAACGTAAATGTAGACGTTAAATAGAAAGTTCATACTAAAATCTAGAAAATAAACAAATCGTTTTCTTGCTACTAAGTTTAAGAAGTTGTTTCTAGTGTTAAATAGCCACTAAGCTGTATTACAGGGAGCCGGAGATCGGGCTCAGTGGCGTGTCTTGGGAGGGGCCTACGTGCAGCAGTGGACTAACCCCGGCTGATTATGATGATAATTTTTTTTATTTAGATTCTTCAAGTCTAATATTTTAACCGGTCGAACAAACAAATGTTCTTTTACTTAACTTTACCAGCTAATTTAATGTATTTACCATGCATTGTCTTTATCTTATCTAACTACTATGGCGATGTAAAAACTGTTGTCTATGAGTGTCACTTATTTTACGATTGTGAAGTGGTAACATGGAAGTGAGCTATATAGAAAAAGCGTATAATAGGTAATACTTCCTTTTTTCCCTGTGGTAATACCTAAATCACGTCAATTATTGATAGATAGATAGAATATTCTTTATTGTACACCGAAATTACAGTAAAAGAAATTATATAAAAATTTGTAGAATTGGCGGCCTTATTACTAAAAGCACTAAAGTACGTTTACGAAAACTTCTTTTCTGTGAGTTTTTTTGGGATTTCCCAATATTTTTTGAGAAATCTTCGAAAATCTTATTTGTAATTAAGTATATTTTGAGAAATCTAAGAGAGTCGAAAAATATTTAGATTTTTCGGAATATCGGATAGCCAGAGGTTGCGGGTTCGAATCCCGGCATGGGTGAAATTTTTAGCCTCTAAATAGGGTTTTTAAATTTGTCCTTAGCACGGGTTAGTGAATTAAAAATAAAAATAGTATATCGGATATTACTATGTAACATCTTCTAATATACAACAATCTCGTGTCACAGTCACAGTGTTTGTTATCGAACGCCTCTGAAACGACTTCAAAGATTTTTATGATTTGTTTTTAATGTATATTTCGTAGGTCTGAGAATAGGTCGTACGCTAATTAACATTTACATTTACATAAAGGCGCATGGCTTCTGACCCCACACTAGGACATCACAAACATGCAAACATCCAAGCCCTAGGGTTTTTTTTGTCCCCAGTCGGGGTTCGAAACCGGGATCATGGTATGCAGATGCGCTACCGCTGCGCTACCGCTGCGCTACCGCTGCGCTACTTAGGTCGTTATGGCAAAACAACGTTTGCCGAGTCAGTGATTTTATAAAATTAGCGCTTTATACACTCTGCCAACGTTACACCCTCTGATCAATAATTAACCTACACTTCTTTATTTAAGGGTCCTCAAAATACAAATCTAAGAGCTATAGTGTGGCGAAAATAAAAATAATAACAATTTGGCAATTGTGCTCCAGAAACGGGCACAAATCGGAAGTATACTACGGGGACAATTGAAAGAATTTTTCATAGTTTCCTTTGCTTACCGATACGTTCCAAATGAGCACTATTTGATAAGATAACAATATTCTTTACTAGCTGCTGCCCACGACTTCGTTCGCGAAGAAATTTCGATAAGTACGTTTTGAAGCTATAGTAGCCATAATCGACGTGAGTGTCCAGACGGCGAATCTAAAGTGGAGTTGGGCTGGTCATATCAGTCGTATGCATCCGAAGAGGTGGGCGAAACTCGCCACCGAGTGGGTGCCACACGACGGACATCGAAATCGAGACCGGCCTAGAAGACGGTGGAGAGATGATCTCGACAACCATCTGCCGGAGTGGTCTGAGGTGGCCCAGGATAGAAAACTCTAGACCAAATTGGGGGAAGCCTTTGCCCAGCAGTGGAACACAAACATAGAGGCTACGTGAAAAAAAAGTTGCAATACCACTCGCTAACTGTGAAGGAAAACTTCTCGAGGAAAAATTCCACCCATGTCGGAAATTGTCCTTAACACGGGTTAGTGCAATAAAAAGAATATAATCTGAGTGTATGATGTGTTCCATTACCTCAGCGCTTAAAATTGCCAATCCGCGGTGGACACGCGTGATAATTAAGCCCATATACTCTCTCTGAGAGAAGACATGCCCCCTGTAGTGGGACGTTTACAGGCAACAAAAAAACCGGATTAGCCGGTTTTTGGAAATAAAAAGTGGAGTCTTCTTGATTACCCTTTTCTAGATATATAATCATTAAATGAACATTTTGCTTTCCTAGACAATATACTCGTATTATTTAAATTAGATACAGGAAATAATCTACTGATACAAAGTTTATCATCATAAGAATTAAGTTCATGGAATCCCCGGAAGTCGTAGAATTTAGACCGAGGTTATGGTAAAGTAATTTTCTACTAATGTTTACTAATCTCCTAATTGTATGCTAATAACCTAAATAAATAAACGGCACCAAGGTTATGTAGATACGTAAATAAACTAGTAATACGGAAAATGTAATCTTTATAATAATATACAAGTAAAAGGCTTTCCTGAATGACAGACACGCTACAGCCCACAACGTTAGAGCTAGAGATTTTTCATAACCTATTTAGAGGCTAAAAATTCCACCCATGCTAGATTTTTCATGTTTTGAAAACGAACTTTCTTCCAAGTGTGGACTACTCTATCGATTTGTATCGCATATAACCTCTATCTTCTTCTTCTTCTTCAGGCTATACCAGTCCACTGCTGGACATAGCACTCCCCTAATGAGCGCCAAAGCGCCCTGTCTTCAGCAAACCTCTATCTATGTGGGTGTTTTCTCGTGGTCCCATTATTTTGTCCCGTTAACGGGTCCACGAGGGAAAACTATCCCTTATGGTCCCGTTATTCGTCATCAACGGGTCCGCGAGGGATAAACTATTTCTCGTAGTCCCATTAAAATAATGGGACCACGAGAAAACCCTTATCTACTATATACTATCAATTTGTATCCCAAAAATCACTTGAGTTAAGCAACAACAGGCGCGGTCAGGTGCTGGATAGGTGACCGACCCGTGACTACCGCTAGTGGCATTTCTTCCGAGCGTTTCTGTGATTCACAGAGCACGTTAAGCCGTTGGTACCGGCTGTCATGTAATGCCAGTCGTTAAGCCATGTCAGAGGCCTTATGGGCGGCTTGATAACTTCTGACAGTAAAGCCCGCCACTGTCTTACAATCCTCCACCAACTCGGACTTGGCCTCCATGGTGGAGTATGGGCTAACCGTGGGGCCATAACCATAGTCGGGCCATACCATCCCTATATCCCAGCAGTGGGGATATACGAAGGGTTGATATCAGATAATTATATTTTCTGAGTACCCAAGTGTATATGTAATGTAAAATCTGCAGGTGTACGTTCCACACCTCGTCTGTTCACACACCCCAAGGTTTGCTGGAAGAAATTTCTCACTGACATAAGCTCGCATTTGCGATGTATTTTCTTGAGTAAACTTTCTTTAATTGTGTTTTTGTAAATTGTAATTTTAATCGTGCTAAAATTGGCTAAAGCGGTATGGGTAGTGCGATCTCACGATTCACGCGTTTTGTGACACAAATATGTCTTAAAAGGTCGCGACTTTAAACCTTAGGCCCACTTGCGTCAGCCCGGGTTAGCTCATTTAACTCCTTGGTGCTTAGTGCGAGTTTTTTAACTACTCGATCGCGTTAACGTAAACTCATATTCCTATGGCATCGAGGAACGTAAACTCATATTCCTATGGCACCTAGCGACAAGTATGAAAATTAAAATTGCTGAGTGCGAGTTGTAATGGTTAACGTTGAGAAGTGAACACGTTTACCAGCCATAACACGAATAAACGCGAGTGCGAGTTGTACTGTGACAGCGTTTTGCCAGTCCGAACGGTTAACTTACTCATACTCACTACTCAGTGCTCGATTAACGCGATAGTAAAGTTATTCGATTGGGTCTGTCAAACTCGCAATAAGCACTCAGTTAACCATCCCTGCGTTCCGAGATGCGATGAAATCGATTACAGTGCGAATCCATATAAGTGCAGTATGCACAAAAACTCTATTTCGTGCGAGATACTTTGGGACTACTAAATTTGGTCGGATTCGCGCTGTAAGGGCATAACTGTCATTCATTCGTTCAATTGATTTCAATCGATCATTTCGTATGTGAAATTATCGATTTAACCGGATAACTCGAATTAAATGAAACCCGGGCTGACGCAAGTGGGCCTTAGAGTATGAATATAAAGTACTGCGTATAGAGAGGACATGCCGACTAACCTTTGCGCAGCAAGCTTTGCGGTCAAACTAACAGCAGTCAATTTCACCTTGCCGCGTGAACACAATTTCGTACGTTACAAAAAATACTTTCATGTGCGACTCGCGTCTTCGAGGTACCAATTCTGGTAGCCTGGCTCTCGGTTGACCATCATTTGTGTTGCTATCAAACGGCTTATCTGAATGCCTTTACACTGCGCGCCAGATACAATTCCCCTGAATGTAATTAAATAGCTGAGAAACCTCAAAATATGCAAAGATTTAACAGTACCTAAGACTGATAAAAACACGACTTCTTTTAAAGACTATTCATTTAAACTGGGGGTGCTAACTAGCGCTACGAATGGAATAAAAATCATAACTAAACAAAGTAGGTAGTCGGGGCTGTAAGTGATGCAATTTACTTCAGCCAGATGTCACTGCCTGTACGTAATACAGAGAATAGTGTAAAGAGGTTCGAAATTTCACTGATGCCGGGGAGTCACCCATTAGCTCAGTTGGAAAGAGCGCTGGCACGGATAGCCAGAGGTCGCGGGCATGGGTGGAATTTTTAGCCTCTAAATAGGTTTTTATAAAATTGTCCTTAGCACGGGTTAGTGCATTAAAAATAAAAATAGTATAATCATAACTTGTTTTATAATACGTTTTTTACAAAAAGTAAACATCAAAATCTTTATGTTGGCGATATATCCTGATTCCCCTATGTCTAACATCGTAGGACTTTGATCGACTTTCCGTTTTCGGCGGCAAACTCCTACATCCTAGGTTCTAGACTGTAGGTTCTTAATCATGTTTACTTTAAAAAAAACGTATTACCTATTAAATAAGTCACGATTTTTATTCCATTGGTGGCGCTAGTAAGCTCCATAAAGAAATATTCCTTAAAGAAATCTGAGTAAAAACATTTATTTACGCTAGAGCAATGAATTCTGTCACGAAAGGGGTACGATCCATGATATCTTTCTTTTTTCTCCAAAATTATCTAAATTTTGAAATGTAACTAGTTTGACATGTACCTAAAGTTCAGTAGGCCGCAGTTGAATAAAACATTTTCATTTCAGTTAATTTCATTTCTCAGAATTTAAGCAAAATTAATAAAATAACAAGTAGACAATCTCCACCAATCCGGGCTTGGTCCCCGTGGTAGAGTATGGCCTATACCTTCCTTAAGGAAGAGACCCGTGCCCCTCAGTGGGGACACAATGATGATGAAGTAGATAATATTATTGCCTAATATTTTAGTAAGCTGACTAAGCTAGCGTTCTTCCTTGCTGAGAATTAAAATTTCATCAGTGCTAGCAAATGCTTCTATTTCTCTACCTATAAACTAAAGTATCAAACTATTTATTCACAAACCACACCAGAGACGTGGTATTAAATACTTAACTATTACGTTCTCTTTCCATTCTGTTTACTTAACTTCAGAATTCAGAAACATTCAGGTTTCTTCATGATGATTTCCATGACCGCTGGCGACTGGTTATTTATGTAGTAGCCCCTAAACGTCCCACTGCAGGGCACAGGGCTTCTCTCAGAGAGAGAGAGTATGTGCTTAGTTACCACGCGTGCCCACCGGGGATTGGCATTTTCAAGCGATGAGGTATTTGAACACCTCAGACACTCAGGTATCTTCACGATGTTTTCCTTCACGGTTGGCGATTGGCATTGCCTTTATAACCTCACAAATGTACATAACTTCGAAAACAAAGTCAATGGTATGTAGACAGATAGATAGAGAACACTTTATTGCACAACCAGAAAAATATTACAACCCTGATTCTTAAATCTTAGTAATGTTATACAATTGGCGGTCTTATCGCTAAGAGCGATCTCTTCGAGACAACCTTTGGATGGAGTGGATTGCATGAAGAATATAGTCGGTACGTGGTGCATGTACATAAATAATTAAATCGAAAATATATTGATTACAAACAGCAAAAGAGTGCGAGAGTATAATTACTTATAATTACCTACGATATAATGTACATGTATTTAAATAATAATATACATAGGATACCTAAAAATAAATACATATACAATTATATACATATAGCTAAGCAACATATACTTAAATAATAATATACATAAATACTTAAAAATAAATACTTATACAATTAAATACATATAAGCAACAGTTTTCTAGTTTATCCAGTGAGATAGTGGGATTTCACCAATGCCTTGTACATGCCAGCACTGGAAATCGAACCTGGGTCTCTCCCTTCCGAGTCCACTGTTCTACCCACTGGGCTACCGCCGCCGTAATAAATTGTTTACTTTTATTTAACAGTAAATCGATCATATTATTTTACCTACAGATCCGGTAATTAAAATACTTACTTATCGACAGCCAATTATGCACAGACTAGTTCGCAAATCTTTGTAATCTTAAGTGTCGTCGTGAGAATTTTATTACAATCTCGACCTTTACCTACTCAAGTCGAGTTAAGTGACCGTGTAGTGTCTGGAACATAATATTTTGACCTGCTGTGACCACGACTTTGCGTGATGATCACGGTCTTAGCAGACTTCGGTCATCGATACTACTTCAACTCTTGCACGTCCAACTCTGAAGTCGTCAAAAAATATCAGCGTTTCTACTTAATAATACCCGCGAATGTATTCAAACAACCAAGTTGCGGGTTTCCTCACGATGTTTTCTTTCACTTTCGTCGCCAGGCTATACTAGTCCACTGCTGGACATAGCCCTCCCCTAAAGAGCGCCACGATGTGCTAACATAGGGGGTAATGCACATAATCCCCACGCTGGGCATGCGGGTTGGGGATTGCAGTTCGGTGAAATTGTACTGCAGGGGGCGCTGCTGCCCACCCCCCGGTTTGTTTCCCTTAGTCGCCTTTTACGACACCCGCAGAAAGAATTTGGGTTGGTGCTATTCTCTAGACCGACACCACACAGCAGCACGTCCAACTCTGAAGTCCCTAAAAAAAATATCAGCGTTTCTACACTTAATACCCGCGAATGTATTCAAACAACCAAGTTGCGGGTTTCCTCACGATGTTTTCTTTCACTTTAGCGTGTGGTATTGCTACACAGAGGCCTTAGAGCGGCTTGGAAACTTCAGTAAGACGGTAAGACCAGTCAATAGTCTTGCAAGCCTCCACCAATCCGGACTTGGCCTTCGTGGTGGAGTATGGCCTATACCTTCCCTAGGGAAGAGACCCAGTGGCCCGCTGTAATGATGATGATTGTTACACAAGTTCGCAGATGTACGCAATAGGCCGACTAAGCTGTCAGGATGGTATAGGTGCTGGGCAAGCCCACTTCATCTAAAACAATGTCCCGGGCACTGCATCGTCCGAGTGGTCCCTTCACCTCTCTAGTGTAAATGAAGGTGCCACTGAACGTTGCATAAATCATCTCATTACGTGGATGCAAAGGACAAAGTTATTTAAACAACCATGACAAACATGTATTAAAACATCCGTGACATGGGTCCCAGGAGGGCACTGCCATTATTTATATACTAATATCACTAGCTGGCCCCGAAACGATGTTGTGTCATATTGATTAGCCTAAGACCTATTATCAGACCTACTAAAAATATTCATATTCATTACAAAGCACAAAAAACGGTGCAGTCGTTTCGGAGGAGATCGTTAAACGTTTTGACACGATATTTTTATGACACCATATACTCAATACTCAATAATGAATTGCATTCCACATAATAATTATAAATATATATTTAAATTATATATATATATATATATATATATATATATATATATATATATATACAGGGCGTCCCAAAGTTATGGGCCATGAAGGAAAAGTATCTTAAATATCGTAGATAGGGTATTTTGCTGAAAGAAGACTTTATGTTATTTTTAAAAGTTAGTAATTCTGCATTTAAAGAAAACCACCCCTACTTGTATGATGCCAATCGAAATAATGGCCAAAAAATAATAACTCTTCTTAAGTAACATAGTATTTTAAAAGAAAGGAACAGCGTGAAATTAATTATTATAATCAAATTAAAAACATACATGAAACTGCCGTAATCGTATATATATATATATACAGGGCGTCCCGAAGTATATATATATATATATATATATATATATATACACGTTGTGCCATCATTGGGGGTGGTAATGCCCATAATCCCCACGCTGGGCGTGCGGGCTGGGGATCGCACGCGGGAAGAATTGTTATGTTAGTTTAAATAGACAGCAGTCTTCCCGCGTGCGATCCCAATGATGGCACAACGTCGCGCTATGGCGCTCATTAGGGGAGGGCTATGTCCAGCAGTGGACTAACATAGCCTGAAGAAGAAGAAGATACAGATGACATTACTAAACATATGAATCTTTGTGGACCCTGTAGGGCACGCAACCTTATAAACTATAGGTATTTTAATTCTAATTATGTTGTATTATTATCAAATATTATTATATAAATGCTATTTTAATATCACACAATCTCCTTCTTCAGGCTATATTAGTCCACTGCTGGACATAGCCCTCCCCTAATGAGCGCCATAGCGCTTGCCGCATCCAGCATCTGCCGGCAGTTTTTCGCAGATCGTCATCCCACCTGGTCGGAGGGCGTCCTACACTACGTTTGCCGAGTCGCGGTCTCCACTCAAGATATCACACACATGCTTCTTAATAATTCTGATATTATTTTATGTAAAAACCTATTTAGAGGCTTAAAATTCCACCCATGCCGGGATTCGAACCCGCGACCTCTGTCTGAGTGATGCAATCTACTTCAGCCAGATGTCGCTGCCTGTACGTAATACAGAGAATAGTGTAAAGAGGTTCGAAATTTCACTGATGCCGGTGAGTCGCCCATTAGCTCAGTTGGATAGAGCGCTGGCACGGATAGCCAGAGGTCGCGGGTTCGAATCCCGGCATGGGTAGAATTATTAGCATCTAAATAAAAATTCTAAAAAAAAATAGTATAGCACCTATAACACAAGTCATTTAGTTGTACTTAGTATAGGGCTAACGAGATCTGTGTAATATGTCCATGAATATTTATTTATTTCATAAAAATCGGTGAAGTCGTTTCGAGGGAGTTCATAACAAACTCTTTGACATTTTTATGTATTAGAAGTTTATTTACCTAATACTTGAGCGAACAACTATAATTTAAAACAGAAAGGTTTCATTTGTGTCTGTAATCAGTTAAATAACCTTCTTCCATTAAATGTTTTCATGTTGTAGGAAAGAGCTGATATATTTTGCGATTAGTGTTAGTATTACATAAAAAGTTGTACAAAAATTACCTTCAATTTGTCGCAGTTACACAAAAGTTAATAAATGTAGAGCTACTGGCTCAAACGTACCATGTTTCAGATAAGGAGTAATGAATGCGTTCCTGTCCTTGTTAATTTGGCAAGATTAGTGTACGTTGACAGCAGACAGCACATCGACCTTTGCATACTGCATTTTAGTCAATTAAAATTGAAAAACATTTATTCAAATACCACAACACACATAAATTCGTAAAAAATATAAAATGTAAAGTCAGAGAACACACTTTAGAGCCGGTTTCCGAATTGAGAATTTTACTCAGTAAATACTTAAGTAACGTTCTGTCACGCTCTTTTCTTAGAAATTCTAAGGGCGAGATAAATAGTCGCTTGTAAGAAAGAGTCTTAGCGAAAGCACTTGCTTAAGAATCGATTTGTCTATCATAGACAGTACTTTGGCACTCTCTAAGTCGCGAGACCTGGACTAATTCTTAGCATTGGCCTAAGAACATGCTTAGCTAAGCAAACGTCTATTTTAGTAACGCATTGATACTTAGCTAAGTTAGCCTGAAGTAATGCTTAGGGAAGCATGAGTACGGACTTGGGCTAAGCAACGACTATTTATCTCGCCCTAAGAGACAGAACTACAGTTAACTATTTACTTAGTAAAATTCTCAATTCAGAAATGGCGCACAGTCAATTAGGTTTATTATAAACCCGGACCCAGCTAGCAGTAAATAGCTAGTATTACTATTACATAAGTACAAGAATATAGATACTGGTTTTCTCCCAGTTAAAGAGTTATACTTTCCATGCCTTACGTAAATTATCAGACTAATAGGCGTGACGAAGATTTGGGTTACTATTACATAAGTACAAGAATTTAGATACTGGTTTTCTCCCAGTTAAAGAGTTATACTTTCCATGCCTTACGTGAATTATCAGACTAATAGGCGTGACGAAGATTTGGGTTACTATTACATAAGTACAAGAATTAAGATACTGGTTTTCTCCCAGTTAAAGAGTTATACTTTCCATGCCTTACGTGAATTATCAGACTAATAGGCGTGACGAAGATTTGGGTTACTATTACATAAGTACAAGAATTAAGATACTGGTTTTCTCCCAGTTAAAGAGTTATACTTTCCATGCCTTACGTGAATTATCAGACTAATAGGCGTGACGAAGATTTGGGTTACTATTACATAAGTACAAGAATTTAGATACTGGTTTTCACCCAGTTAAAGAGTTATACTTTCCATGCCTTACGTGAATTATCAGACTAATAGGCGTGACGAAGATTTGGGGAAAGTACATATTGAAAGGATTTAAAACACTGATTTAGTAAATAATCGAATAACAAAATCAAGCCTTAAGTTATAAGAGCGCAACGCCAACAAACTGCACTGCAGTTTGGCGAAATTTGTAAAACCAAAAATGTAAAGGTTTTTCTTTTGCTATTGATAAAAAAATAAGTTTTTTGAAAAAAAAGGAGATTACCAATATTTTCAATAAAATAAAAGATTTTAATATGCTCTCAGCCATTTTGACTGAAACACCCATCGCACCTCGGGACATCAGGCTTAGGTTAACATTGATAACAGTGACTACTAAGGATTACAATGTTTGTTTACCTGGGTGTGACGTCAGATTCGACGCCAAGACGCTGCTAGCTATTTTCCCAGGGATTAAAATAATTTTATAAAAATGGATTTAACCTTCGTTAAACTTTAGTTTATTACTGAAATATAGTTTTTTTTTGTAAATAATAAACGTGTCCTCACATTATGGAAGATCAAGAAGATAAAAATCTTTCGTCATGTTTATTACTTATAAAACGTTTACGTTGTTTTATTTAAGTACCTTTACTTGTGAAATGATTGATTGGAATCAATCACTTGGTTAAGCAACAACAGGCGCGGTCAGGTACAGGATGGGTGAGCATCCCGTGACTACTGTGACAGAGGCCTTATGGGAGGCTCGACAACTTCTGACAGCAAGGCCCGCCATTGTCTTACAATCCTCCACCAACCCGGACTTGGCCCCCGTGGTGGAGTATGGCCTAACCTTCCTGCGATGCAGGACGAGACCAGTGCCCCAGCAGTGGGGACATACAAGGGTTGATAACGAACTTGTGAAATAAACTATTTATCATTTTCATTTAAAAAAAAATATGAAAAAAAGTTTCGTAAACAACCAACAGTCTATTTCGCAAAAAAGGCGCATCATATCTAGCAGCCTTGCCTAAGGACATGGGGGTCTGATTTCAGAAGCCACGGCCATTTTTTACACACCCGATTGCCGCTAGGTACGCGAGGTCGCGAGGGCAAGGTGCGCCCCTATGCCGGCTGTACTGCGCAATCTATTTTCAGGCTGGTCAAGACTGAAGCGTTCAAAATCCTGGATTCTGATTTACCTTGGGAGATCAGGCGAGGGGAAATCGAGGTTTCATTCAAAGTTAGCGCAGACTCGACTATTTCTGCCAGGATCACGTCCTGACCCGACATAATATGGAGGTTAACAGAAACAAACTTAAATTACATTTTGCTTTCACTGGAGTTTTATATGTTGTGTTGTCCTGATATAACAATATATTTATAGTACAATTACTGGGTAAGCATTACTTATAGTAAAATTCAATTCAATTGTTTTTCACGGCACCCGTTGGAATACAAATACAAATAGTTTTATTATTTTTACATAGAAAATACATTTGATCCTTATTATCTAGACAATACAATATCTAGACAATCAGTGTGGACAATATATTATTGGAATCTGCCCATGTCAGGTTTTTGTGGAGATGGCTGTTTCTTCCCGCACAATGCAGTAGTTGAGGAACTTATAAGCAACGTATATATTATTATTATCCGAAATAATTGACAATGACATGTTTTTTTCACAGGGCTATTTCGATCATCAGTCTAAAATTACAGGACTGAAAGCACAGATTTTGATCACCACGGAATGCCAAACATGGACTCTTTTAACCTGTCCTGTCATTGCAAAATATCAGGCATAAGCAGGCCTGAGGGAACAAAACTATTATGGCTACACAAACTACCTACAACAGTGGTTCAACCGGATGGTTATATAAACATTGAACACACACGTAAGTACACAAAAAAAATGAGAATAGCTGTAAGCAAACACGACTAGAACAACATTGCAAAGTTTAGCTTAAACGGCGTGCCTTGATAAAAGCCTGGGCCACACAGAACGGACGTGGGGCGCGGAAAAGACGCGTCGTCTTTCCAATTCTCCTACTTACATTTACATTTAAATTTACATACAGGCACATACATTGCTTCTGGCCCCACACTAGGATACCCTGTGTCGTGGGAACCAGAAACAACGACATCACAAACATGTAAACACCCAAGACCTGGGGGTTTTTTTTCTGTACCCAGCTGGGATTCGAACCCGTGACCTCTTGATGGGTAGATGCGCTACCGCTACGCCACAGAGATCGTCGTCTTCTTGGTACGCTCTTGACAGAACTGTCGTGGTCCTCATGAAGAGGGTTTATTGTAGACTGATGTTGCATGCCTCATGATGTCTTGCCATTCCTCTCGGTTAGATGCCGCTCTGGTGCATTCATGCAGATGTCTCCTCACAGTGGACTTAACTTGGTCGGTACATCGGTGCTCTACCGCGTGGTCCAGTGCCCTCTACGATTCCCTGCACAACGATACACTCGAAGGAATGATTGTCACGTCTCGGGATAATGGCCAAAGAACCGCAGGATTCGATCTTTTACTAGATATATGATAAACGCTGTTGGATGCCAAGTTCTTTAAGAATGGAAATATTAGTGCGAAACTCAGTCCATGATATCATGAGCATCTTTCTCCAGGACCACATTTCCAGAGCCTCTATTTTCTTCCTCTCGACTTCCCGCAATGCCCAAGTCCTTTCCAATTCACTTTCATACAAAATGTACTGAAGGAAAGGGACGAAGCCCAAAAAGCGCGAATTCTATACAACGCGTCGCGTCTCGTCCCGGTCTTTACTGTGTAATAGTAATATATTCATTCTATAACGGATCCTCTAAGTCTTCTTTCAGGTAAGGCGAATCGCAATCAACGATGCGTCGTTATTCGTAATCGATTAATTTATAAAAACTTAAATAGGATAAAAACCTAATATTTAATACAATTATAACTCTTAAAAACCGAAATACTGTAAATATTCTGTAATTTTCGTTATTTTAAGATGTTAATTTAATATTTGTACGCCTTTACGGCAAAATATGCTGAAGCTTTATTAATTATAAGAACTTTTATGTACACGCATGTTTCACAAATCACAAACCTCTGGCTATCCGTGCCAGAGGTTGCGGGTTCGAATCCCGGCATGGGTGAAATTTTTAGCCTCTAAATAGGTTTTTAAATTTGTCCTTAGCACGGGTTAGTGCATTAAAAATAAAAATAGTATAATTTAAATAAGATAAGAATACTTAATTAATTTCGAAGTCCAAAAAATCCATTTTGCTTTCTTAGCGGATTGTTATATATAGAGCCTTCTTTCGGGGACCAGTATTCTTAGCATGCACGTTTTGACACTCGACGTTGAGTGAGAGAGACTTAAAACGTTTGCCATGTTTAAAGTACGATCTCGAGATAGCCATTAGACTACGGTCTTGACTACCTGCAAAACCTGTCTAGAAAAATAGTAATTGCCATATTAAATAAAACTGTTGTATTTTTATCTGACAATACTGTAAAAATTTTTACATTAGTAAAATTAAGAAAATAAATAATAAAGAAAGGATAATAGGTACAGCTAGAACACAAAAAAAATATTCACAAAATTTATATTTTTCCTGACAAATCTATGCTCTTGTGGCCTTGTCACGTCCGTGGGGTGGGTATCAGACATTTCCCGGTCTCATATGTCAAAATTTGTGTGCAACTCTGCCGAAATCATCTGTGTAATGCCGCCACGTTACCCAGTTATAGACAAGGCTCGGTCGACTCTATCTCGGTCGCGATCGCCATGTTGGCATCGAGATATTTCGCGCCCCACAGCGGAATAGATACTCGTATTTTTGCGTAGAGAAGGGCATTTTTCTCGAGCACGGCATGCTAAGCGAACTGGCACCGCTTACCATGTGTGTACATTATTAAAGTTCTGTTCTACTCAACATGGTGGTAAGTAGCGCCACCAACGGAAAAAGATTATAATCTTCTTTTGTAACGCGTCTTTGGAAAAGTGAACATAATAATTTTTTTAAAACCTATTTAGAGGCTAAAAGTTCCACCCATGCCGGGACTCGAACCGCGGAAATCGATTAAAGTCCTAGGTCATTGATGCCAGGTCTACACTGTAGGTTCAAAAAATAGTTGTCAGATTTGTTAAGATTTATGATTAAAAAAACGTATAACAAAACAAGTAAACTGCATCCAGAAATTAAAGTCTTATTATGTAAACAAACCACTTATCGGAAGAAAAACACGCATTCCCTGTGTAATCACACACAATAGCTAATAGATAATTATTGTAGCATCTGGGTAATAATCACACGCAATACCATTTTTTTTTTTAACAATTTTAGTGATTTTTATTCCATTGAGCGCTAGATAGCATCGCGTAGCGCCTTCAGTCAATAAGTTTTTTTTCTATATTTGTATTTGTACTCTAGGTCTTACTGAACCCAGCCAAAGTGCGCGCAGACTCGTTTCTAGAATCTACTTGCGTGATATTTCGTAATAGGTAAGTGTGCTAGGCAGTGGTATTTCGGTTTTCTACATAAGCCAGCTTAACATAAGCTTAATTTATTATTATTAAAAAAGAATTTTAATAATATAAGTTATTGTTATTAAAAAACAATTTTAATAATAATAACCGATTGTTATTATTATTAAAATTCTTTCTTGCACAAAAACACAAAGTATTTAATACAAAGGTGAACTAATGATAAGTAGCATTTTCTTCCAGTCAAACTATGATTTGTGGATTATGGCTGGGTGGGTAGTGCAAAATACTGTTAGTATTTTTTACATATTTTGGATGTTACAACTGTCAAACTTTTACTATCAGTAAAAGATGACTGTCAAATTATCCGTGGATTTTCTGCAGAAAATAGACGAAGTATACAGGTAGATAACAATTTCTATAACAGTCACAATCAGTAACAGTCTATAAACGTCCCAGTGAAAGGCACAGGCCTTCCCTTCGAAAAAGAGTATGAGCTCAATCACCACGCGTGCTCATCGCTCCTCCAACCCTCCTCATCCTCATCAATCCTCCACCAACCCGGACTTAGGCCTGTGGTGGAGTATGCTCCAGCAGTGGGGACATACAAGGGTTGATATCTATCTATCCATCTAAACAACCAGTAGCCTATGAGCCAGTATCTGAATTAAGAATTTCGCTGCGAACAGTTCTGCAGAGAATGCACCAGGGTTTTGAGCTACATATTAAATCAAATCAATTCTGTTTGCTGAATGTCAATGTACAATTCTAAAAATAAGCTGCTGCCTTCGGATTGTAGTCGTCGTCGTCAGGCTATACTAGTTCACTGCTGGACATAGCCCTCCCCTAAAGAGCGCCACGTTGTGCTATCATAAGGGGTAATGCCCATAATCCCCACGCTGGGCATGCGGGCTGGGGATCGCAGTTCGGTGGAATTGTACTGCAGGGGGCGCTGCTGCCCACCCCCCGGATTGTAGTATAGTGGAGAAAAAGGCCGCGGGAAAAAACACCATTAAGACAAGAAAACTGTAATATATGGACAATTTTAAAAACCTATTTAGAGGCTAAAAATTCCACCCATGCCGGGATTCGAACCCGCGACCTCTAGTTACCCGTGCCAGCGCTCTATCCAACTGAGCTAATGGGCGACTCACTGGCATCAGTGAAATTTCGAACCTCTACACTATTCTCTGTAATAGGTACAGGCAACTACTTCAGCCAGATGTCTTTTTGTAGAAGTCGCGAGTTCGAATCCCGGCATGGGTGGAATTTTTAGCCTCTAAATAAGTTTTTAAAATTTAATTGTCCTTAGCACGGGTTAGTGCATTAAAAATAAAAATAGTGTATTACATAGGTCACATAATGCGAAATAAAAAAAAACTATCTCCTCCAATTGACCCTGCAGGGAAAAATACAGGGCCGCAGTAAAACAGGCCGTAGAAGAACTCACTGGCTGCAAAACATGGCTGAATGGTTTCAGACATGCACCATCCATTAATTTGTACCGAGCCGCCACATTACGGGTTACAGTGGCCACTATGATAGCCGACCTCTGATAGGAGATGGCACAACAAGACGAAGAATATGAGCAACCTAACAGTAATGATCTGAGTGCTTAGTGCGGGTTTGACAGATCCAATCGAATAACTTTACTACCGCGTTAATCGAGCATTGAGTAGTGAGTATGAGTAAGTTAAACGTTCGAACTGGCAAAACGCTGTCACAGTACAACTCGCACTCGCGTTTATTCGTGTTTTGGCTGGTAAACGTGTTCACTTCTCAACGTAAACCATTACAACTCGCACTCAGCAATTTTAATTTCCATACTGGTCGCTAGGTGGCGCTTCCTCGATGCCATAGAAATATGAGTTTACGTTAACGCGATCGAGTAGTTAAAAAACTCGCACTAAGCACTCTGTGTGATAATCTGTGTCAAAATCAAATTATTTATTTATTTAGTAGATATCGGCTAGTTGCCATATCAACAGGACATAATAATAATAACATTTCTTTGTGAGATCCCTAGTCAAAATGCAGAATACGATTCCTCTGAAACGCTTATCAGATACATTTTGAGTAGTCTGAGGTAAAGTCTTTGGCTCTTACTAATAAACAACGTATAAGCCTGGTATAGTTACAGTGTTTTGTTCGTCATTTGAATGTAATTTTCAGTTGGAAGAAAAGAGACAAAACACTGCATAGTTATACAAGAATATGAATAAGAAGAATAGATTCACCAAATCTTACCTTAACAGGTGTACTCACACTAATCCATCCATTAATACTTACACCAAGTTTATTAGTAAGGCTGTTTCCGTTTAAGACATCAGCGGTAATAGCGGAGCTGTAGAACATCGGCTTCTCAACCGGGTTCGAATCCCGGCATGTATCAATGACTTTGTTTTCTAAGTTATGTATATTTGTGAAGTTATTGTAGCAAACTCGCTAACTGCGAAGGAAAACATCGTGAGGGAACCCTGGTGTCTGAAGACGCGTCTCAGCGCTTGCTACGTGCAACGGCCTAACTAAGAGGCTAAGCTTTAGCCTCTAAATAGGTTTTTAAATTTGTTCCTTAGCACGGGAGAGTGCATTAAAAATAAAAATAGTATAATCATGTGGGTACAGTGATATCGTTCCGATGTTAAACCTAACTGCAAAGTAGGTAGTCGGGGCTGTAAGTAATGCAATTTGCTTAAGTCAGATGTCGCTGCCTGTACGTAATACAGAGAATAGTGTAAAGAGGTTCGAAATTTCACTGATGCCGTAAGTCGCATTGGCTCAATTGGTAGAGCGCTGGCACGGATAGCCAGAGGTGGCGGGTTCGAATCCCGGCATGGATGAAATTTTTAGCCTCTAAATAGGTTTTTAAATTTGTTCCTTAGCACGGGTGAGTGCATTAAAAATAAAAATAGTATAAGAGGCTAAGACCAATTTAGCTGCCACATGTACAGTTAGGCACAGATAACCAATGCCAATAACGCCATCGAGCAATTTCTCAGTAGTTATCATTTTATTATTATTTATTATTTATTATTTATTAGCTACTCCAACAGTATTTTCACATTTCATTTAAAAACTACATATTCTAATGTACAATTCAGTGTGAAACACCTTTACAGGAGTATACAACTTTAAAAAAAGTGTTCAGCAAAAGATGAATTAGTAATAGAAATTCTAATTATAAATAGATTTGCGAATTTCGATTACAATAAATTAATATTTTAGTACAAATTACAATTTAGAATAATATTAATAAATCAGTTCATGCTTTACATTGCTGCTTTTTTATAACTTAATTTTGTATATTTTGTTTGTACCTATCCTTCCTTCTCTAATGTATAAGTCCAGTTCTACTAAATCTATATCCGGTTGTCTGGAAGAAATCACTTGGAGTGATAAGGCCGCCATTTTCACCCTTAGGTTAAGAAATAACCTAAGAGTACAGTGTCCAGTGTAACTTCCATTTTTATGTAAAACTACCTGCGGTTTATTGGGGAAAATTATTAATTTACCCATATTTTCTAACATATTTTCCCGAAGTAATACGTAATCTATGTGTTAATCCAGGGTGTCAGCTAACTCCATACCAAATTTTATTAAAATCGCTCCAGCCGTTTAGACGTGAAGAAGTAACAAACATACACACTCACTGTCGGCGATCGACGACTTTTTAGATTTAAGTTCCTTAGCGATTAGATAGACATTAGATAGGTAGTTAGTAGATAGGTACCTTAGTTGTAAGAATACGTTTGTTTAGATTTAAGTCACATTTTATTAAATAATTTTATCACCTTGTGTCTTATTTCCTTAGGCTTAAGAGTCAGTATTCAATAATAATTTTACATTATTTAGTTTTAGGATGATTTCACTTACCTTTCATTTGTTTTCATAGCCAGTACGATGCATATTATGTTATTTACTTTGTAAGCGATTGTAAACTAGATAGAATACCTCTTGCACCACAATTACTAGTGTATAAAATCTGCAGAACAGATTTTCTATGTAGAATTTTATCTCGTAAACCACGTTAGAAGCACGTCACGGATTAGGATAAAACTGGTAAAACCACATAGATCAGCCTAAAATCTGTCGAAATACAACACATAGCACTCTATAGAATGGTGACATTGAGCCAAAATTAGCTAACAAAATCTTATGTTTCCGAAAGCGATAACTTTCGATTGGCTCAACCGATTTTGATGAAACTTGCACAGCAGGTAGTTTTTACTAATATCTAACCATTTTTATTCTCACTAAAAAGATTTATTAATATTCTTCAGAGTTATTTCGATAGAAAAGTTCAGTCTATTTTCCTCAGTAAATCTGTACAAAATCCTATAAGAAACTTATTAGAATGCTAGAAACTTATTAGAATGTCACTTATTCCAATGAGAAAACATTAATTTAATATAAATTAATGCGTAATTCTATGTAAATTCGCTAGGAAAGTAAATAAAGATAAGTAGGCTATCTATCTCGCTCGCTCACGCACCCCCCTCGCGCAGCCCCCGCCCCGGAACTAGGGCAATTTGATATAAAAGGCGGCCGATCTCCGACGATCGGCATTCATTCATTCGGACTCATTCCCGCGAACGGACGAGCGAGCTGGAAGCTGAAGATACTCTCGAGAACAAGGTGTTTTCTTTGCGGCAGTCTACCCCCCGAACCGAAGCTGAACCCAGGCTGTGCAGCTAGCCGCAGAACGAGCGGCGATAAGAATTCACCGGAGGAGAGGCAGCGTGAGCGACGAGGCGACGAGACTACTACGGCGGATCGACGTGACATCGAACTGAACGGGCGCTCGACTGGCCCTATACCTATAATACAGTCCACGTTTCTAATTCTTGTTTCTACGGACGTAAAGGAGAGGGATTGAGAACTGAACTGAAGACGGGACGGGCTCTCTCTCACTCTCTTTTTCATGGTCCTTCGAGCCGGATCACTGGAAGCAGTTGGGCCACGTCGAGCAAGCCACGTCGAGCAAGTCGCATCAAGAGGCCACGTCGAGCCAGCCAACTGAGGGAAAGACCATAGTACCATCTGGTACGAGCTACGCGGGTCGGGAATACGTATAACGGTGACAACAAGACCCAAAAGCGTAGCACGCCGGTCGGAAGCCAGCCGTGGCCAAGACTAGCGGTGTGGTATATTCGGACGTATATCACCTATCCCACAAGCGGGATAGAAACAGTCCGGCTGTCCCGAAGTGGAGCCGTATTGGCATTGCAGACACCACTTGCGGTCCAGTTCCCCCCTATTTCGCTCTTGGGTGGCGTACACCGGTAGGACGTCACCCCGTAGGCAGTAGGTAGGGCGTAGGGATAGGGCCCGGTAGGAACGTGACCGACCCACTGACTGGACAATTAGTAGGGACATCCGTGACGTACGCACGACCGACTCACTGACAGACGGTAGGCAGGAAGAAAGAAGACGTCCGAAGAAAGAAGCCACGATGAAGCCCACCGCTACGAGAGGGAGCCACGGCGGCGACGACGGAGGACTGAGGTTGCGATCGGGCAGGACCACAACGCCGACTGAGGGTGTGCTGAGGACCCACGAGGAAGAAGAAGAACAGGAAGTCTCTACGAGGGAAAGTTCGAGCGTTGCGACATCGAAAGCATCATCGGGCACGGAGACTAACACATGGTCGGCGGGCACAGGGTTATCCGCCGATGGCGGCACGAGCAGTGGCACGAATCGCACCGGGGATGAGGACACCACGCTAACTGAGGGCGAGCAACACAACGTTACGGTTATGGAAAACGTCACTAGGGACGACTCCCGAGCGGGCACTGCGGACAGCGAGCAGAGAGCGAGGACACTCCAAGCGAAGATAAGATTCATGGAAGCCAAAAGACTTGAAGCCGAGAGGGAGCTACAGTTAGCTCAGACCGAGTACGAGTTGGCTATACAACATACTCGCTCAGAAACGACATTCAGCGTCGACGCGCGGTGCAGCGCTACGGCAGCGACCAACAGGGGCGGGCGCTGCGCGGGGAGGAGAGAGATAGAAGATATGCCATACGGGCATCGCCGTAACGAAGCTCAAGCGGATAGCAGCGTGAACGAACTTACTCACGCGTTATCGAACGCGCTGAAGTATTTGAAGATGGAAACGGAATCAGAAAACAGAGCGCCGCCGCCTAAATACCTACTTGATCTGCCGATGTTTGATGGGGAAATAAGCGAGTGGATAGCATTCAAAACTGTCTTTGATGATACCCGGCGCCTATTCAGTGAGACGCAGAACGTAGCCCGACTACGAAAATCACTCAAAGGCGTCGCGCGCGAATCAGTTAAAGCATTGCTATACTCGGGTTCACATACGGCAGAAATAATGGAATCATTGGAACGAAGGTTTGGGCGGCCCGAGATATTAATTATGAACGAGATGGATATTATAAAGAAGATGCCGCGTTTGCAAGAGGATGGAAGAAATATCGCCTCGTTTGCAAATAAGGTTGCAAATTGCGTAGCTTCTGTTAAGGCGCTGGGGAAACCGCAGTATTTGTACTCACCGGAGCTCACCAGCCGCATTGCCGAGAAGCTCAATCTCATATTGAAGTTCAAGTGGAGCGAGTATTCGAACAGAAATCCAGACGAACCAGAACTAGAAAAGATGAGCGAGTTTTTGAACGAAATGACGGAGCAATGCGGCGCGATGGCAGCTTACGAGACGCGGAAAGAAGAAAAGAAAGAGAAAAAAGATTTGCGCCTTGGAAGGAAACGACGACCTGTACATTCGACACGATTATATGAAAGCGAAGATTCGGAATCGTGCGAGTCGAGTGACGAAGATAGCGAACGAGAAGAGTCGACTAGAATGATTGCAGCGATAAACAAGCCGGCTAAGAAGTTCAAGAGGGAACCAAGACCGTCCACACCGCAGCAAGTTACGAAGACTACTTGCCCCTTATGCAGCAACACGCATGGCCTACGAGACTGCGAAAAGTTCCGCGGGTTCTCATACGATGAAAAATGGAACAAAGCAAGAGAACTACGCGTGTGTTTTCGGTGTTTGAGCACAACGCACCGCCGTTTCAACTGCAGAGCTAAACCGTGCGGGAAAGGCGGGTGTAGAATGGGCCACCATGAACTTCTGCACAAAGAAGAGGAAACAAGGGCCACGGTCTCTTCTACAGTTAACGCTGTTGTCGGCGAACACACTACGTACCTGAAAATAGTGCCGATCGAACTATACGGCTCGCGAGGCAAGGTGGAAACGTTCGCTCTGTTGGACGAGGGGTCCACCCTCACGCTGATAGAAGAAGAGACAGCATTAGCCGTAGCACCTAGAGGAAAAGCAGAGCCGCTCACAATAGAGGGAATCGGCGGAAAGCGCACCGACTTCAAGCAATCATTCAAGCTAACATTAAAAGTAAAAGGTCGATTCGAAAGGAAGCTAGAAAGCATGACGGCCTACACCATAGGGCCATTGAACCTTACGACGCAGGCAGTGCCACGGGGACTAGTGGCAAAGTGCGCTCACCTGAAGGATATCGAGGAGCAGCTGACTTATGAACGCGTCCGCCCTACTGTACTAATAGGACAAGACAACTGGCATTTGATCACTACACGCGAAATAAAGGAGGGAGACATCGATCAACCTGTCGCGTCGTACACTTCGTTGGGATGGGTGCTACATGGGCGCGAGAAGAACTGCGGAAGAGGACGCGCCATCATCAACCACCTAACGAGAGAGAAGGGCAGTGATCCACTGGACGCTGTGATCAAGGAACACTTCAGCATAGAGAACCTTGGTGTAGAACCAAAGAAACCATCGAACGACATCAATCAGCGCGCACTCAACGTTCTAGAAAGCACAACGAAGCAGCTGTCTAATGGACGATATGAAACCGGTCTTATCTGGCGAACGGACGAAGAAATCATGCCAGAAAACAGACAACACGCAGAACGCAGACTGTACTCAATCGAACGGAAGCTAGAGAGAAATGACGATATGAAAGAAGAGTACAGTACACAGATAGAAAATCTGTTGATAAAGGAATACGCTGAGGAAGCTACGAACGCGCCTGTCTCGCAAAGAACATGGTATTTACCTCACTTCGCTGTCCACCATCCGCAAAAGGGAAAGATGCGACTGGTATTCGACGCTGCAGCAAGAGTAGGAGGCCGCAGCTTGAACGACGCATTACTGCCAGGACCCGACTTGTTGCAGAGCCTATTCGGGGTACTAGCGAGATTCAGAGAAGGAAAAGTGGCGGTTATTGCGGACATCAAGGAGATGTTTCTTCAAGTGAAGATAAGAGAGGAAGACCGAGACAGCCTGCGATTTCTATGGCGAGCTAACAAGAACGAACCCGTCAAGGAATACAGAATGACGTCCTTGATTTTCGGCGCAGCATCCTCACCGTGCACGGCGATCTATGTGAAGAATAAGAACGCCGAGAACTTCAGAGATGTGTATCCCGAGACAGCGGCCGCAGTAGAACGACAATTCTACATGGATGACTACTTGCAAGCATTTGAAAATGCCGAAGCAGCAAGCAAAGCCGTAAATGAGATGATACGCATCCACGAGAACGCCAAATTCGAGCTTAGAGGATGGGCTAGTAACGATCCCCATGCACTGAAAGGCGTAGAAGAAACAAGCGCGTCGTCAAGTACAACCATACTGGCCGACAAGGAAGAACGAACATTAGGTCTCATATGGAAGATAAAGGCCGACACGCTTAGCTTCGCGCTAAATCTACGTAACACACCAAAGGAGGTCTTAGAGGGACAACGACCTCCCACCAAGCGGGAGGTCACGAGCGCGGTCATGTCAGTCTTCGACCCGCTGGGGCTCGCATCACCTATCACGATACAAGGCAAGAAACTTATACAGAACATTTGGCGAAGCGGCATAGACTGGGACACACAAGTGATAGAAGAATTAAAGGAAGAATGGAACAAATGGCTGAAGGACCTAGGAAAACTGGAAGGCCTAGAGATACCAAGGAGCATCACCCCGAGCCCACACAGGGGGGAGGTGCATGTCTTCGTTGATGCAAGCGAACAAGCGTACGCGTGCGCCGCGTACTGGCTGGACGAGAAGACAAAAGAAGTATCGTTGATCGCAGCGAAGGCCAAGGTGACGCCATTGAAGCCCGTATCCATTCCTAGACTGGAATTGCAGGCAGCGGTCTTAGGCTGCAGATTAGCTGCTTCCGTCAAGAAGGAGTTGAACAGCGAAACGACGACCACTGTATATTGGACGGACAGCAAGACAGTACTGGCATGGATAAAGTCAGATCCGCGACAATTCAAGCCATTCGTTGCGCACAGGCTGGCCGAAATTGAAGAAAGTTCAACACCCCTGCAGTGGAGATGGATTCCAACCAAATTGAACGTAGCAGACGACGCTACAAGAAGTTCGCCAGCAGAGTTTTCGACAGCCCACCGATGGTTCACCGGACCGCCTTTCTTACAGTTGCCACCAAGTGAGTGGCCGCAGGAAAAGCGCAAGGAAAAAGCCATCGTCGACGACTCAGAGCTGAGACGCCCGAGTGTTCACACAACGATCGCCACCGAACACAAACGCGATCCGTTGCCCGCGGTTGATAGGTTTAGCAATTGGGGTAGGTACGTTAGAGCCACTGCCCGTGTTATCCAGTGCGTGGAAATCCTACGCCGTAGATACCGACCCGACGAAACTGCTAAAAGCGGAGAATTGTATCCACTAACCGTAAATTACCTACAAGCCGCTGAAAACCTGATTATACAGAAAGCGCAAAGAGCAGACTTTGCAGACGAGATAGCCCGAATAAAATCGAAGCAACAACTACCGAAGTCTTCTCCACTACGAAAGCTATGCGTCGAACTAGATGAACATGGTCTATTGCGTGTGACTGGCCGTCTAGACCTCTACACAAATCTAGACGAGACTAAGAAGCGTCCCGCCATCCTCAATGCGAGAAACGCAATCACAAGATTGTTGATTCAGCACACGCACGAGGCATTCATGCATGGGAATCACGACACCGTCATCAATGAGCTGCGACAGAAGTACTTCATACTCGGTCTACGAAGTGCCGTTAGAAAACTGATCTACAACTGTCAGTGGTGTAAGTTGCGCAAACTAAAACCTACAAAGCCACAAGAAGGCGCGCTACCACCAGAAAGAATGAACAGCGAATCTCCTCCTTTTAACTGCTCTGCTATCGACTACTTCGGCCCAATGACAGTCACAATCGGCCGACGTACGGAGAAGAGATGATAACTTGCCTTACCACCCGCGCCATACACATTGAACTCGCCGCTAGCTTGACGCCATCATCCGCTATTATGGCATTACGACGCTTCATGGCACGACGAGGAACACCGAGCGTAATCTACTCTGACAACGGAACCAACTTCGTAAAGGCGAACAAAGAACTAATGGCCGCAGCAGACGAAGTTAAAGATTACGCGACAGCGCGAGGAATCGTATGGAAGTTCATACCACCAGGAGCACCACACATGGGAGGTGCGTGGGAACGCATGATAAGAACTGTAAAAGCATCACTATCTGCAGTTCTAAAAGAGCGAGCGCCCAGAGAAGAAACTCTTCACACATTACTACTGGAAGTCGAACACATCGTTAACTCACGACCGTTAACACCAGTCCAGCCAGACCTGAATAAAGAAGCGTTAACGCCAAACCACTTTCTCATCGGACGTTCTTGTGGTGTTACACCAACAGGCCACTTTAACGCCCGAGACGCAGATGGTCATACATGGAAAGCGGCTCAACACTTAGCCGATCAATTCTGGCGAAGATGGACCAAAGAATACCTACCACTCTTACTACCAAGACGACCATCCGAGTCACAGCACCACCGTGAGCCAAAGATCGGGGATATAGTACTTATTTCCGATGGCACAACGCCCAGAGGACTGTGGCAACGAGGCGAAGTAATAAACGTCAACCCAGGTTCAGACTCGAAAATACGAGTGGTGGAAGTGCGGACTAGAACCGGCATCCTGCGAAGACCAACATCGCGCTTGATCATCCTGACCTGACCTGGCCCGATCGCAACCTCCTCTTCAGCAACACTGCAAGATCGCCTTCGACTTTATGGTGTTGGCACACAGGGGGGAGACTGTCGGCGATCGACGACTTTTTAGATTTAAGTTCCTTAGCGATTAGATAGACATTAGATAGGTAGTTAGTAGATAGGTACCTTAGTTGTAAGAATACGTTTGTTTAGATTTAAGTCACATTTTATTAAATAATTTTATCACCTTGTGTCTTATTTCCTTAGGCTTAAGAGTCAGTATTCAATAATAATTTTACATTATTTAGTTTTAGGATGATTTCACTTACCTTTCATTTGTTTTCATAGCCAGTACGATGCATATTATGTTATTTACTTTGTAAGCGATTGTAAACTAGATAGAATACCTCTTGCACCACAATTACTAGTGTATAAAATCTGCAGAACAGATTTTCTATGTAGAATTTTATCTCGTAAACCACGTTAGAAGCACGTCACGGATTAGGATAAAACTGGTAAAACCACATAGATCAGCCTAAAATCTGTCGAAATACAACACATAGCACTCTATAGAATGGTGACATTGAGCCAAAATTAGCTAACAAAATCTTATGTTTCCGAAAGCGATAACTTTCGATTGGCTCAACCGATTTTGATGAAACTTGCACAGCAGGTAGTTTTTACTAATATCTAACCATTTTTATTCTCACTAAAAAGATTTATTAATATTCTTCAGAGTTATTTCGATAGAAAAGTTCAGTCTATTTTCCTCAGTAAATCTGTACAAAATCCTATAAGAAACTTATTAGAATGCTAGAAACTTATTAGAATGTCACTTATTCCAATGAGAAAACATTAATTTAATATAAATTAATGCGTAATTCTATGTAAATTCGCTAGGAAAGTAAATAAAGATAAGTAGGCTATCTATCTCGCTCGCTCACGCACCCCCCTCGCGCAGCCCCCGCCCCGGAACTAGGGCAATTTGATATAAAAGGCGGCCGATCTCCGACGATCGGCACCCTCCTTGCCATTCTCTTCAATGCCTGCTTTGACCTCTGTCACTTTCCATCCGCATGGAAAGAGGCGACAGTCATAGGCATTCCCAAGCCCGGGAAGCCCCTCAACGTCCCATCTAGCCACCGCCCCATCAGCCTTCTTAAGGCCATGGGCAAGCTCTTCGAACGAGTTATTCTCACTCGTATGAGAAACCACCTCTTCCCGTCAGAGGGACCCCCTCTCATCATCCATCACCAATTTGGCTTTCGAGCTAGGCACTCTTGCCCTCAACAAGTCCACCGCATAGTAGAGTATATCTTGAGTGGTTTCTTCCCTAGGCGCGAAAAGACGGTAGCCGTCTTCTTCGATGTCGCCAAGGCCTTTGACAAGGTCTGGCACGCAGGGCTCGTGTACAAATTGTACGAACTGGGTCTCCCCGACCGACTTGTCCGCGTCATATATAGCTTTTTGAAGGATCGGTCCTTCCGTTTTAGACACGAGGGGGTACTCTCGTCCCCCCGTCCGCTCAGAGCCGGGGTCCCGCAAGGCTCCGTGCTCTCCCCCCTCCTGTACATTTCGTACACAAATGACATTCCCATTCCCGGCGATGGGGTCCAATTGTCACTTTTTGCCGACGACACCGCACTCTACTGCAAGAGTCGGCAGATGTCGTGTATCCTCCGCAAACTCCAACCCGCGGTCGATAAGCTAGGAGCCTGGTTCAGACTATGGCGCATCGAGGTCAACCCGGAGAAAAGCACGGCTGTGCGTTTTGAACACAAGCGTGGACGGTTTCTCGGCGAGGACCCCCCCATTCGCATGTTAGGGACCCCAGTCCCCTGGCAAAAATCCGCCAAGTACCTAGGTGTCATTTTAGATAGGAACCTGACTTTCGTCCCACACATCCGGAAGGTGACCCGGACAGCCCGATTTTACCTAGGCCGCCTATCATCCATGATAGGCCGGCACAGTAGGATGTCAGCTAGGAACAAGCGAACGCTCTATAAGGTTTGCATTCGTCCCGTGATGACTTACGCGGCACCCGTCTTCGCTCACGCGTCCCCCTCAGCCCTGTACGGACTGCAGAGGGTACAGAACATTTTTATTCGTAGGGCACTGAACGCTCACTGGTGCGTCAGGAACGCAGACCTACATCGGGACATGGAAATCCCAACCATGCAGCAATTTATTAGGTCCCTCTCAGAGACGTTCTTCAGCACTGCTGAAGAACATCCCAACCCCCTGATCCGCGAAGCAGCGGCTTACTCTCCGCCCACGACGGACCCACGTTACCTGGTGCGCAGGCCCAGGAACGTACTCGTTGACCCGCCCGACAAATTGTCGTCTGACCTGAACCACCTCTTAGAGGCTCGGTCTCAGTCAGACGCGCCCCCCTCCTCTGCCAGTGTCCCCCCTAGGGGGGGCACTGCTCTTTCATAGCAGTTTTGTAATATAAACTCTTCTAAGCGGACGCTCCGCTAGGGAGCTCCGCTGTGCGCCCTCCTCGGCCTCGAGGGGGGTCGCTCCCGATGTGGGTTTAGGGGTCTCTAGGACCAAAACCAGTCCCAAGGTGGTGTTTAGTGGGTAGGCGCACTTCTTGTGAGTCCCACATTGGCAGCACGGCCGGGTCCGTGCTGTTATGCATGAGCATTCACCACCTCCCTCCCCCGTGTCCTCCGGAGGGTGCCCTTTATAGGGTTAAAAAAAAAAAAAAAAAAAGACGATCGGCATTCATTCATTCGGACTCATTCCCGCGAACGGACGAGCGAGCTGGAAGCTGAAGATACTCTCGAGAACAAGGTGTTTTCTTTGCGGCAGTCTACCCCCCGAACCGAAGCTGAACCCAGGCTGTGCAGCTAGCCGCAGAACGAGCGGCGATAAGAATTCACCGGAGGAGAGGCAGCGTGAGCGACGAGGCGACGAGACTACTACGGCGGATCGACGTGACATCGAACTGAACGGGCGCTCGACTGGCCCTATACCTATAATACAGTCCACGTTTCTAATTCTTGTTTCTACGGACGTAAAGGAGAGGGATTGAGAACTGAACTGAAGACGGGACGGGCTCTCTCTCACTCTCTTTTTCACTCACAAACGTTCTTCTTCAGGCCATATCAGTCCACTGCTGGACACAGCCCTCCCCTAATGAGCGCAAGGTTGTGCCATCATTAGGGGGTAGTGCCCATAATCCCCACGCTGGGCATGCGGGTTGGGGATCGCAAACAAACGTTCGCCTTTATAATATTAGTGTGTGATTTGATGTGATGTGATTTTTAATTATAGTGTGATCAGTGTTCTATCAATTTATCTAGTTACCTTCACGAGGAGACGCAGTAGGGCGGCTGGTTGTCGTAGCCGAGCTTGTGCAGATCCTTGGACACCATGGATAGGCGCAGGCGCACGCTGCCGTAGGACTCCGTGCGGAGAACTGAGAGGCGAGAGCGGAATTTACATTTACATTTATTGCGCCGGACACCGGACAGACGGAGATGGCATCATGTTTTCACATTAAAAAATCACTGCTTTGAACAGTTTTCGGTAATATTAAGTGAAATAATTAATTAAGTGAAGCCGGAACTAAGGAAATAATATCATTAACTTAATTCCGGAATCACTTAATGTTTTGTAGAAAAATTCAAGTAATTCCGAAATTAAGTTTAATTTTTTGGATAGGTGTTATGTAAATTAAAGCCGTAAATATCTTTTTTTTTTATCCTAGCGCTAGGATAAATAAAATAATTTGACACTAAAGAAAAAAGAAATACCAAAATATGCTTCGCAAACAAATAAACGCTTAGCAATATGTAAAAAAATCTCACCAAATTTTACACGATGTGAAATTAAACGCAATTTGGTAAGTATCTAATTAATTTGACTATTGATTAGGATTTAGACTTTTTTGGTACATAGCTGATTTAATTAAACTCTTTCATCGAACGAGCAACTCCTTAATGTAGGTATGGTGCGTGCTAATTTTTATAGCTTTCTGATACGAAAATCGGTAAGCCCCAGTCTGGGTGATTTTCCTCGTTGACGTCATTTTCATCATTTTAATATATCCCACCGTTTCGAAGTGTTGCCAACGAATTTAGTTCAATAACCATACATTACATTACCAAGATAACAAATAAAATCTTTTTTAAAAGTAACCTAGATATTAATTTATACCTGGTAATGTGAGCAAGTGACATAAATATTATGTTTGCTGTCGAGCAACGTAAAAGTCTGATTTAAGAATCATATTCGATATCAACCCTTGTATGTTCCCACTGCTGGGGCCCGGGTCTCTTCCTGCATCGCAGGAAGGTTAGGCCATACTCCACCACGCGGGCCAAGTCCGGGTTGGTGGAGGATTGTAAGACAGTGGCGGGCCTTACTGTCAAAATTTATCAAGCCGCCCATAAGGCCTCTGACATGGCTTAACGACTGCCATTACATGGCAGCCGGCACCAACGGCTTAGCGAGCCTTGCGAAGCACGTAAGAGCTCGGAAAAAATGCCACTAGCGGTAGTCACGGGACGGTCACCCACCCTGCAACTGACCGCGCCTGCTGTTGCTTCACTCAAGTGATTGATTCCAATCACTCTGTTCGGCTAGGCCACGAGCGCTTCTAGAAACACATTAAACTTAGATAATTAGCTGAAGGCTTAGAAAAGGCAAGCTTGCCTTGCCTAGCTTCAAATACCACCGATACAAACTTAACTTCGAATACAATTTAAGTTAGGTAATTTACTCAACATTTTCAGTTTGATTTATAATAAAAACTGTTCTTTTGTTTAACTCCTTATATTTGAGTCTTAAATTGTACTTAAACTTTTTAGTAATTGCCTAAAGTATATATACGATAAACATGCGCAGCTAATTAATGTTAACATATAGAAGGCCACAACAGCACAGGCTTGATCTAGCGTGATGGCAGCATTAAGCTATTACTGCTTGTAACCATTATTATTAAAAAATAACTTTTTACTTTACTGTACTGAGTATATTATAAACCTATTTAGAGCCTAAAAATTTCACCCATGCCGGGATTCGAACCCGCAACCTCTGGCTATCCGTGCCAGCGCTCTACCAATTGAGCCAATGGGCGACTCACGGCATCAGTGAAATTTCGAACCTCTAAATAGGTTTTTAAATTTGTTCCTTAGCACGGGTTAGTGCATTAAAAATAAAAATAGTATAATCTGAGTATATTATGTTACAACATATTAAAACATTTTAAGATTACTAACTAAAGCATTCGTAAGCACAACTCATCAACATAATTGCGGATTCATTTGAAACCTGGTCGGACACAAAAATCAGATAAGTGAATCCGGAATTAAGTTAATGCGTGATGCTAACGAAAGCTTTAGTTAGTAAAGGTTGTTTCATCTTCATGTTGTTTATTAATGGTCAATCATTAGTGATCACGGGGTAGTGCATTAAAAAGAATATAATTAGTGATCCAATTTTGTGCCACATAATTTATATTATTCATGACTTAAATACCTCAAGTAATTTATTCATAACTGACAATATAATGACAATACACTACATTTTACTACAATTCTTGATTGTGCATAAATAACTAAATAATAGGAACGTTTGAGAAAATTACACTCTGCAGAAAAGTGGAAGCATAACATAATTATCTGAGGAATAAGAAAATTATGTTACATAGAGTAAGATGGAAATAAGATAAATATTGTACCTTGCAATATTATTTTTATGTACCTTTATGTAATACCTGGTGTACAAGAAAGGATGTTCTACGGTCTACACTGATCACTCCCTATATGCTAAAAAAAAGAAAGACAAATAAAAACTGGGGGGTTGTCCTGGATAACAAATATCACCAAATTTTATTGTCCATCCGTCTGTCAAGACGGAAAACTACACATTTGTAATTAAATTATAAAAAACAGACAGATATGGCTAAACTTAAAGGATTCCTTGTTGATTACGAAACCCAATAAACAAAAAAAAATGCTTAAGATGATTTGACAAAAGATGGTCAGACTTTTTTTTCACTGCTCTTTTCTGCACTACAACTTGTCCCGAAGACAGAGGACAACACTGTAAATCCTTTAAGTTGAAATTAATTTCTGATTTCTGAACCCACTATTCCAGGAAGTAAATGGGGATTTTGTTATAAATTGTATTATCGGTTAAAAGAATAAACAAATGCCTACTTGTTGACACCACCATAAGAGAGTTTCAGCAGAACCTTTTCACTTCTTTCAATGTTTTCCTTCACCATCTTGGTGCGGGTCAAGCCTCCTTCTTCTTTGTCTTTGCCTCATCCCATTACTGGGGTCGGCTCTCCTCGTTCTTTCGTCCAGGATTTCCTGTCCTTGGTAGTCCGCTCGCTCAACTAGGCTCGCTCCAAGTCCTTTGCTACCGTGGCCCACCAGGTGCTGGTCAAGCCAACTTCACATAAAAATATATCCCAAGCACTAGTGTGTGAGCGGACATGTTACCATTGTGGCCACTATTGTGTCAGAGATGGGTGCTAGTTAAATCAGATATTTCCACACTTAATGTCATAGTTGGGCCACTGTAAGTAGCAAAGCTGTAGGGATAATAGGTATAGCCGGGCCAGTAATTTGCAGCTTGGAATGCCTGGTGGCTCTGGTGATCTGTCCACTCGGTTTAGCAGGTGGGCATACCTAAGAAACTTCTTACGAACATGAATAGAAAACTCATGAAAAGGTTACGGTCAGGGCTACTGTAACCAAACTTCATTATAATAGCTGGCCAGATGAGTCGTTCAGTCATGTTTGAATTATTTTAAAATCGTTACATTTATTTAAAATCGTTACATGTATAATCTTATACATAGCTCAACCACATCTATAGAATGTCTTTGGCTTATGACCGCGCAATCCTTCTCTGGCACACACAAACCGGCAACCGTCGATCTCCACGACACAGGTTCGCCTAGTGTGGAGATCACAGGCAAAACAAACGGAAACAATAATTTTTGAGAATACCCACATTAATGTAAAATGTAATGTTCTACTTATTCTAATTCATAGCATGTTTTAATTGTTAGTATGTAGTTATTTAATTAACCTTGTACAACTTTAATTGTTTAGTGTAAGAATTGAATTAATTTAATGGTGTAATTATTTTTTCCAATGATTTTTAGTTAAATAAAGAATATTGAATACTTCAATTTAGGTTTCAGTCGTGTTGTTGAGACCCGCAGCTAGGCTAGGGTTTCGATAAAAAGAGATAATAAAAATAAAGTATTGTTTCTAATTCAGCGTTTCAATAAGTGTGTGCATTACACTACTTACGATAGCTCTCCTTTCCATTGGCCAACATTTTCGGGTCAGCAAGCTCCGGGTACCGGCCTGTGAGCCATGCCAGCCACTCCCCTAATGTTGTAGCAGCTCGGGGCCTCAAGATGGGCGTCACGATCTCTCTAGCGCCGGTTGTGGGTGGTGCAAGGACCAGGGAGTAGCCTCGCAAAGACTCCCTGCTCAATGTGTTGTTGGCACGCACCGTCAGGATGATTTGAGGCCCTGAAAAAAAATATTCGAAGTTTATCGGGAGTTGCAGAAATACATAACCTCAAAATTACATCCGCTCATAATATCCTTACATCCGCTCACGTTAGTACTGCTGAATACTATTTCCATGGGCATATTGAAGACCACGATCTCAGGGTCAATCCCTGACCGTGACATTTGTGTGGTTCCAGACGCAAGTCCGGATTCCACTGACCAATCCGGGCCCCATACGAAATCGTACTGTATGTAGACTTCTTCATCGAAAACGCCACCTGGGAACCTCACGTTCTCTATTTGGCCACTGATGGACACCAGGAACTTTGTGCATTCACTTTCTCTCATTGATAACATTTTAACACAAAACCTTTTCACCGTTTCTAAAACGCGTTACTTGACAACCGCACGCTCACGCTCTGAAATGAAAACAAAACAATCGTTGCCATGGAAACTGGTGTTGCCGCTTAAGTTGACAAGACATAATTATTATAAGGTATTTTTGTTTCTACTGAAAATTGTCTACCTACGTGCTGATGAAAATTTTTAAAACTTAAAATTTCGTAACTTTGGACTTAAATCGTAATAGCCTTTTGAAATTAGCTGGAGAATATTGTTTCTCTGAGCTTTTTCTACCATTGCTACTAATCCATAGACCACCAAAAACGACTTCCGGTGTGCTGTCTTACCGACATTCACATTTCTTGGGTTTGATTTCCTTCCAAAAGATGGCGCAGCAATCGCTTTGAAATTCTCAAATCGGCCACCATTGTTGCATGGATTTCTGTTGGCCATTATCGAAATTTACATTTTTTGAGCTTATTTTCAGCGAAATATTACGTGTTCACTTGTGGAAGACAGCGATCAAAGTTCAGGAGTCGTCAATCAGACGTATATTTGCAGTAAAAGTGGTTAAATCACAAAAGTAAGTGCGATCAAAATGTCACGCGAAGTGAGCATCAGACTCGTGAACACCATTTCGTCCACGGAATAAATCAAGTTTTCGTTAAATTTGGTGTTGTTTGAGTGGTTTTGTAACACTAGCTCGAGATTTCGAGATCTGTGGCACGCATTAGGTGCATGTTTTATTTACGTGCGACACCCAACACGTTTCAGCAGAATAACACGTCGTACAGCAGGGGTGCATAGTTACGCGGGCGAAGGATTCTCAGTTGCCGGTATCATTATGGTGGACTGAAGCGCGTGCGGCGAGACCGTAGCGATCAGCCGCGGCGCGGCACGACAGTATGTCGGGCGGTTCGCAGCACAACCCCAACGGGCGGCAGTCCCAGCTAAGCTCGGGATGGAGCCCGCTCCAGGTACTCTGATGTTCCTACACTCTTTTGTTCTCCCTACTGTTTATCTCCAAAGTATTATTCAAATTCTGTAACCAAAACAAGGCAGTAGGTCACTTCCTGTGGTTATTAGGGAGCTGACCTTGTCTAGTTTTCTTTCAACAATGTTGAGAAGCCTGTTATTTGAATTCGTGGTTGTTTAAAAGTTTGTTTCGTGTATTATGCTACAGTGAAACAAGAGGCAACTTTTCCTGCTCACTGGGAACTTTGTTGTTGATGTAATGTTATGGCTTCAAAGTGTGTACAAAGTGATGCAAGGCAGTCAGCTGTAACATAACTCTTCGAGTTCCAATTGGTTAAGAAGATAATGTTATGCATTAGCATATTTTAAATTTCCAGCCAGCATTTGAACACCTCAGAAACTCAGGTTTCCTCACGAGGTTTTCCATCACTGTTAGCGAGTGATATTGCTACTATAACTTTACTAATGTATATAACTTAGAACTTGCAGCTATAACCATTTGTAATCAAATCGGAAAAAAAATTGTCTTTGAAATTTGGGAATAGCTCAGAAAATGTTGTAAGGCCCGATTTCTGAACTGAGAATTTCACTAAGTAAATACTTAACATTCAGAGTGCTTAGTGCGAGTTTGACAGATCCAATCGAATAACTTTACTACCGCGTTAATCGAGCATTGAGTAGTGAGTATGAGTAAGTTAACCGTTCGAACTGGCAAAACGCTGTCACAGTACAACTCGCACTCGCGTTTATTCGTGTTTTTGCTGGTAAACGTGTTCATTTCTAAACGTTAACCATTACAACTCGCACTCAGCAATTTTAATTTCCATATTTGTCGCTAGATGGCGTTTCCTCGATGCCATAGAAATATGAGTTTACGTTAACGCGATCGAGTAGTTAAAAAACTCGCACTAAGCACTCTGTCTCATTCTTTTCTGAGAAAATCTAAGAGACAGCACTACAGCATCATCATGGATTAGCTGGAGGAAAATACTATCCAGTATTAAGCTCGCCTTTGCACAACGATATATTAAGCTTACCTGAAACACGGTTCAAAAATATGCTAAGCATACTTTGTGCTTAACATATTTTTGAATGTCTGGAATTAAAGCCAGTACAATGCATGAGTTCTATGTTTTATAATAATTATCTAAAGTTTGGAGTTTCTTGTCCATTTTTTCTCCACCGTGATCTAGATTTTGAAATGGACACCTAGTTTTAATTGTAACATTCATTAAGCCACAGTTTCTGCGCTTCGTTGAATACAACCTTTTCATTTCATTTCAACCTTGGAAATTCTGTTTGAATTTTTTTTTGTTAATGAAATATATATAAATATATAAATAGATGCAGGAAGAGACCCGTGCCCCAGCAGTGGGGGCATATAAGGGTTGATAACGAAATATATATATTTTCATTTTCAAGTATACTTGTGCAAAGAAAACTCACGACAGGGAAGCATTTGAAACAAATTAAAGGCAAAAAATCTAGGTCGATACACTTATCTTATTAGGTCCCTACAAAGTGACAGAAGCCAGCAAGCCGAATTGCATATTTAACAACCAGCATTTGCCGGACATGCAAATGCCGGTTGTTAAATATGCAATTCAGTTACATGTGACTACACTTTTGGTAATCTCTGTACCTATCAATCAAGCAGGACAGTAGTAATTTTAATCCTGCAAGTGGAGTCATCTGCCCTTCTTACGTAACATTCCACTGTATTAAGCATTTAGTTAGACAACTCCAAAGTGTCAAAATATGTATGCATTTGACAGCTGGAGTAGCTTAAAAAAACTTAATAGAATCCCAGGTGGAATAGCCAAAACTATACTTACATACATGAAGCGCTTGTGGCCTAGGCGAACCGAGTGATTGGAATCAATCACTTGGTTAAGCAACAACAGGCGCGGTCAGGTACGGGATGGGTGAGCGTCCCGTGACTACCGCTAGTGGCATTTTTCCGAGCGCTCCCGTGCTTCGCAAGGCACGTTAAGCCGTTGGCGCCGGCTGTCATATAATGGCAGTCGTTAAGCCATGTCAGAGGCCTTATGGGCGGCTTGATAACTCTGACAGTAAGGCCCGCCACTGTCTTACAATCCTCCACCAACCCGGACTTGGCCCCCGTGGTGGAGAATGGCCTAACCTTCCTGCGATGCAGGAAGAGACCTGTGCCCCAGCAGTGGGGACATACAAGGGTTGATAACGATAAATTAGCTAAATAATCTAACTAACAGGCCACCACCCTAAACTAAAAAATTGTTTTTGTGCAAGAAACCCTCGAATATATTTTCTTCCAAACTGTGTAACAAACTTCCTGACTTAGTGAACTGTTCTAAAAATAGTCTGGGTAAAAAATAATGAAAATTAAAAACAATCTAGTTCAGTGATAAGATATATTCATGCATGCATCAGTTCTAAGCTGCTAGTGTATCAACAACAATAATAATCATATATGGATAAGATTGGACTAAATCAGCAGGGCAATGGCATGGGCCCGGGGACTGTAAAGGAGCCTATACCCAACACTGGGCGACATGCATAGGCTATATAGACAGATGGATGGAGAAGATGTCTATCCATACATATCTTTACTGAAGTGTCTAGATTCTTTTTCTGTGGCCTTTAAACGTCCCACTGAATGGCACAGGCCTTGTCACAGAGAGAGTATGAGCTTAATTACCATGTATGCCCACCGCGGATTAAAAATTTCAAGCACTGAGATATTTAAATACTCAGGTCTCCTCACGATGTAGACTTTTAGTCCGGATCTACCTTGGATCTACCAGGTTTCGCTCCGATTCGCAGAGCTTAATCATGGTGAGCAGAGACGGAGCTCGCGTCGTCGGTTGCTCGTCTCACACTGCAAGTCTACAATGTGTTGTGCTTACGAAAGTTTCCTCACGATGTTTGCCTTCACCGTTAGCAAGTTCTATTGCTACTGTAACTCAACAAAACATTTACATACATCGCTTCTGGCCCCACACTAGGATACCCTGTGTCGTGGGAACCAGAAACAACGACATCACAAACATAACTATCGCTTGCTATAAACTTCGCAAATGTACATAACTATCTCTTTGGTACATGCACGCACTAGAATCGAACCTAGGTCTCTCGCTTCCGAGTCCATTGCTCTGCCCACTGGCTGCCGCCGCCGCCAAGTGTCTAGATAAATACAGAAATATTAACAAAAGTGTCACCCTCAGTTACAGATGGCGAACTACCTCGCGCGCGCCCCGCAGGCCCACATGGCGTCCGAGCGCGGCGTGACCTGGCATACGCCCACCCCCCCGCACCTGTACCACGTCCCGTCGCCGCCGGATCCCTTGCAGGTGAGCTGGTGGCGTTAAGCCGACTCCAGTGGCCCTACCGTGTTCAGTATCTAAACATCTCACGTGTGGCCTACTACGTCTGATGGACAGCTCACGAGCACGTCGCTTTGAGGCCTTATTGGACCGAAATATATTATGCGAGAAAAACGCTTTGTTATGTATTACATTATTCTTAAATTTCATGTTTTTGTTCAGATGCCCCAGGCGGACATACTTCGACCAAATACTACTTGGTGTCTTATTTACATCTGTTTGTTTTCAAATGTTTAAATGTACCTATATCTGTTCCTTGACCTTTTAAATAATAAAATAAATAAGGGATGTATTAGCAAAGCGCATAGGACCGTGAACAAAAACGTGGCAACAAATCAATGTCACAGGTAAATAAAACAGCGTTTTTTTTATTATTTTTAACTTACTTTTGGATTGAAATGTTTCTGCGTAACACTGTTTAATTAGGCGCAGCAAATCCTGCCGGTATCCTGACTTTTGCTTGACAGCTTTTAGTATGGGATTTGACAGTTAGCGGATTGGAATCGTTCAGGATTTGTTGCATTTAATATCGCACCGGAATTGCAGCTAAGCGTGGCGCGTCGAGCGACGGCAACAAACGTTAGTAATGTCCACAGCGTTCTTCTTCCTATTTTCCTTCTTGATGTGTTAATCAACAGACGAAATTATTACTATTAAATCGTAGCTATCGACATAGCTCAGAGAATTAGCGAGCTGAAGTGGCAGTGGGCTGGCCATATCTCGCGAAGAACCGACAACCGTTGGAGTAAGCGTTCTTGAGTGGAGACCGCGACTCGGCAAACGTAGTGTAGGACGCCCTCCGACCAGGTGGGATGACGATCTGCGCAAAACTGCAGGCAGATGGTGGATGCGGCAAGCTGAAGGCAGGGCGCTGTGACGCTCATTAGGGGAGGGCTATGTCCAGCAGTGGACTACATAATATAGCCTGAAGAAGAAGAAGAAATCGTAGCTCAGGTCAGTCTGGGTAGTACGATGGCGCGAGTGACGCGTTTTGTTGCGCCAAAATGTCGGAATCTGACAATTTATGTACTGGACAGTCGCGACTTTTGACGTTGAAAACGTCCGACTCGAGTCGACGTACTACCCACGCAGGTCGGCGGAAGCCCGTGGAAGCGAATAGCGAGAGAACGCGAAGGGTGGCATGATGGAGAAAAGGCCCCATCATCGAGCAAAGAAGAAATAAAATAAAGAAATTTCACTGATTCCGGGGAGTCGCCCATTAGCTCAGTTGGAAGAGCGCTGGCAGGGATAGCCAGAGGTCGCGGGTTCGAATCCCGGCATGGGTGGAATTGTTAGTCTCTAAATAGGTTTTTAAAATTGTCTTTAGCACGGGTGAGTGCATTAAAAAAAAGAGTATAAAAGAAATACCCAGCAGTGGGCAGAGGTAGGCCGCTGATAATGATGATGAAATCATAGCTGAAGAGGAATCGTCGTCGTCGTCAGGCTATACTAGTCAACTGCTGGACATAGCCCTCCCGTAAAGAGCGCCACGTTGTGCTATCATAGGGGGTCATGCCCACAATCCCCACGCTGGGCATGATGGGGATCGCAGTTCGGTGGAATTGTACTGAAGTGCAATGGGGATGGCTATTTAAATCGTGTGTGCCCAGACAGGTGCCAAAAATCGTCACTGACTGGGTTCCACGCGACGGATATCGCAAACGTGGCCGACCCAAGCGGAGATGGCGCGATGGCGCGTCGACCTTTTTATCGGGTTGGCAGGAGGTGGCCACGCATAGGGAGCGGTGGAAAGCGAAAGGAGTACTTTGCCCGGCAGTAGGACACAATCGAGGCTACATTAAAAAAATAAAAAAAACACCATAAATATCATTGAATATCATTTCTTTAAGTGATATTGCTCAAATAAATGCGAAAAGTCGAGATTCTCTAAAAATAACATTATTTGCCTTTTACTCACACAATATTGCCGCCGAGCAAATTCAAGTGGTTCTGTCTGCTGTCTTCAATACCTTTCTTTAATAGATTGAGATACCTCATTCCTTCCGAAATAAAAATATAAACAAAGCATTCACACAATCATACTTATTGCTCAAATACGTTTGCTGGAATTTACTTTTAAATATGAGATAGGTAGACAAACTATCAGCACAATAATTTGTTATAGTTTATGTAAACAGGACATCAAAATACTATAAAAATTTAAGCTACTATTTGAACACTTGTGCAAACACACAGGTCATGCTTCGCTCATAAATATACCTGTTAAAGTGTTCTCTACCTATCTATTTAAAATGTCAGGGCAAACAAATTAAAGAAAGACAAATGCTTCCACAATAACATCCCTGAAGATCTATTGAGATTAACACAGACGCAGTGAAAAAAATGTGTTAAATACACATGTGAAATAAAAGACTAGGTATTAAATCTCTGAAAAGAGTTTAATGGACATTTTCTAGATTTAACAATAAGAATTACTCTGTTAATTACACTATTTTTATTTTTAATGCACTAACCCGTGCTAAGGAACAAATTTAAAAACCTATTTAGAGGCTAAAAATTTCACCCATGCCGGGATTCGAACCCGCAACCTCTGGCTATCCGTACCAGATCTGGTACCTAAATAGGTTTTCTATACTCTGTTAATGATGAACCGAAGCGAACGAAGAGCTCGTGGCCAAGTCGAACCGAGTGATTGTAATCAATCACTTGTATTAAGCAACAACTGGCGCGGTCACGTGCAGGATGGGTGACCGTCCCGTGACTACCGCTAGTGTCTTTTTTTCCGTGCTTTGCAAGGCCCGTGAAATCCTTGGTGCCGGTCGTCATGTAATGGCAATCGTTAAGACATGTGGGCAGCTTGATAACTTCTGACAGTAAGGCCCGCCACTGATTTACATGCGTCCACCAACCCGGACTTGGTCCCCGTGGTGGATTATGGCCTAACGTTCCTCCGAATGCAGGAATAGACCCGTGCCCCTGCAGTGGGGACATACAGGGGTTGATAACGAATGGAGAACCAAATTAGAAAAGACTAACGGTCCTATTTACAAAAAAAAAGGTTTATCTAAAGCACTCCTTTGACTCAGTCTATTTATTTAGTTATTGGTTACGTTTTTTTTCTTGTAAAATCTCCACATTACTTTTCATCTTTTTTTCAAGTGTTTTAAGGAATTGAATTTTACTAATAAGACTGTTAGTCTTATGTATACAAGTATAGGCTCTGTCCCTCTTTTCGGCGATAACTCGACTTTTTTTTATTTAGAAGGCTCGCCTTAAATCCGATTCTAAATTTCATATATTTATCTAATTGAATTTCCAATGGCTGTAAGCCTTTTAATGTGTTTTGTTTTCAATTGTGTAAAATAAAGAGTTCTAATCTCATTTAATTTTGCTATCTACTGTCATGTAAAAGTAATTTACAACTCAAATACAAAGATAAGTATTTGGAAGCTTCTGGTTAAATAATTTTTTTTCTATTTCCCGCTTTCGATAAAAGAATCCCGCCGTTTTCACTCAAAATGTATCACAGTCCCGATTTTCCCAAAAAGAAATTGCAAGGCTGATATAAAGCAAAATGGCTTTTTATGGAATAGACTGGTCGGCTCTTGAATAACCGAGAAACAATGACCTCTTTTACTAGTACCGTTACCAGCTGATTAGATAGTATACTCTATTGTATAATAGGAAATTGCACAACTATTATACTGATTAATGCTGATAATTCTGAATTGACAGTCGAGAATAGAAGCTCACAAAAGATTTCCTAATGTCTCGTGCGTTTTACTCGTTTTAATTAATAAAAGAATATTTCGAATCTACGATTTGGGTTAGTTGTAAACAAATGTGTAAATAATATACTTAGATTTTAAATGTAAATTAGTAAAACTTATTCTAGCGCTAGTTTTAAGAAAATGTGTTTACTCCTGAAAAGGAAGAATCTGGAGATGTGCTTATTTATATAAAGCACCTGTGACTGCCAATGGTAACCCAAATTCAAACATTTAGAAACCTATTTAGAGGCTAAAAATTCCACCCATGCCCGGATTCACTAGGATTTCACCCACCCATCACCCATCAGGATTTTCCAACTGAGCCAATGGGCGACTCACCGGCATCAGTGAAATTTCGAACCTCTTTATACTATTCTCTGTATTACGCACAGGTTTCTAAATAGGTTTTTAAAATTGTCCTTAGCACGGGTTAGTGCATTAAAAATAAAAATAGTAGAATCAAACATTTAAATTTCATTTCATTTCAAATACCGGCACGTATATTTTATTTACTTTCATTACGTCGCACTGTGGGGCACCGCTAAAGAGAGGGATATGATTGTATTTCTTAACGATTCGCGATAATCACACATAGTTATATATTTAACGGGTCTAATCGCGATTATTTGTCAGGTAAAACGTGATTATCTTAATTCCCGACGTAGGTAATTGCGATTTACCTAATAAGTAATCGCGATTAGACCCGCTTAATATATAACTACAGATATCATTCATAAGCTGGGCTAAAAACTCGATTTCTTTGAAGAAAATACCATCCTGAAAGCTTCCAATATTATGTAGGTATATCAGGACAATTATCAGGATTTTTAAATCTACAGGTTGACTACAGAAACCCAATGTAAAAAAAAAATAAAATAAAAAATAAAAACCGACTTCTGCACCCAGAGGCACTAAAACGCAGAAATAATTGTGTATGCGTAAATGGTTTACGGGATCGGTACCACTTACAGGGTAAGAATATTCGGAATATAATACATAGATATGTTATGGGTGCAAAGTGCCAGAGGGCTGGAATCGTCTGTCACGCAGGGAAAACGAATGTGATCTTCGAAAGTCTTCATCAGAACCTCACCATATTACCCTGGGACCCATTTTACGCTATATCTTATGAAACATATGTTTATTACTAATGAATAGGCCTCATAAGGCCTTATTTGCTGCTGTCCATTGAAGAGTTCAGTTCTCCAGCTCTGAAAGTCTTCATCAGATCTTCACCAAATTAAAATGGGACCAATGGGACGCTATACCTAATCGAATGATTTTTTTTTATCGAAATCGGTTAAGATTTGACGAAGTTATGCGAAAACATAGGCAAAAAAAAAAGTAATATACGCGTCGAATTGATAACCTCCTCCTTTTTTGAAGTCGGTTAAAAAGCATTTGACGAACCTGATATGGTCATAATCCAAGGCCCTTAATGTAAAGCTGGTAAAATTTCGCTTTACATACTCGTACATTATGTTCTACAATGGCGATGTATAAGATGGTAAGATAAGACAAGAATATTCTTTATTCCTTTATTCTTAGTCTATTGTTGAATTTACCTAGAGGAGTTAGCTCAAATAGCATGGTGTAGGTATTAATAAAAATTAAAGTGTTTTTATTCAGGACTAGCTGACCCCGCGAACTTGGTAACTAGGTGTCCATTTCAAACCGAAATAAATAATTAAAAAACTGAAATAAAATAAATAAGTTGTAGGTACAACTTGACTCCTTAGCATTAACTACGAAGCGGGCGCGCCCCAAAGTAAACATGACTTATTGAGAGATTCCTAAGTTGGTTCCGCCTGCTTAGTAATTCGGTTTGTTATATTTATTTCCCCTCTCATGACCCGGGTGCTATTTTACCCTCTGGGCCCGGGTCGTAGCCCGTCTAGGCCCTTTGAGATATTTTCCCATCTAGGCCTGTAACGTATTTTCCCCTCTAGACCCGCGACATGCTCTCCTCTTTAGGCCCGTGACACATTTTGAAATTGAAATTAGTTTAATTGCCGCGAATAAAATACAAAAACAACATAAAATAGACTAAGTTAATTAAGTGAATCTCCTCTCTGGGCCCGGGTTGTAGCCCCTCTAAGCCCTTTGAGATATTGTCCCATCTAGGCCTTTTGAAATATTTTCTAGACCCGCGACATGCTCCCCTCTCTGGGCCCGCGACATGTACATATACCATAGACCCCCGGCCGTATTATGACCTCTCCAGACGCGGTACCTAGTAGGGCCGCGATATATTTCCCCTCCGTAGGCCCGGGACATATTAGCCCGTCGCTAGCCCCGGGACGTGTTCCACTGACCGGCCCTTTTTTTCCAGGCGATGAAGACAAGCGCGTCAGCCGGCAACTCGGTGTTCCGGCACACGGCCACGCCGCCGGAACTGTATCGGCACACGCCCACGCCCCCCGAGAAGCATCACATGAGGTATTTCAAGTGTACTAATTCTTAGTATTTCTTAATGATTATACTCATACATAGTTGTACATTGAACGGGTCTAATCGCGATTATTTAAAAGTTAAAACGTAATTAACTTATTTCCCGACGTTTCGGCAGCGTTACAGTTGCCGTGGTCTCGGTGAGACCTAATAAATAATCGCGATTTGACCCGTTCAATATATGACTATGTACTAATTCTTGTTTAGTCCGTTTGCAGTAGCAATTTGCTACTAAATTGCTACTAGAGTAGCAATACAGCTCGCTAACCTTGAAGGAACACACCGTGACGAAACTTGAGTGCGTGCCCAGGAGGGCAAAAAATAGAAAAGTTGGCAAGAGCAGGAGCTTTTGAACTTTTCTATTTTTTTTAATAAATATATATATATATATATAGAGAAGGCATTTAGACATATATATATATATATATATATATATATATATATATATATGCCTTCTCTCCGGGGGAGAGTGTAAGATGGGGGAAATTACACGCATGTAATTTTAAGCTCTTAGGAATATGAACGCTTCAGACTCTCCTCCTCACAATGTTTACCAATTTTTCTATAAAAAAAATCAGATGAATAAAGAACCTTCGACTTTTTTGAATTGTGTTAACAAATAAGTAGTGTTAATGTAAATAAATCAATCAGCTGCCACTAGTACATGCCACAGCCTGTACTCGTCCACTGCGGGACATAGGTATTCCCTAAGGCACTGTGGGTACAATAAAAAATATTTGTAGCTCTAGCTTACTACAATATAAGGTCTTGTTTTGCAGGCACACTCCTTCGCCGAGCGACCATAAGGGCGGGGCCGCGCTGCCGCCCACGGAACATTACCCGCATTTAGGACCCGCCAGAGGTAATAACAGCCTCGCTTCATGACCGTCTACATGTATTTTTTACTTTTTTTAGAAATTTATTTCTATTCTTCTTACTTCTCTTCTCGGTGGGGACATAATAGGTTGATGATGATGATGAGGGCCTTATTTTTTATAAAAACACGATTCTTCTAAAACACTCCTAGTTTAATGAAATTAATCTGTGGTTGCGTCTTTTTTTTTTGTAAATTCTCCACCACAACTTATTTAATCAGCGGTTTTCAATTGACTTAAAGAATTGTGTATGTAAGACTGGATATATGCATCAAACTGACAATGTGTCATGACTGCCTCGTTGGTCTAGCCGTTAAGGCGCTTAACTACCAAGACTGAGGTTGTGAGTTCGGGGTTTGTAGGTACATTTGTACAAATGGCCTCAGTCTGGGTGTATTTTCATGTTTGACGTCCTTGGCTGGTTACCATAGTACAGGATATCCTTGTGTCCATTGTGTTGTGCGTTTATTATTTATATAATTATTGTTTAGCGATCATTGTGTATGCATGTATGCATATTATTGGAATACCAGAGCGTATAACTAGGTTTAGGTCATAATAAATTTGATGCACAGTTATTACCATGGGGGTCAGTAGAACGGATACGGACGCTTTCGGGTGCGGTGCCGATCGGTGAGTACCTCCGTTCCGTAACTGCGCACGCAGTATTAGAGCCCAACTTCAGGGAACCAGTGAGACACAGGTCTAGTGCCCTGGGCCGCGTTTCACCAAACTGCAAAGGTAATCTTTATTTGAAGATGCCTATACCTGAGCCAAATTCGATAACGAATGGCGATAAACAAACCGTTGCTAGACATCGACTTGTTTACACCTTAAAGGCAGATGTTAACAACCTTTTCTAGAAATCGTTTTCATACAAATAATAATCGTTCCTCCTACTAATGTAAAATGCTTATTTATGTTTATGTGTTTATGATTTTATAGTGAAAGGCTTAACCGATTTGAATATGACATATGACAACACTGAAATTTGAAACACAGATTTAACAAACATCTACGCGAGCCATGCCGCATGATTTTCCTAATAGAATTAGGCGCGTTTATGAAAAAAACATACAAACTCTTCAACTTTATAATATTAATAAGTAACTATAGATGCTACTATGAAAATGAGTAGATTGGGACCTACTGCAAATATTGCAATAAAAGAAAGTTCTTTGTATATATTTTTATTCATATGTTGACACTAGTCATCACTGTCACTGGCCAAATAGGAGGATGAATTTGTGTCTCCGGAGACTTGAATTATAAATTCATCAATGACAATGATACATTACACCATCAAATTCGGCGTTTTTTTCTTTTCTTTGATTAAGTGTTCAACACAACGTTGCCATGCTGCTGAAGTAATTTTACTTATTGCCTCACCTAACAGGACCTTTATTTAGCTCAGCCATTTAAAAAGTTTTATTTTTGGCAGCAACGTGACCTTTTACTTGCCCCCATATGATTTCTATCGGATTTAATTCACAATGATATGGGGGCAATCTATATTTTTGTCTTGTGCCATTTTGTCACACATATATGCTATATACTTATGCCATATACACGTATTGACAAACGACTAAACTTCACTTGTTGGCTAAATTTCCCAAAATGTTTGTCACACCTGAATTTCATCCATGTTTCTTTTACTGTAGGGCTGTCGCGTAAAATTAATGTCGAATTTTTTATAGTTTTTCGAAATAACAAGGTAATATGCATGTTATTTGAGTGATTCTAGTGAAATATGCTGCAATAGGAATTCTTAATAAATAGTTAGCAAGTAAAAGGCTATAATCATGTAAACAATAGAAGATTTGTAAAACGTGAGTTGTGATAACCCTAATTATCGAGTTTGGCAAAACTGTAGGTTATAACTCTAGAAAACATAAAAGTTTGTTGTTCTCATTACAAACAAACGCCGAAACGTCACGTTGTAAGAAGTATGACACTTTATCCCACTAGATTTTAAACTTTAGTCCATTGATTTAGGTTTACATTTATTGCGTTTTGTTTTAGAAAAAATGTTATAGACATTTAGTATATAATATATAGTTTTTATAGAGAAACATGACTTAAGAATTTTGCCCATCTTATTGCATAACATAAATTCATGCCTGTATCCCAGATGGGTAGGTAGAGACCAGTGACTGCCACTTGCCACAATACAGCATGCATGCAATATTAATGAATGTTGATGACCCGAAGGTGTTCTGTTAAAAAATATCAATAAACACAGTAACAATATTTGTTTGAAGTTCTGTCTCAGGTCACATCTGTCAAACTGTACACATTATTATAAGAAATGTGATTATGATAGATAGAATATTCTGTATTGTATGTACACCAGGTATTACATAAGAGACGTAATAGCAATCATGAATATTATGCCACAATTATTAAAAATGTCAGAAAAGCAAGCGAGACTGATGCTAGCAGCCATAATCCCAACAAGTTCAACAACCCTCTCGACCTTTCGCAGATAAGCTGGTGCGTCCGGAGGACATGATGCCGTACGCGCGAGGCGTCGATCTGAGCGTGTCGCGGGGCGGCGGCAGCGGGGGCGCCGGGCCGGCCAACGGCGCCCCCATCGCGCTTAGCGTGCGCGACGCCCCCACCATCAACAGCTTGATCGCGCGCGCCCAGCCGCGCCCCGCGCACAGCCGGGTCGACTCCCTGCTCGAGCGCCTCGTCCCCTCCCCCGTCTCCCCCCACTCCGTCATCATGCACTCCCGCGCTGGCCCCACCCCCTCCCCGCCCTCGTCCAACGAGGACTCGGCGGACTCCTGCGGCGCCCCGCCCGGCTCCAAACGCAAACGGAAACCCGAGCGGACCGTCCGCGTGCCCTCGGTCCCGCCCCCGCCTGAAGCGCTCGCCTTCTCCAAGCCCCAGCCCGTCGCGGACCCGCCCGCCGAGCCCCCCAAGCCCGAACAGGCCCGCCTCTCCCCGCCCAAGGAGGCCGAGCCGGCGACGTACTCGCCGATAGAAAACGGCGAGGCGACCCACAGAAACGGCCCCGAGTTACCCGCCAAAGGGGCGCCGCCCGAGGCGCCCCACACGCGGAGAAAACGCCGCTCGCGGTCCGCCGAGACGATAGACGACATAGCGGCCATGATCGCCAGCACCGACAACGCCGACGGGAAGGACTTGGAGCCCGAGATAGTGCCGGACAAGCCCGCCGTCATAGAGGCGATGGAAGTGGACGCGCCCGTCACCATAGACAAGCTAAAAAGCGTGCTGGCCAGCCCGGAACAGAAGTCGGAAGACGAGCCCAAGAGCTCGCCGTCTAGAGAAGACGCGCCGCAGCCGGAAGTGTCGGTCGTAGAAGCGGCGGCGGCCCCTAGGCGGCGTAGCGCGCGCACCTCCAACTCCGAGTCGACCAACGTACCTGTAGAGTCGCCGTCGGAGGCTAAGCCCGCGGAGCCCGAGGCCAGCGGCGCTAAGAGCGCGGAGCCGACTCCGGCGAGCATAGTCGACGTAGAGGATCAGCTAGAGAAGATGTTCGCTGGGATCGAAGCGGAGCCCGGGAGCGAACGGCCGAGCACCGAGCCCGCGGGCCCGAAGGGGAAGAAGAGGAGAAAATCCGCGGCTGCCAAGGGTGAGAAGAAGGTTTCGCGGCGGTCGAGCAGGGCTTCCACGGGCGACGAGGGGGTTAAGAAGAAGGGCGGGAAGAAAAAGGGCGCGCCGAAGCAGAAAAAAGCCGCCGAGGGCGTGAAGGATGCGTACGCGTACGATTCGGGGAGTAACGCGAGCTCGGGCCGGTCGCGAGGACCTTACATTCAGGTGAGTTTTTTTTATTGTCTGTTTCAATTGTTACCAGGTACTTCACAAACCCAAAACCCACAATCTCCCGATTGATTGAGCCGGCGATTATTACTGCTCCACTGTTTGCTAACTGTACAAGAACATATTGTTTGAAAACCTGAGTTTCTGAAACCTTTGTTCAAATAGTTCAGCGTTTGAAATTGCCAGTCTGCAGTGGGCACGCATGGTAATAAAAAATGGCCTGCAGGTACAGAAAAAAAAACAAAATTAACAGATTAAGGCATTGTTTGTAAGAGAGTTTAGTATAAACTGCTGACAAAGAAGCTTAGTGAATCTGAAGACTCTTACCTCACATGAATGAGCGCTGGGATCAAAGTTGGGCATTTACCAGTGGTTTTTTTTTTTTTTCAAGTTACATTCATTTCTAAAGTGCTCCAGCAATACCACTCTCTAATTGCGAAGGAAAACATCGTGAGGAAACCCTAAGTCATATACTTCGTTTGATTAAGCAACACATTTTATATCGTGTAACATTACATTCATCGTATTGGAAAGTTGTCATTTTTCCTGCGAGCATTTACAGAGGAGATAAATCAAGCAATCAAAATTTTTAAATAGTACTAAAAAAAAAAATTTATTATTGCATAAAAATTTTGCACATAGGCGAGCTTAGAGCTATTATATTATTACCTAATTTTTGTAGACAAAAATGCAATTTCTAATATTAAATTTACTCATTACTCATTTACATAGAATGTTATATAAGAAATTTACTCGTATACACGAGTAGCGGGGGAATATTGTTCAACAATCAGAACGTAAATTCTCTAAGTTACAATAAAAGTATGACTTCTGACGGCAGATCCGCGGGCCGCGCGACTCGCCGCTGTCAGTGAGCGTGATGAATGCGGCGGCCGGCGACGACGACTGCGAGGCGGCCGCCGCGCGCCGCAAGCCCGACACAGACTACCGCAACGGCCTGCGCAGCCGCGGCCTGCACTGCAGCACCCTGGGACTGCGGTGAGTGCCGCCAGTAGGGATGCGACTAACTAGAGACACCGACTGTGGCAGCAAGTCTGATACAGACTTCCGAAGTGGCCTGCACTGCAGCACGCTGGGACTGCGGTGAGTGCCGCCAGTAGGGATGCGAGTAACTAGAGACACCGACTGTGGCAGCAAGTCTGATACAGACTTCCGAAGTGGCCTGCACTGCAGCACGCTGGGACTGCGGTGAGTGCCGCCAGTAGGGATGCGAGTAACTAGAGACACCGACTGTGGCAGCAAGTCTGATACAGACTTCCGAAGTGGCCTGCACTGCAGCACGCTGGGACTGCGGTGAGTGCCGCCAGTAGGGATGCGACTAACTAGAGACACCGACTGTGGCAGCAAGTCTGATACAGACTTCCGAAGTGGCCTGCACTGCAGCACGCTGGGACTGCGGTGAGTGCCGCCAGTAGGGATGCGAGTAACTAGAGACACCGACTGTGGCAGCAAGTCTGATACAGACTTCCGAAGTGGCCTGCACTGCAGCACGCTGGGACTGCGGTGAGTCCTCACTCAGCCCCTCGGCTGGCTAGGGATACGAGTAACTAGATACACCGACTGAGGCAGCAAGTCTGATACAGACCTCCGCAGCGGCCTGCATTGCAGCACGCTGGGACTGCGGTGAGTGCCGCCAGGAAGGATGCGAGTAACTAGAGACACGGACTGAGGCAGCAAGTCTGATACAGACTTCCGCGTCGACCTTTGGTGCCGTGGCTTGAATTGCAGCACGTTGGGCCTCCAGTGAGTGGTTCTAGAGGGGCAGGCTACAGGCGTCTTATCTTAAATGGGTAATTTAAAATTTTGTTTTCTAAAATGCTAAGATGGTAAGGTAAAGTGGTATGATGGCACAACCTTGCGCTCATTTGGGGAGGGCTATGTCCAGCAGTGGACTAATATAGCCTGAAGAAGAAGAAGAAGACAGAATGAAGCAAATAACAAAAAAAAAAGGCGAAGGAAGTGGCAGTCCCTGGACTCTACCTACCCGTCTGGAATACAGACGCGAGTTTATGTTATGTTTAACAAAAAATGTACTATTTTTATTTTTAATGCACTAACCCATGCTAAGGACAAATTAACCCATGCTAAGGACAAATTTAAAAACCTATTTACATGTGGGTACAGTGATATCGTTCCGATGTAAAACCTAACTGCAAAGTAGGTAGTCGGGGCTGTAAGTAATGCAATTTGCTTAAGTCAGATGTCGCTGCCTGTACGTAATACAGAGAATAGTGTAAAGAGGTACGAAATTTCACTGATACCGGTGAGTCGCCCATTGGCTCAATTGGTAGAGCGCTGGCACGGATAGCTAGAGGTTGCGGGTTCGAATCCCGGCATGGGTGAAATTTTTAGCCTCTAAATAGGTTTTTAAATTTGTTCCTTAGCACGGGTTAGTGCATTAAAAATAAAAATAGTATAATCATGTGGGTACAGTGATATCGTTCCGATGTAAAGCCTAACTGCAAAGTAGGTAGTCGGGGCTGTAAGTGATGCAATTTGCATAAGTCAGATGTCGCGGTTTTTAAATAATGTTTGCCTACAAGCGCTCCCTGCCCGCAGATACGACGCGATAACGCCGGACGCGACGTGGGTGTGCGTGTTCTGCGAGAGGGGCCCGCACGCGGCGGCGGCGGGCGGCGCGCCGCTCGGGGACCTCTTCGGGCCCTACTCCGTCGCCACCGACTGCGACGAGTTCCGCGCGCTGGACGAGGCCACACGGACCAAGTACGACTCGCCGACCGTCGAGGTGAGCGAATTGTGCCGTCAGGAACTAGCATTCTGCTGTGTGGGCGTCGGCCTAGAGAATTGCACCAACCCAATTCTTCCGTAAAAAGCTACTAAGGGGCAAAAACCAGGAGGTGAGTAGCAGCGCCCCCTGCAATACAATTTTATTTTATTTTATTTATTTGGCACACAAAACAGGTTACAGACAATATTACACAATAAAAACAAAGAAACAACTTATTTGCAACTAGTCCATAGCCCAAAACTTATGCGCACAACATGATCAGAAATATTTAGGTCATGAAAAGAAATGTTACAAAACCAAAACAATAATACTATCAAGCATTACAAAATGATCGAGATATTACTCAATATGCAAGAAAAAGAAAAAAAAAATCAAAAATTGCATGCCGAAACAGTAACGTAAAAAGTACAACCATGAGTAATATTATTATTACATACCATCTTCATCTGAGCATACTTAGTAGGTTCTTTTTAAAGACACAAGGTCTTTGGAAAATGTCGACATCGCCTTGTTGAGCTACCAAGTCATTATACAAGCGGCGCATCCTAACAATTGGGTTAAAGTATGATGTATTATTTTTGTACGTTTCTAAGGGGAATAGGTTGGGTTTCCGAGTACGAAAATTTGTGTTTAGCTTTATTTGAGACAGTAAGGCAGGAGAATTTATTTTTGAGTGTACAATTTTATGCAAATATAATAAATCATACTGTTTTCGTCGCTTCTCGAGTGTAATTACATTAAATTTAAGTAATCTGTCACTATAGCAGTTAATAGAGCGGTTACAATTAAGCTTATAGCATAAAGTTTTAAGAAACCTTTTTTGCACTCGTTCTATATTGTCTATGTGTACGGAGTAGAAAGGAGACCATATAGGGCATGCATATTCCAGAATGCTGCGTACTAGGCTATAGTATAGGTACAAAAGACTGTCTGTCTGTTTAAAGTCTCTGGTAGTACGAACAATAAAACCCAATAGTTTGTTGCCTCTATTGATTATGTACTCGTAATGCGCCCTGAATGTCAGCTGTTCGTCAAATAGGACGCCAAGATCTTTAATAACAGATTTACGAGTTAACAATTCATTGCACAGCTTGTAATCAAAAGTAATCTTTTGTAGCTTTCGAGTAAACGAAATAACGAAACATTTGCTAACATTAAGATACATTTTATTACGTTCACTCCAGGTAGCCAATATATCTAAATCCCTTTGTAGTCTAATGCAGTCACTACTGTCTTTAACTGTCGTGAATACCTTCAAGTCGTCAGCGTACAGGAGACAAGGACATGCCAAACGGTCAACCAGATCATTAAGGAAAACAATAAACATAAGAGGGCCAAGGTGCGAGCCTTGCGGAACACCAGATGTTATGTGTATCGGAGACGAAGACAGATGTCCCTTTATGGCTACTAGTTGACTACGTTTTTCTAAATAGGAGCTAACCCATCGGAGCAGACTACCATGGATACCGAAATGCGAGATCTTGAAACACAGTAAAGCATGGTTTACTTTATCAAATGCTTTTGAGAAGTCCGTATAGACAGAGTCAACCTGTACTCCAGATGCGAAAGCTGTACATAGATAGTTTTTGTATTCCAGTAAGTTGCTTACTGTCGATTTATTCTTTACAAAGCCATGTTGTTTCTCAGAGAGATATGGTGCGATATGATGGTAGATATGTTCATAGATCAGGGATTCAAAAAGTTTAGCCATGCAAGAAAGAATACTTATTGGTCTATAGCTCTCGCAATTTGATTTATCCCCAGATTTGTATATGGGTACTATAAATGCTCTTTTCCAATACGAAGGAAAGACTCCAGAAGATAGTGATTGGTTAAAGAGTATGCTTAGAGGGGTTGAAAGCTCCTCTGCACATGCCTTTATAAGATATGGAGGAATATCGTCCGGCCCAGCGCCCTTGTTAATATTTAATTCCCTCATTTTTAGATTAACATCGTCTGGTGCTATCTTTATATCAGATAGTGTATTAGTGATTGAGCAATGCTGATCAATAATATCAGTGCATAAGGGAGAAGCACTTTCAAAGACAGAGCCAAAGTACTCTCCAAAAAGGTCGCAAACTTCTTGACTGTTTGAAGACGTTCGATTGCCATACGACATCGTATGTGGTACTGTAACATGTCCCTTCCTGTTATTTACAAATGTCCAGAAAGCTTTTACATTTGCTTTAATGGAGTCCTCTACAGATGCAACAAAGTTATTGTAACATTCGTGTGTTAGTGTTTTAGCTCTAGCCCTCATCATTGAGAAAACATCGTAATCCCGAGGATTTCCATACTTTTTATAACGTCGATGATATTTGTTCTTATCTTCTAAACATCGAATTAAATTGACGCTGTACCAAAGCGGATAACCGTGACTGTTGCACTTACGCATAGGTGTATGTTTCTTTATTATTAAAGTTATATTTTCATAGAACACATCAACACAGCCATCCACATCGGGACACGTCAACACGTCTGTCCAATTTACAGTTCTTAGTTCTAGTTTGATTTGTTCTATGTTGCACTTATTATAATTTAGTCTGCCATTGCAAACAGGCTTAATCGATTTTAATTGCTTAAGCCTTGCAATCGTTATGACCAGCGGGGGATGATAGCCATCAATACGTGATAGAGGATCAGCGTCACTAATAATAACGTCAGAGCTACCACACGTTGACAGTATGAGGTCGAGATATCTATTGTCTTTATTGGCTATATTATTATGTTGTGACAAGTTGCATAATGTTATAGTCTCTGTTAAAAGAATTGCTTTGCGATCCTTGGGATCACTAGGGATAAGTGTAGAGGATTCTTCGTGAGATTGTGTCCACGTGAGATGTGGAGTGTTAAATTCACCTACCAATAAAAAATTACTATTATCTCCAGCATCCAAAATTCTTCTTTGACAGTATACAAGGCAGCTAAGTCATCGTAAGGTAGGTCGGGCGGCAAGTAACATACGCATATATTTAGAGTTACACCTGTTTTATCAGAGGGTAGTATACTAATCCATATGTCCTCAATTGGAGAGCACCAGTTAGTCTGACAAATCACATCAAAATTCTTATTGATAGCTATAAGCACACCTCCTCCGTCTTTCTTATACCTACTTCCTTTTGTGTCTTCTCGATCTCTCCGAAAAATGTTATAGCGATTATCCAGGATTTCACCACTAAATACTCCATCATTTAAGTTGGTTTCTGTCAGACATATAATGTCATAATTGCAATTCGTTACATTAATATGAATATCTACTAACTTAGATCTAATTCTGTTCACATTTTGGTAATACATAACAACCATAGCAACTTACTTAAAGTGCCCAAGTAGAGAGAAATATACTTTTATACAAATAAATTAAATTAATCCCTTGAAGCATTAATATTATTCAGGGATTCAGAGCTCGTCACGGGGATAGCTGGGTAATTATCGTTTTTGCGCAAGTAGATCTTATCATACTTTATCCAGATATATTTAAAGTTGTTTTTCTTTTTGAATTCTCTTGCTTCGGCGTGCAGTTTCTTAAGCTCCGGGGATAAATGTTCACATACGTAGATCTGACAACTTTCAGCAGAAATCCCAGCATGCTTTGAGTTTAGTTTCTCATTTGGATTTGATTTATTGAAGCGGTGAACAGCCGACAGAACAGTATCTCGCAGGCGGGGTGTTGTTAGAGTTACAAGAATATTTCGTGGTCGGTCTGAAGCAGGATTAAGTTTAGCGACACGGCGACATGCTCTTATATCATGTTCCATGATAGGAACGTTAAGCGTGTTGCAGATATTCGTGAAAATAGACAACACATTTTCACTGCTAGTCCGGATTTCTGGGACTGCCTGAATCTCGAGGTTACATTCTCTTGATAACTTTTCCAGTGTTCTCAGCCGGGAGCTCAATGAGGATAGGTTTGTTTGCAGTTTTGCATTCTCGAGCTCGAGCGCCTTGATTGCTTTATCCTTCAGGAGGACTTCTTTTTTTATGTCTTTTTGCTCAGCAGCCAAGAAATCTGTGCATTCATTGAAATCCGCGGTCAGCGTGTCTACAGCTTGCTTTACCTCTTTGGCGATCGCTAGCTTTAGGTCTTCTTTCAGGGATTTGCGTAAATTTTGCATAAATACTGATGAAGGTGACAACTTTTGATCCAAGAGTTGACCTATCTGATCTATTGTCAGTATACTAGTACTTGCAGATCTAGCTGCTACTGTATCTTTCGGTACAGACATGGGACTATTAGCCGCGCTATCGTATGATATATTCATGGATTCTTCGAGCATGCTTATTGAGTGGTGAGAGTGGACTGCCGATGTATCATCGTGTATTCTGCGCTGGGTTACGTTCATACACCCGGGACAGTTAAGAGACTGCAGTTGTTGCTGATTTATGGTATCTTTTGGGTTTATATTTAGGCATTCATAACAGAAAGCCATTATACACGATTTGCATTTCAAGAACTTTGCATCCCTGCCAATTGTGCTATTGCACCCGTTGCACCTGATCATGGTAGGCACTAGGCACTGTAGGTACCGCCTGCGCTTTCCGTGAACCGTTTCCGTTGTACAGGTTTGTTAAATGTTGCCTGCGCAACTGTGGCAGGCGTTTATTATGGCGGTAGTGTGAAAATTATTTTGTGCTAGCTATCAGTGATGGAGTAAAATTTTACGAGCCACTGTATTTATTTTACTTAAGTTTTGTGCGTTTAAAGTACTCACTTGCAATCATTACATGTATCAACAACACACGGTCACTATTGAGCAAAATAACACGGTGAGCGAATACTTCTAGTGATTGATTACGCTGTGATCATTTATTTCGTCAACAGAACTACAACAACACTCCTTTCACAACCATATTAAATATTTATTCCACGGAACTGCGATCCCCGACCCGCATGCACAGCGTGGGGATTATGGGCATTACCCCCCAATGATAGCACAACGTGGCGCTATTTAGGGGAGGGATATGTCCAGCAGTGGACTAGTATAGCCTGAGGACGACTGGCATTATTATAGTAGGATAAGATAATATAAGATTATTTAAAAAACCTATTTAGAGGCTATTGTTTATTTGAACTCAAAAATATTAATTTTTTTACAATATGACTGTGCCCTGACTCCTGAACTAGGCGGGAACCTGTATCTCGGGAGTATTTCTTAATGATTCGCGTTACTCACACATAGTTATATAATAAACGGGTCAAATCGCGATTATTTATTAGGTAAAACGTAATTACCTTATTTCCCGACGTTTACCCGAGACCACGGCAACTGTAACGCTGCCGAAACGGTCCAGCGAGCTGGTAACCTGCCTACGCTACACTGCGTTCGCGGTCTTCACTCGCAAATCTTTTTACCCCTTCGACTGGTGTATGTATTTTCTAATATTTTCCATCAAAGAGACTGGCAGACCATATCCCTATTCAATGCACACTGAGTTGACCGAGTCGCCTACAAATGCTCGAGACTAGTGATGGCTAAGTTATCTTCGTGAACGGGTGCAGCCCTCCTATTACGTAGCACTCCACTCGAGTGAAGCATTTAGACGACTTAGGAGTGTCAAAAAATGGTTGCATCTGACAGCCGGAGTAGCTTAAAAAAAGTAAAAATCAATGTCACGCAACTCAGTGGATGCTTACGTAATAATGCCCCTGATCCCGTGTCTGGCTGCAGTTAAAATATTTTCGGGACTTAATCGCGTAGTAATTTATTGCTATTTTACCTCGACGTTTCGACGACGTCGCGACGTTACAGTCATCGTGGTCACGAGAAGACTGATGGCTGGTACCCGCTTCGCATCTTCGGCTGATGAGGTTTCAGACTACCCTCAATCAGCCATCACAAAGCACTATTAGTGTTGCGACACACTACACTGACAATGTCGAAAAATATGCAGTATTCATTATACTATTTTTATTTTTAATGCACTAACCCATGCTAAGGACAATTTTAAAAACCTATTTAGAGGCTAAAAATTCCACCCATGCCGCGATTCGAACCCGCGACCTCTGGCTATCCGTGCCAGCGCTCTATCCAACTGAGCTAATGGGCGACTCACCGGCATCAGTGAAATTTCGAACCTCTTTACACTATTCTCTGTATTACGTACAGGCAGCGACATCTGGCTGAAGTAGATTGCATCACTTACAGCCCCGACTACCTACTTTGCAGTTAGGTTTTACATTGGAACGATATCACTGTACCTACATGATTATACTATTTTTATTTTTAATGCATATTTTTAACCGTGCTAAGGACAAATTTAAAAAAATATTTTATTTTAAAATTATTTTTAGCCTCTAAATAGGTTTTTAAATTTGTCCTTAGCACGGGTTAGTGCATTAAAAATAAAATAGTATAATAGTGAAGATTTAATTAACATTTTTGATTGGTTCAACCAACCCTCAACAACTATAAGGGTCACCGCACACGGGCCACCGGCCACAACCACAAAACGCCGCCACTGGCATATTTCCTGTAATTTTCATACATTTTATATGGACTCGCCGCACACGGTTGGCGCCGGTGGCGGCCACACGCTACAAATGGTCGCAGCTTGCTTCTTGTGGCTCGCACCGGCCACTAAACGTCGACACAAAAAGCCGCCACACGCCACTCGCGCGATTCCGCGCCCCTCTCTCCTTTGCCTCAGTTAACCTGTGCTGTAAAGTCGACGGTAACGCACGGTCGTCTGTGGTTCATATAGGTAGATAAATATGGATATAGAATTTTATATCAGGGATACAATCCCGTCCTGAGATTTGGGATTCAAAAAGTGATAGTTATAGTAATAGAGGAGAAAAAGTGAAGGCCTGGGAAGAAAACTGCGAATTGTTTATTGATATTGTTGTGAAACTTACCTTAATGTGATAGCTAGTCTTTCCGCAGGTGCAATGCTTTTCCGCATGTTGGTGTCGTGGTGCTTTAATCCAGCATATAATAGAGCATGTAGTTCCCAAAACGTACCTATACTTAACCAAAAATGTGTGAAATACTTTTTAGAATGGTTTAGAAGATTATCGAAATGTTCGTTGCATTTGTGTACATTCGATAAAACTGGATGTATCCAATAACTACGGTTTCGTCTTCTACGACGACGTCTTTTTATCAAAAGTAGCGCAATTAAACCTTCTTCGCCAGAGTCCATTATGATACTGCACGCCCCGCAAAGGTTAAAAAAAGTAGCAGCCACCGACCGCAAGTGTCGACCACCGGCCACAAGTGGCTGTCGCGCGCTTCAGCTACCTTTGTAGCCGCTTCTAGCTTCTCGTGGCGGCGTTTGTGGCTGTCGCGTGTGGCCCGTGTGCGGCGACACTAAGAACGAGTACCACTCAGTTAACATCAACATCAACACTTACTGTAGGAGTTTAGAGTAACTAAAGCTACTAGCCCCTACAGTAAGAAAAGTACAGCGGGCGTTATTTCTCACCAGGTGTGGTTCCACGAAGACTGCGGCGTGTGGGCGCCCGGGCTGGTGGCGGGCGGCGCCCGCGTGTGGGGGCTGGCGGGCGCCGTGTGGGGCGCCGCGGGCGCCGCGTGCGCGCGCTGCGGGCGCCCGGGCGCCGGGCTGGCGTGCGCGCGCCGCGGCTGCCCCGCGCGGGCGCACCTGCCCTGCGCCCGCGCGCTCGCCTGGGCGCTCGACTGCGACCAGTACCGCGCCGCGTGCCCGCGGCACGCCTAGCCCGCGCCCCGCCGCGTCATCAAGCTCATTGCCGGCGCGGCCACCGAGGTCATCCGACTGACCCCCCGGTGTGACACTCTCTAGGGCCCGTTCATTGTGATATCGTTTTGTACGGCGACGCGCCGCGCGGACCGGCTTACCGGCGCGTATGCTAGCCGGGCGCTCGTTGCGTTGTTTTTTTTTTTTGTTTCAAATTCAGTTTTGTGATGCAGTTCGTTGTTTTTGTAAATGGCATGTACGGAATATTATATCGATTGTGACATAGGTTTTATTTTTACACAGACAAAGGCTTGCGGTTTTTTTTTCCTTTTGTATCTGTACTTTTTTTTGTAAATTGTGAACTGGTTGTATGTATACTCGACTCTTACATTTCGTTGTAAAGGAATCTCCGTTACCTTCGTATAGGCGTGGGCGTTGGAAACGCCGTAATTAATATTGAAGTGCTAGGCAAAAATTATAGGGTTTCAAAGGAATTATAATAAAAAATGTTGTTTAGTGTACCTCTATATGCGTTTTTGCAAACGGCTGTAAGTCTGCTTCAGGCTGCAACATATTTGAGACAGTATAAATGAAGTTACCCACTTACTACTCATTCGGTGTTCAATGAATCGGTGACTCGTGATCTACGCGTATATAAACAAAATCAACGAACATGAAATGTGTACCTTATAAACTTGCAATAAAATTAAAATTTCTTTGGCGAAATTCACTAAGTCGGTATATCAGTATGAGCAACATTTAGATGGCTTTAATTTTTGTACAAATATTTAATTTGTTCCGAAAGTCGATTCCATGAATTTAAAGCTAACTGTTTCTCATGTTGATGTGTTTGACTTATATCCTAAGTAATTTTATTGTTAAATCTCTACATCATAAATACGCTTCTTTTAAATGGAGTTAACTTAAACAAAGTATATTGTAAGATAGAAGCTAAAATAATAAAAAAAATGTAGATACTTTTTCATTCTCAGTGTATGTACCTACTATTTTATTCAATGTTTTTTGTCGGACGCTGACGCTACAGTTACATAATATGTATATGTACAGAGTATTTTACATAAATAATAAAAGGTAAATAGAGAAAATAATTGTGTATATTTTATACACGAGTAACTTAAATTTTAATAATTAGAAATCTCAATTTTTAGATTAAATGTAAATAGTGTAAATATAATTACACGTCAGAACACCCTTTTATGTAATAAACCTGCAAGAGAGGAGTGTATAAAAACTACAAACGGAATGGACAAACAGTGTGTACTGTGGAATCTGCTTTATGTGGACATGGACACTTTAGTATCTGCAGTTTACGAAAAGAATAACAATGCAGTTGAAAATAATGCCGCGAAAAAGGTAGACCATGTAACTTATATGTATAAAATAAATTGTAACAACTTTTTCGTTGCCATTCTAGAGAAAAAGAGCTAGTCTTTTATTAAAATAGTGTCTTGTCATGTGATTATCGAATGCGACGTGAAAATTTAAATGAAATCGTTAATCATGTAGCTTTTTAAACGAAAGTTAGGTCCGCTGTACTGCATTGTTGTTATGAGTAGGTATAGTGTTGGCGGCCCAGAGCTGTGAGCTAATCTCTGGCTTAGAAAGACTTCCCTGATGCTCTATTTACGCAAAATAAAAGTCATGTTTACAGTATTAATTCTTAATGATTCGCGATACTCATACATAGTTATATATTGAACGGGTCTAATCGCGATTATTTAATAGGTAAAACGTAATTACCTTATTTCCCGACGTTTCGGCAGTTGCCGTGGTCTCGGGTAGAATTAAGGTAATTACGTTTTACCTAATAAATAATCGCGTATTGACACGTTTAATATTTAACTATGTCATGTTTACAGTCTAGAAAGATGAGTGATGAGATGAGTGGGTCATGTACTTAATAATAACCATAATTTGGAAATTTTACACACCTGCAATAAGGGGTTGAGATTGTCTATACTTGAACAGCTGGAAATTTCCAAATTATCTAGGGATAGGTTGTTTACAATGCTGAATGAACAGGTGGGCAGCTCCTCTATTTCCCCATTAATCGATATATTTGCACAAAACAACAATAGCCCATAGGCGGTTGAAACGGTTTAACGGTCACCAGTTTAACGGTTACATTGCGTCATCGGGGGGAGGGACGGCCTAGCCTATAAATACGGAGCGTTTTTTCGGAGACGGTCACTTGCATTTGGGAGCCTGAGGATGCCTCGTGTTAGAGGCGAAACGCGTCGCGTGTTTTCTCACACAAGTATTGGTGTTGGTGGTGGTGTGTTCGTGTCTTGCTTCTGCTTGAAAAAGTGGGAGGGAGGGCGGTGCATTAGCTAGCCGCATGGTGCTTGTAGGATTTTTGGCGGAATTCAGCAAAGTAATTTTAACTTTTTAATGCTAGATGAGTGAATATATCCCAATGCCACCCTATCTCTGCCAGTCTCGTCCAATCATTTCAGACGGCTTTAGTTATGTCGTCCATCTAATCAGTAATTCGTTGCGGGTCGGCCTACTGATCGTTGCCTCAATAAACTGAGAAAAAAGACTAACGGACTCTTATTCTGGCAAATTCCTTATCAATCCCGATTTCGTCGATCAATTAATTTCGTTTTTACTAAAAGAAATGGGGTTCCAAAATGCGCAATTCCGGTGGCATTACAGATCGCGCTTTAAACCAATTTTGTGTTTTCTTTCACATTTATACTTTTCTGAAGTATCAGATTTTAATCTTCTTCTTTTCTCTTCAACCCAAACAACCCCGACACAGGCGTGACGTTGCTATATCGAATTCGCGAATTACACTCTATCGATGACGCAGACTCCGGTAAATCATTATCTTGCATAGAATAATGTATTTTCTATGTAACACAAATGGTTCTATGATTTGATTATGAAAGAGCGTCAATTTAGAAAAACGTAATAATATTTTAAATAACCAAAATATCAAAAGTAGAACAAAGGTTGTTGTACCTAACTGGCAATGTGTCTCAGTAATAGCGCATTTTTTAATAACCCTGTATACGTACTGTGTAGGACACAAACCCATCTGTGAGAGGAAACCTTTTCATATATTGGGTTGAAATAAAGCTTAAATTGTCTTACGTTGGACAATTTCCCTTCAGCCACGTTCGTAGCCAAATTTTCGTAACCAGTTACGAATGTCGACTTTTTATCGCTGTTTCGTAACCAGCTACAAGCCAGTTACGAATGTGGATTTTTTTTCCATTTTCGTAACTGAAACCATGTAGGTATGGTCTTAAATTGGTTAAATGGTCTTAATATATTATAACTAGCTGATCCCGCAAACTTTTTTTTTCCATATTAATTAGCCTACGACCTACTCTCAGACCTATCACATATTATAGTCTATTTATTCTTGTCCAATTTAGTAAACAAGATTCTACCCGTAAACTGTAACTTTTTAGTCTAAAACTGCCATATTTATGGAAATATGGCAGTTTTGGACTAAAATGTTACAGTTTATGGGTTTTTATGGAAATGAAGTAACTTGGAACACTCTTTTAGATAACACGCTGCCAATTTTATAAACAAGTTTCATGAATTTGCGAGAAAATGTCTAGTTTAGGCATCTAATCTCAATTTTAAGGTTAGAATCTTGTTTACTAAATTGGACAAGTAAGAATAAATAGATTGTAGGTACACAAAAAATACATAAAAATCTGTGAAGCCGTTTCGGAGGATAATGTTTATGTCCCACTGCTGGGTAAAGGTCTCGCTTCTGTTCCACTGCTGGGTAAAGGCCTCGCTTCTGTCCCACTGCTGGGTAAAGGCCTCACTTCTGTCCCACTGCTCTGTCCCACTGATGGGTAAAGGCCTCGCTTCTGTTCGTGGCCATCTCCTGCCAACATGGCATAAAGGTCGTGAAGTCGTCTCGCCATCTTGCTCTCAATAACATTCTTCTTTATTCTGCACCTTCTCAATTCTTTCACTGCAAAAGCTTTTCAGTCACAATAGATTCAGCATGGTCCTTGTACAAAACTCCATAAATTATCACACCTACCTACTTTGTGTTAGATAGATAAACATTTCTAAACCAACATGACGGCCTCGGTGGCGTAGCGGTTTGGTACGCTGACTGTAAAACCGAAGGTCTCGGGTTCGACCCCCGGCCGGGTCGAACTAGGAAACGAACTGTTTTAGTATGTCTCGGGTCTTGGATGTTATCTATATATTTGTTGTATTAAATCTATCGTCGAGTTAGCACCTATAACACGAGTCATTTAGTTGTACTTAGTATAGGGCTAACGAGATCTGTGTAATATGGCCATGAATATATATTTATTTATTTCTTAGATTTCAACAACACACAAAGACTTCCATGACTTCACCGCGGACTTCCTTCCCTAAGCAACAGCAGAAATGCTCACAGCAATCTGGTGTTGTCCAAAGCAGAGATACAAAGTACGCGTACTCTTAGCGCGAACATTGTTTTTGTACTACGGTATTACCTATTGATTACGCTTAATTTTACAGCATAAGTGTTAAGGTTTTATATATGCCTACGGTCTTACTACAAGAGTACAAATGAAGGTTCAGTCAAATTAAATTGAGTTGGTTTTCAACAGAAATAAAACTTTGTGGATGGTTAGTTTATTCTTCTGATTTCATGGGCACGTTTCGTGTGAAACGGACGATTGTCATAAGGCGCCTTAACATTTTTATACTAAAATAAGAAATAATGTAGTGAGCTAAAATAAGACGTCCAGTGTTGTTCAGTTTTCGTCTCTTGTGGTGGGCCCGTATGTTTTTTTACTTATGCCGCTTGCAGACCAATGATACTCGGCATATCAACTTTAATACTATGTGAAAATATTTGGTTTGGTTTGACTATTACAATTCGATGTAGGAAGCCTACTTGTTAGAAGTAGGCATCCACCACCGAATTTTCATAGTAAATTATGAATATATTTACGGCATTATTTTTATTTATAAAAACAGGATTTTTGTAACACTCATAAAGGAATTTTATTTAATCTGTGGTTACGTCTTTTTCTTGTGAAATTTCCACAGACTATTTTAGGGAGGGTTTTGGAGTGTTTTAAGAAATTGTGTTTGTATAAATGAGAGCGTTATTATACAAAATAAAATTTAAACTTGATTAAAAGATTTGTAATACCAGATATCTCTAAAATTAGCAATTCCTGAAACGCCCTTAATTAATTAAGTATGCACCTCGAGGAGCAAATTCAACATAAACGTAGTTTGGTTTTTAACCGACTTCAAAAAACGAAAAGGTTGTCGAAAATGTTTTCGCATATCTTCGTCAAATATTAACCGATTTGGGTATTTTTTTTATTTACAAACGACATTCACATGTCGGATCGCATTGAAACTTCACCAATACGTTTAGAGGATATATTATCATATCGAGGCTTTATCCTGCCTACAACTGAGAATAACCAAATAAAAAAGTAATATTAGCTTTATAAGACTTATTATAGAAACAATTCGCAAGGCTATAATTTCCTGTTCTAAGCACGATCAAACCTCGATTTGTGTCATCTAAATGTATTCGCAATTTATGTATTGTTTTATTAGGTTTATTTTAGCTTGGTTAGAAGTTACTCCGCATTATATAATAAGTTCCAAGCACTGTGCGCGACTGTTGAGGGAAAAAATATATGCCACTCCACAAACCTGACATGGGCGGAATACTAGGGATGCCATAAAGAAGAATGGAAGGCAAAGTTTTATTTCAATGCCGTCGTTTATTTATAATCAAAAACCAAACTAAGGTTGTATGGGAATTGTTACTCGAGCCTTAAGGGGCTGGGGGTGGTAATTAGCGCTACCAATGATTTTTGCCTTTCGGCCGCCATGGCAATTATGGCCTGCCATAAAATGAAACTATCTGAGTTGTCGATCAACTTGCCGCACATGCAAAATTATGCAAAATTTGGTCATCTGCACAGGTACATCCGCGAGACTTATTTCTTGTGTAGCACTGTACATGGTTGCGTAAGAAAAAAATATATTTTTCTACTGCAACTAGTGTTTTCGAAAAAATCCTTGTTGGCAACCAGTTGCATATTAAGAAAAAAATCTTTATTCGCAACTAGTTGCCGACATAAAATATAAATTCCTTTTTCACAACCGGTTGCGAAATTTAGTTGCCATGACGGCCGAAAGGATTTTTGATGCTTAATTTTTGAAAAAAACTTATTAAAAAACAAATTATGATTTATATTCCATTTGTATCGCTAGTTAGCACCCGGCAGAGCCTTAACTGTTAAAAATTGATGTCTTGTCGACTATTCTCACGAGGTCTGCAAGCGACAAATGTATATAATCGAATATGACTATTCATATAACACCTTAAGCTGACCACATGCTCGGTAGATAGAAATCGGCACAAGAAGGTGTAAAGTAACGTTTAAGATGTGTTTTCGGATTCCAGTGAATAGAGAATTAATCTGTATTTATAGAATATTAAGGTACAAATTTAATGTAGGGGAGGATCGGGCCAGTCTCCAAATAATCACTCTAGACATAATTTCAGACGATCTAGACGCATCAAACGCATCCCAAAGCCTTCATATTGTAAAGATTTACAGTAAACTGCTGTAAATAGTGTATGATCAATACATTTTTTGTTTTGTAAACTCGTATGATGGCAGAATGAATTACTTTATAAGTATGTAATTGTTATAAATTATATTTATCATGACATTATAAGCAAATTGAAATACAACATGTTTAAAAGCATAAACTTCTTTTATTCAAAGAAATGTGTAAAACACACTTTGTTGTGAGGCCTTTTAGGCACATTTAGATGTTATAGTAGGTTAAAACCTACTATAACATCAAACATTATTTACGTGGCAAAGATATTTAGAGTTAAAGCCAGCCCGATGCATGAGTTCTAGGTTTCAGTATAATATGTAAAATCTGTTTAGAGGCTAAAAATTTCACCCATGCCGGGATTCGAACCCGCAACCTCTGGCTATCCGTGCCAGCGCTCTACCAATTGAGCCAATGGGCAACTCACCGGCATCAGTGAAATTTCGAACCTCTACACTATTCTCTGTATTACGTACAGGCAGCGACATCTGGCTGAAGATTAAGAAATATTGAAAAATTAAGTAAATCACAAAGGATTCTACATCACGACCCGGCCAACTCGAACCCGACATTTTGGCCCCAGCATCTAGACCCCGACTGATCGTCCCCGACAGCTCGACCCCGCTTGGCTTAGCGACTGCCATTACATGACAGCCCGCACCAACGGCTCAACGTGCTTTGCGAACCACGGAAGCGCTCGGAAAAAATGCCACTATCAGTAGTCGCTTGAAGCATTCGTAAATCAGAGTGCTTAGTGCGAGTTTGACAGATCCAATCGAATAACTTTACTACCGCGTTAATCGAGCATTGAGTAGTGAGTATGAGTAAGTTAACCGTGCGAACTGGCAAAACGCTGTCACAGTACAACTCGCACTCGCGTTTATTCGTGTTTTAGCTGGTAAACGTGTTCACTTCTCAACGTAAACCATTACAACTCGCACTCAGCAATTTTAATTTCCATACTTGTCGCTAGGTGGCGCTTTCTCGATGCCATAGAAATATGAGTTTACGTTAACGCGATCGAGTAGTAAAAAACTCGCACTAAGCCCTCCGAATACGGAAAAGTAATGGCGAACACTAATGCAGATGTTCACGTCACGACTGTCGATTAGATTAGAACTTTTTAATATACACACCTGTAATAGATTTAGGATTCAGGATTATACACACCTGCTGGATAGCCAGAGGTTGCGGGTTCGAATCCCGGCATGGGTGAAATTTTTAGCCTCTAAATAGGTTTTTAAAAATTTGTTCCTTAGCACGGGTTAGTGCATTAAAAATAAAATTAGTGTAATAGTATAATATGTAAAATCTGTTAATGAAAAATCTTAAGTCTACATACCTATTGTATTCGTCGTCGTCGTCGTCAGGATATACTAGTCCACTGCTGGACATAGCCCTCCCCTAAAGAGCGCCACGTTGTGCTATCATAGGGGATAATGCCCATAATCCCCACGCTGGGCATGCGGGTTGGGGATCGCAGTTCGGTGGAATTGTACTGTAGTGGGCGCTGCTGCCCACCCCCCTGTTTGTGTCCCTTAGTCGCCTTTTACGACACCCGCGGCAAGAATTGGGTTGGTGCTATTCTCTAGGCCGACACCATACAGCACCTATTGTATTGGTTCACTGGTAATAGTGTTTTTGTTATTACCAGTGTGAATGTTCACACTGGTAATAGTGTTTTATATACGGGGCGTCCCACAGCTGTGCCACATAGAGGGAAAGTATCTTGAATATTGATGATTGAATATAGATGGAACATTTTACTGAAAGATGTTATTTTAATTTAAACTGCATGCATAGATTTTTAAATAATGACATGGTTGTAAGTTGTAACGGGAATCTTGAATGTTAAAATTCAAGGTCTTCCTTTTATTTTTGACACTATGTTAAAAAATATCTATGATGAAACCTTTCGATCGGTATGATAAAGCTACAGGGTATTTTTTTCTCGTGTAGCGGGTTAGATTCCCGATTCAACTATGTAATTATATAAAAATCTATGAATGCAGTTTAAATTGTATTACATATTGAATTAAAATAATATTTTTCAGTAAATGTTCCATCTATATTCAATCATCCATATTCAAGGAACTTTCCCTCCATGTGGCATAGCCGTGGGACGCCCTGTAGGAGCTAAGAACACTAAATAGTCTGTGGTTTCTTTCAGTTTACCAGTTTTACCACAGATTATTTAAATGTTACTGGGTTTTATTTATGTATTTACATCCGTGGGTTTTAATGAATCGTGTTTTTACATATAAGCCTGTATTGTAGAATTAAAGGCCTGCGCAGACGAGGGACTTTTGTCCCTCAGTCACAAAAAACCCTGAATCGTAAAAAATGTCCTCCGAGTACTTGTGGCGGACTCAATGCCTATGGCGTGCCGTCATTTTGTTCCCTGGAAATTGAGTGAAGCGTACGCTATGGAAGCAAATATTCTGAGATTACATTGTGTTGTAATTTACTCACATGAAGTTGAAAAAGAAAAAGAGTTTTAAAAGAGAACACCGAACTTTTGTCCACTCCGGTCTCTTGATGTCCTCGGTAACTTGAGGGACTTTTTGTACGGGGTACTTTTAGTCCTTCATGTGCGTTAAGGCCTGCGCAGACAAAGGACTATCCCCCGGGTACTTTTTTGTCCGTTGATATAGATTCTTTCTCTTAATCTTTTAATAAGGCCTTTATTCTTATTAAAAGATTATCTCACTGACATGCAGCTTACAATCATAGAATGAGCACGTAGCCACCAGGTCCTCTCCGAACTTCCAATCTGCCCCGTACGCTATACTCTCGTGCTCCATATACGCTCCTTCGACATTCAAGTCCTGTGCCTCCAGGTCCAGAAGCCTAAACCCCCCGTACATACAAGCGGCTAGGACGTAGCGGGTCAGCGTCGGATGGTACTTGAGTCGCCAGACGCCTCCGCCGACGTTTGTGGCCGCTATTGGTCGCTTCAGGCTGCGTGCATCCCATAGACGGGCGCTTTCGTCGTAGCTGGAATGGAATTAAAATATTGCTGTAGTCTAAACCTATATTTGTAAATAAGATCAGAATATTCTTTATTGTATACCGGGAAATAACACGTCTATTGTATTAAAACGGTGTATGACAGGATATCTACCTATAATAATTTTTTTATTTGACCTCACAAGTCGAGGCGTTCAGAGGTTCATACAGAGGTGCCTTCGAGTCTCGGAATGTAGCAATGACTTTGTTTTCTTAGTAACGTACATTAGTGAGATTATAGTACCAATACAACTCGCTAACTGTGAAGGAAAAGATCGTGAGGAAAGTGTCTGATGTTGTATTAAGACAAGCTTTATTTTATGCGAATAGAGGTATTTATTACATTGGATGTAATTATAGTATTTTCTTAGAAAAGTTGTAAGTACTTTTGAGTAAGAATCTATCTATCTAACCACACACCTTCCTGTCAAAAGCTGGTGTTCGTCGTATATACTGCTTCTTATAGCCGTAACACCTGCCTCGTGTCCCCGATTCGTAGTGACAGCTACCTCAGGCACCCTTATGTCGTATGACTTGAAAACGCAGTCGTCACCGCCTGAAAAAATTCAATCACATTCATTTAGTATTTACAAATTGTTACTACTAAAAGCCGTACAGACCACAACTGATCAACCTTTACCTACGCGTTGCTAAGTCACCAGTAGCGTAACGCAAAGGCTATTGTTGTGATTGGTTATGATTTCTAGCCTTTGCTTGGAGATATTATCAGGGAACATAACATCACCTCACGCCTGTATCCCAGAGGGGTAGCAGAGACCAGCCCTCCTATTACGTGGCACTCCACTCTATCAAGTGCAGCATTTAGACGACTCCTAAGTGTTAAAAATGTTATGCATTTGACAGCCGGAGTAGCTTAAAAAAAGTAAAAATCAACGTCACTCAACTCAGTGGACACTTACGTAATAATGCCCCAGGGACTGCTACTTGCCACGATCCTAACAGATCACCTTCGCTAGAAGTTAAAATTTTTTTGTGATCTGTGTCGTTGGTTATTGGCTTTCGCATTAGATAGATAGAGATAGAGAACACTTTATTGCACAACTAGAAAAATATTACAATCATGATTCTTAAATCTAAGTAAGTTGGTTACCTGAATAAAACACGTCCGGGTTCCAATAATTAAACGCGCCAGTCCAAGCCTCGAAGCTATGCGCCTTCCAACTCCCAACCTTCTCCAGTCTATCCTGAACCCTGAACACCGACACCTCTCCCTTAGAATCGCTTACAACCACCATCGGTTCATCAGCTCTGGTTTTATTGGTCGACCAATCGACGGAGAGAGCTAGGACGTCCTCCCCTAACGTTTCCTCCATCCATAGGTTCAGTTCCAACTTTTCTTCGTTAGTTTCTAGCCTATACAGCCGGATATATCCATCGGAAGTAACTACAGCTAGAACAGGCTGATTCTGGACTGTGTAGTAGGACCATTTTTGGTCTAAAATGCCGGAGCACTGGATGGTGTATAAAGGCTCTAGGTCCGTGGTTCCGGAGTTGATTTGGAAGAGGAATATGGCTCCAAGACGCTTCTGTTTCGTTTTTTGTGTTCCTGTAATGATAAGGATTTCACTTTTTATACCTACTTGCGTCACAATGCTAGGCATTTCGATCAAGGCACGGACTTAATTACAATCAATGAGCCCGCACGTATTCGTTAACGAGAATTCTGATAAAGTATCCTATGTAGTAATCCTGGGCACAGGAAAAAGGGAAATCCGCTCAGTTTTTTTGTGCGCCGCCGTCGAACAAAAAATCTGAAATTTTCTGTTCTCCTGTTTGTGACGCAGTTAACTTGGCACACACACTACATAATTATGGGCGGCTTGTCTGTGTGACAAATTTCATCCGAATCGGTCGACCCGTTTCTGCCAAACATCGAAAAAAATCTTTTGAGTACCTATTTTTGTTATCCTGCATTTGGATCGATTTGAATCGCTCGCACGCAACTCTAAAACGTTAGGCTTCTGAGGTAGGTACCTTCTTCGTTCTTCTCCAGTTGGTAGGTGCCACAGACCAGTACATCCGTGTAGGGCTCGACGGGGCACCACTCGACGGAGTCTGCGCAGTAGGGCGTGTCCCAGCGCCACTTGGTCTCCCAGGCGACGGGCATCGCGAGCTGGAAGTTCGGGGCGGGATTATTGCCGGTCCAGTGAACGAGTCAGGTCGTTGTTGTGTGATCTAGGTCGTTGGGCCAGTTTCTGCATTGATAATCAGAATTTCGCTAAGAAAATAGTTAACTTTACTGTTAGTTAGATCTGAGATTTCCGCACTATATAGATCTCTTATAAATTGTATCGAATAACGCACACGAAGGAGTAAAAGTACCCCGTACAAAAAGTCCCTCAAGATACCGAGGACATCAAGAGACCGGACTGGACAAAAGTTCGGTGTTTTCTTTTAAAACGCCTTTTCTTTTTCAACTTCATGTAAATTACAACACAATGTGACCTCAGAATATTTCGCAGATTTATGTAACTTTGAAATTATTAAAAACGATTGTTATAAAAAATTGTTCTGTGTGGTGTCGGCCTAGAGAATAGCGCCAACCCAACTCTTCCCGCGGGTGTCGTAAAAGGCGACTAAGGGACACAAACCGGAGGGTGGGCAGCAGCGCCCCCTGCAGTACAATTCCACCAAACTGCGATCCCCAACCCGCATGCCCAGCGTGGGGAATATGGGCATTACCCCCTATGATAGCACAACGTGGAGCTCTTTAGGGGAAGGCTATGTCCAGCAGTGGACTAATATAGCCTGACGACGACGACGATTGTTATATGCCCGCACTAGGAATCTATCATTTACTGACTACGCAACGTTGAAGCGAAAAAGGTTTGTGAGAGTCAGGATCGTGGCAAGTGGCAGACCGTGGTCTCTGCCTGCCCTCCGGGATATAGACGTGCATTATGTAAGTGCACACCGAAGTTCTGCGACGAGCCAATGTTGGTGGCATTGAGGCCTATTTAATGCGTCGACAGTTTCGGTGGTGCGGTCACGTATCTCGTATGGCGGAGGATAGAGTGGCGAAGCGCATCTTCTATTCTGAAATGGAGGAGGGCAAGCGGAATCATGGCGGTCCCCTCCTCCGGTACAAGGATGTCCCAAAGCGACACATGAAGAGATGCAACATAGAGCCCTCCTGCTGTGAACGTTTGGCAGCACAGCGGCCAGAATGGCGCAGGATCGTGAACAGCCAAGTACGTGTGAGTTCGAGGTTTAGCGTAAAGCTGACCTTGATACCAAACAGGACCACTTAAAGGCTCGCCCACCTGCTGCCATAACATGTAACTATGAGAACGGAATTCTCACGTGCCCTCAGTGTGCACGGAGTTTCACCGCGAAGATAGGCTACATAAGCCATCTTCGAGCGCACCAGGGCCATATATCTCATTAGGGGTCAAAGTGGTTGCCATGGCCGAAATCGGTCAGAGCAATCATCTTCATCATGTAAGTGCAACACAATCGCTACTGAAGGAACTGCTTTCAGCTTTTCAGTAGGTAAATACAGTAACACTATAAATACTTATATAACACTTTCTATGTTTAATTTCGAAGTTACGTACAGTTGTCTCCGCATTTATTGACCTGTGTTTCCTGTGGGCTAGGGCAACTAAGCTGGCAGGATGATATAGGTGCTGGGCAAGCCTGCACCATCTAAAACTATTTCCCAAGTACTACAGTGTGTGCGTGATCCCTTCATCCATCTAGTGTAAGTGAAGATGCCCCACAAATCATCTCATTAAGTTAGTTTAGTAAGTTTATATAAATTTCGTTGAATTCCTATATTCAATATTTCTTTATTGCACCGACTACCCGTTTCTAATTTCTTTCTTATCTCCGTCTATGGTTGCCTGGAAGAAATTGCTTTTAGTAATAAGGCCGCCAATTGTACTGTATTTTTATATAATTTCTGTTACTGTAATTTCTGTGTACAATAAAGAATATTCTATCTTCTATCTATCTATCTCATTGTGTAGTGCAGAGGCCGATGTTATTGTTTTTTGCAATAATAGATTGTATTTAAACCCATTCGTTTATTAATTTAATAATAAAAAATATGTCCATACATGAATAAATACTGTAAACGAACTCGTCTCATAAACTGTAAATTGAATTTAACATATTTTCTTTAATTTTCATTTGTTTTTAGTATACATTAAGCAGTCATTTCGCAAAAATTTGTACTGTTTTATGGTTCACACTTACATCTAAGACAGAATAAGACGTAAGGTCCTTAATACGTACTACTCGTAAACGTTACACTAAATTGTGCATATTTCAAATCATGCAGGGTGTAAGAAAAACCCCATTTACTTCCTATAATAGGCGCTTTCACTGTTAATACGAACATTTATTACCTCAAGAAACTTTTTTAATATCTAATGTTCCATACATTTTAAAGCCGTAAGTAACTTTAGGTAGTATGGGACAGCTGCAACTTTTTCACGATTTAAAATTTTAAGTGTCGTAATAGTTCATACTCGAGTAGAACGTCCATGTACGATTTCAACGCCCATTTTAAGGTGAATATGGGGGTTTTTTAAACCCTGTATAATAGTTGGAGAATATTCTTTCAATGAAGTAACTTTCAAAATCTTTGTTATTCAGTTTTTCCTATCTTCGTAAAACTCCTTAACACAAAAATTCCTCTTAACGTTGCTCAAAAAAAATTATGTTTATTGAAATAGAAATGCAATCTTTAAGGGCCTGTCTACCATAAAATTACAATTCTTATTTTATTATGGCAATTCAATGTATATCGATTTTGCAATGAACATCGACTAATCATAGTAAACAATGAATTGTAGTTGTATGAAACAGGCCCCGGTACGTGCGACAATAGTAGTTTTAAATAAGCTGAATATTGGTTGATATTGGTTCCAGGTTCTGTCTGTGAGTGCAATTGTCTTCAGTACTATATAATTACTATGTAGTACTATGCAGTGCAAACTTGCCTTTCTATGATTGAACGTTCAAGATTCCAAAACAAGAATATATAAAAAATATTATTCTCCCTCGTTCAAAATATGGACCTGGGGGGGCGAGTCTTTAACATGCATAGTTGTCCAATAGAGTCAGATTAATTAGGAATGGTGCTTTCATTCACACTATCGGTAGTCTAGTAACCAATCGCATTGCAATGGTAAAACCCGTGCTAATTAACTCGGCGCCTCTCGCGATTCGATCCTTCCGCAAGAGGTGCCTACTTAATTTGCGCCGGTTATGCCACTGGAATGACATTGTACTGCTATTGCTTTGTAGACTACCAAATTGAGGCAAATATCAACCATTGTCGTGCTTATTTCAGTCTATTGAAAAACTATGGTTTGAGCAACTTGCCGATAAGCGAGCAAAGAGACATGCTCGTGCCCTAAATCCCGACCAACCGGGATCTTCCGCCCCCTACACATGCCAGATGTGCGGACGTGGCATTCACTCTCGCATAGGGCTTTACAGCCACCAGAAAAAATGTCTACAATCCAGGATTGCTGCATAAATCATCTGTAATAGATGCAAAGGCCCTTGATGATGATGATGATTAGACTCTAGGGCGTGGTGTAATAAATTCAGCGACATTCATATATGCAAGTAAGTACTAAGTTAAAATTCATAATTAGTGGTAACTTATCATTAGGTAGCTATACTTTTTAAACTACTTCGTAAAATCTTCTTAAAAACTAGGCATTAGTCTAAAAGTATACTTGACGGCAGTTGGACCGGGGTATTTTGAACAAAGATTACAAGATGACAAGTTCAAGAAAATTACGACTCGAAAACCAATCAATAATGGCTAAAAAACTGTCTCTAAAAGTTTTGATCTGTCAAGCAACATTGGTTAATAAAATATTCAATATGTACAACTTAATTGATACGCAAATGATTAGCAAAGTAAAAAATATAAAAATGAGCACATTTTCCTTATAGACTATGTTACACTTGTTATAATCCTAAGTTGAGGTCACAGGATTGGCTTTTTTATCTTTTTATTAGCTAAGCTTGAGAAAATTTCTGTTTTTAATAATGTAACGATGTAATATCTGTTAGTCTTCAATATTTTACAGTAAGGTGTTAAAATTGTTGTCACTTAAAACTATAAATTTTGTCAAGTTTATTGAGAAAATTTCTAACTTTTATCAACAATATTATATTCGTTTTGTTGCACTAACATATGCTGAGGACAATTTTAAAAAACCTATTTAGAGGCTTAAAATAATACAGAGAATATTGAAAAGAGGTTCGAAAATTTTCTGACGCCTTCACTTGCTCATTAGCTCAGTTGGGAGAGCGCTGGTACGGTTAGCCAGAGGTCGCGGTTTCGAGTCCCGGCATGGGCGGAATTTTTTGCCTCTAAATAGGTTGTTCTGTTAGTCTTCAATATAAAAACCTAATTACAGGCTAAAAATTCCACCCATGCCGGGATTCGAACCCGCGACCTCTGGCTACATCTGGCTATATCCGTGCCAGCGCTCTTTCCAACTGAGCCAATGGGCGACTCACCGATATAGCCAGAGGTAGCGGGTTCAAATCCTGGCATGGGTGGAATTTCTAGCCTCTAATTAGGTTTTATATTATCCTTAGCACAGGTTAGTGCATTAAAAATTATATTATAGTCTTTAATATTCAATAGCATGGTGTTATCTATTTGAAATACCATTAATTTGTGGTAACAAAAGCTGCTTTATAGCAGAAGAATTATTGTATATTAAATGGTGATTTGCGACCAAGTACTGTAAAATGTATAGACTACAAATATTTAAATTTATTGCTAGAGTAACATTGTTTTTCTTAATACTTCTAAGTTACCAACACATAGGTACTTTGTAATTTATTACAAATTCATTGTTATTGTTTTTTCTGAGGTAGATGTTTCACAATACATGTGGATGATCACAGCCTGTGTTGATGTACGATTAGGTATAGAAAGCTTGACTACTAGATTACTGAACATTTAACAGATAATCTTTTCTTTTTGCTTAAAATATTCTGGCTGTATTGTAATGTATTTGAAAGAGAATAAATCAAATCCCAAAAATATCAACTGGATGACCTTTTGGTATAATGATAATTTAGTTGAATTTTTTGCTAACTACACAAAAAGAAATATCTAACAGAATTCTGAACAATGAAGTTACTTTTAATGCCTTGATATATGGCTGTGGTGATTAATAATATAATGAAGTAGCCAAACTTACATAAAATGTAAATTGCTTACATTGATACAAACAAATGCATAATGTCTAAAGAAAACACATCAACTGCCTGTTACGTCCTTAAATATTAAGATATCACTATGAAACATTTAAAGTTTTTAAAATGCATTGGACTACATTTAAATTGTCTTACAAACTGTAATATTGTTAGAAATATTTGTAAGTTTCAATGTTATTTTAACTTGAAACTGCTGTAATGATTTACCTATTTCATTGTTAAAGCAGGTCCATAATGTTTATCTCTTTGAATATCTAAGAGCATTGACATCAGTTCCTCTAAACAAGTAGACAAAATTTTAAATTGTGACACTTCAATGAAATCTACATATTCAAGCTTCATTGAAACACAAAAAATATATAATTACAATAATAGGGAACATCACAATCAAAATTGTATTTTTTCTCCTTTATATTTTATGCCTAAGTACCCTGAATATTTATTCTAATATAAATTAGACATAATATGTAACACTCAAAGTAATTTGAGTACTATATTTTGTTAACTTTACGCTGTGATTTACTTTCGTCGGAACAAGAAACAATCTTTACTATTTCAAGCTTGTAACAGATTTTATGTTCTATTTGGTTGTCATCAACTGATTTATTCTTGCAATGAATTTCAAAGTGATATAGACAAATTGTGTGGTACAAGTGAATGACTTACTAGTGAATTAGAGACTTTCAATATTGGACATAATGAGCAATAAATAATGTTGAGTGGTGATCCATACAACTGAGTACAAATTGAACATTGTTTCGGTTTCTATTGGCGACCTTGTTTACGAGCATATGTTGTGCAAATAACTTTGCAATAAACATTTGTTCCTTGCTTGTTATTCATTGATTACACTGTAAAAATTAATAGCAAGGTACATTCATTCTAAGACTATTTTATACTCAACCTGACATTGCACACAATCATCCATTCAGCATGTGTGTCTAACTCTTAAGATGAGGACAGCAAAACTGTAAAATGGTATTTAATGACACTTTTAAATATCAAAAAATGAGGTACTCATGTAAATTGACTCCAGTTGCGGCATGTTTTGACAAGCTACTGCCGCGCAGACCTCTCCGTCTCAATGAGGCACTCCCTCACAAGGATGCGGGCATGGACAATGCCGCGCTTAAGACGCTCAGCTGAGCTGCGGCTCCCTGAGTAGCTTGGCCGCACCTCCTTCCCCATCTCCTCAATAACAGCCAGCAATTGCGCATATTTTGACATACTGTTGTCCTTATCTTTCACAATAGACGACGGCGACGCCATAGGAACGGTAGATATAGTAGCATGCCCATTTCCCCCATGAGCAATGTCCTTGTGGACGCTCTTGCCGCTCATTGGGATGGCGGTGACGGTGACGTCACTCAGCTTCGACTCCACAGCCTGGATATCCATTGCCTCCATTACGAAAACTGCAAACCGTAAGGCGACGCGTTAGCAAAATTTGGAGGCAAATTGTGATGTATGATCGAACTGAAACTTACCTAGCTAGTTTTAAACGGTTAAAGAAACGAGTCGAAACAATACACGCAGAGTAAAAGTCTACGGCCGAGGCGCATCTACCGAAATATTCGAAGTAATAGGTGGACCTACCTGCGGTCTTAAAATCTCCAGGCACAAGAATGGATGTCACCGATTTAGACTCTTCGCGATGTGCGGACGTTGTTGTAACAATCGGTCGTCCTACGGATCACTCGAACGTCGATATTTGTTCAATAATTCACGTTTGGCTTGGTTTTAATCAAATAAATAACAACAACTTCATGTAAGCCAAAAATTCCACATTGACACTATTTTTTTTCTATAGATCGGGCGAAAGGCCACAGAGAATCCAATCCATCCACAGACCATAGAGTAGATTACGTATTTCAACGAACAAAACGTATCCGATTATTATCGGAATAAAAATCGAAACGCGCCCAGTTGCTGTCGTTTTTCGTCAGGCTCGGGTTGTGTGATAATTTTCTTCCCCATTGTTTCGTTTTTCTTCTTTTGTTCAGTAATAAACTAAGAAAAGGACCCCTACTTTTTTGACTAAGCATCTTCAGCAAACGTCTGGACGGCACTAAAACACACATAAGAACCTCACCCGCCTGGAGCTCGAAACAAATTGCATCGGATCATGCAGCGAGCTAAATTGATCAAATGAATGTAAATAATAAAACAAGAAGAGCACGGTGTCAAGTGATGCTCCCGCCAGTGGGCGGGGAGCATTAGGCGATTAGCAATGTCTGATACTTGAGCGCTGACCGCTGTTTCCCGTGACTCCTTGGTTACGCTCGTCAGTGCTACGATGGCGGCTATGTTGGAACATGGGCAAGGCGACCGGGTGTCCAGGCCGACGTCCTTGCTCCTAGACGGAGCGCAGCCCGAGCGAGAGCCACTCACATTCGATGTACAGCTGGTTGGGGCTCCTCCAGAAGTTGAACAGCTCGTGAACAACATCAAACAAGTGGCTGAGGAATTTCTGTATCATTGGAAAACTTTTCCCATTGGTAAGGAATAGTCAAATCTTTGAATGGCTGTTGGTAGTTACTGTTTTTTTGGTGATTTAGTAAGAAAGATGAAGGGTATGTAAGCTTATCCAAGTTTGTTATGCTGGACTGGCCATCTAGTCATTGAAACAATATCTATAGTTAGACATTTTTAGTGAAGCTTCTTCCATATACTCCTGTCCAAGTTCTCTTTAATTTGGTCAAAATAGCTTCTCCCTGGGCTTCCTATACCACTTTTATTCTATGTTCTATATTCCTCTAAAATTTTCCTTCCTCTATATTCCTCGGAAAATTTTGTTGAATGAACATGGTATCACAGATTTGTCTAATTGTCCTTTCATATTTAAATACAGTTAATCCTAATTTTGTGAGAGTCAATGAAGTTTAGCAAATTTGATTTGTCACTGTATAGGTAGTTGGAATTTTTTAAACAGATCCACAGCTACAAATTAGTTTTTTTTAAACTAATTTACACTACAAATTAGTGTAAATTAGTTTTGAAATAATATAATGAGACGGTAGCAAATCATGAGTTTGGTATTTTGATATGGTGTTTCTTAAAATAGATATGGTTAGCCAGTGTTTGACTGGAAAGTTTATGAATCACTTTTTAGTATATTACTCTAAATATTTTTAATTTATACTTCAAATGAATTGCAAGAAGTGTAAATGTCTTAAATGCTATAAATTATTATTTTTCATTCACGAATGTGTTTAGCCTTTGAATAGGTTTTTAAAAAATGTGAGTGAAAAAAATGTGAACTTGCAGTTTATTTTGAAACATTTGTTGACAATGCCCACTAAATAGGTTTTTAAATGCCCACTATTTTGTTCTAATCTCACCTTCGTTAAATACAGTTACAAATCTTCTGCATTCACAAAAAACATTGTACATTACTGCCAGCATGCTCGAGATCACAACGCAAGTTTTTCTTATGCATTCTTTACAACGTGGTAATTACACTTTCTCTTGCCTCTGAGAAGTGATTCTGTTTGAGATTATTCCATAAACATTACTTACATTTCATTGATAATTTTTTTTATCAGACTTAAGATGTAATTTTTTAAACTTTCTTGTTTTAAATGTGTAAAAGAAATAGGATTGTTGCAAAAAAAAGAAATGCAAAATTTATGATTCTGTAATTATAATTTTATTCATCTGGTTGTGCAATAAAGTGTTCTCTATCTATCCACCTATACCCTTTCAGTTAGTTTTGTTTGTGATGCATTTTGAATATGTACCTTTAGAAGAAAAAGTTGGTAGATAGCAGCAGCAGTAATGATTAATAACATAGCATGTGACATCAATACATAAACTCAGCTTTATCCCAGCAAAGTAAAAAAAGTCCACTTCCAGGTATTGCCACCTACCAAAATCTTGACAAAACTTCATCAACACACAAAAAAAGAATAATGCACACAACACAACATTAAATGGAATTATTGCTTAAACGCTTAAGCATATACCAAATTGTCTATGCTTAAATTATGAACAGGGGTTCACCTTGCACCAATGCATCAGTACAGAGATATTATAAAGTTTGGGGAGGTTTCAAACTCCATAAAGGGATGTATGTAAGGATGCATAATTTCATGGAGCTATGATACCACTGGCAGACTTATGGACCAACAGACACTGTCATGAAACTTTCAACATCCCTCATTTTTTAAAGTAGTGGTTTGTTGGACCTGAGATTTCTGCACTTTGCCTCAAAGTTGGGCCATTGTACTTAGCAAGCGCTATGTACAATAACCCAACTTTGTATGTTAATACTTCAGACTCCAGGGTTTCCTTACCATGTTTTCCTTCACAGTTAGTGAGTGGTATTGCTACAATTGTACATAACTTAGAAAACAAAGTCATTGCCGAAGTTCGAACCCACGACCTGCCGATTGGCAAGCCGTTGTTCACCGCTACGCCACCAGCACTCTGGCTTAGCACACATTTTTTCCTGACGAATTTGAAATCGATTTTGTTTGGAATAGTTCCCGCGCGATTTTTACTTTCGGAAGTGCTTCATACATTTTCCATATCTCGCAGATTTCACAGACAGAAAAATCGTAATGCGTGCTAAGCGTAAAAGTAAGTGTTGTCAAGATATAATGTCGATCTCTGTGGCGCAGCGGTAGCGCATCTGCCTACCGTGCGTGAGGTCCCGGGTTCGAACCCCGGCTGGAAACAAAAAAACACCAGGTCTTTGGATGTTTACATGTTTGTGATGTCGTTGTTTCTGGTTCCAGCGACACAGGGTATCCTAGTGTGGGGCCAGAAGCAATGTATGTGCCTGTATGTAAATGTTATGTTATTATATTCTTTGTGTTGCACTAACCCGTGCTAAGGACAATTTTAAAAACCTATTTACAGGTTAAAAATTCCACCCATGCCGGGAACTGAACCTGCGACCTCTGGCTAACCGTGCCAGCGCTCTCCCAACTGAGCTAATGGGCAATCACCGGCACTCTCTGTATTACTTACAGGCAGAGATGTTATGTTACGTTAATGTGTTTCAGTGCTACCGCCGTCGCAGTTCACGGGCCCCGGCAATCGTCCGTCGGACGTGCTGATAGCGCCGCCGTGCGAGGAGCTGGACGCTGCGGCGCTCGACGCTGGCGTGGAGCCTTCGCCCCTCTCGCCGAAGCAGCTTCACTCCATACGCGAGAAGGGGTGAGTCCGAACTCCAGCATGCTACCAAAGTATTGCACATACAGTTCTCAGAGCAATTGGACCGGCCGCGGTTGGAGGGGCGTCCATTAAGGGAGGCGTTTTGAGGGGTGTGGGTCGATCGGAATCTCAACCAATCTCACAAAATTTCTCTTGGGTAGAGGAAGGGTCTCGGCAAATATCACGTAATTCCTTTTCCGGGCAGTGAAAATGGCGAAAATTTTCTCCACCGAAATTCTCCTACATAGTTAATTATTGCCCTACGTGGCATCATTTTGAGAGGATGCATATTAATTAGTTAATTAATTAGTAGATTCATTGGTTAGTTGACTTATTAATTATGCTTATATATTATTATAAACTAAACGTAATTTATAATTTCATCTATATTTTTATGGTTAGGTTAAGTTATATGGATTTTATGGTCCGAAATAAATGATTTATTATTATCAAATAAGTTAAGAATGTTCTGTTTACACACATGACGTAACAATTTATCAACCGATTTGACGACCTCTGTGGCGTAGCGGTAGCGCATCTGCCTACCATGCAAGAAGTCCCGGGTTCGAATCCCGGCTGGGGACAAAAAAAAACCCCAGGTATTGGATGTTTACATGTTTGTGATGTCGTTGTTTCGGTTCCCGCGAGACAGGGTATCCTAGTGTGGGGCCAGAAGCAATGTATGTGCCTGTATGTAAACGTTATGTTATACTATTTTTATTTTTAATGCATTAACCCGTGCTAATTTTAAAAACCTATTTAGAGGCTAAAAATTCCACCCATGCCGGGATTCGAACCCGCGACCTCTGGCTATCCGTGCCAGCGCTCTATCCAACTGAGCTAATGGGCGACTCACCGGCATCAGTGAAATTTCGAACCTCTTTACACTATTCTCTGTATTACGTACAGGCAGAGGTCGCGGGTTCGAATCCCGGCATGGGTGGAATTTTTAGCCTCTAAATATGTTATGTTAACAATTCAAAAGCATTTTAGTATTTTTTTAAAGTATTTTATTATAAATTTTTGTAACTGTGGTTCTAGACCAGAAGTATTTTTTTATATAAGTAGCCTATAAAAGTCCCACTGCATGACGCAGCCCTTCTCTCAGAGAGAGAGTTTGGGCTTAATTATCACGCATGCCCACCGCGGATTGGCAATTTTGTGAGCAAAAAATACACATTGAAACAACGCAAAACGTTTGCGACGAATCTCAGAATATCTCACTAAGGGGGGTGGTGGTCGAAAAATTGCCTCATGTAATTAATGGACGCCCCCTAGGCACCCTGAGTGCTTAGTGCGAGTTTGACAGATCCAATCGAATAACTGTACTACCGCGTTAATCGAGCACTGAGTAGTGAGTATGAGTAAGTTAACCGTTCGGACTGGCAAAACGCTGTCATGTCACAGTACAACTAGCACTCGCGTTTATTCGTGTTTTGGCTGGTAAAAGTGTTCACTTCTCAACGTAAACCATTACAACTCGCACTCAGCAATTTTAATTTCCATACTTGTCGCTAGGCGGCGCTTCCTCGATGCTATAGAAATCTGAGTTTACGTTAACGCGATCGAGTAGTTAAAAAACTCGCACTAAGCACTCAGTTCTTTTAGTAGCATAGTCACCCTCGCTTCTAAACTACGTTTACAGGCGAACGCGAAATATTTCTTTTTTTTTTTCGTTTTACGTGTGCAATAAAGTAAGGAAAGTTTCTTTACCATACATAACGCGTACAGGCTCTGTTATCACAAAAGTTGATAGTCTTTTAAAAACCTATTTAGAGGCTAAAAATTCCACCCATGCCGGGTCTCGAACCCGCGACCTCTGGCTAACCGTACTAGTCTTTGATAGTCTGCTATTTGAGTATTCACTGTAATTTTCGTTTTTTAAAAGTTCCCGAAAGAAAAAGTTAAAACAGAATTTTTACCATTTTAGTCTAGCTTCAACATTAACAACATGCTTCAAGATAAAAGGGCAGTTAAAACACATTAAGCTCAATTAAAGTGCATAGTAACGAAGTGCCTTGAAAAAGTGGTTCCCACTCAACATGCTAATTGGTACTGTAGTGTATTTTTACGACTTCAATTGAAAAGTTTATTGGTATATTACAGTGTTGTGTCAATGCATTTTCTGCTTTTAAGACTTATTAGGAGCTGCATTTTATTTAAATTTATTTGTGAAGATGTAGTTACCTAGTTAGTTAAACCAGGACAGTGTTTCTCGTCTGTCATCGTCACTATTTGTACAAAAGTCTCTAAAGGTAAATAAAGATTTAAAAAAATTGTTTATCAAGACTTATCAAGTTTGTCATGTACAGTGCACAGCATACTAGTACACAATCATACTCATAGGTGGCCATTATAGGGATACACTACGGCCCGAATTCAGCGGCTTTCACGCGAATCCCCATTGCCAATTCTAAGACACGAGAAGGTCTCTGCCTACCATTTCGTTCCCACGACACATTGTATGTACATTTTTTTTTGTAAGATATTCTGCTGCTCAACAATTTTTATATTTGCTGATTTAAAAATCTATTAACTCAGCAACTAAAAATATTATCGCCGATTTATGCCTTGATTTCCCTTGTCGTTCAAGTGTACCGGTGCCTGCTGCTTTGGCAGCCGAAAACAACATGATTACAAGTACCCGCAAAAATCGTGCAATCGTGATTGTCTCAAATCGATTTACGCGATTGTTTGATAAGTCGGTCCATTGAATTTAAATTCAATGGTCGGTCTATGCATCCCGCGCGTTTAGCTCAAATTGTTTGCCGGCTGCTATACCCAGAAATGAAGCTTTCGAGGCCTAGGCGAGCTGAGTGATTGGAATCAATCACTTGGTTTAGCAACAACAGGCGCGGTCAGGTACGGGATGGGTTAGCGTCCCGTGACTACCGCTAGTGGCATTTTTCCGAACGCTTCCGTGCTTCGCAAGGTACGTTAAGCCGTTGGTGCCGGCTGTCGTATAATGGCAGTCATTAAGCCATGTCTGAGGCCTTATGGGCGGCTTGATAACTTCTGAGAGTGAGGCCCGCCACTGTCTTACAATCCTCCACAAACCCGGACTTGGCCCCCGTGGTGGAGTATGGCCTAACCTTCCTGCGATGCAGGAAGAGACCTGTACCTCAGCACTGGGGACATACAAGTGTTGATAACGATACCCAGAAAGCTGGTGTAGAAAGGACGGGAAGTGTCGAGTCGAGTCTGAATGATTAGTCTGATCCCCGTATTCAATTACAATCTGTTAATCTACTTTTAACGCCTTTTCAGTTATTATTAGTTTATTGGAGCCTATAGACGTCCCACCGCAGGGCACAGGCCTTCTCTCAGAGAGAGGGGCAGAGAGATATAAAAAAAAACTATAGGAAGCTGTTAGTAGATTAACAGATTGTTCGTATCCGAGAAGCGACGGTTTAGTGTAAGTATTGCTTCCAATGGGCATAAACATCGCAGTGCATAGTATTTTTTTCTCAACCCAAGCTTGCACAAGGATAAAATATTTAAGCCGAGGAAACTCAATGCTAAGCAATTGGAATCCATACACGAATGGGGGTATGTCATTAGAGTTTTACGTATTTTATGTTGCCCCTAAGTATTTGTATGTAACGTTTATGTACTCAATAGTTTTCTATGTATATTCTCCGAATGTTCCCCCACGTTTTCTTTTCTGTCGCATGTACTTTCATGTCCTCGCATGTCTTATCATGTCGTTGCACTAAGGGTGTATATAGGTCCTTTGAAAGTTCTATTACTGTGTTGCTATAGAAACTTGTGTCATTCCTTTTTGTCTATCAGTGGCGACGCAAAACTATAATACAGTTTCGACAGCGGGTTCGAATCCCGGCTGGGAACAAAAAAACCCCTAGGTCTCGGATGTTTACATGTTTGTGATGTCGTTGTTTCTGGTTCCCACGACAGGGTATCCTAGTGTGGGGCTAGAAGCAATGTATGTGCCTGTATGTAAATGTTATGTTATGAAAAAATAGGTAGGTACCTAGGTGAGTTTTAATTGTCTGTTTGTCATTACAACGACTATTGCATGTTTGGTAATTAAGACGGTAGGCTGTGGTATCAAGCGCCACCAATGGATGAATGAATGAAAATCATAACTTGTTCCAAAAAGTGAACATTTAAAATCTTAACAACTGTGACAACTATTTTTACAACCTCCAGTCTAGGATCTAGGATATAACCTAGGCCTTTAATCGATTTACGCTAAAAACGACCTTTTTTGGCAAAACTGCTTTAAAGTTCTACATTCTTGGACCTACGTTTTTGTCAGTAGGTTCTATAGAGCTACTATATTAAAAACCTATGTTAGGCTAAAAATTTCACCAATGCCAGGATTCGAACCCGCGACCTCTGGCTATCCGTGCCAGCGCTCTTTCCAGTTGGAAAGAGCCGGATGCCGGTGAGTCGCCCATTAGCTCAGTTGAGCTAATGGGCGACTCACCGGCATCAGTGAAAATTCGATCCTCTTCACAATATTCTCTGTATTACGTACGGGCAGCGACATCTGGCTGATGTAATTTGCATCACTTGCAGCCCCGAGTACCTACTTTGCAGTTAGTAGGTTTTAGCCTCTAAATAGGTTTTTAAAATTGTCCTTAGCACGGGTTAGTGCATTAAAAATAATATAAGCTACTATTTTATTAATATCGACTTTTTCCAAAGACGCGTTATATTTTTTTGCGGATTTGATTTTTTTCCATTGGTGACGCTAGTTAGCACCGGCAGCAACTTAAATTTTGAAATGTTTTCTTACTCGTATAAAACTTTTTGGAAACTATCTTGGGCGCCCGCGCTTAAGGTTTTATCTAGTGTGGTGTCCGTCCATGTAAAACATCTTTGGCAATGAATAATTTCTATTTGCATCGAATGACGAACAGTCGACAACTCGTCCACCTTTAAGCGCATACACTTTACTCGGTTGTGTTACGAGCGACATTGCAATAAAAATAACAAGGATTCATTTTCAAATTTTCGAGTACTCTTAAAGCTCGTGACACAAATGAAATAACACGACGAGGTCCTTAGTTTAATAATTGTAATATAAATGACTAAAGGGTTATAAAATAATGTGATGAAAGAGTGTTCAAACCGCCAAACCGAAGAAGTAGAACTGGGCCGGCCACGTAAGCCCCATTCACCCGAACAGCCCTTCTATTACGTAACACCACTCCACCGAGTTAAGCATTGAGACCACTCCTAAGTGTCCAAAAATGTATGCATTTGACAGCCGGAGTAGCAAAAAAGTAAAAATCAATGTCACTCAACTCAGTGGATACTTACATAATAATGCTCCAGGTGGGCGAGACTTGCCATCAAGTGGGTACCATGCGGCGGTCATCGCAAACGGGGATGGCGGGATGATCTCGACAAATTCTTTCCGGAGTGGTCAGAGGTGGCAAATGAGAGAAAATCTTGTTCTTTAAGGTTGGGGGCCATAGCCCTGCAGTGGAACACCTATATTATGGAGGCTACATAAAGAAAATCAATGAAAGTTCTTTGTCTAGGGTCCGGTACGTGGTTTCGAACGAATCCACGAAATCCACGAGGTCGAATGACATCGGGGCGGCAAACGTTGTGACAAAAAACTAAAAAAAGTAATTTTTCGCCCCAGCGTACCATGCTATGAAAGTTTTTCGCAACAATGTTTGTCACCCCGGAGTCATTCGACCTCGTGGATTTCGCTTCAATAACTTTTCGCCCCAGCGTACCACGCTGAAAGTTTTTCGCCACAACATTTGTCGCTACGGCGTCATTCGAAACTACGTATCGGACCCCTTTGTCTAACGGGACTTCTCCACTGGAAAGAGCTTTAACTCTGATTGGCTGGATTAATCGAATTGTGATTGGCTGGGAACAAACATTACCGATGAATGCATCGACGAAATGTTGCAGTAAAAAACGCGAAATGTTGCGGTTTAACCGGCTACTGTACTTTGCGAACAATGTATATTTTGTAACTACCTCTTAAAGCGCAAATAAAATATCAGCTGTTCCTTATTAAAAATTGTGTCCAATAAAGTATGAGTAGAAAAACTCCTTAAATCAAACAGAATCTTTATGGATAACCCTGAGACCCGAAAATTGGAAAAAATCTAAGATACCTAGACTGAATTAATAGGGCAATAATAACGCAGTTAGGGAGAAACACTTCACCTTAATGTCTCGAATGTCCATGTACCTAGATAGTAACTTCTTCAACCGTGTCTATCCCGTGGCCTTTGTGTGGATAGCGTAATGCACACCCTACTAGTCGTATCCGTTTCAATGTCCCTGTGTTTGTGGCCTCCTCGGCAGGCTCCGATGAACTTCAGTGTCACAGCTGACGACGTGATGCTGCGTTTATTGTACTTTTTACATACAGTGCGTTAGCCAACGCTTGCAGTCCATCGAAGCCCGATTTGAACTATAAGCAGCACCCCTCTAAAATGCCTTAATTAAACTGTCTTTCTGTAGGTGTAGATTGTTCAATTCCTGAAATCCTTAAGTGCGGCGCTATGAATGCGTGTTACTACTAGATGAATTCTAACGCACGAATAGCAAATGCAAATAGGAATAGCAAATTATCTTTAATAAATCATACTCTCAAAATAGACTTGAAGGAGAAGAAAAGTTCCGTTGTCTGTGTATTCTGTAGGCTAATAAACTTTGCTGCTTTGCATTGTCACAATACACCCTGTATTGGTTTAGAAAATTGGGCCCAAAATTATTGATGTACCGTTCCCGGGAATTAAAATGAACAGAAACGCGCGCAGCACTAGCTGATCAGCCTCCCCCGCGTATTGTTAGTAAAAAAGCGAGCTAACGGCTTTTGTTGTAACATTCTCGCACAATCATATCGGCACCGGACACCCAACCTCTCCCCTGTCCGCAGCGAGTTCGAAGTTCCGTCCCGGCACTTCCCGGGGCAGACGCACGTGTGGCGCGTGGCGGGCTGGCTGCAGCGCGGACGCGCGCGCGCTCGCCGCGAACTGCACGCGCACATGGCGCGCGCAGCCGCCCTGCTGCTGGTCGTGGCGCGCGACCGCCTGCTCAGAGATAGCCCGCTATCTGTGCGCGCCGGCCTCGCTAGCGCGCATCACGCTCTGATCAGGTACTCTACAGCGGTCTGCTCAGAGATAGCCCGCTATCTGTGCGCACCGGCCTCGCTAGCGCGCATCACGCTCTGATCAGGTACTCTACAGCGGTCTGCTCAGAGATAGCCCGCTATCTGTGCGCACCGGCCTCGCTAGCGCGCATCACGCTCTGATCAGGTACTCTACAGCGGTCTGCTCAGAGATAGCCCGCTATCTGTGCGCGCCGGCCTCGCTAGCGCACATCACGCTCTAATCAGGTACTCTACAGCGGTCTGCCCAGAGATCGCCCGCTGTACGTGCGCGCTGGATTCGCTAGCGCGCATCACGCTCTGATCAGGTACTCTACAGCGGTCTGCTCAGATATAGCCCGCTAGCTGTGTGCGCCGGCCTCGCTAGCGCGCATCACGCTCTGATCAGGTACTCTACAGCGGTCTGCTCAGAGATAGCCCGCTATCTGTGCGCGCCGGCATCGCTAGCGCACATCACACTCTAATCAGGTACTCTACAGCGGTCTGCCCAGAGATCGCCCGCTGTACGTGCGCGCTGGCCTCGCTAGCGCGCATCACGCTCTGATCAGGTACTCTACAGCGGTCTGCTCAGAGATAGCTCGCTATCTGTGCGCGCCGGCCTCGCTAGCGCACATCACGCTCTGATCAGGTACTCTACAGCGGTCTGCTCAGAGATAGCCCGCTGTCTGTGCGCGCCGGCCTCGCTAGCGCGCATCACGCTCTGATCAGGTACTCTACAGCGGTCTGCTCAGAGATAGCTCGCTATCTGTGCGCGCCGGCCTCGCTAGCGCACATCACGCTCTGATCAGGTACTCTACAGCGGTCTGCTCAGAGATAGCCCGCTGTCTGTGCGCGCCGGCCTCGCTAGCGCGCATCACGCTCTGATCAGGTACTCTACAGCGGTCTGCTCAGAGATAGCCCGCTGTCCGTGAGTGCCGGCCTCGCTAGCGAGTATCGCGCTCTGATCAAGTACTCTACAGTGGTCTGCTCGGAGATCGCCCGCTGTCCGTGCCACCGTACTACCCATGCATATGATGAAACATCTCCACTCTAAACCGAACTTTCAAAAAGACTGACCGCTGTCTGTGTGCGCTATTCTCGCTAGCGCGCATTACGTTTATATCAGTCACAAATCAAGCAGTAAACACTTACCCTCATAGTTGGGTCACCGATTTGAACACCCCATTTGTGACCCTCGGGTTTTCTAACGTAGGACGTCCACAAGTTTGCTGCACCGACGATCTGAGGCATCTGCCTCAGTGGCATTGGCCTAATGAGAATTGCCGAGGACAGAGAGAAGTGGGGTGCTTAGAGGAAGAGTATGTTCGCAACTCAGGCACGCTTAAACAGCTTAACTGGTTGGAAAACGAGACCTCGTAAGGAAATCTGAAGTTGTAAGGTGCCCTTTTAGCAGCCCTTGAAATCGCCATTCCGCAGTGGGCCCACGTGTCACCACATGCTTTAAGCACATACTTTACATTTCAGGCATAATTTTAGTTCCCGGTAGGCTTGTCCAGCACTCACTACAGAAAAGCCACATACCCTATACATAAGTGAAATGCCACCCACCACAGAAATGCCAGTCATTCGCGGGAGATAGCGCGTCAGTGTAAATGAGTGTTATTGTTCCAGGTTATTAGATCTCATATTTGGGATGCCGTCCTTGGAAGCTCGAGATCTAGAGAAGAAAATCCGCGAAGAGAGATCTCGCTACCTCGTCGCCGAACTTATTTGCAAGGTGCATTTTAAAACAACTTAATAATTCATAAAATAAAAGTAGGCACCTATTAATTAAAGGAAGCCAGTTTTTGGAAACAAAAAGAAGAAAAATAATAAAATTTCACTAAATTATTTATTTGAATCCTGAATAACTTTCGGATTCAAATGAAAGATTCACTTAAATAAATCAGTTTCTTTCATTCTGTGCACGATATTTATTTTCTGAGTAAAACTTGGAAAGTTTAAATATCTATATAAGGGAGTCATCGTTTTCTATATATTTTTACATACTATGATAAAAGTTACTATTAAGCTAACAAAAAGTGGGCGAGTCCGACCCGTCCGAGACCGGTTATTTAAAGTGTCTCGCTGAATTTATACAAATTTTATTCAAATGATTGGTCTAGGAAATCATTGTGAATGAGTTGTTTGAAGTTGCGTGCAGTTAACTAACTTTTTCAGACCTTAAGTCGCAATTTATGTTTTACTATTAGTACAAATGTGTTAAAATGTGAAAAAAAAAGTTAAAATGTGTTTTATTAAAACACATTTTATCCTCGTGCAAAGCGCTCTTGGCCTAGGCGAACCGAGTGATTGGGATCAATCACTTCAATTATCAAGAACAGGCGCGGTCAAGTACAGGATGGGTGACCGTCCCGTGACTACCGCTAGTGGCATTTTTCCGAGCGCTTCCGTGCTTCGCAAGGCACGTTAAGCCGTTGGTGCCGGCTGTCATATAATGGCAGTCGTTAAGCCATGTCAGAGGCCTTATGGGCGGCTTGATAACTTCTGACAGGAAGGCCCGCCACTGTCTTACAATCCTCCGCCAACCCGGACTTGGCCCCCGTGGTGGAGTATGGCCTAACCTTCCTGCGATGCAGGAAGATACCCGTGCACCAACAGTGGGGACATATACAAGGGCTGATAATGAATGAACATTTAATCCTTGAGTTGTCTTTCCGAGGTGCAAATGACGTGGCATGTTGTCCCCAGCCGGAGCAGCAGGAGGACATAGCGGCGCTGGCGGCCTGGGTGTCCCGCGCGATGCGGCGCGCCGCCGCCGAGAAGACGGACGCCCGGGAGCCGCCGCGCCCCACCCCGCCCGTCCCCTGCTTCTACACCACGCCGCAGCGGACGCAGGTGACGTTACAGTCGGTCAAACCAAACATCAAGCCACAGTCGGTCGAATCAAACATGACGCCTCAGTCGGTCAAACCAAACGTGAAGCCACAGTCGGTCTAATCAAACATGAAGTAACAGTCGGTCAAATCAAACATGAAGTAACAGTCGGTCAAATAGAACATGAAGTAAAAGTCAGTCAAATCATGAAGTAAAAGTCAGTCAAATCAAACATCAAATAAAAGGCAGTCAAATCAAACATGAAATAAAAGTCAGTCAAATCAAACATGAAGTAAAAGTCACTAAAATTTATGTCGGCAAATCACAGGTCACCTTTCACTTTGTTTTATATCACAATACTCTTTACTAAGTAATTTATCTGCACAGTATTCCCACACACAGACTGACACATTACATCACACTACACTTTTACATGCCCTGTTTTTAGGCACACACTTTTCAAACCGTTCAATATTTTTTATCATTTTATTATTCACAAACACGCGACTAACCCGCATTATGGTCTCGACAGAATATCAGCGTTGTAGGCAGATACCTCGGTGACTCCTACAACACATGCTGAGTCGGGAACCATTTTAGGGGCTCAATACTTTAAACAAAACATAGGTTATTATTATTATTCTGTTGCAAATCCGTATTTATTTAATCCATGTTTATATTTGTATGCCTTCTTTTATTTTATTTTAAAATGTCTTTTCGCCCACTTTTTTTCAACTATTTGTTTATAATGTAGTGTAAACTATGTACCTATATATATATATCTTGTTGTGTTTTGTAAATTTGTTACTGTTTTGTTATGTTTTTAGTATTGTGCCGTTAAATAAATTATTTCTCTCTCTCTCTCTAAAATTAAACATGAAGTAAAAGTCGGTCAAATCAAGCATAAAGTAAAAGTCAGTCAAATCAAACATGAAGTAAAAGTCGGTCAAATCAAACATGAAGCCGCAGTCGGTCAAACGAAACATGAAGCCACAGTCGGTCAAATCAAACATGAAGTAACAATCGCTCAAATCAAACATGAAGTAACTGTTGATCAAATCAAACATGAAGTAACAATCAGTCAAATCAAACATGAAGCCACAGTCGGTCAAATCAAACATGAAGTAACAGTCAGTCAAATCAAACATGAAGCCACAGTCGGTCAAATCAAACATGAAGCCACAGTAGGTGAAACCAAACATGAATCGACAGTCGGTCAAATCAAACATTAAATCACAGTCGGTCAAATCAACCAATACACTCAGATGGAGGCTCACTTGAGTTATAGTTAGTTTTCCTTTTCATTCCACACGATATATGAACGTTCGTTTTTTTCAAACAATTATTGATTGACAAAGATCTATTTCATTTGAGAACCGCCGCGCCCCACGCTCGCGCATGCCCTGCATATACACCACGCAGGTGGAGTCACAATCGGAAATCAAATACAATACAATTTATTACCAAAAAGGTTACAAACACGTAAAAAAATTCTAGCTCTACACTCAGATGGACGCTCTCTCAGGTTATAGTTCATTTTCTCATTCATCAACTACACTCATTTCACTACAACTTACTTATTCCGATAATGTATCGAGCTATTGTTACGTAGTTATACATCTTCTTCGTTCATGTTGATGCCATACTCTATTAGATGGCGGCTATCAGTCAGTCAGTTGGTCGGTCACACTCTCATTCACTAATTCATTTATTCACTCAAATAGTCACTCATGACTCAACAACTCACTCATCCACTCAATGAATCTTTCATTAATTTAATTTTACCTCCTTTTCACAATCATTACCATCAACTGTCAGGTGGACCTGCGCTTATACCGGCGCGAGCTGCTCCGCAAGGCGGCGCCGGCGCTGCAGGCCGCGCTGGAGCGCGAGTCGCGCGGCTGGTTCCTGCACTTCAGAGAGCGGCTCGCCGCGGACCTGGCGCGGAGGAAGGTGCCGCTGGCGGACATCGAGGAGGTGAGGCCAGCGGGGAGGGGAGGCCAGCGAGGAGGGGAGGGCAGCGAGGAGGGGAGGGCAGCGAGGAGGGGAGGGCAGCGAGGAGGGGAGGGCAGCGAGGAGGGGAGGCCAGCGAGGAGGGGAGGCCAGCGAGGAGGGGAGGGCAGCGAGGAGGAAGGTGCCGCTGCCCGACATCGAGGAGGTGAGGCCAGCGAGGAGGAGAGGGCAGCGAGGAGGGGAGGGCAGCGAGGAGGGGAGGCAGCGAGGAGGTGAGGGCAGCGAGAAGGTGAGGGCAGCGAGGAGGCGAGGGCAGCGAGGAGGTGAGGGCAGCGAGAAGGTGAGGGCAGCGAGGAGGCGAGGGCAGCGAGGAGGTGAAGGCAGCGAGGAGGTGAGGGCAGCGAGGAGGTGAAGGCAGCGAGGAGGTGAGGGCAGCGAGGAGGTGAGGGCAGCGAGGAGGCGAGGGCAGCGAGGAGGTGAGGGCAGCGAGGAGGAAGGTGCCGCTGCCCGACATCGAGGAGGTGAGGGCAGCGAGGAGGTGAGGGCAGCGAGGAGGTGAGGGCAGCGAGGAGGTGAGGGTAGCGAGGAGGAGAGGACAGCGAGGAGGAAGGTGCCTCTGGCTGACATCGAGGATGGCAGCGAGGAGGTGAGGAAGATGCCTCCAGCGGTAGGGCTGCCGTGGTGGTCCAAAGTTCCGCTCGCTAACGTTAAGGAGGTCAGGCTTGCAGTAGCTGTCAGGTTCAAATACTTACAGCATTAGAAACCACAATACCATTGAACTAGCAGACCCATCTCTGTCCAACGAGACTTGCTCCTAATATTTCTTAATGATTCTCGATGCTCACATCGATCGATATTATCCTTTGTATGTCCCAAGTGCTGGGGCACGGGTCTTTTACTGCATCGCACGAAGGTTAGGCCATACTCCGCCACTCGGGGCAAGGTTATCAAACCGCCCATGATTCTCACATGGCTTAACGACTCCCGTTACATGGCAGCCGGCACCAACAGCTTAAAGTACCTTGTGAAGCACGGAAGCGCTCGGAAAAATGCCACTAGCGGTAGTCACGGGACGGGTGCATCCTGCACCTGACCGTGCCTGTTGTTGCTTTACTCAAGTGATTGGTTCCAATCACTCGGTTCGACTAGGCCACGAGCGCTTCATACACATTTGATGATAATTGATCCGACCGATTTCGGCCATGGCGACCACTTTGACCCTGATCAGATATGTGGTGCTGGTGCGCTCGAAGATGGCTTATGTAGCCTATATTCGCGGCGAAACTCCGTGCACACTAGGGGCACATTTACTTATGTAATAACGGGTCTAATCGCGATAATTTATTATGTCATTTTACGTGTCAATAATCGCGATTAGACCCGTCCAATATTTAACTATAGACTTGGTCCTGTTAAAATCGTCAATGTCTCCAGGAGGTGCGCGTGGAAGGCGCCAGGGAGTACGTGTCGCGGGTGGCGGCCGCCGTCCGCAGCAGCCCCGAGCTGCAGGCGCTGGGGCCAGACATACCGGAGCTGCTGGCCGCGCAGCTGCAGGCCACGGCCATACTCAACAGGTCACTGCTTCACACAACATTACGTAAACTCGTGCCTGTATCCTGGAGAGATCTGTCATACTCAACAAATCACTGCTTCACACAACATTACGTAAACTCGTGCCTGTATCCTGGAGAGATCTGTCATACTCAACAAATCACTGCTTCACACAACATTACGTAAACTCGTGCCTGTATCCTGGAGAGTACTGTCATACTCAACAGGTCACTGCTTCACTTAACATTACGTAAACTGGTGCCCGTATCTTGGAGAGTACTGTCATACTCTACAAATCACTGCTTCACACAACATTACGTAAACTCGTGCCTGTATCCTGGAGAGATCTGTCATACTCTACAAATCACTGCTTCACACAACATTACGTAAACTCGTGCCTGTATCCTGGAGAGATCTGTCATACTCTACAAATCACTGCTTCACACAACATTACGTAAACTCGTGCCTGTATCCTGGAGAGATCTGTCATACTCTACAAATCACTGCTTCACACAACATTACGTAAACTCGTGCCTGTATCCTGGAGAGTACTGTCATACTCAACAGGTCACTGCTTCACTTAACATTACGTAAACTGGTGCCCGTATCTTGGAGAGTACTATCATACTCAACAGGTCACTGCTTCACTTAACATTACGTAAACGCGTGCCTGTACCCTGGGGAGCACTGTCATACTCAACAGGTCACTGCTTCACATAAAATCACATAAACTCGTGCCTGTATCCTGGTCATACCCAACAGGTCACTGCTTCACTTAACATTACGTAAACTGGTGCCTGTATCCTGGGGAGCATTGTCATACTCAACAGGTCACTGCTTCACATAAAATTACATAAACTCGTGCCTGTATCCTGGGGAGCACTGTCATACTCAACAGGTCACTAATTGACATTACATTACATAAACTCGTGCCTGTATCCTGGAGACGTAGGCAGAGACCAGGGTTTGCCAGAAGCCATGATCCTGACAAACGTGAGGTAGCTTCATGCCCACCTACCTAGGTGAGTTTGAGGGTAGGTGGTCTACCCTCAAGTCACTTTTAGTTTTTTCGCAGCCGCCAACGCATTTTCTCTTTCGGTTGATGTAGCTCATATAGTATCTATTCTGCGCACTTCAAAGAGCTTTTTAAAGCCCCTTTTTATCGTAATCAAGTATGTCAATCCGGACTTAAGTCAATAAGACGTCAAACATTAGTAATAGGCGTTTGCATCCACACATGGAGTTTTTTTTTGTACCGGATTCCCTTCACCATAAATCCACCCTTCGTCAGTGATAGAGCGAACGCTTTATTGCACAACCAGAAATGAGTAAAAAGATATCGTGAGTAAACCTGAGTGTGAGGTGTTTACCTCAGTGCTAGAAATTGTCAATCCGTAGTAGGCAGGCGTAGTAATTAAGGCCATACTCACTCTTTCTGAGAGAAGGGCTGTGCCCTGCACTGCCGTGTCGTGACAAGACGCTGTAATTTAAAAACAGGCATTTTCCAGAAAACGTTAAAAACATTTCGTTAAGAAAATTCCGCATAGATACGTCAAATCAAAACAGATTAGTTTAAAAATTTTACATGTGTTAAATAATAGTGCACATAATTATGCCGTAACTAGTTAATTTATATTTTTTGTATGTATACTCTTATTGAAAATCTAGAATTTTCGCACTGAATACCCGCTTTTTTTCTTGACAAATAGGAAAAGGTTTTAAAGTTGTTATGACAAAACACTGCATCTACAGTTATTAGGCATAAAAATCACGAGCATATTTTGGCAAAACACTGTACCTATCTATAGAAACAGTATTTTGTCAAAACAGGTCTCTATAATATTGGCTATACAGTCTCATTTACTATGACTGATTTGCCTATTATTAAAACTTTTTCCATATTTTTTGATGCCATGCCATGTACTTAAGGGCGAAGAATCGAATTATTCATGTTACTTCAAAACACTGTATCTATAGATACAGTGTTTTGTCAAACCACGGCAGTGCAGTGGGACGTATATGTATAGGCTACGTAAAAAAATTATACATATCTGTGCAGAGCCGAAGACACAGTTCGGAAGAAGCTGGAGGCGTCGCTGGCGACGGCCGAGGCGCGCATAGTGGCCGCGCACCCCGTGCTAGCGCTCTCTCCCGCCTGGAGAAGCGAGCGCGTCGCTAAGGCGGCGCAGCGGCTGGGTAACTATTTAGATAAGGCCAGTTCGATCCCACTTCTGATATTGCAGGTTCCGATTTTAAGGTGATACTGTCGGAAATTATAGGGTTTTCATCCCACTTCTGATATTGCAGGTTCCGATTTTAAGGTGATACCGTCGGAAATTATAGGCTTGAAAATCTATTTAGAGGCTATTCCACCCATGCCAGGACTCGAACCCGCGACCTCTGGCTAACCGTGCCAGCGCTCTCTGAACTGAGCTTGTGACGGTGCAAACCTCTTCACACCATTTTTATTTCTTTTTCCATCTATCATTTTCAAATATTTAAATTATGTACGTCACACATTCTTCGATTTCCCTCATTTTTCACCACTACTACTTTACCCTTTGACCAGATCTGACTTTTTACCTGCTTAACCGTTTTTTTTATCCAGTTTTTCTGTTTTAATATTACTAAGTACATACTAAAACCACACCTAAAGTCGTTCCAGTTATTATTTATAAAATTAATACAACGTTCCAAGCTAATGGGCAAGTACCGGCATCAGTGAACCTTCGAACCTCTTTACAATACTCTCTGTATTACTTACAGGCAGCGATATCTGGCGATGTAAAATCTAACTGCAAAGTAAGTACTCGGGGCTGCAAGTGATGTAAATTACTTCAGCCAGATGTCGCTGTGAACATGTTTGGAATTTTTAGCCTCTAAGTAGGTTTTTAAAATTGTCCTTAGCACGGATTAGTGCAACACAAAAAATATAATTATAGGGTTTTAAAATGATCGCTGGAGCACCATAGTGTGATGTGCTTTTGGATGGGATTGAAAGTGTGTTGAAGGTATGTAAGGGAATGCTATAAAATGTTTCATAGTGCTCAGTTATAATATTGCATCGCTTTGTCTTAATTTTACTGTTATGTTATATTACAATATTCATGTAAATAAATAAATTACGGCTTTATTTACTATTCACAATATACTTAAGGAAATCAGACATTAAATGCAATTTGCCACAGCAGACGAACGGACGAACGACCATAGCAAAACAATAAGCGAAACTTTATTATTTCAAGAAAATACAAATAGACTGGGTTAGGTTAGGACGGGTTACATTTTTATTTGTAAAGATTTCCTACGCCTAATCCGTACAAATTCATCCAAATCCAAGAAAAATAATTCATCCGCTGTATAAAGAATAACATATTATCTGACTAGCCGCACCCTTGCAGGCGAGGATCTCCGCTGGGCGGCGCTAGAGGACGCGGCGGCGGCCATGCTGCAGAAGCGGCTGCACCAGCACCGCTACTTCCTGCTGCGAGACCTGCTGTTTCAGCGAGACCGCGAGCCGCTGCTGCTGAAGGTACGTGTCACACCAGCTGCTGTTTCAGCCAGACCGCGAGCCGCTGCTGCTGAAGGTACGTGTCACACCAGCTGCTGTTTCAGCCAGACCGCGAGCCGCTGCTGCTGAAGGTACGTGTCACACCAGCTGCTGTTTCAGCGAGACCGCGAGCCGCTGCTGCTGAAGGTACGTGTCACACCAGCTGCTGTTTCAGCCAGACCGCGAGCCGCTGCTGCTGAAGGTACGTGTCACACCAGCTGCTGTTTCAGCGAGACCGCGAGCCGCTGCTGCTGAAGGTACGTGTCACACCAGCTGCTGTTTCAGCCAGACCGCGAGCCGCTGCTGCTGAAGGTACGTGTCACACCAGCTGCTGTTTCAGCCAGACCGCGAGCCGCTGCTGCTGAAGGTACGTGTCACACCAGCTGCTGTTTCAGCGAGACCGCGAGCCGCTGCTGCTGAAGGTACGTGTCACACCAGCTGCTGTTTCAGCCAGACCGCGAGCCGCTGCTGCTGAAGGTACGTGTCACACCAGCTGCTGTTTCAGCGAGACCGCGAGCCGCTGCTGCTGAAGGTACGTGTCACACCAGCTGCTGTTTCAGCGAGACCGCGAGCCGCTGCTGCTGAAGGTACGTGTCACACCAGCTGCTGTTTCAGCGAGACCGCGAGCCGCTGCTGCTGAAGGTACGTGTCACACCAGCTGCTGTTTCAGCGAGACCGCGAGCCGCTGCTGCTGAAGGTACGTGTCACACCAGCTGCTGTTTCAGCGAGACCGCGAGCCGCTGCTGCTGAAGGTACGTGTCACACCAGCTGCTGTTTCAGCCAGACCGCGAGCCGCTGCTGCTGAAGGTACGTGTCACACCAGCTGCTGTTTCAGCGAGACCGCGAGCCGCTGCTGCTGAAGGTACGTGTCACACCAGCTGCTGTTTCAGCCAGACCGCGAGCCGCTGCTGCTGAAGGTACGTGTCACACCAGCTGCTGTTTCAGCCAGACCGCGAGCCGCTGCTGCTGAAGGTACGTGTCACACCAGCTGCTGTTTCAGCGAGACCGCGAGCCGCTGCTGCTGAAGGTACGTGTCACACCAGCTGCTGTTTCAGCGAGACCGCGAGCCGCTGCTGCTGAAGGTACGTGTCACACCAGCTGCTGTTTCAGCGAGACCGCGAGCCGCTGCTGCTGAAGGTACGTGTCACACCAGCTGCTGTTTCAGCCAGACCGCGAGCCGCTGCTGCTGAAGGTACGTGTCACACCAGCTGCTGTTTCAGCGAGACCGCGAGCCGCTGCTGCTGAAGGTACGTGTCACACCAGCTGCTGTTTCAGCCAGACCGCGAGCCGCTGCTGCTGAAGGTACGTGTCACACCAGCTGCTGTTTCAGCCAGACCGCGAGCCGCTGCTGCTGAAGGTACGTGTCACACCAGCTGCTGTTTCAGCCAGACCGCGAGCCGCTGCTGCTGAAGGTACGTGTCACACCAGCTGCTGTTTCAGCCAGACCGCGAGCCGCTGCTGCTGAAGGTACGTGTCACACCAGCTGCTGTTTCAGCCAGACCGCGAGCCGCTGCTGCTGAAGGTACGTGTCACACCAGCTGCTGTTTCAGCCAGACCGCGAGCCGCTGCTGCTGAAGGTACGTGTCACACCAGCTGCTGTTTCAGCGAGACCGCGAGCCGCTGCTGCTGAAGGTACGTGTCACACCAGCTGCTGTTTCAGCCAGACCGCGAGCCGCTGCTGCTGAAGGTACGTGTCACACCAGCTGCTGTTTCAGCCAGACCGCGAGCCGCTGCTGCTGAAGGTACGTGTCACACCAGCTGCTGTTTCAGCCAGACCGCGAGCCGCTGTTCACATATTCACTGTATTACGTACAGGCAGTGACATCTGGCTGAAGTAATTTGCATCACTTGCATCGGTGGCCGGAATCCCGGCATGGGTGGAATTTTTAGCCTCTAAATAGGTTTTAAAAATCTCTTTTTTTTTTATAAAAGTAAAGTTTTTTTTTAATCCTTTTAATATGCACTTTCCCCTAATATCGTTAAATCTGTGATTATTTGATACTGTCGTCACGCATATTGCCGCTACTGCGTGTATTCAAATCGGCACCGCTGCTGCAGAAATTATGTTTGAACTCTGGAAAAACAATTTTTTTGCAGCCATACGTAATGAATTCACCATTAGAGGTCGTCCTGCCACAACTTTCATAATAGCACCTTATTTATTTACGCGTCTTTTTGAAGAGACTTACGTATTTTTTTCTACCTGAGTGTCCGAGGTGTTCAAATACCTCGGTGCTTGAAGTAGCAGTGGGTCCGCATGATAATTAAGCCCATACTCAATCTCTGAGTGAAATGCCCTACAGTGGGACGATTATAGGCTACATAAAATAAATCTACGAATATCGTCGGTGTAGTTAAAGTTTTTTGGCAACACAACTCCGCTGCGAAGATCGATTGAGCGCACGCAAATCATTTGCGGTGCAGAGAACGTGCGGAATACTGAGCCTTAGTTCCTTTTTACACTGGAATGCCGCATTTTGTCGCTCTCGAATCTGTATTATACCGTCCCGTCTGTCCGTTCTAAGCCCGTTTTTCTTCGTAGGAACTCCGCGCCGCCAAGTCTCCAACGTACTCGAATCTGTATTCTACTGCCCGTCTGTCCGTTGTAAGCCCGTTTTTGTTGGTAGGAACTCCGCGCCGCCAAGAGTCCAACGCGCGAGTTCGCGTGGGCGACGCGCATCTGGCTGCCGCAGCACTGGGTCGTCACCAGGCACTTCCGAGGACGCTCCGAGCGGATCCCCACCGTCCTCAGCGAGCGGGCCACCTCTATAGGTACGGACCCACTCTATCCCGTATAAATATATAGATAGATAAAATTCTTTTCGTTCTGAGATACAAACAGCAATGCAAAAAAATTTAAACGTAACATCGTAATTGTCACCAGCTGTCCACGAAACATGTTACTTTTAGAGTGTACTGTGTCCTGATGTGAACCCAAGAGTCCACTGTTCACTCTAGTTTTCACGTTCAGTGAGGCTTTAAAATGTTGCATGAAATAAATAAATATTCCGAATCTTTAAAACATTTTTTTTGTGTATTTTTTCCAGTGACTCCTCGCTCGGACCCCTCTCAGCCGGTGTTCCTTGTACACAAGGAGAAAGTGCGCGTTACCAATACGCGCTGGCCCGGCTGGCGGCTGCTGAATTTAGCGCACAGGTTAGTGCCACTACAAGCAGCGGCTGCTGAATTTAGCGCACAGGTTAGTGCCACTACAAGCAGCGGCTGCTGAATTTAGCGCACAGGTTAGTGCCACTACAAGCAGCGGCTGCTGAATTTAGCGCACAGGGTAGTGCCACTACAAGCAGCGGCTGCTGAATTTAGCGCACAGGTTAGTGTCACTACAAGCGGCGGCTGCTGAATTTAGCGCACAGGTTAGTGTCACTACAAGCGGCGGCTGCTGAATTTAGCGCACAGGTTAGTGTCACTACAAGCGGCGGCTGCTGAATTTAGCGCACAGGTTAGTGTCACTACAAGCGGCGGCTGCTGAATTTAGCGCACAGGTTAGTGTCACTACAAGCGGCGGCTGCTGAATTTAGCGCACAGGTTAGTGTCACTACAAGCGGCGGCTGCTGAATTTAGCGCACAGGTTAGTGTCACTACAAGCGGCGGCTGCTGAATTTAGCGCACAGGTTTGTCACCACACGGCTTACACTGTAAGCCTACTAGCAGAGTGTGGATGATAGTAAAACGCTAGATATGGTGTTCATTTGATATATTTTCTGCAAGTGTCACACATCACAACAAACAAACAATGGTATATTCAAATCGGTGTCAGTCATGTATCGGATGTACGTCTAACCTCGCGTGTGGTAATCACCTCCAATAACCATACGCGGCGCTTGCTGACCTTAGCCCACAGGTTAGTGTCACCACACGCGGCGGCTGTTGACATTAGGGCACAGGTCATGCACTAATGATCCTACTCTTTCAGTCACGGGATGGACGCGCTTGACCGCGCCTGATGTTGCTCCAATTGCTATTGATTCCAATCACTCCGTTTAACTGGGCCGCGAGCGCTTCACTCAGCCACGAGTGCTTCGGTTTGCATCGGTGGTTCAGTGGTAGGATGCTCGCCTGTCGCGACTATGCCGTTATCTAATCTAAGCGCGTCTTCAGAATGCAGAAGCGAGCTGTTCGAGCGTTAGCCCGAATTCGAAAGGACGAATCTGCCAGACCGTACTTCGAGAAGTAAAATATTCTGACGATCCCCGCTCTTGTGATCATGCAGGCAGCTGTATACACGCGCGAGCACATAATAGAATATACAAGACGCCATCCGTACAGCACTCGCAATACAGACAAGTTATCTGTTTAAAAACCTATTTAGAGGCTAAAAATTTCACCCATGCCGGGATTCGAACCCGCAACCTCTGGCTATCCGTACCAGAGGTTGCGGGTTCGAATCCCGGCATGGGTGAAATTTTTAGCCTCTAAATAGGTTTTTAAATTTGTTCCTTAGCACGGGTTAGTGCATTAAAAAAATAAAAATAGTGTAAGTTATCTGTTACCCACAAACTAACCAGGTCTGGTATGCTAACTCATGTTATGGGACCGAAAGTGTACAACCATCTGCTCACTGAGATAATAAGTTCCACATCTTTGCAGTGTTACAAAATGAAGCTGAAAAAGTGGCTTGTCAAGCAAACGGTTTATAATTATGATGGCTGGCTTTAAGTCTTCTAATTGTGACAATGTTTGACCGATGGTTGTCTGATATTTTATATTGACTATTATTAATTATTTGTTTAATATAAAAATGCGATTTTTATCTGGAATAATTATCTAATTTATTGAATTGACGTGTAACTTATAACCTTCTCTAATATAAAAATGAATCGCTGAATGTGTTGGTAAGCTTGAGAGCAGCTGAACCGATTTCGCTAATTCTTTTTTAGGATATTCCTTGAACTACGAGGATGGTTCTTACGAAGAAAAAAAAAGAATCAACTCTTAGGCGGTAACTTCGCTGGGTCAGCTAGTTATGAATAAAAATATCTATGTCTAAGGTCTGTCTAGCCTATAAGTGTCCCGTGAGAATTGGCCATTGATGGGCTACACAAAGAAGTGTAATAGTAAAGTTCCAATGCGGTGGTGGCAGGTCGTGGTGCTGGGGCTGGAACGTGATGTTTCTATTGGGCGTGGCGCTGCCGTGGTGCTCGCCGCTGTCGCTGCGGGCGCTGCTGCAGCGACCGCCCTTCGCGCCCGACTACGAGCTCTCGCAGGTGCGCCGATACTCTACACCACCGCCGCTACTCACACCCTTTACACCACCAAAAAGTCTGTAAATGTTAGGTGTGTAACTAGCCTTAAGTTCGGTTAAGTGGCGACGCGAAGGCTTACTCGCTTGCACCGGTAGGTAGGCGAAAAATAATGTCGCCAGAGCGGTGGCGAACAAATTAATTATGAAATTAATTTATTGAAAATTCGATGATCGTAATAAAACTCGACGAATAAAGAGTGTTTATCTCGTTAGAACCCAGCAGGAATTGGTATTATTGTAAAATAACACGCTAAATGCAGTAAAATACGTCTGTAAAGTCTGTCACTTGGGGGTAGGATCCCACGCTAAAGCAACTGTTAACTTGTGAACAAATAATGTTAACTACACCAGCACAAAACTCAGCACAAATAAGGCTTGAGGAGCCAACATTTGACCCGTGGTTTTGATGTCAATTTCGGATCGAAGGTCCAAAGTGCTACTCACACCCTTTACACCACCGCTGATACTCACACCCTTTACCCCACCGCTGATACTCACACCCTTTACACCACCGCTGCTACTCACACCCTTTACACCACCGCTGATACTCACACCCTTTACACCACCGCTGCTACTCACACCCTTTACACCACCGCTGCTACTCACACCCTTTACACCACCGCTGCTACTCACACCCTTTACACCACCGCTGCTACTCACACCCTTTACACCACCGCTGATACTCACACCCTTTACACCACCGCTGCTACTCACACCCTTTACACCACCGCTGCTACTCACACCCTTTACAACACCGCTGCTACTCACACCCTTTACACCACCGCTGATACTCACACCCTTTACACCACCGCTGATACTCACACCCTTTACACCACCGCTGCTACTCACACCCTTTACACCACCGCTGCTACTCACACCCTTTACAACACCGCTGCTACTCACACCCTTTACACCACCGCTGCTACTCACACCCTTTACACCGCCGCTGCTACTTACACCTGCTAAAACTTACCGCTTACCGCACTCCTAAAACTTACACTGCACTGTTGACGCTTACACCGCTCTGCTGACTCTTATACCACACTACTGAAACTTATACCGCACTGCTGACACTTCCACCTGACCGATGCCACTTACCCAAAACCGGTGCTACTTACTGCTGCCACATACAGCTGACTATTGCTAACTACATTCTTACTGTTACTACTTACACCTGACTACTACTAATTACACCTGACTGCTGCTACTTACGTCCGACTGCTGCTACTTACACCTGACTACTACTAATTACACCTGACTGCTGCTACTTACACCTGACTACTACTATTTACACCTGACTGCTGCTACTTACAACTACGTACACTTGACTACAGCTACGATAGACTCCTTAAGACTTCTAGTTCTTTTAGTGCCATCTATCTATCTGAGATATGTGTTCGAATAAGAAGAGTATTTGTTTTATTCGATTTTCTATCGTTCGCTATTGTACATGGTTATACGATTAGACCCGTTATTGTATAACAATATCAACAACAGAGCGTGATGGCCTCCTCCGTTGTTGCAGGTGAACGGAACCCTGTTCCCGAAACGCAGTACTGAAACTCAGACCATGTGGTCACTCCTGCTAATGCTTTGGCGGCACGTCTCCAAGGAACGGAGTCGTTTCGAGACTGAACCCGACACCGGTGAGTTTTGTGTACTTATTTCTTCTATCGGTTTATTGAAGTTGTAGTAATTATTTTAGCATTAAATACATACTTGTCTTAAAACAGTGGATATGTCTTTGTTTAATTTTTTCTCAGATCGTTTAATCGTTAATAATCGTTTCGATTCATATGAATTTAGGGTGCTTTGAAAGCCATAGCATAATGAGCGTTACTCTACGATAGCTATCGAATATGTTTGGTTTTTTATAACACACTTTGTAATAAATATATCTCGACTCGTATCTACCAAAACTATTAGTACTGGTCGGACTCCTCAAAAAGCCTAGTAAGTTTTCCGGTCAAAAATCAAATAATGTGTAGTACTTACGAAAGTTTTAGTTCAACAAAAACCATTAAGGTTTACATATCTAAGTTTTGCCGTTGCCGAACGTTAAGCCGTTGGTGACGGCTGTCATGTAATGACAGTCGTTAAGCCATGTCAGAGGGCTTATGGGCGGCTTGATAACTTCTGACTGTAAGGCCCGCCACTGTCTTACAATCTTCCACCAATCCGCTATTTGACTCTCTTTGCAAGTAAGTCTTAAATGATAAATGTCTTCCATTAGACCAAAACATATTTTAGTATATTTTTTGAGGACCTAAAAGCAACCAAAAAATATATTTTAAAAACCTATTTAGAGGCTAAAAATTCCACCCATGCCGGGATTTGAACCCGCGACCTCTGGCTATCCGTGCCAGCGCTCTATCCAACTGAGCTAATGGTCGACTCAGTTTGATAGAGCGCTGGCACGGATAGCCAGAGGTCGCGGGTTCGAATCCCGCCATGGGTGGAATTTTTAGCCTCTAAATAGGTTTTTTAAAATTGTCCTTAGCACGGGTTAGTGCATAAAAAAAAAAATAGTATAACAAAAAATATATATTAAAACTTTGCTTTGCTAAACAGCCAAAAACGCGGTCAGCCATTTTTGTCTATGGTTTGAAGACTTGAAGTCTTGTAAACAGTTTGACATTTAACAACTGTGAGTGATTTGTGAGCATAGTGAAATAACAACGACGAAACCATGATTTCATGGAGTATACATGCAAAATTTTCTTTTTCTTTTTTTCTAAAATATTTCTATAAGTGAAAACTTGTAATTGGCTTTCAGTCATTATTTCAATCGCAATGTGTTTTGTTAATAGCTGTAAGTTTTCCTATTATAATAAAATAAAATATAGCAATCCGCTATTTGACTCTCTTTTCAAGTAAGTCTTAAACGGTAAATAACTTTTCCATTATACCAAAAAATATTTTAGTATATTTTTTGAGGACCTAAAAGCAACATAAAAATATATTTTAAAGCTTTATATTCCTAAAAAGCCAAAAACGCGGTCAGCCATTTTTGTCTATGGTTTGAAGTCCAAAAAATTGTAAACAAAGACATTCAATTTTCTATAAGTGATCTCTGAGTAAAGTGAAATAACAAAATATACCAATTATCATTATTGCATTGTTCGAGAATGAAAAAACACGTCAATAAAGACCCCCGGGAAGTTGTGGATTCGGGTACCCAGTGGAATTAACATTCGAAAAACTTGGCTCAAGCTTGCCAAAAGAGACCTCGACTCTTTATCAATTGAAACTCGGGTGTATTTATGTGAAGATCACTTTGATGTAAGTCCTATAATAATCAATGTCTACTGGCTCTGGCTGAAAGATGTTTGTTTACATACTTTAGATGGTTTCAAAATGGCGGATAGCTTTTTCGCCGTTACGAATTAAACGAGGAATTTTTTTTTTTACTTTGCAAATTTTGCAGGCATCCTACATACTTAGCAAAATCAATATATTTCAGTTTCTTACGTTAAATACTATAGAAAATATTCATTTATCGCGTCAAATTTGATACGTGTGAAATAGCGGATTATCATTATTGCATTGTTCGAGATTGAAAAAACGTCAATAAAGACCCCCGGGAAGTTGTGTATTCGTGTACCCAGAGAAATTAACATTCGAAAAACTTTGCTCAAACTTGCCAAAAGAGACCCCGACTCTTTATCAATTGAAACTCGGGTGTATTTATGTAAAAACCAGTTTGATGTAAGTCCTATAATAATCAATGTCCACTGGCTCTGGCTGTAAGATGTTTGTTTACATAATTTAGATGGTTTCAAGATGGCGGATAGCGTTTTCGCCGTTACGAATTAAACGAGGAAAATTTTTTTTACTTTGCAACTTTTGCAGCCATCCTGCATACTTACTTAGCAAAATCAATATATTTCGGTTTCTTACGTTAAATACTATAGGAAATATTCATTTATCGCGTCAAATTTGATACGTGTGAAATAGCGGATTATCATTATTGCATTGTTCGAGAATGCAAAAACATGTCAATAAAAACCCGAAGTTGTGGATTCGTGTACCTAGTGAAATAAACACACGAAAAAATTAGCTCATACTTGCCAAAAGATACCCCGATACTTTATCGACTTAAACTCGGGTGGATTTACGTGAAGATCACTTTGATGTAAGTCCTATAATAATCAATGTCCACTGGTTCTGGCTGACAGATGTTTGTTTACAACCGAAAGATGCTTTCAACATGGCGGATAGCGTTCTCACCGTTCCGAATTAAAAGCGGTAATTTTTTTTTATATGCGAATTTTGCAGCCATCCTACATACTTACTTAGCAAAGTCAATATATTTCGGTTTCTTAACTTAAATACTACAGAAAATATTCATTTATCGCGTCAAATTTGATACGAGTCAAGTAGCGGATTCGGACCTGGCTCCCGTGGTGGAGTATGGCCTAACCTCCCTGCGATGCAGGTTGATATCGATCGATCGATATCTAAGTTTTGCCGTATACAATGGGCTTAAAAACTGCCTAATGCTCACAACAGATGTCGCCGCTGTTGTGTGTACCATTAATTTGACAGTTCTCCATACTATTTTTGTAAACAAATTGTTTTGTGAATAACATTATCTTTGTGCATCCGTTGATTGCAGAAATACGGTAATTCATTTATTTTCCAAGGAACCTAAGAGAAAAAAACTGTTTGAGAAAGCTCTTCGTAGAAGAAAATGGAGTCTTGTGATGCCCATTTTTAATTACTATGGACGCAATTCATATACAGGTGATGAGTTTCTACACAAAGCTGTATACTCGAGACCAAACAACAATACAATGTGGTGGTTCTTAGGAACACTCAACAATGCTGCCAACTACAATAAGCTTTCAGTTTTTAACCTCATTGGCGTGCTAATGCCCGTGAATGCATGTAATTTTAATTACGGCCCGCAACCCGCAGGCCTGCTCGGCAAGGGGCTGTCGCGGCAGGCGAACCGCGCGTGGAACTACGGCGTGGTGGGCGGGCTGGGCTCGCTGGCGCTGCTGCTGCTATTCCCCGCGTGCGCGCTGGCGGCCGCCGCCGCCGCGCTGCTGGCCGCCGCCGCCGGGCCGCTGGCCGCGCCGCTGCTGGCCGCCGCGCTGCACCTCAGCAACGCTACGATCTACGACCTGGACTGCCCCGACCCCAAGCGGCTCAACAGGTGACGCGCTTTATACGCTCTTGTCTCGACTGGATTGCCCCAAATAATGGTTCGCTCCACGACCTGCACTGTCCCGATCCTACGAGTAAGAGGCTCTTGTCTCTTATGCCGCTGCTGGTGTGGATGCCGCTGCTAGCGGAGGCGTTACATCTCACCAATAGGTGACGCGCTTCACTGATCATAGGGTTATCTTGTCTCGAAGCCACCGCCGCTATGAATGGCGCTGCTCGCGCTGGCCCTCCTTCTCAGCAACGCTACGCTCTATGACCTGGACTGCCCCGACCCCAAGCGGCACAATAGGTGCCGTAATTTATACGCTCTTGTCTCGACTGGACTGCCCCAAAACCAAGAGGCTCAATGACATAGTTATGACGCTCTTGTCTCCTGACGCTGGCCGTGCTGCTGACCAACGCTACGATCTAAGACCTGGACTATCCCGACCTCAAGCGGCTCAATAGGTGACGCGTTTTAGAAATGATACAGTTCTCTAGTCTCTTATGCCACTGCTGACGCTGGTTGTACATATAGCTAATGGTGGTGTGAATGCCGCCGCTAGAGGTGGCGCTGTATCTCACTAACGCCACGCTCTAGGACCTCGACTGCCTCGACCTCAAGCGGCTCAATAGATGACACGCTTTGGAGATTAGACAGTTCTCTTGTCTCTAATCCCGCTGCTGAAGCTGGTTGTACATCTGGCTAATTGTGTGGTCTACGACCTGGACTGCCCCGACCCCAAGCGGCTCAATAGGTGACGCGCTTTATACGCTTATAGAGAAGAGCGGGTGATCGTGCTCTTCCACTATAAAGGGAAATTTCCCGCCAGGCAGATCATATGCCTGGGGACGGCCGGTCCAACTATTGTTAGTCGGACGTTATATTTATGGTATGTCATTGAAACACATTGATTGATCGATGCAGTAATGTTGGAGTTTATAGTGCGCGCGTAGGGTTGCGCGTAGTAAGGCCCGCCACTGTCCTACAATCCTCCACCAACCCGGACTTGGGCCCCGTGGTGGAGTACGGCCTAACCTTCCTGCGATGTAGGAAGAGACCCGTGCCCCAGCAGTGGGGACATATAAGGGTTGATATCGTAACGTAACGCGTAGGGTTGGCATGTGCTCGACACACGCTCTTATCTCGATTGAATTGCCCCAGATCAAGAGGCTCAATGACATAGTCAATGACGCTCTTGTCTGCTGACGCTGGCCGTGCTGCTGACCAATGCTACGATCTACGACCTGGAATGCCCCGACTCCAAGCGGCTCAATAGGTGACGTGCTTTAGTGATCATAGGGTTATGCTGTCTCGAAGCCACCGCCGCTAGGAATGGCGCTGCTCGCGCTGACCCTCCATCTCAGCAACGCTACGCCTACGACGTCTATGACCTCGACTGTCCCGACCCCAAGCGGCACAATAGGTGCCGTAATTTATACGCTCTTGTCTCGACTGGACTGCCCCAAAACCAAGAGGCTCAATGACATAGTTATGACGCTCTTGTCTCCTGACGCTGGCCGTGCTGCTGACCAACGCTACGATCTAAGACCTGGACTATACCGACCTCAAGCGGCTTAATAGGTGACGCATTTTGGAAATGATACAGTTCTCTGGTCTCTTATGCCACTGCTGACGCTGGTTGTACATATAGCTAATGGTGGTGTGAATGCCGCCGCTAGAGGTGGCGCTGTATCTCACTAACGCCACGCTCTAGGACCTCGACTGCCTCGACCTCAAGCGGCTCAATAGGTGACACGCTTTGGAGATTAGACAGTTCTCTTGTCTCTAATGCCGCTGCTGAAGCTGGTTGTACATCTGGCTAATTAGGGATGCAAAGTTTTTTTTATGATCGGATTTTATTTTATGTTCTGATAGTAGACGTAATTTTAAGAAACTAATTTCATTTATTTCGTGATTAATCGAGTTTATCATTGTTATTTAATTAAAATGAATATTATTCGGTGTGACGTCATATGTTACATACTCTGTGGTTTAGTGTGACATGTGAATGACATCGATGTGTTTGACAGATGAAGTTGACACAGATGACAGGCCATTGGTAGTTTTTCCACAGAATAACTACTACCACAGACGATTTAACATGTGACGTCATCATAGAGGTGATCAGAGGTCATATGAAGGGCATTTAAATATTATCATTTACTCAAAATAAGGCCCATCTTTTATGATAATAATCTCTTACATTAAACATACTGTAGTTTGGATGCTAAGCTCGAAATGGTTTTCGATTCGGGCAGATCACTTTTTTTTTGCATCCCGAATTGTGTGGTCTACGACCTGGACTGCCCCGATCCTAGACGCTAATAATACTTCTCTTAGACTACTTACACAATCGCATAACAAATAGACGTTTCTCAGTCCCTGGAGACTTAAATGTACGAAAGCCCACTGTTCGCGGCAGGTGGTTCGTGGTGCTGGAGATCGTGGTGTGGCGCTTCTGCGTGCTGGGCGTGGCGCAGGCGGCGGGCGCGCTGCTGGCGGCGCTGCTGCTGTGCCCAGTGGCCGCGCTGCTCATGCTCATCGGTGAGCGCTGGCGCTGGCGTGCCTTGCTGTCTATTAATTTGACGACCTCTGTGGCGTAGCGGTAGCGCGTCTGCCTACCATGCATGAGATCCCGGGCTCGAATCCAGGCTGGGAACAAAAAATACCCAGGTTTTGGATGTTTACATGTTTGTGACGTCGTTGTTTCTGGTTCCCACTACACAGGGTATCCTAGTGTGGGGCCAGAAGCAATGTATGTGCCTGTATGTAAATTTCGTGTGCAATAAAGTATAATAATAATAACCCTTGCTAAGGACAATTTTAAAAACCTATTTAGAAGCTAAAAACTCCACCCATGCCGGGACTCGAACCCGCGACCTCTGGCACGGTTAGCCGGAGGTCGCGGGTTCGAGTCCCGGCATAGGTGGATTTTTTTTTTAAGAATAAGAATAATTTCTTCATGAACATAGGTAATAATAAAAGGTGTTAAGGCTTACATTAGTTCATTCCATGTTCTGCCCTTTAGAGCGCATGAATGTTCATGCAAACATTAATAATAGTAATGACAATAATAAGTACTTGTCACAAGAGTCAGTAATCAATTCAAATGTCATGTAACATACACAATAATTTATAACAAGATTCTACAACTAATTAAATATTTTTGTCACACGAGAAATCGTTAATATTGTAATAGCATTTATTAATTAATAATATAAACAATTTATTTTGAAATTGCCTTAGGTTGAGGTCTTTAATGTCATTGGGAATTTTATTATATATCAACGGAGCCATACAAAAAACGCTTTTGCTCATCAGAGCTGTGCTGAATCTTTGTAAGGAAAGCCTGTGTCTCTGATGCGAGCGTATGTCATTGTTTTTTTGCCTCTAAATAGGTTTTATAGATAATAAAAACTGTATTTCCACGGATGTTTACTCGATTAATTTTATATTTCATAATTTTCCGATGTTTCGGCGCTTTTCCAAGTACCGTGGTCCGGGAAGATTTAGGTGACAGGGGTCTTTTTGAACACATTAACTATTAGTTTACTACCCTCGGCAATATTAACAAAAGTAAACTAAAAAGTCACGTTCCAAAATAGGCAAACCAATTATTTTAAAAGAAGTCAACAATATTGATTATTAATAATCTATAATATTAAAAATGAATCCCCGAATGTGTTGGTAAGCGCGAATTTCGAGGGCAGCTGAACCGATTTCGCTAATTCTTTTTTTAGAATATTTTTTGAAGTACGAGGATGGTTTTATGGAGAGAAAAATAAAAAAATAATTAAAAAAATCGACTGTTAGGCGGTACGAAGTTCGTTGGGTCAGCTAGTTGAAAATAAAATAAAATCTATAAACCAATTATTTCACAAGAACTCAAAAATACTGATTATTCAATGTCATGTCAGAGGCCTTATGGGTCGCTTGATAACTTCTGACAGTAAGGCCCGCCACTGTCTCACAATCCTCCACCAACCCGGACTTGGCCCCCGTGGTGGAGTATGGCCTAACCTTCCTGCGATGTAGGAAGAGACCCGTGCCCCAGCAGTGGGGACATATAAGGGTTGATAACGTAACGTTTAAAAACCTATTTAGAGGCTAAAAATTTCACCCATGCCTGGATTCGAACCCGCAACCTCTGGCTATCCGTGCCAGCGCTCTACCAATTGAGCCAATGGGCGACTCCCGGCATCAGTGAAATTTCGAATCTCTTTACACTATTCTCTGTATTACGTTTTTAAATTTGTTCCTTAGCACGGGTTAGTGCATTAAAATAAAAATAGTATAATCATGTGGGTACAGTGATATCGTTCCGATGTTAAACCTAACTACAAAGTAGGTAGTCGGGGCTGTAAGTAATGCAATTTGCTTAAGTCAGATGTCGCTGCCTGTACGTAATACAGAGAATATTGTAAAGAGGTTCGAAATTTCACTGATGCCGTGAGTCGCCCATTGGCTCAATTGGTAGAGCGCTGGCACGGATAGCCAGAGGTTGCGGGTTCGAATCCCGGCATGGGTGAAATTTTTAGCCTCTAAATAGGTTTTTAAATTTGTTCCTTAGCACGGGTTAGTGCATTAAAATAAAAATAGTATAACGTAACGTTTGTCCGTCGGGCAGGCGGCGTGTGGTGGTGGGCGCTGCGCGCGCTGTGGGAGGAGTGCGCGTGGCGCGCGCTGCTGTCGCGGGGGGCGCGCGTGCCCGCGCACGACTCCGCCTTCTGCCGGCGCGTGGCCGGCCCCGGCCTGCTGCGCGCGCCGCACTACCAGATCAGGTCACTGCCCGCCCGGCTACATACTCCGCCTTCTGCCGGCGCGTGGCCGGCCCCGGCCTGCTGCGCGCGCCGCACTACCAGATCAGGTCACTGCCCGCCCGGCTACATACTCCGCCTTCTGCCGGCGCGTGGCCGGCCCCGGCCTGCTGCGCGCGCCGCACTACCAGATCAGGTCACTGCCCGCCCGGCTACATACTCCGCCTTCTGCCGGCGCACTACCAGATCAGGTCACTGCCCGCCCGGCTACATACTCCGCCTTCTGCCGGCGCACTACCAGATCAGGTCACTGCCCGCCCGGCTACATACTCCGCCTTCTGCCGGCGCACTACCAGATCAGGTCACTGCCCGCCCGGCTACATACTCCGCCTTCTGCCGGCGCACTACCAGATCAGGTCACTGCCCGCCCGGCTACATACTCCGCCTTCTGCCGGCGCACTACCAGATCAGGTCACTGCCCGCCCGGCTACATACTCCGCCTTCTGCCGGCGCACTACCAGATCAGGTCACTGCCCGCCCGGCTACATACTCCGCCTTCTGCCACCGCACTACCAGAGCAGGTCACTGCCCGCCCGGCTACATACTCCGCCTTCTGCCGGCGCACTACCAGATCAGGTCACTGCCCGCCCGGCTACATACTCCGCCTTCTGCCACCGCACTACCAGAGCAGGTCACTGCCCGCCCGGCTACATACTCCGCCTTCTGCCACCGCACTACCAAAGCAGGTCGTCCATTCAGGTTGCCCAAATAGAAGTTATTCATGTAAGAATCGCGTTTCGAGGGCGCCGAACAAACTTCAGTTTTATAAGCATACAGAATGTATTTACGTTTAAGTAATGTATTTATTTATTCAGATTGGGAAGCGCTCGTAGCCTAGTCGAATCGAGTGATTGGAATGAATCACTTGAGTTTAGCAACAACAGGCGTGATAAGGTGCAGGATGGATGACCGTTCCGTGACTACCGCTAGTGGCATATTTCCGAGCGCTTCCGTGCTTCGCAGGGCACATTAAGCCGTTGGTATCGGCTATCACGTAATGGCAGGCGTTAAGCAATGTCAGAGACCTTTTGATAATTTCTGACAGTAAGGCCCGCCACTGTCTCACAGGACTCGGTCCCCGTGGTGGAGTATGGCCTAATCTTCCTGCGAAGCAGGAAGAGACCCGTGCGCCAGCAGTGGGGGCATACGAGGGTCGACATCGATCCAAGCAACAAAGATGTTTGTAACATATTTTAAACTTTCGCGACTTGTACACATAGTTAGAAAATTTCGGGTCGTAATGGCACGCGAATGGGTGCCAGCCATCAGTCTTCTCGCGACCACGACGGCTGTAACGTCGCCCAAACGTCGAGGTAAAATAGCAATAGATTACTACGCGATTAGGCCCCGAAAATGTTCTAAAGATGGTTGTGTTAACGGGCGCGTGTGTGTTTGTTGCGTATGCGACCACGATGGCTGTAACGTCGTTGAAACGTCGAGGTTAAATAGCAATAGATTACTACGCGATTAGGCCCCGAAAATGTTCTAAAGATGGTTGTGTTAACGGGCGCGTGTGTGTTATCGCTTTAGCTGCAGCGCGGCGCAGGCGCTGTGCGCGCTGGCGGCGCGCGGCGATATTCTAAAATATCAATATTCTAAAGATGGTTGTGATAACGGGCGCGTGTTTGTTGTGTTTGTTGACTGCAGCGCGGCGCAGGCGCTGTGCGCGCTGGCGGCGCGCGGCGAGCTGGAGGCGCTGGCGGCGTGGGCGGCGCGCGCCGAGGCCGCCGCGGCCGCGCCGCTCAGGGACTACAGGCACTTCGCGCGCGCCTGCTTCGCGCCCTTCTCCATGCACGTCGGGAAGGTAACTCGCTGTAGGGCGCCTGCTTCGCGCCCTTCTCCGTGCACGTCGGGAAGGTGAGAGCGTTTTCACATTATTCGATCCGATATCGGGGGTAAGTAAAATGTATGAAATACGAGTATATACCTGTCCATACTATTTTTAATGCACTAACCCGTGCTAAGGACAATTTTAAAAACCTATTTAGAGGCTAAAAATTCCACCCATGCCGGGATTCGAAGCCGCGACCTCTGGCTATCCGTGCCAGCGCTCAATCCAACTGAGCTAATGGTCGACTCACCTGTCTTTCATATTGTCCGGACCGATAACGGATCTCGGAGCCCGTGAGCCGTCGGGCGATAATGTTTGTATGTGCGCTATACGGCCATTTATTAAGACCCCACAGCCATTCGAAAATGTGTGACTTGTTTCTTGATAGGGTTTGTGAGATGAATTAGCAAATAATTGAATGTGGATTCACTCATACGAAAGTAATTAAAAAACTTTCTAGGTGCGTTTTGTAGCTTGCTAAAAAGAGTATAAAATGCTCCCTCTGAATATCTAGCTTCCACAATGGGATGTATCCGATACTGTCCGTGGACAGATCTTTATTTGGCCCTCAAATGTAATAGATACATACAGTAAATAGTTTTCTATTATAGTCTGCCATGATGACCTGCCCGCACTAAGCTATCGAGGAAATGGCCGTATCGGAGCGATTTCGTCGGAAATATGTGAAAATATTCAGCTATCGGCTATCGTCGTCCGATTCGGATCGGATAATGTGAAAACACTCTAACTGTCACTGTGTAGCGCGCCTGCTTCGCGCCCTTCTCCGAGCAGGTCGAGAAGTTAACTTGACTGACTTTGCAGAGTGATCTGCACGTGGAGGTAACTCGGGTATATTCGCGGGTTAATCAGCCCACGCACATAGGCCTCCACGCTACTTCTTTTTATCCTCTTCTCGGCAACAAACGACCTCGACGATGACGACGGGTTTCTTTCTGCGTGCGGCCATCCTCATTAAGCTGCTATCAACAACACCGTATTTCATTCGAACTCCCGCCAATTCAAAAAACAAAGACAGTCTGTTTTAATTGTAATCCCTTTTGAGTGTCCTTAAACAACAACATCCACGTTTCCCCGGCAGACCGGCCCCTACAAGCAGCTGGAGAAGGAGTGCGGCGAGCTGACGGCCTCGCTGCGCGAGAAGGTGGCGGCGCGGCGGCGCGAGCTGGCGCTGGGACTCAGCGACGCAGCGCGCGCCAGGGTGCGGCTGACGCAGCAGGACCTGCAGGTAGCTGCACACTAACTTGTGTCATCATAACAAGGCGGCGGCGCGAGCTGGCGCTGGGACTCAGCGACGCAGCGCGCGCCAGGGTGCGGCTGACCCGCTGCAGGTGCGGGTCAACATTGTCATCGACCCTGTTGAGCACCGTATGGTGCCCTACTTTTCTATCTATAATATAAAAATAAATCGCTGAATGTGTTGGTAAGCGCAAATCTCGAGATCATCTGAACCGATTCCGCTAATTCTTTTTTTAGAATATTCCTTGAAGTACGAGGTTGGTTCTTACGGAGAGAATGATAATAAAAAAATTAAGAATCGACTGCTATGCGGTACGAAGTTCGCTGGGTCAGCTAGTTTTAAATAAATATGTTTTTTTTAATGCACTAACCCGTGCGAACGACAATTTTAAAAACCTATTTAGAGGCCAAACATTCAGTGAAAGATACCGTGCTAGACAGGCACCTCCTGGCACGGATAGCCAGAGGTCGCGGGTTCGAATCAATTTTTAGCTCTGAATAGGTTATTAAATATGTTTTTTTATAATAATCCGTGTTTATTAGACTATATTTTCATCAGTCATTTTTATATTATAGGTAGACAGAACCAAAACCGGAACTAAATTTAAAACTGACAAGCAAAAAAGACAATATCTATAAAAAGGAAAAATAAACAATAAAAAAGTCTGTCGCCAACAAACCCATTATGTCCCCACCGAGCGGCACGGGCCTCTTCCCTGAGGAAGGTATAGGTAGGCCTAACCCCACCACGGGAGTCAAGTCCGGATCGATCTAGGCTTGCAAGACTATTAGAAATCGAGAATTGAGATTTGCCAGCGGGCAATGAAGCGCAGTATTCTGGTTGTAAAAAATCCGTAATACATTATTGCGCCCTAGAACCCTGTGTCGTAGGTACTCTGAAGGTGTTAACAATATATAACTCTAAAGTAAAACCATGTTTAAACTAATAAATAACAGAACAAAGGATTTAAAAACTAAAGAAAAGCATATTGTTGACTTAATTCTGGAAGGAAGTGTTTCCTTGAGTATTGTGAATGTTAATAAATTATTACACTTCAATTTACTACTATTTCCTGAGATTTCCTCACTGAGGCTGCTGTTGGGTCATTATACGTAGTAAGGGATGAAGAAACGTAACGATATTCTTCAAATAATTTAAACTCTGCCTAGATGGCTACGCCGGCCAGCTCCTATACCTAGGTCCACTTGTGCCAAGACTTGGAGTTAAATAAATAACTCGAGGTTTATTAACTCAGTGTTAATTTTTCAAATTTTAGACTCACAGTTTATATTGCACCAGTACAAAATAACCCAGAGTCAAGTAACCCGAGGTTATTGTCATGTTCATTCATTCTTTTTACATCCGGCCAAATATAGTAGGACGAATGCTGAATGATTTAAGTGTACTTCTCTCTCTCGCTCTGCAGTACTTTGAATATGTCTATTCCTTTCCGTCAGATTTGAAATGACATATGGTTCTTAGTCGAATGACTGTTGTTTACTGTCAGTCGTCCTGTCTGTCTTGTCTTGTCATAGTTGTCATTGGTTTGGTTTTCATTGTTGTTGCGTGTGGTATTATTTTAATTTTACAATGGACGGATAAATGGAAAAGAAACCTCGGGTACGCGGCCCAAATTTCACAAATGAAGATAATCTGCTACAGTGGTCTGTGATCTGTCACCGAGATCGGTCGTTACCCGCGCGCGAGTGAATTATTTTTCCACGAGTGCAATTTCTACCCTCACTGTGAAAAGTGCCTAATGATGGAATCGGATTTTTTGTTTATTCAATAACTTATTACATCGCAACTTGCCCATTGTTTCTGACTACAGGAACAAAATGACCTCCCAAACGTTAGACAATAACCCCAGTTATGCTACTGTGACTCAAAACACTATGTTCCCTAAAAAGGACCAAGCAATTGTCATTGATGCTTTAGAAAACGTACAAATCAAAGATTATGCCCAAGCTTTAGGAAGAATAATCGACCCATCCCAAATCCGTTTTTTGTCAAGAATATCAAACAATAGAATTTGTATCTATGTTTCCTCAAAGGTAATCGCTGATGAGATTATTGACAATAAAAAGTATGTCACAATTCAAAACCAAAAACTACCAATCCGACCGCTGATCAGCAGAAACAGACGTATCATCATATCTAACGTGTGTCCTATTATACCGCACACCGAAATTGAAAAGAAACTGCTAGAAATTAATATTACGCCACAGTCACCCGTCTCTTTCTTGCGTGCTGGTTTCAATGAAACAGGCTACAATCACATTCTAAGCTTCCGAAGACAAATTTACGTAACTCCTGAGGATTTCGACAGACTTCCAGAAAAAATATCTATTGATTTTGAAGAAACGAGTTACTGGATTTATTTTTCATCAGATACAATGACTTGTTTTATATGCAAAAAAGATGGTCACGTAGCCTCTAAATGCCCGGATAATATCAACGACACAAATTATGATAACCAAAAAACACTGAATACTATGGAGACACCCATTTTTAAGCGTCCACATCCACCCACTGAATCTTCGACTACAACTGATTTCATGGAGTCCGAAACAACAAAAGAAAACAGCATACCTAGCAACGAAAATAGTGATGAGGACTTTGATGATAAGTCTTCCCAGTCCAGTTCAGACGAAGTTTACCAATCCAAGAGTGGAAAGAAACTAAAAAGAACGCCTCATAGCGATCTGGAGTCAATCAAATGGGACCACTTGGAAAACTTTACAACCATCTCTGGCAAAACGTACCCACTAACTGGAAAGCAAGTTAAAGAGTATCTTACACACACATATGGAGTTAAGGACATAGCAGAAATCACTTACAGTTACACAGAAGAAATTGGTGCCTTGATTGAAATGTTTAATGACTTGATACCGATCATCTCATATCGCAGTGTCAAGAATAGACTCTCACGTATCGTAGGTAAACTAAAGCTCTTATCTCGTAAGAAAAATCCCAGAATAAATAAGTAATTTACGTTTAGGCAAGGAACGTTCTTGCTTTTAGGTAAGTAAGTTTTAGCTTTTAGGTAGGAGCTTTTTTTTTTTTTGTTGTGTGATTTAATGGTTTTGCCTACAGAATTCAAGCTTAATATTATTCAGTGGAACTGCCAAAGTTTAATACCAAAATTAAGTGAATTGGATTCGTATCTGCATAATGAAAAAGTACATATATGCATTCTTGCTGAAACTTGGCTGCAATTCGAACACCAAATTAATTTAACAGGTTATTCTATATTTAGAAATGATCGAGCGGATGGATATGCGGGTTTAGCTATCCTTGTCCACCAATCTATAAATTGTAATCTTAAAACTCTCCCAAGAAGTTACAATAATATTGACGTGTTGTGCCTTGAAGTTCTTAATAGCAATAAACTTCAACAAATCATAGGTGTCTATTCTCCGACAAATGTCACAGTGAGCGTTGGGGATTACCAAGAGCTTTTCAGCCACTTTTCTGAGAAAACTCTAATAGTGGGAGACTTCAATGCCCATCACACGGCTTGGTCATACACAACTGACACACGGGGTAGACTCTTATCGGACACTAGCATAGAACATAATTATGTATTTCTTAACAATGGAGACTTTACCCGTTGCGCTAAGCTTAATGATAGTATAGTATGCACATCACCCGATATCTCTTTTTGTAGTGCTGATCTCTCACTCGATTTTGATTGGAACGTCACTAACGAATCTTTTGGCAGTGATCACCTCATTATTTCTATTAAAACGTTAGACAGTAATCAAAATGTCCCCGAATTAAAAAGGAACATCAAGAAGGCCAACTGGCTAGAGTACACACGACACATAGAATCTGCATGTGAGGGATTAGATTACAGAGATAATGTACAAAGTAACTACGATAAACTCATAGATATTATTGAAGAAAGTGCTAACAAAAACATCCCATTTGTTAAAACCGGTTTTAACCCTAACAAATTCAAACCAAAACCTTGGTGGAATCCTGATTTATCGAAGGCAGTAGCTGAGAGACGATTATCTCTGAAGAAATTTAGGAAATTGCGCTCTGTCGAAAACTACTTGATTTACAGAGAAAAAGTTATTATTGCTCGAAAACTGATAAAACTTGCTAAAAGGAATTCCTGGCAACAGTTTTGTGACAGCATAGACTGCAATACTCCCAGTCGTGAGGTTTGGAGGAAACTCAGATGGCTTAAAGGTTACCGAAGCCCTAAACATTACTTACCAGAAACTACCGCAGTCTCCTTTGTAACAGAACTCACTCCTGACAGTGTTTCCTTCCAGCCCCTAGATTCCAATATTGATGTTTCGAACCCCTGTTTTTTTACACTTTCAGAACTTATGTTTACTCTTAAAAGAGTAGACACTTCAGCTGGCTTAGATAATATTACTTATTCTATGATTGGCCATTTACCAGATAATGCGAAACAATTTCTCCTGCACATTTTTAACACTATTTACAAAAAAGGTGAGATACCAGAGCAGTGGCGGAGGATTAAACTCATTGCAATACCAAAGAGAAATACCGATAAGTATCGTCCTATCTCACTTATGAACTGTCTTTGTAAGACCTTTAATTTAATTCTGACTCGTCGTCTTGAACATCATTTTGAAAGCAACAAATTATTTAATAGTAGCACGTTGGGTTTCCGCCGAGGACTTTCTTGTCTAGACAATCTTAGTAGGTTTATAATAGATACAGAAACTGCTTTTATACACAAGGAATACGTTTTGTGCGCTTACGGAGACATTAGTAACGCTTATAACAATGTGGCAATTGAACCTCTTATATCCTCTTTAGCTGAATTCGATGTTGATCCGCTCATATGTAGATATATAAGGGAATTTTTAAGAGAAAGGGTTTTGATGTATAGGCTTCGGGATGGTACAGAAATAACACGAATAAGCAGACAAGGTTTAGCTCAAGGTGACCCAATGTCACCTATTTTATTCAATATAGTCACTATTAACTTATGCAACACACTCGTTCAGTCGGTTAAGGTCTCTCAATATGCCGATGACTTCGCTTTGTACTGTATTAATAAAAGCATTAATTCTTGTGCTAGTATCATTCAATCAAGTCTTAATATCTTTATAACAATGTTACAGGAAATTGGACTAGAAATATCTCTCTCAAAAACTAAACTTTGCATCTTAACTAGAAAATATAAAGTGCCTTCTATTAGTATAAGAATAAATAACACTGAAATTGAGCTTACAAATTGTACAAAGTTTTTGGGTGTTTGGGTGGACAGTCGCCTGAACTGGACGCGACATATTTTAGAAACTGCCCAAAAATGTATTCCATATGTGAATATCCTTAGTTGCCTTAGTAGTTCAAAGTGGGGTGTCCATCCTACTCATTTAAGGAGACTTTATTTATCACTGGTACGATCTAGACTCGATTATGGATGTATTATTTACGGTAACGCCAGCTCTAGACTCCTCCAGAGGTTGAACGTGATTCAAAACCAGTGTCTACGCCTTTGTGGAAGCTTTATTCGGGACACCCCAATTTTTGCAATGGAAAGCGAACTATGTATTTCACCTTTAAGTCTTAGAAGAATATATTTAAGTGACAAATACTTTCTGAAACTTTCTTCGAGAACATCCGACCATTTGAATAAACAATTAGAAGCATTAGACAATACATTAAATTCGGGTGCAAGATATTGGCGCAAAAACCAAATCCCACTTTTGCTTGAGAGTTTCAGAAACATTTCCAATATACCTATGTCGAAATTTGAGATTTTGCCCCAATTTTTGCTTTCCTTTGATATTAAAACAATGCCCTGGGATGAAATCATAATGCATAGAGTGAACACTATTAATGAAAGTAAAGCTCAACTACCCATTTTCGATCTTAAGCAACGTACCGAAGATATGATAGACAAACAGTTCTCAGATTTCATTCAAATTTACACCGACGGGTCCAAAACAAGAGACGGTTCCAGTTGCGCGTTTTACGATGAAGCTGCGGATTTTGGGGCCAAATTTCTTGTTGAAAATCCATGTATACCCATAATGGGAGTTGAACTGATAGCAATTAATGAAGCAGTACATTACATTGAGTCGACACCTTACCATAAAATTGTAATCTTTACAGACTCGAAAAGCAGTCTACAACATTTGTTAAAATGTGCTAAGGGCGGTAGTGTCGGTAGAAACGAAGCTTACCTCATTATTAAATGTATCCATAGGTTGATACGTAACGGGGTTGAAGTTCGTCTACAATGGATTCCTTCACACGTGGGCGTCAAAGGTAACGAGGTAGACGACTCACTTGCATCCAAAGCTCTACAAGACGGCATACCTCTCGACACTACACCGCACTATACCGATCACATTCCAAAAATTAAAAACGATAATTAATTAAATAAACGATAATAAATTTAAATGTTATTTTAACGAGTGCTCTCAAAACAAAGGAATCTGGTACAAGACCATTGTAGACGAACCACCACGAGTACCTTGGTTTGCTTCAAGAAACCTCAACAGAAAATATTTGGTTATTTGCTTCCGAACCCGAACTTACCACATCCCACTTAACAAGTTTAACTTCATAATGAAAAAAAGAGACGATCCAAACTGTAAACGATGTGAGAAGGAAGAGGACCTCCTACATTTAGTACTCGAGTGTAAAATCAACGAACAATCTAGGTCGGATTTCTTAAATGAAACTCGGTGCTCCGCTGGCGATTTTCTCTTCTTTTTCCATCAAATCTTAAGTTCCGGCTTCACTACCGAATATAGTGATAGATTTGTTAGTTTCATAATAGAGTCATTAAATCTTAGATCTGAATATTATAAAACTACTCATTAAGTAGAAAGTCCAACTGTTAACTAGTGTTTACTATTGTTTTTTATTATTTTTAAGCTGACTTAATCAATCATGATGTATAGCTTATAAAATAAATAAGATTAAAAAAAAAAAAAAAAAGATAATCTGCTACTGTGCGACGTAGTAGCGAAATTCAAGCAGATAATAGAGAACAAAACTGACGGAGCCATTTTTGACATTACTAACCCAGAGTTAGTTCAATTAACCCGCCCACATCGGCGGGTTAAAAATTTACAAATTTAACTCGTGGTTATCTCCTAACTCTTGGTGGTACAATACATAATTAGAATTTAACTCCGAAGTAGTTTTAAACTCTGAATTAACCGTGTTAACCCAGCCTGGCACAAGTGGACCTTAAAGAAGTACCATTGAAAGTATCGTTAAACTCATTAAATAGTTGTAAGTAGTTTTTTTAAACCCACCGCCGCCCTCTGCTGGGTGGCAGCGGGCGGCGGTGGGCGATGATGATGTGAAAGTGACGCGCGCGTGTGTTGCAGCTGGCAATCCAGGCGGGCGGGCGCGAGCTGTCGCGCGCACTGGGCGCGCTCAGCTCGGACGAGTGGTGGGCCGAGCGCGGCCTGCCGCCCGGGGACTGGCCCGCGCTGGCGGCCAACACGCTGGTGGAGGTACGCGAGGGGGGGGGGACTGGCCCGCGCTGGCGGCCAACACGCTGGTGGAGGTACGCGAGGGGGGGGGGGACTGGCCCGCGCTGGCGGCCAACACGCTGGTGGAGGTACGCGAGGGGGGGGGGACTGGCCCGCGCTGGCGGCCAACACGCTGGTGGAGGTACGCGAGGGGGGGGACTGGCCCGCGCTGGCGGCCAACACGCTGGTGGAGGTACGCGAGGGGGGGGGGGACTGGCCCGCGCTGGCGGCCAACACGCTGGTGGAGGTACGCGAGGGGGGGGACTGGCCCGCGCTGGCGGCCAACACGCTGGTGGAGGTACGCGAGGGGGGGGACTGGCCCGCGCTGGCGGCCAACACGCTGGTGGAGGTACGCGAGGGGGGGGACTGGCCCGCGCTGGCGGCCAACACGCTGGTGGAGGTACGCGAGGGGGGGGCGGGGACTGGCCCGCGCTGGCGGCCAACACGCTGGTGGAGGTACGCGAGGGGGGGGCGGGGACTGGCCCGCGCTGGCGGCCAACACGCTGGTGGAGGTACGCGAGGGGGGGGCGGGGACTGGCCCGCGCTGGCGGCCAACACGCTCGTCGATGTATGCTCTGCTAACACACACTCAGTTTCAAACAACAACAGTGCTGACAGATGATCCTTTGAATATCCTTCCCTATATAAGGAAAACCTCCACAAAATAGCCCGTTTCAACATATTTTATTTTTATATATTGAAGGAAACAAAAATAATTGTACAATAAGTACCTGCAGCGCAGCTATTAGACGTAAAGGTAATCGGTAACCCTATGTCTACTGTTCGCACAGTTATTATTAGTAAAGGTAACCAGTAACCGTATATCCGACGGGAGTGTATATGTTATCAATAAAAGTATCCGGTAATCGTATGCGTACAGCCTCGTGCACTAACATGTAAATACCTTAGAACCTTGTCACATTATGCTCTTCTAGCCTGACGTATGAGAAATTGACTATTTAGACTTTGACAAGGTATGTTAGGAGCATCACTTCAGATGCTCGACTGTATCTGCCGCGCAGCTATTAAAAGTAAGGCTAGGCGCATGCTGAAATTGCTAATGGCTACGTTTTACAGTACAGTTCAGTACAGAGCAGGGCAGTTGAGGCAGACATAGGCCCCCTGTGCATGCTGTGACGCAACTGTTCACTCCATCCCTTGGCAATTCTCACCCATAATAACTCATTCAATGTCTTTTTTTTTATAGTCTGCATGATTTGTATCATGTAAACAAGTTTCACAGGGAACGAATTCAATTAAATTTGAGATTAGAAATTAGGAAATAAAAACTACAGCAAGGTTCACAGCGAACTAATCCAATTAAATGTTCCGTCATTGCAACAAAATTGTTAGTAAACACGCCTTGATGTGCACGCGTCGCGCAGAAATCTGTGCCGGCACTACAACAAGACGCAGCGCAGGGCGCCGCGGCGTACGCAGCAGTATGACGTTTCATGCTTTACTAAATCTGCGCTGTGCTGCGTCGCCTGCGTGTCACCGTGCGCCCAGCCTAAATGACGTTCCATGATTTACTTAATCTGCGCTGCGTCGCCTGCGCGTCAGCGTGCGCCCAGCCTAAATGACGTTCCATGTTTCTAAATCTGCGCTGCGTCGCCTGCGCGTCAGCGTGCGGCCAGCCTAATGGTATGGGGGGCGCAGGTATTCGACGTGGAGGTGCTGACGGCGCTGGCGGAGGGCGCGGCGCGGGTGCGGGTGGAGGAGGGCGGGGCGGGCGCGCGCTGGCGCCTGCGCGCCGCCAGCACGCACGCGCCGCCGGACGTGCTGGCGCGGGCGCACGAGCCCTGCCCCCCGCCGCACCACAAGGGTACGCACTCAAGCACGCGCGTCACACTTGATGCCGACGGAAAGACGACACATCAGTTAGAGCGACGAGATCACCATTTGTGCAAAAAGAGTTGGTGTAGCTCTGGTAAACGATCAATGTTGAAAGAAAGAGAGAAAGAAGGAAAGAAAAGGTTAAAGAGAGCGAGAGAGGGGGGAGTGAGAGAGGGAGTAAAAAGGGAAAGAGAGAGAGTGAGGGGGGGAGAGGGGGAGTGAGAGAGGGAGTAAAAAAGGGGGAAGAAAGAGAGGGGATGGGGAGAGAAGGGAAAGAGAGACAGAGGTAGTTTTAATAATATCTATTAAAATAGCAAGTTTAGTCCTCGTAAACAGGTGCCAAAGGTCCCTAGGGAGGAAGTGTTTTGAATTTGGAATGTGAATATTTATAGTAAAAGTTCCAATGACCAAAAAATCAGCATCGGATGAACAAGTAACTGGCTGTACCTATATAATAAAGAACCCACGCGCGAGCAAGTTTTTTATGAAAAGTGAGTGTCCTGAGTTATGAAAATGAAAGTATTCTATTAACTCAAGTTCATAAGTTGCATTTACTTCCTTTTTTACAGAGGGTGATAAAAAGTATAGTAACCGACTCTCCCGAGTTCATCAATACTAGTTTAAGCTTGAGTCTCTCGCTGTGCTACTACAGAGTCTTTCTTCGCTTCGCTCGACAGTCAAAAAACACTCTCGCTCTAAAATTATAATTTCCTCCCAAAGCAATCCACAATGTCTTTGTTTTACATTTTATTGCACAATTTATATTTTCAAAAGTATAGTACTCGTGTTTGTACAATAACGATGGACCGACTGCAGCCTTACCCGCCCCGTCCGGTCGCCGTACAGATTCGAGCCGGCGCTGCTCGTGGGGCGGCGTGCCGCTGCCGCGGGTGCCGGCGCCGGCCATGGACGCGGCCGCCTTCAGCCCGCGCGCCGCGCCGCACCCGCCGCTGCCGCCGCCCGCCGCCGTCGCGCTCGTGCTGCACAACCGGTGAGTGCCGGCGCCGGCTTAGCGCGCCAGCCACTAGCGCGCTCGTGCTGCACAACCGGTGAGTGCCGGCGCCGGCTTAGCGCGCCAGCCACTAGCGCGCTCGTGCTGCACAACCGGTGAGTGCCGGCGCCGGCTTAGCGCGCCAGCCACTAGCGCGCTCGTGCTGCACAACCGGTGAGTGCCGGCGCCGGCTTAGCGCGCCAGCCACTAGCGCGCTCGTGCTGCACAACCGGTGAGTGCCGGCGCCGGCTTAGCGCGCCACTCACTAGCGCGCTCGTGCTGCACAACCGGTGAGTGCCGGCGCCGGCTTAGCGCGCCACTCACTAGCGCGCTCGTGCTGCACAACCGGTGAGTGCCGGCGCCGGCTTAGCGCGCCAGCCACTAGCGCGCTCGTGCTGCACAACCGGTGAGTGCCGGCGCCGGCTTAGCGCGCCACTCACTAGCGCGCTCGTGCTGCACAACCGGTGAGTGCCGGCGCCGGCTTAGCGCGCCAGCCACTAGCGCGCTCGTGCTGCACAACCGGTGAGTGCCGGCGCCGGCTTAGCGCGCCACTCACTAGCGCGCTCGTGCTGCACAACCGGTGAGTGCCGGCGCCGGCTTAGCGCGCCAGCCACTAGCGCGCTCGTGCTGCACAACCGGTGAGTGCCGGCGCCGGCTTAGCGCGCCAGCCACTAGCGCGCTCGTGCTGCACAACCGGTGAGTGCCGGCGCCGGCTTAGCGCGCCACTCACTAGCGCGCTCGTGCTGCACAAACGCGTAAAGACAACTCCAAGTACAACCTACCCGGCGCGGCTAGCGACCGGTCCGTTCGCGCAACATATCCGTCGCCAGATTAGCTGCGCAGACGTCTAGCTCCTCCGACTTGATACCGTCGCATTCCTCACGTACCTAACGAGGGTTCGATTCCGCCCAGCACAATCACCTTGCAATTGTAAGGACTGCCTTTGCGCTTACGACGATTCATCTGTACAAATTTTGTACTAATAATTTTTGTGTTTTAAAACCTATTTAGAGGCTAAAAATTTCACCCATGCCGGGATTCGAACCCGCAACCTCTGGCTATCCGTGCCAGCGCTCTACCAATTGAGCCAGATGTCACTGCCTGTACGTAATACAGAGAATAGTGTAAAGAGGTTCGAAATTTCACTGATGCTCTGAGTCGCCCATTTGCTCAATTGGTAGAGCGCTGGCACGGATAGCCAGAGGTTGCGGGTTCGAATCCCGGCATGGGTGAAATTTTTAGCACAGCATAACATAGTTCGGGACCAGCACATGTAGTCATTATTATTAGAAGACTGTCATAACGAATAACCCGATTTTGCCCGAAACAACAGCGTCTGTATGGATTGCTTGATTTTTTATACCATAGAATAACATTTTAATACATTTTGGTCAGCTGTGTTTGTGACCTACTGCTGGACAAATGTCTCTCCACTATGTTCCACTCCTCCATGTCTTAAGCAGTATCATTACCGTTCAATACCATTATTAACTATCTATTTCAGAAAAAGTCTATAGTGTATGTGTAATCTATTACAAATTGTTGGTTAGAACATAAATAAAATGAAGAAGCCAACTACATATGTAATATATTTTGCCGTAACGAACCAAATTATTTTGCATTTTATTTTTCAGAGAGTCCGACTCACCCGTCCCGCTCGACTCGGAGCTCTGCGCTGAAATATTGAAGAGTCTTGAAGACGCGCCTGACTGCGATGATAGACGAGGTACAGTGCCTTACATTTGGTTGGACGGGAAGTGGTTATCAGTTCATATCTTAGTTTATATACGCTTGCTTGCATGTTTATCTACTGGTGGTATATTTTCGTGTGTAATAGATTTTTCCGGTCAGATTAACCCTTTGTATGTCCCCCACAGCGGGGGTACGGATCTCTTTCTGCATCGTAGGAAGGTTAGGCCATACCTTCCACCACGGGGGTCAAGTCCGGGTTGAAATGAAATAAAAGATTTTATTCAAAGTAGCACAGAAACTGCGGCTTAATGAAGTTGGTAGAGGATTGTAAGACAGTGGCGGGCCTGACTGTTAGAAGTTCTCAACCCGCCCATAAAGCCTCTGACATGGCTTAGCGACTGCCATTATATACAGCCGCCACCAACGGCTTAACGTGCCTCGCGAAAACATGCCACTAGCGAAAGGCCAGTAGCTGATAGCGCCTGCTGTTGCTTGACCTAGTGATTGATACCAATCACTCGGTTCCACTAGCGCTTAGGGCAATATATAATGAATTGAATGAAATAGAAGTTGACTGTCGGTGGAACAGGCGTGGAGCGCTACCGCGGCGGCGGCAGCGAGGAGGGCGCCAGCGAGGCGGCCAGCGACGCCACGCTGGATGACATCGAGGATGACGCGGAGGAGGGCGGCCTGCCCGCTTGCAGGTATGGCGGCCGGTCTTGTGGAACTCTAGAGGAGAACGCGCATCTATCAGCACTGAACGAATTAACCTTGCTGAATTTATTGGGGGCTTACCCAAATTTTGAACAAAGGGAGAAAGAAAAAAGCATTCGTAGTTACACTTCTTAATAATAACTTCCACGCGACGAAGTCATTTGACAAATCACTCCCGATATGTCGGCTTTTTCTGGATAATTTAGGTTATTCCAGGTGCTTTCTGATCATACTGTCGATAAATAAAAATGTCTATAGCATATTTTAAACTTTCGCGACTTGAACACATAGTTAGAATATTTTCGGGGCTTAATCGCGTAGTAATTTATTGCTATTTTACCTCGACGTTTCGACGACGTTACAGTCATCGTAAGAACGTCACAATCACAACGTCAAACGTCGAGGTAAAATAGCAATAGGTAAATTACTACGCGATTAAGCCCCGAAAATATTCTAAAAAAAATGTCTATGACAAAATTTTATTGGTATATAATTATATATTCAGGGACTAAGACAATTATTATTAGTAATAGACCTCCCAAACGTTGTTTTGCCATATTAATTAGCCTACAACCTATTCTTATACCAAATATACACAAAAAATAATCTTAAAAATTAGTAAAGCCAATTCAGAGAGGTTCATAATAAACACTGTGACACGAGATTTCTTTGTTTTTTACACGACTGCGGCGAAGCCCAAAAGGAGGGTAATGTGTTTATTTCGTATGTATGTATATATGTAAGTATGTCCGATTCTATGTTCCCTCATAACTCCTTAACCAATGGTCAGATTTCGTTAAATAAGGTGTCATTCGATTCAGCATCCTGGCGCGGGTGTCATAGGCTATATAAAATCAGAATTATGCGATCAGAACCGTGACGAAAAATTAAAAACGTGTATAAGCTTCGTTCAAGTACAGCTAGGAGCCACTAGATGGCGCTGTTATATTTAGTTCATTGAATTCGAATCGTAATTTTGTTGAACTACGCCTAAAAGGTGTGCAGTATTTAACACAGAATTTTGCGGATGTCGTAGGTTACATAAAATCAGCATTAATAGAGAACCAACGGAACAAAAATAACATTCACTTCTAAGTAATTAAAGTACCACTTTTAGCCACTACATGGCGCTGCTATATTTGATTTATTCTAATACATGTGTATACATAATTTCGGCTTTGGTCTACATGTAAACAAACCGTTAATAGAATCGGTACAAATACGGAAAGAAGTAATGCCTATAAAGTGGTTTGTTCCTTCTACATCATTCATTTATATTTAAAAAATATACTTTAGTTGAACTAGGCCTAACGCGTGCCAAGTATTTAAAACAGAATTTTGCGGATGTCGTAGGTTACATAAAATCAGCATTAATAGAGAACAAACGGAACAAAAAAATAATATTCACTTCTAATTAATTAAAGTACCACCTTTAGCCACTAGATGGCGCTGCCATATATTTATTCTGGTACATGTATTTAATAGTAAATAATTTCAGCTTTGTTCTACATGTAAACAAACAGTTTATAGAAACGGTATAAGTGCTGAAAGAAATAATGCCTAAAAAGTGGTTTGTTCCTTATAGGCCATTCGTTTATCTCATTAATTTAGGAAATATCAACCTCATAGGGTTTTAATAATTAATTTCTTAGCTTTGATATTAATTTCTTACTGATACTTAGAACAAAACTAACTAAACAAAATATATAATAAGTGTAGCATGTAACTCCTTTTCCCCTGTGTGATCATAGTCAGCGACAAGCTAGGTTCATGAAAGTTGAAACAAAAAATTATAAAAAAAAATTTAACGCTCTCACTGGTAACCGAAGACGGATCCTCTGTGACATCGTATCACAACACCAAACTTTAAGTGATTTCCGAGACCGAAAGCCGAGCCCCGGTAAGCGAGCACGAGAAACTCTGCCAGCGCGAGTTTGGTTGAGGTAGAGACTATTCATGTTCCCATGTAAAAGACTCAGTACCTAGCGAGGCCGAAGGCCGAGCTCCACGACGCAGGCACGAGGAACTCTGTCGTGGTGAGGCTGAAGGCCGAGTTCCAAAGAGACCGCGGCCGAAGGCTGTGATTATCGTTATTCCTACGCCCAAGCCTTATAGCCTTATAGCCTTATAGGCTTATAGCCTTATAGCCTTATAGCCTTATACCCTTATAGCCTTATAGCCTTAAGGCCGAGCCTCATGATGCAGGCGCGTGGAACACTACCACAGCGAGGCCGAAGGCCGAGCTCCGTTCATATAAGTTCCGAAGGCCGACACTATTCATATCCCACGCAAAATACCCAAGCTTTAAGTAACTAGCGCGGCCGGAGGCCGCGACAGTTACTTAAAGTTGCTGTGACGAGGTTGAAAGCCGTACAGGCAAGGCCGAGAGCCATAACTCACGAAGCAGACACAGGGACCACTGGCACGGCGAGGCAGAGCGCCGAGCTTGGTTCCGACAGAGACTATTCACGTCCCCACGCACAAGTTCCAACTTTAAGTAACTAGCGAAACTGAAGGCCGAGCCTCACGAAACGTGCACGAGGAAACCGGTCGCGCCTTTGTACAGGCCGCGGCCGAAGGCTTAGACCATTTACAAATCATTATTCTAAGTAATTAGCGAGACCGAAAACTGGGCCCAGCAATTCAAGCACGAAGAATTCTACTCTGGAGATGCCGAAAGCTGAGCGCCGTTCAGGTCGAGGAAATAATTTGAGGCTATTCCAGTCCATACAATCTGTTCCATACAATCGTTAACATTACATAACTAGGTGCAGTGAAGCGTTTATAGGCTATATAAAAAAAAGACAATTTATGTAGGGATAATAAAGAAAAAATGTGTCGTTTCCTTTTATCAGTCTCTGCGAATATTCTAGATTGTTTAACACCATTGGACCATATTGATTATACTAGCTAAAAAATATCGTTCGACATAAATTTTGAATGCAGACAGGTGGTACCTATGACTATATTTATAAAAACATTTATGATTTGCCGAGACATGTCCTTTGTCGAGCAAAAGAAAATAAAGCAATATACTAAAATTCATTTAGGAAAGAAAATAATATTACGATTTAAAGGATGTAAGCAGTACAGATGGACCTTTAAATTTTATCATTCTACTGAGTCACTAAAAGGTGAAAAATAAAAAAAATATTTAAAAAAATAAAAGAACCCGACTGCAGTGATAGATCAACTGAAAGGAAAAAAACAAGATAATTTTAATTTTAAAATGCTAACCTCGATTTAGAAGAGATCATGCTGCTTTACTTGAGGGACCAAATGATATAACTTTATAAGCATTATTTGCTCAAACTGTTGCAGTTATAACTTTATATAAAATGATGCAGTCGGGACCCATTAGAGGACTTTAAACAAATAGTAATGGGTCCCGACTGCATCATTTTATATAAAGTTATAACTGCAACAGTTTGAGCAAATAATGCTTATAAAGTTATATCATTTGGTCCCTCAAGTAAAGCAGCATGATCTCTTCTGAATCGAGGTTAGCATTTTAAAATATAATTATCTTGTTTTTTCCCTTTCAGTTGATCTATCCCTGCAGTCGGGTTCTTTTATTTTTTTAAATATTTTTTTTATGTAGCCTATAAGGCTTGTGCCCTGTAGTGGGGCGTATGTACTATACGTCCCACTGCTAGGCACAAGCCTTCTCTTAATGTGAATAACCATTGTCAAGTACCTCAACGCTTGAAATGGGCAATCCGCGGTGGGCACGCGTGGTAATTAAGCCCATTACCACCCAGCCAAGGTATGTGCACTGCACGTTTATAGGCTACATACAAAAGAGTTCATAACATGTTTGGTCCGCAGAGTATCCCCGAGCGCGGAGCGCGCGCTGTGCCGCTGGACGCTGACGGGCCGCGGCGTGCGGCTGCGCGCAGACCTGGCCAGCCCCGAGGACGTCACGCTGGACGAGCGGGGCACCTCCGTCTAAACTGCTCCTTGCTGCCTCAGCAATACGAGTTACTGTCGCGTGCGGACGACGCGGCACTTCCGTCTAACTGCTACTTACTGCGCCAGCAATACAAGTTACACTTCCGTCTTGACTGCTCCTTACTGCCTCGCCAATACGAGTTACCGTTACGTACGGATGACGTGGCACTTCCGTCTATACTGCTTTTTAAGTCCTGGCCAACCACATAGATGAGAGACAAGTCGGGATTAACTGCATCGGCAGCAGATGTTACAGTCGCGTACGAACAACGTGGCAATTCGAATTACTTTTACTGGCTCCGAAATTGCACCTTATTGTGTCAGGAATATAAATTATTGTCGCGTGCAGAATGCGGCAGTTCTATCCATTTTTCACCTTACACGTGTAAGCGATAAAAATTACAGTTGTGTACGGAAGACGCGACACATACGTCTAAACTGCTTTTTATGTCCCGGCCGGCTCCGAAGATTTCATACTGAACGAACAGGGCGACATATCTTTTTACTGCGTGTGCAGTAGAACTTTCTGTTTATTTATTGATTCACTGTTGCGTACGGAAGACGCGGCACTTTAAACTGCTTTTCACTGACGAGCCCTTTCCAACTCTGAAGACGTCAAGCTAGATGAGCGCAGTACGTCTAAACTGCACCTTACTGAATAAGCAATACAAGTAACTGTCGGCAACGGAAGACGTAGAACCGCCGTTTCATTTTCCAGACCGATACCGTCGTCTATCCGCTGATATTAACTGTATCTGTAAAGTTTTGTTAAGAACAGTATCATAATAACGACTAAATTAAGTAAACCAAACATAATTAAAACTGTTTTAATACGGATTTAAACGTTTACGGATATAATAAACGAGTGAAATCCGTATTAAAACAGTTTTAATTATTACACTATTTTTATTTTTAATGCACTAACCCGTGCTAAGGAACAAATTTAAAAACCTATTTAGAGGCTAAAAATTTCACCCATGCCGGGATTCGAACCCGCAACCTCTGGCTATCCGTACCAGCGCTCTACCAATTGAGCCAATGGGCGACTCACGGCATCAGTGAAATTTAGAACCTCTTTACAATATTCTCTGTATTACGTACAGGCAGCGACATCTAACTTAAGCAAATTGCATTACTTACAGCCCCGACTACCTACTTTGCAGTTAGGTTTAACATCGGAACGATATCACTGTACCCACATGACCTGCTTCTAAATCCAGCTTTGACCGTGGTCTCCATCAATATCGAGGGATTCTCAGAAAATAAATCCCAACTCCTATCTGACCTACATACCAAGACAGGGTGTGACGTACTCTGTGTTCAAGAAACACACCGTGGCGATAACAGCTTAAGACCACAAATACCGGGCATGACTCTCGTTGCCGAAATTCCACACGACCAATACGGCAGCGCTATCTTTGTGAAACCGGCAATTTCAGTAGTTTCTACCTGCTCCACCGATCACAACTCTATAGAAATCCTCACAATTGATATCGGCACATGTACAGTAACATCAGTCTATAAGCCTCCGTACCAAAAATTTGAATTTCGCAAAACATCAAATTTCGACCACCACAACACAAGAATAGTGATCGGCGACTTCAACAGCCATAGCTCGGCCTGGGGCTACCGTGAGACTAATAGCGACGGACTTGCAGTCGAAGAATGGGCAGAAGCCAATAACTTAAACCTGCTACATGATGCTAAACTTCCAACATCATTTAATAGCGGACGCTGGAAAAGAGGATATAATCCGGACCTAATATTTACATCCACTAACCTAAATCAAACAAGCCAGAAACTCGTTTGTGCACCTCTGCCCAACACTCAACATAGACCTATCGCTTTCCAATGCCACGCCGCTGTAAGACCAATGCAAGTCCCCTTTAGACGCAGATTGAACTTTCACAAAGCTGATTGGAAACGGTATGCTGCCTGTGTGGACAACCTCATTGAGCATCTTGACCCGGTACCAGAAAATTACGACAAATTTGTTGAGTCCCTCCAATTTGCATCGCGCCTTTCCATTCCGAGGGGCTGCCGTTCTTCTTACATTCCGGGTGTAAACAGAGACTCCGCAAACCTGCTGAGCCGATACGAAGCCCTGTAAAATCAAGACCCTTTCTCGGAAGAAACACTATTAGTCGCTGAAGAGCTCATGTCATCGATTTCCGAGGCACGAAAAGAGCGCTGGATGAAAACGGTAGCTAATGTTAATATGACCCACAACAGCAAAAGAGCGTGGGTTACAATCAGAAAGCTCACTGGTGACCCTCCCCCTGCTTCTAATCCTGGGAAAGTTACCGCCAATCAGGTAGCTCATCAACTCCTCATTAATGGAAAACCTCTGCATAGGCTCAAAAAGGCGCACCACGAACTAAGCCCTATTAGCGAATCCTGCGACCTTACCAACTCATTCACGGTTGCTGAGGTTAAATTTGGAATCAAGTCCCTCGTGACCGGGAAAGCAGCCGGTATTGATGACATCACCGTTGAACAAATAAAACACCTTAGCCCACACACAGTGTCTTGGATCCTAGCTATGTTCAACGCGTGCTTGGGAACGGCCAAAGTACCAAAAATGTGGCGTAAATCCAAAGTCGTCGCTCTGCTTAAGCCAGGTAAATCACCAGATGACCCAAAAAGCTACCGACCAATATCTCTGTTGTGCCATACGTATAAGCTCTTTGAGCGCTTATTGCTTAATCGTCTTACGTCAGTTATAGACCCAAAACTAATTCCCGAACAGGCAGGATTCCGACCGGGAAAATCCTGTGCAAACCAAACGCTGAGACTTACACAGCACATAGAGGATGGGTACGAGGTAAATAAGGTCACTGATGCGGTTTTTGTGGATCTGTCGGCGGCTTATGACACGGTTAATATTAATAGACTCCTTATAAAAGTGGAACAGCTGACAACCGATAAGGGCTTTGTCCGAATCCTGAGGGAGCTACTTAGTAACAGACGATTTCAGGTTAGCCTCCACACCAAGAAGAGCAGGTGGCGCTCCCAAAAGAATGGGCTTCCACAGGGCAGCGTTTTGGCGCCTACTTTATTTAATATTTACACCAACGATCAGCCCTGCCCTAGCAATACCCAACGCTTCATATATGCAGATGACCTGGCCCTCACAACCCAAGCCTCCACATTCGAAGCGGTAGAGGAAAACCTCACAGAGGCCCTTAAGATCTTAGGCCAGTACTACGTGGATAACGGGCTAAGGCCAAACCCTGCGAAAACGCAAACTTGTGCTTTCCACCTCCGTAATGCACAAGCCAACCGGACGCTTAATATATCATGGCAGGAGGTCAGAATCGAGCTCTGTCCGTGCCCTAAATACCTGGGAATTACGCTCGACCGATCTCTGACTTACAAATTACACTGCCTCAAAACTAAGCAGAAAGTTTCCTCAAGGAATAACCTGCTCCGGCGTCTGACCACCACGAAATGGGGGGCTGCGCCACATGTGCTCCGGACAACAGGCACCGCCTTATGTTTTTCGGTCGGTGAATTTGCGTGCCCAGTGTGGCACCGATCCGTTCACGCAAAACACGTCGACACAGCCTTGAACGATACATGCCGCATTATAACAGGATGTCTCAAGCCAACACCTCTTAGCTTGCTTTATCCGCTGGCTGGCATTGCTCCGCCTGAAGTTAGAAGAGATGTGGCTTCCAGCATCGAGAAAACTAAGCAACAATTCGATGCACGACATCCTCTTTACGAGTACGAGCTGCCGCCAGCTAGGCTAAAAAGTCGGAAAAGTTTTCTCCGCAGCACACAGGCCTTAGAAAAATGCCCAGCTGAGGAAAGGGTGGTGCGGTGGAAATTAAAACATCCCGTACCCACAGGCTTTGTAAACCCCCAAGAGAGGCTCCCAACGGGTTCCGATCTGCAATGGTCTACGTGGCAGTCACTCAACCGACTCCGGACCCAAGTAGGTCGCTGCAGACAAAATCTAAGCAGGTGGGGTTATATTGCACCAACGGAGGAGATATGTGATTGTGGAGCCTCATCGCAATCCATGGTGCACCTGCTCCAATGTCCATTGTGCCCTCACACCTGCACTCTGGAGGACCTAACAGAGGCCAACGCTGCTGCAATTGCAGTAGCCAACTATTGGGCAGGAAAAATATAAATTGGTCGAATCGCTGACACGAAAAGAAGAAGAAGAAGAACCCACATGATTACACTATTTTTATTTTTAATGCACTAACCCGTGCTAAGGAACAAATTTAAAAACCTACAAAGTAGGTAGTCGGGGCTGTAAGTAATGCAATTTGCTTAAGTTAGATGTCGCTGCCTGTACGTGATACAGAGAATATTGTAAAGAGGTTCTAAATTTCACTGATGCCGTGAGTCGCCCATTGGCTCAATTGGTAGAGCGCTGGTACGGATAGCCAGAGGTTGCGGGTTCGAATCCCGGCATGGGTGAAATTTTTAGCCTCTAAATAGGTTTTTAAGTTTTAATTATGTCTAGTACTCGTGTTAACCTTAGAAAATACTAAACCAAACATGACAATCTCTGTCTTAAATTGGTTTGATATACACATAATTTCGACAATAATACTTCACATACATATGCTAGGGACATTTTGAATGTGTATGCAGTTATAAAAGTTTCAAGATCGCTTACAGTTTTACAGCCCATGTGTAAAGTACACGCTAACAAAGTCTAACTAAACTTGTAGACTTATGTCAGGGTGTAAAAAAAATTTCGATTAAAGTCAAGAACTTGATAAAAGCGCTTGATATTTCTTGCTATTTATGTATATGTGGGAGTTTACGTAAACTTGTCAAGATGTTATTTCTTCTAATATGAATTCAAAAAACTATCGCAAAAAGGAAATGCAAAATAGGTAGAAATGTCAGTACCGTAATAGTGGAATCGTGGGATTTAATTCCAGTCATTTTTAGGTGTCTGAAAAGCTGGCACGTTATGGATATATATTTTTAAAATAAAATTTACACGTACTCCCACAAAGGTTCGCCATCCCTGACCTAACCGCTTGACAAACTTTGCTTTCCTTAGTTTAACGAATGTATTAACGGGTTGTTAACATCCTTTTTTACATGTAAATTAAAGCTGATTAAAATAAAATATAGTTAAGTCTAAAAAAAGGATCGATGAGTAAAGATATTGGAATGGAGTCTTATCAGTGACCTAGCCATGGGAAACAAGTGTACTTTAGACAAACAACGATTTCTATGGGATTAAGGCGGAGTATTGTGTGAAAATTTAGAGGTGATATGAATGCTCTCTGATATGACGTTAGGTTAGGATATGTATAGTAATATGAAATCTATTGTTTCAGCGCGTAAGGCTTAGAGTTGTATGAAATACTTTTCCCCAAATGCATTTATTAATGTAGTCTTTACAAAAACATTGACTCTCACATGAAATATTTTTGTTATTGAATCTAGTCGGCCTATCTATTCATCCCCAGTTCTTTTATTACATAATCTCTTCGTGATCTGAATAAACTTTGTTGTCATTTGTTAGGAGAAATAATTGTCAATTTAATCTTCAAGTCTTCGAAGTATCTCCAACATGACAACCACCTCATGATATAAGCAATTACAAATAAATAAAACTGCCAATTTGCCTAAATTACATGTTGTAATTTATGTTGTGGCCATTCTTTTTAAATGTTGTAATTAAGTGTACATAATTTTTTTGTGGTTCCCATTCCGACCTGAAAACATACAGGGTGCTACGAAAGGGACCGGAAGAACAAGAAGAAGTTGTTCTACTCATCGATGTATTTAATAAAAACTACTAATAAAGCCAGTTTTTCACGGTCTTAGTACGCTCGGACCGAGTGCTAATGCTTAATGTTAATGTGAACTAATGCTTATGATTGGACGGTTTTTCGTGACAACACCAAAATAGCCAATCAGAAGCATTAGTTTACTCAGATGGCGCACTCGGATCGAGCGCACTAAGACCGTGAAAAGCTGGCTTAAGTGTATGCTGTGCAATAAAGAGTAGGTATTAATCTTGTAGCGTCAGCGTTTTGTGTCGGCCGCTTGTGTAGTATCGCCAGTCGTTTTCCCCGTAGCGTCCTGGGTGCCTGCCGGCTTCGTTATATAGGGCTTGATTGAATAATTCACTGTAATGTTCTATAACTTTTATAAATAATAAATAATAAAAACTGGAACGACTTCAGCTGTTGCTTTATTTTCAGATATAATTTTGTAATAAAATAGAAAAACTGGATAAGAATGGGTAAGCAGGTAAAACAGATCTAGTTGATGGGTAAAGTTGTAATGTTAAAAATGAGGGAAATCAAAAAATATGTGACGTAATTTAAATATTTCAAAATGATAGAAAAGAAATAAAAATGGTGTAAAGAGGTTTGCACCGTTACAACTTTACTCGTCGTTTAATTGATAGACAATTGGAATCCCTAAACTGGTGACGTGACCCCCAATCTCATAGTAAACGTTTTTATTTATGAGTAGAATAGCCGGACCTTTTCGTAGCACCCCGGGTGACCGGAAGAACCTGGAATCTAAAGCAGGCTTTAATGTGATGTAAAAGCTAGAAGGTACAGAAAGGATAAGGATTATAATTGAGTGAGCAAAGCACGCACTCTATATTTGGGTCATGAAACTTTTACCATAATCAATATCGTCGCTTAGCAAACGACACCGCTCAATATTAACTTAATTCCGGGTTCACTTACTTAAGTGAATCCGGACTAAGATTAAGTGAACTATGGTTAAAGTAAGCGCACTACATATTATTAACGACATAAGTTAATAATGTGTAGTGCTAGTGAACTGGGATTAATATTAAGTGAACTGTGGTTAAAGTAAGCACTTAAATTATTAACGCAGTAAATTAATAATATGGAGCTAACAAAAGTTTTAGTTCAAAAACGGTTCAAGTAGAATTTTTACGGTTTTGACATTAAAATTTGAATGCCAGTTGCGTTCAGACATTATGCGGGCATCGATCGAGCTAAAGGATTATTCAAGCATTCGGACTAATCAACGTAAGTTACTCAAAAAAGGCGTAACACGGCGCAGAAATTTAAGACTTTTTCTGTCTTTACTCTACAGGGAAAAATTACTTACACGGTGTTGTTTGCTAAGCGCTTATACGTATGTCGATTGACAAACCTAACAGTTTATCACACGAGTTGAATGGGAGGACCATCTCAAATCGATAATTAAAGACTATCGCAACGTAGGACCTATCGATGGGTTGTTCACAGGACACAGCCAAGCCAGCTAATTGAAATACTGAACTACAGAAATAAGATTTAAAAATATGTACGTCAAATATATAACGACCTCTGTATAAACTTTATCAACTCTGTCTATATTCTTTTTTTAATGCACTGACCGGTGCTAAGGACAAATTCAAAACCTATTTAAAAATCTAATCTAATTAGACAACTCTGTCTAATTAGACGGTCACATCTTCTTCTTTGTGTTTACCTTATCCCATTATTTGGGGTCGGCTCTCCTCGTTCTTGTGCTCCAGGATTTTCTGTCCTGGCAACGGACACCCGTTCGCTCAACTGGGCTCGCTCCAAGTCCTTTGATACCGTGGCTCACCAGGTAGCTTGCGGGCGCCCTCTACCCCTTGATGGTCACATAAATACATAAAATTACGTTCGCATTGCGGATGGACGGGCGGGGAACAAGGTTTGCAATTGCAACAAAACGATTACTTTTCTAGCCATGTGCCTAATGTAAAGGTATCTGACCTATATATGGAGTGCGTGTAAGGTTTTGGATCATAATAACCCTTATTTCTTTCCATTAGATTTGCACACCAATTGTATGCCTATATTACGCACTATGTAGTGTTGAAGAGAAGTTATTTTTTATAGCTTCAGTAGCCATTCTATAAATCTTAGCATTTTAGACTTAAGGACAATGTTAAATCGTCATGACAAAAGCCTAGCAATTATAGTAATTCAACTTATAGTGTGCCTCAAAAGAGATAAATCTAAGCTACTTGTATGTCATAGTATATGTAACGCGTAAGATTAAGTAAGTACCTACACTTGATTGTCGGGATGTGGAAACCGAACCTAAGATACAGGATACAGCCTGTTATTTTTTATAAGAACATACCTCGGCTACTATAGGATAGAATCCTATCCTATAGTAGCCGAGGTATCTTCCGATACACTTAACTTTACATAACTTTTCAAAATGTGCTTTCGGCGAAAACCGAAGCCTACTCTAGAGCCCGAGGTATATTCTAAAAGCTAACAGACTGTGCGTTCGGTTTCTTATGTACACCGTTATGTACGTACACAGTTTTTGTCGATGATGCTCCTTAGATAAAACTATTCCGATAATTTTAATACTAAACATTGGATGGATGTCTAGTTACGATAACTTACCCCGCCTTGTTACAAGAATCTCTGAGCTCGATATCAGCGGTACTTAGATAAAACAATACTTCCCCACCACTTTGATTTGAGATTATAGTTTTGAACCAAAATTTTAAAATCACTGATATTTACTGAATGTTGTAAACATTGACGGCCTCTGTGGCGCAGCGGAAGCGCATCTGCCTACCATGCAAGAGGTCCCGGGTTCGATATTTATATGTTTGCGATGTCGTTGTTTCTGGTTCCCACGACACAGGGTGTCCTAGTGTGGTTCAGAAGCAATGTATGTGCCTGTATGTAAATGTTATGTTATTATTTTTACATCTTTATATAATAATCTATCATTAAGAAAATAACCTTCCCTTAAAATATTCCCAACGATTTCAAATGCACTCAGTAGTTTGAAAGAAAGTCGTGTTTTACAAATTCTGCCTACAGTGTACCTACTGTCCCATGGTATCGTGCTCTAAACGTGACAGCCATCTAATCTCCACAATAATTGCCTTAGTGTTGGTCAAATTATATAGTTATGTATTAAATCATTTGCTAGCTAGAGTAGTGTGAAAAGTTGCAATATTTCGACCATAACGTTGTAAGCTTTAGTTAGGATAAGAATTATAATAAGAAAATATTTATTGAAACAGATGCAGGTTGAATACAAAAGTGGTGATGCGTAAAACAACTTATAAAACCTGGGCGTTCTCAAAATTACATAAACGTACGATTGTTCAGTCTACGTATGTGTATTACACTTTCTGAGTCACCCTGTATCTTAATTTTGTCTTAGTGATACTACCGCATAAAAACTATGAAATCAGACTACTTTTACCCATCTTTTAACATAGTATTTTAAATGCTCTCATAGATTCTAAAGCCAAATAATGACGGAAAATATTATTAATATAATATAAGTATTGAGTTTTACAAACCCCTAGGTATACTAGTGCTTGGAAGAAGGTTTGCTACCGCAGCTAACTAAGGTCAGCAGCTACTGGATCTGAGGGACCCAGGAATCATCCCTCGAAAAGTGTGTGAATTGGTATAGGCTAAATGTATTTCAAATTACATCATGTACCCATCTTTATTCTTTAGCAAACCATCTACCAAACATCCTGTATATATTTTAACTTTAAGATCTACCCTCATTTGCTCACTTAGTCTTTTCTTCAGTTTGGAAATAACTGGGGTTTGCGGAAACGAAAGTTTCGACAAGTCCAGTTGCTCTCTAGTAGTGAAACAAATTGGTACCTAGTTTTAATTTATTGTAAGGCGTGTTTACAGTTTCATGAAATTATTTATTTTATACTTACCCCTGAATACTTTACAAAAATATTTAAAGGCCTTTTCTTTGTATAATTGCACCACAATTCTGTACCACGTACTTCCTGTTGTATCCTTTCATTGTGTCACCATCCGATATATCTCCGTCCCACCTCTCATTGTATCTTTAGTTATTCTAATTTTTAAAGTAACTATTAAAGCTGAAAGCACATTTGCCAGCATCGTACGCGCCTCACGCTGGTAGCGCGGCAGGTAAAACGCTCGAGGCAAGCGTGATCGAAAACACTGAATATAATGTTGTCTTTGCTTAGACCAACTAGAGATTTGCATAGGTAAAGTAAGACACTAATAACTAATAACTAATAAGGCGAATGTTTGTGAGTGTATACGTTTGATACTTCTTCACGTCTAAACGGCTGGAGCGATTTTGATCTAATTTGTTTTGGAGTTAGCTGACATCCTGGATAACAGTAAAACATACTGCGGGAAAATATCTTATTATTAAAATCGATAAACCGCGGAGCACAGCTAGTATGCGAGAAACGCGATTTGACTTTAGCTATGGCAGTCGTTACCGCGGCCCGCAAATTGCGAACATTTGTTTTCAGCTTTTTGTAGTAGATACGATATTGGTATACGTTCGACAATAGGTCAACATTTACATTTTTGTTGCTGTAATCGTTAAGGTAACTGAGTAGACCGCTTGCACATTATGTAAAGGTTGATGTGCTGTCGACTGTACAGCGCGCGGCAACTAATGTAGCACTAAAAAGCGCGCGTGGAGCGGACTCCTTCAGCGTATTGTTAGTAACAAAAAGGGCGAACTAGCTTTAGGAGTGTTCGGTGTTCCCAAGCATATATTTCAAGTCTTTACTCTATCATTAATAGGTGGTATTATTTGTCCCTCATCTCCGCACTATTTCTGCTGTGTTTAGCACTGGCTAAGCTTTGAACTAAGAGATAAATCAGTACAAAATGTTAAGCATCACAAGTATAACGTGCATTTGTTTATTCGTAGCGCAATAGCTTTTATAAAAGCGCTCTATTTTTGTTTTGTGAAAGGAGATCATTTGTTTCAGTTAAGTATTTATGAATTCTACAATGTTTTTTTTAATAAAGTACTATTGAAAAGTAACCTTGTATTTTTTTTTGTTCCTGCAAGTTCCTAATAATAGGGAAGTTATGGATAGGAATAAAACACAATTATGTGAATGGAATTGAAAATTTATTAAACCTACCTACCTAGTAATATAATAATCTTCGCATATCAGTTACAGATTTGTATCACATGGATTTGAAAATTATTCTGTTTAAAAGATACTATGATGAAATTAGAAGCTGAATGCATGATTAAATAGTAAATATTATATAAAAAAAATGTTAAACACAATTAATTTCATCAGTCGTCGAGCAACGACTCGCTCCGTTTCGAGTTCTCTATTTCTATTTTAAAGTTAATCAATTTCAAAGAATTTGTTGGAGCTACCTACCTAATGATTAAATAAATGAACATGTTATGGGTACATAATCAGAAGTATACAAAAAAAACAGCAAATGCAAAACTAATGCAAGCGTTCAGTTCTTAATTACATTAACAGAAATAATCCACTGAAACTGGTTTAAAGAATAGTCACATAAGGGATGACGAGAAACAATAAATACGTCCCCGTATTAGTAAGGCACATTCTCACCGAGATGAAAACTAACTGGCATGGCGTTTGGTAAACGGAATTGTCGTTAGTCTTTTCTGATGACAACAAACCTCAAATATCACAACTGTAACTGTACAAAACATTAAGAAATAGTCCGGATAATAACTTCAAAAACACAAATTAACACCGAAAACGTTTGAGTAAGCAATCGGCTGTGCCAAGTGCAAGCGGTCCCTTAAAATATTATTACTCAGCCCACCGTCATCATAGTAAAGTTAAATATCAATTGAAACACATTTAAAACATCCTCCTCCATGTGATAAAGATTCTATATAAAAAATAAATGTGACTAACACATAATATCTAGGTTTTAAATCACCAAAATACAATATTAAGTTTATTAATATTAATTATTAGCAAGCCACTATACTATATCGTCACACACATTTATTACATCAACCCTAACTTCAGAGCTCCAAAAGTACGCCAACATCATTTACGCAGAGTTTTCTATAACAGATATACCTATCTGATATTATAACCATTTATAAGTGTTATTATAACCCAATAGTATAATTTATTATTATATTCCTGGGCATATATTTTTCATTTTGTATCAGTGACACGACAGTTAGTGGAGGATTTTTAAAATTTGAAAATTGATTAGTGTTTATACCTGAAGAAATCAGCCTTCATATTAGTTGGAATAACAATATTTATTGTGTTGTTGCCATTTTAGAGCTCCAAAGTTTACACGTCTTTACACCAAAGCTTATACTTTTGTGACAACCATTATTTTTATTAATATATTCTTGTATAAGTTTATTGTGGGTTTCGACTTTCTACTTCAGATTTGCTTTGTGAATCTACAGAAGTGATCAGACTTCTTTACACTTGTAGTTTTCCAAAAGTAATGGATCCAAGAAGAAAAACCTATTTTCTCTTTTGGTGAATCAATACCCATGAGATTATGAAGTTTTTCGACAATTTTGGGTTTGATTCAAACCTTTCAGAACTTGAAGAACTACAAGTGTAAAGCGAGTTCATAATAGCAATCATCTATTTATGTCTTTGCAATACGTTTTATTTCAATTTAAATATATTTAAATTATTTTATATATTTTTTAATAAAGGCGGGCGATTGTATTGCTTCCAATAAGATACATATTAATAAGAGATGCTTGCCACTACACGCTTACAACATATTGTTTGATTACAATTTGAAAACACTACTTACTCTATGTAATATAATAGTATCTAAGTTGTAGTTTGTTATTTTATTACTATCCGTTACGTAACCTACCGATACAAAAAACCTTTCAAGATTTCCAAAATATATAAATATTGCTATATTTAGGTTAATTACAATAATAACGGTTTTGTAAAAAATTTAAATAAATTGTTTTCCCATTTTTTGTTGTCATGTATATTAATTTAGTTTTTGTAGTACGTAGTCTTTGTAGTTTTTATTCCTTTTAGTAACAAAGTGTAAAAATTGCTTAGTATAAACCAAGTAAGACTTTAACTGCCTTTTTTGCACGCTTTGACTCAAAAGATGGTACTCGTACCAAAATATAAAAAAATATATTAAAACTAAATGCTAAACTAAGTGCATGAGTGCTAAATGGAAATAAAGAATAGCTCCGTTTGTTTGCTTTCTCACTTAATGTTCTAATGACGATAGGGAATGTGAATATAAAATGCTTTTAAGATCTACAACATAAAGATCCGACAAGTTTCATTCGTTTCATTGGTTTCAATTATTCTCAAATCATATCAGACCTCTACTGGGCCCTGTTCCATAAAGCTACAATCACCATGAAACCATACAAACCATGAAAGTTTGTGGTTTGTTACTGAAGCACGCATTATCTGCTGAACGGAGTTACAAGAAACGTAGCATACAGATAGCCAAAGAACTGAATTGAGACACAGGATGCGTTCTCGAGCATATTTTATAGTTACTGTAACCTTTTTTCAAGCCCTTAAATATATATTTACGTTGCCATTATAACAAGAATCGTATAAACTGGTTCTGAGACGGTACGAAGTTCGCCGGGACAGCTAGTTAGTAATAAATTGTCAATAATTTACCGACCGACCAATCGAGAGGAAAGATTGGGAAAACAATCCTGACAATCGTAAGTTTTACAATCGTGGCTCTATGAAACATGGCTTTATACTTTCTATAGAAGTTCAAGAAGCTTTCAAAGATCGTTTAGAGACTTTCTTTTAACACAACTCCCATTTTTTTTTAAATTAGCCCGAAGTTAATATCCACTTACAGGAAATTTATAAATAGCTTAAAATATTCGTTATTTTCTTCTATTGGTCCTTGTAATGTAGTATTAAAAGTTAAACTCAGAAATATGCTCGTAAAATACTCACGTAAAAACATTTATTACCTTTTGTTTTGACACAGACTTTTATTTTAACTATAAGAATAGGGTTTGAATCAAGGTTTGAGTTACTTTGAATTTATCTTCTACGTATAAATATCACTCGTCCCAGTCCCAAAGCAAGACAAGTCCCAGACTGGGGTCAAATTTCTCATACACTCTCTAAACTCTTAATACACTATACAGCTGTCAGTTGTTTTTATCATGCTATGTCCTCACAGGGTGTAAATGGGGGTTCCCCACGTGAAATCGAAACACAAATTATCGATTTTCATTTCAACGAAAACCATTAATCGATTGTTCCGTTGATTGCCTTATTAGTACCAAGCTTTAATTCCCCGATGTAACAATTCACCGAAAACCAACTTACCAATGTTTTTTCAACTACACTATATCGATCAATGGAACATAGGATTAATGGTTTTCGTTGATATAAAAATCGATAATTTGTGTTTCGATTTCACATGGGGAACCCCTAAATGGGGGTAGGACCCTCTGCGTCGAACCTACGACCTCCACGTCTGAGTAAGCAACATGTGTGCTGCTTAACCAACGAGGCAGTCAAAATCTTATTTAGTCGTGGAAGTTATGTCCCCTATTACTGGAGTGTTTAGAAGTGAAAAGGAGAGCTACCTACCGGTGTATAGCGTTATCTCACTCTTAAGAGCTTACAGTTTAGATAAAAACAGTGCAATTAAAACAAATCCTAAGGGAAGCAGTCATGGCAGTCCCAAATTAGTACTCTTAAAAATTATTCTAATACTTAAAATATAAAAAGAAAACAGAAAAAAAATCAACAATAACAATTTATAATTCTCACGTTATTGATTTGTTTATTGTTTATGCCTTTTTTTAATAGAACAATTAAATATCCTATTCCGACGATGCGAAATCTGCTTGAATATCATAATATCGTTAGAAAACTAAATGCTACCTCCACTATATTTGTTTTCCGTCAGAGTAATAAATGTAGTCTCTAATGGCGGCCATGCTTCCATCAATTTAGTTGCACTTAGTTGTTTCAATAACTTTGTCCTTATTTAGCTTCCTTGAAAATTTTGTTCTGTAAACCTACAACTTACGGTCTTGTTTTAAATATATATTTCGTAAAACACTTCTCAGAGGCAGTTAAATAGTCTGTGGCACAGATTATCTAAACTGCCTCTAAGCATTACTTAAGGAGAATCGACTTTTATAAATATTACCATTAATTTTCGGTACAATTTTTCAATTCTCGATTATTCTGCTGCATTATGATGACCTACTCCATCTAAAAACAATGTCAGTGGTCCCTTCACTCCTCTAGTGTGAGAAAAGATGCAAGCCTTATAAATAATCTCATTAAATAGATGTAAAGGCCACAGTTTTTATGACCTTGAAAATTAATAATGGGAAACCATTATTATGGGAGTATCCATCGGGGAGTATTGATGGGTATAATAGAATTAATTCGATTTTTAAATTATTTTACATTCCTAAAAGCCCATTATGTCTCGTTTGCCATTAATGGAAACACGGCTACCGAATAATTGATTAAAAACATGATAAATGCCTACATACTTTAATAAGATTATTGTTTAATCATAAAAGCAACAACATTCTTCTACCACATAGACAGATGTCCACGAAACGAGTCAACACCAAAAGCACAGGTTAATTTATAATATGTAGTTAGATGATTATACCTCTCTACCACTTCGTAAACCATGCACTAAATATATGCTCATTTATGAAAAATATTTATTAGATCGTATTGGCTAGTCGTAAGTATAAAATTTATGATTTATTTGTGTTAAGTGTTTACGATGATTTCTACTTAATAAGTTTAATAACTCATGTTTGGGCTTGATGTAAAATACTTTTATTTCACAGTATTTTATTAATTTTGACATTTTGCTCGTTTTGTATTTCAGTGATTGTAATCCATTATATTTCTATTTAGGAAATGGTGTTGTAAAAATTGTTATAGACGCATTGGCAGCTTGTCATGATTACTATTTACGGTGAAAATAACAGTGAGTCTCTATGATTAATTTGATAACCTATCAGAGATAGAAGTCTTGTTCCGTTTATTAGAACTTAATACTCTATACTTTATCAGTATTATCAAGTGTATATAGACCCATATGTCCCATTCTACCCATGCATATAAAAATATTAAAGAAGTTATATATTATTCGATGGCGGCATCCGACATCTACGAAAACCCAGACGGCGATCGACCGAGCCACGCCGACATCAGACGGTCGCATCGCGACCACGCACACAGACACACGACACGACGACACCGACTCACGCCGGCCGCTCACTGCTGCACGGGCGTCTGGCAGTAGGGGCACTCCTTGGTGGTGGGCGCGCAGCTGTCGCACAGCACGTAGTGGTTGCACGAGCCCAGCGTCACCGCGCGCGGCTGCTCCTCGCACACCATGCACTTGGTCGCCGTCTCGAGGTAGAGGACCTTCTCGATCTCCTCCAGGTCGGCGCGGGCCTGCGTCTGCATGGCCTTGATGGTGGCGAGCGGCAGGCCGCGCAGCTCGCGGCGCTGGCCGCCGGGCATGCCGGCCGCGGCGCCGGCGCGCGCCGCGTCCAGCTCGCGCCGCAGCGTGGCGGCGTGCGCCAGCGCCTCGTCGCGCTGCCGCTCGGCCAGCGCCGCCTTGCGCTGCGCCTCGTCGGCCTCCCGCTGCCAGGCCTCGCACGCCGAGCGCGCCTGCGAGATACGCTCGTCCCAGCGCGCCGCCGCCGCGCGCGACGCCGCCACCTCGTCGCGCAGCCGCGACAGCTCCGCCGGCGCGGACGGCGACGTGGCGACGAACTCGAAGCCGCCGCCGCCGCCGTAGCTGCCCGGCTTTATCGAGTGCGAGTTGAAGAGGCGCTCCGTGTCGTTCTGCGCGTAGCGCAGGAACGGCGGCAGCGGCGAGCCGCCGGCCGGCGGGCTGAAGCCGCGCATGGCGGGCCGGGCCGCCGGGATGTTGACCGGCGCGGAGCCGCTCAGGAGGCCCTCCCCGTCGGACAGGTCGCGGTCCAGGGACGCGACGAGGTTCAGCGGATCGTCCAGGTGTAGATCGTCGAGAGCGTTGCCGACCACCTCCTGCAGTACCGTGGCGTCGAAGGTGGAACGTTGGGCCCAGACGGAGGACTGCAATTTTCGCTCGTCGTGTTCGCCGTAAGTGGCGAGGGGGAGCAGCGCGCGGGGCGGGGCGCCGGGCGCGCGGCCGCCGCTGGAGCCCCCGCTACTGGTGGAGGCGCACTCGGAGCCGTCGCCGCTGCCGTTGGTGTGCGGTGCGGGGGGCGAGGGCGCGCCGCCGCCGCCGCCGCGTGTTAGCAGCGTGCCCTCGCCGTGTTTCTTCTCGGGCAGTGCGGACGACAATAGCTCCGCTAGGTTGGTGCCGCACTCCAGTGGGGCGGACAAGTCGCGCGTAGTGTTCACATCCTCGGCTGGAACGAGCGAGAGGTCTGTGAGTTTGTCGTACAGGTAGGTACAAAGACGACAGGGTTGTTCGCACGCGACGGATATTGCAAACCGACCAAACCGAAGATGGCGGGACCAAATCATTACCTTTCTACCAAGAATACAGCACTGCAATGGGCGCAAAAGAGCGCACGCGGCCAGTAGTAAACTTATTGGACATAGTTTTCGAACACTATTCCAGGTGCTTGGCTCACTAATAAACACCACCAATTTCTGAGCTAGTTAAACATCTCTCTGTTTCTGAGTTAGACACAGTTGTAGAATCCTGCGCTAGATATACCAAGACACTCTTAAGTTGCTAATTTCTGGGCTCGCTATGAGACACTTTCAGTGGCTGGGCTGACCAATGCACATCCAATACTCACGCTCAACGTGTGCGAAGGCGCAGAAGAGCGCGCGCGGGCAGTAGCCGGCCTGCTGCACGTCGTTGCACTTGGTGGACTTGTATATCTCGGGGTGGAACTGCTGCTCGGTGCGCGTGTGGCAATAGCCGCAGCCGTCGCCGGCCTCGCAGTTGCTGGGCTCGCCCCACTCCTCGCCGTGCTTCACGTTGGGGCAGGGCGTGCTGCGGTATTTGTACTTGCGCGGCGAGCGGCGCTTGTCCTGAAACGCGCGCCGGGTTAGGTGGTTGTGTAGTTTCGTTTTTGCACGATTGTTTTGGTTTCGAGAGGTTTTGTCAGGATCATGGCAAGTGACAAACCCCAGGGTTTGTCTAGCTGAGACCAGTCTCAGCTTTCCCGTCCGGAATACAGGCCTAAGTTTATGTGTGTATGAATGAATGCATGCAATTGCTTACAGGAATGCTTTCGCAACCCGACTTTGATAACAATTTTTTGTTTAACGAAATATCATGTCTGATTATTGCTAGTTTAACTGTAGAAGATCCGATGAAGACCTTTGGAGATGGAGAATGGAACTATTCAATAAGCATGTTTCACATAGAAAAGTATTTTTGGAGTGTAAAATTACATACATAGTCACGCCTGTATTCCGGAGGGCTAGGCAGAGACCGGGGTTTCCCACTGTTGATGAAACGAAAGACGCTTGTCCGGATTTTAGTCAGTGGCATCGATATCAACCCTTGTATGTCCTCACTGTTGGGGCACGGGTCTCTTCCTGCATCGCAGGAAGGTTAGGTTAGGTTAAGGTTAAGCCAAGTCCGGGTTGGTGGAGGGTTGTAAGACAGTGGCGGGTCTTACTGTCAGCAGTTATCGAGCCGCCCACGAGTCCTCTGGCATGGTTTAACGACTGCCATTACATGACAGCCGGTGCCTTGCGAAGCACGGAAGCGCTCGGAAAAATGCCACTAGCGGTAGTCAAAGGACGGTCACCCATCCTGCACCTTACCGCGAATAAAACCGAAGTAAAACCGAAAACAGGTTTTACCTTTTTTAAATTTGTTCCTTAGCACGGGTTAGTGCATTAAAAATAAAATAATCATGTGGGTACAGTGATATCGTTCCGATGTTAAACCTAACTGCAAAGTAGGTAGTCGGGGCTGTAAGTAATGCAATTTGCTTAAGTCAGATGTCGCTGCCTGTACGTAATACAGAGAATAGTGTAAAGAGGTTCGAAATTTCACTGATGCCGTGAGTCGCCCATTGGCTCAATTGGTAGAGCGCTGGCACGGATAGCCAGAGGTTGCGGGTTCGAATCCCGGCATGGGTGAAATTTTTAGCCTCTAAATAGGTTTTTAAATTTGTTCCTTAGCACGGGTTAGTGCATTAAAAATAAAATAACCTATTTATTGGCGAACTTCTAAAAATAAATGTTGGATCCCGTTGGAAAGGCCAATTAATAATCGTGATAAAGATTTTGTTTATTAGAGGCCACGAGCGCTACAGTGGCATACTTTAGAGTATATTGTAATAATCTTAAAAAAATCTTAAATAAACATTTTTTTTTTCTCTTCTCTGTATCTGCCATCAGCCCATGTTTGGCTATAATCAGATGGTTTCTGGGTAGATCTGGCGTTAGGAGTATAGTCATTGATTTTTTTACTATACATCCTCAGTAGCTTCGTCATCAATGACGTGTTTTCCCCTCAGTCGCCTGACATTGTGTCTGGTATCAAGCAGTGCAGCAGTCAGTGGATTTTTGTGATGGGCCAGTCGTTCTTTATACCTAAGCCCATACAATTTTAGTTCCTCAACCACTGTAGGGATCTCAAGGTATTCATGTATCTCATTATTCCTGGTATACCACGCTGCGTTGGAGATAGATCGGAATATTTTATTTTGCGCACGCTGTATTACGAGAAGATTTGATTGACATGTAGAGCCCCAAATTTGGCATCCATACGTCCATATAGGTTTTAAGATCGCATTGTAGACCAAACGCTTGTTGGAGAGTGACAGGTGAGATCCCCGCCCCAACAGCCAGTGTAGTTCCTTGAATCGAGCGTCCAGCTCCTTTCGTTTAGCCTTGACATGGTGCTTCCACTTCAGTCTACGATCAAGGTAGAACCCGAGGTATTTGACACTATCTTTGTGTGGGAGAATTTCTCCACCTAGGCTCACAGGTGGACAGTCACCTCTTCGTAACGCAAAAGTAATGTGGGTGGATTTTGCGGTACTGGTTTTTATTCTCCACTTTCTTAGCCATTTCTCTGTTTCGTCAAGTTGAAGCTGGAGGTTGATTGAGGCTTCATTTGCGTTTTCATTGCATGATAGTATTGCAGTGTCGTCTGCAAAGGTCGCCGTGACAGCGGCAAATGACTGAGGTAAGTCAGCGGTGTAGATGTTGTAGAGGATCGGCCCGAGAACTGAGCTCTGTGGGACACCAGCTTCGCACTCTAGAAGTTGGGACCTGGCTTCCCTTTGTTTAACTTGAAATAGTCTGTTTGAGAGGTATGATTCTATTATTAAGTAGAATGTATGTGGCATCATAGTCTTGACCTTACACAGCAGTCCCTTATGCCAAACCCTATCAAATGCTTGTTGAATGTCTAGGAAAGCTGCTGAACAGTACTTTTTATTTTCAAGACACTCTCTGACTGTTTGATAAACTCTGTGTACTTGTTCCACTGTTGAGTTACCTTCCCGGAATCCAAACTGGTGGTCTGGAATCGCTTCGACAGAACTTAGTGCAGATTTGAGCCTTGTGCTAAACATCTTCTCCCACAGCTTTGAGAGGACCGGCAACAGGCTAATGGGTCTATACGACGTCACATCATTGGCTGGCTTACCGGTTTTATGCACCATGTTTATTTGTGATATTTTCCATAGATCAGGGAAGTAGTTGTTCCTGAGGGTCGCGTTAAATATTGACGTCATTAGGACTAGGGCCTTTTTCGGTAGTTCTTTAAGGATTCTTGGAGTTATTAGGTCGAATCCTGGGGCCTTTCTAGGATCTAGTTTGGTTAAAATTTTCTTTACTTCTCTGGGCGATGCAGGTCTAACTGGTAGGTCAAGCTGAAATGGTTGATTTAGAATTTCGTTTATATCCGTTTCATCAGTCCCTTCGTTAGGCTGAAAGGTTTTTGCTAGGTGATTGGCAAATGTCTTCGCTTTTTCAGTCTGTTCGAGCCCAATCTCCATTTTCAGTTCTTATGGGGGGAAGTGTCTGCTGGGGTCTTTTAAAGTTTTTGTGGCTTTCCAGAGAGAGTGTGTACCTTTTGACATTGGTGAGAGGCTTTCAAGATGTGTTTTTAGGGTTTGATTTTTGTGTTCGTCTATGAGAAGTTTTAGATCCTGTATTGCACTGTTCAACGCCGTCTTATCTAAAGCATGGCGACTAGTTTGCCAAACTTTTCTTAATCTGCGCTTCTCTTGTATTTTAAGTTTGATTTCTAATGGAATATTACAATGTGTGTCATGTTTATTATCATCTAGTGGAGTGCATTTCCAAGCGGCCACTTGGATAGTGTTTGTTAAATGCTTGCAGGTGTCTTCTATTTCATCTTCAGAGTTAAGGGACAATTTCAGGATCAAGTGTTCATTGACATAATCTCTAAAGCTGGACCAGTCTGTTTTCTTGTTTGTCAAGCGTTCGGGCTTTTCGATCACTATAACATTTGTGCTGACTGTAAGGATAACAGGTGAGTGATCCGATGAGCCATCTAGATCGGGCTCTACCTTGGTGTATAGGTAGCCAATGCCCTTTGTGATGAAGAAGTCCAGGAGATCGGGAAGCTTTTTTGGATCTGAGGGCCAGTATGTGGGTTCTCCTGTCGACAGTGGAAGAAGGCGGTTTATGTCCATAGACTTTTTCAGTTCTCTACCCCTTGTTAGCGTGTTGCGCGAGCCCCAGTACACATGTTTAGAATTCCAATCACCCCCTGCTATGAATCGTTTGCCTAGGGTCTGGAAGAAGTTGTTAAACATTGTGTCTGTGATCTTGTGTTTTGGCGGACAATACACTGCGGCGAGAGTGATGGAGTCACTTTTATCATCTAAGGAGATACAGGTAGCCTGGAGGTGTTCTTCCTGATATGCCTCAAGAAGTGTGTGCTTAATATTTTGCTTAATTATCACCGCAGACCCTGCATGAGATTTTCCATCTGGATGTGGTGTGAAGTAGATACAATAGCCATTTAGTTTCAATGTGGACCTGCAATTCATGTGGGCTTCGGATATTAGGAGTACATCAATTTTATTAAAGTTCAGAAAACATTCCACTTCCTGTGAGCTACTGAGAAGTCCGTTGATGTTCCAAGTCGTAACTCGCATGGACGTCATTTTGAATAAACATACCAATTTTATTTTCCCAATATGTACATCGTCAAACTGCATTTTGTAACAAATGGATTTCGTTTACAAGCCCGATTGAATTCCACAGTACATTTCGTCATGTCACCAGACGCCTTATCACGTTATGGACATGCAGGTTATTGCCTTAAGACAGGTGAAGGTCGCCCTACTAAAAGTAAGAAGTAAAACCGGACAAAGTAACAAACAATACTCACTTTACTATTATGATATTGCGGGCAGGCGTACCCTTGTCTACATAACCTAGGTGGTCTTTTGCATGGCTCCGTTTTATACGACGATAATACATAATTTGTATCTGAAAAGAAAAAGACAATGAGAATTATTTTTTCCTCTTTTTTTACAAAGTCTATCGGTGCTGTGTATAAAAACTAGAATCTTTTAAAAACAATTCACAAATGCAGTTTAAAAAGTTTTAGGCTCTATTTGAGAAGTATTTTAAGGGATGGTGTTTGTATAATTAGGACTGTAAAAGCTTGGATTGTTGAACTTAGTCATGGCGAATCATTCTTTAATGTTTAACTTAGTCTTATGACTATTTTCATAACGCTGACCGCATCAAGTTTCAAGATTCAAGTGTAGACATTGTGATGTTCGCATTGTGATGTGTACACTTGAATCTTGAAACTTGATGCGGTCAGCGTTATGAAAAATAAAATCGTCGTAAGACTAAGTTCAAGTGTTATGAAAAATCTTCAGATTCAAAATATTAAGTAAGAATTTCATTTATTGATACTAAAGAAATATTGTCAAGTTTTGTGCTATTTGACTTTAGTCAAATTAAATAAAAACAAAACCTATAAGCAACCAGCAAAAAAGCAATGTGGACTTGTGGTTAGTTCAATACAGCTCTATATTAGTGGCAACTGCTAATACTTGATAGGACAAGTGCTCACTTCTTATAATTATACAACCACAGATGACATATTTTGATACCCAGCAAGCTTTTTGATATTTAAATTTAATTTAATACAAGAAGCAATACAAATTAAGCTTAGTATTTAATTAAAGCTACTTATTAAAGAGTTTATTTAAGAATTATCTTTTGCTACAATTTTATACTATTTGATTTTTTATTGTAATTTCAGCCATTAAGCTGCTTGAGCTACAGGTTACCACAGAAAAACATATTTTACCACTGGTGTTAAGCTGATTAGTGATTGTACTGGTATGCTTCCTTTTTATTTCAATTAAATTTATTAGTTACCTTGCCACTTTGGATCCTCATTCATCAAATTCCTTTCCCTATCAAGAGCATTAGGTGCTGCGTCCGCGTCGGCCGCGTCTGGATGTTCTAAAGCTTGCAATTCCCTGAAAGAAACATCGTACATTGATGGCCATGTCAAAAAAATGCAGTCGCCATTACATGTGGACATTCAACAGACTGGTTTAAAAAGCTGCTCCTACAACTTTTCTAGATCAATTAATAACAACTTTTTGCTAAACTTGGGAAATGTGGCAAATTTTACTACGTTTTCATTTATGGGAACCAAAAACAGACAAAGTCAATGCAGGCTCAAGGTATCACACCTTCAATGAAACAGCACACAAAAAGTAATTGATAAATCAACATAATTGGTTTCATATAAACGCGTAAATAGTTAATAGTTGTGTCGTCTAAGCGCTGCGCTAGCGACCTAGCGACCTAAGTAGATAAAGATATCTAAGAGCCCATCTTACTTCAACATGATGTTGCAGTCTACTTAATGTCAACTACTCCATACCACGCCCACAGAAACAGTTACAATGTAACCTGGTCTTGCAATGTAATTCACGTCGAAAAAATACCAGTCTCTTTGACATGAAAACATTACTAGAGAATAGCGCCAACCCAATTCTTCCTGCGGGTGTCGTTAAAGGCGACTGAGGCACACAAACCGGGGAGTGGGCAGCAACGCCCCCTGCAGTACAATTCCACCGAGCTGCGATCCCCAACCCGCATGCCCAGCGTGCGGATTATGGGCATTACCCCCTATGATAGCACAACGTGGCGCTCTTTACGGGAGGGCTATGTCCAGCAGTGGACTAGTATAGCCTGACGACGAATACTGAAACTAACCTTATAGTAGCGTACATGCGTTATATTATCATATAGTTATTTTGTTACTAACCTAGCATCTAACACTGGGGGCCTAAGGTCGGGGGCCCCGTGCGCGAAGGCGCAGTGGGCCCCGTTCTTGGTGCAGAGTCCGCGCGCGTCCGTGTCGTGCACACACATGCAGGTCTTGTAGTAGCGCAGGTGGTAGCGACGCTCCGTGTCGCCCGCCGTCCGGTGCAGGTACGGGCAGCTGCAAGTCAGAACACACGGTTAGTTGAACATCACATTCTTCGACATCAACGGAACAAGTGATTGGTAGAAATGTGTTTAAGTAATTAAATAAATAAATTGCGCCTTCTTTTTTTTGTTGTGAAGTCATTTGAATATCTTTTTTTTCTCTTAGTGTCTTTCTAGGGATTTGGAATAAGGTTTCGTCGTTTGGTTGATTTAATAGTTAAGAAAAAAAAAGAAAACAATATTGTAAAATGTGGATAACGGAGCTGGATATACAATTACTTAATAATGTTATTTTTAACATTTGAGTCATCTGTTTAAGACACAATAAATTTCTATTTTTTGTCCCTAATAAAAAGAAAAAAAAATTCTATAATGTCTTTATGGACTTGTAAAGTGTTTATCAAGGAAATATTCAAAAATTCCCAGAAAAAAATATGCTTTTATTTGTTTTTTTTGTGGATTATTGTCTTCTGTGGTACAATGCACAATGTCACTTCCCTCAAATTTTGAGGCAAATTCCCCATTGTGACATTGTGATACATTGTATTTGTCTTCTCCTAAAATTTAAAACAATTTTTAAAGTATGGATAGTTAGTTGGCAGACAGAAAACTCATACACCTATATAAGGTTTGTATTCATGTCAGTTCATGTTGTATTTGATGATTAATATCATGTTAATTTGATATAAAACTTGGACTTTTCATAATTCTTTGCATAAAGGGTATATTAAAAATATAACAGTCTAATTTATTATATTGTTTTGGTTGCACTAACCCGTGCTAAGGACAACTTTCAAAACCTAACAATACTCTCTGTAAGTAATATAGAGAGTGTTGTAAAGAGGTTCGAAATTTCACTAATGCCAGTAATTGCTCATTAGCTCAGTTTGGAATGCGCTGGCACGGTTAGCCAGAGGTTGCAGGTTCGAGTCTTTAGCCACCAAATTTTTAGCCTCTAAATAGGTTTTTAAAGTCTAATTTATCAAAACAGGAGCCAATATTACAGACTAGCAAAGGGAAAGTAACCACACATTATTGAATGCTGTGTGTGGACATCATCCACTTTACCACAGACTATTTACATTTTTCTCTGAGGGGTGTTTTAAGGAATCATGTTTTTAAAACATAAATATAACAGAACATAACCATACTATATCCCAGAGTAGAGACCAGGGACTGGCACTTGCCACAATGCTGACAGATCATTTTCTCTTCATCAACATTCATTAGTTGTTTCATGCATGCATGCTGGTTCCAGGTACATTTTATCTTCCCCTTTGCCAATATATCCTCTATTTGGTCGAAGTATGTCCGCCTGGGACATACCTTACCAGCCCTTGCATTCTTTCTATCATTCAATTCAATTGTTCTTCCTTCATCCTCTCCACAAGTCCAAAGCAACGCAACATTCTTTTTATAAATATGACCATATTACTTTGCATAATGCTAAAAAACTTAGTTTCATGTGAGTATATAATAAAAAAAACACTAGTTAATGTATTAAACACCCATTAAGCTAACTGTGAACATTAGCACGAACATTAGTGACAAAGTAAGTCAAACTAAAAACTGAATTAATTACCCACATTTAAGTAGAATCATTAGAAACCTTACACATTATTTAGGCTTTTATTCATATTTTGTTGATAAACATATCTATGGAAATAAAACAAGAAAGGAAACACGAATTAGAAAGTGTAATTTGCATCCAAATGCAAGGGATCCAAGGAACAATGGAATGTAATGCTGTGGTAACCCAGCCAATCTCAATACCCATAGAAACATACAGAAATACATAGAATACGCGTCTTTTCATTTTGGTAGGGTTTTAATATTGGTAAACAAATTATTGAGGGCTAAAAGTCCCTTGGTTACTACAGGATTTTCAAAGATAGTAGAAACCTTATTCAGGATGTAAATTTCACAGCACGGATATTCAAGTAAGCATCCAAGAGGAAAAGAAGTAAACAAAGAAATAAAGTTGGTACTCACTCGTCACCATCCTCGCAAACGCCCGACGTCTCATTATATTTGGTACAATAGTTATCTGCGCTATAGTTGAACGAGCCATCTCTCTTCCGGACAGGCCTTCGTCTTCTCTGGTTATTAAAATGCCAGTGAAAACACGTAAAAGGCCTATGTTGTGTACATTTGTGCTGGAGAAATGACGGGCACTGTTCCACACGAAATTCCTTTAGATATCTGCAAGAGAAACACGCCAAACGTCAGGGTAACGCACATAACACGAAACAATTTTCAAAGCACTATCACTTTACACTAAAATCACTTTGTTATTCCCAACTTACTTGTAATGATTTGGTTTTTCTGTTTGAGCTGTCAACAAAGGCTTCGACTCCGACGGCATTTTGGACAGCTATTGCGCCGATCGCGACGCGCAGGGCACGCTCTCCGCGACCAATTAAATCTCAATTTACAATCACGTGATAGTAAACAATTTAGCTTAGAAAATACTGAGGAAAATGCCGAAAACACGAAAAAGCCTCCAAAAATGTAGTCAACATTTCACTCAAAATAATCGTCCTTGAACTTAGAATAAAAATTATCTCGATAACTCGTCCGATTCGGACCAAATGGGCAGAGAAGATTACTTTCATTCATTCATTCGAACTGTCACGTAGTATGTTTTCTAGCTATCTCGTTTTATCAGCCTGTCTATGAACCTGTACAAAAGAGATAAAAAATAGGACATGTTTTTTGTGTTTCACAAACCTCGATTTTTTCATGTTTTTACAAAGACCGTAAACTTGGTATATGTATCCACGTATATTTTGATATGTTCAAACTTTACAATCATTATAATAACAAATGTTTTTCTTTGCTTTATTTCTTAAGAAATGTTTAAATTAAATTAAGCTTCAGAAGCAAACAATTCAACAGCATAAATTATAACGATCAACTCAGTTACCCACAAATTAGAGACAGTTACCTACGGTACAGGTGAATTTAAAACTAAATTTTAATGGTTGATGTGCTGTCGACACGCTATCGACTCCACTTTGCAATAATAATTTTACAAGAGTATAATAATATATTGTATTTTCTAAGGTAACCCGAGCACTAGATTTTCACCTGAGATTTCCGCACTTAGCCTCATAGTTGGGCCATTGTACGTAGCAAGCGCTGAGGTATGTACACTAACACCTCAGACACTAGGGTTTCCTTACGATGTTTGCCTTCACCGTAAGCGAGTAGTATTGCTACTATAATTTCACAAATGTGATGAAAATAACTTAGAAAACAAAGTCATTGGTACATGCCAGGGTTCGAACCCACGACCTCCCGATTGAGAAGCCGGCGTTCTACACCGCTCCGCTACCACCGCTCTGAGCACTAGACAAAATAAAACTGTTTTATACGGATTTAACTCGTTTATTTTAAATTTTTACAATTTTCCGACCTTTCGGCACTTTTTCAGGTGCCGTGGTCTCGGAAGACTGTGGTGACAGGCGTCTTTTTGAAAGCATTAACTGTTAAAAAGTGCCGAAACGTCGGAAAATTGTAAAAATGTAAAATAAACGAGTAAAATCCGTGTAAAAACAGTTTTTATTAGAGTATAATATATTTTGAACAAAATTTATGAAAATATTATCATTTAAAAGGTAAGGCAAAGGCACTATATATAATTATGAGCCATTATTAAAAGTGTGTAAAAGTTAAATAAATACTGAAATCGCAGTTTAAGAGTTCATTTTCGAACTAAACGTAGCCCAACCTCACTAAATAAGGTCGCAGGCAGAACCTTAGAATTAAACTTATCAATCGAACTATTCGATTAGTACATCGATCTTCATGAACAACCTACATACAGGTTTGGCTGTATCTGTCGTGTAAACAAGGAGCTCCACAAAATTGTTCAAGTAAAAAAAAAAAAACAACATTTTTAATAACAAGCTTACACATAATAACCAATCAAATGCGATTTTACTATAAAATCACCTTTTTGTCCACCAATGACATCTTCGTTTTAATAGCCAATGGAATTCAAGGATTTGAACAAAATTCAGCCAATCCCTGCTCAGAATTCCAGCGTCACTGACCGCCCGCCATTCTCTCTGACGCCATTTTGAGCATATGACCATTGTTGTTGAAGCTCCTCGATAAATTGCTTAAAAATTTGTGATTCTTTAAAAATATCCTACAAAGGTACGTAAAAACCAACACTTATTTAATGTTTTTGCCTTGACGTTATAAAATTTGGTTAAATCTAGCCAACTTGACGAGAAATCATTAAATGTTTCTTGCGTACCCCCCATGGCTTTGTACTATTGCAAAATCTAATGGCATTTTCCATTCCAGCTAAAGATGGCCCGTACTAAGCAGACCGCGCGTAAATCTACGGGAGGAAAAGCTCCCCGTAAACAACTTGCGACCAAGGCCGCGCGCAAATCAGCGCCTAGCACTGGTGGAGTTAAGAAGCCCCATCGTTATCGCCCTGGTACCGTGGCTCTCCGTGAGATCCGTCGTTACCAGAAGTCCACTGAGCTGCTCATCCGCAAGCTGCCCTTCCAGCGCCTTGTGAGAGAAATTGCTCAAGACTTCAAGACTGATCTGCGTTTCCAGTCTGCCGCCATTGGAGCTCTCCAGGTTCGTTTTGTATAGTGATACATTCTCTATCTATAACTGCCTACATACCTTCAGTTTAAATCAATATCATGTTTTTAGGTTAGAGTCAGTTACTAATGGCGGGAAAATATCTCATGTTTTGTGTTTCTATTGCAGGAAGCTAGTGAGGCCTACTTGGTGGGACTTTTCGAAGACACTAACTTGTGCGCCATCCACGCCAAACGCGTCACAATAATGCCCAAAGACATTCAGCTGGCCCGACGAATCCGCGGCGAGCGCGCCTAAATCCATCTTGGTGTACTCTACTTTAAATTAAAATGTAATTTAAATAGACATGATTCCCATAACATTGTCTCATTAACATCTATCTTTAATTCAACTAATTATTATGGTAATTTTAATATAGGTTGTCAGAACTGATTTTTTTCTTTAAAAAATACATTCTTATTGTATAAGTTTGATGAGCTATGTGTTGGCATTGATACTGTGTGATAGTCGCATATTAGTGTGTTCTTAATTTTAAATCTTTTGTATCAATCTCATATGTGAATGCAGTATCGTTGCAAGGGCATAGTGTTTAATTTTAGTGACTCGTGTGGTGTTTGTCTAGCTAGATATAGGCAAAAGTTGCACGTCAGGCGGATGTGTCTAGAGTAAATGATACACTATTTGCTATTGTGTAATGAGAACTTGGTGTTAATTAAATGTAAATTTAGAATATTATTTTGTTTCTATTTTATCCCTTGGAATCCATAACTTAAGCTGTTTAAAAGTCAGAAAATCAAGTCTGAAAAAATGCCTGTAATAGTAATTGCATTAATAATTACATACTTTGAACAATACATTATTGTAAAGGTAGCAACCTAATATAAAATAGGTGGATTAGCAGTTGCCAGTACGCTTTATTAGCAAAGAAAATAATATGTTGATTGGCAGCTAGCCTGTTGCTGTATTGAGTCATCTACTTTGATTATTCAGCAAATTTATATGAATTACCTACATCGCATTCATTATTTTAGATAGAGTAAAGATATTACCTAATACTTAGGTACTGCCCCAAATTGAACATCTTGTACAGTTTCTATCAATGTCACATCATGAACATTGTACAATGTTCATGATGTGACATGCTAACATAAGATTTCTTAAAAACCTATTTAGAGACTAAAAATTCCACCCATGCTGGGATTCGAACCCGCGACCTCTGTCTATCTGTGTCAGATCAATGTCAATATCCGTGTAGGTTGCGGGTTCCAATCCCGGCATGGGTGGAATTTTTTGCCTCTAAATAGGTTTTTAAATTGTCCTTAGAACGGAAGTGCATTAAAAATAATAATAATATTTCTTGTGACAATTTCTTCAGTAAGCATGGAGTAGGCACCCTTAAAATGTCACCATAGTGGTTCTGTTAAAAACAATGAGATTCAAAGACTACATCAACCTGGAGGCAATAACTTGACATTCCTTAAATTTCATTAAAAATAATATATAGTAGGACAATGAAACAAGTACATAATTCACATAAATATCTTTAATTATCACTACACATGAAGCTAATACAATATAATAATTTTATTCTACTTAAATCTAAGACCCATCAGCCTTGGCTTCTGCTGCTTCTATCTCTAGCAACCTTTGCTCAATTTCTGTCACACTCAAGTTGTGTTCCTTATTGTACCTGTAGGACTGTAGCAACTGTTCCTTCTCAAGACCTTGTATTCTCTCATATAGAGTCCTGGTGAATTCTGTGTCTATATCATTTTCCTCCCTCAAGATGCAGAAGTATATCATGAAGACAGTAACACTGGCTAGGACTGAATAGGGCTGGTACCAAGGCATCTCCACGTTGGTCTTTCTCAACACAGGAGCCACTACCCTCCTCGCGGCCGGGCTGGTCGAGAACTTGATGGGCTCATTCTCGTCGGCTGTTATGGGTTCAGTTTGTTTACTACTGTGACTCCTACATGTTCTGAGAAGTGACACCTTCCTGTAATAATCAACATTGCTATTTATCAAAATGTAATTGTGAGCTTCTGGCGCAATATAGATAAAGATTGCTGAGAGATGATGGATGCAATTATTGAGTAATCAATAAGGCACGGCAAGCTAAACAGTTACCTTAACTGAAGAAGATTTCTGATCATATTGTTGCCTAGAATCTAACGAAGGTATTGATTATTGGATAAAGATTTGGGAGCAAGCAAGACGTTTATTTTTATTTTTGCATGTCAAAAATGCCAAAAATCAGCTGAATTTGACACCGACTGATTATGTATGTATGTATTATTATTAGTCTGTGTTAGTGTTGCTATATTGTATAAAAACACGTAAATGAGGGGAAACTGGAGACTTACAGTCCTTTTCAGATTCGACGTCATTTCTAACGAATATCGAAGAGCATTCCTTATCCTGCGAAAATAAATAAAATATGTTAAAAATTCTATTTTTCATTCAGTTAAGAGAAAAGTTTGGTAGGTACGTCCAGATTTCATCTACCGTTCGCCACCTACACTATAAAATTTTTGCGTCTCGTCCGTCTTGACCAAATGGCAATGGGTTGGGGTATGTCTTATTTAACAACCTTACCTAATAAACTCTTCTCCGCTGTCTGGTTCGGCCAGCAGACGCTCCTTCTCTTGGCAGGCTTTTTCTCGTCTTTCCCGGGCATTTTTCAACCTTTGCTCATTGGCCGGTGCAGGCAAAGGCTCCTCAGACATTGATGGCCGGGCCACCGATTCTGAGGTCATGGGTTTCATCAGTAGGGCCCAAACATCGCACTCGTTCGACACTTCCTGGACAGCTTGACCGAGGGTCGTTCGAAGTGTCCACACTTCTGACATGCCTTGATCCTATTTGTAGAGGGAAGTTATGAATGAATTGAATTCTTTTATGTATAATAGAGAACAATGATTTTCTCGTTCAACATTCAGCAATATTAAGTGCTGCCGGCCGGCAGTACCTACATTAAACTTTATGGCTAGTTTATACGTGTTAAGTAACTAAATACGTAGTGGGTAAGTAATAATTAGCTAAGTTTAAGTGAAAAGTTACATGTAAAAAGTTATTAAAGAACTCGTAGCACGTTAACGACAAGTGATTAGGCATAAAAGCCCCTAGCACCGCGCAAATATCTTGTGTTACCTATTTATTATATAAAGGTACTTAGATAAATTACGTGTGAACCCCTGACTAATTAAAATTATGTTGTGTACTAAATGACTTCAGGGGTCCATCCATGGATTAACAATTCCGCCACGAATAAAAAAGAAGCATATTATAAGGAGGCAAAAAACCTGGAACTAGATAGTACTAAGGTCAATAACACAGAACAATTAAACCAAGTCAATAACGACTAACCGGCCAAACAGTTGATAGTAGAAACGTGAAACAATTCAGGGTAGTAGCCACATATAATAATGAACAAAGGAAGAGGCTAACTAACTATGCTTTACAATTTGGCGAGTAACGGGAGCCCGACGTATATAAGGAAAACTCACGAATTCCGTTAGAAATTACTTGGATGAAGTTGTTAGTTCTGTAACTCAGATGAAAACATCTCTTTCATCATCTAGGTAAACAAAGAAATTACAGTCACAGAAAGTTAAATAAAAATATAGTACAATTGGCGACCTTATTACATACTGGAAGCATTTTTTTCCAGGCAACCATAGTATTTAGGTACCTACCGACTTAGCTCGTAAGTGGTTCAGTTCCATAGTGGAAGTTTCGAGTTGCTGCGAAAGTGCGATTTTGTGCAAGCTCAGTATTTCAAGCCGAGCCCGTATTTTGTCGGTTTTCAGCGTCAATTCTTCTTGATCTTGTTTAGCCTTTACCGATTGAGTTGAGATGTCGCGTATCGCCCTATTGAGCGATATCAATGTTGCATCAACTACAATTGATAAGTAGGTAAGCTATTATACAAAAAATAACACTACAGGACAAGTGGCGGCCTTATTACTAAAAGTAATTTCTTCCAGACAACCATTTGATTTAATCAAAAACAATTCGGTAAAAAATACCGCCGAACCCTTGTCGAACCCCCTTCTTCGCTTTAATTTCGCTTTACTCCTATTATCGAATAGTTTTAGATAGGTACTTAATGGGAAATTTTCGAATATTTATGAGGTATATTCTTGTGAAAAACTACTAATACAATACAAAGCTTCTATCTACATCAATATTTTGCAAATTAATAACTATTATGTATGGCTGACTTCAATTGTATTTTTTTTGTTATTAACGTTCTGCAATACACAATGACATGGTTCTAACAATCTTCTATCATGTACCGTGAAATTTTCATTTTAAAGCTAAATTACAAGCAGTTGTCATTATTTAGCAAAGTTTTGTTAACGTAACATTTACCTTTAGGGTTTTCAGTTTGTAATTAAAAAAAAGTTTTTTCTGATCTTCCTCAGAAGGTTTGGATCTTCCTTTTAGATGGTGTCTATCATAGAGTGACTCATTATAGTTTCTATCGGAATGCTTAGTTACCATGATTCCCTTGTGTATTTTCTTTAGTTTTATGAGAACTACAAATATTAAAATTGTTGGGTAGGTACTTTCAATTTCCATTTTTAACAACCCTAGCATAATTGCAGCGAGTATGTGGAAAAAGTCTTCAAACTGGTGGATGCAGATGATCATGAGGTTTACTGCCTGTCTGATAGTGAATAGCTATCTAAAAATATATAATAAAAAATTTACATTAATTTAAAGACCTTACATTCTCGCTTCTCTTTGAGTTGCGCTTCTTTATCTTGTTCTTGAAGTTTAATTTTCTCTATAGCGGTTACTACGGATTTTTCCATTACTAAAACAAGAAACTGGCAAGGGTCTTTCACATACACTACGAGATTATTTAGTATTATGAAGATTTTCTTTCACCTCCCGCCCGCTTGATTGGTGTTTCGCATCGCATTCATAACTTTCGTATTATAAAAAAGCTATAATTTGTTTCCTCTGTTTCGTATAATCGTATCGTCGCCTCGCTTTTCGTTCCCGCCTTAATTTTTTTTTTTTATAAGAAAACGTTCCTTTTTATTTATACAAAAAGTATAGCTGGTTGCCTGGTTCTGGGGTAAAGGTGGGTAACAAAGAGTATATGGGTAACGCTCCACTCCAACCAATTAAAGAAAAAAAAAGTTGTCACCCAACCTCAGAACAATAGCGCCCAACCCCCGACCGAAGCTTAAGCAGCCTAGGAGGTAAAGGAACGACACACACTTCCGTTGTTAAGCGACCGTCCGGCCGGTTGCCCGGGTGATTTCAAAACAAGATTCCCAAAAATCTCAAATAAACTGTGTGTTCAAGAGCGAATCTCTCGTTATTTTTACAATAATCATAGCTATAATTAGAAATGCAGACACCCGACGCCGACGGCTACATAAACATAACATGGCCGAGCAAAACCATTCCCCATGGCGGCATATTCCACACTCGTTTAGCTGATCCAACTAACTATTCTACGAAAGAGTTTCTGAAAGGTAGGTAAAGACTTTCACTCGCAATCTGATATCCTATTCAACTGTAGTAGTTTTTAGTGAGCACAATATCACATGCTAGATCATGAGATGCGGTAAATTGCTAAAGGATATAATGTAGTGTCTAGTCTAGGGGCAACTCATATCTACCTACAATTGATAGAGGAAATGTTTAGGACAGTCTAGAGATTTTTAGATGGATTACGTTCGTCCAGTATATATGCCATCCTCTCAGCTTACAGAATAAGTCGTAAATACGTAAATAAGTCGTTCTTACCACCATATTTATGATGTTACGTATTATTTATTTTGTTCAATTCGTGGCCCTGAATCACTCGTAGCCCCGGCTGTCTGAGTGATCTTAAGCGATCATGAAGCTTAAGCAACATAGGGCGCGTTCAGTGCATGGATTGGTGGCTGTCTAGGACAAACGCCAGTGGCATTTTTCCGAGCGGTTCCGTGCTTTGCAAGGCACGCTAAGCAGTTGGTGTCGGCTGCCAGTCAGAGGCCTTAGGGCGACTTGACAACTTCAGTAAGACCAGCCACTAGTCTTGTAAGCCTCCACCAATCCGGACTTGGCCCCCGTAGTGGAGTATGGTCTGTACTTTCCTCAGGGAAGAGACCTGTGCCCCTCGCCGGGGACATAATGGGTAGATAATCGGGGCCCTTAGCGGGATAGTGTTCTCACACTTAAGCGATTTTTATTATTTATTGCTATACTCAGGCCCTGTGCTATATACCAACTTGTATAATATGTCATAGGTATTGTGTTAACGACAAAGCAAAAATAATGAAAAATCACGTTTCCTATATAGGGGACCTTATTTTTTCCTTATTATAATTGGTCAAGCTGCCAGCATATCACTTATGTGTTATACATGCATAAACTCACGCCTCTTTCCCGAAAAGGTAGGCAGAGACCCAGGCTGTGTCAACAATCACGATGTTGACCAATTAATCTCTTTCACTTTTATTTGCATTAGTCGCTGCAAGCACGCAGTCACGCATGTTTATTAAAGGTCAGACAGACAAACGTACTAGACGTATCAAAAGGGTCTCCTTGGCACCCTTCAGGCTTGCTGAACCCCAAAAACTTCAAGCTATAAAAGTGCATAAATTAGAATTGTACCTACAGAGTCATTGTTCTCGCTAACTGTGAAGGAAGGCATCGTGATCATAGGTATCACTTTGGCCGGTTTTTTTTTTCATTTCTGTTTCATATAGTAACTGTAGGTACATAAGCTTCGGTTAGAGCGATGACAAGATACCGACTAAACCATTTTTTGTCACAGGCACAGGCCTACTGTCAAAGAGAGAGTATGGGCTTAATTACCACTCGTGCCCACCGTGGATTGGCAATTTCGAGCGCTGAGGCATGAACACCTCAGACATTCAGGTTTCCTCACGATGTTTTCCTTCGCGTTAGCGAGTGGTATTGCTGCCATAACTTCACAAATAGATATACCTAACTTAGAAAACAAAGTCATTCTGGAAATCGTAATTGAGTCTCTCGAGTCCATTGTTCTACCCACTAGGCTGCCACCGCTCTACTAAGCCTATAGGTTTTTAAATCCCTGACCTCCTCCATAATTTGGTCAGTACTCCTGGAAGAGGCCAAGCTGGCGGTTTCCCAGAAGCAGAAGGCCAAGTGGGAGAACCAGCTGCGGGAACCGGACGCGCCACCGCCGCGGCCGGGGCGGGGGCCGCGCCGGTCCGTGCTGGTCAGGCCCTCCACTTCGCGCAGGCGTTCCCTCTCGACTATCCGAGAGTCTGGAGTCTATGACAATGATGGGTAAAGCTAGGTTTTCACGGTCTTAGTGCGCCGTCCGGGTAAACTAATGCTTCTGATTGGCTATTTTGGTGTTGTAACGAAAAACCGTCCAATCAGAAGCATTAGTTTACTCGGATAGCGAACTCGGTCCGAGCGTACTAAGACCATTGAATTTAAAGCTAAGACCGTGAAAACCTGGCCTTAAGTTATTTTTTAAAGTGAAAAAATAAACTTTTCATTCTAAATAAAAAGTTTAGAATGAAAAGTTCTTGAAACAGCGTGGCGAGGCGTGTACCCCGTGTTTCCCCATACTAGATGAATGAGGCTCCATGGTTACCAACGTTGGAAGGCTGTTTTTTTTAGTTTCTGACTTTAACTTCGCCATAGTTCGCACATTGATTACGCACATAGTCAATAACTATTTCATTAAAAGTAACAACACTTCTAAAATAAGATAAGAATCGATTCAAAATGTCGAGATCGTGGTCACAATGTGTAACACTGGCACGTGGACACAGGCAAACTACGATAAGTCGCGCCAGTGTTGCCAGATGCACCGCATTTCCGCTTTTCTGATAGTGGATCCCCATTCCGCTTTTTACTAACGCGGTTCCGCTTTTTTCGAAATTGGTTCAATGTCATTTTCATTCAACTTTCAACAAGTCGGGTTCCGTTTGGTGCAATAATCTATATTGCATATAGACAGTGCACTGTGCGTTCATGCGGTCGTGCGTGTACTCTATGCAGCAGGCCACATAATATAATGGTACTCTATCCATTCCCATGTCCATTCACAACAGCAAAGCAAGAGGCGCGCGCAAAATTTCGACTTGGTTATCTGTGCATATTCAGTCTTATTTATAAATTATGATATCCTTGTATGAATAAACATATAAAACCTATAAACGTTGTCTGAAGGTTGTCTGGAAGAGATCACTTTTAGTGATAAGGCTGCCGTCTGTACTCTTAGGTTAAGAAATATCTGTGTAATTTCCATTTTTATGTACAATAAAGTGTTCTCTATCTATCTATAAACGGACAAAGAACAATCGGTATTGTATAATATCATATATTTATAAAAAATCCGCTTTTTTTGCTGAAAATCCGCTTTTTTAAAGTACCGGTACCGCATTTTCTGGTTTCGTATCTGGCAACACTGGGTCGCGCACATAATATACCTACATAGTTAGCTCTACAAACGGCACGGATAGCCAGAGGTCGCGGGTTCGAATCCCGGCATGGGTGGAATTTTTAGCCTCTAAATAGGTTTTTATAACTCTACAAAACTAATAATCAATAGGTACCTATAGGTAGTGAGACTGACTGACCTGACTCTACAATTTACTCCTTTACTTTAAACATTTTTTTTCTTTTTTCCTGTTGTTCAATAAACAATATTCTTATCTTATTGAATTTAAATTCAATGCTGTATATCATAGTACAACACAAATGTTTAAAATCAACGCGTATCCGCTCTACCGTAGCTGGCTCATTAAGCAGTTTTAATCGTCATCAAAACCGTTGATAACCACTGCTGAGTAGTTTGCTGACCTAGTTTTCTTATACACAACCATTGTTTGCCGGCTACTCGAAAAATATCGGCGAGTCACTTGGCTGGTACACTGCCGACTATTCTCTTGGTAGCTATTCAGTTGAGCAGCTTTCACCATCCCCGAATTTGCAGCTACCGCCCGCAGAAGCGCGGCGAGGATCGGGAGAAGCTGAAGGAACGCCTGCAGCGATGCATGCAGTACGGAGACGCGGAGCAGGCGCCCACGCCGACGGCGCCAGCGCCGCGCGCTCCCAAATACGTACTGCCAACTCTCAAGGAGAAAAAACAGGACTGTAAGATTGTGTGTTCTTTTTCTTCGTAGGTATGCACTTGAAAGGGTGGTCGTTGTCCTCATGAAAACGTATCGTGGGCCGCTACGCTAGTAATTAACCTAGATACACATGGACTTTTGCGATGCGATTGCGATGGACCAACCATCCATCGCAAATGGTGGTTTACTGCAAGCTCTGCCCTTGCATTACGTAACTTTCCACTCTATCGAGTTAAGATTTTAGCTGAATTCTTAACTGGATACTTTGATAGAGTGGAATAAATCAAATAACTCTTTACAGTGGAGGACTTACGTGATAACACCTTTGGTGCCCTGTACCTTTCTTTACCCCTATATTACGATACGCTCTATAATGTAGGTATCATTGAACGTACCAACAGTATGGCCAAAGAATAATAGACGACGCTGTTTGATACAATAATTTTTAAAGTGTTATGCACACTGGACACATTGGTGCCCACTGGTGTTCCTTGGCACTCGCCTGCCCCCAAGAAATGTTTGTGATGTCGCTGTTTTTAGTTCCCACGACACAGGGTATCCTAGTGTAGTTCCAGAAGCAATGTATGTGCCTGTTTGTAAATGTTATGTTATGTGTGTAGTGCCCAGGATATTGAGTTACTGCACTACCACTGTGTGATAGCCATCTCTTTTTCGGGCCAACCCCAGTGGGAAAACTCTAGATAGGCCTTAGTAAAATCCCTCATTGATTAAACCTTCCCCACTCAGTGCTAACCCAAATCCGGGAGCGAGCGGAGTGGCTGGCTGAGATGGAAGATCTCGGCGCGGGCGCACCACACCGAGACATCATTCAGGACCAGATCGAGGAGCGCATGCGCATGTTGGAGGCACTCGGCTGCGACAGCCTCTGCTCCTCAAGGTCTTCCAAGTCGGGCTTCAGCACTACGAGGAGCTACGAGAAACTGCCTAGCAGTCGGGCTAGCGTTAGATCTGGTGAGTAACTATGGAGAGCCTTTTTAAGGTTCAGTACTCAAGGTACACTTACAGTTTCAGTAGCCAACTTACAAGGAACAGCTCGTACGAATTCCATAGAAAATTACGTTTGTTACTTTGTCTAAGGTAGGTACAAAGAATTCTAATTCATAATCCGTGCCCCACTTTAATGAGCCCCGAAACACGTTCATGCGAAGCCAATCATTTGGTCAAGTTATTTGTCGGGCATTTTAACTTTCTCATTATTAACAGACATGGGTTCGCCTGTGGTGTGTCTAAGTTGCCACAAAAGGCAGCTGACTCAGCGTTGTGCTGAGGGAGTGAGCCCTCAGCGCTGATTTTCAGTCAGTGCCCGGAATGGGCTCACGACTCGACTTGAATTAACGGGATTTAATTCCTAATCTTAGTTAATTCACGAGGAATTATCAAAGATTAGGAATTAAATCCCGTTAATTTCTTGAACATGGTTTCTCTCCAGTCATGTAAAAAATGACCTTGGAATATTAAGTAATATTGAGTCTAATGGTCACTTGGCTGACTTGCACCCGCCCGCCTAAGGCCCTAGATTATCTTAATATCATAACATCTTAATTGTAGTTCAAAAAAAATTGCACGTACGTGGCGATTTCATTTCATTGCTGCTTAAGTCTAAACCCGCGGCGCACATGGTATAAAAAACACGTTATGTGACGCGTCCATTATTCGTCATGTACTGTAATGCATTAACAGAATCAAGGGCTTGAATGCTTATCATAATGGTGTTAGCTTATACTTATGATACCTATGTGCAATATATTTTTAATTACAATCGCTCTTCTCTGAGGCTATTTTCTAAGTCGACATAAAGTACTTAGGCCATTTTATGATTACATTACAAGCAAGTTATACAAAATACTTGTATTATTATTAAAAAAAAATGTTTTATGTAGGTACAATAATTTGGCCACCGAATGTAATTAATAAGCCACTATAGAATCTGCAATGGTACCTACATATTGTTAATGCTTAAATTAATTTTCAGTGGGCTCCAAAGCGGCAGTCATTCCTAAAGGGTCCCAGGGATCGCAAGGTAATAAGAAGCCGAGGCCAGCAGCTCTGAAGACCAAAGGGGAAGAGTCAGTCGAAGCCTACAATGACTTACCAAAATTGCAATACTCTCCCCGAAGACGCCAGTGATAAAATGTAGTCTACAATGCAATTATACTTACATGCCTTAATTATAAAACACGATTCCACTAAAACATTTTATTTAATCTGTGGTTACGTCTTTTCCTCGTAAACTATCCAGCACAGACTATTTTAGTGAAAGTTTTTTTGGATTTTAAGGAATTGTGTTTTTATAAATAAGTTAGTGATAATGGTGGTTATTTTATATTTGTCGTAATTCATTAAAATAAAATTGTTTGTTCAGGTGGAAATTCCTTGTATTATACCAACATCATATTGATAATTTAAACTCAATCATTCAGTTATTCTTATCCTATATTCTTAGTTTCACTTAGTCATCCTCATCGGAATCAATGTTTATCACAGTTCTTTTAGATTTCTTTGCTTCAGTAACTTTACTTTTGGTATCAGATTTTCTTTTATTTGAACTCTTGCTGGATTCACCAGTGATGTCAATGGCTGAGTTTGAACTTGAGGGTGCACGGGATTCCAAATCAAATTTTGTGTATTTTCTGACCAGCATTTTCAGCTCAAACTTTTCACCCTGAGCTGATTCTATGTTAGGCCCTTTCTTTATGTAACTAATGGTTGAATATGCTGTGAAATGGAAATCCTCCACAAGAAATCCCTCAACTAAGAGGTAAGCTATCACATCTTCACCTATCTGTCGACTGAAGTTAGGCTCTTTGCCTTTTTGCCTGAGGTTTGCTGGGCCTTTACAAAACCAAGCATCAAGGATTTTCTGAGCAGTCAGTTTCACATCTTGTGCCTGAGCATTGTCGAGAATGCTAGCTAAAGTTCGACAGTGAGATTCGACACTAATTTCTCTATTCACCTGGTTCTCATTTAAACAGACATCACACATTTTGTTGCAGTCTGCATTGCCCCAGTCTTCATCAAAATGCTTCGCTATCAATTCTCTTCTGCACTGGCTTCCATTTAGACAGTATAGTACCATACCATAGAGATGGTCTAAGTTGCCAATATTAGAGAATACCATTGTGCTGACTTTGAAGATGTCTTGCATCCTGTACAAGGTGACACATTCAGCTCGTTGTCCATCTCTTCCTGCTCTGCCACTTTCTTGGTAGTAATTCTCCATTGACTTGCTAATACTGTGGTGGATGACAAATCTAACATCAGGCTTGTCTATACCCATGCCAAAAGCGACTGTAGCTACAATGGCTTGGTACGATTTCTCGTGCCACTTTATGTGGACCTTTGATCGGTATTCTGCATCCAAGTTAGCATGGTAGCACCCGACACTGAGGCCTCGCTTCCTTAACCCATCAGTTAAGTCTTGAGAGTCTTTTATGCTGTTTGTATAAATTATACCAGTTTCACCTTTGTATCGATATTTTAAAAGCTTTTCGAGGATGTCCAGGCATTCATCTTGGGATGACGGTTTCTCTATGATTTTATAGAACAAATTTGGTCTGTTGAATGTGGACTTGATTACCAGGCAACCAGAGATGTTGAGTATCTTTTGAATGTCAGTTAATACATGAGCCGTAGCAGTGGCAGTGAGGCCGAGTATTGGTACTTTGGGGAACATGTTGGCTAGGACACCAAGGAATTTGTAGTCAGGCCTAAAGTCATGACCCCACTGAGAGCAACAGTGCACTTCATCTATTGCAAACCTTTGCAACCTGCCATCAGCAAAGCATTTCTGTAAATTGGACATGAACCTCTTGCTCTTGGCAAACCTTTCTGGAGTGGCGTAAATCAGTTTTATGTTTGTGCCCTTATCTTTCAGTGCGTTTAGAGCTTTAGTTGTGTTTTCTTTAGAGGTAGTGCTTGAAATTAGTATGGCAGGTATGTTTTTTTTAGTGAGGGATCTCACCTGGTCTTCCATGAGTGAGACAAGGGGTGACACGACCACTGTGATGCCCACTTCCACTAAGGCGGGCAGTTGGTAGCATAAACTTTTGCCGGCGCCCGTCGGCATGACCACGATGGTATGTTGGCCAGAAAGCGTCGAGTTTATAGCACTTAGCTGCTTCGGTCTGAATGAATCTATCTTGAACTTAGTGTGTAGAATCTTCTCAACCTCTGCGGACCACTTGTAGCTGGTGCCAGACCAGTCGACTTTGGCTAACGTGTCCGTCTTCAACTTATCGATTAAGTTTTTTAATTTAGTCTTCTTTTCGTGTAGCTCCCGTTGGATTTTTCTCCATTTGGCTAGCTCTACATCAGCTTTTTTGATTTCTAGATCGACTTCTTTCAGTTCTTTTTCAAGTTCTTCTGCAGTTTTCATTTTATTCGAGGAAGTATGTGATGGTATGTAGTTTTTGTTTTGACGTTTTACTTTTTAATTACCTAGGTACCTACTTTTATTCTATGATTAACATTGCCAACCGCAAATTGGCAAAATACCCATCTAATAAAACTTAAACATTGATGGTGTAACGCTATTCCACCCATGCATTATTTATTACGTAAGTGTCCACTGAGTTGACTGACGTAGATTTTTACTTTTTTTAAGCTACTCCGGCTGTCAAATGCATACATTTTTTTGACACTTGGGAGTCGTCTAAATGCTTCACTCGATAGAGTGGAGTGCTACGTAATAAGAGGGCAGATTTACAAAGATGCAATTATCCTATCAATTTATTTGTTAACCGAGAGGAAGGGTCAATGATTGCGAAGAATATTCATAGTTATGGCCAGACAGGTTAGGCAGTCTATAAACATGCAGGTTCTGTTTTGGTTTACGATAGTGTGAGTATTTGGATTGGGACTAAATAATAAATTCATATGTGTAAGAAATAGTTTATCGTTATTTTAACACAAGTCATTGCCCTATTAGGTTTTCCTGTGGATGGACAAGCAGTGAAGTTGCAACTCTAATTTTGGCGAGAGGGGGTTCGAAAGGCGTTATTCTAAAGAATTTACAAACAATTGGGGGTCAAAGTTTGATTGTTCGAGCTATACACACGGCAAAACTGGCTGGCTTAAACCAAGTTACTGTGTCTACTGATCATCCTGCGATTGCCTTGGAAGCGATACGTGGTGAGTACCTACTTACCTACCTACTTAATGTCAATGAACAGCAATATTAATATTATTATGAAATATTACCTATATTTAACCACAACGTATTCACCCTTACCTTGATTACGTGCAAAGGTGGACGTCCTGTCTATTGTATATCTATCTATCTATCTATCCATCCATCCATCCATCCGTCCGTCCGTCCGTCCGTCCGTCCGTCCGTCCGTCCGTCCGTCCGTCCGTCCATCTATCCATCCATCCATCCATCCATCCATCCATCCATCCATCCATCCATCCATCCATCCATCCATCCATCCATCCATCCATCCATCCATCCATCCATCCATCCATCCATCCATCCATCCATCCATCCATCCATCCAACCATCCATCCATCTATAATCAGCCCACATCAACCCACTGCTGGGCATAGGCCTCCTTTTTATTGCGCCATTCCTCACGGTCCTGTGCTAATCTCTGACCCGCAACCCTCACGATGTCGTCTGACCATCGTGTCGGTGGTCTGCCTACCAACCTCCTTCCCTCCCTTGGCCACCACTCCGATACTTTTGTATAATATGCGAAGAATTGTAAGTCATATCGCGGCCCCCTCCGAAGAGACCTGAAACATATTCAAGTGCAGTCGAAGTGATTTGGTCAAGTTTAAATTAATTTATTTTCCAGGTGGGGCATCAGTCTTTCACCGAAGTTCAATAACTGCTACAGATTGGGCCCCATCTTTGTGGGGTGCTGCAGAATTTCTCGCCAGTAGACCGGATGCAACGATTCTAATTCTTCTGCAAGCCACGTCTCCATTTACTATGTCAACAAACATACGGCTTGCTTTAGAGAAACTACGAAATCTACCAGCTGATTGTGTCTTTTCTGTAAAAAGGTATATCTTGGCAAAAAAACTAGGCAAAATGGTTTTATAGCTCATTTTTAACTTAGCTACCGATATCGATTCAATGGTGCCAAAGAACCGAAGGTCGATGGGGTGCAAAGGTCCTTACTTGAGTGGAGACCACGAACTGGTAATCTCAGCTCACCAGCAGAAGGACATGTGTGGCAGATTGCCGGCAGTGTATGCCTTGGGGAAGGCCTATCTCCAGCGGGCGCCGAAAACAGGCTGGTGGATTTATTGGTCTTTATTCAACGATTTACCTATGGGAATAAAATATTTTCCCGAAATAAAACGTAGCCTATGTGTCAGCTAACTCCGTACCAATTTTTTTTAAATCGCTCCCGCCGTTTCGACGTGAAGAAGTCACAAACATATACACTCACAAACTTACGCCTTAATAATATTAGTGTGATGTGATACTTCCTTAACCAATTGAACAAATTGACTGAATTTTAGAATTAACGTTGATGAAACGAAACAAGTCTGTTAGGCAATTGATCGTGGCAAGTGGCAAACCTGGCTTGCAGAAGTGAGTTTATGAGATGCATGTATTACTGAAGTTTTGGTAAAGTAGGTAATTGGTTCTACTAATTTATGAAGTTAACAATAAGGTCTTTTTATATTTTCTTCACCCCTAAACATATTTTTACAGAAGTCATAAACTACGTTGGGTTGAAAAAAGTGGACGAGTCTTCCCTGCAAACTTCAATATCGAGTCTAGACCTAGACGTCAAAGTTGGAATGGGGAGCTTTTAGAAACGGGCTCGTTTTATTTATCAAGGCGAAGTCTTATCGAGGCCGGATATTTCCAAAACCATAAGTGAGTCGAATAATTTAATTTTATGTTCCTACCTCTTTGACGATTTGCGAACTCCACAGACTATGTAATGTACAATCGGCATACCTAATCAACATTTATTTTTTCATGCCTACTTTTACGTTTCATCATGAACATTCATACTTCAGTTATTGTTCTGAGTTTCATGCACTCTCTCACACTTAACAAACAATACGAGTGCTACTGCAAATTATTGCAACTGCACAAATGTTATACAGGTAGGTACAGTCTATTTATTGACTATTTTTATTTTTAATGCACTAACCCGTGCTAAGGACAATTTTAAAAACCTATTTAGAGGCTAAAAATTCCACCCATGCCGGGACTCGAACCCGCGACCTCTGGCTATCCGTGCCAGCGCTCTATCCAACTGAGCCAATGGGCGACTCACCGGCATCAGTGAAATTTCGAACCTCTTTACACTATTCTCTGTATTACGTACAGGCAGCGACATCTGGCTGAAGTAGATTGCATCACTTACAGCCCCGACTACCTACTTTGCAGTTAGGTTTTAACATCGGAATAATATCGCTGTACCCACATAATTATACTATTTTTATTTTTAATGCACTAACCCGTGATAAGGACAATTTTTTAAAAACCTATTTAGAGGCTAAAAATTCCACCCATGCCGGGATTCGAACCCGCGACCTCTGGCTATCCGTGCCAGCGCTCTATCCAACTGAGCCAATGGGCGACTCACCGGCATCAGTGAAATTTCGAACCTCTACACTATTCTCTGTATTACGTACAGGCAGCGACATCTGGCTGAAGTAGATTGCATCACTTACAGCCCCGACTACCTACTTTGCAGTTAGGTTTTAACATCGGAATGATATCGCTGTACCCACATGATTATACTATTTTTATTTTTAATGCACTAACCCGTTTTAGTTCTAGTTTAGGCATCTAATCTCAATTTTAAGATTAGAATCTTGTTTACTAAATTGGACAAGTAAGAATAAATAGACTGTATAAAATGTTATACCTATGTGCTGTCGACTGTCCTACTACGATATTATCTGACGTTTTTCATACTGCCTAGGGATGATCAATTGTAAAAATATATCGATACATATTGTGTAGTATCCGTAGTCAACAAATAACCTTTAATAGTTTCGCCATACAGCGGTGGTAGAGGAGCGGTAGAACGACGGCTTTTCTATCGGGAGGTCGTGGGTTCGAATGACGGCGTGTACGAACGACTTTGTTTTCTAAGTTACAGTCTACTCACAACAGACTGTTTGTACCTTTTTGGAACTACAGTTGCAATACCACACACTAACCGCTAAGGAAAACATCGCGAGAAAAACCATGTATTTGAAGTGTTAAGAGATTGGTTTAGTTTAGTCGAATACTTGATGCTAAGCAAAGCAGAACTCTTAAAAATATATCGAAAAAATTGAGATTGTTTTAGCTCCAAAAATATCGATATGTTGATAAATCGATAATTTTACAGGCCTATTGGTAATGTATGATTTGTATTCTGTTAGGTTGTGTTGTTTGCTCATCTTAAGTGAGAAACACAGCACAAATTAGACAGGAGGTGGACAGGAGTTTCTGAACGAAGGAAATAAAATAAGGGTTTCCCTTTCCCTCATTCATTTTGCTCATTCCCATTCCCACCCCACATTGCGAAAAAGTTTTTGATGTTGATTGTGTTGATTCCTCGATTTTCACGAATAAAATAGATCTGTGATTGCATAATTAATAATAACTGAGTGTCTGTTTACTTGTTTTAACTTATTTCCACGTCGCAGCTGTACTTTCGTCGAGCTAGACCCACTGGAAAGTTTTGAGATCGATAGCTATTACGATCTCGAACTCGCGAACATTTTAGTTCATGCCAACTTGGTCTGACTCCGAACATAAGCAAACAGGTATGTAAACTACTTTTACTAGTTTGGCAGTAAATAATAAAAACAAGTAACATTTATTACCTCTTAAATTTATGGCATAAAGTACATACATACCTACCCATAACCTGCTTTTTTACATCCTTTAAGTACTTACTGGCTAAACGTAAATACTTTTCAAGTACACACACCTGTTTAAATAAATAGTCGCTCTTAAATTATGATTAAATAAATTATTTACCTACCTACCTACCTACCTCTTTGTCGCAGGCATAATTAATACTATACAATAGTTATTCCATTACAGAGACAGATCCGCTGCGATCATGTCATCAGACCAAGAAGTTATAAGTTATGAAGAGCTGGAAAATACTGATGTAATAAGTGTGGAGTTGGTCCCAGAGCGAAAGGGTTTAATTTTAAAACACTGCGAGTATTATGTGAGCTCTCGGAGGCATGGGACGACTGTCACGAGACGGTACAATGACTTTGCTCAGTTGTATGATGTCTTGTTTGCCAAGTATCCTTATCGGTAAGTGCATTAGAAGTATTTTTGGTTCTACTGGTGTAGGATTATTCTACCCCTGATATTGCATGCACAATTATCAGTTTATTGATTTAAAAATTGACAAAAGGTCACAAGTAATAATGCAGACATTATTAATCTACTTTTTTATTTTACTCCCCATTGCGCGAACACTAACAGTTTTATTTTGTGTGCATATTTTTCAACTTACAGTGCAGCTGTTAACTGTAAATTAACAGGTAGGGTATAAGAAATAAACTGATAATGTAAGTGTGGTTTTCTACATTTACACAATAATTTGATCGAGTAGATTTTGTACCATGATTCTAGTTTTTATGTTACAACAAACAATACATATAATAACTAGATGAGCCATACATTTTATACAAAACATAATTTGAAATTATTCTCTGACAACCTTGACACTGCTATAATCGGTGCAAACAGGAAGTTAGAAAATCATTTTGTACTATATGATATCCTGACACAATGTGCTTACTTACCACTGCTCTAATGAGAAATGTTTTATAATAAGGCCTTGTGATTTTATATTAAATAGTGGATCTGATCACTATAACTAATATAAAGACTTCAACCATCACTATTCCAGACAAAACTTTCAGTTAGCAGTGCATTGACAGGTTGAATTTTTTCTCAAAATGTAATGAAAACTCTCTTATGTAATGGAATGTAATCTATGATAAAATAAATGCACATTAAATGAAATGTTTTAATGTACACTTAAAAATATAAAGTATACCTATCTATATTGTACAAGAAAGTTTTAACTTCCTTGTGTTAAACATTCTTGATATTGTACAATCGCACCAGGCAAAGCAATGTAAAATGTAGGTTTACTTTCCGGAGAAGAGAATACAAGTATGTCTCGCTGCTGCACCCCTGTAAAGTCCCTAAACATATGTAAATGGGCCAAGGAGAATATTCTCTGACAATAACAATGACATTATGCAACCTTAGCGGTGGTAGCAGAGCGGTAGAACAGGCAGAAGATAGATTTATCTTTTGATATCGCTGTATTCCGTGGCTTTATTACACTAAACCTGTGTTTAACTCCGATCTAACTCCAAACACCTGATTTCAGCGCTGTCTGCCGACTGCCCCCCAAACGAGTGGTGGTCGGCGGCGGGTCCCCGCGATTTCTGCAACGGCGCCGGGCAGCGCTCCAGCGCTGGCTGACGCTGGTGGCGCGGCATCCTGTGCTAGCCCACGACGCCGACCTCAGAGTGTTCCTGTGCGAAGTCTCCGCGAGGCTTGAGAAGCCAAAGCATGACGAGTTCACGCTGGCCGGCACGCAGGAGTATAGTCCTGTGAGTGTGGAGACTTTCAGCTCGTTTTTGAGATAATTCCGTATGAGTTTCGTGGCCTCCCTCATGGTTTTCCAAGCTTTACGGTCTTGTGCCGTCGGCACCTAGCGACTGCCCGCCATTACGGAGGCCTATGCCCTGCAGCGGGCGGCAAATGGCTGATGATAATGATGATGCGTTTCGTGAGTCACAAGTATATGCAGAACACTTTAATTACATTGTATAACATTACTTAGATTTAAGAAATCGTGGTTGTATTCTTTTTTTCTGGTAGTGCAATGAAGTCTTCTCTATCTCTGTATTACACACCACGTGTATATTACAGGAATTTAAACTTTTTTTAACTCATTTCATGCTGCCGTCTGTCAGGATTAGAGTAAGTTTGTTATTTTTTACCTGGTATTGTAAAAGATTTGCTGCAGAACGTCTGAAGAAAATGTAAAGTTTTTGTAAATGACAAATTATCATAGACGAGTTTGACGATTGACAAAACTGTGGATGTTCGACCATAATGTGCATATATTTATGGTGCAACCTTCGGTGTTCCACCATAATCCTGCATATATTTATGGTGCAACTCTCGGTGTTCCACCATAATCCTGCATATATTTATGGTGCAACTCTCGGTGTTCCACCATAATCCTGCATATATTTATGGTGCAACTCTCGGTGTTCCACCATAATCCTGCATGTATTAATGGTGCAACTCTCGGTGTTCCACCATAATCCTGCATATATTTATGGTGCAACTCTCGGTGTTCCATCATAATCCTGCATATATTTATGGTGCAACTTTTGGTGTTCCACCATAATCCTGCATATATTTATGGTAGAACTCTCGGTGTTTCACCATAATATGCTTTTATTTATGGTGGAACTTTTGGTGTGCCACTATATCTCTGCGTATGTGTAAGGTGGAGCGTTTGGTCAGTTTCCTGTTCATTCATCATTGACCTGTTTCCAGGGCGAGCTCTCCATAGAAGACATGCAGGCAGCATTCGAGTCTGACCGCGAGCAGTTACGGCTGGTGCAGCTCGGACTGGGCCGGCTCTTCCAGATATTTGAGAGAGGTAACTACAATAAAAGTCAAATATTAACTATGGTAAACGAGACTGCTCCCACAGTCAAACCAAGTAATTGGTTTTGTGGGGCCTTATTTATAAATTATAACATGTAACGTGTTCTTTTTTATATTAATAAATACATACATACATTTATCATAAGAGAGAGGCAAATAGTTTTTCAGGCCCTCGAGTCTAATACGTTATATTTGCCTCAATTTGGTAGTCTACAAAGCAATAGCAGTACAATATTATACCAGATAGTGCGGTGATAGCTCAGTGGGTTTCTACCCACCCTGGATTGGCAAGCGAGGGCCCCAGGTTCGATCCCGAGTGGGGGCATGTACCAATGACTTTGTTTCATTTCAAATTTACGTACATTTGCGAATTCGTAGTCGCAATACCACACGCTAACGGTGAAGGAAAACATCGCGAGGAAACCCGCGACTTGGTTGGCTCCGCACGTATTGACTAGTCTTTCCTGTGGGCTAGGCCGACTAAGCTGTCAGGATGGTATAGGTGCTGGGCAAGCCTACACCATCTATAATACCATGTCCCAGGCACTACAGCGTCGGAGTGGTCCCTTCACCCATCTAGTGTAAGTGAGGATACCACTGGACGCTGTATAAATCATCTCATTACGTAGATGCAAAAAAGCCAATCATCATCATCATTCCAGAGGTATAACCCGCCGCGCAAATTGAACAGGTATCTCTCACGAAGCAGTTCGAATCGCGCGAGTAGCACGGGTTATAACATTGCAATGCGATTTATTACCAGACTAAGTGAATGAAACGACAATTACCGAACTAATATTACTCTATTGAACAACTATGCATTGCATTATAGAGACTCGACCTCCCTTCCTTTTGTTGATACTTTCTATAGTTAGATAAAGATAAAAGATAATTTATTTAAAAAACATTTTACAGTTACCTTATCTCTAAGGCAGTGGTAGAAAAAAGGCTACCTTTGGATTTAGGATAAGCAGTGCTCCTCCGAAACACATTTTACATTGTTAAGGTCATAATTAAAACTGTTTTTATACGGATTTATGCTCGTTTATTACATTTTTACAATTTTCCAACGTTTCGGCACTTTTTCAGGTGCCGTGGTCCCGGATGACTGAGGTGACAGGTGTCTTTTAGAAATCATTAACGGTTAGTTTACTACCCTCGGCAAAAATTACAAAGTTAATTATGAAGTTACGTTCCAAAATAGACAAACCGATAATTTTTGCCGAGGGTAGTAAACTAACCGTTAATGATTTCTAAAAGACACCTGTCACCTCAGTCATCCGGGACCAAGGCACCTGAAAAAGTGCCGAAACGTTGGAAAATTGTAAAAATGTAATAAACGAGCATAAATCCGTATAAAAACAGTTTTAATTATGTCTACAGCTCGTGTTAACCTTAGAAAATACTATTGTTAAGGTCACCAGACTTCAATACGACTCTAACTATACTATCTATTTAGAGGCCAAAAATTTCACCCATGCCGGGATTCGAACCCGCAACCTCTGGCTATCCGTACCAGCGCTCTACCAATTGAGCCAATGGGCGACTCACGGCATCAGTGAAATTTCGAACCTCTTTACAACACTCTCTGTATTACGTACAGGCAGCGACATCTGACTTAAGCAAATTGCATTACTTACAGCCCCGACTACCCACCTTGCAGTTAGGTTTTTACATCGGAACGATATCACTGTACCCACATGATTACACTATTTTTATTTTTAATGCACTAACCCGTGCTAAGGAACAAATTTAAAAACCTATTTAGAGGCCAAAAATTTCACCCATGCCGGGATTCGAACCCGCAACCTCTGGCTATCCGTACCATGGAATCCCGGCATGGGTGAAAATGTTTGGCCTCTAAATAGGTTTTTAAATTTGTTCCTTAGCACGGGTTAATCCATTAAAAATAAAAATAGTCTAACTATACTAGTTAACAATGTTGTAATTATTCATGCCAACAAAAGTTGAGACACTCGACCGGACATTTAACACAACCACGTTAAAAAACTCTTCACATGGAGTTATGTTGGTCTCTCCCTCTGCGACGGACTAGTTAATTTCGGACATTACTTTCTCACTGGGATAATAATAAAATAAATAAATAAATATTCATGGAAATATTACACAGATCTCGTTAGCCCTATACTAAGTACAACTAAATGACTTGTATTATAGGTGCTAACTCGACGACAGATTTAATACAATAAATACATAGATAACATCCAAGACCCGAGACAAACTAGAAAAGTTCGTTTCCTAGTTTGACCCGGCCGGGGATCGAACCCGAGACCTTCGGTTTTACAGTCAGCGTGCCAAACCGCTGCGCCACCGAGGCCGTCGAGGCCGGGCGATAATGTAACATCAATGTAGGGCATAGACCTTTTCTTAGAAAGAGAGAGTAACACGTTTCCTCGCGAAGCTTTCCTTCACAGTTGGAGAGCCAAGTCGATATCAATCCTTGTTTGTCCCCACTGCTGGGGCACGGGTCTCTTCTTGCATCGCAGGAAGGTTAGGCCATACTCAACCACGGAGGCCAAGTCCGGGTTGGTGGAGGATTGTAAGACGGTGGCGGACCTTACAGTCAGAATTTATCAAACCGCCCATAAGCCTGCCATTTCGTGACAGCCGGCACCAACGGCTTAACGTGCCCTGCGAAGCACGGAAGGGCTAAAAATGCCACTAGCGGTGGTCACGAGATTGGCACCCATTCTGCACCGGGCCGCGCCTGTTGTTGCTTAACTCAAGTGATTGATTCCAATCACCCGTTTCGACTAGGCCACGAGCGCTTTAAGTGAATGAGGTTGTAACGGTGCAAACCTCTTTACACCATTTTTATTTCTTTTTCTATCTATCATTTTCAAATATTTAAATTTTGTCACTCATTCTTCGATTTCCCTCATTTTTCATCCACTACTACTTTACCCTTTGACCAGATCTGACTTTTTACCTGCTTCTCCGTTTTTATCCAGTTTTCTGTTTTAAAGTTACTATAAATCTACAAAAAAAATCACACCTGAAGTCGTTCCAGAGTTTATTTATTAATTATAGAAGTTATAAAACGTTACAAGGTTAAAGTGAAATTCGTTCCCTGCGCAGTGGAAAGCCGGCAGGAGGCTGAGCGGTCTGACATCCGTGAGCTGGGCGCCGGGCTGGCGGCGCTGACGGCGGCCGCCGGCCACGCGCCGCCCTGGGCGCCCGTGGGGCGTTCCCTGGCCGCCGCTGCTCAGTCAGTATTGCCTTAAGCCTTTCTATATTTTTATATTTTAGGCCGCCAACTGTACTGTATCTTTGTAATTAGTTTTCGTTTGTTTTTCCTGGTGTACAATAAAGAATATTCTTATCTTCTTGTCTTATTTTCTTTATAAGTTGACGGATTCCATAAATACTTTTTTTGTTAAAACATTCACTTCACTTTAACTTTTCACTTTTACCTCGAGAGAGCAAAACTGAAAAGAAAAGATTAGTGGTTTTCGGTAGAAGCACCAAAGTTTCTTTTACCTCCGCAAGCTGTCTTTTCACTTTTCCATATCCCTCCGCAGGTTAGCCAACAAGCTGCCCGACGAGGAAGACATAGAGCTGGAGGAAGACAGCACCATGGGGAAGGTTCTGCTCGGCATGGACGCTCTGGAGGCCCACCGCGACCTCACCACGCGACTCTCTAGAGGTAGGAGACACTTTTGTTAATCACATTTTCGTACGACATTGTCTCAAAATCTCGACCAAAAGCAATGACAATTTTAAAAAACCTATTTAGAGGCTAAAAATTCCACCCATGCTGGGATTCAAACCCGCGACCTCTGGCTATCCGTGCCAGCGCTCGGTGAACAAAGGAACGTCTACATTTTCGATACAACAGTCGTTGAAAGGTTGTATAGCTCTAATGAAGTGAGAATATTGTCTTAGTTTGTGCGAGCCCAAGGAACAAATTTTGTCAGTCTTCAGACAGAAACTTATTACATCAATCTGTTCGGCAGGCCTTCACGCGGAACGTGCCGCCGCAGCCGCAGCTGCAAAGGGCAGCGCCGCATCACAACTGCGCGCGAGACATCGGTACGCGCTTAAAGCTCAGCTCCAGGTTAGTGACAGAGATGAGCCGTGTAAGAAGTGGCGAGATGAAATTGCTGACTTAGAGCGATCCCACACGGGCGTTGCGGCTGAGCTGCGTCATCGCAACGGTACGATTTCAACGCAGTAAATGCCACACGAGCGCTGCATCTTCGTACAAACCACATAAAACTGCGCTGCCGCTACGTCTATTCAACGCATCTCCCTTCCCCACCGCGTCTCAGTCTCTTGCGTTGCGTCGCCCTTCGTCACTTCAACGCATCGTGTGGCATGTCGTGCAGATTTATACGTACAACGAAGGGCTAACGCAACGCATAGACAACGCCCGTGTGGGACCTCTCTTACTGTAGTGGCATGCCTGGCTATTACGATGGCACGCGTTTTGTGGCGATAAAATTACGAAACTTTTTGTGTTACGGTGCATGTTTTATTTTCTTACTAATTTTATACCTAACTAGCTGACCCAGCGAACTTCGTACCGCCTAATAGTCGATTCTTTATTTTTTTATTTTTCCCTCCGTAAGAACCATCCTCATACTTCAAGGAGTATTCTTAAAAAAAAGAATTAGCGAAATCGGTTCAGCTGCTCTCGAGATTTGCGCTTACCAACACATTTAGCGATTCATTATTATATTAGATTGATATTTTTTCTTTGAATAACTGTACATTTTATTTACTGGAAGGACGCGACTTTTCACATTTAAAACGGGCGATTAGCGTCATCGTGCTACCCATGCTGGTCTGATTTGATGGTTATATTTTTACCCGACTGCGGCGAAGCCCAAAAGGAGGGTAATGTGTTTAGTTCGTATGTATGTATGTATGTATGTATGTATGTAAGTATGTCCGATTCTATGTTCCCTCATAACTCCTTAACCAATGGTCAGATTTTGTTGAACAAGGTGTCATTCGATTCGGCATCTTTGCGCGGGTGTCATAGGCTATATAAAATCATAATTATGCGATCAGAACCGTGACGAAAAATAAAATTCGTTAAGAAGCTTCGTTAAAGTACAGCTAGGAGCCACTAGATGGCGCTGTTATATTTAGTTTATTGAATTCGAATACTAATTTTATTGAACTACGCCTAACAGGTGTGAAATATTTAAAAAAGAATTTTGCGGATGACGTAGGTTACATAAAATCAGCATTAATAGAGAACCAACGGAACAAAAAATTACATTTACTTCTAAGTAATTAAAGTACCACCTTTAGCTACTAGATAGCGCTGCTATATTTTATTTATTCTAATACATGTGTTACATAATTTCGGCTTTGGTCTACATGTAAACAAACCATTTATAGAATCGGTACAAATACGGAAAGAAATAATTCCTATAAAGTGGTTTGATCCTTCTAGATCATTCATTTAATTAAAATATATAATTTTGTTTAACTACGCCTAACACGTGTAAAGTATTTAAAAGATAATTTTGCGGGTGTCGTAGATTACATAAAATCAGCATTAATAGAGGACAAACGCAACACAAATATTATTCACTTCTAAGTAATTTAAGTACTGTAGCAGTACTGTATTAGTTCCTCTACCCAACCACAGATGGCGCTGTTTGTGTTCTAAATTGCGGTATGGTTTTGTCCGAAGGCCCTAGATAATATTATTAAACAAACACCATTTTTATGATTAATTAGAAATTGGTTAGTATTTGAGCGCGTGCGAATCACTTCGACCAATACTGACTGTCCACCAATATTGGGACGACTCGTGACGTAGGTAATATACCTCGCTTCCGCGCTGTGGTACGAGACTCTTACTACGTACGTAGTACTGTACTACTCGTACTACGAGTAGTACAGTTACTGTAATCCTTAGTTTCATATTGCTTCAATAAATAGATCCCTAGGTACGTGCTGTCGTGCTGAAACGTTTCTCTTCTTGTCTGCTGAAACCCTGTCCTACAGTACCACTTTTAGCCACTAGATGGCGCTGGCATATATTTATTCTATTACATGTATAAATTTACATAATATAAGCTTTGCTCTACATGTAAACAAACCGTTGATAGAAACGGTATAAGTGCTGAAAGAAATAATGCCTATAAAGTGTTTATTTCTTTCTACGCCATTCGTTTATCTCATTAATTTAAGAAATATCAACCTCATAGGGGGTCAAAATAATTAATTTCTTAACTCTGATATTAATTTCCTACTGACACTTAGACCAAAACTAACTAAACAAAATATATAAAGTGTAGCATGTAACTCCTTTTCCCCTGTGCGGTCATAGTCAGACAAGCTGGGTTCAAAGAAGAAACAATAAATGATAAAAAAAATATTTGAACGCTCTCACTGGTAACCGAAGACGGATCCTCCGTGACCTCGTATCGTAGGACCCATGAAATTTAAAGAAATTCTAGCTCTATTCATCTTTACGAATTTTATCTCGTTTTCTCCGAAAATAAGATTATGATTTTGTGTTAGGTTTCCTGTTCACTTGTGAGACCAAAGATTGCTTATCTATACCTACCTAAATATTCAGTAAAAAATTTCAATGCTTTAGGGGGCCACCTCAAGATGTATTTGTTATAGTTTCATTTTAATTCCGGTAATATTTTGCCATTCAGAAAACCAAGATTTTGTATGTCTCCACGCCCATGCCACAACTCTAAGTAACTACGCCAGGCCGAAGGCCGAGCCCCATCATGCGGGTGCGAGGAAACTTGCCGCGACGAGGTTGAAGGCCAAGCTCAGTTCAACACAGGTCGCGGCACGGCCGAAGGCTGTGAAGCGGGCTAGAGGAATACTCCCACGGCGATTCCAAATGCTGAGCTCTACTTACGCTGATGCCAAAGGGAGCGAATAGTCTCGGAATAGTCGGCCGAAAGCCGCGACAGTTACTTTAAGTTGCTGTTAGGAGGAATCCTATCGCGCCTTTGTACAGGCCGCGGCTGAAGGCTCAGACCATTTATGTTCCCATTTACAAGTCCTTATTCTAAGTAATTAGCGAGACCGAAGACTGGGCCCAGCAATGCAAGCACGAAGAATTCTACTCTGGAGATGTCGAAAGCTGAGCGCCGTACAGGTCGAGGACATAATTCGTGACTATTCCAGTCCCCACCTACAATCGTTTACATTAAATAACTAGGTGCAGTGGAGCGTTTTTAGGCTACATAAAAAACAGACAATTTATGTAAGGATAATAAAGAAAAAAATCTGTCGTTTCCTTTGCAAGTATTCTAGATCGTTTAACACCATTAGACCATATTCATTATACTAGCTAAAAATATCGTACGACATAAATTTTTAATGCAGGCAGGTGGTACCTATGACTATATCAAACAAGTATATCAGTAAAAATATTTATGATTTGCCGAGACATGTCCATTGTCGAACAAAAGAAAATAAAACAATAAATTAAAATTCATTTAGGAAATAAAATAATAATATAACGATTTAAAGCATGTAAGCAGACCAGATGGACCTTTAAATTTTATCATTTTACTGAGTCACTAAAAGGTCAAAAATAAAAAAAATATTTAAAAAAATAAAAGAACCCGACTGCAGTGATAAATCAACTGAAAGGGAAAAAATAAGATAATTTTATTTTCAAATGCTAATGTCGAATCAGAAGAGTTCATGCTGCTTTACTTGAGGGACCAAATAATATAACTTTATAAGCATTATTTGCTCAAACTGTTGCATTTATTATTTTATATAAAATTATGCAGTCGGGACCCATTAAAGGACTTTAAACAAACAGTAATGGGTCCCGACTGCATCATTTTATATAAAATAATAAATGCAACAGTTTGAGCAAATAATGCTTATAAAGTTATATTATTTGGTCCCTCAAGTAAAGCAGCATGAACTCTTCTGATTCGACATTAGCATTTGAAAATAAAATTATCTTATTTTTTCCCTTTCAGTTGATTTATCACTGCAGTCGGGTTCTTTTATTTTTTTAAATATTTTTTTTTTAACTCTGCAATTACCCACTCTCAGTTCGTGACCGTTGAACACTCGGGACAGTAATTTCTGCACAACTTATGATCGATTGAAACTTTATTTGTAAGTACTACAAATACACACTAAAACCTTAAAAATATGCGTAAAAGTGACACTGTATAGTAAAAAAAATCAAGAATCAGTTATACAAATGCCGTGCTAACTATGCACTAAAATGTGTGTATTGTATACGTAAATATACACCTCAGTGTTCGCATTTGCCTAAGGGCAAAGCACTGATGATTTTTGTTGTTGCCGGGTTGATCTTCTTGATAGTGGACGCGCGGTCGATGTTCTAAAATACATGCTGAAGTCTTCGTGCTAAAATGTTTATCTGAATAATTTGATTAATCTGGCATTGTTTGTTTGTTTGTTTGTTTGATTGTTTGTTTGTTAATGTCCATTTTCTTCTTTTTTGTGGTGTTTTTATTTTTATTTCGTTGTCGTCGTCAGGCTGTACTAGTCCACTGCTGGACATAGCCCTCCTGTAAATAGCGCCACGTTGTGCTATCATAGGGGGTAATGCCCATAATCCCCACGCTGGGCATGCGGGTTGTGGATCGCAGTTTGGTGGAATTGTACTGCAGGGGGCGCCGCATTTTTATTTAACCTGCTGTATTATGTGGGACACCTAACCTAGTAAGGGCGGAGTCTGTAATGAATTATCTTCTATAATATAAAAATGAATCCCCGAATGTGTTGGTAAGCGCAAATCTCGAGAGCAGCTGAAGCGATTTCGCTAATTCTTTTTTTAGAATATTCCTTGAAGAACGTGGATGGTTCTTACGGGGAGAAAAAATTAAAAAAAATTAAAGAATTGACTGTAAGGCGGTACGAAGTTCGCTGGGTCAGCTAGTCTATAATATAAAAATGAATCCCCGGATGTGTTGGTAAGCGCAAATCTCGAGAGCAGCTGAACCGAATTCGCTAGTTCTTTTTTTAGAATATTCCTTGAAGTACGAGGATGGTTCTTACGGAGGGAAATATAAAAATAAATAAAGAATCGTCTGTTAGGGGGTACGAAGTTCGCTGGGTCAGCTAGTGGGTTAGTTGTTGTTGTGCAACAAATAGTTCTCTAATCAGATGCACGCTTTCAGGAGGCGCAGGTAGCCCGTGCGTACGGGCTGGCCGCGCTGCAGTCGCTGCCGAGGATCTTCGGCGAGCACGCGGCCGCGCGGGCGCGCGCCGCCGCGCTGTGGCAGGCGTTGCACCGAGCGCTGTAGGGGCGCCGGTGCGCGACAAACACTGCCGCTGCCTTGCGTCTTCAGCGGGAAAGATAACGCGAGCCGTCGCGCTGTAGGGGCGCCAGTGCGCGCCAAACACTGTCCGCGTTCAGTCGCTGCCAGCGTCTTGGGCTGGAACGCTGGTGCGAGCTACCGCTCTGTGGGGGCGCCAGTGCGCGCCTTTTAATGCCCGCCTGCAGTCGCTGACTAGCGTCTAGAGCGGGAATACTGGCTCGAGCATCCGCCCTGTAGGGGCGCCAGTGCGCGCCTTTTAATGTCCGTCTGCAGTCGCTGACTAGCGTCTAGAGCGGGAAAACTGGCTCGAGCATCCACCCTGTAGGGGCGCCAGTGCGCGCCTTTTAATGCCCGCCTGCAGTCGCTGACTAGCGTCTTGGGCGGAAAAACTGGCTCGAGCTTCCGCCCTGTTGGGGCGCCAGTGCGCGCCTTTTAATGCCCGTCTGCAGTCGCGACTAGCATCTTGGGCGGAAAAACTGGCTCGAGCTTCCGTCCTGTAGGGGCGCAAGTGCGCGCCACTGCCTTGCGTCTTTAGCGGGAAAGATAACGCGAGCTGCCGCGCTGTAGGGGCGTCAATGCGCGCCAACCGCCGCCCGCTTGCAGTCGCTAGCTAACACTTAGGCCTCGTCCAGAACGGGCGAAATCGAACCAAATACGTCTCGACTCAGAGTCGAGAGTTTTAAGCGCGTATTTTATACTCACGCGATGCCTGTGGACATGATATATTGTCGCCCAGTAACTCGCCAACGCGAATATAAATTTGCGTGAGGCGATTCGAGGCGAATTCGTCCCTCCTAGGGCTTGATATGCGCACCAAATCCTTAGTGATTCCAAACGTCTAACTGGAATCTCTCAGAATTTGATGCGCGTAATATAGGGGCTGGACAAGGTCTTAGGCGAACACGGTTGTAGCAGGCCCTGTGGGGGCGTTAGTGCGTTGTAATGGGTGGGGGCGCTGTCTTTTGGCACGCTCGTGGCAGCTGTCGCTGGCGGAGGGTGCATATGCGCGCTTTCCGGCTAGCTCAATGCCGTACTGTAATTGCGATGCCTGATTATGTGACAATTAGTAGTAGCAAAATAACAAGAACAATAACAACCGTACGATGGCATTTGTGCCAATGTACACTTTCCTTTGCCATTTATCAGGTGCAGTAAGTTCTCGAGATATAAGAACGTATTTATTTTCAACTCCACTGCGACCAAAGTGTAGGTTTGACCGTATTCAATGAAATGAAATGAAATGAAATGAAAAGGTTTTATTCAAAGTAGCACAGAAACTGCGGCTTAATGAACGTTACAATTCAAACTAGGTGTCCATTTCAAAATCTAGATCATTTAGGAGAAAAAATGGACAAAAAAACTCCTAACTTAGTCTTTTCAAAAGTCCTTAATTAACATAGTTTACATAATTATTTTGAACATAGAACTCATACATTGTACTGGCTTTCATTCCAGACCTCATTGTCATCTAAATAATCCTTTATGTTATAGTAGCCCTTTTGGCACAAAGTGTGCTTAACATATTTTTTGAACCGCGATTCAGGCAAGCTTAATATATCTTCAGGGATTTTATTATAGAAGCGTATACAATGCCCCATGAAGGATGTATTAACCTTTGCCAGCCTAAATAGTGGGAACAAAAGTTTATGTTTATTTCTAGTATTTACATTGTGTTGGCTACCTAAAGTTTTAAAGTTACTGATATTTTTCCTAACGTACATAATGTTTTCATATATATACTGACTGGCAACTGTCAGGATGTTAGTTTCTTTAAAGAAATCTCTTAACGAATCTCTACTACCCAGCCTATAAATGAATCTGATCGCTCTCTTCTGCAAGACGAAGATGGTCTCAATGTCTGCTGCCCGTCCCCACAGTAGTATGCCATAGGACATAAGACTATGGAAGTAACTAAAATAAACAAGCCTAGCAGTTGCGACGTCAGTTAGTTCCCTAATTCTTTTGACTGCATATGCTGCTGAACTAAGCCTATTTGCTAATTTTTCTACATGAGGACCCCATTGAAGCTTTGCATCAATTGTGATACCTAGGAATACAGTTTCATTCACAAGGTCTAATTTGTCATTCCCCAGTAAAACATTGCTGTCTACCGTTTTGACATTTGGAAGAGTGAACTTTATACATTTCGTCTTTTTTGAATTTAACAATAAGTTATTAGAAGTAAACCAATTTAGTACCCGAGAGAGAGCATTATTTGTATTGTCAAGGTCATTTTCTTGTCTCTTAATTTTAAAAATAAGAGACGTGTCATCTGCAAATAATACTATCTCTGACATATTTTGAACCATGAACGGCAAATCATTTACATATACGAGGAAGAGGAACGGCCCCAAAATCGATCCCTGTGGCACTCCTATCCTGACCTCTGACCCTGAAGATTTAGTTCTATTTATATCAGCTCTTTGAACTCTCCCTTCTAAATATGATGTTATAAGTTTTAGGCTATTCCCGTTTATACCATAGTGCTTTAATTTTAAAAGAAGTGTTTTATGGTCAACGCAATCAAATGCTTTCGACAAGTCACAGAATACGCCTATAGCATCCTTGCGCTCTTCCCATGCACTAAATATATGTTTAACTAACATGACGCCGGCGTCCGTTGTAGAGCGCCCTTGCGTAAAGCCGAATTGCTGACCATGGAGAAGTTGATAGTCATTGAAATGTGTAAGCAGCTGACCTAGAACTATCTTCTCGAATATTTTACTCAAAACGGGTAGAACTGAGACTGGTCTGAAATTTGTGGGATCTTGCTTATCACCGCTTTTAAATAAAGGAACGAGCCTACTATATTTCATTAGATCAGGGAATATACCCTCATCTAAACATTTGTTAAAGATTTTGGCTAAATGGGGTGCTAGGGTATCGATTACTGAGCTAACTACTATTACTGACATACCCCATAAGTCCTCAGTTTTTTTAAGCTTTAGCTTTTTAAACGATTTAATCACGGTATGGGCTTCAATATAGTCGAACGAAAAATCGTGATGGCATGGGGGGACATTGTCTTTCAAAATACTTTCAGCAAGAGCTGGAGAAGAGTCTAAAGGAGCTGTCGTTACAATTGGAACATTTGTAAAGAACTGTTCAAAAGCCGTAGCAATGTCTTCATTTGAGGTTATTAATTTATTATCTATTTTAAGTGAAAGTTCGCGATCTCCTGATTTGGATTTACCGGTTTCCTTATTTATAATAGCCCAAATTGTTCTGGATTTATTAGACGATTGAAGGATTTTTGATTTTATATGCTCACATTTTGCTTTGTGGCAGACGGCCTTAAATAATTTTGAATATAGTTTAACATACTGTATAAAACTGGGGTCATATGTGTATGTTTTTTTCTCATATAGCGCATATAGTGTGTCCCTGCTTTTTCGGATGCCGGCAGTAGCCCATTCACTAAATGCTACTTTATTTCTTTTTGATGATAACTTTTTTAATTTAAAAACTTTTTCAAAACTACCTGAAACAACTTTGAATAAATCTCCATAATGAGCATTTGCATTAAGGGTCTTATTATTTTGTGTAGGTAAGCTACTTTGTATGTAATTTCTAAATAATTCCATCTTTTTTGCTGTAATGGGCCGATAAATTATAGCTTGCTCCTTTTTTTTAAAATCTGCTTCAAAGTGGACAATTTGACCATTGTGGTCTGACTTTAAGCAAGTTACTGTAGAACAATGCGAAAATTCACAGTCGCAGAATACATTGTCAAGACAGGTGGCTGTGTTTTCGGTAATCCTAGAAGGCTCTAAGAAAATATTAACTAAATTAAAAGACTTGAAAATAAGTTTTAATTTGTTATTTAAAACGGAGTCTACCAGCAAGTCTATATTAAAATCTCCACATACTATAACTTTCTTGCTACTACTTGAAGCTACCTTTAAAACATCCTCTAGTACGGATTCAAATAAACTGTAGTCACTGGCGGGGGGCCTGTATACGCTTACTACAATATGCTTAGCCAGTTCAACACATGATAGTTCTACAACTTTTTCAACAGAAAGTCTGCTAATATCTTTTCGTTCTTTATACTTCAAACTACTATTTACTATTATTAAAGATCCACCATGCAATGCAGACTTTCTATTAAAGCAACTGGCTATTTCATAATTATTTACAGAAAAATTCATTTGGGACTCTAGTAGCCAGTGCTCAGTGACACAGAGTACATCTACTCTATGTTGTTCTAGAAATAACTCTAATTCTAGTAATTTACCAGAAAAACCGCCCTGTAAATTTTGATTAGCTAAGATAAGTTTTTTTAAGGGGGGCTTTTCTGTTGTCTGCGCTGATAGTTTAAATCAGCAGTCAAGCTTAACCTACTTATACTAGGTTTTTTCAAAACCTCAGAATACAGAGGTTTGAGTGTAGAGTACTATTGTAATGTTAAGTTGTAATGTTAAGTACTATTGTGTTAGCACTGCAAGGTCATGGAATCCAGCGCCGCGTATGGGCCAGTTAACAAATACTGCAATAATTCCACTTATTTATAAATATATAGAGGTTTGTTTAGTGTAGTTTATAGATAGATTTAAGTAATGTTGTAGGGGCTGACAAGGAGACATGAATCTTCCAAGTACATATCCATTGTTTAATAGCATAATATTTTAGTATTTTTTTACCACGACGGATGAGTTATTGTTTAATGCGCCTCACTACTTCGTTTATTTTTCTTCGGGAAAGTACGATGTGCAGTTCAATAACTGAATAAGATTGTACAACCGGCATTACATCGACCAAAGAAGTCTAGCATGACACAAGGTAGACCTAGTGTGGTGACCACTGTACAAACAATTCTGATTCTAAAATTTTTATTAAGTAACTAGCTATGTATAACACGGTGTTACCCACGGGTTACCGATTTTCCCATCAGTGTTACCGTGTTACTGCGGGAAAATATCTTATTCATATTTTCCCGCAGTAACACGTAGCCTTTTTTTAGCCCTACAAAGGGCACCCTCCGGAGGACACGGGGGAGGGGGGTGGTCAATGCTTATGCATAACAGCACGGACCCGGCCGTGCTGCCAATGTGGGACTCACAAGAAGTGCGCCTACCCACTAAACACCACCTTGGGGCTGGTTTTGGTCCTAATGACCCCTAAACCCACATCGGGAGCGACCCCCCTCGCCACATCGGGAGCGACCCCACTCGCCACATCGGGAGCGACCCCCCTCGAACACGTAGCCTGTGTTAATCCAGGGTGTCAGCTAGCTCCATACAAAATGTTATTAAAATCGCTCTAGCTTGTTAGACGTGAAGAAGTAACAAACATACCCACTCACAAACTTTCGCCTTTATAATATTACTCTAATAATTATATAACAGTGTGATAATCTCCTTCACTATATTATCTTGATTCCGGATTCACTTACTGAATCCGGAATGAAGTTAGCTATCTTTACCTACTCAGCTAAAATGTTACGAAAGATCTGCAGTGGTATGTAGACTTGGGCTTCCAACTTTATGATATCACAATTTGGGGAGGCAAAAAGCAGGTAGACTTTAGTTAATAAGAATTAATCATATCGTTATTAAGTAATTATTATTCATGTTTGTGAGTTTTATAATGTTTAGTTTTTGCCACAGTTAGGTTCAACTCCATATGCGCGGGAGTATGTTAAAAGCCGGGTCCAGACGCGTGTACGGTGTAATGTAATATAACGTGCAATGTAACGCGAATCCTATGTGTGGACACACTAGGAGCATTACATGACGCTCGTTGTGCCGTCTGCACACACGATTCGTGTTGCATTACTTCTTAGATCTCGTTACACTCGTCTGAACCCGGCTCTAGTGCTTGTAAAAAGGCATAACCATCACTTCTCCTAGTTCAAAACTAGGATACCCTGTGATTATGCTATTGCCATAGCTGCCGCCAGGGCCCCAAACGTAGAAAAACAGACTGAGACCATAATGTACAAAGTATGTGGCCCGCCCGTGGGATTCGAACTTGCGAACCATAGTATTTAAATCTCTAGTATTACCTACCATGTAAGTCAACAATAAAAAGTCAAGAATAATAAAAGAATTTAAATTTTCTGAAGCACACTTAGGGCCAGTTTCTGAATTGAGAATTTCGCTAAGTAAATACTTAACTGTCTCTTCGAATTTCTCAGCAGACAGCGGGACAGAACGTTACAATACTACACAATCATAAAAGTCCCTTCGGGAATCTACGTTCGCGCAGACTAGGAAGAAGTGTAACGAAAGTACCCGAAGCTATAAGTACATTCAACATGATCTTTAACCGATACGGTTAAGGTGCAGAATTGATTGCCGCAGTAGCGCTACCTATTTCGCTCACGCTAATATTGCCAAACCAATAGCAACAAAGCCGCGCGGCCTGCCAAAAAATGAAACTATCTGATTGGTCGATCAAATTGCCGCACATCCAAAATTTGGTCATCTGCGCAGGTACATCCGCGGGGCTTATTATTTCTTGTGTAGCACTGTAATTAAGTATTTACTTAGTGAAATTCTCATTTCAGAAATCGGCCTTTAGTGGCAGATCTAAGCGTAACCACAAAGGAAAAAGGTGTATCTTAGGTAAAAGTGTATCTTAGGGTTACCATGAAATTAGGTAAATTTTATTAATATTTTTCTATAATGTTAAAGTTATACAATATTTACCATTAACTTTTCTTCATATCTTCTTCACCTATAGAAAGGTACTATTTTAATTTTTAATGCACTAACCCGTGCTAAGGACAAATTCTCTTTTTCTGTGATAGAGATGTAACTAATGATATACCAGTGTAAACTCGAGTTCTTTTAAAGATCTTGTTTTAATGTTATATAGTAGAGATTTAAACTAAGTTTTACGCTCAATTTTAAGATTATGTTATCAAATGTTTTGAAGTGACGAAATACATTCCGTAAAGAATTAACTCTTTGTTTTGTATGCTCTCATCTATTCTTACGACCGAACAGTCTGTAGCATAATGTTTAAGTCCTCTCTCCACCCTAACCAGAGCCATTGTGGCGCACTCATGATCTAAGCCGTGTTTACAAATATCGCGCTTTTATATAGACCCGTCACCCTAGTGCTGTCTCAGTTGGTACAGCAACTGCGCGGCTAAATGTACCGCGTGTTTCTTCTGACTTGCGCGTGCGCCCAAGCCGTCGTATTCGAGGTGGCAGTCCGGGAGAGGCTTAAAAACAACTTCCTACTCGACCGTACACACAACAACCGACCGTTCACCTTCAACAAATACCTCCCGCACTACCACATCTGGACTCCAGACGGGTGGCTCAACGACCCCACTGCTTTCGTCTACTACAAGAACAAGTTCCACGTGTTTTACCAGTATTATCCCTTCAACCAGGAGTATGGCTCCATACACTGGGGCCACGTCGTCAGCAAAAACCTCCTCGACTGGCAACCGTACCCGCCAGCGTTGGTCCCCAAGGGGATATTTGAAAAGCAGGGCTGTCTAGCCGGAAGTGCCATCGTATACAATAAGTATCTGACAGTGTTCTACACAGGGGATTACCACACTAAGAATGTCACCATTCACTCCCAGAATGTGGCCATCAGCACAGACGGAGTCAACTTCCAGAGGTTTCTGAACAATCCTATAGTGAAGCTTCAGCCGAACAGTTACAGAGACTTCAAGCACCCAAAAGTTTGGCGGATAAGGAATGCCTGGTATATGCTGGTGGGGTCTTCGACGCGAGAACGCAAAGGCTGCGTCGTCCTCTATACCGCTGACGACATCTTCAACTGGAGACTCTTCGGCACGGTTGCGGAGTCCCTTGGCGACATGGGCTACCTCTGGGACAACCCTGAGTTCTTTCAACTGGACGGAATGGACGTCCTCATGATGTCCGTCCACGGAATGAAGTCCGACGGCTACAGATACAAGAACATGTACACGACTGGCTACGTCATTGGTCGCTTCAGTTACATCAAGGGCAAATTCGAGGATATGGAGATTTCTACAGCCACCTTCAACGAGATTGATTACGGACACGACTTCCACGGGGCCAGGACGGCAGTTGCACCTGACGGGCGGTTGCTCCTAGTAGCGTGGTTGGGCTCCTGGGACACGCAGCAGATGAGATACCAGAACCGGTGGACTAGCTTCCTGACCATGGTGCGTGAGCTGAGTGTAAACAGCCGCGGTCGCATCCTCATGAATCCCGCGCGGGAAATTGACGCGCTCCGAGAGGAACTCCTAGAAGACGCGTGGTACCGGCCGGGCGAGGCATTTGTCGCCGAAACGCGCGTGTTCGAACTGCTCGTGAATACTACGAAAGTGGAGACTAGCGTTGTGGTTAGCCTCGAATGGGAGGGGAACAGAGAGCGCTTCTTCACGATAAAGTACTTCGCTCGCTTCGGCTACATAACGATCGACCGGGGAGGCTGCGACGGGGTCAGAAAAGCCTTCTGGTCTCCCGATGGGGATCCCAAGTGGCGGATTTTCGTGGACTCCAGTTCAGTGGAAGTCTTTTGCGGAGAAGGCGAAGTAGTCTTCACCAGTCGGATATTTCCAAGGAAATTGATGCGCGTCAGTGTTGACGGCGACTCGCCCGTGCACATAGTCCAGTATAAACTGAGGCGGGCTTTCGAGAATATAAACATGCGGTTCAGGAAACGGAAGAGGATTAAGAAGAAAAAGAAACCTGTTAAACTCGCTGACAGAAATAGGCGAGAATTTATCATGGTGTAGGATGTGAATTAGGTAGTTTTTAGGGATTATTTTGACGAAAGCCGAGTGCCCTTAATTACATACGCCTTGCCCATAAGGTGGACGGACACTGCTTATGAGTAGTCACTATCCGAAATGTCATCGTTAGCTCATGTGGCTTAGAATACCTACACCGACGCGAGATTTTTCCATTTTGCAGTCTTTACTGATGTCATTTGTTGAACGTTGTTTTATATATAATACAATAGTTTTGTTATGACGTTATTGTATTATTGCTAGGGACGAAAGATTTCCCGAGAGAAATGCCCACGAGTAACTGAATAAATAGAACGCGTTGTACTGTGAAATAAGCGTCGGTCTCCGTCATTGTTATGGAGGAACAAACAAGGTTAGTTTCCCGGCTCTCATTTAGGTAGGTATGTGGGTTTCGTAAATGCACGTTTCGTAAAACTAAAACAACTGGCCTTTGCATCCACGTAATGAGATGATTTATACAGCGTCCAGTCGTAGGTACCTCCACTCACATTAGATGGGTGAAGGGACCACTCGGACACTGCAGTGCCTAGGACATTGTTTTTTAGATGGAGAAAGCTTGGCCAGTACCTATACCGTACTGACAGCTTCCGGGCTAGCCCAGAGGAAAGACAAGTTTTGGAGTGCCATCCAAGCCACGGGTTTTCCTCACGATGTTTTCCTTCACGGTTAGTGTGAGGTATTGCTACTACAATTTCGCAGGATTTGTGAGAAGAACGTCACTTTCGCGATTCGTCACATGAGACATGTGGGTTTATGACGACCTCTGTGGCGTGGCGTAGCGGTAGCACATCTACCTACCATGCAAGAGGTCCCGGGCTCGAATCCGGCTGGGAACAAGAACAAACCCCATGTCTTGGATGTTTACATGTTTGTGATGTCGCTGTTTCTGGTCCCCACGACACAGGGTATCTTTGTATGAGGCCAGGAGCAATGTATGTCGTCGTCGTCAGGCTATACTAGTCCACTGCTGGACATAGCCCTCCCCTAAAGAGCGCTACGTTGTATGTATGTGCCTGTATGTAAATGTTGTTATGTTATACGAATATATCAATTTCATATTGTGGCCAATATAGTATGCGACTACGAGATAATGTGACGAATAACGAAAGTCACCTATCTCTTGTGGCTTCTCGCTAAGGTGGCCTAATGTCTCACGTGACGATTCGTGAAACTGACGTTCATGTCACAAATCATTCCTACGTAGCTTTGAAAACAAAGTCCTGGGAATCGAACACAAGTCTTTCGCTTCCGAGTCCATTGTTTTACCCACTTGGCTACCACACCGATATAAAACAAAAATTCACAAAGTTTATTGTAACAATTCGATATACATTGCATTGCTGAGTCGTCCTACTTTTAATTAATTAATCAACTGCGATGTACGGGGTCACCGTGTGGTGTTGGCCTAGAGAAAAGCACCAACCCAAAATCTTCCCGCGGGTGTCGTAAAAGGCGACTAAGGGACACAAACCGGCTGGGCAGCAGCGCCCTCTACAGTACAATTCCACCAAATTGCGATCCCCAACCCGCATGCCCAGCGTATGGATAATGGGCATCACCTCCAATGAAGGCACAACCTTGCGCTATGGCAGACTAATATAGCCTTGTGATATAGCCTGAAGAAGAAGAAGATGTACGGGGGCCTCTCTGTGTGTATATATTGAGTTGATGTGCTGTCCACTGTTTGGCTCAACTTTTTCCGGTATTTCGCAGTTTTCCACAGAGTACAATGTTGTCGTATTGGAATTGGAATCCCTTATTTCGGATCTACCTTGAGGCGCTTAGGGGCGCTAAGTAGCGCCACCAATAGAATAAAAAACATACCTAACTTGTTATAAAATACGTTTTTTTCAAAAAGTAAACATGAGAAATCTTAACGATTTTTAGAACATACCTACAGCCTAAAATGTAGTATAAATACCTGGACTTTAATCGATTTCCGCTAAAAACGGCCGTTTTTGGCGGAAATCGATTAAAGTCCTAGATTGTTGATCCTAGTTTCCAGACTGTAGGTTCTAAAAATACTTATTAGATTAGATTAGAAAATTCTTTATTGCACAATAAGCGTATTTGTACAAAGGCGAGCTTAATACTAATGAGTATTTTCTTCCAGCTAACCTTGGGTTATGTGGATAGTAGTGTTACTTACCTTACTTGACTAATCACAGTTGTTAAGATTTATCATGTTCACTTTTAGATAAAAACGTATTATAAAGCAAGTTATGATGTTTATTCTATTGGTCGCGCTAGTGGAGATTTTGTTACATCATATTCATTAGAATAACTAATGCCAATATAATTTACATAAAGTAAAATAATTTAGCTACACTCACAGCCCTCATCATGGGGATTCATTTCGGAGTCCCATTGAAAAGTGGGCGACCTTTACTAAACCCATGAATATTCAGCCAGGGGTCTGTTCTCTGGAGCGTGAGCGTATTGCGTAATATACTCGTAATTGGACGGTTCTGCAAGCAACTCGTCTCTAGGTTAGTTAGAGTACAGAGTGAACTCTACGTGGAAAAACGACTGATACATAATTATGTATTGATTCGAAAACCCAACTAGGCTGTTGTGTTTTCGAATCACTCACCGAATAAAACCGTGTAACGATAACTTTGCGTAATTTATGAATAAACAACCATTCAACCATAATTCACATCCGGAAGGAAATGCTCCTTAGCATTAAGTACGCCTTTGCACATACGATAAGTTTTGTACGATATAAAGAATTTAATAATAATACTTAATTGATTTCTTGAGCAATAATTTTAATATAATACAAATACATGAAGTGATTTCTTTTTTTATGTATAGTAAAAAAATGTATAGTGTTCCCTGTCTAAATTAGTAAGAAAACTTAGAAAAAAATCGGAGAGTCGAAGTTTCTCACCGGTAGTGTTGAGAACACACAAAGGGGGTGGGAACATTGCGCTGGCATTGCTTTTTACCATAGATGACATAGTAATAAAAAGTAAAAAAAAATAAAACAATTATCAAAATAATGGGTTCCCAAAAAATGCGAAAAATCATTTTTCAATGAAATAACGAAAAATCGTTATTTCATTGAAGTGTAAACTTTTTCTGCAAACGGTGTAGGTGCATACAAATATAATTTTACGAGATAAGTCTGATACTGATAACCGCTTCATACATTACTACGAGTATAAGGCGTTCCGTGCACGTTTTGACGTCATAGTTTGAGCTCTATTTGCACAGCGCGTTTCCGTACCACGTGTTTGTAATTACTTTTTGATAGGTATTATAAAAAGTACAAGTCGTAGAAAAAAAACATTAACCACGTTTATTTGATGGCGTAGTTAGTACCCCAGTGTACCGTGGCCCCTTTTATTTTTTATGTCTTCACCCCTAAGTACCTAACAGTATCCGTGTCCGTATGCGTTGGTGTGCTGTTTAGAGGTTTCTCGGTTCACACTTTTAGATTTATTACTTTGGTTTGGTTTTAGCGTATTAAGCAGGTATCTTCTTGAGTTCAACTATACCTACCAGCCCGTGACGTACGACCGTGAGTATTGACGTCAACCATAGCGCATGTACCTGATGTACCTAAGGAGGCGGGATGGGGCGGGAAAAGGCTTCTCAGGCAATCGGGTACAATTAGTACGTGGGATTTCAAGTTGAATGAAGTAATATTTGCATGAAATTATCGCCTCGGCTCAGAAAAACTACTAGCTGCCTGCATGTAGATTTATGATCTATCTACATAACATTGGGGTCGTCGACGTGCGGCATGCATGATTTCAATCTATAAAAATCCAAGTAAGACTACCGGGGGCTAATTCTCGTCTATGCGAATTAAAAGCGTAGACACAAAATAGTCGAAGTCTTATACATTTGTCCCATGAAAGTAAGGGAAGGTAACTCGACAGAGTCATTTGACATTTATTTTCTCATTCGAATTCATTCTAGCACGGCGGCGTTCAGAATACAGATTTTGGCTTTCGCTCGACTTTTTTACGTAAAATTCCAAGTCATAAGCCTTAGAGTCGTATACGACTTATTTGCTAATGAAGTGAGAATTTTTTCCCTGGGTTAGACCACATTTGAGTATCTATGCGCCCGCACGCGGCTGTGGGAAAACCAGTTTCAATTTTTTTTTGAAAGAAAATCATTAGTTTTCTGAACGCAAGCTGTCACACCTCTTTACGTCAAACGTCAAAACATTGTGACGTCACATCAGCAGTTGAACTTCAACGCAATCCATCTTATAGCGCTTTTTTCATGATTGCTTAAAACTCAGTATTAATCATTTGTAGCGCAATATAAAGCGCTTTGCAGCTTTATACTACCAACCTGTCGTAAGCGAAATATCAACAAGGAATAAGCAAAAGTCCTCCGCCTGATTCAAGCGAAACTCGAAAGCCAAAGTTACAAACCTCTGTACCGCGGCGGGCTACGGACGTGGTTATCAGACAGTGTTGTGGACATATTTACTCGGTTGTGTACACTAGTTCCCGGACATTTCAGTGAGGATGGAGCGGACTATCGCGTGTATTGTGTTGGCTACTGTGTGCCTAGTTTCGGTGAATAGTGATAAGTCTGTTAAGTTTTACGAGCAAAAGGTTAGTGAGATTCAGATATAGACATTCACTATTCTTTTCGAGATAGACATTCACTTAATTTTCCAAATTAAGGTCATGGACCGGTGCGGAACTGCACATTTTTCTGATTTTTCAATAGATAGACAGAATATTCTTTACTGTAGAAAGAAATTATACTAACAGTAATTTAATAGGTATATCAGAATAGCGTAATTGGCGGCCTTATTATTAAAAGCAATTTCTTCCAGACAACCATAGACTGAGACAGTACTTTCTTAAACTTTTTAGTTATGTAGCAAGAACACCTTTTATCTTCAAGCATGTCCCTCAATAGGTGGTAAGCTGAGGCATTATTCACACATCTCAATGTACTATTTGAGTTGGTTAAGTGCGTCTACAGGCAAAAGGTCTTATCTATACAAATATTATCCCTCTAAAACACTCTACAGAGGTAGTTTAAATAATCTGTGGTTACATATTTTTCTTCACCACAGAATATTTAAATTATCTCCGAGCAGCGTTCTAACAAATCTTTAAAATAAATCATTCTTATAAACAAGACTGCAGGTATCTGTGAGTTCAAATAAATTACTTTGAAGCAAAGCCTGCTTTGTGTTAAAATAAAGTATATACAACATAGATTTAAACAAGAGTGATTATGGGAGTGACCTATAATTTGGCATGGAAAATAGGTACATCATGCATCAAGTTAATTATATATTTAAATAACTACATACTCATTTCTGCCAACACACACTTTTATATAACATCATAGAAACAACAATATTTTAGACTTTTCACATAAAGCTTAATAATAATAATATTTTGAGCCTTTATTCATTTCTTTTTTTGTAGATTACAATCAATAAATGTTGCCGACTGGCTGGAGTGCCACCTTTTTCTACTTCTTAATTTATCTTTCTGTTTTTACATTTTCACATCATTTTGGTTGTCAAGATTACTAAAATCTGTCTTGTAATATTGTGCTTTATTCTTTATTAAATTTCTATCATATAATCCGTGTGCTGTGTGGTGTCGGCCTAGAGAATAGCACCAACCCAAATTCTTCCCGCGGGTGTGGTGAAAGGCGACTAAGGGACACAAACCAGGGGGTGGGCAGCAGCACCCCCTGCAGTAAAATTTCACCGAACTGCGATCCCCAACCCGCATGCCCAGCGAGGGGATTATGGGCATTACCCCCCATTGATAGCACAACCTTGCGCTGTGACGCTCATTAGGGGAGGGCTTCGTCCAGCAGTGGACTAATACAGCCTGAAGAAGAATCCGTGTTTCCATCAGAATTCATAATTGTCTCATACAGTCCACCACTAGCTATCAAGCATAACAATAAGAATAATATGAGCCTTTATTAATTTCTTTTTTTTGTAGATTACAATCAATACAATATACATCCCTCTCCAGGTCTTGCTTGGCCTCCCACAAGCCTTGTGGTTTATGGGGTGTGTTCACATAAGGCATGCCTACAAATAATCAATGAAAAACACTATTTCCAACAACATGTTAAGCTGGTGACTACTCCACAGATAGCTGGTGACTACTCCACAGATCCACAGATAAACCTTGTCGGTTTCGGGGGATGGGAGGCATTATATTGCATGTATTTTTTTTTCTTCCTTTAAATAAATAATTAAAAAAACTTTACATATCACCATCATAATTCAAAGTTGTTATGTCCCGAAAAGAAAGCGGCCAAACCTTTGGACCCCATCAACCACCGGTTCTTTGGCCTATGTGACCAGCCCACTGCCACTTCAGGTAGCTAATTCTACTAGGTTCCATTTCGAAATCTAGATCATTTTGGAGAAAAAATGGACAAAAAAACTCCAAACTTAGTCTATTCAAAGTCCTTAATTAAAAGACTACACAATTTTTATAAACAAGGTTCATGATTTGTATCTATCACTGTAATTGTTTATTATTTGATTTTGTTATGGTCTTCCCTAATTTAGGTATGTCTTTTACCTTCTTGTAGAACTTAATTGTAACTCATGTAACTTTATGTTTTTTAAAAACCTATTTAGAGGCTAAAAATTTCACCCATGCCGGGATTCGAACCCGCAACCTCTGGCTATCCGTACCAGCGCTCTACCATAACAAGAGGTTGCGGGTTCGAATCCCGGCATGGGTGAAATTTTTAGCCTCTAAATAGGTTTTTAAATTTGTTCCGTAGCACGGGTTAGTGCATTAAAAAAATAAAAATAGTGTAACTTTATGTTTGTTTATAATATAATTACTATAAGTATTATTATGTATGTAATGGTAAAATATGTAAGTATATTATTTTCAAATACAACTATGTATATCAATATTCATATTTGCACCAACCACCTGTCTCACTGTTCCTCCAGCAACTTTCCATCGCAGGTTGTCTGGAAAAAATTGCTCGAAGCATTAAGGCTGCAAAATGTTCTGTAATTTACGTTTGTTTTTTCCTGGTGTACAATAAAGAATCTTCCTATCTTATCACCCTGAATAATAAGTTAAATACCCCGCTATAGAGACAGCACAGAGCACAAGAGCTCACAGACCTGGACGTGCAGAGCTTGGCGGCCTTGTCCGACCGTAACCAGTTCAGAGCAGTCCTAGATGCCATCCTCGTGCCGAGGGTTGTAGGGACCACCAACCACAAGATGGTTGGCGATTTCATTGGTGAGTAGTTTTCTTTACGTCTGTAGCTTGCGAGTCCATTGTTCTACCTCCTGTGCAAGGGCGGTGGTAGCGGAGCGGTGTAGAACGCCGGCCTCTCAATCGGGAGGTCGTGGGTTCAAACCCCGGCATGTACCAATGACTTTGTTTTCTAATTCATGTACATTTGTGAAATTATAGTAGCAATACCACTCGCAGACGGTGAAGGAAAACATCGTAAGGAAACCCTAGTGTCTGAGGTGTTAACGTATCTCAGCGCTTGCTACGTACAATGGCCCTATGAGGCTAAGTGCGGAAATCTCAGGTCTAACTAACTGACTACCTCCTGTGCTACCACCGCTCTATCGATCCTGGCTCGATCCCCAGTGGTGTGTACCAATGACTTTGTTTGATTAAAAAATTACGTACATTCGCGAATGTACTTCAAATGCCACACGGTAATTGTGAAGGAAAACGCACGTATTGACTAGTCTTTCCTGTGGGCTAGGCCGACTAAGCTGTCAGGATGGTATACGCGCTGGGCAAGTCCTAGTGCAGAGCATCTGTGCCCATGCAGTGGAACGTGCAGGGACCCACAGAGAGTGAACGCTAATTTAAATCTTGTCAAGATGAAAAGAAGAAACTCTGGCCAGTAGATCTACAGCTAATAGTTTAGTCTCTTCGCAGCGAAGTCTATGCGCGATCTCGGCTGGGACGTCGAAGAAGACGTATTCCCGGACCAGACGCCCGTGTTCGGCACCCTCAACTTCCGGAACGTGGTGGCGCGGCTGAACCCCGCCGCGGACCGGTTCCTAGTCCTGGCCTGCCACTACGACAGCAAGTACACCAGGGAGCATGTCTTCGTCGGTGAGTCGCCTGAACACCAGCCTGTTTATCCTAGTTTATAAACGGGTCTAATCAAAATCACGAGAAGCGCTCGTGGCCTTGCCGAACCGAGTGATTGGGATCAATCACTCGGTTAAGCAACAACAGGCGCGGTCAGGTGCAGGATGGGTGAGCGTCCCGTGACTACCGGTAGTGGCATTTTTCCGAGCGCTTCCGTGCTTCGCAAGGCACGTTAAGCCCTTGGTGCCGGCTGTCATATAATGGCAGTCGTTAAGCCATGTCAGAGGCCTTATGGGCGGCTTGATAACTTCTGACAGTAAGGCCCGCCACTGTCTTACAATCCTCCACCAACCCGGACTTGGCCCCCGTGGTGGAGTATGGCCTAACCTTCCTGCGATGCAGGAAGAGACCCGTGCCCCAGCAGTGGGGACATACAAGGGTTGATATCGAATTTTATGTCCGATACACGCAACTAAATCCGTATACCTGTGTCGACCTCTGTGACGCAGCGGTAGCGCATCTGCCTACCATGCAAGAGGTCCCGGGTTCGAACCCCGGGTGGGGACAAAAAAACCCCAGGTCTTGGATGTTTACATGTTTGTGATGTCGATGATTATGGTTCCCACGACACAGGGTATCCTAGTGTGGGGCCAGAAGCATTAGCAAGGCAAACCGGCTCTTATGAAGGTACCGCTACTGACCATAGCGTGGTTACTTTGAGAAAGGGACTGAATACTACGCAATAAGCGATAGAGAAATAGTCGTCGTTTGCTCGGATCTTGAGCGGGCTTCGAGGTGAATTTAGAATGCTTTTTCCGCGAGCAACATGGAACGTTTTTTTTTTCATGTAAAACCTCCGCCACAGACTAGTTTTTGTGCTTTTATACAGTACTAGCTGTGCCCCGAAGAGTTACCCGCGGTTGATCGATTTTCCCATGGGAATAAAATATTTTCCCGCAGTAAAACGTAGCCTATGTGTTAGTCCAGGGTGGCAGCTAACTACATACTAAATTTTATTAAAATCGCTCCAGCCTTTTAGCCGTGAAGAAGTAACAAACAGACACACACACTCACAAACTTTCGTGAGTGTGTGTGTAAAGACCTGACGCCGTTACATTCTACTATCCTTCTAACCTAGCTTCCTATTTCCAGGCGCAACGGACTCGGCGGTGCCGTGCGCGATGATGATTAACTTGGCTCAGGTGATGGCCAAGCAACTTGAGCCCCTAAAGCGGAACGCACTGAGTCTAATGTTCATCTTCTTCGACGGAGAGGAGGCCTTCCGACAGTGGGGCCCGACTGACTCAATCTACGGGGCGCGGCACCTCGCCAGCAAGTGGGAGCGGACTCAGTACAAGGACGGGGCCAATGAGCTGAAGAGGATGGTGAGTCTGAACTCAGCCACTCGTATGTCGACACACCCTACGTAAATCCCGATAGCTGACATTTCGGCAAAAAAAAAAAACTATGCTTTCCTTCGCCTTTAGCGAACGGTATTGTTACTATAACCAAACCAACGATATTGATAATTCATTAAAAAGTTAAAATTAATAAAAAACTATTTAGAGGCTATGCCGGTATTCCACCCATGCCGGGATTCGAACCCGCGACCTCTGGCTATCCGTGCCAGCGCTCTTTCCAACTGAGCCAATGGGCGACTCACCGGCATCAGTGAAATTTCGAACCTCTTTACAATATTCTCTGTATTACGTACGTAAGTTAAAATTACTTTGCTGAATTCCGCCAAAAATCCCACAAGCACCATGCGGTTAGTTAATGCACCGCCCTCCCTCCCACTTTTTCAAGCCACGAACACACCACCACCGACACCAATACTAGTGTGATAGTAATAATTCAGTTTATTTAGTGCTGTGGGGTAAAAACGTGTTCTCTGTGTTGTGTGGATTTTATGTTATTATTATACACTAAATTAAATTTAGTTAGCATCAATAACAGTCACTTAAAATAATTTTGCACCGGCCTATACAAATTTATCATTCTCTCTGTTTCTAGGAAATTTAATTATCCGAAGCGTTATCTCAGTAAAACTGTAATAGAATATTCTCTATTGTACGCCCGAAAAAAACCTAAAATCGATAGATAAATAGAGAACACTTAATTGTACATAAAATAGGAAATAATTACAAGGGTATAGTACAATTGGCGGCCTTATTGCTTAGAGCAATTTCTTCCAGACAACCGATGATGGAAAGTTGCTGTAATTTGTACAGGCTTGTAATTAGGGTATCACGGTGACATTCTTAAAGACACTCGATAAACCCAGATTAATTCCAATTAAAGTGTTTTATTTTTTCATAATATCACAGAATCTTCGACTCAATGTGCTAAGCGGTGATAATTAGCGCCACCAATGGAATAACAATCAAAACGTTTCATAACACGTTTTTTTCACGCTTCAATGTGAATATCATAAATCTTAACAATCTGTGAAAACTATTTTTAGAGCCTACAGACGAGAACCCAGGATCAACGACCTACTAGATTGATCGATTTCCGCTAGAAACGGCCGTTTTTGGCAAACCTGCTTTAAATTGCTAAATTCTTGGACCTGGGTTCTTGCCAGTAGGTTCTAAAAAGAGATAAGATAAGAATATTCTTTTTTGTATACCGGAAAATAGTGACAGAAACGGCAGATACAAAAGATCAAATACTATTAGGGCGGCCTTATTGCTAATAGCAATTTCTTCCAGGCAACCTCAAATTGGAGAATTTTCGGAGGAGAAATAGAGAAAGAGCTACTAACTATATAATAGTTAGAATATTTTCGGGGCTAATCGCGTAGTAATTTATTGCTATTTTACCTCGACGTTTCGACGACGTTACGGTCATCGTGGCCACGAGAAGACTGATGGCTGGCACCCGTTCGCATCTTCGGCTGATGAGGTTTCAGACTACCCTCACTACTACTACTAACTATATTAATTAAAATTTATGATGTTCACAGTGCGATAAAAGAAGATAAGTTATTTTCCATTGGTGGCGGTAGTTTTCATTGGGTAGCGTCTTAATAAACATTAGAAGTTAAACTATGTGTCCATTTCAAAAGCTAGAGCGTTGTGAAGAAAATGGGCAAAAAAACTTCAAACTTAGTCTTTTATGAAATAGTCTGTGGTGGAGATTTTACGAGAAAAATACTACCGTCGTAACCACATATTAAATAAACTGCCTCTCAGGAGTGTTGTAGAATTGTAGTATTTTTTATTTATTAGACACACAAATCAGTATAACGGACATAAACAACAAATATGAAATGACACAAAACACTCAATTCAATCCATAACACCTGTTAAGCACTGTATGGTGCCCTACTCTTCTGCTTTAAATAATTTCTATTTCTATTTAGAATTCTGTGTTTATTCGATCTTAATAATATTTTTACAAGACAATTAATAATAGATAGACAGAAACTAAATTTAAAACTGACATAAGTAAAAAAGACAATATGTACTAAAAGTCAAAATAAACAATAAAAAAAGGTCTGTCGCCAACAACACCAATACTTGTGAATACAGCGTGATAAATATTTTTTTTAATATTAAAAAAACGAATTATACTAGTTAGATTTACAAATAAAAAAATTTCGACGACCTCGGTGGATGGCGCAGCGGTTTGGCACGCTGTCTGTAAAACCGAGGGTCTCGGGTTCGATTCCCGGCCGGGTCAAACTAGGAATAGTTGATTGCTTAACGAGGGTAGAAAGAATCAATTCCCGAGGTATTTAGACGGCTATAGTCCGAGTAAGAATTGATTCTTTTACCCGTGTTAAACACTCTACTTTTCATTTCGAATACGAGGAAAATAAAACTCATTTTTAATATTTTAATCATAGCATAAAATATTATTTTAAAACAACTATCCAAATTTCTTCTACTTCTATGGTGTCACGTCATATTTATTATACTATTTTTATTTTTAATGCACTAACCCGTGCTAAGGACAATTTTAAAAACCTATTTAGAGGGCAAAAATTCCACCTATGCCGGGATTCGAACCCACGACCTCTGGCTATCCGTGCCAGCGCTCTATCCAACTGAGCTAATGGGCGACTCACCGGCATCAGTGAAATTTCGAAACTCTTTACACTAGTCTCTGTATTACGTTTTTAGCCTCTAAGTAATAGTATAATAAAATATTATTACCTATTTTTTTGAATTCCGTCAGAGATACTATAACAGATTAGTACCCGCCATTTTAAGTCGACTTTTTAAATTTCAAATATGGAACTCACCGCGTAATCGTTGCGGCTTATTCCGCTCAAAGAAGTTTGCGCTAAGTTCACACTGGCTGTTTAGAAACTCACATAGCCGCAGCATTTTTTTATGTTGTTAGGGTTCCGTACCTCAAAAGGAAAAAACGGAACCCTTATAGGATCACTTTGTTGTCCGTCTGTCCGTCCGTCCGTCCGTCTGTCAAGACCCTTTTTCTCAGGAACGCGTGGAGGTATGAAGCTGAAATTTATATCAATTACTTATGTCTACTGTCCCTTGAAGCTGTGAAAAAATCAAACTTCTAAGCCAACGCAATCAAAAGATACAGCCGTTTATGCCGCAAATTTTCGACACTTGCAAGGGAATCAAAACCTACAGGGTGCTTCCCGTGAACTCAGAATCTTGAAATTTGGTACGAAGCAACGTCTTATAGCATAGATAAAGGAAAAATTACGAAAACCATAAATTTTTAGTTACATCACATAATATATATTTTTTTAATAATTTTAAACTTACTACCCATTTCCTCATAAACGCGTAGAGGTATTAAATTGAAATTCATACCAAATACTCAGGTCTATAATACAGGTTTGTACGGAACCCTCGGTGCGCGAGTCTGACTCGCACTTGGCCGGTTTTTTTTTTATAAAACTTATTTATTGCATAAAACTCTTCAATAAAACTCGTTCTATTTTCAAAGTTCATTCCCGCCCTTAGGTGGACAGTAATTTGTATGAGTTTTTCCCTCCCTATGGAGGGAAGCAGCATTTTCCACCCAATAATCATTTAATAACGATAACGATTAAAATTATTTAAATTACATCGGAGGCAAGGATATTTGCCATTTTGAATTTAAAGCATGCGAGTGAGTCGTGATGGATGACAGGCGCACTCTGGATTACTCAGAATAATGTTGTAAGAGTTCTTAAGGCCGTTGATATTCTATAGCCACGCTAATTTAGAGCACGAAGGCTACGTCATGACACCAATGATCGATTGATTGAACGGTCACTTCTAGCCCGTGCACGGTAAACAGTTTATCTTGATTTCAAACATACTCAGTAAAAAATCTATATCGTACTGTAAATAACTGATAAGATGGAGAAAGTTCATTTTGAAATAGCCTTGCCATTGACTTTGACATCTATGTATTAAACGTTACATAATATAACATTATTAGCCGACCCCGCAAACGTCATCATATGTCTCAATTCAGGTTCAGAAAAAAAAACAATTAATTTAACTGGTTCCTTAAGGATACAGGCCTGGTTTAAGGACCCCTGGCAACAATGTACGTAGGTAACTAAACTACAAGTGATGCACAGATTTAAACAAAATAATATGTAACTTATGTACTACGTCGATCGATGTCAATCCTTATACGTCCCCATTGTTGGGGCACGGATCTCTTCCTGCATCGCAGGAAGGTTAGGCCATACTCCGCCACGGGGGCCAAGTCCGGGATGGTAGAGGATTGTAAGACAGTGGCGGGCCTTACTATCAGAAGTTATCAAGCCGCCCATAAGGCCAACATGGCCTAACGACTTATTAAATGACAGCCGGCACCAACGACTTAACGTGCCTTGCGAAGCACGGAAGCGCTCGGAAAAATGCCACTAGCGGTAGTCACGGGACGGTCACCCATCCCATACCTGACCGCGCCTGTTGTTGCTTAACTCAAGTGTTTGATTCCAATCACTCGGTTCGCCTAGGTTGATTCCAATAACTCGGTTCAACGACTTAACGTGCCTTGCGAAGCATGGAAGCGCTCGGAAAAATGCCACTAGCGGTAGTCACGGGACGGTCACCCATCCTGCACCTGACCGCGACTGTTGTTGCGTAACTCAAGTGATGGTTCCAATCACTCGGTTCGACTAGACTTCATGTACTACTTATATACTTTTATCATTATTATTATTTATCATCATCAACCCATTACGACCCCACTGAGGAGCACGGGGATCTTCCCTGAGGAAGGTATAGGCCATACTCCACCACGATTATTATTAAAAATATTTATTGCTTAAAAATTTTGCACTGCTAACCTAAGTTTTAGTAGAAGATTTTTTTCTTTTGTTTTAAGATTCATGTGAATCCGTTCAGTCCTTATTGCGTGACAAACATCCAAACATCTTCACAAACTTTTACATTAATAATATTAGTTGGATTATTACAGTGCTGTCCATATACATACCACTGTAGAACTGGGCATATGCCTTCTACCCACAGAACATCTTTTTCTATTATACTATTTTTATTGTTAATGCGCTAACCCGTGCTAAAAAAATTTTTAGCCTCTATAAATAGGTTTTTAAAACTGTCCTTAGCACGGGTTAGTGCATTAAAAATAAAAATAGTATAATCATGTGGGTACAGCGATATCATTCCGATGTAAAAACCTAAATGCAAAGTAGGTAGTCGGGGCTGTAAGTGATGCAATTCACTGATGTCGCTGCCTGTACGTAATACAGAGAATATTGTAAAGAGGTTCGAAATTTCACTGATGCCGGTGAGTCGCCCATTAGCTCAGTTGGATAGAGCGCTGGCACGGATAGCCAGAGGTCGCGGTTTCGAATCCCGGCATGGGTGGAATGTTTAGCCTCTAAATAGGTTTTTAAGATCTTTTTTTATGTTCTGTGCTTCTACCAGACAGAGAGAGAGAGAAAAAATAGAAAAGAGAGAGAGAGAAAGATTATGGGCTTAATCTGCACGCGTGCCCACCGCAGATTGGCAACTTCAAGCGCCGATGTACGTGAACACCTCACACACTCAGATTTCCTCACGTTTTACCACACGTTAGCGAGTGGTATTGCTACTACAACTAAGATAATACGTACTAAGCAATTTTAAATCTTATATCTCCCGTATGACCTAGTCCGTGACACGTAAGGTAATCCACCTTGGCGTGGCCTGTACCACATGAGAATATCAATAGAACTAATTGTGTTGTTAGATAAACATTAATACATGTCTATTTTCGGCACAGCGTGACTTCCAATTTTATTCCATGTCAATTGTAGATACACAAAACAAGTTGTAAGGTAAAGTCGACTGCATTAGGTCGGCCTCGGTGACGCAGCGGTTTTGCACGCTGACTGTAAAACGGTAGGTCTCGGGTCCGATCCCCGGCCGGGTCAAACTAGGAAACGAACGTTTCTAGTTTGAACCGGGGTCCTAGATGTTATCTATGTATTTATTGTGTTAAATCTATCGTCGAGTTAGCACCTGTAACAAAAGTAATTTAGTTGTACTTAGTATAGGGCTAACGAGATCTGTGTAATATGTCAATGAATATTTATTTATTGTTGATTGGTGCTTGTGGTGGAGTATGGCCTAAGCTTCCTGCGATGCAGGAAGAGACCCCTGCCCCAGCACTGGGGACATACAAGGGTTGATAGCGAAGGAAATGCTATCATCATAACCGTAATCCTGACAGGTGTATGCTTTTTTATATTCGCGCCATTTTACACAACCCCTACAAGCATCATCCCCTATAGTCCCACTGCAGGGCACAGGTTTACTCTCAGAGATAGAGAGGACTCAATCGGCGTCGGACTAGTCATTGAACCAGTGTGGCATTTGCCAACCGAGTCTTGGAGTGTGCGGGCTCCCCCAGACGTTTTTTTTTTGCCGAAACAATGAACGAAATTACAATAGGTTGTTAATCCCAAGCTGACGCACCAATCTATACGAAGTCTTAATAATATACTTCTCAATCTGCAGGGGTAGTACGATGGGTCGGGTCACGAGTATTTTTTTCTTTTTACGTAGCCTCTATGTTTGTGTCAAGCAAGAGCCTGGCAAGCGAGAGCCCCAGGTTCGATCCCGAGTGCGGGCATGTACCAATGACTTTGTTTAATTTCTAAGTTACGTACATTTGCGAATTTGTAGTCGCAATACCACACGCTAACGGTGTAGGAAAACATCGTGAGGAAACCCGCGGCTTGGTTGGCTCCGCACGTATTGACTAGTCTTTCCTGTGGGCTAGGCCGACTAGGCTGTCAGGGTGGTATAGGTGCTGGGCAAGCCTACACCATCTATAAAACCATGTCCCAGGCACTGCAGCGTCGGAGTGGTCCCTTCACCCATCTGGTGTGGGTGAGGATGCCACTGGGCGCTGTATAAATCATCTCATTAAGTAGATGCAAAAAGGCCAATATTATTATTATTATTATGTTTGTGTCCCACTGCTGGGCAAAGGCCTCCCCCAATTCAGTCCAGAGTTTATTGAGTTTATTCACGAGTATTATGGCACTAAAATATATTGTAATGTGTGACTATTAATGTATTAAAATGTCGCCATAACTAGCGCCACCAATGGAAAAAAAATCATAACTTGTATTACATAATACGTTTATATCTAAAAATTAACATTACAAATCTTAACAACTGTGACAACTATTTTTAGAACCTACACTCTAGAACCTAGGATTAACAATCAGGGACTTTAATCGATTTCCGCCAAAACGGCCGTTTTTAGCGGAAATCGATTAAAGTCCTAGGATATTAATACTACATTCGAGGCTATATGTTCTAAATATAGTGATCACAGATATTAAGATTTTAGATGTTTAATTTAAAAAAAAAAAAACGTATTATAAGAAAAGTTATGATTTTGTGCCATTGATAGCGCTAGTTAGCGCCCCTAAGAGCTTTAAAACTCGCGACGAGCTTCTTCGTACTAACAACTTAACAGGGATGGTCTTGGACCGAACCTCAAGAAACCTCGCTATTAACTTTAAGGCCTGCGCAGATGAGGAACTTTTGTCCCCAATGGAGAACAGACCTTGAATCGTAAAAAATGTCCTCCGGGTACTTGTCGCGGACTCAACGCCTACTGTGTGCGGACATTTGCTTCCCAGAAATTGAGTGAAGCGTAGGTACGCTATGGAAGCAAATATTCTGAGATTACATTGTGTTGTAATTTCATGAAGTTGAAAAAGAAAAGGCGTTTTAAAACAAGACACCGAACTTTTGTCACAGATTAGATAATAGTTACTACGTCTTTTGTCCAGTCCGGTCTCTTGATGTCCTCCGTAACTTAAGGGACTTTTTGTACGGGGTACTTATAGTCCTTCGTATGCGTTATTCGATACAATTCATAAGAGGTTTATATCGACGGACAAAAAAGTACCCGGAGGACACTCCCTCGTCTGCGCAGGCCTTTACTTTGTTTATGGACCTGACGGTATGCGTGCGGCGGGCTCCTAAAACCAATATGCCGCCTAGACCCCTTAAGCTTAGTGCGATCCTGGGCTCGCTCGAACCCAGGACTACTCGAATGCAAGGCCAGCGTTGTACCGGCGCGTCTACTGAAGGTGTAACAAAATACCCATGTAAACACCAAAACGGGAGTTTTTAATCGTCAATACAAATAACTATGAGGAAAACTTCGAAATCGCAGATATAATAGTAAGTCATATTACCAGCTCATTTAGTCTATTCGTAAAATTTAAGTATACCTACTGAAAAAAATCTCAAAAGGAACGAATAAACCAGGCTTCGGCATTGTAGAGCAACCAAAACGCGAAGTTAGAAACATAAATGAGGCCTCATAGTTTGAAAAATTAAATCAAAAAAATGTATAAATGTTTTCAATAATAAATCGTTATTGGGGAATTTCAGGCGCATTTATGATACCTTAAAACATGATTACAACCCTTTATAATAAAAAATAAATATTGGCAATTGCAACGGCTGTTACCGGCCAAAGTCTTCTTCTTCAAAAGAAGAAGAAATACATTTGTTTATCGCCGCAACATATACAAGAAAATACAGAGAAAAATAGAAATATCACACACGCCAAAAAACGCTATGATGGGGATGTGGGCCATTTCCATGCGGCAAGTGTGCTTCAACAATACAATACATTCTGTTATCCTCTCTGGGATATAAACTTAAGAATAGCAGAATAGCAGCGAGAGCATGTATGTTTTTTCTATTATCTTCTTACAATATAAAAATTAATCGCTGAATGTGTTGGTAAGCGAAAATCTCGAGAGCAGCTCTCGAGAGCAATCCTTTTTTTATATTCCTTGAAGTACGAGGATGGTTCTTACGGAGAGAAAAATTAAAAAAAATTAAGAATCGACTTTTAGGCGGTACGAAGTTCGCTCAGCTAGTACAATATAAACACAAACAGCATACTTGCGCAGGGTAATCCCAGAGTTCCGAGAGCTGAAATACAACCCGTTTCGAGGCCTACAAACCAGAATGATGTTTGGGGAAATCCGAGCGCCGAGCTGTGGCTTGTGGGTCTTCCCAGTCATTCAACTGATAAGATTGGAGACTGCTGCTTGTAAGGCACTCGTGAATCAATGCACCTAGGGCAATCCTTATCACACTGGACAATGAAATGAAATGGTTTTATTCAAACTGCGGCTTAATGAACGTTACAAGTCAAACTAGGTGAAACTAATGTACAGTCTGTTAGCTTTTAGAATATACCTCGGCTACTATCGGATTATATCCGATAGTAGCGTGTAATAGAAATATCGTAACTAATATGACACTCAATGAAATAAAATTAATAAGAAAAGTTTTAAACAGAGCAGGAAGTAGTGCACTCGTGTGCTTTCGGCGAAAACCGAAGCCTACTCTAGAGCCCGAGGTATATTCTAAAAGCTAACAGACTTATTAACTTAAAATTTTACGAGTAAAGACTTAGGTAAAACAAACAAACACACTGGATTTGTTAGTGCCAAGGTACTTGTGATAGAAAGTTATGTTTAGAATCGCAATTAGATCCGGTTAACATAGTTTGCTAAGTATATAGGTATGTACTTCGCGAATCATTAAGAAGAGTTACAGTCTATTAGCTTTTAGAATATACCTCGGCTTAAAAACCTATTTAGAGGCTAAAAATTTCACCCATGCCGGGATTCGAACCCGCAACCTCTGGCTATCCGTGCCAGCGCTCTACCAATTGAGCTCAATTGGTAGGTAGAATAGGTTTTTAAATTTGTCCTTAGCACGGGTTAGTGCAATAAAAATAAAAATAGTATAATCATGTGGATACAGTGATATAGTTCCGATGTAAAACCTAACTGCAAAGTAGGTAGTCGGGGCTGTAAGTGATGCAATTTGCTTAAGCCAGATGTCGCTGCCTGTACGTAATACAGAGAATAGTGTAGAGGTTCGAAATTTCACTGATGCCGGTGAGTCGCCCATTTGCTCAATTGGTAGAGCGCTGGCACGGATAGCCAGAGGTTGCGGGTTCGAATCCCGGCATTGGTGAAATTTTTAGCCTCTAAATAGGTTTTTAAATTTGTCCTTAGCACGGGTTAGTGCATTAAAAATAAATTAAAAATAATAGTATACCTCGGCTACTATCGGATAGAATCGGATATATTCGTGTAATAGAAATATCGGAACTAATATGACACTTAACTTTACATAACTTTTCAAAATAGTGAAAAAAGGTTTTGTTCAGAGCTGGAAGTATTATTATTACACTCGTGTGCTTTCGGCAAGCCCGAGATATTCTAAAAGCTAACACAGACTGTATGTTTGGTTTCCAAGGTTTCATGTCTATGCTGCTTACGGTTGAGGATTACCCTCGTTAGGAGACAATCCTGGTAGCAGCATCAGTTTATGGTAAAGGTCAGAATTAACTAATCCTACTAATATTGCAAACGCGAAAGTTTGTAAGTATGGATGAGGGATATTTGTTACTCTTTCACGTAAAAACTACCGAATGGATGTTAATGAAACTTTACAATAATATGGCTTATACATCAGAATAACACGTTGGCTACAATTTATAAAGATATTGTGTGAATTGTCCAAAATATGACGAAAAGTGTCCAGTAAGTAGGAAAAAATCTACCATTCCTGTAACCCAAAAAACGCTACACTGTACCCAAACATACTTGTAATAACGGCTCGCACTTCGTTTTTCTCCATTTTCGAGAACACGTTCCGACACAAAGCAAACAAATGACTACATTCAGAAAAAGACAAAAGAGAATGAGAGATAGAGAAAGATTTTTTTCTTTATTAATATTACAAATATGTATCTGAGCTATGCCTGCCAGTATTTATTTTTTTATTTCCAAGGAGTATGTCGTTCTCACTACTTTTTGATCCCCTCTCGTAGGCCTCTACGATTCAGGCCCGACCTTGTGTGGTGGCTACTGCTAATTTCGTAGATATAGCTAAACGTCTCTATATTCTTTTTAATGCACTAACCCGTCGTCGTCGTCGTAGGCTATACTAGTCCACTGCTGGACATATCCCTCCCCTAAAGAGCGCCACGTTGTGCTATCATAGGGGGTAATACCCGTGCTACGGACAATTTAAAAAAAAATCACAGCCTAAAAATATTAGCCTCTAAATAGGTTTCTAAACGTGCTTGTTAATAAACTTATTTCATTTCAACTGTAAAAAAATATCCGCGTATAACTCGACTCTTTGAACCTTATTTTTGTGTTCTGAGCTTTGAACCAAGAACCAAGGAGAAAACGGCCGTTTTAGCGGAAATCGATTTTAGTTCTAGTCTATCGATTCTAGGTTCTAGACATTATAGTTATAATTTATTGCACACGAAACATTTAAGAGGACATTACATTACAGATAACGTGTACAAAGGCGAGCTAATCTCTGAAAGAGATTTCTTCCAGCAATTCTTAGAGATTATATTATTTTTAATGCACTAACCCGTGCTAAGGACACATTTAAAAACCTATTTAGAGGCTAAAAATTCCACCCATGCCGGGATTCGAACCCACGACCTCTGGCACGGATAGCCAGAGGTCGCGGGTTCGAATCCCGGCATGGGATGGATTTTTTAGCCTCTAAATAGGTTTTTAAATCTTAGAGAGTCGGAGAGGCAGTAAAAGCGGGTCTATATACGTGTTCAAATAGACTAGGTTCTGAAAATAGTTATCGCAGTTGTTAAGATTTCTCATGTTCACTTTTTGTTAAAAACGTACTATTAGAAAACAAATTGTGATTTTCTTTTCGATAGCGCGACGAAACGCCTTAAAATACACGGAATCCTGAAATACATGTAGTTATTTTGGTGAATCTAACAGTCATCTTTTAAACTTAGTAGGCTATATGTACAAATTTTCTATCGATGAGGGTGTTTGCATAACTAATCATAAGGAAGGTTCAGAAGTATGTAAAATACGTGTCATGTAGGCTCAACCCGCGTCTCGTTAGCTCATAAATAATGTTCGGTAATGAGGGAAACTTTCCAGTTTTAGTTAGTCCGGTGACGCTGTTCCGAATGCCTAAGGCTACGCGCGCACGGGTTACTTTTGTCACCGTGACTGTTTCGTCACTCCGTAGATATGTACAGTACTACACATCATAAAAGTCCCTTCGGGAATCTACGTTCGCGCAGACTAGGAAGAAGTGTCGAAAGAACCCGAAGCTATAAGTACATTCAACATGATCTTTAGCCGATACGGTGAAGGTGCAGAATTGATTGCCGCAGTAGCGCTACCTGTTTCGCTCACGCTAATATTGCCAAATTAATAGTCACCTGCATCGCTGACGTTGAATCAACCAATAGCAACAAAGGCGCGCGGCTGATTGGTCGACCAACTTACCGCACATCCAAAATTTGGTCATCTGCGCAGGTACATCCGCGAGACTTATTTCTTGTGTAGCACTGTACGGAGATGCGCGAAATGTCACCCAGTTGTCACGCGTCGTAACATGCGCGCATCTCCATAATACATAGCTACGGTCTTGATAAGAGTGACGAAACAGTCACGGTGACAAAAGTAACCCGTGCGCGCTAGCCTTAAGCCGGCGTCCACTCAGAAGGGGAAACCTTGTGAGGAAACTTGAGTGTTCGAGGTGTTTAAATACCTCAGCGCTGGTGTCGCTCGATCCAGAGATAACCTGAAAAGATGGGGGATCCTGCCCGAAGATGCTGACCTCCTGTGCCGCTGTGGAGCTGCACAAACAACAATGCATCTTTGTGTCTGCCCTGAAGCTCCACAGTGCAGTTTGCGGGATCTCATGGAGGCTGATGCCTGATGCCCGGCATCAGCCTCCATGAGATTCCGCTGATGCCCGGCGCGCTCGCAGTGGCGCGGTTTTGGGAGCGAGATGTCTGAGAGGAGGGCGCTTTCGACACGAAAGAAGAAGAATACCTCAGCGCTTGAAATTGCCAATCCGCGGTGGGCACGCGTGGTAATTAAGCCCACACTCTCTCTCAGAGAGAAGGCCGGTACCTTGCAGTGTGACGCTTATAGGCTAGATAAAAAAAAACACGTTTATTTATCTTTTAACGTGTCGTGTCGTCTCCTATTCTATTAAAATATTTTAGTGTAAGTTCTCCATTATTGCTGCCTACCTTTATGCAATTTATTTAATAATTCTGTTGTTTATCGTAACGAAAAGAGCGTTCCAAAATATTGCTAACGATTTCAACATCACGCCTAGTTTACTATTGGCATCTGTGAGGAAATATACTGGGTGTTAAGTACTTAAAATTTTGTTGACGTTACAAAACTTATCTTCAAAACGTGCCCACGACTATACACTACCCCACCGAGGACCACGGTATCCAATTACACGCTCGATTGAATAATAGGAGTACAAATAATTATTTTTTGTAATTAAATGTTATTAGTGCCTTTGTCAATGCCAATGCCTCAAGGATTCTGCGAAAGGCGACGTTGATTTGAACACCCACTCACAAAACTATTTTACAGGCTATTTGACAGGTTTCCGAAAACCAACTCAGATTTTTCGTTGGTGTTTTTTTTTTAATGTTTCTGTATTTTTTTCTAAAAAGCCAATCGTGAAATCATATCGTAGGTATAGGTGGCAACTATTGTATTTCGTTTAAGACGACTTGAGAAAAGATGGTCAAGAGTGGAGTTTTTTTCCCGCCGCGCTGCCTTTTTCTCCACTACAATACGACCCGAAGGCAGCGGCTTACATTTTACATACTACATTGGCATTCAGCAAACAGGATGTAAACTCTTTACGTTGAAACAAATGATTTGATTTGGCTGGCCGTTTTCCATAAAATTGCTACAGATGCAAAATTCTCAAATTTTATCCTGTTTTTAGCATAAATGATCAATTTTTTTATGCCTCAAATCGGTTGTAAAACTCATAATTGATAGAAATGTTAATAATAATATTTTTTTTCACACTTATTTTTTTTCACCGTTTTCACCCACCAAACACTAATGTGTTGTAATAGAAAAAAACTTATCTTAAGCGATCTAGCTCCACCAATATTTAAAGTTATTTCTAAAATGTGCAATTGCTGAGACATCCCAAGTGTTTGTCAAATGAGTTTTCCTCACATTTTTGTTTTCGAAAAAAATATAAGTCGACTTGTACGCGAAACCTGATAAATCAAACTTAATAGACGCGTTAAAATAACTGAAATTATTTTAAAGTAGTGAAATCATTAAAATAGAGTGCCAAACTTTAAAATCGACGCCCTGAAAAGTTGACATTAGACATCCTTCAACTAAATTTAAGAACATCCATTCTATTTAACGCACATTTAACCATCACTAGAAATCGGTGATAGAAAACAAATCTTTATCACGATTATTAATTGGCCTCTCCAATGGGATCCAACATTTATTTTTAGAAGTTCACCAATAAATAGGTTGTCTGGAAGAGATCGATTTTCTTGTTGTGCAATAAAGTGTTCTCTATCTATCTAAACGAAGCGCTCGTGGCCTAGGCGAACCGAGTGATTGGAATCAATCACTTGCGTTAAGCAAAAACAAGCGCGGTCAGGTGCAGGATGGGTGACCGTCCCGTGACTACCGCTAGTGGCATTTTTCCGAGCGCTACCGTGCTTCGCAAGGCACATTAAGCCGTTAGTGCCGGCTGTCATGTAATGGCAGTCGTTCAGCCATGTCAAAGGCCTTATGGGCGGCTTGATAACTTCTGACAGTCAGGCCCGCCATTATCTTACAATCCTCCACCAACCCGGACTTGGCCCCTGGTGGAGTATGGCCTAACCTTCCTGAGATGCAGGAAGAGACTCGTGCCCCAGCAGTGGGGACATACAAGGGTTGATACCGATCTATCTAAACCATCGTCTTTTCTTCCTACAGGACGCGCTCGTCCTCCTGGACCTCCTCGGCGCTCCAGACCCGGTCTTCTACAGCTACTTCAAGTCGACGGAGCCCTGGTACGTCCGGCTGGCGTCGGCGGAGCGCCGGCTCGCTCAGCTGGGGAAACTGACCGGCTACTCCGTCGGGAAGGAGGAGCAGACATACTTCCGGCTGAGGAGCTCGCGGTCCTTCGTTGAGGACGACCACGTGCCGTTTATGAGGCGAAGTGAGTACTTTTTAGTGTTTTTTTTTTGAGATTCAAGAATGGAGGGAGGGAGAGGTACAGTCTATAATAAGCACTTTTTAGTGTTTATTAGAGACAGTTCAAGAAAGGCTGGCGAGGCTACTTGTGATTACATCCGTCCAGATAAGCTGGGGAAACTGATCGGCTACTCCATTGGGAAGCAGGACCAGACTTCCGGCTGGAGAGCTCTCGGTAGTTCGTCGAAGACTACCACCTGCCGTTTTTGAGGCGGAGTGAGTATTGTTTAGTGTTTTCTTGAGAGAGTTGAAGATTGCGATTAAATTCGTCCAGCTCAGCTGGAGAAAGTCACTGCGTCGAGAAGGAGGAGCAGACATACTAACGGCTGAGGAGCTCACGGTCCTACGTCGAGGACGACCGTTTATGAGGCGGAGTGAGTACTTTTTAGTGTTTTTTAGGGTTCCGTACCTCAAAAGGAAAAAACGGAACCCTTATAGGATCACTTTGTTGTCCGTCTGTCCGTCCGTCCGTCTGTCAAGACCCTTTTTCTCAGGAACGCATGGAGGTATGAAGCTGAAATTTATATCAATTACTCAAGTCTACTGTCCCTTGAAGCTGTGAAAAAATCAAACTTCTAAGCCAACGCAATCAAAAGATACAGCCGTTTATGCCGCAAATTTTCGACACTTGCAAGGGAATCAAAACCTACAGGGTGCTTCCCGTGAACTCAGAATCTTGAAATTTGGTACGAAGCAACGTCTTATAGCATAGATAAAGGAAAAATTACGAAAACCATAAATTTTTAGTTACATCACATAATATATATTTTTTTAATAATTTTAAACTTACTACCCATTTCCTCATAAACGCGTAGAGGTATTAAATTGAAATTCATACCAAATACTCAGGTCTATAATACAGGTTTGTACGGAACCCTCGGTGCGCGTGTCTGACTCGCACTTGGCCGGTTTTTTTGAGAGATTTCAAGAGTGAAAGGAGGGAGAGGCTACTTGTGCTTACGTCCGTCCAGGTCAGTTGGGGAAACTGACCGAATAGCCGGTCAGTTTCCCCGTTGGGAAGGAGGACCAGACTTACTTCCGGCTGCAGAGCTCGCGGTCCTTCGTCGAGGACCGCGAGAGTATTTCAGTGTTAATTCAGTTTATGTGTTAAGCACACAAGGTCTATTGGTGTGTGGGACACATAAATATTTGTGTGCATTACCGTTTATGCGTGATTGTGTGTATATACAATATTAGCTGATGCCCGCGACTTCGTCTACGCAGGATTAGTATTTTAGTATTTCGAGTTGCTTATATGTAAGTTATTTTCTACGCGTGGCGTAGAAAAGAAGAGGTTGCATTTGGAAAATATGACACAATATCCTTATAAATTGTAGCCTATATTACACTATTTTTATTTTTAATGCACTAACCCGTGCTAAGGAACAAATTTAAAAACCTATTTAGAGGCTAAAAATTTCACCCATGCCGGGATTCGAACCCGCAACCTCTGGCTATCCGTACCAGATACGGATAGCCAGAGGTTGCGGGTTCGAATCCCGGCATGGGTGAAATTTTTAGCCTCTAAATAGGTTTTTAAATTTGTAGCCTATATGTTATTCTGATGTATAAGCTATATTATTGTAAAGTTTCATTAACATCCATTCAGTAGTTTTTACGTGGAAGAGTAACAAAAATGCATCCATCACAAACTTTCGCGTTTATAATATTAGTAGTATTAAAAAAAAACACGTTTCATACATAATCTAGTAAGCGATGTACCTATAAAGAGACAGAGAACTTTATTGTACACAAAAGAGGGAATTACGCAGATATTTGCATATAGATAGTACCTGCATAATCTGGTAAGGGATATATAGACCCCTTACCAGATATAGAGAACACTTTATTGTACTCAAAAAGGAAATTACACGCATATTTCTATGTAAATAGGTAGAGATTTTTGTATTGCATCCAATATATTAGTCAGATATGTAACCATCGGAAAATTGTGGGGAAACCCATAATTATGTTTGTTGACTTACTACTAGTTAACTCTTATCTGTTCTGTGGGTTGATATTGATCTTTGAACATTTAACGCAAGTTAAGCGGATCGGTAGAACACCAGCTTCTCAATAGGAAGGTCGTGGGTTTGAATACCGGCATATACCAAGATGACTTTCTTTTGTAAGTTATAAACATTAGTGAAGTTACAGAAGCAATGCCACTCGCTAACCGGTGAAGGAAAACATCGTGAGGAAACCTGTGTGTCTGAGGTGTTCAACTACCTCAGCGCTTGAAATTGCCAATCCGCGGTGGGCACGCGCGGTAATCAAGCCCATTCTTCTTCAGGCTATATTAGTCCACTGCTGGACATAGCCCTCCCCTAATGAGCGCTATGCTGCCCACCCCCCGGTTTGTGTCCCTTAGTCGCCTTTTACGACACCCGCGGGAAAAAATTGGGTTGGTGCTATTCTCTAGGCAGGCACCACACAGCAATCAAGCCCATCTTCTTTCTTGTTGAGAGAAGGCCTGTGCCCTGAGCCGGGACGTATATAGACTAAGAAAAAAACGTATGTTGTACGGAAGAAAATATTATAAATTGTAACTGCCAGTGAGGATTCTCTATCGACGCATTGTAAATTAAATATTAAACTGATATTAGTTGGGAAAGAGCCAGGTTCTATGCATAAACACTTGGATGCCACTAATTTAAGCGTATCGGCCGATAAGCTTATCTGCGCGAGCGACTTGGGAATAAATGATAAAATAATATTACGTATAGGAAATTATTTGTTATACAAGAGTGCAAAGTTGCTTTCCAACCGCGTGCCTAATTTTGATAACTGGGCGAACGAAGGATTCTAAAATTGTATCACGGGCGCAGCGAGTGATTCAAAAATTAGAATCCTAAGTGTTGCAAGGAAATCAAAAGGGTCCGGGGTGAAAAATCTTTGCTATACACGTAACTTTCATCCCCCCTCAGCGAGGAAATGACAAAAAGCGATTACTTCATCCACTAGCGGATAAAAACAGCTTTTGCACCCAGATATCGAAGAACAAAAATACTCTTTCCGAGATGATGTGAACACCTTGTTGTCCCCACTGTTGGGGCACAGGTCTCTTCCTGCGTCGCCGAAAAGTTAGGGCATTCTCCACCACGGGGGCGAATTCCGGGTTGGTGGAGGATTGTAAGAAAGTGGCGGGCCTTACAGTCAGAAGTTATCAAGCCGCCCATAAGGCCTCTGACATGGCTTACCGTCTGCCATTACATGACATCCATCAACGTCTTATCGTGCCTTGCGAAGAACGGAAGTGCTCAGAAAAAATACCACTAGCGGCAGTCACGGGATGATCACCCATCCAGCACCTGACCGCGACTGTTGTTGCTTAACCTTAGTGATTGATTCCACAAATTTCATTGTTGGAGTGTAGGTATATGACATTTAAAACTTACAAAAACACGACTTAAATACAACAGTATTGTTCCAAGGCTAAAGTAGTTGGTAGTAGGTATTCTTCTTCTTCATTCCTACTGGAAATGAAACCCATGTCCACATAACTGCACGGAACATCGGAGATCCTGTGATTGTACTAATTTAAAGTTGTATTCGAGAACTCGAGATTATTAGTCACGGATTTTTTTTTTGGTCACCGAGTTTCTTTGTATCGATACTGGTTTTTACGATTCGGTGAATGTAGGTACATACCTAATTGGTTTTCCTACTGACCTGTTGGAGTGTAACGTGTTTGTTGGCATGTCTCCTTTGATAGTAGCTGATGTAGGGGTACAGGAAATTCATGACATAAATAAAAAATATAGTTCTGTATTAGTAACCGAGCGAGTTGTTAGAACTTCTTATGCCCTGAGTTGGTATAATGTACTCGTATGAAACAAACCCTAAATTAACTAAAGATCTGTGTTTTTTTTTTATTATTTTCTATTTGTGTGCTATTCTTGTTAACTTTTGTAAATATGGGTCTCGTAATAAAGTTATAAATAAGGTACCTTTGCAATATCAGTAGTGGCTGACAAACGATCCGAAACTGCTGCATAAGCCGATCCATGATTGCATGGATCCAGCGCCAAGGTGCGCTGGAGCATTAAGTAATATTCAAAATCCATTCCGGGACGGTCATGCCTTAAGACATTTTTTTCTATTTTCATTTTCTATTGGAATACCATTATGACTGCCTCGTTTAGCTACTAAGTCAGAGGTCGGAGGTTTGATGCCCTCTCGGAACCCGTAGGTACATTTCGCACCCTCAGAACGAAAGAGGCCTAAGTCAAAAAATAGTGAAATTGAGTTACAATCATAGTCATAAAAAGGTATGCCGTGGACGGAAGATTCGCTATGCTCTTTTTTATAATAAGTGCCTTTGTTTTACTTTTCGTCGGATAGAGCATACCTTTTTATGTCTCTCTATGATTGTTAGGTACTCAATTTTTTGAGATTTTTTTGAGTATATAAACTATTTTTTGACTTAGGCCTCTTTCGTTCTGAGGGTGCGATTTGTACAAGTAAGCTCAGTCTGGGTGTATTTTCAGGTTTGTGAAGTCATTGCCTGGTTCCCATAGTTTGGGACTAGGTCAAGATTGTTATTAAATATTCTTTCTATTGCACTAACCCGTGCCAAAGACAATTTTAAAAACCTAGAGGCTAAAAATTCCACCCATTCCGGTACTCGAACTCAGGCAGCGACATCAAAGCTAATCGAACCTTCTCGTTCTCTTGCAGACGTGGACATCCTCCACATCATCCCGTCGCCGTTCCCCGACGTGTGGCACCAGCAGGGTGACAACATAGCCGCGCTGGACTTCAACACTATTGACAACCTTAACAAGATTCTGCGAGTATTCGTCGCAGAGTATTTGCACACGTAGTGGCGGGAGGGAAAATTGTTGGCGTTACGTTGGGGAAACTTTAAAAAGGTTAAAAGTAAAGTTTGTTTTTTAATTCTACAGTCCATACTTTCCCCTCATTATTTACGAATCTTCCTAAAGTTTTACTATAAATGGTTGCATTGTACAGACGTTTAAGATATTGGCGCCAGGTTTAGGTGATTAACAAATATCGACAACTTAAACAAGATCCTGTGAGTCTTCGTCACCGCGTATTTACAAACGTAGTGGCGGGAGAAGTTAGTGGTAAAACTGTTGGTATTACGTTGTGGACAGTTCTGGGAAATGTTGGCGCCAACGTTGTTCAAGTATCTTATTACAGTTTTACTTTAAATGATTGCATTGTACAGACATTTAAGATACCTATTGGCGCCAACTTTAGGCGCGTACCAAGTTGGCTACAGTTTTTTATATTAGGTACCTACCTACTCTCCTTATGAGGCGTTTGTCTTTTGACAGAGTAAATATTACTCCTAAGTTAATTACTAAAAACGCGAAAATTACACACAAATGGTTATTCCTCTAGAATATTATTAGGTATGGTTACCTACTAAACATAATTAGTATTGATAAACAATCAGATCTTTGAGTAATTCCACACTCGCAAAAAAAAATATTTGTAAGAATTTACTTAGATTAAATAAGTATGTACCTACTTAGAAAAAATATTATTATACCTATTGATTTGTTGCTTGATGATATGATAAGTCATATTTATTATAGTTGTTAAAGCGGTAAAATTTTACAATTACATTTTATTCTGCTCGATTAGTCACATTTAATTGTTAAAGTGGGAAAATTTTACAATTAGGTACATTTTATTTTCCACGCATTGCGATTTTCCATACAGGCCTTGTTTTCAACTCAAAAGTGTTGAGATAAATTTATGAAACTATTGTTAATCTCTCTGTCTTGCGGAATTACTCAACCTATATTGCCTCAAACTTAAATAGCATTTATGGGACACTAACGGTTTTATTTATAGAAACATGATTTCTTAAAACACTCGAAAAACGCTGATACAATAGTCTGTGGTGGAGATTATACAAAGAAAAAACATAATCACAGACTAAATAAACTTGACTCTACAGAGTGCTTTATAGGAATCGTGTTGTTATACTGAAGACCATAATATTGTTATGTATAATTTTTATTTTGTAATCAATAATGTTTCATACTGTACTGTAATAGACTCGTTTATTTTCCTGTGAACTTAGTTATATGTATAAGTTGTACGTTAATTACTTGCGCCTAAGATTTTTATTTCAACTGCCTTTCCAGCACAATTTGCCTTCCAGTATGACAAAAAAGGGCACTAATGGAACTAAGCTTATGTTGGTGCTATACTAGCGAGTCAGTAACTATTGTACTGATAAACTAGCACTAAGATTTGTTTATAACGTAAGTAAAACAAAAGATTATTGCCAGAAACAACAAAATGATTGAAATAGGTTAGAACAGACTATCATATACATTTTTACAAGCTTATGCGGCCAGTACACAATGGCCCACTGCTCGCCATTGCCATTGTGTACTCTGGGTAATGGTGTGCAGTGGCGGACAATTGCCTATCGTGGCGCGCAATCGGACAGTTGTCGGTTTTTTGGGCACACTTCAAAGGATCGTGGCCCCACCATCCCTGATTACACAGTGGCCCATCGTTTAGTCAATTGACCTTCAAGTTTTTTTATTTATATCAATCTGAATCCGTAATTTTGCGCCATTTTTTTTAATAACTTTGTTGTTGTACATACTTCTGTAATACTTGTGAATAAAATAAATAGTAAATAAATAGCTGAGGCCGCAACTACTTCCACGGCCATCGCAAGTGGTTTGCCAGACAGCAATGAGCCACGCGCCATTGTGTAAACACCAAGTGATCGTGGCCTACAGTTGGCAATGGCGAGCAGTGGGCCAGCATGGGCCATTGTGTACTGCGCTGCGGGCTTTATCTTAGCGAGGTAACAATTTATTGTCTCATTGGCAGTAAGGTAGTATATAAAAACCAATGAGATCAGTAAAAGGTGCATAGTGCACAGAAGAGTTCCGTCATACCGGCGTGGAGTTCACGCCCTCTAACGGCGCTGAATTCCAGAACTTTCAGCATTTATAAACCTACGACTCCTCTAAAATACTCCTCTGACAGTTTAGTAAGCTATGTTACTTAAGTTTTTCCCTTTACCACTATTTAAAATCCATGTAAGAATGTTGCTGGAGAAAAATCCGTTGTTATATTTTTAACCGTTTCCGACGGTTTTAGCGGCGCTATGCCCCTATAGACGGTTCGTTATCAACCCTTGTATGTCCCCACTGCTGGGGCACGGGTATCTTCCTGCATCGCAGGAAAGTTAGGTCATACTCCACCACGGGGGCCAAGTCCGGGTTGGTGGAGGATTGTAAGACAGTGGCGGGCCTTACTGTCAGAAGTTATCAAGCCGCTCATAAGGCCTCTGACATGGCTTAACGACTTCCATTGCATGACAGCCGGCACCACCGGCTTGACGTGCCTTGCGAAGCACGGAAGCTCTCGGAAAAATGCCACTAGCGGTAGTCACGGGACGGTCACCAATCCTGAACCTGACCGCGCCTGTTGTTGCATAGGTCAAGTGATTGATTCCAATCACTCGGTTAGCCTAGGCCACACCCTATAGATATCTTCATACAAATGGAGTTAAGTTAAAATCTTACGAATAAAATCAATGTTGTGTGGAAATTGTCGCTTTATGTAGGTATCCCATTATCAAATGTATAATAACCATATAATTATAATTTATGATTGAGGGGAACACTTGATATATAAACAAGTTATAATGTGGTTGGTTATTTATTTCTGTTACATTTTAAGTCTTCCTCTAGTATACGATTAACTATTCAATTAAAACTGATATTAAAATTATGCAAATATATATTACTTATTCAATGTAAATGTAGTTAATTTATAAATCAACGATGTTATACAAATTCAATGGAAAGTTCCTACAATCATTCCAATTTTAACTATAAATGTTTTAAATATGTAATAAAAATATACTCTTTTACAAGTTTAAGAATTTTAATCAATGTGTGTAAATATATACCGATCTATCTTACATTGGGATAACTAATGTTTAAATATTGGTCAGAGCAATGTAATCCTGGGCTGGGAGGGGATACGGGTAACGAAGGTAATTATGTACTGCTAACAGTTCAAGTTAGGTAAGTACTGTATGTCTTGTACTGTAATAACAAATAGGTAATTTCTGCGTAAAATCGTTAAAAAAATCCAACACTAATGATTGGCCAGAGGGGCGGGTTCTCAGAAAATGTTCTCGCTTGACGAACTTCAATTTAAAAAACGTATGTTGAAAAAGTATATGGATTAACGTGAATGAATAGTTAAGCAGAATGAAATGAATTATTTTTCAAGGCGAGAGTGTTACTTTGAATCCAGACCGGAGCGAAGTATTCTAGAATAAATTCTAAAGTAGAATCCTGAGCGCTGCGGATTCAAAGTACACCACTCGACTCTCAAAAATAGTGTTGCTCTTAAGCTGAACACTCTACTTTTTATCACCTAAGCGTTTATTGAGTTGTACCAAATTTTTGGCGCCCGATATTAATGTTCAATCTGACTACTTGAAGACACACAATTTTTTTTATAAAAACTTAGTAAAATCAAAGAGTACATAATGTAAACGACGCTGTGTTGAGATTTGATACGGAATATACAGAATAAGGAACGAAATGCATAGAAAAAGGATTCGTTCCACGTTAAATCTCTGATGCAATTTTATGCCACGTTTATTTGTGTTTCAGGGTGCTTAGTGCATAATTATGTAGGTATCTATGTAATAATGTGTTGATTGTCGAAGAAATCTTGACTAATTAAATAAATTATTTTATCACGCGATTGTTTTGCATTCCATCATAAAGATCTCATAAAGGACGAAAACACTTTGCAACTTTCTTATTTCCAGTAAAAAATGCTGCTGTGTGGTGTCGGCCTAGAGAATAGCACCAATCCAATTCTTCCCGCGGGTGTCGTAAAAGGCGACTAAAAACCGGGGGGTGGGCAGCAGCGCCCCCTGCAGTACAATTCCACTAAACTGTGATCCCCAACCCGCATGCCCAGCGTGGGGATTATGGGCACTAACCCCCAATGATGGGACAACCTTGCGCTATGGCGCTCATTAGGAGAGGGCTATGTCCAGCAGTGGACTAATATAGCCTGAAGAAGGACACAGAAAAAAAAGTAAAAGGCTAACAGTTTTATAATAAGTTTTCATCCAAAACTGAATATCGGAAATCTCAATAACTGTGATAACTATTCATAGAACCTACAGCCTAGATATCTCATGTACACCTTACCTACTCTCTTCATCTATGAGTTCTATCCTAAGGTTGTCTGGAAGAGATCGCATTTAGCGATAACACCGCCAATTGTATACAGTAAAACTGAGACATGTAAGCCTTTTAATGTATTTTATTATCTGGTGTTTACAATAAAGAGTTCTAATCTTCCTAGATTATTGATCCTGAGCATGAGAAAATTCGCAGGTCGCAGAACTGCGACCTTTGCCGACGTTACTGCGTTCCTCGCCAGTCATAAAGATCCGAAGGTGGCATCAGACGAACTGCAAACTGGCCTGCATAAAGTACACGCCTGGCTTCAGCAGTGGAGGATTAAGGCGAGTGCAGCAAAATCAGTTCAGGTGACATTCTCTCTTCGCAAAGGAAACTGCCCACCTGTGAAACTTGGAGAAAATACCCTTCCACATAGTGATTGTGTAAAGTATCTGGGACTTCACCTAGACCGACGCCTCACCTGGAAAGATCACATCAAGGCCAAAAGAGATGAAATAAACCACAGACACAGGAATATCCACTGGATGCTGGGACGAAACTCCAGGCTTTCTCTGGACAACAAGCTCCTACTTTATAAAACTTAAGCCTATCTGGGTGTACGGCATGCAGCTATGGGGTAGTGCTAGTGACTCAACCATTAACATATTGCAAAGACAGCAAAACAAGATCTTGCGAGGCATTGCTAATGTGCCATGGTACATAAAAAATTGTGAAATACACCAGGAACTGGAAATGAAAACAGTGAAAGAGGAAATCCGAGAAGTGACTGCTTAATACAAGGAGCGGTTAACTAATCACCCTAATAAACTGGCTCGCCAACTTACTTTACAAAGTTATGTGAAATGGCTAAAGCGACATCACAAATACTGGAGCTGCAGGAACGCCTCTAGCTCTAGGTTACCTATGAGTAGATGCCCTCACTGGAGGGCACACTCTACATGCGACTACTCAGGGAACACATCTGCTCATAGTCCTAGGACTGATCGCAGATAAGGGAGAATAATACAAAAAAAAAGTTTTGCCATAAAAAGGCCGTTCTTAGCGGAAGTCATTAAAGTTCTAGGCTAGTCGATCCTAGGTTCTAGGCTGTAGGTTCTAAAAATTGTTGTCACAATTGTTAAGATGTATAATGTTCACTTTTTGTAAAAAAGCATTATAAAACAAGATAAGTTATGATTTTTTCCATTGGTTAGTTAGCACCACGCAGCGCCTTACGCGGCGCTGGCGCCGTCTATAGGCACGAGCCAAAAGGATCCAGTAATGGCTACTTTGTTCTACTAAAAGATATATAAATGAATTGCACACGACACGTTACACCCTTGGCCGAGGCGACATGTTTTCGTTGCATGCGGTTCCAGCAAGGGGTCACTTGCTCCGAACGAATGACCTTTCCAGTAAAACATCATGTCTAGAATAAACAGTCCAATATGGAACCCTTGAATTTGTTGATCGTCTTCTCCTGTAAATCTTTAATTTTGTCTTCCAATTTTGTATTCGTGGTTTGACTACATGAATAATCTATTGTTGTTTTTTCATTTCCGTTAATTTCACTACTTTTGTTAATTTCATTGATTTCGAATTCATTTTGGATGTCTTCTTTTTCACTGTCACATTTGCCATTTGTTATGTTTGTCTCACTGTTTAAATCATCCGAATTATTTGCGGATTTTTTAGTACCTACATTTTCGCCAATAGGAGTCACTAAGTGGTTAGCTGTAGTGCCTCTCATTTGACTGGATTCACTGTTCACTTTATCTATTTCATTATTTGAAAATAAGTCTGGACTGATCTGCATCATTTCATTATAGTTTGAACTAGATATACTTCCTTCTTCGCATGCTCTTAAATTTATCTTAGCATTATCAAGTTTAATGATATTTCTTTGGTCTTCCGCAGTTCCATGTACTTGCATAACTTTGTCTTCTTTTTCTTCTATAAGAACGTCTTGTAAATACTGTTCATTGCCTAATTTATTTACACTTACTACATGATCTTCAAAGTTTCTCATTTCGCAATTTATACTGTCGTTTATAACATCAAGTTCGTTTTTACATCCAGGTTTGGTTTCTCTATCAAGATTTGCAGGATTTTTAGCATCACCAAGTTCATTCTCATCATCTGATTCCAATATTCTAGCATGTTTTCTTTTAATACCTTTAATGCTATCATTCTCAAATGCATTTGAATCGTCATTATCTGTTTCTACATCATCACATGGTTTATTTACAGCATAATCCATCTCACTATTTTTATTTTCTAATTTGGAAGAGTAAGGTGCAGACATCGTGTCGAACTCGAATCTGCTTGAGTCACTAGGAGCGGTGCTGGTGCTTTCTTCCACAGGTTTCGGTTTGGATCTCTTTACTTTTGTTCCAGTCACATCCTTGTTTTTCTTTGGTGCTGAGTTTGTGGACGAAGGAAGTTTCGCTCCGACTTTAGGATGATTCTAAAAATTAGGAGGATTTACATTTTAGAAACAGTGATTCTCAGACTAATTTCAATTGAGTCACTTTCAAACAGCGTTAAGTATTTGAATTTGCCAACAATGTAAACATCAATGTAAAAGTCGCACTTTGCTCACACATTCTATGTACTGTGAAAGTACAATGTACTTTCACAATAATATTTAAATAAATTTTAATATATTATATTAATAGAGTAATTTCTGTTCTTTATGGTGTACAATTTATGCATAAAGTATTTTTTTCCTATATTGATTTTGCAACGGACTATGATGCCTCAGTGCACTGCCTTTTGCAGTAGAAATGAACAAAAACATTCAGAAATAAGTTCTAGAAATGGAAATACCTGAAGAACACTATCTGTAAAGTCTCCAACATCATTTTGACACAACACTTTATCGTGGAAGTAAAAATCCAGGAGAATTGCTTGATCCAATGCCCTCGTCATGCCCTGTATTTTTCTGGAGACATTCTCGATTTCCGCCTTCTCTTTCGCATCGATCCACTCATATATTGTGGAGAAGGTTTTGTAGTTATTCTGAAGAGGAAAAGGCTAAGGTAATAATATATTTTGGACTTCTTCAGTATGGCACTGTTTTATGTAAAGCAAGACTGTTTTTAAGTGAACCATGCTGTCTGACTTGCACAATTTAACATTTCTAATTATTGTAACAAAATGTGTAAACATTTGATGACTTTGGTCTGAGGTTTTTATGGATAATTAAATTATGACCATTTTAAACATATTTTTGTTTTCCTATACATAGTTTTTAACAAAGAAAACTTTCTTAAAACTTGAATATCCGTCTTAATCTTGTTAAACCTTAAACCTTTTAATCTATCTTGAGTTCATCCATCAAACGTTCAGGCGACATTTATCAAAAGTTTACTAATTTTATAACAATCACTAAGAATGTTAAATTGCAAGACAGCATCCTCCAATTAAAATTAGGCTCAATAATGACACCCACACACCAATCACTTGACCCTGATCTGAAAGCTGGCGCTGTGATATGATAAGCAGGGAAAGACAACATACATAATAGAAAAATAATTTGTGTGATATAATAAAGTTACTGTAAGTCACAATACAGTTACATGGCAATACTTAGATATGCAAGCCTTTTTATGTATTTTGTTTTCTGGTGTGTACATTAAAGAGTTCTAATCTAATCTATATGTTAGTTAAGTTTGTTTAAAAAATATTATTAAAATATTTGGGTTTTGAGGGAATGGTACTTGTCTCAAGAAAACAAATTCTAGGTGTAGTGGTTTCACAGATATCTGTGAGTGGTTTAGATGAGAGCCATCAGTTTTTAGGATGATAAAGAAATTAATTTTCTCTTTAGATAAAAGAACCTAATTGCACAGATGATTTAAAATTACCTTCAAGTTTACAGAAGTCAGCACTATCTTAAACCCAGATTTTAGTCCCTTTAGTTGTTTAAACAGTCTGGCGGGGCTCTCAGCATCATCAACGACAATGATGCTCCACTCTCGCCGGCCGACGGCCACTGCCGTTTCCAGGCTGCTGACAAAGATCTTCTTGGAGGAATACGGCTTGTTGGACTCGAATACAATGTCTACAAAAGTTGTTAAACTAGTAACTTCTGATTATACTCAGATAAATTAAATTTATCAGGCCTAATAGATTGTTTGCTGTATCTCAGAGATAAGTATATCAGAAATAACTAAAATTACTGACATCATCACCAAAGTAAGAAAGTTAAAGTGGAGATGGACATGAGAGATAAAACAGAGAAATGGACCAAAAGAGTCATAGAATATTGCCCAAGAGATGGGATAAGGTGGAGAGGAAGACCACATAAACAATGGGAGGATGATTTGCCACCAAATTTCCGAAGAGCAGCATTGGATAGGGTGACGTGGAAAAACATGGAGGAGGCCTATGTCGAGAGATAACTAGACGTGTTTCAGTGCTAATGACAATATGAACTATTTAAAAATAGTTTTATAGTAAGCAAAAGTCAAGAAATAAAGGCTTATATTATTATCTAAAATATAAATATGAATCGCTTTGGTAAGCGCATATCTCGAGAGCAGCTGAACCGATTTCGCTAATTCTCTTTTTAGAATATTCCTTGAAGTATGGGGATGGTTCTTACACAGAGAAAAAAATATAATTAAAGAATATTCTGTTTGGCGGTACTAAGTTCGCTGGGTCAGCTAGTTATTATATAATAGATTGTTTGGCCTTTGTATATATGTAATGAGATGATTTATACAGCATCCAGGGGCACCTTCACTCACACTAGATGGGTGAAGGTGCCACTCAGATGCTGCAGTAACTGGTACATTGGTTGTTAGACAGTATTGGCTATGCACTATGCACCTATGCCATCCTGATAGCTTGGTCGGCCTATCGCATAAGAAAGACAAGTCAGTAATTATGTGGAGCCATCTAAACTGCGAGTTTCCTCACAATTTTTTCCTTCACTATTAGTGTGTGGTACTAAAAATAGGCTGATTAAATTTGAAATAATTAGGTGAATCTTATTACCTTACATATTTGTCCTGAGACTAGCAAATGTGGTGTTTGGTTAAGTCATTCATGATAACTGGATTTGTACATAAAAATGTTGAACAAAAAGTAAGGCTTGTAATTTAATTTCAAGCAAGGATTAAATTCCAGTGGTGAGTTAAGCCACAAAATAAATAAACAGGCTATGCTACTAATCCTGCAATAAGTAACAGGTATATTGAGAGGTGGTACTGAATAAGGAGTACCTAGAGAAATTTGTTTTTTATCAAGATTATCAATAAAAAAAATCTTTTGGTAGATTTATAATCTCTTTTAAATTACTTTCATTGGACAGTTAGAAGGTTAGATCAAAAGAATCAATGGAAAAGCTAAAAACAGTGCCTCAGATAAAATCTCAGATTAATTCATTAACCTGAGGGTAGACACAAGACAGGGTATCCTAGTGTGGGACTAAAACAATGTGTGCCTTTATCTAAATGTTATAGTTCTTCTGACAAGACTATACTTGCACAAGCCCGTAAATCAAGTTTTAAAACAATTTAAACTGGATTCTCAATACAAAAAACTATCAAAATTGTACTAAATCTAGATTTAAGGGAAATCCGCAAGCAGCCCTTAGTCTAATTTTAGTTTTAAAACTTGGTTTAGTTTCATACCCGCAAGATCATCAGTCCAGCTGCTGAAGGTTTCCCTCCACTTGTCCACATTATTACAGATGATGAACACAGGCTGTCCAAGAACATGTTTTATTGCATTGAGAAAAACAGCGAGTTGTATGTGTTTTCCTGCATTGGGTGGATCATTTAGGATGTATCCTGGCTTTTTCTAGAAAAATATCCTTTTTTTACAACAGGTCGAATGGAAACTTAGTGAAGCAAGTTCAAATCAAACTTGCTTGGGAAACAAACCTTTGCATATTGTAGATACAGTGATCTCAGGCCATCTTTTTGATACTGCGTTAGTTTGACTGTAGTCTCTTCATCTACAAACACTTCATTGGTTTTATCTAAGTACAACTTCTCGTAAATCATTGTAATATTTTCTAATATGTAGGTAAACCGTAAACTGTAAAAAACCAAAAGTCATCAAAAAACAAATGTAAATACCGTAGATAGAGTCCTCTACGGTAAATACAAAACGCAGTGTTTATATGTGGTAAATACCTACAGCCTAGCGCAAGTAGGAACTTTGAATTATTTGTTCGCATTTAGCCCCGTTTTAATGGCGGACATATATTTGTCTCACTCTTTAATACTACTTACTCTTTCTTTGCTGTCAAACTGAAAACTCAACAAATGTCATGGCGGAACGCGGCACATTATTAGAAAGTTTTCTAGTTTAAAATTTTTGTGTTAAGTTTTTTCAATATCTAGCTGTGTGTATCTTGTTGTACAGTGTTTAGTGATTTTTTTTTAATAATGGCACTGATCGGATGGTGTCGAACTTGTGCCATTTGTAAAATAAGATGCAGTCGGTCAAAGGGTACCAAAAGAAAGTTTATGGGTAAATTTCCTAGGGATGAAGACCGGTAAGTATTTCTGGCTACAGTTTTTGTCATCTTGCACAAGAGCAAGATCATAAATTATGTTAAATAACGTAATTAATATACTATGAGAAAAATATTATGATGTTTCAATGTCATAGTGATGTACCATACACATATTCAATATCGATAAAAAAATATCTGATAAATACCTTGGTCAGAATTACTACTCAGTGTATGACGGGTGAATTGCTGTAAGCCATAACAATTTTTCAACGATGCACTATTAGTGGCTGCATTGAATGTGGTTTTTTTTTTAGATGCAGACAATGGGTGAAAATTGTGGAAGATCTTGCGTATATCCCCATCGAAAAACTCCACCAACATAAATATGTTTGTAGAGATCATTTCCGGCCGAAAGATTTTAACAACGATTTTAAAAGGAAGCCGATTAAAGAAATGGTGAGTTGTGTTATAATTTATAATGTAACACTCACTACATTTCATGAATAATTATGTAATGAAACACAAAATACGCCTTGCTTTACGTCGAACATTTGAATGTATTTTGCTCCGTCATTTAGAACGCAATATTACGTCTTAATACATAAATGACATTACTTAGATAAACATTTTTTTACAGGGCTGTACCTTCTCTACTTATAAATGCGCCTCCTCTTCCTGATTACTTACTAGCTGAGTTTCCTTACCACGTCGCATCACTTGAAACTGGTTAGTGATTGGAATTACTAAAATATTTTTTTACTAATTTTAACTTTAAATATTTTTTTATAAAAATGTATTTGATAGTTACATAGTCAATTATGCAGTTATGTGGTAAACAGTAACAAAACATTTTTTTTTTCGGACTATTCTTGCAATTGTTTATTTTCAGATTCAGCTATACAAAAACCTATTAGTTGTCGAGCTTCACAAAACAACTCTGGTACGTAGACTTTTCATGTATCGCTGAAGTTTTTTGTAACTAATGTTTGTTTACTTTGATAAATTACAAAGTGTTATCATTTTCAGCACCTTGTACAGCAGCCAAAATATCAGCTGTTGCTATTGGTCCAGTTGGGTTTGACCACAATTATTGTGGCCTGGAATCTCAGCATAATTATCATAACTATCCCGGTAAGTAGCATAGTTTACCAACAAATTAATAATCAATAACGACTCAACTTAACTTTTTTTGACGATTTCAGCACCTGAATCCAAACCACCGATTGATGAAGTTCGCTCAGATTGGACACCTCTAAAGAAAAACCAAATAGCTGCTGAAATAAATTCAATAGGCCTTGACCACAATTATTGTGATTTGATAATAAATAATAAAATACTAATTTCATTTGTCGTTTTATTGAAAACATTGATTTTTATTAATTTTATTAGGTTAACTGCGGAGCCCCTGGATGATAATTTATCGATATCGACAAATGTAGTAATGTAAGTGGACGTCCCTAATGCACAGACAAGTTGTTATGTTGGTAGCACTTACTTTTGTCATTGCATTTTTGCTCTATTGGTTGGTATTGCTAACGGGGCTAAACTCAATACAAAAGCATGTAAGGAGGTCCCGTCTCTTAAAACGTAGTGTTTATGTACTCTGTGCTACGCTCTCCTACCTCATTATACGCACTCCTACTAAGCTTGAAGCTCGATCTCGTCACAGCATGTGAGACGAGTTCACGTGGAAGTAGACGCGTGGTGCTTTGCTTTGTAACCTAATCAAAACATTTAAATTAGTATTTAATGGAGTCTTTAAGTCCTGAAATCATCTGCCCCGGGTTATGATTTTGGAACTATTGTAACGGAAATGCTGTACCTATTACCTGATTAAATAAATCAACAAATACATGTGACAAAATCAACATATAGTTCACACATGAATGAAACAAAACATTATATTTCAGTCATTTCTTTATCAATAAAAACTTATAAAAAAGACAGCACTTGAACACTGGTAGACTTATACCCAAAATGAAATTACTACTTCCGGTCTTAACATTACAGCAGTGTGGTGCAAAATTGCTGGTCATTCATTCAATATCCATGTTGCGAGACTTTTCTTGATGCTCTGATATAAAGAAAGTTCAACATTCGTGAACTATTCACCACTGACACAGTCCAACATTCGTAAATAAATCAACAAATACATGTGACAAAATCAACATATAGTTCACACATGAATGAAACAAAACATTATATTTCAGTCATTTCTTTATCAATAAAAACTTATAAAAAAGACAGCACTTGAACACTGGTAGACTTATACCCAAAATGAAATTACTACTTCCGGTCTTAACATTACAGCAGTGTGGTGCAAAATTGCTGGTCATTCATTCAATATCCATGTTGCGAGACTTTTCTTGATGCTCTGATATAAAGAAAGTTCAACAATTATATTTCAGACACTGAAAAAAAAAAAATAACAAATTTATATTAAAAAAAATAAAATTGTTATGAAGCTACGGCGTCAGCTTTTTCTGAGCCTAACAAATAATTCTTGAAATCTTATCAAAGGCAAGAAATTAATATTTCACAAATCAATGAGATAAATGGAAAGCCTAGGATGAGCTAGAAAAATGGACTTAAATCTATCTTACTTTAAAAAGAAACTTCTATTCTATTGAGAACATTTAAAACACCTCATACACAATTCCATAAAACAGTTTAAAAACAATGACTATAACACTATGGTGGAGATTTCACAAGGAAAATATGTAAGCACAGATAAACAGATTCTGAGGACTCATTTAATTAAAGGAATCATGTTTTATAAATAAGAGCTTAAAACACACTTCCTTTAAAACTCTCCCAAAGCTTGCTTGTCAGCAAAAGTCTATTTGCGCTTACCCCGACTGTTTAAAATGCATTTGGAATTGTATCAACTAATCACCTTTTTTATAAATGTAAAGTTTAACCTAACACTACGTTAACCATTTGCATACTAAACACATGTAAATTAGCTATTACATAGAGCGGCAACAAACATTAACATACCTTTGTAAACTCTTGAAAAAGTTGCAAAGCATTTCCTTATGAAGGCATAGCTTGGTTCAGCCTATTCAGTATTGAGAGCGTCATTATCAATATATAAAGCATTTCTAAGTAAAACAGAGCTACAAACACGGACACACTCGTCTTCTGCACTTCAAGATCTTCAAACTCCTGCATGATATGCCTATTATTTCTGTAGACATTGTCCCAAAACATTGGAACTGGTTTTTCTTGGAAGTTGTACAATGGAGACCTTCACTCTAAGGTTTCACTACTTGTTTGCGTGACATAATGTATATTATATACCCGTTTATGTTAATTAATTAGTGAATAGCCGATTAGGAGGAAACTTGTTTTTATTTTACCGAGTTTTCTTCATTCGCGAGAAGTAAATGATTGGTTTTACTGATTATTTAAAATGACTTGAATAGTGCGACAGAAGGAGAAGACATACTCAAGTATGCGTAAGAGAGAAAGAGACATGCTTTTCTTTTTGGTACTGCGTAATTTGGTAGAGTTATATTTTGACAGTTTTCTGACACGTTCGTTTGCGTTTTGTTATAACACCTAAGTACCGTATTGTGTTGACATGAAAATATGCGTTTCGACAACGTAATGACAACGGACCAAGAACGTATAGTTCGGACATTTTATTTTGCACGATTTAGTTCGACATTTTATTTTGCACTTTACCAGTGGTAATTATAATTAGATTATCTTTATTGCATGCCATCACTGAGATACCATACATTTTGAGAGTATATAAAAAACTTAAATATCTGAGTTACATAGTATGCAAATGGCGGTCTTATCGTTAAAAGCGATCTCTTCCAGACAACAGTTTATTACAGCTTGAACAATAAATGGGAAACATTGTTCTTTTATGTTTTTTGGTATACAATAACCATTGTATTAATTTAATGCAATATTAACGTTGAAAGTTAAGGGGGGCGGGGTGGAAGTTTTAGCATTAGGTATTTGTAAAAACAAGTTAGTGAAATATGGTTTAAATACAAAAATGAAAAAAAAAAAATGTTTTAGTTTTAAGCCCAGACCAAAGATGAATGAAAATATAAATACAATTAGGAATTAAGTGAAAGAAACTTGAATACTTATTATATTTTAATAACTTTTGTAAACAATATAAAATTCGGATGCCGGTATAAAACGTGCTTAACAACTGCAAACTGATGTAAATGACGTCACACCATAACTCTAGGTATTTGTTACACTTACACACATAAATGCACTTATTCGTTCTTGAAGTTAGGCGCCCTCTTTTCCACAAACGCGGTCATACCTTCCTTGCGGTCAGCCTGAGGAAAAGTAATATAAGAACTGTATTAAGGTGAGACAATAGCTTTTTATATAACATTTAACAAAAAGAATTTTATCTTGCTAATTAAAATGTAAAGAACACTCAACTTTTTGTGTTTTTAGAGCTGTTTTAAAGTGAAACATGCTGTCTCGCTCGATCAATTTAACATTTTAAATTATTGTAATTTTAATTTCCATCAGACAGATAATGAGCGACATAGCGCCCTGTCTTCAAGAACACTCGCTCTATTGCAATCACTAAAAACGTTAAATTGTGCGAGCGAGACAGAATGCTCGACGTAAGAACAGCACAGCATAGACCTGCACTACACTTTTTTCTCAAAGTTCTTTTATTATTAATACTTGAAACATAATTTAATAAAAATATGTTCTGTGTACGATACTAGTTGAATTTCTTATAAAATATACAGATTTAAAAAAAAAACAAAATGTGCAATGGTCCAACTCCTCATAGTTACACAAATCCCAGTTTCTCGTACACTAACAATCTGTTAATCTACTATTAACAGCTGTCAAATGTTTTTTTGCACTTTGGCCAACTGACAGGTGTTAACACTAGATAAATGACTTCATTTATCTAGTGTTAGTGTACCAGAAACCGGGGCCGAAAAGGCAGAAAAGTGCGAATACTCATGTCTAGTTAATTAGACCTGAGATTTCATTGCCTGTCTAAGTAAACATCCATCTATCAAAACTGTCTAATTTAAACAAGATTAAAGATTAGAGGGCAAGAGCGGTGGTAGCGGAAAGGTGTAGAACGCCGGCTTCTCAATCGGGAGGTCGTGGGTTCGAACCCCAGCATGTACCAATGACTTTGTTTTCTAAGTTATGTACATTTGTGAAATTATAGTAGCAATACTACTCACTGACGGTGAAGGAAAACATCGTAAGGGAACCCAAGTGTCCGAGGTGTTAGCGTACCTCAGCGCTTACTACGTACAATGGCCCAACTATGAGGCTAAGTGCGGAAATCTCAGGTCTAACTAACTAAGATTAGAGGGCTCTAACGGCCGAGGTACAATACTACTACTGACCGTGGCGAAGGTGCCATAGAAGATAGACTTTTCGTAGAGCAGACCACTCTTCAACGTGGTCTCGTAGGCCTGGTTCACAGCGGACTTGGCCATCTTGACGATGATCGGGGAATGTGTGCCGATGCGCTCAGCCAGCTTGATCGTCTCCTCCAGAAGTTTGTCCACTGGGAACACTTTGCTGACCAGACCTGCGGAATAGAGTCGCGGAGTTAGATTCGATTAGTATTGTATTGATGATGTTATTTTGGATGGCCTCGCCTGGTTACCGTAGCACAGGGTGTCATAGTTTGGGACGAAGTGATTGTGTTGTGTGGAAGTTATTATGGAACGTAAATTCATTATGTGAAAATATGTTTTTGATTTCTAATGAATAGACACTTCATACTTTACAGTCTATTTATTCTTACACTATTTTTATTTTTAATGCACTAACCCGTGCTAAGGAACAAATTTAAAAACCTATTTAGAGGCTAAAAATTTCACCCATGCCGGGATTCGAACCCGCAACCTCTGGCTATCCGTACCAGCGCTCTACCAATTGAGCCAATGGGCGACTCACGGCATCAGTGAAATTTCGAACCTTTTACCACCTACTTTGGTGGTCGTGGCTGTGGCTGTGGTCGGGGCTGTAAGTAATGCAATTTGCTTAAGTCAGATGTCGCTGCCTGTACGTAATACAGAGAATATTGTAAAGAGGTTCGAAAATTCACTGATGCCGTGAGTCGCCCATTGGCTCAATTGGTAGAGCGCTGGTACGGATAGCCAGAGGTTGCGGGTTCGAATCCCGGCATGGGTGAAATTTTTAGCCTCTAAATAGGTTTTTAAATTTGTTCCTTAGCACGGGTTAGTGCATTAAAAATAAAAATAGTGTAATCATGTGGGTACAGTGATATCGTTCCGATGTTAAACCTAACTGCAAAGTAGGTGGTCGGGGCTGTAAGTAATGCAATTTGCTTAAGTCAGATGTCGCTACCTGTACGTAATACAGAGAATATTGTAAAGAGGTTCGAAATTTCACTGATGCCGTGAGTCGCCCATTGGCTCAATTGGTAGAGCGCTGGTACGGATAGCCAGAGGTTGCGGGTTCGAATCCCGGCATGGGTGAAATTTTTAGCCTCTAAATAGGTTTTTAAATTTGTTCCTTAGCACGGGTTAGTGCATTAAAAATAAAAATAGTGTAATCATGTGGGTACAGTGATATCGTTCCGATGTTAAACCTAACTGCAAAGTAGGTGGTCGGGGCTGTAAGTAATGCAATTTGCTTAAGTCAGATGTCGCTGCCTGTACGTAATACAGAGAATATTGTAAAGAGGTTCGAAATTTCACTGATGCCGTGAGTCGCCCATTGGCTCAATTGGTAGAGCGCTGGTACGGATAGCCAGAGGTTGCGGGTTCGAATCCCGGCATGGGTGAAATTTTTAGCCTCTAAATAGGTTTTTAAATTTGTTCCTTAGCACGGGTTAGTGCATTAAAAATAAAAATAGTGTAATCATGTGGGTACAGTGATATCGTTCCGATGTTAAACCTAACTGCAAAGTAGGTGGTCGGGGCTGTAAGTAATGCAATTTGCTTAAGTCAGATGTCGCTGCCTGTACGTAATACAGAGAATATTGTAAAGAGGTTCGAAATTTCACTGATGCCGTGAGTCGCCCATTGGCTCAATTGGTAGAGCGCTGGTACGGATAGCCAGAGGTTGCGGGTTCGAATCCCGGCATGGGTGAAATTTTTAGCCTCTAAATAGGTTTTTAAATTTGTTCCTTAGCACGGGTTAGTGCATTAAAAATAAAAATAGTGTAATCATGTGGGTACAGTGATATCGTTCCGATGTTAAACCTAACTGCAAAGTAGGTGGTCGGGGCTGTAAGTAATGCAATTTGCTTAAGTCAGATGTCGCTGCCTGTACGTAATACAGAGAATATTGTAGAGGTTCGAAATTTCACTGATGCCGTGAGTCGCCCATTGGCTCAATTGGTAGAGCGCTGGTACGGATAGCCAGAGGTTGCGGGTTCGAATCCCGGCATGGGTGAAAATTTTTAGCCTCTAAATAGGTTTTTAAATTTGTTCCTTAGCACGGGTTAGTGCATTAAAAATAAAAATAGTGTAATCATGTGGGTACAGTGATATCGTTCCGATGTTAAACCTAACTGCAAAGTAGGTGGTCGGGGCTGTAAGTAATGCAATTTGCTTAAGTCAGATGTCGCTACCTGTACGTAATACAGAGAATATTGTAAAGAGGTTCGAAATTTCACTGATGCCGTGAGTCGCCCATTGGCTCAATTGGTAGAGCGCTGGTACGGATAGCCAGAGGTTGCGGGTTCGAATCCCGGCATGGGTGAAATTTTTAGCCTCTAAATAGGTTTTTAAATTTGTTCCTTAGCACGGGTTAGTGCATTAAAAATAAAAATAGTGTAATCATGTGGGTACAGTGATATCGTTCCGATGTTAAACCTAACTGCAAAGTAGGTGGTCGGGGCTGTAAGTAATGCAATTTGCTTAAGTCAGATGTCGCTGCCTGTACGTAATACAGAGAATATTGTAAAGAGGTTCGAAATTTCACTGATGCCGTGAGTCGCCCATTGGCTCAATTGGTAGAGCGCTGGTACGGATAGCCAGAGGTTGCGGGTTCGAATCCCGGCATGGGTGAAATTTTTAGCCTCTAAATAGGTTTTTTAATTTGTTCCTTAGCACGGGTTAGTGCATTAAAAATAAAAATAGTGTAATTATGTGGGTACAGTGATATCGTTCCGATGTTAAACCTAACTGCAAAGTAGGTGGTCGGGGCTGTAAGTAATGCAATTTGCTTAAGTCAGATGTCGCTGCCTGTACGTAATACAGAGAATATTGTAAAGAGGTTCGAAATTTCACTGATGCCGTGAGTCGCCCATTGGCTCAATTGGTAGAGCGCTGGTACGGATAGCCAGAGGTTGCGGGTTCGAATCCCGGCATGGGTGAAATTTTTAGCCTCTAAATAGGTTTTTAAATTTGTTCCTTAGCACGGGTTAGTGCATTAAAAATAAAAATAGTGTAATCATTTGGGTACAGTGATATCGTTCCGATGTTAAACCTAACTGCAAAGTAGGTGGTCGGGGCTGTAAGTAATGCAATTTGCTTAAGTCAGATGTCGCTGCCTGTACGTAATACAGAGAATATTGTAAAGAGGTTCGAAATTTCACTGATGCCGTGAGTCGCCCATTGGCTCAATTGGTAGAGCGCTGGTACGGATAGCCAGAGGTTGCGGGTTCGAATCCCGGCATGGGTGAAATTTTTAGCCCCTAAATAGGTTTTTAAAACTATTTATTCTTACTTGTCCAATTTAGTAAACAAGATTCTAACCTTAAAATTGAGATTAGATGCCTAAACTAGACATTTTCTCGCAAATTCATGAACTATGTTTATAAAATTGGCAGCGTGTTATCTAAAAGAGTGTTCCAAGTTACTTCATTTATGGAAATATGGCAGTTTTGGACTAAAAAGTCACAGTTTGAGGGTAGAATCTTGTTTACTAAATTGGACAAGTAAGAATAAATAGACTGTAGATATACTTTCTTGTATGTAATCAACATGAAATGTTGATGTAAGATGACTTGAGAAAAGATGGTCAGAGTGGAGTTTTTGTTTCGCTGCCTTTTTCTTCACAGAATACGGGCCGAAGGCAGCGGCTTACTTTTTACATCACACGTTGACATTAAGCAAACAGAACGTAATTTCTTTACGTTGAAGTAAATCGATTTATTTGAAATTAGTCTGTCAGCAAAGGAATGAACTGGAATTTCTAACGCAATACAAACGAAGCCCAAAACTGGTACAAACCCTTTGTATTTCGCCACAGCTGGGGCACAGGTCCCTTAGCCCATACTCCACCACGGCAGCCCAAAATTAGAGTGTTCCAAAGCTAGCGGATTACAATAACTTCCTCATTTCTTCTCTCTGTTCTTCTTCCAGTCGAGGCCTGGTCTCAGCACTCACCCATTTTTTCGGCCTCGTACGCGTCCACGAAGTTCCCGGTGAGGACGATCTCCATGGCCTTGGACTTGCCGACGTACCGCGGCAGCCGCTGAGTGCCGCCCGCGCCGGGGATGGTGCCGATGTTGATCTCGGGCTGCCCGAACTTGGCCTTCTCGCCCGCGTAGATGATGTCGCAGAGCATCGCCAGCTCACAGCCGCCGCCCAGCTGAAGGGCAAGGTTAAGACTGCTGTTACGTTCGAAAATATCATACGCTGGCACCATCTAGCGGTACGAGTCAAGAGGACCCGAATAACGGCTACTCTGATTTAATGAATGATATCTATTTGAATAGTTAGAATATTTTCGGGGCTTAATCGCGTAGCAATTTATTGCTATATTATTTAAGCCCCGAAAATATTCTAACTATGAGTTCAAGTCGCGAAAGTTTAAAATATGTTATCTAAATGAATCCTACACGAGTACACGATACGTGCCCCTTGCAGTACAATTCCACCAAACTGCGATCCCCAACCCGCATGCCCAGCGTGGGGAGTATTGGCAATACCCCCTATGATCGCACAACGTGGCGCTCTTCAGGGGAGGGCTATGTCCAGCAGTGGACTAGTATAGCCTGACGATGATAATGACACGATACGGAGTTACAGACTTTCATCCCTCGCCGAGGTTTCGTATGTTTTTGTTGCATGCGGTTTTAGCAAGTGCCCCCTGCTAACGAACTGCCGATGCCGGACATTTACGGAGATTTCATCACCGTCACAATCAACCCATTATGTCCCGACCGAAGGGTACGGGTCTCTTCCCTGTGGAAGGTTTAGGCCATACTCCACCACGGGGGCTGGATTGGTGGAGGCTTGCAAGACTAGTGGCTGGTCCTTACGGTAACGGACCCTGAAGACATATTTTTCGTCTATAACCAATTAACTACGTTGTACTCGGATTTTGATTCACAAAATCCTGTAAGGGTGGGCAGACACCAAGGTTTGCCATTTGTCACGATCCTGACTCCTCAGCTTCATTAACATTCGTTACCTAGCCGTTGTATGCACGCACGGAGCCAAATCTGCCAACAAACTGGTATGCAGTTTGGCAGAAACCACCTCTGTATTTTCATTTGAATAAACATCTTCAATCAATCAATAGCAGAACTACAAAATAAAACCGAACAATCACTTGTCCGAAAAACCTTAATAAAGGAGGCTATTTCACCCACAGAACATAGAGTTCCGTGGTTTCACCTCACTTGCAATTTGCGGACGACGCGTTGTTAGCGTGCAGACTAGCTAGCTACAGTCTATTTATTCTTACTTGTCCAATTTAGTAAACAAGATTCTAACCTTAAAAATTGAGATTAGATGCCTAAACCAGACATTTTCTCGCAAATACATGAACTATCATGAACTATGTTTATAAAATTGGCAGCATGTTATCTAAAAGAGTGTTTCAGGTTACTTAATTTATGGAAATATGGCAGTTTTGGACTAAAAAGTCACAGTAAATAGACTGTATACCCTAAATACGAGGCGTAGCTGTGCTGCAACTGTCGTGGAGCTGCCGGCTCTATGTGCCATGATGACCTATAGATTAACATCAAAATAACTGGCAACAGCCACAATATGTAAGTTTTCCATGCTGTGGAATATGTACGAAACAGTACAGCAAGAAGGTGCATGGCACATAGTAAAAAAGGTTAATTTTCTTTTTATTTGAAATAGTTGTGTTTTGTTATTTTTGTCACTATGCATCTTCACCTTCGCCATTCGTTATCGAATTTGGCTCAGGTATAGAACGATTAAGACGCCTTAGTTAATGTTTTATTTTTATTACTAATACAGTCCATTAATAACTATAAACTTATGTTTGATTGCGACCCAAACATAATTTGCTCAATTATTTATTACGCACCCCTATATCCAATCGTCTGTGAAATTACCACAGAACATTGTTCTGTGGAAATTACATACAAATTGCTCTCGGAAACGTCAGGATTCCGTCAGGATTTCGCGCCCCAACAGTTTGTTAACAGGTATATCATTAAACTATTTTTATTTTTAATGCACTAACCTGTGATAAGGAGCAAATTTAAAAAACCTCTTTTTAGCCTCTAAATAGGTTTTTAAAGGTATATCACTCACAGCAAATCCGTTGACAGCGGCAATGATGGGTTTGCCGGCGTTGCTGATGTGTTCCCACTCGGCGAGGAAGCCGGCCTTTTGGTTGGAGCTGTAGGTGTTGTTCTGCATCTCCTTGATATCGGCGCCGGCGGCGAATGCCTTCTCGTTGCCTGTAATGCGGTTGAGAGGCCGTAAGGTATAGTTTTGGGAATCGACTGGCTTCTTAGAAGGCAGCGAAAAACACTGGCCTGACAATAAATTGTGGCAATAGTAATGTGTTTATACCTTGTACACTGGTATAGCATTAGCTTAACTTGTGGGTTCACGCTTGGTGAACTATGCATCTTTGAAGATACCTAACAAAATGTTTTAGCAAACGAAGTACATTGTTTAGCGAGGAATATGTTACATATATATCGTTCGTCGCTAACCTATTGGACATTGACATATCTCTTCCTCTATCTGTCCAATATCCGTCGAAAGCCATACATATTTCCTTATTGCGAAATAAGGTAGCCATTGAACTGTTATTATTGTTATTTATTTATTCAAAAGAAAACATGAAAAAAACATAATTACATCATTATTTTGCCAAAGTGCTGTTATATCGAAAACAATATTATATAACCAATCAGTGCTTACTTTTTTGTCGCAGCATGTACTGTTACTCGCATTGAGTATTTTTGTTGAGAACTTGCGGCCCGAAGCATGAAGGTAACTCGTAACTCAAGATAAATCTACCTACATGGCAATTTCAGTGGGTTAGCTGGAAGAAAATACTATCTAGTATTAAGCTCGCCTTTGTACCAATTTGTTTTAGTACAATAAAGAATTTTCATTCATTTATTCAATTTCAGTCAAATTATTACGCAGACTGGACCGGCAATGCTAAGACGGAAGCCAATGGCGGCGCCCCGTAGCAGATACTGTGGGTTAAAGATGAATGGGAGTCTAACCAGTGATGATGATGGCGGCGATGGACTCATCCTTGTCAAAGTCTACCACCGCCTTGCCAAGTTCCACGAACAGCGGGTTGCAGAGTGCGTTCAGTGCCTTGGGCCGGTTCAGCTGAATGAGCCCCACATTCTTCTTGGTGCCGACCACTTCCACCTTGATGTTCTCGTAGGCTGGAGCTGTGAAGGAGATGCATTGGTTTATGGACTCTCTAATGTAAAGCCGCAACATTTGTGAAACACGTACGGTTAGAAGGACCTGCCAAGATAGCTTTAAGTGTTTGTCAAGCAATTCTTGAGGCTAAAGATTTACTGATCAAAAACCGTTATCAACTCAGAATACTAAGTATTTTCGATAGATATCAACTCTTGTACGTTCCCACTGCTGGGGCACGGGTCTTTTCCTGCGTCGCAGGTAGGTTTATGGCCTAACCTCCACCATGGGAGCCACCCCGGGATGGTGGAGGATTGTAGTCGTTAAGCCATGTCAGAGGCCATGTCAGGCCTCTGACATGGTTTAACGACTGCCATTGCATGACAGACGGCATAAACGCCATGCAAAGCACGGAAGAGCTCAAAAAAAATGACACTAGCGGGTCACGGGACGGTCACTCATCCTGCATCCGACGGCGTCTGTTGTTGCTTAATTCAAGTGATTGATTCTAATCACTACGTTTGACCAAGCTACGAGCACTTTTTTGATAGCTAAGGAATTAAATATACGAATGGTGGGCATTGACAAGGAGACTCTATAATGATCTAACCAAAATCGGAAAAAAAAACGGCGCTCCACTGGAACGAGAAGGAGAGGACGTCCTAATACTGCTCAGTCCAGCAGCGACGATTATCGGGACGAATATATGAAAATGATTAGTACAGAAACTATAGACTAATTACCTACTACGAATTTGGAATGATTCCATGTTAAAAGGGAGTCGAAGTTTTCTCCGCAGAGGCAGCGATGTGGCACGTTTAGTTCGATCGTTCCCATTAGTCCTGATACAACAACGGTTGTCTCCTCCCCGGTGACAACTGAGAAACAGACTTTTCATTTGTCCCCTTCAGCCTCCAAAGAGAACATAAGCTACGAATTGTCACCCGGGTGGTAACCGGGAAGACAATTCCCAGATGTCACCCCGGGGGACAGGGCTGGAGGGTACTAATGCTAATGGGAACAATCGATTCACTTGTGTGCCGAATCACAGACCTATAGCTACCGTCAGATTTATGCCATGCAGTATTGTTCCAATGTCAGAGCATTGAATAGTAGTTCCAATGCTAGTCGATAGAGATGCATGCAGCCAAAGACCGGATTCCAGCTTTCTATCATTCGACGTTCGACATTTAAAATTAAACCAATAAAATAAAATTAAATAAGTACATAATTCTTATTCTTTTTTACATAGGTGTGTAAATCATGATAATCATTTACAAGTACAAGTCATTGATAATAAAGTAATTCTGATTGATCTGTGATAGTAAAGGTGTCCAATTCTTGGGTCAAAGTCCAGCATATCTCATACATAAGTAGTTACAAGATGTTATTGACTCTGATGAACTTTGGAATGTCTTTACTGCTTTGATGAGAACATGACAAGAGTGTCCAGAACATTGCATTGTGATTGAGCTAGATTGTTACAAGAGATTGTCTCGTGGTTATGAATGTTTCAGTTCTAAAATAATTTCTATAGAATAGAAAAGTTTTATTCACAAATAAATCTAACACAGTACAATGATACTTAAAGCTAAGAAACAACATGTGATCCAAAATTTTGCACAATATAAAAGTGTACTGTAAAGCAATAACACAACAAATCATGTAAATACCGTGCCAATGTACTGCTGTTTGTGAAAAAGACCCAGCTCAGCATATGTTACAGAAAGACAATTTTCTGTAACGCTGGTATTCTGCCGGTACCTAACGAATAACAACCATTAACAAATAGGTACCTTATTACACTATTTTTATTTTTAATGCACTAACCCGTGCTAAGGAACAAATTTAAAAACCTATTTAGAGGCTAAAAATTTCACCCATGCCGGGATTCGAACCCGCAACCTCTGGCTATCCGTACCAGCGCTCTACCAATTGAGCCAATGGGCGACTCACGGCATCAGTGAAATTTCGAACCTCTTTACAATATTCTCTGTATTACGTACAGGCAGCGACATCTGACTTAAGCAAATTGCATTACTTACAGCCCCGACTACCTACTTTGCAGTTAGGTTTAACATCGGAACGATATCACTGTACCCACATGATTACACTATTTTTATTTTTAATGCACTAACCCGTGCTAAGGAACAAATTTAAAAACCTATTTAGAGGCTAAAAATTTCACCCATGCCGGGATTCGAACCCGCAACCTCTGGCTATCCGTACCAGCGCTCTACCAATTGAGCCAATGGCTAAATAAATTGAGCTAAATGGATTTGTGCCAAGAAGATCGACAGTTACCAATCTGTTGAGTTGTTTAGACTATTGGACATGCAATTGGGACAAACATAAACCAACGGACGTAATTTATTTAGATTACGAAAAAGCGTTTGATCGGGTTTCAATTCAGAGACTTATTGTTAAACTCTATCACTTTGGCATACGTGGCAAACTCCTGGAATGGATAAAGGACTTTCTCAGCGAAAGGACATTTAAAGTAAGAGTGGGAGGCGAGCTATCAGACAAGCATAAGGTACTGAGCGGTGTGCCGCAAGGATCTGTTCTGGGCCCTATACTTTTTGGGGTCTACCTTACAGATCTAAAACATATAATTCAATCAGGTCTATCACTTTTCGCTGACGACACCAAAATAATGGGTAATCCTCTCATATCCCACAATATAATACAACAAGATCTCAACCGAATTGTCCAGTGGACAAGAGACTGGCTCTGTCGCCAAGTTCCCATTCTATGCCTGAGCCAGATCTAAATAAAAATAGAAATCGGCGAATATGGTAATAATAATAATTCGTGTAGCTTGAATTATACCCATGCGTGAATAATGTTGTATTGTCACTGAGTTTTAACTGAGCTTCCACTGAGCATCGACTGAGCTTGAACTGAGTAATTACTGATTGTAATCTGAGCAGAAACTGAGCGTTACCGGAGCCGGCCTCCTCGTCGCCTCCAACCTCCCCTAATAGCGACCCCTTTCCACACATACTGAGATCACTGAGCAACCCTTTGGTTGGCAACATCTGAGATACTGAGCAATACGCATGACAATCCATGTATTACACGCTAATACACTGTCCACATGACCACGATCTTCATTGATAACAGGACACTGAGAATTGATATAATACTGAGCTAGATTCATGTTTAATTCGCGTTGAGATACACGACACAATAAATAGGATACAACTAGATTGAGATAATCAGTACTCTGAGAATAAATACCTGAATGTCCTCAGAACTGCACTCACTCGGTTGGCCGCTCGTAGCTGTGTGTCGTCACCGCATGGCGGTTTACGGCGCGCTGCTCCGTAAAAAACATAACTACCCCCAAATAAAAAAGTGTAAACATTCGGATCGCGTACATTCGCGACACTCCCCACGCAAGAAATAAATTCATTGAAAAAGTAAATAATATTGGGCATAATATATTACCTTGAGGGACACCAAAGAAACACAAGATAGATGTGAGAAATGACAATCAGCTTTAATCATCAAAATAATTATTTTAGTCTAATCTAATAATTTTAATTAATTAAATCGACTTCATCTGTTTGTAAGATGCTGAGTAAATGCGCTGTCCAAACTTTCATCTTTTCTATCGCCTTCTGAGCCGTTAATCGCTTTGGTCTGAGCTGAGTGTTCCTCGATTGGGTTGACGCCGAGGCCTGATCAAGATTATCGACAGTAGCCTGTGCACCGTAATTGAAAACATCCTTTGAAATTGTCTGAGATTGTCCGTGAGTCTGGTGAGTTATGCGAGATATCTGAGTTTGGTGTCTTAGTATAGTCTGAGTTAGTAACTGGCGTTGCGGTTTTATTGAGTTCACCCCTTTCAGAGGCCTGAGAAGCGTTGGAAGATTCCTGAATTTCAAGCGGATAGAGATGAGCTATAGATCGGGTCAAGGTTTCGTTCGGAGAAATAGTGACTTTAGCCACTCGAATTTTGCCATCCTTCCCTTGGATGATTGTTGATATCCGGCCTACCTTCCAAAGTGCTCTATTGGAATCACCCTTAACTTGAACTAGATCGCCCACTTTCGGAATTGCATCCACCACTACTCTTCCTTGACGATGACTAGTTCTGCGCTCTCTTAGACTGTTTAAATAATGATTTGAAAACATTTCAACGTACTCTTGTAAAACTTTCTGGCCACGTTTCCAACCATCGATCAAGTTAACCTTTGTCACGGTTGCTGGCTCCAAAAAATCTCTGTCTGAAATCTCAGGTATCGAGGGTCCACCAGTGCGTAAGAAATCAGCCGGAGTTAAAATGTGTTCCAACTCATCGCCTACAACCGTCAACGGCCGAGAGTTAACTACGGCCTCAATTTCTTTAATGACTGTGCATAACTGTGCGTGGTTCAATAAATGTTTACCGAGTGTCTTTTTCATACAATTTTTGACAATGCCAATTAGTCGCTCATAAAAACCACCAAACCAAGGAGCGAGCTCTGGAATAAACTTCCATTTTATACCGTTCGTGATGCAGTATTCACTTGTCAAAACTTCGGCTGTTAATTTGAACTGTAAAGCGTTATCTGACGTTATCAACTTGGGTACGCCCCGTGTAGATACAAAACGTCTCATTGCTAGTAAGCATTCTTCCGCCGTAAGGTCAGCAACCACTTCCATGTGTATGGCGCGAACGGCTAAACAAGTGTACAAAGATACCCAACGCTTTACTGAGATACCGTTAACATCGACTAAAAGGGGCCCAAAATAGTCAATTCCGACGTATGTAAAAGGTTCACTGTATGTGACTCTCTCTGATGGTAATGATGGCATTGGAGGTAGTTTGAAAGGACCTCCTGCATACTTTCGGCAAGATTGACATTGTTTCAATACTTTCTGCACCTGAGCTCTACCCTTTAAAATCCAATACAGCCGTCGAATTAGTGAAAGAGTCTGAGAAACACCTACGTGATAATTTTTTCTGTGTATTTCATCTATTAATTTCGACGTAAAGTCATGGTTTCTTGGAAGGAGAATTGGATTTTTCTGATGATCTGGCCAATCTGTATTTCCTAACCTTCCTGCACAGCGCAATAGTCCTTCATTATCCTTGTATATCCCTAGAGATCTTACTAGGTCCGTCTCTCTTCCGTCAAGTTCTCTCGGGAAACATTCTGCTTGAATTTGTCGTAACTTACTGGCGTGCGTGTCCGTGACTGTCTCTGAGTCTATATCCATGGTGTTAGATTGGCATCTTATTTCTGGTTGATTAACAGTCTGAGTAGTATGTTTTTGTGGTGTTTCTGAAGTGCCAGTCTGGTCTTGTGAGGATTCCGTAGGACCCTGCCCAGCCGAAAGATTATGAACAAGGTCATGACTGTGTCTTAATCCTGATACACTCACGGGCCATTTATCGCCGTCATGATATAGAAAATCGGGTCCCTTTAACCAACGTTCCACATCCTCATTAGAAGCCTTTGTTCTGGTCGCAACGTCAGCTGGGTTAAGCTGTGATGGTACGTATCGTAAGCATAAATCGTTTCGTTTAATCTCCTCGACACGTTTTGCTATGAATGGCGGAAGGAGTTTCTCTGATTTACACCAACTCATAACAATCTGGCTATCCGTCCATAAATATAGGTTACTAATGTTTAGTCGAAGTGATTTCAACACAGTCTTGTTAAGTCTACTACCAATCACTACACCCAGTAACTCCATCTTCGGAATCTGTAGATCTGTCTGTTCTGCTTTTCCAACTAAGCGAGATTTTCCTATAACAAAGTTCACTTTAATATCTCTCTCGCAGACACTCCTGAGATAGGTTACTGCTGCATAGGCCTGCATCGATGCATCTGCAAAAGTATGTAGCTCATGATAATATGTTGCATCATTTTCGGATTCGCTTGGCTTTTTAAAACTTCTTGGAACGCCGATGCCGTGAACGTAGTTTAAACTTTCCATTGCGGTTTGCAGTTCTTTAAGAGCTATCTCACTCAGTTTTGTATCCCATTCAATCTTCTGGTACCACAGGTTCTGAAGAAATAATTTAATCGGTAACACAAGCGGGGCTGCAAATCCACATGGATCAAAGACTGACGCCACCAGCCTGAGAACTTCTCTTTTTGTGTCTACTTGATTCACATCCTTCGACGCTAGATCAAACTTTAAACTTAGTCTGTCGTTGACGAGATCCCAATTTAAACCCAATACTTTCATGAGTTTTTTCTCTCGACTGCGATACTGCGTGGGGATAGAATTCAAAAATTCGTCAGAATTAGAGTTCCACTCACGAAGATTCATTGAGAGGTCGTTGAATGCACGTTTGGAAGTCTGATAAATATTCATCGCCTCGCTAATTGAATCAGCTCCACTGACGAGATTGTCGACGTAAAGATCTTGAGCGATGTACTTATGAACATTGTCATGAGTCTTATTCAAATGATAACGGACTGTCGCATTTAATAGAAAAGGACTTGAGATTACCCCAAAAGGTACACGTCTAAACCTTAGGTGCATCAGGTTTTCGCCGGACAAGTCGTCTTTTAAGTTTGTGGGCCACAAGAATCGTGTCACGTCTCTATCTTTGTCTTGCAGTCCTATCTGTAAAAACGCCTTTTCAACATCAGCTACTATACCTATACGATGTTCTCGAAAACGAATCAGCAAGCCAGTCAGATCTTCCAAAAGAAGTGGCCCTCTATAAAGACACTCGTTCAAGCTCTTATTCCCTTTAGTTTTGGACGAGGCATCATAAACTAAACGCAGTTTCTCTCCTTGTGCCACGCAATGATGAGGAAGATAGTGCACAGGATGTTCCGCTGAGTTTAGAGCATTTGGCACAATCTCTATAATACCTTTATCAAGCTGTTCTTTAATAATATTATCATACGCCAGGATAGTGTCATCATCAAGTCTTTTCAACAAGCTCTTTAATCGCCCCAGAGATAATCCAAAATTAGAGGGAAGTATTGGCGGGTACTCAATCCACGGCCATTTCACATGATACCTGTTGTCAGAAAACTCAATCGTGTCATTAAACTGTTTGACAGCTTCATCATCTCTGTCAGCCTTTGGCGAATCTGTGATCCCGATAGATTCCAAGTCCCACAGTTTCTTCAGACTGTCACTCTTAAGCGGTGGATCGGGTTCGCAAAGGCTACTGTATTCCATGCTCGATTGGAAATATGTGAGTACTGAAAGTTTGTCCTGGTCACCCTTTATCATTTCCGTGCACTTTCCTGACCATATCCATCCGAACACGGAGTCAACAAGGAATAGATTGTCAGCCACCTGTAGTTTCTCTCCGCCAATTAAGGCGAAGTAATAATCATTCCCGATCAATACATCGACCCGGTCACCCAGAGAGGCATCGTCTGCCATAACCATTTTATCAGGGATGTTCCTGGCTTGACTGTACTGTACGTCATTGTAAGGTAAAGTCGGAACACTATTAGTAATATGTGGGACCACATTGGCATAAAGTGTTTTAACTTTATCGGTCCTTGTTGTTATTTCGAAATTTACCACTGGGCTTTCTATTTCATCGGGATGGTCGGCACCAAAGGTGAAAACGGATAAATTATTTACCTCCAATTCTGACAGCTTTAGTTTCTTGGCCAGGTCTTTAGTTATATACGTGCGTTGGCTTCCACAGTCAAGTAAAACTCGACAAAGGATTTGCGATGTCTCACCAATTTTATTTACGCGTGCAACTGCTGTTTGTAGGATAGTAACTCCTTTGTTGTTTAACGGTTGGCTCACGTGTAAATTATTTGTTTTAATAGGATCCTTAGTTGGACATAAAGCCCGATTGTGGTCCCCGTATTTTCCGCAATGATGACATTTTTTGTGTGACCTGCAATCCGTTGACCTATGGCCTTTCGATAGACAGTTGTAACATCGCCCTAGTAGCTTGTGCTTTCTTTCTTGAACCGTCTTGGCAATAGTGCACTCGTCATTAAAATGTCCGTTTCCGCAGAAGATACATGTGGGTCTCTTTCTTTTAATCTCTGGTTCTCGTGGGTTGTGTGTATCTCTAGTGTATTGTCTCTTTCGTTTATCACTATTCTTGTTTGTACCGTTGTACGAGTATCTACCCTCTGGATAAATTTTATCATCATAGCGTTTTATTGAAAATCTACTCCTGTCTTGATTACGAGGAAGAAATTGTTTTCTTAATGGAAACCGTGACTTTGAATGACCTTCCGTCCCAACGTGTAGTGTCTCTAATGTGAATCTTTCGCCCTGAGCTTTGCTCGTACTAGGCCGTTCGGGTTGGTGAGTGTCTTCTTTCATCCGGCTAGAAGCTTCACGTGCTGATATAATGTGTTCCAAGTGTTTCCGAATATTCTCTATCGTGTCAGTCTCGGTTCCCATTTTGATACGCAATTCATATATAATCTCTTCTGAAAATTTTTGCATTATCATAACTCTTAAGTGATTGTGGTTAACGTCCTCTCCTAATGACTTAAGAACACGGAGGTGCCTTTCAATCTCGTTTAACGCTCGTCGACAGTCAGATATAGACTTGTCAGCCATCTTGATTCTGTATAAAGCCGCATAGTGGGCATCAATAATGGTGCCGGGCTTGCCGTATCTATCCTTGAGAGTAGAAACGGCAATCTGATAATTACTGTTTGTCGTATCTAAACCGTCTATAGCTCTTTTCGCTTCACCCTCTAGAACTGACTGTAAGTATAGGAGCTTATCGACGTCATTGATATTGCGATTATCAACATTGGATGCAAATTGGTCCCAGAATTGATGCCATTTTAAAACGTCTCCGTCAAATTTTGCCAGCTCCATCTTTGGCAATTTACTGGCAACATTAAGTGTATCGGCCCTGGTGCTCTCTGATGACTTAGGGTGACAAGTCCCTTTCTGAGTATAAAAGTTTATTTCTGTAACCAATTCTTCTCCTTTAATTTGAATTTGTGTGTACTGGCATATTTCATCGGCGCATGGATTTTGGATGACCTTGAAATAATTGTATATTTCTGAGATGAAACGTTCTACTGCAACTTTGAGTTTTGACGATATCATTTGCGCGTCAAATATATCACCAGGTTCATTTTTTAGCCTTTGTAACGCACCTTGACCTATCTCAATAAGGGAAACTAGGTTTTCTATAATTAATTTGAGTCTAGTCCGGACTACTTCCTCCATTGCTGAGAGTGAAAACAAAGGTAAATCTGAGTAAAGGAAAAAATGCACAGGCCACTACGAAAATGTCAAATGCAACCCAACCAAGTCGTTAGTCCTGGCTGTAACAACGAAAAAAAATGTTTGTTTGTTACACTTTATTGCACAATCCAATTCAATTAAATGGCATACAATGTGACAACAATTATGTACAAATGTCTGAGTATCCCACCTCGAGTATCTGAGTTTGTTTCTAACTGTGCCAAAATGAAGTTCGTTTATAATTAAGTAAATATGGTTTAATAAAGGTCTTTCGTTAACTACCACCCTTTTGTTCGATAGTGACCCTTTTCCTTATAGACCGTAAGTTGATAACTGTCAAAGTGATGACTAATGTATAACCTTTCCATTACAAGTCATTCCAGTTTATTATTTATAAAAGGTTATACAACTTCACACGACTAGTACCAAACTTACTTAATACTTAAATAACTAATAATCAATATTACGGTCTATTACAAGACGCAGGTCCTGACCGACCTGGTCCCCTGGCCCCTGGGGGGACGCTGTCTTATAGGTACACGATAAAACTAATCAAAGAATACTCGTAACGGTATTATTTTAATTAATCAGCACAACATTGACAACCTGAACTAAACTCTTGTCACTGTATTATAAAAGCAATGAAACATTGTTCGAACTATGTAGGTAATTTATTACAGAAAAGAAATAAAACCAGCCCTGCCTCTGATAAAAACAACTTTGTCATCATAAACTGAACACTCAATATCCGTTGTTACAAATAGATAACACTTTTAGATTTGTGCTAAAAATGTTCTCTCCTTATTGCATTAATTATTCAAGCTAAAGTAGTTTTTCAATGATAAGAAATAAAGAACAATTTTGCATGCACAATAGAAACCAGATAGGCAGACGGAATATAGATGCTTTGCAACAAATGGTACCTTTGCGAAAGGAATAGTTTTAATATGCAGCGCAATTGAAATACTGATAATTCGCAATTGATTGGGGTAACAAAAATAAATAAGTAAATAAGTATTATCTGTCTATATACAGGCTAGGCCGACCAAGCCGTCAGCATGATATAGGTGCTGGGCAAGCCTACACCATCTATAAAACCATGTCCAGGCACTACAGCGTCGGAGTGGTCCCTTCACCCATCTAGTGTGAGTGAGGATTCCACTGGACGCTGTATATATCATCTCATTACGTAGATACAAAAAGGCCAATCATCATCATCATATTGCCGATGAATAAATTTAAACTGAAATACGAGGTAATAATTTTCAGAAATATCACATCAGGTCCAACTTTAACTTCTGTTTTTCACTAATTTAGATTAGTTTTTATGAGAGGTTTTATAGAAAGTGAAGGTTGATACTTTCGACAGCACATCAATACCGATACTTCACACATCTCTTAGTTTCATAAGGATTGACTTTGCTACAAGATGGCTATAGGCCACCCGGTGCTAAGGGTAAACAATTTTATTGTGTTTAATCGACATGAAAATGAGGAGGATCCCAGCTCCTCCACCATGTCGCCAAGTTCCCATTCTATGCCTGAGCCAGATCTAAATAAAAATAGAAATCGGCGAATATGGTAATAATAATAATTCGTGTAGCTTGAATTATACCCATGCGTGAATAATGTTGTATTGTCACTGAGTTTTAACTGAGCTTCCACTGAGCATCGACTGAGCTTGAACTGAGTAATTACTGATTGTAATCTGAGCAGAAACTGAGCGTTACCGGAGCCGGCCTCCTCGTCGCCTCCAACCTCCCCTAATAGCGACCCCTTTCCACACATACTGAGATCACTGAGCAACCCTTTGGTTGGCAACATCTGAGATACTGAGCAATACGCATGACAATCCATGTATTACACGCTAATACACTGTCCACATGACCACGATCTTCATTGATAACAGGACACTGAGAATTGATATAATACTGAGCTAGATTCATGTTTAATTCGCGTTGAGATACACGACACAATAAATAGGATACAACTAGATTGAGATAATCAGTACTCTGAGAATAAATACCTAAATGTCCTCAGAACTGCACTCACTCGGTTGGCCGCTCGTAGCTGTGTGTCGTCACCGCATGGCGGTTTACGGCGCGCTGCTCCGTAAAAAACATAACTACCCCCAAATAAAAAAGTGTAAACATTCGGATCGCGTACATTCGCGACAGGCTCATAACATTAAACTCTGGGAAGTGCACGGTTCTCCATATTGGGAGCAACAATCCCAATCTCCCTTACACAGTTGACTCAGTTATTCTGGAGACAGTCAACTCTCAGCGGGATCTTGGAGACACTGTGACTAGAAATCTAAAATGGGACGAACACATACTTGGAATTACAAAAAAGGCTAATTCACTTACATATATGATAAGAAAATCTTTCAGCTATATTGACAAACAGTTATTCATAAAATTGTACAAGGCATTTATTAGACCACTGCTGGAATACGGTTTTCAGGTCTGGTGTCCCTATCTGAAGAAAGATATTGAGCTCTTAGAAAAAGTACAACGAAGAGCCACAAAAATGGTAGTTGGACTTCGTCAGAAATCCTATTCATGAGCAACGACTGGAAGCACTTGGTCTCACTACGCTCGAGCAACGACGACAACGTGGAGACCTCATAGAAACATACAAAATCCTCACAGGTTACTATGACGTGCAAGACCTATATAACATCTACATTATGAACGAAAATAAACACCTAAGAGGCCACCACCTTAAAATAAGCAACTCTCAGTGTGCAAGTAACCCTCGAAAGCATTTCCTCCCAAACCGTGTCGTCCGAGAGTGGAACAAACTTCCTGACTCTATTGTTAGTGCAGACTCAGTGAACTGTTTTAAAAATAGACTGGATAATCATGTAAAAACCAAAAACAATCAAGTGCAGTGATAAGACATACACGTATCAGCTCTAAGCTGCTAGTGTATCATATAATAATAATAATAATAAATAGGTTTTTAAATTTGTTCCTTAGCACGGGTTAGTGCATTAAAAATAAAAATAGTGTAATCATGTGGGTACAGTGATATCGTTCCGATGTTAAACCTAACTGCAAAGTAGGTAGTCGGGGCTGTAAGTAATGCAATTTGCTTAAGTCAGATGTCGCTGCCTGTACGTAATACAGAGAATATTGTAAAGAGGTTCGAAATTTCACTGATGCCGTGAGTCGCCCATTGGCTCAATTGGTAGAGCGCTGGTACGGATAGCCAGAGGTTGCGGGTTCGAATCCCGGCATGGGTGAAATTTTTAGCCTCTAAATAGGTTTTTAAATAGGTACCTACGAACTAAGTTATCATACACGTACAAATGAATAATAATAAAACATTTTAATATGATATCAATTTAATTTAATATATTTTAATAAAATAAATGTAAACAGATAGTTTCACAAAATAATTAAAACGAGAAAAAATATATTTATTATATTATATAATCTAATACATAAATATAAACAAATTACTATAATAAAATATACTATAATAAAATAAATAAAGCCATGAAAGACCAAATATGCGTTCACTGTGTGACTTCCACAATCATACACTACGGAGGAGCAAGTAGGATCCAAGACCCTTATGATTAAAACAATGTGCGAAACAGTGCAGAACAGTAATTAAACTGCAGTACAGGACAGGTCATAAGCTGAGCAATAGTGCGAAAGAAATACTAGAAACGGCCTGTAACCCCAACTGAACGTCACCGGCCTAATTTAAGTGAGAACAGGGGCTTAATCACCACACTTGCTCAGTGCAGATTATTGATATCCAGCGCTATGGTATGTGAACATCTCAGAGACTTGGGTTTTCTCGCAAAAAAATCCTTCACAGTTACAGAGTAATAACAATTACATGGCACATACATTGGCCCCACACTAGGATACCCTGTGTTGTAGTATTGCTATTATAAATCCATAAATGTACTATCTTAAAAAAACAGTCTGTTAGATGTCTAGATTTAAACCCAAAAATTAAAAACACTGGAAAAGTGTACTAGATTGGTTTGATTGAAAAAAAAGAAACATGGTGTATCTCTACCAGTTCCTGGAATGTAATATGTTTAAAATTGTGTAAGAACAATGGACAAAGAATTTACCGAATGACCTTGGCCACAAAAACACAGTGGTCTTGTATTTAATAAGATAACAAAATAATCTTTACACAAGTAGGTGATGTATGTTGGTAGTTTTATCTCAGTATCATGTTAAATTAAACAACTGTTACATGGACAACATAGTTTATATGGTTCTTATCATTGTTTTTTACTGACTGAAGTATTTTTTAATCAGTTTTTCTTCTATCCCTACTGATAACAAGTATTGAATCCTGTCATAATATACATCTCTAAGGCAAAAAATAAGTTACATAAGATTTTTAATAATGATCGCCCCTGCTATTATCTATCACCCACTGCTGGATTTAGGTAATATAGGATATAGATATAACAACTAGTATCTTTTCTTCTAGATATTATAGGCATATTCATGGTCATGTAATTGGAAATTCCTATTTTGCTCGGCAGCTAGTGCATTTTTTTGTGAACCAAAGCTTACAAATTCAATTGAAATAAAGTGTCAAGCAATACTTCATATTGTCGCTTAGCAAACAACACCGCTTGAGTCAAAATTTGACCATTTTGAAATTTGAATGCCATTGGGTGCAGATTTTAAGTGAATTGATAACCATACCATTCAGTAAATAATTGTTTACAACATTAAAAAAAATTATATCACTTGTAAAGGAGGGAAGAATTTTAAAAACCTATTTAGCAGCTAAAAATTCTACCCATGTCAGGACTCGAACCCGCAACCTCCATTTCTTCCAATACTCAATCAGGGATGTTATGCATTCTGACTGCCTTATTTTATGAATAAAATTTATGGGGAATAGTAAAACTCTAGGATTAAGATAAATATGTACTTTTTTAATGTATGGTTGCAGAGCAAGATAGTTTCTCCACATAGTTAATAAAAAAATTATATGGGGCTTGAAGTTACATACATATTCAAAAGTTACTAAGCTTTTAATAGGTGCTGTCAGCCTACATAAATTGCAAACAGTGTTTTTCCCTCCCTCTCCACCCCCAATACAAATTTATATCCATACTTTAATCAGGGAGAGAAATAGCTACATTATGTTTATGAGAACCCAGCTTCTTCCACATTGTAGAATTATTCTAGTCTAGGTAATTATTAGATTTATGTACATTTTATACTGATTGACCCTCAGAACACCAAAAAGTGACCAATTCGAGTGTTATCTGTTCGATACAAAAGTAAAAGTCGTGATACTGGCCACATACAAAACTTTTCAAAACTGTTCAGCTAACAAAACAAGGAGGTTCCCCCAACTTTACCCACCAACCGGTTTACCAAGATTAGTTCACCTTCTTGTTGACTTTCAGAAGCATGCCACTCATCATGAGGTCGTTGTCGTAAGTTACCTAACTATGAACTACTCCTACATTAAAGAGCCGGCGACTCTTACCTGTGCTGTAGAACTTCACCAAACCGGTATTTGGGGCCACCGCCACCCTGCTGCTGCTGAACAGAGCCCTCGCGAGGACACCCCGGGTTATTGCACTTACTGAAGCCATTGTATGATCTTTGAACTGTGCAACCACCGGTGGGAACTAAATTAAATGAAATAAATTATGTAGCACTGATAATAAAAACCCGGTGTTGAACTTTGCACGGACAACTTTTTCTCGGTTCGTTTGATAAGGAAGCGGGAATGAGAGAAAAATAGATAAATCCACGCGAGTAAGACCAGGAAAGATTATAAAACGAAGCCAAATTAAAATTAACTTTTGTAAACAGATTTCTTCACAATACGATCCATGTAAGTTTAGCCGAGTTATCAGACTTAACGTTTCTTTAGACGCAGTAAGTATAATAGAGATCAAGTCGATCGAAACCTAAAATTCATCGCGCAAAAGGAAACGTAAATGACAGTGAACTGTCTTCCATATTCAGAAAACTATTCAACGTTTACAACGCAACTCGTGATGTTGGAATCATGTTCCAACTTCCAAGCAAAACAATAAAACGTTGCGCAAATGATGCGATGAAATGAAACCCCGTCAATTTTAAAAACCTACCTACCTACCTATATTGTTTTCATAAAAATCCAAATTAAAATTGCCCAATGAAATAATAATAACAATATTCTATTATCTCTCCGTATATGGTCTATGTATTTGCTTCACGATTACTAATGTATAAAACGTGTAAAACTGTTGCGTTCTTTTATCTGAAGTGAATGCGTATCTGTAATGGAGGAACTCCCACAAGTCAACCTGATCCTGCACAAAAAGTTCTTCATCCTGACTGGCGAACCAGGTGTGTGGTTGGTATTTTATCAGAACACAATAATACACGATTCTACCTCGTTCTACGTCCGAATTTCTTCCAGGTGTGGGGAAAACGACGGCGACAAAGAAGATTAACCAGGCTCTATGCGAGAAGGGGGTGAAAACAGTTGGGTTTTTCACTGAGGAGGTTAGACAGAACGGGGTACGCGAAGGATTCGACGTGGTGACCCTGGACGGAGAGCGCGGGAGGCTCGCGCGTGACGCCCGGTCCCTTGTCGGCGTCTCAAAGTACAGGCTCGGGAAGTATGCAGTCCTGGTACACGAGTTCGAGAATGTTGGGCTGAAGGCTATTTGTGAGGTCAGGATATTGCCTATTTGAATCTAATGCAGCGCCATCATGCAGTACTGGAATTTGACATCGGTTTCCCCTTATGCCACTTTTTCGTGTTCTTTTCAGTCTCAATGTGGTGGGCATTGAAGGCTATCGGAATTTGGTTTGTATGGTTTGCATTTCAATGAAGTAATGAAAAGTGGCCAAGATAGTTCATAAAGAGAAGTTCCAATTATGTTATTATTATATTATCACTAGTTTTGAAAAACATTTCTGTATAAAAATTAATAACATTTTCTGTATTGTTTATAAATTCTTTCTAATAATTCTATAAGCAAAGGATTATAATCCTCAATTTTATTTTTCATACTATTGTCGCGGTCCTATCCCGAACCATCTAGAATAGTCGCCGCATGCTGCGTTTTAGTAAACAATAAACGCTGCAAGCAATAATGACTCGTATGTCCACTAGCGTAAGGTGCAAAACTCTTTAAATGAGTAACTGTTCGAGCGACCTTGCCGCGTGTACCGAGTGTAGGTACGTAGTTACGGGAATGTTCTAGAACCCTGGCCGGCGGATATAAATAGCGGCCGCCGCGGCGCGCTGTCAGTTCCGTTTGGAATAGCGAAGAGTGAACTTCGAGCGAACATACCTGCGATACGAGCGATAACCTACGACCTCAGCGATACTATTGGACTTCGATTGGACCTGCGATTGGAATCTACGTGTGGACTTCGTGTCGTGAAGACCTGCAGACCAGACCCTGCGTGAATAAATCCTAAGAAGTTGTCATTGGTGTTTTATATCCAAATCCAGAACCCTAGCCCGTAACATTTGGTGTCAGAATTGGGGATTTGGAGATGCCACTGACTCCGAGAGAGGATACTTCTGGAGCGAGGACCAGGTCCAGAGGTGCTGCGGAGGCCACGCCCACTGCCCCTCAGGCCACGCCCACCGGCCATAAGGGACACGCCCACTGGCCCCGCCCCCCAGGCCACGCCCACCGACCAAGCTACGCCCACTGGCCCCGCCCACCAGGCCCCGCCCACCGAGGAGACACAGCTTATCTGCCCAGCGGCTCCGCCCACTGGCCACGCCCACCAGGCCACGCCCACCGACCCCGCGCGCCAGGCCCCGCCCATCGGCCTTGACTACCAGCTTCCACTCACCGACCAACAGGCTCCGCCTCCTAGCCACTCCCACCTGGCCACGCCCACCGAAGACATTAAACCTCCGTCACGGAAAATGGAGGTTTTGGATATGTCGTGCCTGATGGCAATGTTGAAGGGCATGCGAGAAGAACAGAGCAAGCAGATGCAGTGCCTGCAAGAACAACAGAGCAAGCAGATGCAGTGCCTGCAAGAAGAACAGAGCAAACAGATGCAGTGCCTGCAAGAACAACAGAGCAAGCAGATGAAGTGCCTGCAAGAAGAACAGAAAGGCCTGCGAGAAGAACAAAGAGGCCTGCGAGAAGAACAGAAGGCAGATCAACAGGTGATCCTTTCTGCCGTTACAAAGTTCAGTGATACGGTCGCTAAGCTACATGAAGATGTAGAGGTAGTGAACGAACGGGTTTCCGAATTAGAGGATGACCTAAAAAATGTGAAAACCGGCCTCACTGGACTAGAGCAGGAAGTTCGGCGTATTAAAGCTGCTGGAGTTACATCGAGCGGAGTTGTCAGCATAAACCAGGGGCCTAAAGTGAAGGTGCCTCCGTACGATGGTACTACATCTTGGGTCGCCTACCGACAGCAGTTCCAGACTGTCGCTGCTTCAAACGGGTGGACGGACGAACAGAGCCTGACAGCCCTCACCGTCGCGCTCAGAGGTTCGGCTTTATCTGTCCTGGAGGCACTGCCCACCTCAGGCAGCGAGTTCAAAGATCTGCTGGAGGCACTTGAGGCTAGATACGGGGAACGACACCTGGAACACGTATTTCGTGCCCAGCTACGCGACCGGACTCAGCGCCTGGATGAAGGACTTCAACAATGGGCGTTGGAAATTGAGAAGCTGGTTCGAAAGGCGTACCCTTCTGCTGATAGTAAAATGGTGGACACGAATATTTTACAAGCCTTCGTCGACGGAATTAGGGATCTTGAAATTAGGGCTGCAGTAAAGCTTCGCCACCATTCTTCATTAAAAGAAGCTCTGGCACACGCCCTGGAAGTTGAAGCTGTGCGTCATGATATCCGGCAAGGGCATACACTTCGAGAAGCTAAGGAGGAGGTCAAAGAGATCAAGACACCACCCAAGAGGAACTCCAGGCCCATGTGTTACAAGTGTGGAGAAAGAGGGCATCTGCAGTTCACGTGTCCTAAGAAGGAGAGGCAACCGACCAAAACAGATGACAGACTGGGTGCGCGCCTCAACAAAATGGAGCAGCGTTTTGAAGAGTTCGTAAAGAAGCATGACGCTCCGGCCTCCACTGTGAATCAGGGAAACGAAACTAGGATTCCGAGGCGAGTACTGGCTGGGGCGGAGAAAGTCCAGGTAACCAGAATCTCACAAGTATGCAATGGGAACAAATTGTCAAGAAGGCCGAGTACGGAAGACTGCAAACAAGAGACAAAGGAACTGCCATTGAGGTTGACAAGAATGAGTCCATCGAGATCTTGGGAAGACGAGGCGATGAAAGAAGCACAGGAAGATGACGAAGATGTACGGCTCATTGTCGCGTGGAAGAAACGAGGCGAGGACAAGCCAAGATGGTGCGAAGTCGCTCCTACTAGTGCTATCACCAAGGCATACTGGGCTCAATGGGACAGTTTTATTCTCCGGAACGGAATACTTTACCGCAAATGGGAGAAACCTAACGGCAGAGAGTTCCATCTTCAGATAGTTGTCCCAAGAGATAAGGTACAAGATGTCCTTCGTGAAGTACATGACGGCGTGTCAGGTGGACATTTGGGCGTAAAAAGGACTTTAATAAAGATTCGAGAAAGATTTTACTGGCTCCATTGTCGAGAAGATGTGCAAGATTGGTGCCGCAAGTGTGCTACTTGCGCCGCGGTGAAAGGCCCACCAACTAGAAGCCGAGGAAATCTGCAACTTTATAACGTTGGTGCGCCATGGGAACGCATTGCAGTTGATGTGGCTGGACCGTTCCCAGTAACGGAATCAGGAAATAAGTATTTCATGGTAGTTATGGATTACTTCACTAAATGGCCAGAGGTATTCGCCATACCCAATCAAGAAGCCACGACTGTTGCCTCCAAGTTGTTTGAGGAAGTAGTTTGCCGGTTTGGTGTGCCCTTGGAAATACACTCCGACCAAGGCAGGAACTTTGAGTCTCAAGTATTTCAAGAACTCTGTAAAATATTGGGAATGCATAAGACTAGGACCACCCCATATCATCCTCAATCTGACGGCATGGTAGAAAGATTTAACCAAACACTTGAGAGACATTTAGCAAAAGTCGTTGACAGGCACCAGAGAGACTGGGACAAATACATACCGCCATTTCTTCTGGCCTACAGAACGGCAGAACATGAAAGCACGAAGGTAACCCCGGCGCGTGTAAATTTTGGCCGAGAACTGAGAATACCAGTAGATCTGCTGACTGGAGGCCCCCCTGACGAATCACGTTCTCTACACGACTACATTTCCGAGTTACGTGAGAAAATGCGAGAGATTCATGCCATAGTACGGGAAAACGGATTGGAGTCGAGTGAAAAGATGAAGACTAGGTATGACCGCCGAGCAAATACAAGCGGCTTCGAAGAAGGAGCACCAGTCTGGCTTCACAATGTAACTCGACGAAAAGGAAAATCTCCGAAATTGCAGACAAGATGGGAGGGACCGTACAAAGTGGTAACTCGGTTAAATGAAGTCACGTACCGAATTCAACGGCAGCCAAGAGGTGCACAAAAAGTGGTTCACATCGACCGCTTAGCTCCTTATCACGGCAGTAATGAAGATGCTCGGGACGAGCATCTCTAAGAGGGGAGCAGTGTCGCGGTCCTATCCCGAACCATCTAGAATAGTCGCCGCATGCTGCGTTTTAGTAAACAATAAACGCTGCAAGCAATAATGACTCGTATGTCCACTAGCGTAAGGTGCAAAACTCTTTAAATGAGTAACTGTTCGAGCGACCTTGCCGCGTGTACCGAGTGTAGGTACGTAGTTACGGGAATGTTCTAGAACCCTGGCCGGCGGATATAAATAGCGGCCGCCGCGGCGCGCTGTCAGTTCCGTTTGGAATAGCGAAGAGTGAACTTCGAGCGAACATACCTGCGATACGAGCGATAACCTACGACCTCAGCGATACTATTGGACTTCGATTGGACCTGCGATTGGAATCTACGTGTGGACTTCGTGTCGTGAAGACCTGCAGACCAGACCCTGCGTGAATAAATCCTAAGAAGTTGTCATTGGTGTTTTATATCCAAATCCAGAACCCTAGCCCGTAACACTATGTTGAAACTTGTATGCTCAGTTTAAAGATGAAAAATAAAATTGTTTTGGTTTGACATTTATTCAAACACTTCCTAGTTTGGGACCGGTGCAAGTAATTATGTTGCTTCAATATAAATGTTCTATCCTTATTAACATTTCTTTTATGTTACATCCGCAGACCCCAGAAAGCCCCTGCTCCGTAACTGTCATAGATGAGGTTGGCAAGATGGAGTTTTTCAGTGACAAGTTCCGCCAGCGCACAAAGGACATCTTCAGCCCCAACACCAAGGGTCTTGTCCTGGCTACCATTCCTTTACGAAAGACTGATGGATTCCTCGAAGCGCTTAAGAACCACCCACTATCGCAGGTCTTCCTTGTAAGTTAGTTTTCATCCTTACTGGTTCTTCCACCCACATAATAGTTTTTCCCTACTTTCGTGAGAAAATTAAGTAACGTTTTAGCATTTAAAGTTATTGATGGCAATAATGGAATCTTAACATAACTGTTCTTTATGATTAACTCGTGGAGTGGTATTGAAATTAAACAAAAAGTATTTTGTCGGATGAGAATGCGAAAACTCTGCTAGTTTTCGTTTGTCCAATCGGATTGCGAAAAATTCTACATGGTCACAGTGTAGTTTTTTCCCCGCTGCCTTTTTCTCCACTACAGCCAGAAGCCAGCGGCTTTCATGTTACATTGTACATTCAGCAAAAAGAATATAAATTCTTAAGTTGAAATTATTGTTTTTCATTTTAATTACACTATGTAAGTTTCTTAAAAATGTTGCTAAACCGTCCTATCTATTAAAGCCTCGATAATACTCTATTGCACTTTCTTATATATGTCATATGTTGTTAATAATTGTTCTATTACTCTGTTAAATTATATTAAATTCTTTTGAGGCTTAGTAAACCTCAAAACTGGAGCAAAATCGTAACGGAGTGGTACCCTAGAGACGGAAAAAGAAACAGAGGTCGACAACGCAAAAGATGGGAGGACGAACTAAAATTAACAGTAGGCTATAACTGGAGAAGAATTGCTAGAGATAGAAAACAGTGGAAATCGTTAGAGGAGGCCTTTGCCAAGAGGCACACCGAACTCCGGGACATACTTTAACAAAACACTAAAGGAACATAACAAAGAAAATTACATACAAAACGAAGTCTCGGGATATAGAGGCTATATTATTATTATTATATTATATAAACCTCAAAACACACTAGATTTAATTAAACTTTTCATGAACAATTGAAAACGCTGCCAGCCATATTGTTCTGCTATTACGTCACAGCAAACAATAAGGCTGCATGGTGTACATAGCTATGTGGTTTTGCCCATACCACATAGTTATGTACGCCCCATACCGTACGGGGCGTACATAACTACGGCGATTAGCTGCCACGGTTAAGTATGTGAGGTCTGCCTTAGTTACTTATATGGGACATACATGCTACGACGATTTGTTGTTATGGTTACGTATATGGGACGTACATATTACGACGATTCGCTGTCATAGTTACGTATGTGGAACGTACATACGATGACGATTCGCTGCCATGGTTACGTATGTGGGACGTATATATACGTCCCACATACGTAACCATACGTCCCGTATATATACAATCACGATTCGCTGCCATGATTACGTATGTGGGCCGTACATAATACGACGATTCGTTGTCATGGTTACGTACATGGGAAGTACATTCCATGACGATTTGCTACCATGGTTATGTATGCGAGACGTACATAATACGCCGATTCGCTGTCATGGTTATATTCAAATTATTGGATTGTAAAAAAATCGCAATTTATTCCCTATCCTTCTTAATATTCAAAGATTGAAATGAAATCAAATCAATTTTTTAAGTTAAGCGTAAAGAATTTACATTCTGTTTGCTGAATTTCAATGTAAAATTTAACCCGCTGCCTTCGGACCGTATTGTAGTGGAGAAAAAATTTACGGAAAAAAATCTCCGCTGTGACTATCTTTTCTCAAGTCATCATAAACCTAATACATACATCAGGTTGCTGCCTCTATGTTTCATAAGATTCTATGATTGCCATCTATTGACGATGAGGTGAATGTTTTGGCATTTAAAGCAATTTCTTAATTGTCTTATAAAATTAGGCAAAGCATTAGTGCTGCCTGCGGCCAGACACACGAATAGCACTCGTTCACGAGCCTAACGCTGGGGTAAGACATCACCAGCCTCAAGCATTTTCTCAAATAGATCTTTAAAGAAAGATTTTATTAAACAATCTTGATGTGAGCTAACTAGCGTATTAATTTACTTTCAGGTAACTCGGAAAAACCGGCACACAATTCACGACGAAGTGTTGGATCAAATAGCCAACGTGCTATTATAGTTATCAAGATAACATGAGTTCACGCCAGTATCTCAGAGGGTTTGGCAGAGACCAGGGTCTGCCACTTGCCACGATCCTGAAAAGTCACCTTCGCGTTCAACGCTCTCGTTGAGAACTTGAGACTGGTGGCAGCTGACCCCTGCGTTAGGCTGGGCGCATGCTGAGACGCAGGCGACGCAGCACAGTGCAGCGAAGGGCAGCGCAGATTTTGTAAAGCTTGTAACGTCATTACGTACGCTGCGGCGCGGGCACGTGCGACGCAGACATGTGTCTGCCCTGCTCTGCGTCTCGTTGTAGTACCGGCACAGATTTCTGCGCGACGCGTGCACGAGGCGTCTTTGCGACAATCTTGTTACTAAGATTGTCGCAAAGACAGAACATTTAATGGAATTAGTTCGCTGTGAACCTTGTTTATACGATACAAATCGTCCAGACTATTCAAAAAATACATTGAAAGATTTATTATGGGTGAGAATTGCCATGGAATGAAGCGAATAGTCGCAGCGTGCGGTGGGAGCCTGTGTCTGCCTCGACTGCCCTGCCTTGTACTGAACTGCGCTGCGTCGCCTGCGTCTCAGCATGCGCCCAGCCTTATGCTCGTGAACGAGTGGTGTTTGTGTATCTGGCCGCAGCATCAATATTTTTCCTACATAAAGTAATAATTTAGCTGTTATTGATGGAGTCTTATACGTATAGGTAGCAATTGATGTATAAGGTTTAAGGTGATTTGAGAAAAGGTGGTCGGAGTGGAGTTTGCTTCCCGCTGTCTTTTCGTCCACTACGCTATGACCCGAAGGCAGCAGCTTATATTTTACATGACATTCAGCAAATATAATGTTAATTATTTACATTGTAATAAAAAAAATATTTGACTTTCATTTGCCCACGAGTCCTTATTTATTTATAATAAGTTCCTACAAAAACTGGAAAATTTAAAAAAAAGTTTTGTCAAGTCGCTGTACAGAAAAACTCTCACCGACATGTTTTAGGAATTGCGCATTTTAGAAATAACCCTGTTGTGGAAGGCCCATCATACGTATTTAACACGTAAGTACAGTACTACACATCATAAAAGTCCCTTTGGGAATCTACGTTCGCGCAGACTAGGAAGAAGTGTAACGAAAGTACCCGAAGCTATAAGTACATTCAACATGATCTTTGACCGATACGGTTAAGGTGCAGAATTGATTGCCGTAGTAGCGCTACCTATTTCGCTCACGCTAATATTGCCATAGTCACCTGCATCGATGACGTTGAATCAACCAATAGCAACAAAGGCGCGCGGCCTGCCATAAAATGAAACTATCTGATTGGTCGATCAACTTGCCGCACATCCAATTTCAATTTCAACTTATTTCTTGTGTAGCACTGTACCTCTCATTTTAAGCACTAACAACGACGCATTGAGCAGAAAAACTAAAATCACATAAAATTTGGCCTCTGCATCTCCGTGATGAGATTTACACTTCGCTCACCCTAGATGGGTGATAGGACCACCCGGACGCTGCAGAGCCTAGAACATTGTTTAACATGGTGTAGGCTTGCCCAGCACCTATACCATCCTGACAGGTTAGTCGGCTAGCCCTAAGGAAAGACTAGTCAACACCTACGAGAGGAGCCATCCCATTCGCGGGTTTTCTCACGATGTTTTCCTTCACCGTAAGCGTGTGGTATTGCGACTACAAATTCGCAAATGTACGTGACTTTGAAACTAACAGTCATTGGTACATGCCCGCACTGGGGGTCGAACCTGGGTCTCGCTTGCAAGTCCATCGTTATACCCACTGAGCTACCACCGCTCACGTAAAATTTATAGTTATGCTATAGCTATTTATGTGGAAATAGCTCTGGAATGGAGGTCTCTGATCAACACCGAACTCACAGACTCTGAAGTTATTCGGCGATTGAGCTGGACGCAAGAGAGTCGACTTGAAAGCCCGTCCACCTGCTGTTATTAAAGTAAAGGTACCTACGTATATTGACGGAGCGTACAGTACGATTAAAATCAGTTAACGTTTCGGCCAATGTCGTGCCTCATCTCTCACATAAAGTTATCAATTTACAGACACGACCTTAATTATATTACTCGTTGTTCTTATGTAGGTATTGAATACAATACCTACAAGAACGATATGAGCAACAAACCTTCGTAGCTCAAAACTCTAACCATCGCGTTGGACAGACATAATAACTAAAGCTTCCCTACAAGCAGCCATACATCTGGCGCATAATAGAATCAAATGGAGAGAGCTGGTGGCGGAAGCTGCCCCATAATCACGTCCCTCAGCCATGAGGAAACGACAAAGAAGAAGCTCAAAACTAACACAACCGAATCGTTAACTGATTTTAATCGTATCATGTCTGAAATGTGGCAAAAACTTTTTAAAACTTTCGGTTACGTCATATGTGCGAGCGCATTTACGCTACCAAAATGGGAGCTGAAGTAGTCGCTCAGACCGAAATCGGTCTGGATTAGCATCATCATCATTGATGTAGTTTTGCTGTGCACATACGACTCCACAAACCTTCTCCTAGTGGGAGAGAGTAAAATGGAAAACACGGATCAGCTATTTTAAGCGCTGTATTGCGCCTCTGGGTCGGACATTTCTGTCTGACCCTGTGGGTCGAAGGGGAGCAGTAGGTATTCTGAACAACATTAGTTAAGACATAGGTAGGTACTTATTATACTCTTTGGTTAAGATGAAAAGTAGCCATTGTCAACAGTCAATGGAAAAATATATTTAAAGTTTGTGTTTTCAGGGACTCCCGGCAAACGGAAAAAATCATATGGCTATGAACGGCCGTTTTTGGCATCAGTGTTGTCTAACCTTAGGTTTTTTGCCTCAGGTTCACGGCTATAAACCCTGAAAATCACTGACAATTAACATTACTTTTGTAACAATACAATAATCAGTAAATTCGGAGTTAAGTTATCAATGTGTAAGTTTACGAAAGTTTTAGTTCAATACATAGTTTAGAGATTGCAGGTAAATATGATACGTGAGGCAATAGAGATCCGCCGGCATCCAAATTTTAATAGAGATCGTGGTTGGAACATACCGGTAGCATGGGAACCAGTGCTTAAGTGCATGAAACCCCCTTGCTAGAAGTGTGACTGTAGAATAAATAATAAAAAATCAATTTAATTTCAATTAATAATCGGTATCTTTAAGTTCATATAAAGTAATTAGTTTATAAATTTAATTTTAACTTCAATTACTAATAATCAATTTGTTGACTTTATATAAAATAATTGGTTTGTCTATTTTGGAACGTAACTTCATAATTAACTTTTGTAATTTTTGCCGAGGGTAGTAAACTAACCGTTAATGATTTCTAAAAGACACCTGTCACCTCAGTCATACGGGACCACGGCACCTGAAAAAGTGCCGAAACGTTGGAAAATTGTAAAAATGTAATAAACGAGCATAAATCCGTGTAAAAACAGTTTTAATTATGTCTACTGCTCGTGTTAATCTTAGAAAATATGATCTGTAAAAAAGATATGATTTTTCCCCGTGGTAGAGTTAGGTATTTTATTTATTTTTATGTTTGGAGATCTTATGTACCTACCTACAGCTTATAGTAGTAAAAGGGTGTCAACCAAAGGGTTATACAAAGGTATGTCCGTACTGCAGGGGCACGGGTTTCTTCCCGCATGGCAGAAAGGTTAGGTCATACTCCACCACGGGGGCCAAGTCCGGGTACAGTGGCGGCAGAAGTTATGGCTTAACGACTGCCATTACATGACAGCCGGCACTAACGGCTTAACGTGCCTTGCGAAGCACGGAAGCGCTCGAAAAAATGCCACTAGTCACGGGATGATCATTCATCCAGCACCAGACCGCGCCTGTTGCTTAACTCTAGTGATTGATTCCAATCACTTGGTTCTACTAAGCCACGAGACCCTCGAGCAGTAGTAAAATACAGTAAGTACCTAAAATAATGTCACAAAAAAGCCATGGGTTACTCTCGCAGTTAGCACGAAATTTGAAAAAAGGGGTTCTAGTTTTGATTACAGGTAGGTACGTTAAATATCAATGTTAAAAAAATTACTATCACATTAAGGAACACGTTTTAATAGGATTTGAAAAGATACATGGTTCATTGTTTACAGCGTCAACAAAGTCGTCCACAAATAGAAAAATGAATAGAAGGGTATGTATATAAATGTAGGTACCTTAACAGGTCAAACTGGGATCAAACGCAGCAACCTGTTCTAATCTCTTAGATACTTATGTCATCACAGGTCATACATAAACAAGTCAATGATAAAGTTATGTAATGTGGCGTAGCGGTAGTGCATCTACCTGCCATGCAAGAGGTCCCGGGTCCGAATCCCGGCTGGGAACAAAACAAAACCCCAGGTCTTGGATGTTTACATGTTTGTGATGTCGTTGTTTCTGGTTCCCACGACACAGGGTATCCTAGTGTGGGGCCAGAAGCAATGTATGTGCCTGTATAAAAATGTTATGTTATGTCTAGTATGTTATGAAACTGCTATTAATAGATTAATAGCGGCAGATTTTTTTTATATACTTAGCCTATAAATTTCCCACTGGAGGGCATGGGCCTCAGAGAGAGAGTATCGGCTTAATCTCCACGCGTGCCCACCGCGGATTGACAATATCAAGCTCCGAGGTATTTGAACACCTCAGACACTCAGGTTTCCTCACGATGTTTTCCTTCACATTACGAGTGGTATTTCTACTATGACTTCACAAATGTACAGTCTGTTAGCTTTTAGAATATACCCCGGGCTCTAGAGTAGGCTTCGGTTTTCGTCGAAAGCACACGAGTGTAATACGACGAGTAGGTACTTCCTGCTCTGTATAAAACTTTTCTTCACTATTTGGGAAAGTTACATAAAATGTGTCATATTACCTAGTTCCGATATTTCTGCTAAACGAATATATCTGATTCTATTCGATAGTAGCCGAGGTATATTCTAAGAGCTTAGCTTGATGTAGCTAACCTAGAAAACAGTCTGTGGCACAGATCTGGCATAATTACTTTCTAAACCAAATTGACACTAACTTCAATCAACAACACTTGTAAGGGCATATAAAAAGAGATAACCTTTCTGCTCAGAACAATTATTGTTCTGAGCCTTTCTGTGCCTAATTAAAATTAAGAAAATTCAATAATGCCGCTTTGTTTTTAAGTGTCGGTGTAGATTCATGGCCACCTGTCTAACAAGAACAATGTCGCTTTAAATTTTGGTGGGTAGTTATAATTAAAAAACATAGAACTTTTTTTGTAATCTTTGATGAGATATTCCCCTAATGAGCCGCATTCATCACCAATCCACGAAACACTCAATAAGTAGATGGCGCTTTTAGGCGTGCACATACAAGAACAGGGACACGACTGTCAAATGCTTAGCACAGATTAATTTTGACAGCCGCATTCCGGTTCTTCTATTATATAGTCTGCGTCTTAGAACAATATTGTTCAGAGGTCTGCGTTCTATGGCCACCTGTAAGCGCCAATCTATGAATTGCTTTGTGAATTTGTGCTGAAAACGGCTTGTTGTGAGCAGTATTATTATTTTACATCTCTCATGTTCGGCAAGTAGGTTTTTATTACCTCCAAATGGGGCTTGTAGGTGACTAATTAGCGCTCTAGGGTATTAATGTAGCTAGAAAAGCCCTAGGGCGGGAAGTAATTTTAAAAAAACACTTCTTTTGTTTCAAAAAGTTCGCGTAGGTACATATTATCTAACCATCATACTGGCAATAGACATCATGCATTCAGCCCGATGACCAAAGAGGTCGCTTTGCTATTCAGCCTTGTCTTCGTGCGAGTCAATTTTAAATATCAAACGGCGAAGATCAAATTCGTTCTTGAAAAACTATTTAAAAGTTTTTTTCTTGATTCTTTTTAATGAAAGAAGGCGGGAATAGAAAACTTACTTAAAAATGTTGTATGCCGGTTTTTTTTCTACTTACCTCCCTCATAATCGGGATGTAGGTAAAGCAGAATAGTTAGCTCGGGTGTAAGCATCAATTGCACCCTCGCCTTACAGCCCTTGGCTACTAATCTACTATTATTATCGTAAATTAATTTGAAAGCTGGATAGTCACTGAAAACCACAGTCACAGTTGGCAACTTTGTTGTTTGCTTCTGTTTATTAATGTAACAATTTCCTCGAAACGGAGACGTTCTCATTTAAATAATTATTTAATTAAATCCTTCACTTCGGAAAAGCGGCTCTCGTTGACGGAAAGTAGTTCTTTATGTTAAGAGTTTTGTACTAATTGAATTTTCAGCAACGACCTTAGCTTCGGGAATAGGTATTGATTGTATCGGATGAAAATTAGGCTAAGGTTGTAAATATACCCGAATTGGGTAAGGTGGATCTAGCTAGGTCTTGTTGTGGGGTTCAATAACGGCAGGTTTAGATTCCTAATTCGCTTCCATAACGCAACTGAAGAAAAGAAAACATTTTGTATGCCATGATAATCCCTAATGATAGTCTCTACCCATTTTTAAAACTATGGTAAAAGATTACTATCTCGCTAGCATTACGTAAAACATTTGCTGTTATTTGTAGTACTGTTCTGCTATTGTTGGTATTTTATTTATGTCCTGTCCATATAGTGCTAAGCCTATAAATGTAAGTATTTATATAAAATATATATTTTTACATGACTTTCTATTTATGTATATTATTTGTATGTATAGGTATTTATTTACAGTTAGTATGATAATTTTCTTAATTAAGCATGTTTTATTCATATGAACCTACCTATCTGAAATATTTTGAGCTATTTGTACATCTACTTATACAGACACCATTTCAATAATAAATAACCCAAAGTCATGAAAAATAAATAGTAAAAACATATTTCGTATAATTGATTGTGTTTTCGAAATATTTTTTACTATCAGAGAACTGAAAATCATAATCATTTAAGGACACCACTTAAAACATAACATAAAATAACTTACAAATTATTCCTTTGGACCGATAAAACAACCAGTTAAATTCGAGTGGAAATCAAAGACCCAATTTTACTTTCCGTGACCATCGACCGAACTTTGAGCCAAAACTAATAAAAAAGACACTGAGGAAGCCTTAAAAAACTTTGCCTTTCTTACCCTAAATCAGTGATAGAGCCGTAACTGCAAGTATATAGATAGGTATACTGTACCAAGGAGACAGATTGACAGGTAGGTAGAGAATACTTTATTGTACGTAAAAAAAGAAATTACACAGATATTTCGTAACTTACCAGTACAGACGGCGGCCGTAATACTAGAAGTGATCTCTTCCAGACACCTCTGGATGGGCTGGTACAAAGTACCAAATGTAAGTAACATTTAGACTTCTAGAAGGATCAGTGGCGAATTAAGCTTAAGGCAAATTGGGTTCTGTAATAGGTTTTACAATTAGATTGGAGTTTTTTGTCCATTTTTTCTCCATAATGATTTTAAAATGGGCACCTAGTTGTAATTGTAACGTTCGACAAGACAGAGTTTCTGTGTAATTTTGAACAAAATGCTTTGATTTAATTTACTTTTAATAGTAGGTAGAGTGGCCTTCGACACGGTTTGAAAAATGTGGTAAGGATACTCTGTAGCCTACTATAGCATTAAGGATTATTTAGAAGACTTCTTTGTCTTGGTCTTGGTCTGGTACGAAAATAGTGTTATCGGGGACGATTGTGTCTAGTGTTCATAACAGTCATGAGAAAGGAGTATATGTTGAAAACTCCGTTACATACATACATAACCTCACGTCTGTATCCCAGAGGGGTAGGCAGAGACCAGGGACTGCCACTTGCCACGATCCTGACAGATCAACTTCGCTTCATCAACATTCATTATTAGTCGTTGCATGCACGCTCGTTTGTTCCGGGTACTTTTCATCATCTATGCTGATCCCTATGTGGTCAAAGTACCTATGTTCGCCTGGGATGTCCGTTTGGCATACCGGCCTTTTTTTCCTTCCACCCACATTCGCTACGTATATGTTCCGTCAATCTTTCTTCCTTCATCATCCCCACATCCAAACCAACGCAACATTACCTACTGTCTCAATTATAATCACGACATCCTCTGATTTTTTTTTTTGTTTAAATTAAAACGTGTTTTGTAAAGAATAAATGTGGAATTTCTTTGTTTCTTTTTTCTCCACTTATGTACGTAATCTGTCAATGCAACCACTAATTGGTGTTTTTTTTAAATAAGATGCGTTTTGATGTGATATGTAAGTCTTTTATATATTTCGTTAATTAGTGTGTATACAATGAGTTTTAATCTAATCTAAGTACCTACCAATAGTATTTTGGAATGCCCGTCTTGCATTCAAAATTAGAACTTTGACCTCGACCTCTTGGCCCGACTAGGAATCTATTCTTAAACTAATAGACACTTAAAAAATATATATCTACTATAAAAACAAACTGTTTACTTAATGAGCCGTTTTCAGAAGAAAAAAAAAGTTAATAACACAAAGACTCAATAGATGGCGCTTAGTTGGCGAAAATAGTTCTGTCATCAACGTAGCATTTTCTATTTAATTTGTGGTTGTGACCGCACGCTTTGACGCCAAAGAGTATTTAAATTGACGCAGGTGTTGCTTTGGTCGACCGTTCTGTTTGCATTTTGTGATTTTTCCTTTCTGCTCTTGATACTGAGAAAGTGACTTTTATTTTACTGAACTTAACGAAGAAATTCGTACTTACGTGTCCTATAATCGTTTGGGGTGGAATGATCCGAACAAATACATGAATGTTTACGCATGTTCCATCCAATTTTACGATTTACATCTACTCTGGTTGCTTTGATCCACTGTCGCTTCAGGGTTTCATTGGTACTGGGGAATGTATGAACTCCTGTATTTTTGCACAACGGCACAGGTACGCATTTTTATACTCCTAAAAAGAAACTTCCTAATTTACAAGTATCGAAACCAAAGTAAAAACTTGCTAATACAAACACAGTATCTCCTACTCCTACTTAGTCTGTGCACTCTTCTAGGGGCACGGGAGTGCTCTCGCCAAGACGCGAAGAAGATGAGTATGGCACTAACTAATAATTCATAACTTTATTGCGACCATGTAGTTGTTTAGATGACCTACGTCTTCTTGAAGTGTTTCGTATTATCAATCCTACATCATGCCATCTAATTTTGCTGTTGATAGGGATAGAAAGTGTATGGGGCCAAATTAGGTCAGATTACTTCGACGAACATTTTTGTATGGGATTTTACACAGCCCGAATAAACAAACCATCCTACAAAAAAAAAAAAACAAAAAAAACATTTCATGTAAAGTATGACAAGACAAGCCCTAGTTTTACTAATCATGGTAAAAAATAGGACATGGCCGTTTTACAATACCCAATTTCTTTCCTTAATTAAGACCACAGGAGAGTCTGTGCGACGGCCGCGTAAGGGCCAAGTCATATTATTATGCTAAGGTATTAAAATTATAATAAAATTATGTAACATTGATAGAGTTAGGGCTTGTATGAATGCGTGCCTTGTAGAATTGGGGGCTTGGCTCATCATGAGTTCTGATAACTTTTTAAACTGTACGCATAATAATATCATATCATGAGCTTGTGTCTTGGCATCCTTTTTACAAAAAATGTTTTGTCGGATTGATTTGACACATAAATTTTTGTGACTTTCACGCCATCTAGTAAGTGTTGTGGAACTAGTTTTTTTTTTTTTAAAACGCCTCATTAACGTCAAAGCTGTTAGTTACACAATAAAAAGACGATGTGGAGAAAAAAAAATAACAGTTAACAATTAATTGCTTAGACATTCATTTAATTTTGTAAACATTTTGTCTTTATGATGAAAGCTTTGAATGGATTTTATTTATATTTTGGCACACCGCCTATGGACGCGAGGATACAACGGAGAGCGCAAGGAAGTTTCTAAACGAAAACGACTTAAGTACTTAAATATTTTGAGTACTTAGTAAATAAAATATAAGTCATACTTTCTACAGAGATGTAGAGCTTCCGAAGCGCGCTCCGTCTACTTGATTACACTTACATTGTCCAATTCCATTTATCAGTCACGCCCACCTGTTGAGGGTACACGTGTCCCGGGTTACCTAATCCATACGCATTGGCAGCGTAAGGCATACGACGTATAATAGCCTACGCAGACGAGGGACTTTTGCCCCTAAAAATGTCCTCCGAGTACCTACTTGTCGCGGACTCAACGCGTACGTTGTTCAGTAATTGTTCCCCGGAAATTGAGTGAAGCGTACGCTATGGAAGCAAATGAAATATAAATATTAAAAATTACATTGTGTTGTAATTTACATGAAGTTGAAAAAGAAAAGGCGTTTTAAAAGAAAACACCGAACTTTTGTTCAGTCCGGTCTCTTGATGTCCTCGGTAACTTGAGCGACTTTTTGTACGGGGTACTTTTTAGTCCTTCGTGGCGTTATTCGATACAATTTATAAGAGATCTATGTCGACGGACAAAAAAGTACTCGGGGGATAGACCCTCGTCTGCGCTGCGCAGGCCTTAAGGTGGTATAAGGCACACGAAGGTATACGGCGTGGGCGACCACCCTCGGCTTCGTGGTCTGAGGGAGCCCGCACCGCAATGTTGATTATTTTTAACAGACTTCAAAAAAGGAGGAGGTTATCAATTTGACGCGTACCTATATTATTTTTTCATTTCTTATACTCTGAAAGTAGTGTTGTTGTGATCTGATTATTGGGTGGAACATGCTGCTTCCCTTTATAGGGAGGGAAAAACTCATTCAAATTACTTCCCACCTAAGGGCCGGAATGAACTTTAAAAGTAGACTACACAGAGTATATAAACACTACGTTTTAAGAGACGGGACCTCCCTATGTGCTTTTGTATTGAGTTTAGCCCCGTTAGCAATACCAACCAATAGAGCAAAAATGCAATGACAAAAGTGCTACCAACATAACAACTTGTCTGTGCATTAGGGACGTCCACTTACATTACTACATTTATCGATATCGATAAATTATCATCCAGGGGCTCCGCAGTTAGCCTAAATTAATAAAAATCAATGTTTTCAATAAAACGACAAATGAAATTAGTATTTTATTATTTATTATCAAATCACAATAATTGTGGTCAAGGCCTATTGAATTTATTTCAGCAGCTATTTGGTTTTTCTTTAGAGGTGTCCAATCTGAGCGAACTTCATCAATCGGTGGTTTGGATTCAGGTGCTGAAATCGTAAAAAAAAGTTAAGTTGAGTCGTTATTGATTATTAATTTGTTTGTAAACTATGCTACTTACCGGGATAGTTCTGATAAATATGCTTAGATTCCAGGCCACAATAATTGTGGTCAAACCCAACTGGACCAATAGCAACAGCTGATATTTTGGCTGCTGTACAAGATGCTGAAAATGATAACACTTTGTAATTTATCAAAGTAAACAAACATTAGTTACAAAATACTTCAGCGATACATGAAAAGTCTACGTACCAGAGTTGTTTTGTGAAGCTCGACAACTAATAGGTTTTTGTATAGCTGAATCTGAAAATAAACAATTGCAAGAATAGTCCGAAAAAAAATAAATAGTTTGTTCCTGTTTACCACATAACTGCATAATTGACTATGTAACTATCAAATACATTTTTGTAAAAAAATGTTTTAAGTTAAAATTAGTAAAAAAATATTTTAGTAATTCCAATAACTAACCAGTTTCAAGTGATGCAACGTGGCTTCGTGGTAAGGAAACTCAGCTAGTAAGTAATCAGGAAGAGGAGGCGCATTTATAAGTAGAGAAGGTACAGCCCTGTAAAAAAATGTTTATCTAAGTAATGTCATTTATGTACTAAGACGTAATAATAAAATTGCGTTCTAAATGACGGAGCAAAATACATTCAAATGTTCCGACGTAAAGCAAGACGTATTTTGTGTTTTATTACATAATTATTCATGAAGTGAGTGTTACATTATAAATTTATAACACAACTCACCATTTCTGTAATCGGCTTTTTTTTTTTAAATCGTTGTTAAAATCTTTCGGCCGGAAATGATCTCTACAAACATATTTATGTTGGTGGAGTTTTTTGATGGGGATATACGCAAGATCTTCCACAATTTTCACCCATTGTCTGCATCTAAAAAAAAAACCACATTCAATGCAGCCACTAATAGTGTATCGTTGAAACATTGTTATGGCTTAAAGCAATTCACCCGTCGTACACTGAGTAGTAATTCTGACCAAGGTACTTATCAGATATTTTTTTATCGATATTGAATATGTGTATGGCACATCACTATGACATCGAAACTTCTTAATATTTTTCTCATAGTATAGGTATTAATTACGTTATTTAACATAATTTATGATCTTGCTCTTGTGCAAGATGACAAAAACTGTAGCCAGAAATACTTACCGGTCTTCATCCCTAGGAAATTTACCCATAAACTTTCTTTTGGTACCCTTTGACCGGCTGCATCTTATTTTACAAATGGCACAAGTTCGACACCATCCGATCAGTGCCATTATTAAAAGAAAATCACTAAACACTGTACAACAAGATACACACAGCTAGATATTGAAAAAACTTAAAACACAAAATTTTTTAACTAGAAAACTTTCTAATACGTGCCGCGTTCCGCCATGACATTTGTTGAGTTTTCAGTTTGACAGCAAAGAAAAAGTAAGTAGTATTAAAGAGTGAGACAAATATATGTCCGCCATTAAAACGGGGCTAAATGCGAACAAATAATTCAAAGTTCCTACTTGCGCTAGGCTGGTAGACTACTCTCAGATGTGAAGAGTTTTATGTAAAAAACCGGCCAAGTGCGAGTCAGACTCGCGCACCGAGGGTTCCGTACAAACCTGTATTATAGACCTGAGTATTTGGTATGAATTTCAATTTAATACCTCTACGCGTTTATGAGGAAAAAAAATTATTAAAAAAAAATATATTATGTGATTTAAAAACCTATTTAGAGGCTAAAAATTTCACCCATGCCGGGATTCGAACCCGCAACCTCTGGCTATCCGTACCAGCGCTCTACCAATTGAGCCAATGGGCGACTCGCGGCATCAGTGAAATTTCGAACCTCTTTACAATATTCTCTGTATTACGTACAGGCAGCGACATCTGACTTAAGCAAATTGCGTTACTTACAGCCCCGACTACCTACTCTGCAGTTAGGTTTTAACATCGGAACGATATCACTGTACACACATGATTACACTATTTTTATTTTTAATGCACTAACCCGTGCTAAGGAACAAATTTAAAAACCTATTTAGAGGCTAAAAATTTCACCCATGCCGGGATTCGAACCCGCAACCTCTGGCTATCCGTACCAGCGCTCTACCAATTGAGCCAATGGGCGACTCGCGGCATCAGTGAAATTTCGAACCTCTTTACAATATTCTCTGTATTACGTACAGGCAGCGACATCTGACTTAAGCAAATTGCGTTACTTACAGCCCCGACTACCTACTCTGCAGTTAGGTTTTAACATCGGAACGATATCACTGTACACACATGATTACACTATTTTTATTTTTAATGCACTAACCCGTGCTAAGGAACAAATTTAAAAACCTATTTAGAGGCTAAAAATTTCACCCATGCCGGGATTCGAACCCGCAACCTCTGGCTATCCGTACCAGCGCTCTACCAATTGAGCCAATGGGCGACTCGCGGCATCAGTGAAATTTCGAACCTCTTTACAATATTCTCTGTATTACGTACAGGCAGCGACATCTGACTTAAGCAAATTGCGTTACTTACAGCCCCAACTACCTACTCTGCAGTTAGGTTTTAACATCGGAACGATATCACTGTACACACATGATTACACTATTTTTATTTTTAATGCACTAACCCGTGCTAAGGAACAAATTTAAAAACCTATTTAGAGGCTAAAAATTTCACCCATGCCGGGATTCGAACCCGCAACCTCTGGCTATCCGTACCAGCGCTCTACCAATTGAGCCAATGGGCGACTCGCGGCATCAGTGAAATTTCGAACCTCTTTACAATATTCTCTGTATTACGTACAGGCAGCGACATCTGACTTAAGCAAATTGCGTTACTTACAGCCCCGACTACCTACTCTGCAGTTAGGTTTTAACATCGGAACGATATCACTGTACACACATGATTACACTATTTTTATTTTTAATGCACTAACCCGTGCTAAGGAACAAATTTAAAAACCTAAATTTCACTGATGCCGCGAGTCGCCCATTGGCTCAATTGGTAGAGCGCTGGTACGGATAGCCAGAGGTTGCGGGTTCGAATCCCGGCATGGGTGAAATTTTTAGCCTCTAAATAGGTTTTTAAATTTGTTCCTTAGCACGGGTTAGTGCATTAAAAATAAAAATAGTGTAATCATGTGTGTACAGTGATATCGTTCCGATGTTAAAACCTAACTGCAGAGTAGGTAGTCGGGGCTGTAAGTAACGCAATTTGCTTAAGTCAGATGTCGCTGCCTGTACGTAATACAGAGAATATTGTAAAGAGGTTCGAAATTTCACTGATGCCGCGAGTCGCCCATTGGCTCAATTGGTAGAGCGCTGGTACGGATAGCCAGAGGTTGCGGGTTCGAATCCCGGCATGGGTGAAATTTTTAGCCTCTAAATAGGTTTTTAAATTTGTTCCTTAGCACGGGTTAGTGCATTAAAAATAAAAATAGTGTAATATTATGTGATGTAACTAAAAATTTATGGTTTTCGTAATTTTTCCTTTATCTATGCTATAAGACGTTGCTTCGTACCAAATTTCAAGATTCTGAGTTCACGGGAAGCACCCTGTAGGTTTTGATTCCCTTGAAAGTGTCGAAAATTTGCGGCATAAACGGCTGTATCTTTTGATTGCGTTGGTTTAGAAGTTTGATTTTTTCACAGCTTCAAGGGACAGTAGACCTGAGTAATTGATATAAATTTCAGCTTCATACCTCCACGCGTTCCTGAGAAAAAGGGTCTTGACAGACGGACGGACGGACAGACGGACAACAAAGTGATCCTATAAGGGTTCCGTTTTTTCCTTTTGAGGTACGGAACCCTAAAAAAGACTTATTATAAAAAATCCTGCGGCCATGTGAGTTTCTAAACAGCCAGTGTGAACTTAGCGCAAACTTCTTTGAGCGGAACACAGAACATAAAAAAAGAGTAGAAGTAGCGACATCACACATTAGTACGAAAACCAGTGTAACCAAACTGATACTTACAAACCAAACGCACACTACGAATGCCAACCTGCCATTGGTAAAAAAAGTCAATGCCGAAAAGGTGTTCATCATAAAAGTTTCAATTAAAATATGCACCTTTTTGTAATGTTAACAATGATCAAAGTCAAATGACAATGATGAAATTAAGGTTGACATTTTGTAGTAACGCTACTCTACACTAGATGGAACTACCGCCTCGTCGGACCGAAAAGAACTTTTACCTAGTAAGAAAGAAAGTTCAAAATTGAAAAACAAGTACATTCTCAGTTTGGGGTGGGACAATGCGAGTTCTAGTTTGTCGATAGGGAGAACCTATCGACAAATTATACTCGTACAAACAGTTTACACATTAACGGCCGAATATGAATACTGGTACTTAGAAGTATTTTTAGCTATTTCTTTTTTGCCTGCGGGTTGACTGGTAAAAAATGCATCTTTTCTACATTATCTTTTGTGCAATATAGTATATTTCATTTCATTACAAGTGCGGAAAGGCTGTCATTGCAAAGAGTTCCGACAAGTTGCAATGACGGTTCCGCACGTGTACTGAACAACTATTTTAAATACAGTTGCGAAAAAAATAAGCAATTTAATAAAGAAAAAATATTTAGAAAATGGCGCCAACCGTAAAAAAAATATAAGCAGAGATTTTTTTTCTTCACCCACTCTAGAAGGCAATGGGAACTATGCCCATACAGCCAAGTCTTCAGAAGATTTTTTTTATTGATATGAAATGAAAATGAAATTTAATGAGATGAAATTAAATGAAACCTAACTTAAATCATTCAATCAAATCATTAAATCTAATATTGAAACAAATTAGTAGCTCATAAAAACTTCTTTGAATTTTTTTAGTAAAAACTTCATGGTTGGTTTTTCTTTTTAATAGACATTATTTTGACAGTTGGGATAGAAAACGCACGAGTGCGGGAAAGGTAAGTAAAGCACGAGTGTGTAATAGCCCACATCTCGCATGCTATACGTCCGTGTAATACGCCACTTTTTGAGCAACTGTATTAAAAAAGAATTAACACTAATAGGGTACATAGACGCACAAATAAAACAATGTGGTAGATTTCATATTTTAAAATGTTATCTCTTATTTAAAACTAGCTTTAACCCGCTGCTTCGCGGGCGTTAGAAATTATAACACGGGAAACACAATGTATTCTACGACTCAATTCAGATCTTTATCTGTACGCCATTGTTTCATACGTTATACTAATTTTATTGACGATGGTACTAATATATTTCATTTATACGCAAGAGTCTAACCTGGAAGTGAAGCACATTTTTTCTGGAATTGCTGCATCACATAAATGCCACCTTCCGCCATTTTTTGTGTTTATGAAGTGTTCATGAAAATGCTTTGAATATATTGTGTTCATCGTCGTTTTGAACCAATTTTGCCTTCCTGTCGCTGCCATCCATTTTAATTTCGTATCCGGTTCCTTAAAAAACTAAACGAAAACTCACTTCCAAATTGTTTTGATTCCGAGAGGGTTGTTGTAACATTGCCTCGGTTTTTTGTTGTCAAAGGGGTAAGATGAAAATTACTTCGATAGTTTCTTAGATATTTCAGTCAGTGATAAACTGGTGAAGAAAAACTATATCGCGATCTATGTGCTCATGTCATATCTTGTATGAAAAGTAGCAATGTATGAGCTCCAATGACAGTTTTCACATGCACAACGACCAGCCGGCGACTGGAGCTCATATATTACTACTTTACCCGGCCCGGCGACCGGACGGCGACCGGGCGCATGTGAAAAGGCACTTAGGAAGTAGGTATAAATAACAACAATTATTTTACCTACTTAGACGAATTGGAATTTACAATACCTAAGTTCCATTAAGTATGTAGGACTACTAAGTCATAGACAATTAATTATCGATAAATTTTTATCATGTGTGCCCCCATCCGTCATTGAGTAGAATTCAAATTATGACAGAAATTTCTAGAGAAGGTACACTTTCTTCGATGAAAATTTAACTTTACTAACCAGTAAATAAAGGTGGTTTCACTTTTCATTTTCGGATTGGTTTCCGTGTTCATGTCATTACAAATTTAATTAAAAACACAATGAAATACGTCTTAGTATTAGGCCTGCTCGGACATCTTAAAGATCGCTTCGTACTGTTACATTTGTGACAATGTACTAGTACGGTATATTAGTACTATTAGGACCTCATAGTAGAACCATCTCAACGTTCACGTTTTGACCTTTCAGCCATCAAATATGCTTTTTTTTAATATCTTCATTTTTACAGGACCATTAATTTATGATTCATATTTTTTAGTGACTACCGCTAGTGGCATTTTTCCGAGCGCTTCCGTGCTTCGCAAGGCACGTTAAGCCGTTGGTGCCGGCTGTCATATAATGGCAGTCGTTAAGCCATGTCAGGGGCCTTATGGGCGGCTTGATAACTTCTGACAGTAAGGCCTGCCACTGTCTTACAATCCTCCACCAACCCGGACTTGGCCCCCGTGGTGGAGTATGGCCTAACCTTCCTGCGATGCAGGAAGAGACCCGTGCCCCAGCAGTGGGGACATACAAGGGTTGATAACGATAACGATTTTTGAATGTTGCCGTGCCATCATTATATTATAAGTACTATGATAAAAATCAATCAAAAAATATTTTTAGTTCGAGTAGTTTTTTTTCCTACTTCATTATTACCATCTAGAGTTTCGTAAGCTACTTTTGTTATTTGCAAAGAACAAAAGTAGCTCGCAGAACAAGATTACTCTACCACAGAAATAAGCGTCCCAAAGCGCACGAAACAGAAAAATCTCCTTCACCAATTATTCACTATAATAACACAGTGAAAATATTATGTTATATTCGTTAGAGAAACTAACATCAAGAAAACAACACAGTATTACTTTTACGAAAGTACCTACTTGGATAAGCGCGCGAACGAGCAGAATTGACACAATGAATGAAACAAAAAACGAAACAAGTAAAAACAATATTGCAACGACATACGACCTACTTCTAAAGTTCGGAAAAGACCGACCGGCTGAAGGGAGACCGATCGAAACAATTTCGCTCCGTTCAGTTCAATCACCACACTCTCATGCAGCGTTCGTTCGCTCTCGGCCATATTCGGTCACCCGGTCCGGTTCATTTATTCATTCAGCCAATCCGTGACCGCGAGAGCAATGAGCGAATAGACCGAATGTCCGATTATCACTGGGAAACGTTTCCGTTCGTTCATTGCATGGTAACGTATCTTAATCGTACTTCGTACATGACCGACACAATACTAATACGTCTTACCGATGAAATATTACGGCATGATCGGTATATTTTAGTCCCCAGCTTTTATTTTTGCTCTCTAACACACCACAACAAGGCATTTTAATAAAGTTTTCACCATTTTTTCTTTACTAGAAGCGCACGGCAACTGAAGTAAACAAAACTGTCACCGACTACGCATAGGCAATACATTGCTAATGTGAGGCACGCGGGCAACGCCCACTTATGACTTCTACTCTTTTTTATGTTCTGTGGAGCGGAATAAGCCGCAGCAATTACGCGATGAGTTCCATATTTAAAATTTAAAAAATCGACATAAACTGGCGGGATACTAATGTGTTATATGTATCTGTGACGGAATTCACAAAAATAGGTAATAATCTTTTATGCTAAGATTTATGTTTGTTACTGTTTCCATCATACATGTAAAAAATATATAAATGATGTATAATTGTGAGTACACCTGTTAAGGTAAGATTTGGTGAATCTATTTTAAATAGCAACTCTGACTGCTAAATGTGTAACCCATGTCTATGCTCACAATAAATATTCTTGTTCTTCTTATTCTTAAATATTTAAAATTAGTTTTTGTTTTCCTCATATTCGAAATGAAAAGTAGAGTGCTTAACACGGGTAAAAGAATCAATTCCTACTCGGACTATAGCCTGGACTATAGCCGGACTATAGATAGAATTGATTCTTTCGACCCTCGGTTAGCAATCTACTATTTATTTTGGTCTATGTTTTCGCATAGACGAAATCTTCGTCAAATCTAACCGATTTCGATTTTATTCTTTTTGTTGCACTAACCCGTGCTGAGGACAATATTTAAAACCTATTTAGAGGCTAAAAAATCCGCCCATGTCCGAACTCGAACTCGCGACCTCTGGCTAACCGTACCAACTGAGCTAATGGGCAAGTGCCAGCATTAGCGTAATTTACAATATTCTCTGTATAATTTTTCGATTTCGATTTTTTGTCTTCGTGGAGATATAGCGTCTCATTGGTCGAAATGTATAGTTACATTATCACTAGGAAAATTAAGAGTCAGATGATGACTAGCCCAATAACACGTATTTATTTATTATTTTAATTATTTATGTTAATAAAAAAAATCATTATTTTTGTTAATAAACTAGTTTAAAAAATCTAAATATCTATGTACATTGCGTTTTTCTTACAGCAGCGCTCCGCGGCGGGGACGCTCGCTACCGTCATTTCTTCTATAAGCCCCATAATGTGCTCAGTACGAGAATGGCCACAAAGTCCTCTTCATGCCACCTGGTGCCACTACCATGGAACTGTGAACTGTTGAATGGAATTTGCTTAAGTTAATATACAGGAATAGGGGCATGTCTGTCAGCTTAGCACCGATAAATTTTAACAGATAAATCAAAATCCGTATTAAAACTAAAACATTATAAAAGGTGATAATAAAATACAATTAATTAAACAACGAAAGAACAGCGCACAAATTTTTACTAATCGACTCGATCTCGTTTCTGAGAGACTGGAGAGTTTAACTTCATCCAGCGTCTCAGAAACAGAATTTTTCTCTCTGGTGGCGTCAATGATTCTGCATGGAGCCTCTTAACGAGTGATTCCCCTGTAAGAGCCAAGGATCTTTATTAGCGACGCTTCAAAGTTCATTATGATAGTAGTCATGTTATGATTACTTTTTATCTAAAAAAGTCAAGACAGATTATAGCAAATGTTTAATTAATTTACCGGGTGTATTTATAAAAAAGGCTTTTTCTTCCTAAAGCCGTTGCTCTAGGTACTCAGCACTGGTTAAATATACTTTTCACAAACTATAGCTAGATAGAAAGAATTACAACCCGATTTCTTATTTGTCTTTTTCTAGGGGCGTTTTTAAAAGTTAGGGTCTGTGGTTTTCATATTTTTGTTCTATGAAATTTTTCTTCATTTGATTTTTTTTATATTATTGTGTTTTACGTAATTTCATGTTTGTCGCATTCCATGTGTTACATACCATTATTATACATGCATTTAAGCATTAAAGGGTCACGTCCGCGGTGGCGTGCGCGGTGGCGATAACTACGCGTGCAAAAGTTGTTCACACTGTCGCGTTTGTTCTTGCGTTCACCAGGCTTGAGTCACGTCATTAACTACAATGTTCTCTGATACAGAAAGTGAAATTGAAGAAGTTTTACTTTTGGGTGCTCTCATTGAAGATGAAGAGGAACAAGAAAGGTAAGTACACCACAATCACAGTAATTCTAGTGAACGTCAATTGTATGCTAATGTCTCATTAGGTATGTTTTTTTTTCAGAAGAACAAGAGTATAGGTACACAGTATAAATGAAACCAGAGAAAGAGAAGGTGAATTCTATACCTTGCACTGGCAATTACGTGAAGATGAAAAGCGATTTTTCATTTACTATAGAATGTTTTTCTCGTATTCTTATAATCAGACTGAGACGTATCATATAACAATGGGTATTTGTGAACCTCATTTATAATTACTTCCGGTTCCATCATGAATACTTAAAAAACAAAAAAACACAGTTTTTTTCAACAAAAATAGCTGCGTGCAGCGTCCTAATGTAACAAGCGCCTTCTGATCGCCACCGCTGCGTGCTGACGCTGCACCGGGACGCCGCGGCCAAACAGAGGGTGCCTCGATGTGAACTCGTCGCTACAAGTTCGTACGCAACAACTGATCGCTACCGCGCACGCCACCGCGGACGCGAGCTGGACGCGTTGGTTTGGCCACGCCTTTAAGCATTTAATTATCAAACAACGCCACAAAAAAAACAAAAAAGTGTGTGGTGGTGTAGTTGGATTTAATTATAATAATATTGGCCTTTTTGCATCTACTTAATGAGATGATTTATACAGCGTCCAGTGGTATCTTCACTCACACTAGATGGGTGAAGGGACCACTCCGACGCTGTAGTGCCTGGGACATGCTTTTATAGATGGTGTAGGCTTGCCCAGCACCTATACCATCCTGACAGCTTAGTCGGCCTAGCCCACAGGAAAGACTAGTCAATACGTGCGGAGCCAACCAAGCCGCGGGTTTCCTCACGATGTTTTCCTTCACAGTTAGCGTGTGGTATTGCGACTACAAATTCGCAAATGTACGTAACTTTGAAATTAAACAGTCATTGGTACATGCCCGCACTCGGGATCGAACCTAGGGCTCTCGCTTGCCAGTCCGTGCTTCTACCCACGGAGCTACCAACCGCAGTTGGATTTAGATTTCATAAAAATGGTGGAAAATATTTAAGTGGTTGTAAACTAACTCAAATCGACATTGTCAGGAATGGCTCATTTTTCAAATACCTGTATAGGCTTTTAGCTTTTAGCATATACCTTGGGCTCTAGAGTAGGCTTCGGTTTTCGCCAATTTCGCCGGTTTTCGTACTGATGTTCGAGTTCTGATTTCGAATTAAGTGTCATTATAGTTCCGAATTCGAAATTAAGTGTCATATTACTTAGTTCCGATATTTGTAGTCTATCCGATAGTAGCTGAGGTATATTCTAAAAGCTAACAGACTAAATCAAGTAATGGAAATGGCTGCGACTATGTAGGCAATTTGTTGTTTTTATTATGACTTTAATAAGTAATTCTTTATTTTTGCCGAATCTTTTTCTTATTATCAACTGATCAAATTAAATTAAATCAAAATCTTATAAAAATATATTTAATTTCATTTGTGTTTTTCGATGATGTCGCGCTTTCTTCTTAAAGTTACCTGTAAAAACCCTGTAACTAAAAACTCTTTTTTATCACTAATATATAGATTTTAATCGTTGAATAACTTTTTGGTTGTTCGCGTCTACCCTTTTGTACGTCGTCCTTAATTGTTATTGCTTTATTTTCTTATAAGCAGTTTATAAGTAGCTTAGAGCCCATGGCGAAAACGTCCAAATACCCTCCTAATCATTCAAAGTTAGACGAGTTGACAAGTATCAAATTGGAGGGGTGACTATTGTTATAGCTGCTTTCCGCTTTACAATATAACTTTTGCATTATGTAGCGGGAAAGTCAATTTGGTCTGCCATTTACGCTAACGGATATTAATTACCCAGCTTAGCACTCCAAATGTAAGTTACAGAAGTCGATTGTGTTTTGTTCGACCTTTTTGGACATGGATTTAAACCTCCTTTTTGTCTAAAGGGTTTTTTTATCTGAGAGGATTTTCGAGCTCAGATTAATGTTATTCATTCATCTGAGTTTTTGCGTCTGGCATCCCTACGGAATTTTTTAACGTTCTAGTAGGTAAGTATCTCAGAACAATGTACCCCTATCCACTGTGTTAAGTTACGTGGATTTTTACTTTTTAGCTACTCCAGCTGTCAAATACATACAATTATGTTGACACTTTGGAGTCCTCTAAGGCTGACATTCAGAGACGAAAACAAAGCAAAGACTGGTCTTACAAATGTCCAAATCACGTACATTTTGACATTTCTGAGACCGGTCTTAGCTTTAGTTTTCGTCTCTGAATGTCAGCATTAATGTTTAACTCGATAGAGTGGAATGTTACATACGTAATAGAAGGGCAGCTCAGTGGATACTTACATAATAGAAAACCCAGATTGAAAAGACAAAGCACAGGCTAAATATTGGCAGTAAGTATGTACTTACTTATTACTTTCCTTTTTTTTTTCACCCAGGAGAAACCCCAATTACGGGTACCACCGGCTCGGGGGAGCACAGTGGTTATGTCGGACTCCCCGCCCTGAAAAGGGCGGTATACCGACTAAAACTCCTGGGGTGTTCCTCCGCACCGCAAAGGACAGGGCCACGGGAACGCTTGCGCACACTTCCGCGACCCCGTCTGCGGGCGCCCTTTCGGGCACTCCTTCGGCGGCGCTTCTGCCCCGTCGGTGCTCGACGACGGGGTTAGAAAACGCCGCATCTCTTCGTTGGAGCGCATAGGGGCCAAGTGCGTATGATCTTGGCCCCCATACGCCCCAACGCGCCGCCCCCTCCATCCCATCGCAACCCGGTCGATGAGACGGGGAGGGCGGCGCACCTCCTCGTTGAGGCGCGTGGGGGCCCAAGCGTCCCGGTCCCCACACGCCCCACACGTGAGGCCCGTCACGTCGCCCACCAGCACTTCTCTGAAAGCAGAGAAGGCGGTGAGCGACCGCGCGGGCCCCCTCCGTGCCAGAAGGCACCCTCGGAACACGCAAGGGCGCCTTCCGGCCCGCCGTGATGGACGCGGAGAGTCCCCCGACCCTCCGCGTCCCGGCGGCCACTCTGGTCCGACTGGTACGAGGCGCGCGCGCTTCCGCGCAGCGGCGCCCCCCCCAGTCGGTCCTTCATTCGGTTGGTCGCCTGGGTCCCGCTCCACAAAGTGAAACAGGGCCCACGCGACCCCTCCCGCCAGATTTTTCGCCGCTGGCCAGCAAGATCCCATAAAGAGAAGTTACTGACCAGCGCCCAGGGTGCACCGGCCCTTGCCACTTACCCTTCCCACTGGTTCAAAATGAATCAGTAGGAACGGAAGCGGAAGGGCACACGGGGAGGTAATCTGGCATCGCACCCCTACTTATTACTTTCCTTATCTAAGTTTCTGTTAATTGGGGCTTACACATGTTTTTTCCAGAAACCAATGTTGTTTGTAAACATTGTTCAACAACGTTATTTTATTTTATCATCGATTTGTTTGCATGACGCAGGAACATTTTTCCGCTGAGCCGCTAGGAGAAACTGGAGGTGCCTGACTCATGTTTGCCCAGCGTTAAATGTTGACTCATTCCTAACTAGAGTTACCATTATATCAATTATGTAAGTATCTAACCAACCACCAAGTTTATAAGCGCCTTATGTAAATATATCAACAACTAGCTAAAAATCAAATAGGATCTTAAAAAGGGCGAATATAAAATAACATTGTCTCGGCCAGCGTTTCCGGACGTACCGATTTTGGCGGGAAGATCCGACGGTTTGTTCCGCTTTTTAGGTGTATGTACCTAACTCGACTTATTTATTAAGAAGGCGAATAAGACTTATATAACGATAGGGTAAATGTGATTACCCTATCGTTATATAAGTGATTTAACATATCATAATTTATCATATCATAAATTAATACATTTTCAATGGCTGATTATGCTACATATTGTCATCGTAATTTAAGACTCAAATACAAACATTTTTCACCATGTTTCGCTGTTGACAAACGAATACCGCTTTATTATTTTTGAACTAAAACTTTCGTAAGCACAACACATTGTAGACTTTTAGTCCGGATTTACTTACGGGTGTTGTTATATCGGAAAAGTCCGACCAGGTTTCCAGGACCAGGACCAGGTTTCAGGTTTCTCTGCTCACCATGATTAAGCTCTGCGAATCGGAGCGAAACCTGGTCGGACTTTTCCGATATAACAACACCCGTAAGTAAATCCGGACTAAAAGTCTACAAACCGCTTTATTACTTTAAAAATAATCTAAGTCCTGACTTGCTGAAAAAAATCTGGTATCGCTGGTTTGGTGTGCGATCACTTAAGTCCTCAAATATATAGAGTTGTCTGATTAAGCCTATTCCGAACTGTAAGATGCATACAAACATTTAGATGACAATGATGTCAGGAATGAAAGCCAGTGCAATGCATGAGTTCTTTGTTTTATAATAATTATGTAAACTCTCTTAAGAACTTAAGAAAGTCCCCAAGATACAGACCTAGCCTAGTTTGGGGACTGCCGGTAAACATAAAACAATTTTTGTCATACCCTCCACTGTCTAATTATAAGGTATTTCAATGTGTATTGTCTTCTTGGAAATAAACTATTTACTTACTTACTTAACTTCGAAAAGACCAAGTTTAGAGTTTTTTTTGTCCATTTTTACTCCAAAATTATCTAGATTTTGATATGGACAACTACTTTGACTTGTAACGTTAAGCCGTAGTTTCTGCGCTAGGTACTTTAAATAAAACATTTTTATTTACCAAACATATTTCGACATTTTCTTGTTGTCTAAATTCTTAACTCAACTGGAGAATACAAGGGCAGGCCGAGTTTCTTCTTCTTCAGGCTATATTATGTAAGTCCACTGCTGGACATAGCCCTCCCCTAATGAGCGCCATAGCGCCCTGTCTTCAGCTTGCCGCATCCAGCATCTGCCGGCAGTTTTTCGCAGATCGTCATCCCACCTGGTCCGAGGGCGTCCTACACTACGTTTGCCGAGTCGCGGTCTCCACTCAAGAACACGTTTACTCCAACGGTTGTCGATTCTTTGCGAGATATGGCCAGCCCACTGCCACTTCAGCTTGCTGATTCTCTGAGCTAGTCGTTAACTTTGGTTCTCTGTCGGATGCATTCGTTACTAATCCTATCCTTCAGAGAAACTCCAAGCATAACTCTCTCCATAGCTCGCTGAGCGACTTCATAAAACTACAATATTATTTTTGATAACCCAAATATTATTTTTATAATCTGTGGTTTATTATGACGAATCGAGGTATATTGCGCAGCGGAGTCTACTTGTTAATTTGTGAGGTAATAGAATTTGCAACGTGCATCGAATTGTAACAGTAATCCATGAAATAATCTAGTTCAGTTAAACAGGCCCCGGATAATATTTACATACGAGTTTGATTTATTTACGATATCACAGTACCTATATAATGTAAGAAAACGGGTCTGTTTTTCTTCTAAAGTCGTTATAATAATTATGAAGAAACGATAATTATTGTTCTTTGCTTACAGGGATCTAACAGTGTTTTGATGATCACGGAAATTAATTGTAAACTTAGAGATTGTAGGTACTTGGCGCTTTGGTACACGTCATTCCAATATCAATATATTCGATATCTGAAAAATTGCATATTTTGCAATTCTTAGGGGTCAAAACCGTGGTCAAATCGAAGTTGTTTTGATCTAATAAAGTGAAAGCAAGAAACTTGGCATTGTTTCTAGTATCTACAAGTTGGCTCAAAAATGTGTAATTTCTGTAATACCCTTTACAGTTTGTGTTCTTGTTTTTTTTGACAGCATCCTTTGTCAGCAGTATTTTTCTCAAATTGGCAAGTATTTTTTTCGAATATCAGGGCTTATATATTTTTTTATATTTGCTTTACGCGTACTTTACAATTGTTGAAACCTATTGTAAAACATTGGCCTACATAGAACACAGTGTATTCTATTAATAAAGATTATTATAAGTATTATCTATCAAACAATGCCACTACAATGCAGTTTAACCGTAAAAGAAGATAAAAAAATATTGAAGAAATTAAAAATACTTAGATAAAAAAAAATTAAAAGGTAGAAATAAGGTGACTAAGTGACAACTTCTCGTTGCAGAAATTGTGGAGTTTTCAGGTAACTCCAAAAATATACTTTGTAAATATTTCCTTCAGAGCTCATAGTTTAGGTGGAGAAAATTAATAAACTGTCGTTGAATATAGAATAAAACGAATACAACTTCCAATCTTGGTAAAGATGCCTACTAAATGTCTCCAAGATATGAAGATACCAAATACCAAACTGGACATTAAGGGCCGTAAAATACTAGGGTAATTTCTTGTAAATATAGGCCTATGATAAGATAACACTATTTATATTGTACACTTGAAAAAAAAAACAACCAATACAAAATGTTTACAAAGGCAAATAGTACAATTGGCAGCCTTATTGCTATAAAAATAGCGCAGCTTTTATAAGAATTAGTCATAGAAGGCAATTTGAACAGTCACTGTTTGATGCCGCCAATGAACATAATTACCGAATTAGTTAAGCTAAACCGGATGTCTCGTTATCGGACCAGTGACCACGTTTACTATCAGGAGATCTATTTTTGAATCACTCGTATGAAATTGAATCGTCGAATGCGACATAAGTCACACTCGTCTTCTAAGTAGTATGATCTCGTTTTTCCGTATTTTTGAATCCAAATATCCATTAAGGATTAGATATTCTTCAAAATTCATTTTCTACCCTGAACATCGCAATATTTGTAAATATTGCGATCTACAACAGTTATCAGGAGCAAATTCACATTTATCGCTAGGTAGGTATCTGTGCGCAGCACAATTTTTTTTTATTTATTTATTTATTTCAGATAACATAGATCCATTTGGTTAGTAGTAGTTATTAGGCACAATAAAAATATACACAGTTTGGTTAGTGGCTTAAAAAATTTAAATACATTAAAATATAAAATTACTTCTTTTTAACAATCATATTTACATGTGATCGACACCACTGTATTAGAAAACGTGTATCATGTCGATCAGCAATCGCTTTCAGTATGCTGTTGGTGCTGGCTCGCAATCTGTTCAACGTGGACGCAATGCGCTTGCGCAAGATGGAATAGAAACAGTCCGTGTGCGCCGTCGCAAACATGCCTGACGCGCTACAGTATCGTGGCCGCCGCAACAACACCCTAAAGGCGTTATTATACTGGATGCGGAGTGCGCTAAACGACCGCGCCGTATACTTCGTCCACAGGCTACACGTATACATGGATGTACAGAAAGCTTTAAACAGGGTGATTTTTACAAATTACAAATTAACACACAATACAAATTAACACAAATTTTGACAATTAATCTATCGTTCGACAAACGAGATGAGTGGTAAGGACCATTCGTTGCAGTCGAGTGATTAAAAAATACGGAATTTCGTATGTCGAACAAAAATCAGTAGAAATCGAGCGCTCGACGCGAGACGAGTGATTCAAAAATAGAGCTCCAGGGCAGTCTGACGTGCATAAATTGGGCCTTATCGAGAAAAAAACAACTCGCGAAGTGAGAAAAAATTTATTCCTGCTACTGCAGACACAACAGCCTGGATTATCTTGTAAACTGTGACGCATTGACCTCGTCGGGTCAAAGACGAATATGTATATTAAACACGGCGCGGCTGCATGCCAACCTTGTATTAATCTCACGCGTGCGCAGACAACATGGACATGAAAACTATAAGCGTTCTATCAGTTTGGTTCACGCTCGCCGCCGCGCAAGACACTTGGAGCCCGTTACTCGTGTCCTCCACCAGTTTTCAAGACTTTTTCGACAGTGAGTCGGCGAAAATGCGGGCGTTCTTCGAAGGTCAACGTGACAAAATGGAGAAGACTCTCAGCAGCAGCTACGAGAATGCAATCAAGATGAAGGACACGGTGAATAACTACGTGGAAGAGCAGCAGAGGAAGATCAGTAACGATATCAATAGTTACGTGGAAAATGTTAAGCAGAGCGGCAGAAAGGTGGCTGAAACTTGGTCGTTCGTGTCGACGGAGGACCCAGAAGCAAGGATGCAGAATCCAGAAGTGAGTTTATCCGTGCCTTCTATTATCATCAGGAACGGTTACACCTGCGAGACACACACGGTTATATCCCAAGGCTACGTCTTGAACCTACATAGGATACCCCGTTCGAAAACTGGAGACAGCACGCCGTCAAGGACCGTTTTACTTCAACACGGCCTATTTGCCAGCTCCGCCGATTGGATCCTGAACGGACCTGAAAAAGGCCTAGCTTATTTTTTAGCTGATGCTGGTTACGACGTCTGGATGTCTAACATGCGAGGGAATAGATACTCCAGAGAGCACGCCTGGCTGAAAAGTGACTCAAAAAGCTACTGGAACTTTTCCTGGCATGACGTGGCGTTACACGACATCCCTGCAGTGATTGACTACATTCTGAAAAATAAAGGTAGCAATACTAAGATTACCTACATTGGGCATTCTATGGGTACAACCATTCTTTTCGCCATGCTATCTCTCCGGCCAGAATATAACAATATTCTGTCGGCCGGAATAGCACTGGCACCCGTTGTTTACATGTCGGATATAAAATCTCCCTTGAAGATCTTAGCTCCAGTTGCAAGTAATGTGGCCTACGTGGAAATGATATATGGCTCTCACGAGTTTATTCCAAAGAACTCAGCTTTAGGGAAAATGACCACGTCTTGCGATCCGAACAATTCAACTGACGCTATAGTCTGCAAGAACGCCATCTTCTATCTGTGTGGTTTCAATGAGAAGCAATTCAACAAGACGCTTTTGCCGGTGTTCCTCTCCCACCTGGGTACTGGGACCTCATGGAAAACGGCAGTACACTTTGCTCAAGAAATAGTTGCAGGAGGAAAGTTCCAGCAATTTGATTACGGCGCTTATAACAATCAGAAAATATACGGGTCAGGGAGTCCCCCAGAGTACGATTTGTCTCAGGTAACTTTGCCGATAAGTTTGTTTTGGGCACAAAATGATTTGCTCTCCAGCGAGCAGGATGTAATGATGTTATACGAGAAGTTGCCGAAGGAATCTACTGAGTTGTACAAAGTGCCAGATCCTGAGTTCAATCACATAGATTACCTCTGGGCCATTGATGCCCCGAAACTTTTGAACGACAAGGTTCTGGACTCTCTTCAGAGGCATGACTCGAGTTTTATTAATGTTGTTTTTAGATTCAGAAAGTAGATGGATATTTAAATAGATTTTTATAGGCGCTAACAAATTAGCGCCCAGTAGAATTGAGATAACTTTTCGGACTGAGTTTGTGAAGCCGTAAATAAATAATATATTTCAATTTAAGTTCATGATCTTTGCTAGACGGTGGATGAACTGTGTAAATGATCGCCTGCTCTATTTTAGCTATATTTTGATAAGCACCTAATATCAGTTACAGATATGGCAGACGAGCAACTTGCAGAAGTATTATCTTACCTCAAGTCTCTCTAACTTTTTAATTTTTCCAACATTTGGGTGTTCTTATACTGTAATTAAAATCGCTGTAAAATTATATCTTAAATAGAAAAAGTTGTGTATAGAAGAACCCTGTACCTACAGCTAAGCCGACCTTTTGCGCACTTAAGATACATCTAGACCATTTACTTAACAAATATTAGATTACTATTTTGTAATGTTGATATCAGTATTATTAGCTTTAATGTTTTAGTGATTAGGTGGATAATTATTAAGACATAAATCAGTAGCTAATAATAATAAATACACGTGTTTACCTTAACGTGTCTTTTAGTTAAACAATATCTTAGTCATAGAGTTCTTATGTTCTGGTGGCTATCGCCTGTACACAGCGCGCACGTGTTATGCTTCGGTGAATAATCTAGAAATACAGCGAGTCCCTATCATTGCAGTATCTCTTAACAGATGTGACCTTTGGCACTAGAAATAAGTTTCTCTATTTACTGTGTACGTTTTATAGTAATCATGTTTACGACAGGATATCGATCTTTTAGGGTTCCCGGGGTCCCGCTACTAAGACTACGCCCGCCGTCTGACTGTATTTATTTAACCGTAATAAAACTGTAGCGCAGCACCGGTAGCGAAACTGCCTACCATGCAAGGGGTCCCGGGTTCGAACCACGGCTGGCAACAAAAAAAACCCTGGTCTTGGATGTTTACATGTTTGTGATGTTGTTGTTTCTCGTTTCCATGACACAGAGGGCCATGTGGCTAGTGTAGTGGCTAAGCTAGTGTAGGGCCAGGAGCAATGTATGTGCCTGTATGTAAAGGTTATTATTATTATAAAATAGCTTGCTAAAATTATTACAGCAAAAATAAAAAATAAAGGAAATCCACGGCCGTGTTTCATGAATCTACTACTTACTTACTCAGCTGGCTCAGCGACCCGAAGTGGGTCTTGACCTTGACTTGACCCGACACAAGAAGTCGCCACTTGTCTCTGTCCTGGCCATAGATCATAATACTTACATAGTTTTTCAATAGAATTATATAAGCATGACAATGGTTGTTATTTGACTCAATTTGGTAGTCTACAAAGCCGAGTACAATATCATTCCAGGGGTATAACCCGCGCAAATTAAACAGGCATCTCTCGCGAAGAAGATCGAATCGCGCGAGGCGCCGACTTAAGTAGCACGGGTTATACCATTCCAATGCGATTGGTTACTAGACTACTGATTGTGTGAATGAAACGACCATAACCGGACTAATATGACTCTATTGAGCAACGGTGCATTTTAGAGACTACCCCCCCTCTGCGCGTTCTCTTGCCGTCACCCGCCTGGAGCTCACACAGGTTCTTCGCCTTTCCATACTTCCAGCGATATCTAGGCCGCTATGGTCTTTAGCCGCTTGGAAGCTCCAGGTATGCCTTCTTCACCGCCCGATCCTCTCCCACCCTTTCTAAGTCACCGAGCCAACAGATTCGGTGGGATTTGGTTCCTCATAAAACTACAGTCACAGTTTATTATAATTCGATGCGATTGCGATGCCGAATATTTCTCATCTTCAATCTGTGGGTTGATCAATTTTACAATGTGCATCGGAATTCTGTAGCAAACCATGAATAGTGGCCACAAATATGAGAATCGATTTTCAAACTTCTTTTGTTTCTTTTGGTTGATTTGTGAGATGAATTATTGTAAAAACGGTAAATGTTGAACTTGGTGTGATTATCTTACTCTACAGGATTCTTTCTAAAATGCGCAGTTCCTGAAACATTGGTTACAGTTTGTTATTTCCAACAACTCTTGTTTTACGGCATTTGAGCATTTTCTAAAATCTAATTTTCTATTTGAATTTAATCGCAAGTGCATTTTCCAATTTAAATTCTGTCATATTTTATTTGTAGCTTTCTTTACAAAGAAACCTTATAATATTCCCATGTAAGTCTGTCTGTCTAGACTAAAAATTACTTGGACGAAATAAATGTTGTCATCCAAAGGTTGTCTGGAAGAGATCTCTCTTAGCGATAAGACCGCCAATTGTATAACATTACTTAGATTTAAGAATCATGGTTGTAATATTTTTCTGGTTGTGCAATAAAGTGTTCTCTATCTCTATCTCTCTATGTTATTCATTAGGCCGTTCCTAATATTATTCAAAAAACGCCTCTTTCTAAGTCTGCACAGCTTGACGACCGACTACAGAACCCTACACTGCGGAGTATCTGACACGCACTTGACCGATTTTATCTGAATAACATGCGAACGAAATATCCACGCGAGTGAAGATATTAGGTATCTGAATCCAAAAAGTGTCAACTTCCGCTGCTAGTGGCATGTACGTACAGTCGACATCAGATCAACCTATACAGTTTTGTCGCAAAATCGTCGTAACTTTACTGATTAGAGTGCTCGTATGTATAGGTTGACGTGGTGTCGACTGTACCAAACAATTTAAGCCTACTACCGATTGCAAACTAAAAATAATCTTGCACTTTGTACTAGTAGACAAGCCGATGACCTATGATTCATCTTCATTTTGCTGATTGTAAACGGCCGTACAATTTCATCATTATTTGCATATTTTTTTGTGACTACTTCCTTTTGAACTTTGACCATTAAAGACAACCAGGTTATGTCTCTACACAACACGAAACGTGTCCTACGTTTATATTTTAGACGCTATGAGACTAAAACCCCATGGCCGCGCAGGCTATGGGAATGGGACATAAACCAAGTCCGTCAGAGGAGAGGGCGTCAAATGGCTGATAAAAATGATGATATCCAACGTTATAGGTGGTATTTATTAAAAGTGGAGTTAATTAACCGGCATTTAACAGGTAATGGGCATTGTCACATCCTATTTTTTATTCTATAAATCTAAAATATAGACTAATATAAGAAACTAATTTGAATATTTTCTTAATTTTTGATGTAATTACTTTTTTATTTATATTTAAAGTTTTGTAAGTATGACGTCACCACTGGCATTATGTATGAACTAAGTTCATTGAATTTATTCATGATAAAAAAAAAATGACGTTTGACAAAATATTGTAAAGTGCGTTCACATTAACTTGACGCGTGAGAGAATTGGTAACAAGGACATAAAATGTGAATTAGCTTTTGGACCTAATCGAAAGATGGTAAAACAAGCCCTCAATCCTTTTATTTTCCCCAAGAAATGGGAATGATTTCTTATTTAACATGGTAACAGTAAACATATCAGTGCTACCAATTCTCTCACGCGTCAAGTTAATGTGAACGCACAGTAATGTTGTTGTTGACGAATTTTTTTAAAATATTTGTAGGCAATGGAACTACCGCTTTAGAGCCAATGATGACGTCATTGAAAGAAAAATGAAGTGAACATTATTTTGCGATAAATATTAATAATCCGTTTTTATTTTACCTATTTAAACCCCTAATAGTAATCAGTATCCCTATTCCTCGAAATGGTTTTCTCTTTACGACAATCGATGCCTCCCTGATCAATGCCCATTATGTAAAATCGTAGACCCTGTCTTCGCTGACCACCAGGCGTGACTGCGGTCAAGTGTAACCTGTCCTTAACTCTTTGATAATTGAAGATCTAGATTTGACAAGTTATTTCAGACCTCTGCGACGCTTTTTTAGTGAGATATCGGCGACTACTTGTTTTTTGCCATTTGTCTGCGTGGCCATAGGATGGCCTCACAACTTCTGAAATGTAATCGTAGGATTTGTTTTTATATTTTACAAATTACTTAATTACACTATTTTTATTTTTAATGCACTAACCCGTGCTAAGGAACAAATTTAAAAACCTATTTAGAGGCTAAAAATAAAAAATAAAAGAGGCTCAATTGGTAGAGCGCTGGTACGGATAGCCAGAGGTTGCGGGTTCGAATCCCGGCATGGGTGAAATTTTTAGCCTCTAAATAGGTTTTTAAATTACTTAATTATTCAATCTGTTTTTGTCTAAAATTTCAAGTCTCTGGAAAGCTTGAAGATCTTCGTTGCCACGTAGTTCTTTTCGTTTCAATGGCGCTACTACGTTATAACCCTCATATCTTTAAACCATTCTATTACAGTGATATGTAGCTGTATTTTCCTATGTTTTACTATGGAATTGCAAAGCTCCCTATATGAAATATATAAAAATGAATCCCTGCATGTGTTGGTAAGCGCAAATCTCGAGAGCAGCTGAACTGATTTCGCTCATTCTTTTTTTAGAATATCCCTTGAAGTACGAGGATAGTACTTACGGAGAGAAAAAAAATAAAGAATCGACTATTAGGCGGTAGGTACGAAGTTCGCTGGGTCAGCTAGTATGAAATAATACTCAATGTCTAACTTATTCAGTTACAGTAATGTTATACAATTGGCGGTCTTATCGCTAAGAGCCATCTCTTGAAGACAACCTTTGGATGGAGTGGATTGCATGAAGAATATAGTCGGAGGGTGCATAATAACTAACTAACCAACCTTTAACCTTTACTTGTAAACTTTAGTTTATTACTAAATTATTTTTTTCCATTTCACCGAACTGCGATCCCCAACCCGCATGCCCAGCGTGGGGATTATGGGCATTACCCCCTATGATAGCACAACGTGGCGCACTTTAGGGGAGGGCTATGTCCAGCAGTGGACTAGTGGGTATCTGAGGTATAGCCTGACGACGACGATATTTTTTTGTACACAATACACGTGTCCCTACATTATGGAAGAAGATATAAAAATCTTTCATCATGCCTATTACATTTCAAATAATTCGCAGAAGATAACACAATGATAACTCGACTAATTTTCTTTGGAAAATTACAATACGTCTTTCCCACCAAGAAAAGACAAGCCAAGATGGCTGGCTTCCTTTCTTTTTTATATTGACGTCATCACATGAAGGTTTCATACCTTCATGTTTATCTAGGTCGCCAAGTAAATTTCTGTACTAGTGCGTTAGTCAAATTGCATTGAATATCTACTGTTAAATGATTATTACAATAAAGTTTAACCGCTATTAATAGGTAGCTATTTATAAAGCGTCGCTGACAATAAAATTGCTATGACAAGTTCACGGATTCAGTAATCAACTATGACAATTTTTTACACAAATCTGGTATATAACTTTGTATGGAAATACGCCGCGGTCAAACAATGGAAACGCAAAGCAGTAAAATCATAGTAAGATAAGATCTCCACCCACTTGTTGCTAGGATACGTAACAAAACCAATAACAAAGGATGTTAGATCCACCGAGGGAGGTATCGAGTTCGGATTAGTAAGTTCCGTGGTCAGATAAGACATAAGACAAAGCCCGTTACGCTCCTAATCCACGGGACCTTTTATTTACAAAGCGCCTTTGGTGTGGAAGCAGGAGTGCTTTACGAAATTGTCACTTGGACTTATATGAATCAAATCAAACCAAGAAGGTTTTATTCAATGTAACACAGAAACTGCGAGTTTTACAAGTTAAACTAGGCTCTATTAAACAAGTTCTATTTTTAATATAGATATTTTGGAAAAAGAAATGGACAAAAGTACTCTAAGTGGTTCTTTATAAGAAATGGGTGTACTGTCGACCTTTATGTAGCCCGAGGGTTAAAACGATGACTGAGTTTGCCCAGAGGAAGCCAGTTCACACAAAGCTTAGTCTTTTGAAAGTACCTTAATTAACAGAGTTTATATAATCATTATAAAACATAGAGGTCATGCATAGTGGCATGTGGTGCTATAATAGTATATCGATTATTGAGCTACTATTGTTAGTGACATACCCAAACCCCATAAGTCGTCAGTTTTTTTAAGACTCAGCTTTATGCACGGTATGAGCTATATGACTGAATCGTTGATCTAGTGGTATCACGTCTGATTACCGTGAAGGAGGTCCTGGGTTCGATTTCCATATTGTACATATGTACAAATGTCTTCAGTACGGGTGTATTTCCATATAGTCTGTTAGCTCTTAGAATATACCTTGGGCTCTAGAGTAGGCTTCGGTTTTCGCCGAAAGCACACGAGTGTAATACTGCCTTCGAGTTCTTATTTCGAAATTAAGTGTCATATTAGTTCAGTTATTTCTATTACACGAATATATCCGATTTTATCCGACTGTATTTGTGATGACCGTGCCTGGTTACCATAGCACGGGGTATCCTAGTTTGGGGCTGGAGCAAGCGATTGTGTTGTATGAAAGTTACTATTGTAAATCAGATCCTAATTTATGCGCCAAATCCTGGGCTATTCCAACCTGACCGAAGTCTAGCTCTGCTGTCAAATTCCATACTATTTCTTATCGCAAAAGTCAGGATTAGGTAAGATTTGGTGCGTAGACCTCATCCAGGAGGTCGAAATATGCGCACCAAATGTTGAGAGATTCCAATCGTCTAATTAATTTGACAGTTACACAGTTGAAATCGTTCATCGTGCGCAGTTCTTAATTGTTATGCTAATCGTGCTTCAGCGTGTTCTCTGTGGCTGGTATCAACCCTTTATATGTCCCCACTGTTGGGGCACGGGTCTCTTTCTGAAGAGCAGAAAGATTAGACTATACTTCACCTCGGGGGCCAAATTCGGGTAGGTAGAGAATTGTAAGACAGTGGCGGACCTTACTATCAGAAGGTATCAAGCCGCCCATAAGGCCTCTGACGTGCCTTAAATACTGCCTTTACACGACAGCCGGCACCTATGGCTTAACGCCCCTTGCGAAGCATAGAAGCGCTCGGATAAAATGCCACTGCCAGCGGTAGTCACGGGATGGTCACCCATCTAGCACCTGACAGCGCCTGTTGTTGCTTGACCTTAGTGATTGATTCCAATCACTCGATTCCACTAGGCCACGAGCGCACACTCTTCTTTAAGGGGGCGTGTCGAGGGAAAGCCATCGTGGCGAAAGTATTTTCCAATCAGTAAGGGACTCGCTGATTGTTGCCCAGACTGACACCATACTTTGGTGTCATTGTGGAATGTTGAGTGCTAGTGTTGTTTCGGCCAACATTATTGCTCACTGGCGATTGGTTGATAAGTCATAAGTCGGCCCGTGCAATCCACGTTGCACTTTTTCCCACCTTGCCACTTTTGCCAGCTTCTTGGTCAAGGCCTTAATTAACCATCTATACCTACGAATTAATGCTCCAACGGGAAGAACACACCTACAGTGCGTGTACTTTGCAAAGTCTGGTAGGGACTACGGAGAGCGGTCCTCTATATGATTCAATTTCGAGTTAGCCTGATCAGGTCACTTCGGAGGTTAGTTTGGCAATTACGTTGCGTGACCGTCGTTATTCGCTCTTTAGGACCGTATCGGGATTTGCCTAAATTAATTAAGCTGGAGGTCTCGTTGTAATCGCTTTGCGGAACCTTAAAAGTGGCGTTAGAAAGATGGATTGTTGCTATGGTACTACTCTTGTCATGGTGCCAAAACTTTGCATGTACCCACTGCTGGGGCGCGGGTCTCTTCCTGCATCGCAGGAAGGTTCGGTTATTCTCCACCACGGGGGCAAGTCCGGGTTGGTGAAGGATTGTAAGGTGGTGGGGTGGGCCTTACTGTCAGAAGGTATCAAGCCGCCTGCTCTAACATGGCTTAGCGACTGCCGTGTCTTGCGAAGCACGGTAGCGCTCGGAATAAATGCCACTAGCGGTAGTCACGAGATGGTCACCCATTCAGCACCTGACCGCGCCGCGCCAACAATTAAGCCTATACACTCTCCCAGAGAAGTGCCCAGCAGTGGGACGATAGGGTACATAAAAAAGGGTATTATTTATAAAATAATAAGGAAATGTAACATTTATTGGTTTGGTAATAATTGATATTAAAATATCAACTTCTTGCGATGCAGGAAAAGACCCGTGCCCCATCAGTGGGGACGTTCAGGGGTTGATATCGATATCGATAAATCATGCACTTTTCTTACTAGAATGATTTTATAACGCAGCTAAGTCAATAACACTATGACACCCTACACCTGCCCTCCTATTGCGTAGCACTCCACTCTATCGAGTGAAGCATTTAGACGACTCCTAAGTGTCAAAAAATGTATGCATTTGACAGCCGGAGCAGCTTAAAAAAAATTAAAAATCAACGTCACTCAACTCAGTGGATACTTACGTAATAATGCCCCAGAGGTGATATTTTTAGCCAGTGGTAGAGTATTTTAGTAAGATAAGAATGACAAAACAATTAGAATAAGGTACAATGGGGCTGACATGTCCTTGTAATGTACAAAAGTCCCTAATCAAATAAGGATAAAAAAAAGAATAACAAAACAAACAAAATAATAAAAACGAAAAATTAGAGGTTCCTAAGTTTAGAAGTGTGATTATACTAATATTTACCATAATTCATCATTAACATCATCAACAGCAGCCCAATTCTCCCACTGTTGGGTATAAGCCAATTCCCCATCGAGCCATCCTTCGCGACCACCATTTACCACCCCATAAATATATAGTTTATTATGCAATGAAATGAAAAGGTTTTATGTAGAGTAAAATTAGTAAAGTAGCGCAGAAACTGCGGCTTAATGAACGTTACAATTCAAACTAGGTGTCCATTTCAAAATCTAGGTCAATTTGGAGAAAAAATGGACAAAAAAACTTCAACCTCTTATTTATATATATACTTAACATCAACTATTCCAGTGAACTTGCGTTAAACTTCATAGTAAGTAAAACAATGCCACAATGCGAGCCGCCCCGGCCACAGATTAAATAAATAGTTGCTTCCAGTGAGCGACTGGCCGACTTGGTTTAAAACATGACTTCGGGCTCTTTATGTGCGAAGTTTTCAACAGAAACTAGGCCGATAGGAGTTACAGAAACTTGGCGCCTTGAGTAGACCATTTGCAGGTCCACTCGGCGACACGTTGGTATTAAAATAAGATAAAAATTATAACTTCCACAAAACAGATTGTAAAAAGGTAGAAAATATAAATCGGGCATTAGACATACTGGTACAATTGACTAAAAACGTTGCTAGGAAAAAAAACGTTGCTAAGAAAAATCTATCAGGCGCATGAACATCTTTCTATAATATAAAAATTAATCGCCGAATGTGTTGGTACAGTGCGTTCACATTAACTTGACGCGTGAGAGAATTGGTAACAAGGATATAACATGTGAATTAGCTTTTGGACCTAATCGGAAGATGGTAAAACAAGCCCTCAATCCTTTTATTTTCCCCAAGAAATGGGAATGATTTCTTATTTAACATGGTAACAGTAAACATCTCAGTGCTACCAATTCTCTCACGCGTCAAGTTAATGTGAACGCACTGTAAGCGCAAATCTCGAGAGCAGATGAACCGATTTCGCTAATTTTTTTAAATAATTTTCCTTGACGTACGAGGATGGTTCTTAAAGAGAGCAAAAAATAAAAAAAATAAAGAATCGAATTTCAGAAGGTACGAAGTACCTACGCTGGGTCAGCTAGTACCTACCTAAAAAAATGTTTTATGGAACCTATGCTCGTATTTGTCCCAATTCAGAGCACCGACCTTCGCTCAGAAAGAGAGAATATAGGTTAAATTACTATTAGTCCCCACCACGGATTCAAATTTCAAGCGCTGAGATAGTTGAACACCTCAGACACTCAGGTTTCCTCGCGATGTTTTCCTTCGTTAGCGTTAGCGTGAAAAAAACTACCTGATTGATATTGATACCACTTTTTTATGTTTAAGAGATGACTATAGCACTGAATAGTTCATAATTATCTTGCTAGAGATTTAGCAACATTATCACTTTTGCCGCCATAGACAATTTGTGGAAGTGATAATTTTTTCATCTTCTTGTATGCTGTGTGAGCCTTTGGCATCCGTACGAGGCTGAAACTGTAAAATTATAATTAAGCAAAGGGGTTTCATAAGAGGGCCGTTGGCTATTAAAAAAAACCGGCCAAGTGCGAGTCAGACTCGCGCACCGAGGGTTCCGTACAAACCTGTATTATAGACCTGAGTATTTGGTATGTATTTCAATTTAATACCTCTACGCGTTTATGAGGAAATGGGTAGTAAGTTTAAAATTATTAAAAAAATATATATTATGTGATGTAACTAAAAATTTATGGTTTTCGTAATTTTTCCTTTATCTATGCTATAAGACGTTGCTTCGTACCAAATTTCAAGATTCTGAGTTCACGGGAAGCACCCTGTAGGTTTTGATTCCCTTGCAAGTGTCGAAAATTTGCGGCATAAACGGCTGTATCTTTTGATTGCGTTGGCTTAGAAGTTTGATTTTTTCACAGCTTCAAGGGACAGTAGACCTGAGTAATTGATATAAATTTCAGCTTCATACCTCCACGCGTTCCTGAGAAAAAGGGTCTTGACAGACGGACGGACGGACGGACAGACGGACAACAAAGTGATCCTATAAGGGTTCCGTTTTTTCCTTTTGAGGTACGGAACCCTAAAAATAGCAAAAACTAACAAAATTACATAACTAATGATTACCTACACATTCATCAGATATTGAAAACTCATGCTGCCTCTAAAAAGGTTCTTCTATTGATCTATTTACAGATTAGATCACGGACTACATTAAGATACTGGCAGTGGCCAATAGTATTCAGGGAAATGTCGGATATTTTCTTTTTTATATTTTTTACTTGCAGCACTAGGTTTTTAACAGCAATGTTATGCTATAAAATGTCTAAAAAATTATATAAATAGCAAAATAATGCTTGTCTCTACTATCGAACCCACAAAACTGTTTTTTCTCTAATCTAAAGGGAAACAGCACTGTACCAACCATGGAGGTCACAACTATACCAACCACGGAGGTCATTACTATACCAACCAAGGAGGTTCAGTGCTGTTTTTCCCAATATACATTTTTCAACTAACATTGTAAAAAGGTTTGCATGATTCTGTTGCCAGGACGATATACCCTTCAAAGTTCTGTGAAATAAAACCTCTTTCTGCTCAAAACCTCATTCTGTAACCAAACCTTTTACTGCGGCTGTGGGCAGGCTGTGTGGCGTGGGACCTTACCGCAAGATTACATAATATGGAACACATGCCATGCCATGCATATTTGCAGCCAGCCGCTCGAGTAAAGACAAGCGAATAGCGCTACAGAGTGTACATTGTCATAGCAGTATATAGGGAAGAGCGGGTGATCGTGCTCTTCCACTATAAAGGGAAATTTCTTGCCAGGCAGATCGTATGCCTGGGGACGGCCTGTCCAAGTTGTTAGTCGGACTTTATATTTATGGTATGTCATGTGAAACACTTTGATTGCGCGATGCAGGTATGTTGGAGTTTGTAGTGCGCGCACAGAGTTGACATTATGCTTGCCACCAGCCAAAGGCCTCCCCTTTATTACTAAAACTCTTTATATAAGTAAATATTGTACAATAGGCGGTCTTAATACTAATAATTATTATTTTATTCTAGTTTTTAATTATTTCTATTATTGTAAAACTAATTTGGAAGTAGCCCATAGCACAGGGAATCCTAGTTTGACTGATATTCGACTGATGATAGTCTGATATTTTATATTAACTATTTATCGTTACCGAATTAAATAATATTTTATTACAGTTACATAGGCTGCTACCTATGTATGCGGTATCTGGGATTCCAATAATTTTAAACGCAATGTCTGACCTCCATGGTCAAATTCGTTCTTTTTTAATTACTGGCCGCTACTATTTTTCTCTTAAATACGTTAGTGTTTTGTTTTTGTTGGGTTTAAAATGTCACATCGCTGAAAAAATGGAACCCACTCGTGAAAATATTCGTGCTATGATTTATTACGATTTTCGACGTGGTTTAACGCAACAACAGTGCATAGATCAATTAACTTCGACTTTTGGTGGTGAAGCTCCATCAAAAACGACTGTGTATCACTGGTTTAGTGAGTTTAATCGCGGGCGCAGTAAGCTCACGGACGAAGTTAAAGAAGGTCGCCCGAAATCGGTGGTTGTGCCACAAAATATTAAAGCTGTGCGAAAACTAATAATGCAAGACCGCCATGTTACGTATCGCGAGATAGAGGCTATTCTGGGCATATGTATGACGAGCATTCATTGGATGAACATTTCTCTGTAAAAAAAATTTGTTCGCGTTGGATCCCGCACAACTTAACTCAGGATCAAAAAGATGCTCGCATCGAATGGTGCAAGAAAACCTTAAAAAAATTCAACGGAGGCGACTTAAAATCTGTTTATAATATCTACACAGGTGACGAATCTTGGATCTACGCGTACGATCCCGAAACTAAACAACAATCAACAGTTTGGGTGTTTCAAAATGAGCCGAACCCTACGAAAGAAGCTCGTGCAAAAAGCACTGTAAAGCAAATGGTGGCCGGCTTTTTTGGTAATAATGGCCATGTGGCTACAGTACCACTGGAGAATCGCAGAACGGTTAATTCGGAGTGGTACACGATCATTTGTTTGCCGGAAGTATTTAAAGAAATACGCCAAAACAACCAGCGACGCAGAATCATACTTCACCACGACAATGCCAGCTGTCATACATCTCAGGAGACAACTAAATTTTTGGATGGTCAAAAAATAGAATTGATGGGTCATCCACCGTACAGCGCTGATTTGGCTCCCAATGATTTCTATTTATTCCCAAATGTAAAGAATAAATTACGTGGTCAACGATTTTCGACCCGTGAAGATGCCATAGATGCGTTAAAACAGCACGTTTTAAAGATACCTCAATCAGAGTGGAAAAAGTGTTTTACAAATCGGTTTCATCGAATGCAAAAGTGCATCGATCATAGTGGAGAATACTTTGAAAAACAATAAAAGCATATTTAGCCATATACATTTGTTTATTTTTTCTATTCCGCATATACATAAGTAGCAGCCCTCGTAATATCTTTAATAATTAACTAATTTATTGAATTGACGTTTTTCTTATCATCATCATCAATCCATTATGTCCCCACCGAGGGGCATGGGTCTACCCTGAGGAAGGTATAGGCTATACTCCAGCACGGAGGCCAAGTCCGGATTGGTGGAGACTTGCAAGACTAGTGGCTGGTCTTACATTCAGAAGTTTTCAAGCCGCCCTTAGGCCTCTGACTTGGCTTAACGACTACCATCTGTCGACGGCAGCCGGCACCAACTGCTTGACGTGCCTTGCGAAGCACAGAACCGCTCGGGAAAAAGCCACTAGCGTTAGTCATAGACGGTTTACCCATCCATGCACTGAACGCGCCCTATGTTGCTTCACCGGGGTTACGAGTGGTGTAACTTATCATTATCAATGAATATGTCTATGCCCTATTTAATTTTACTTAATTTAACTTTGTTTAATTTCAAAGTTACGTACATTTGCGAATTTGTAGTCGCAATACCACAGGCTAACGGTGAAGGAAAACATCGTGAGGAAACCCGCGGCTTGGTTGGCTCCGCACGTATTGACTAGTCTTTCCTGTGGGCTAGGCCGACTAAGCTGTCAGGATGGTATAGGTGCTGTCCAAGCCTACACCATCTATAGAAACCATGTCCCAGGCACTACAGCGTCGGAGTGGTCCCTTCACCTATCTAGTGTGTGTGAGGATTATTTTTATTATTAGGGTTATTATTTTTATTATTTATTGCACTCCACTCCATCCTGTCACCTCGCAGAAAGTTCGTAAGGTCGTCCCTATACTCTGATTGATATAGGATTATTCTGTATATTTGAGTGTCTGCATGTCCGTCGTAGCGACTGTGAATGAATCAAGGAATGAATGAAAATTCTTCATTGCACTAAAAACAAATTTGTACAAAGGCGAGCTTAATACTAGATAGTATTTTCTTCCCGCTAACCCACGATAATGCGGACAGTGGAAGACGTAGTGCCAGTAAACAACATAACATAGGAGTGATTTATTACATAACCTAGGTTAACTAAATATTACAAATAGAATTTAAATACACATACGCATATAAAATAGTACTGTGGCACCGGATAAACCGACTTCAATGCGGTTTTTTGGTTTTAGCCCACTGAAAACCATTTCCTTTGCTTCCGCAGCGCCTAAAATAAGGCAGAAGTAAAAGATTTTATTGAAATCGAACGAAGATGGATTATGGACGACGAAACGATAAAAGATTCATCGCTCGCCGTCTTCCCAACAGGAAAATAAAAGCAATTTTTATTCGGTTCCTTTTTGCATTCTCAAAAACTTGGCGCTGAATATGGAACTAAATTAATTTAAGGCGCTACGGGGTGCCAACTAGCGCTACCAAAGGAAAAAAATCATAACTTGTTTTATAAAACGTTTTCTTCAAAAAGTGGATCACACGTCTTAACAGCTTTTTTAAAAACCCACTTAGAGGCTAAAAATTCCACCCATGCCGGGATTCGAACCCGCGCCCTCTGGCTATCCGTGCCAGCACTCTTCCAACTGAGTTAATGGGCGACTGACCGGCATCAGTGAAATTTCGAACCTCTTTACAACATACATAACCTCACGCCTGTATCCCAGAGGGGTAGGCAGAGACCAGCGACTGCCACTTGCCACAGCGATCCTGACAGATCACCTTCGCTTCATCAACGTTCATAAGTCGTTGCATGCACGCACACCGGTTCCGGGTACTTTTTATCTTTCCCTTTGCTAATACATCCCCTATTTGGTCGATGTAAGTCCGTCTGGGACGTCCCTTACCAGCCCTTCCCCTCACATTCGCAATATATATTTGTTTCGTCAATCTTTCTTCCTTCATCCTCTCCACATGTCCAAACCAACGCAACATTCCTTTCTCAATTCTAGTCACTACATCCTCTTTCAGTCCACAACGTTCTCTAATCAGACTATTGCGTATCCTGTCATTCAAAGTAACACTACACATACTTCTCAAGGACCTCATTTCAACTGGTCTCGCTACCATACATAAGTGTTGGGACCAGCACGCCACTATGAATAGCCAATCTAGCTCTTTTGAACCTCTTTTCAATACTGTCTGTATTACGTATAGTATCTTAACAGCTGATAACAATTTTTAGAACTTACTGGACCAGTTTCTGAATTGAGAATTTCGCTATGTAAATACGTAACTGTAGTGCTGTCTCATCAAATTTCTCAACAAAGAGCGAGACAGAACGTTACAGTACTACACATCATAAAAGTTCGCGCAGACTAGGAAGAAGTGTAACGAAAGTACCCGAAGCTATAAGTACATTCAACATGATCTTTAACCGATACGGTTAAGGTGCAGAAATGATTGCCGCAGTAGCGCTACCTATTTCGCTCACGCTAATATTGCCAAACTAATAGTCACATGCATCGATGACGTTGAATCAACCAATAGCAACAAAGGCGCGCCTGCCATAAAATGAGACTACCTGATTGGTCGATCAACTTGCCGCACATCTAAAATTTGGTCATCTGCGCAGGTACATCCGCGAGACTTATTTCTTGTGTAGCACTGTACTTAAGTATTTACTTAGTAAAATTCTCAATTCAGAAACCAGTCATATGTCTAGGAAGTTCATTTCATTTAATTTCATTTCGAAGTAGGATCAACAACCGAGGACTTGAATCGAATTTCGCTGAAAATGCCTAGTTTCTTGTCAGTACTTCTAAATGTAGCTACTATATTTCGGCCTCGACGGCCTCGGTGGCGCAGCGGTTGGGCACGCTGCTGTAAAACCGAAAGTATCGGGTTCGATCCCCGGACGGGTCAAGTTAGGAAGCGAACTTTTCTAGTTTGTCTCGGGTCTTGGATGTTATCTATGTATTTATTGTATTAAATCTATCGTCGATTTAGCACCTATAACACAAGTCATTTAGTTGTACTTAGTATAGGGCTAACGAGATCTGTGTAATATGTCCATGAATATAAAAATTTATTTATTTACTAAACGGGTCTAATCGCAATTATTTAGTCTACCCGAGACCACGGAAACTAACGCTGCCGAAACGTCGGGAAATAAGGTAATTACGTTTCACCTAATAAATAATTACAACGAGTAACGCGAATCTAATAATCTTTTTTTCATTTCTTAATAGAAATACTATATTTATTAGGATTTATGATGTTCACTTTTTTCGAAGCGCTCGTGGCCTAGGCGAACCGAGTGATTGGAATCAATCACTTGGTTAAGCAACAACAGGCGTGGTCAGGTACAGGATTTGTGAGCGTCCCGTGACTACCGCTAGTGGCATTTTTCCGAGCGCTTCCGTGCTTCGCAAGGCACGTTAAGCCGTTGGTGCCGGCTGTCATGTAATGGCAGTCGTTAAGCCATGTCAGAGGCCTTATGGGCGGCTTGATAACTTCTGACAGTAAGGCCCGCTACTGTCTTACAGTCCTTCACCAACCCGGCCTGGCCCCCGTGGTGGAGTATGGCCTAACCCTCCTGTGATGCAGGAAGAGACCCGTACCCCAGCTGTGGGGACATACAAGGGTTGATAACTATAACGATGTTCACTTTTTTCAAAGACGCGTTATTAAAGTAGATAATGACTTTTGCGTCGGTGGCGCGTCAGTTAGCACCGCGAAGCGCCTTAAAAGGCTTTCGTGTCTTAATTTTATTAACTAGCCTCAGGAGTGTGATGACCATTTTCCACTTTGCGAAGGAAAACATCTTGAAGAGACCTTTCTGAAGTATGTGTACTTGAAGTACACATGAAAGTTAATGTAATAATAAAAAAAAACTCATGGGATTTTGTTTTTTCATTGAATCGTAAACTTTTTCCTTAAAGGTTGCCGATGCATAAAAACACTATTTTACGAGATAACTCAAATATCAATAAACTCTTCATACATTATAATATAAGTCGTTACGCGAGGGAGGGACGTCATAGTCTAAGGCTAATATGTATGTCGCGTTTTAGTACCACGTGACTATGTTGACGTTTCGACTGGTTATTATTATAAAAAGTATTTTTTTAAATAAAATCGCCTTCTCTCAGAGAGAGAGAGAGAGAGAGAGAGAGAGAGAGAGACATACTCTCTCTCTCTTTCTCTCTCTCTGAGAGAAGGCTTAATTAACACACTTGATGACGAATGGATAACGATGAGCTAGAGATGATATCGTTAGAGCCTTTACGATGTAGGTATAATATGTACGTTGCGCTTTCATTTGTAATCCTCAGTGTAACAAAATCCGCGTAGGTTCGATTCGTCAATACTAACTTCAAATGACGAAATAATGTTTTTATTATAGCCTATATACATCGCATTGTCGAGCACGGGCCTTCTCTGAGAGAGAGAGAGAGAGTTTGGGCTTAATTACCACGCGTGCCAACCGCGGATTGGCAATTTTAACCTCTGAGGTATTTCAATACTGCAGACACTCAGGTTTCCTCACGATGTTTTCCGTCACGGTTAGCTATTCGCATAGCTACTATAATGTCATAAATGTACATAAAACCTATTTAGAGGCTAAAATTTCCACCCATGCCGGGATTCGAACCCGCGACCTCTGGTTATGCGTGCCAGCGCTCTTTCCAACTGAGCGAATGGGCGACTCACCGGCCTCAGTGAAATTTCGAACCTCCTTACAATATTCTCTGTATTACGTACAGGCAGCGACATCTGGCTGAAGTAATTTGCATCAGCCAGATGTCGCTGCACGTGTATAGAGCATTAAAAAAAATGTACATAACTTACAAAAAAAAGTCATTGGTACATACATGCTTTGGGCATGGCAAAAGGAAGTTTTTTTGAAAGTAATTAGTCGTAGAGAAAAAAAATACGTTTACCTACTTATTTATCTTCTAACGTGTTCTCTCCTATTCTATATTTTTTTTAAGTTCTTCATTTGGAACACAAAATGTCGAGAGTAGATGGGATAGGAGACCTTCCTCAGGAAAAAGACCCGTGTCCTTCGGTCGGGACATAATGGGTTGTTAATGATGATGATTTGATGGGATGTATAGGCTGAGTGTGCCCTAGAAAATTGATCGATCGATCGACCGACCGATATCAGCCCTTGTATGTCCCCACTGCTGGAACACGGGTCTCTTCCTGCATCGAAATAAGGTTAAGCCATACTCCACCACGGGGGCCAAGTCCGGGTTGGTGGAGGATTGTAAGACAGTGGCAGGGCTTACTGTCAGAAGTTATCAAGCCGCTCATAAGCCCTCTGACAAGGCTTAACGACTGCCATTACATGACAGCCGGTACCCACGGCTAACGTGCCTTGCAAAGTAAGTGTTAAAAATATTCTATTATCCTATGCTATCCTACTTAATATTGTAAACGCGAAAATTTGTAAGATTGGATGGATGGATGTTTGTTACTCTTTGACGTAAAAACTACTGAATGCCTTTTAATGAAACTACAGTAATATAGCTTAATATACATCAGAATAACACATAGGCTACAATTTATGAGAATATTGTGTGAATTGTCCAAAATATGTCAATTAAGTAGGAAAAAATCTAACATCTGCGAGCTATTCTGGCGTGCGCTGCCAAAATAGTATATTTCACGTAGAGGGACTCTATCTACGATATTTCATTACAAGTGCGGAAAGGCTGTCATTGCAAAGAGTTGCAATGACGGTTCCGCACGTGTACTGAACGACTATTTTTAATACAGTTGCGAAAAAATATGTAAGCAATTTAATAAAGCAAAATTATTTGGAAAATGGCGCCAACCGTAAAAAATATAAGCAGAGATTTTTTTTCTTCACCCATTCTGGTAGGCAAAGGGAACCATGCCCATACTGCCAGTCTTCAGTAGGATTTTTTTATTGATATGAAATGAAAATGAAATAATGAGACGAAATGAAATGAAACCTAACCTAACTCATTCAATCAAATCATTAAATCTGACATTGAAACAAATTAGAAGCTTCTTTTTAGAAATATACGTATTTGCATGAATCATAAAAACTTCTATGATTTTTTTTTGTAAAAACTTCATGGTTGGTTTTTCTTTTTAATAGACATTATTTTGACAGTTCGGAAAGAGAGCGCACGAGTGCGGGAAAGGTAAAAAAAACCGGCCAAGTGCGAGTCAGACTCGCGCACCGAGGGTTCCGTACAAACCTGTATTATAGACCTGAGTATTTGGTATGAATTTCAATTTAATACCTCTACGCGTTTATGAGGAAATGGGTAGTAAACTTAAAATTATTAAAAAAAAATATATTATGTGATGTAACTAAAAATTTATGGTTTTCGTAATTTTTCCTTTGTCTATGCTATAAGACGTTGCTTCGTACCAAATTTCAAGATTCTGAGTTCACGGGAAGCACCCTGTAGGTTTTGATTCCCTTGCAAGTGTCGAAAATTTGCGGCATAAACGGCTGTATCTTTTGATTGCGTTGGCTTAGAAGTTTGATTTTTTCACAGCTTCAAGGGACAGTAGACCTAAGTAATTGATATAAATTTCAGCTTCATACCTCCACGCGTTCCTGAGAAAAAGGGTCTTGACAGACGGACGGACGGACGGACGGACAGACGGACAACAAAGTGATCCTATAAGGGTTCCGTTTTTTCCTTTCGAGGTACGGAACCCTAAAAAAAAGCACGTGTGTAAGTGGGATATTACACACGTGCTTTTTTTTACCTTTCCATCCCGCACGATATACGTCCCTGCAATACGCCACTTTTTGAGCAACTGTATTAAAAAAATTTGTACGCCACGCCAGTATAAGCTCCTCGAAATACTAATCCTGCGCTGACGAAGTCGCGAGCACCCGCTACTATTTCATATATCTACCTACACAGCCCACGAAAGACGCCCGCTCTTGGTCATAGGCCTCTTGAAAATAACACTAACCTCCCGGTCCCCTGCCAATCTCTTCCATTGCCATCCCTGCCAATCCGCCAACCTGCCGCGTCCTTAATGTCATGTTGCCTACTCACCAAACGACGGCCACACACACGTTTCTTGAAACTGCAATTCAAGTTTATTATGACAATTGACAACATTTAATTTTTTTAGCATACGTATTTTAATGTCTTATAGGAAACTAGATACGCATACGAAATAAATCGACCCATATTTTTTTATTTTCGGAAATTCGATGATTTTCATTCATAATTTTCTGTTTGAATTTCATCTTATTCTAAAAGGACGTAAACGCCAAATGACGTCACACATACCGTAATACTATCACCCTTGCCGACTTTTTAAAAACCATTGGAATTTAGGAAAGGAAACTCTGACAAGACATTTGAATGAAATTGAAAATGACATCTGTCATAACATTTTTAATATTAGGCAACAGTAGGTACCGTTGTAGTTCTACTCCACAGAACATAAAAAAAGAGTAGAAGTCGTAAGTGGGCGGTGCCCGCGTGCCTCACATTAGCAATGTATTGCCTATGCGTAGTCGGTGACAGTTTTGTTTACTTCAGTTGCCGTGCGCTTCTAGTAAAGAAAAAATGGTGAAAACTTGATTAAAATGCCTTGTTGTGCTGTGTTAAAGAGAAAAAATAAAAGCTGGGGACTAAAATATACCGATCATGCCGTAATATTTCATCGGTAAGACGTATTTCATTGTATTTTTAATTAAATTTGTAATGACATGAACACGGAAACCAATCCGAAAATTAAAAAGTGAAACCACCTTTATTTACTGGTTAGTAAAGTTAAATTTTCATCGAAGAAAGTGTACCTTCTCTAGAAATTTCTGTCATAATTTGAATTCTACTCAATTACGGATGGGGGCACACATGATAAAAATCTATCGATAATTGTCTATGACTTAGTAGTCCTACATAATTAATGGTACTTAGGTATTGTAAATACCAATTCTTCTAAGTAGGTAAAATAATTGTTGTTATTTCATACCTACTTCCTAAGTGCCTTTTCAAATGCACCCGGTCGCCGTCCGGTCGCCGGGCCGGGTAAAGTAGTAATCTATGAGCTCCGGTCGCCGGCTGGTCGTTGTGCATGTGAAAACTGTCATTGGAGCTCATATATTACTACTTTTCATACAAGATATGACATGAGCACATAGATCGCGATAAAGTTTTTCTTCACCAGTTTATCAGTGACTGAAATATCTAAGAAACTATCGAAGTAATTTTCATCTTACCCCTTTGACAACAGAAAACCGAGGCAATGTTACAACAACCCTCTCGAAATCAAAACAATTTGGAAGTGAGTTTTCGTTTTGTTTTCCAAGGAACCGGATACAAAATTAAAATGGATGGCAGCGACAGGAAGGCAAAATTGGTTCAAAACAACGATGAACACAATATATTCAAAGCATTTTCATGAACACTTCATAAACACTAAAAATGGCGGAAGGTGGCACTTATGTGATGCAGCAATACCAGAAAAAATGTGCTTCACTTCCAGGTTAGACTCTTGCGTATAAATAAAATATATTAGTACCATCGTCAATAAAATTAGTATAACGTATGAAACATGGCGTACAGATAGACAAAGATCTGAATTGAGTCGTAGAATACATTATATTTCCCGTGTTATAATTTCTAACGCCCGCGAAGCAGCGGGTTAAAGCTAGTTTTAAATAAGAGATAACATTTTGAAATCTACCACATTGTTTTATTTGTGCTACTATGTACCCTATTAGTGTTAATTCTTTTTTAATACAGTTGCTCAAAAAGTGGCGTATTACACGGACGTATAGCATGCGGGATGGGGGCTATTACACACTCGTGCTTTTTTTTTACCTTTCCCGCACTCGTGCGTTTACTTTCCCAACTGTCAAAATAATGTTTATTAAAAATAAAAACCAACCATGAAGTTTTTACTAAAAAAAATCATAGAAGTTTTTATGAGCTACTAATTTGTTTCAATATCAGATTTAATGATTTGAGTGAATGAGTTAAGTTAGTTTTCATTTCATCACATTAAATTTTATTTTCATATAATATCAATAAAAAAATTCTTCTGAAGACTTGGCTGTAGGGGCATAGTTTCCTTTGCCTTCTAGAATGGGTCAAGAAAAAAATCTCTGCTTATATTTTTTACGGTTGGCGCCATTTTCTAAATATTAAATTTCATCTAAAAAATTCACCCATGCCGGGATTCGAACCCGCAACCTCTGGATATCCGTGCCAGCGCTCTACCAATTGAGCCAATGGGCGACTCACCGGCATCAGTGAAATTTCGAACCTCTTTACACTATTCTCTGTATTACGTACAGGCAGCGACATATGGCTTAAGCAAATTGCATCACTCACAGCTCCGACTACCTACTTTGCAGTTAGGTTTTACATCGGAATTTTTCTTTATTAAATTGCTTATTTTTTTCGCAACTGTATTAAAAATAGTCGTTCAGTACACGGGCGGAACTGTCATTGTAACTTGTCGAAACTCTTTGCAATGACAGCCTTTCCGCACTTGTAATGAAATATACTAAATTGCACAAAAGATAATGTAGAAAAGATGCATTTTCTACCAGTCAACCCGCAGGCAAAAAAGAAATAGCTAAAAATACTTCTAAGTACCAGTATTCATATTCGGCCGTTAATGTGTAAACTGTTTGTACGAGTATAATTTGTCGATAGGTTCTCACTGTCGACAAACTAGAACTTGCATTGTCCCATCCCAAACTGAGAATGTATTTCTTTTTCAATTTTGAACTTTCTGTCTTACGAGGTAAAAGTTCTTTTCGGTCCGACGCGGCGGTAGTTCCATCTAGTGTAGAGTAGCGTTACTACAAAATGTCAACCTTAATTTCATCATTGTCATTTGACTTTGATCATTGTTAACATTACAAAAAGGTGCATATTTTAATTGAAACTTTTATGATGTACACCTTTTCGGCAATGACTTTATTTACCAACGGCAGGTTGGCATTCGTAGTGTGCGTTTGGTTTGTAAGTATCAGTTTGGTTACACTGGTTTTCGTACAAATGTGTCATGTCGCTACTTCTACTCTTTTTTTATGTTCTGTGTTCTACTCTATCTACGTACCGTTGCCTAATATTAAAAATGTTATCATTCCCTCATTCCACCGTATGTGTGACGTCATCACTCATCACACAATCTTTTGTTTTTATTTATTTTCTCTGAAATATGGCTATAATAATATTTCTAAATATTTTCTTCGTAACCAGGATAGCAAAACAGAAACGGTATTTTTGGTTTTGGGTGTTGTAATAGTACAGCCGAGGCGATATTACTAGCCCGAGCCATCGGCGAGGGCTATAAGGAAACAGAGGCTGTAATTTTCAAAGCGCACGTATGTCATACGACGTTTTATAACATATTTACGAGGAAATTAATAAAACTCTGACTTTGTTATCATCACTACTTGACGACATTTTCAAATAAAAACAATACATCGAAAAGAAAAAGCGCGCGGATTTATTTTTACTTGTCCACAAATAAGCGATGCGCGCGCATCAACTTTTTTTTTTTAGGCAAAGGTACAAAAACAGCCAGTATTACTAATAAAGTAAATTAATATTTTTGTGTTTTTGTTACAGATAAATGGTTGTAATTTATTGTCAAAATTAATTAAATTAAAGAATTAAATGTTTATTTGTTATATTTTATTTCCCAAAGTTAATTTTATTCATAAAATATTGACCACTTTCTTGACATAAAACCTCTTTGTTAAGATTTTTTTTAAAAGTATCGTTTATTTTTAGACGGAGTATCTTAAAACTTTATTAAAAAAAAAACACGTGCCTTTTACATTACAATATCGCACAAGTACGTAATGAGATACATTACGATATTGAAATTGGTGTAATTACAACCACTTTACGAGCAAATATGTTATAAAATATGAAATGTTGTCAATTCGTGTATATTGGAGTTGCCGAGTCTTTCTACTACTGAATCTGTGGATCAATCGCAATAAATATCGAATAAGTAGGCACAGTAAACACTTTCGTCTGTTGTTTGTCTTTCCTTCCAGAAGTTTCGTGTTTCTACCCTCGTTGAAGCGTCAAAATTGTCTACGTAACGGGTAGTCACAAGGCACATACATTGCTTCTGGCCCCACACTAGGATCCCCTGTGTCGTGAGAACCATACAACGACATCATAAACATGTAAACATCCAAGACCTGGGGTTTTCTTTTGTCCCCAGCCGGGATTAGAACCCGAGACCTGTTGCATGGTAGGCAGACGCGCTACCGCTATGCCACAGAGGCCGTCATGCAACGACTTGTGAACGTTGAAGCGAAGGTGATCTGTCAGGATCGTGGGAAGTGACAGTCCCTGGTCTCTGCCTACCCCTCTGAGATACAGGCGTGAGGTTACGTTATGTTTGTGTCTTCTGAGTGTTCTTATTTAGCACAGCCAGGCCTATTTAATATTATTCATTGTGAAAGAGAAATGACTTTTCTTTTCCATTAGCTTACCCTTTGTTATTTCGATTTCGTTTGAGGCTGCGCCATTTTTTGAGAGATTATTTTTTCAGGTTCAACCGAAAGGATGAAATTATGAATGCCTACCGGATGGGTAGGACTTGTCAGAGATTAAAATCACAACGTTGATTAGTTTTTTTTACTCGACTAGCTATGAAGAAATAACAAAAAATATACGTCAACATTTTATTTTTCGTAAAAAAATCAGTATAGTAATACAGTCATCACAAAGCAGTCACGTAACATGCGGCCAAAGTAACATACGAGTAAGAGAGATTATTTTTTAATAAAACATTTCATAAAGCTTCAGTTCGCGGAAAAATATTACATCGGCGTTTTTAAATGAACTTATTCAGGCACACCACGTTTCAGTGAATACCCAGAAATCCTCAGCGGTTGCGAGCTCAAATTCGTCAGTTTCCATCCGCCTAGCGGGTACACTCTGCTGCTAAATACAGTCTCGCCTTCTCCACAGAACAACTCTATAGAACTCGTATCGAGGAACAATCTCCAACTCTTTGAAATGCGGTGAGCCCATTCCACTTGTCTCACGTCACCGCCTTCTTTTGTCACTGATACTTTGCCAGTATCCCTGTCCCATTTGATCCAGGCCCTGCCACCGCCGTCACGGCCTTCCAATTGAAGCTCAATGTTCTCCTCCAGCTCACCTTCAATTAGGATCTCAGCTGCTCTGTCGAAGTCCGCCGTTTGATTGCCTCTGAACGCCCCATCGATGATTAATTGGTCTCTAAGGCTCAAGACCTCAATGACTGGCTTCATGATGATACGGTTATGGGAGTTAAGTTCCAGCTCTCTGAGCAGGGTCATGGCTCCAGCCCATCCGTCGACAGCCTCCGGGAACACGTTCTCCCACATGCCAAACCAACCAACCAGCAACCTTCTTCTATTGACCTCTGTGGTCTGTGCCGCGTAGAAATCATGTCCAAAGTCTAATTCTTGGAATTCAGTTTCTGGCGTAAACGTGGCACTGGCATAGTCGAAATGGCCAACAATGTAGCCAGTTTGGTGTAAGTTGTGGTACCTGTCGCCTTGGGGTGCGATTCCTTGGGGGGACATAAGCAGGACATGCTTACCGTTCAACTCGAAGAAGTCTGGGCATTCCCACATGTATCCAAGGGCCCCATCTGACTCAGCTAGCACTGTTAGGAACTCCCACTCAACTAGGTTATCAGATTTATAAAGCAGCACCCTTCCACGATCATCGTTAGTCTTGCTTCCTAAGATAACGTACCAAGAGTCGCCATGTTTCCAAGCCTTTGGGTCTCGGAAGTTGGCATTGCCGTTCGGAGCTCGTGGGATTACTGGGTTTCCTGCGTATTTGTAGAAGTCCACACCGTTATCACTGAAGGCAAGGTACTGAGTCTCGTTGAAGAAGGGGTCTGTGTCAGTAATCTCATGCCCGGTATATATCAGGACCATGGTGTCTCCATCGACGACGGCGCTCCCGGAGAAGCAGAGTTCCTCCTCTGGCAGTAAAGCTGTAGGTTGCTGCGTCCAGTTGACCAGGTCTTCGCTTGTCACGTGCCCCCAGTGCATAGGACCCCACACGCTGTCATAGGGATAGTATTGATAGAACAAATGATAGTTTCCTTTGTAGTAGCTGAAGCCGTTAGGGTCGTTTATCCAGCCGACCGGTGCGGCGATGTGGTAGGTTAGCCTGTAGCGATGATTGACGTTTTCTTTCGCCTGTTTTATGTATTCTTCGAGTTCCGCCTTCGCTGACTCGCTTTGCTTGAAGTTCTTGCTGTGAACAAGAGCAAGGAGGCTCAGCAATGTTATGAGATGTAGTTTGGACATTTTCGCGGTAGGCATTGAACTTGAGATCAACTCCGCGTGAGGCAGGTTTTTTATAGCGAACTTTATCGAGAATACTGGAGAGCGATTAGATAACCTAGATATGGATCTCAAGTGTTTTGTTTGCCACCCGAGAGTGTATAAGAAATGATTTGGTGGGATTCCTTTTCTGTAATGTTATTGGTAGGGGGTGCCACTTGTATTTAAGTGTTTACCAACTGATTTCTGTAGTGATGACCATTGATAATTTAAATTGATTGAATTGATAACATGATTCCCATGACTAGTTAATAGTTATGTTTTAATATTTTGGTAAGAAATACTAGGTTATTTCCAGAATTCAAGTTCCTGAAATACGTCAATTAGAGTTTAGGTTTAAGATGAATTAGAATTTTATTTGTCATCTGAATATTTATTTGTCTCTGAATTAGAATTTGTTATGTAGATCAACTTTTGTTAAAGACTTATTTTTTTTTTGTATTTTTTTTCAATTTGTAATGGCGCCAATATTTTTTATACTTTAAGTACTAGTTCGTAACACGCATTTCGTTTGAAAAATATTAATCAGAAAAAATAATCTCATACTTAACACAGACTTTAATTGATGCGTTTTGTGTTTGATTACTATTTTAACTAAAATACACACTGAAACCGAAGTGGTTTGAAAGTCGCAATTACGTAAGTACTCACTAAAATACCTTCTATTTAGATCTGCTATCTAGTTCTAAGTATAAAAAAAAATTATTAAGTTGAGAAATCTCGTTTGATATAAATGGCGAGCAATTAATACCTTTAGATCAGTTCAGTGATCCATAGTAGTAAGCAGTGTTATGTGGTACTAAACATAAAACAATATAATTGAGGCGTGCATTTTATCAATGCCTCACAATGGGAGAAGTGAAAGTTGTCCGCTATGGTGAGAAACAGATCCCCATGTTTCTCGTACTGTGAAAATAGGCAGGTATTTGACAGGTGGCGAGGTCACGATAACATCATCTAACCCAGTTTTTAGACTCACTTAATAGAAGCGTTAAACTGCATTCCACACAACGTATTGACATGCATTAGGTATTGTAATATAGTGACTTAGTTTGTCAGTCACATACCAGGGAAATTAATTTAACCTTGGTCAATATCTGAATTACATCTGATAAAGATAATATGTAGTTCTCGACGCGAGATGGAAGTTGATTACTGTCTTTGTAATCTACAGGTAACGCGTGAAAATTGCCACGTAACTATGTGGCAATCTTCTACCCAGTTTTCTAACCTAAGCCCAGTGACATTCAGTAATATCAATTTCTCGCATTTTAGCATATTCACAGGATTTGGTGCGCATAATTACGCCGCTGAGGAATAAACCATCCCTGTTGTGAAGAATGGTGGGGCGTGTAAATCCGCCTAAAAACGGAAGAATTAAATGACTCCAAAAGTTTCATGGATTTTACCCTCTACCTAGTTAACTGTTTGCGATTGCAACCCTATATGCCTCCACTGCTGGGGAACGGGTCTCTTCCTGCATTGCAGGAAGCTTAAGCCATACTCCACCACGGGGGCCAAGTCCGGGTTGGTGGATATATGTAAGACAGTGGCGGGCCTTAATGTCAGAAGGTTCGATACGTGTGCGGGCTTAGACTTAAAACAACAATGGAATGAAATCGCCATATTTGTGCAATTGTCATCGCACTACAATGCATTAAAAGAATTTGAGGCCTGGTTGGATGATGTACATTAGCTTATTAAACCATTTGTAATCTTCTGATTTTCACAGCGTATTTATGTCGGTCTTGGTTGCCTGAAGCCTCTTACATTCCGTTTTTTTTCTTATTTTAACCATTTCTATATACTTATTTTTGTAGATAGATAGATAGAGATAGAAAACACTTTATTGTACATAAAAATGGAAATTACACAGATATTTCTTAACCTAAGAGTACAGTCGGCGGCCTTATCACTAAAAGTGATCTCTTCCACACAACCTTTTGTAATCCAATATTTATTTATTTTGATTCTATATTGCACTAATTACATCAGTAAATGTACAAGGGCGTGCTTAATGCAAGAAGCATTCTCTTCCAGCAAACCTTTGGTGTTGAAGAGACTAGCAAATATTGGTACGAAACACATTTAATGCCAAGGTCATTGGCGGTTGTAAGCCCCTTAAAGTTCGAATGTCCCAAAGGCCATCGCGTGAGCCTGGAAAACACAATTCGACGTCAACCCGCAATTGTACACGAAATTACCATTTACAGTTTCCTTCCTGTGTTCGTTGAAGCAATCAAATGAACAGACGATACCAATCTGCGCTGAACGACTTATTAAGGCTAGAAGAAAGCTCGCCCCTTTCGCTTAATGTTAAGTTTATATAAAATGGCTGACAAACACATCAATTATCAAGGTTTAGATTGTTCAGGGAAGATGGAGTCCTTAGGTATGCATTTTATCTCATCTCATAGAATCTTTAGGTATATATTTTGCTCTCATCTCATAGAATCTTTAGGAATGTATTTTTCATTCATTTCAAAGAATCTTTAGGTATGTATTTTTCATTCATTTCAAAGAATCTTTAGGAATGTATTTTTCATTCATTTCAAAGAATCTTTAGGTATGTATTTTTCATTCATTTCAAAGAATCTTTATGTATGTATTTTTCATTCATTTCAAAGAATATTTAGGAATGTATTTTTCATTCATTTCAAAGAATCTTTAGGTATGTATTTTTCATTCATTTCAAAGAATCTTTAGGTATGTATTTTTCATTCATTTCAAAGAATCTTTATGTATGTATTTTTCATTCATTTCAAAGAATCTTTAGGAATGTATTTTTCATTCATTTCAAAGAATCTTTAGGTATGTATTTTTGACATGTTACAGTAAGTACGTTAAGTATGTCGTTATCGGTAAAATTAACCTATTTGACCTACCTATTTAAGTTCTAAGTTTTTGTCTTCAAACAATATGCGCCACTGATGACTGTTAGTACATAGAAGGCCACCACAACACAGATTTGATCTAGCGTTGTGACCGCTGAGATCTATTCATCTGTTTGTAACTATTTTGTCTGGAAGAAATTGCTTTTAGCAATAGGGACGCCAATTGTACTTTGTATCTTTACATGTTTTATAATATGTTCTCTGGTGCACAATAAACAATATTCTTATCTTATCTTATCGTTTTTATTTAAGACGTTTCGGGGCGCTGACTAGCGCCACCAATGGAAAAAATCATAACTTGTTTTAACACGTTTTTATCTAAAAGTGAACATGAGAAATTCTAACAATAGAGACTACAATTTTTAGAACTAACAGTCTAGAAGCTACGAGCAATAGATTAGAACTTTAATCGATTTCCGCCAAAACCGATTTTTTGATTCTGAATTTTTTTGGCGGAAAGTGATTTGAGTCCTTGGTTGTTCATTCTAGGTTCTAGATTGTAGGTTCTGAAAATAGTTGTCGCTGCCTGTACGCAAAACAGAGAGTATTGGAAAGAGGTTCGAAATTTCACTGATGCCGGTGAGTCGCCCATTAGCTCAGTTAAAAGAGCGCTGGCACGGATAGCCAGAGGTCGCGGGTTCGAATCCCGGCATGGGTGGAATTTTTAGCCTCCAAATAGGTTTTTAAAATTGTCCTTAGCACGGGTTAGTGCATTAAAAAGAATATAATACTTTAAAGAACTTTTTACTTTAATTGCGCGTAAGCGGTTGAACAGATTTGAACGAAACTTGGAAACCAGATTGTTCCACTGGATGAGAAACTGGGGGTATGCCCTGTGAACCTGCGAGGAAGAAGGTAAACTTGAGCGAAAATACATTTAAGGGTAATTTACTTACATCGTGCAATAACCTAATAATTTCACAGCGATACCGCGTGCCCAATTTACACAGGGCCCCGTGTTGGTAATTTGCGGTAGCTACCTATATTTCTTTGGGCACAATCTAATTCTAGACCTCCGTGTGGGTAATTCACCTACCCTATACGGTTATTGTTATCGTATACTTACTTAAATGTACGAATGCCAATTTCGGCATTGGAAGGTCGCACAAAATGGACATTATCTTGAAAGGAATGGGATTTTTACCACGCATGACAATTCTGTGTTTTAGCCATAAAATCCCGTCCCGTCCCGTCCCGTTCCGTCCCGTCCCGTCCCGTCCCGTCCCGTCCCGTCCCGTCCCGTCCCGTCCCGTCCCGTCCCGTCCCGTCCCGTCCCGTCCCGTCCCGTCCCGTCCCGTCCCGTCCCGTCCCGTCCCGTCCCGTCCCGTCCCGTCCCGTCCCGTCCCGTCCCGTCCCGTCCCGTCCCGTCCCGTCCCGTCCCGTCCCGTCCCGTCCCGTCCCGTCCCGTCCCGTCCCGTCCCGTCCCGTCCCGTCCCGTCCCGTCCCGTCCCGTCCCGTCCCGTCCCGTCCCATCCCATCCCGTCCCGTCCGATTCATTCATTCATATTAAAAAAATATTCATGGACATATTACACAGATCTCGTTAGCCCCATACTAAGTACAACTAAATGACATGACTGTGTTATAGGTGCTAATTCGACGATAAATTTAATACAATATATACATAGATAACATCCAAGACCCGAGACCAACTAGAAAAGTTCGTTTCCTAGTTTGACCCGGCCGGGAATCGAACCCGAGACCTTCGGCTTAACAGTTAGCGTGTTAACACGTTGCGCCACCGAGGCCGTCATATTATGCATTTCTATAAAAAATATCCACAAAAAGTCCGACTCTAAACTTCAATACGAGTATCTCATACATAAGGCACCAATCTCCTAGTGCGAGTTTGACAGATCCTATCGAATAACTTTACTACCGCGTTGATCGAGCATTGAGTAGTGAGTATGAGTAAGTTAACTTTTCGAACTGGCAAAACGCTGTCACAGTACAACTCGCACTCGCGTTTATTCGTGTTTTGGCTGGTAAACGTGTTCACTTCTCAACGTAAACCATTACAACTCGCACTCAGCAATTTTAATTTCCATACTTGTCGCTAGGTGGCGCTTCCTCGATGCCATAGAAATATGAGTTTACGTTAACGCGATCGAGTAGTTAAAAAACTCGCACTAAGCACTCTGGACACAATTCTATTGAAAAAAACTTTGTAAGGATTCAGATAAAGGAATAGCCGATAAACTTAGCCTTTAGCTTTGCCTTTAAGCACACAAAAAGTGCCTTTAAGCGAGATTGCATTGCGCAATTGGCAAAGGATACCCGTAAGCAAGTTTCACTTTAGTTCTCCCTGGACGTAGCTTTAGTCCAACGCAGCTAAATGCAGTTTGTAGATTTGTATAAAAAGCTAATTTTAACTGTAAATACCTACCACACGAAACTTGAATTATCAGGGGAGTGAGTCTCTAAAACGCATTTTTATTATTATTATTAATGCTTTATTGCACCATAAAATCGTACAATGCGGCGAACTTAATGCCATAAGCATTTTCTACCAGTCAACCGCAGGAGGTATAACGAAAATTTGGCAGGCGTGCAAAAAAAAAGAAAAACTTACACATATATATAACTTACATAATTGTTTGATAGATTTATGTTAGTCCGGTAATGGTCGTTTCATTCACACTATCGGTAGTCTGGTAGCCAATCGCATTGCAATGGTATTTATAAGCCGTGCTACTTAACTCGGCGCCTTTCGCGATTCGATCGTCTTCGCAAGAGATGCCTATTTAATTTGCGCGGGTTATTCCCCTGAAATGATATTGTACTGCTATTGCTTTGTAGACTACCAAATTGAGGCAAATATCAACCATTGTCGTGCTTATTTCATTATATTGAAAAACTATATAAGTTTTAGACTCTAGGGCCCGGTTGGTGGTCATAGGACAACGTTACTCTTTCAAAAACACAGTATCAGCAGTAACAAAACCTAACATAGCCAAAACTTTAGAAATAAACAATAAAAAACACAATCCGCTATTTGACTCTCTTTTCAAGAAATTCTTAAACGGTAAATAACTCTTCCATTAGACCAAAAAATATTTTAGTATATTTTTTGAGGACCTAAAAGCAACATAAAAATATATTTTAAAACTTTATTTTCCTAAACAGCCAAAAACGCGGTCAGCCATTTTTGTCTATAGTTTGAAGTCCAACAAATTGTAAACAAAGTTTGACATTCAATTTTCTGCAAGTGATCTCTGAGCATAGTGAAATAACAACCTATTTAGAGGCTAAACATTTCACCCATGCCGGGATTCGAACCCGCTACCTCTGGCTATCCGTACCAGCGCTCTACCAATTGAGCCAATGGGCGACTCACGGCATCAGTGAAATTTCGAACCTCTTTACACTATTCTCTGTATTACGTACAGGCAGCGACATCTGACTTAAGCAAATTGCATTACTTACAGCCCCGACTACCTACTTTGCAGTTAGGTTTTAACATCGGAACGCAATTTGCTTAAGTCAGATGTCGCTGCCTGTACGTAATACAGAGAATAGTGTAAAGAGGTTCGAAATTTCACTGATGCCGTGAGTCGCCCATTGGCTCAATTGGTAGAGCGCTGGTACGGATAGCCAGAGGTTGCGGGTTCGAATCCCGGCATGGATGAAATTTTTAGCCTCTAAATAGGTTTTTAAATTTGTTCCTTAGCACGGGTTAGTGCATTAAAAATAAAAATAGTATAATCATGTGGGTACAGTGATATCGTTCCGATGTTAAAACCTAACTGCAAAGTAGGTAGTCGGGGCTGTAAGTAATGCAATTTGCTTAAGTCAGATGTCGCTGCCTGTACGTAATACAGAGAATAGTGTAAAGAGGTTCGAAATTTCACTGATGCCGTGAGTCGCCCATTGGCTCAATTGGTAGAGCGCTGGTACGGATAGCCAGAGGTTGCGGGTTCGAATCCCGGCATGGGTGAAATTTTTAGCCTCTAAATAGGTTTTTAAATTTGTTCCTTAGCACGGGTTAGTGCATTAAAAATAAAAATAGTATAAATAGTGAAATAACAACAACGCAACCATGATTTCATAGAATTTACATCCAAAATATACCAAATTATACCCCCGGGAAGTTGTGGATTCGTGTACCCAGTGAAATTAACATTCGAAAAACTTGGCTTAATCTTGCCAAAAGAGACCCCGACTCTTTATCAATTGAAACTCGGATGTATTTATGTGAAGATCACTTTGATGTAAGTCCTGTTATAATCAATGTCCACTGGCTCTGGCTGAAAGATGTTTGTTTACATACTTTAGATGATTTCAAGATGGCGGATAGCGTTTTCGCTGTTACGAATTAAACGAGGATTATTTTTTTTATTTTGCAAATTTTGCAGCCATCCTGCATTCTTACTTAGCAAAATCAATATATATTTCGGTTTCTTACGTTAAATACTATAGGAAATATTCATTTGTCGCGTCAAATTTCATACACGGTGTCAAATAGCGGATTATCAATGCTCTATCTACGTTTTGGTTGGGTTAGCGTTTAATTGTTTCTGAATTAAAAAAAATGTAAAGGTAAATGAGGACCTCTGAGGCGCAGCGGTAGCGCATCTGCCTACCATGCAAGAGGTCCCGAGCTCTATCCCCGGCTGGGCACTTGGATGTTTACATGTTTGCCTTGTCGTCGTTTGTGGTTCCCACTACACAGGGTATCCTAGTGTGGGGCCAGAAGCAATGTATGTGCCAGTATGTAAATGCAATGTTATGTTAAATAAAATAGATAGGTTGCATAAAAGCAAAAATAGTATTGCAAAACCGTGCTAAACAGCACTTTCCTCACAACACTGCATCCATAGGCATCTCGGCGGGCCGCGACAATTTTCAATAATAAGTATCGGAAATCCGAAGGTGCGTGTGGCATGGTAAGGAAATTGAGTCTCCGTGCAGTGCCGTTGGCGCCACCGTCGCCAAACTTCATTTCGACTCGAGAGCTTGGGCGGGCGGATGGATGAAACCGCGCTTGATGTAATTTATTACTACAACCGGCTGGGAGAGGGTTGGAAAAAGTTTTAATTTACTTTGTGACTTATTTTAAAGGTGTAAAAGAATCGTGGATTATAATTAGTGTGGAGTATGGCCTAACTTTCCTGCTACGCAGGAAGTGATCCGTGCCCCAGTAGTGGGGACATACGAGGATTGATATCTTGTTCTGGAAATAAATATATTATTATTATTATTATTATTATATCGGATACTACTTTTTACTAATATACTATTTTACCAGTTGACGGTAATTTTATTGTATTACTAGCTGACCCAGCGAAATACTTACCGCCTAACAGTCGATTCTATAATTTTTCTCTCCGTAAGAACCACCCTCGTACTTCAAGGAATATTCTAAAAAAAGAATTAGCGAAATCGTTTCAGCTGCTCCCGAGATTTGCGCTTACCAACACATTCAGCGATTCATTTTTATATTATAGATGTACATTTGTAAATATTTGCATTTTGTTTTCTGGTTTAGATTAACGATTAATCTTTTCTTATAGTATAAACTGCGTCAAATATCAAGTTTGATTCTATCCAAGGCCTCATATTACTCGTAGCCCTAAGATACTTTTTTGTGCAACAAAAGCTCTGTGGCTCTCTGTAAAATTACCCCACAGAACTACCCCATATCACAAAGTAGCGCAAACATAGCTGTGATATACGACAAGCGCAGTATCTACCGACGTGAATTGCCTTATTCCTTTTAAAGCGAATATGAATTTATTAGTTTGTGCACTTGGAGACTTGTGGTTTCCAATTGCATTTTTCATCCAGGACAATGCCTAAAAATTTTGTTTGATCTACTTCTTGTATTGTATTATTATTTATTGCTCTATATCGTTATATCGTTATCAACCCTGGTATGTCCCCACTGCTGGGGCACGGGTCTCTTCCTGCATCGCAGGAAGGTTAGGCCATACTCCACCACGGGGGCCAAGTCCGGGTTGGTGGACGATTGTAAGACAGTGGCGGGCCTTACTGTCAGAAGTTATAAAGCCGCCCATAAGGCCTCTGACATGGCTTAACGACTGCCATTATATGACAGCCGGCACCGACGGCTTAACGTGCATTGCGAAGCACGGAGGCGCTTGGAAAAATGCCACTAGCGGTAGTCACGGGACGCTCACCCATCCTGTACCTGACCGCGGCTCTTGTTGCTTAACCAAGTGATTGATTCCAATCACTCGGTTCGCCTAGGCCACGAGCGCTTGCTCTATATAGATGATATTTTTTTCTTTGTTGTAAATTTTATGTACTCAATTTTATCTGAATTTATATACTATACTAGATTGCTTCTTAAGCCTCATTATTACAGTATTATCTAAGAATTGGTGTATGTCAGTTTCAAAAGTCAATATTTTCTCCCTTTACGGAAGCCTCGGCTACTCGCCAATGTACATAGTATTGTCACAGTAAACAAAGTACGCATTGTGGTTTTTAAACAGGCTCCTGCGCCTTGATTTTATAACTTTTCACGTATACAATTGTGTGCGAAAGTGGAATGTTTACATTTCTCAAGCGAATAGATATGAGGCGTAATATATAATTATCAAACCTAATGGACACCGCATTTCAGTGGATATCTCGTACGTGACAGTGATATTAAGCCACAAAATTGCACGATAAAGTCTAGTAGATATTTCGTTTTTACACACACACATATACGTGTAAAAGTTATCAAGGCGCTCTGCTTGCATTTTAATCCTTTTATTAAGCCCAAAACCTTTACATTTTAGCTGCAAAGTCGCCTGTCGCGTCAACTGTACCTACCTATTGTATAAGTCAGGGCACTCTCATTTGTATGGACAGTCTCTCAAAACACATTTGGACAATCCTAATTCGAAGCGGCAGAGTCAGCCAGTATTTTCACAGCCAAAGTGATTTCAGGTTGTTTCTATTTGCGGTTTTAGGGTTTCGCCATTACACATTTTGTACCGTTGCATTACTTACTCCGCTGGCTCAGCGAGTCAGTGTGCCTCGACACAAGAAGTCGCCACATTTCTCTGTCCAGCGTGGATTCTTGCCAGTCGCCCGCCGCGCCGGTCGGTTTGAGATGTGATTCTGACAAATAAGATCCCAATTGATTCGTCGTATTCGAGCAAACTGTCTTAGGAAATCAGGAACAATAATAAAAAAAATTAAAAATCACTGAAAAGACAGAAATAAGATGGAAAATAACAAACGACCCGACTGCTAAGCATTATCAAGCAATGCGTGCGGGACCCAAACACGATAAAGTATTGCGAGGTATCGAAGTTGGTCCCGCCTGCTAGCAGTTAATGCTGAGTCGGGTTGCTGGTTATTTTAAAAAAACCTATTTAGACTAAAAATTCCACCCATGCCGGGATTCGAACCAGCGACCTCTGGCTATCCGTGCAGCGAAATTTCACTGATGCCGGTGAGTCAGCCATTAGCTCAGTTGGAAAGAGCGCTGGCACGGATAGCCAGAGGTCGCGGGTTTGAATCCCGGCATGGGTGGACTTTTTAGCCTCTAAATAGGTTTTTAAAATTGTCCTTAGCACGGGTTAGTGCATTAAAAAGAATATAACTGAGAATACACCTGCCGGCAGTTTTTTTTTCAAAGACGTAAAAAACTTAAAAAAGGCTGACTGGCCGGTCGGCAAAAGTAACAATAAAAAAACCTACGATATTCGTGTGCGAGTTAAGCTAGCACTTGGCTACTTTCCTATCAGACACGGGGGTCCTCTATAAATATTATTTTATCATCATTTCGTGAAATAAAGGCCAATTGGATTGGTAGCAGACATAGCGGAATGTATCGATTTTTAAGCCAATGTTTTAATTAAATTATTGTTTTGTTTTACTTTCGAATTTAGCTACGGTGGAACTTGGTTTTCTCAAACTAAAATAATATTTTCGCACCTACGGGTAGAGCATATGCCATAATAATTTTGAATTACCATCTACATAATTTATAATTACCATGTTTTTATGTAGATAAAGGTCCCATTGCGGGGCACAGGTCTTCTCTCTGAGTATGGGCTTAATTATTACTCGTGCCCACCGCGGATTGGCAATTTCAAGTGCTGAGGTATTTAAATAATAAATAAATATTCATGGACATATTCCACAGATCTCGTTAGCCCTATACTAAGTACAACTAAATGACTTGTGTTATAGATGCTAACTCGACGATAGATTTAATACAACAAATACATAGATAACATCCAAGACCCGAGACAAACTAGAAAAGTTCCTTTCCTAGTTTGACCCGGCCGGGGATCGAACCCAAGACCTTCGGTTTTACAGTCAGCGTGCCAAACCGCTGCGCCACCGAGGCCGTCGTTTGAACACCTCAGACATTCAGATTTCCTCACGATTTTTCCTTGGCTGTTAGCGAGTGGTTTTGCTTCTAAAATTACATTACTTTGCATTACAATTATTATTATACATAAGTAGATGGTTTTGCAACTGATTTTAAAACTGATCTTTATTTATTTGTTGAATACAGATAGAGCCGACTTACTTATTATGAAGTATGTCTATATGGCGTGAAAAACATTTTTTTCTTCTTGAGTAGCTTGATTTGACGACCTCTGTGGCGCAGCGGTAGCGGATCCGCCTACCGTGTCCCGGGTTCGATCCCCGCCAGGGATTCCGGGACAAAAAAAACCCATGTCGTGGATGTTTACATGTTTGTGATGTCGCTGTTTCTGGTTCCCACGACACAGGGTATCCTAGTGTCGGGCCAGAAGCAATGTAATGTGCCTATATGTAAATGTTATATTAAATGTTATATCATAAAGTACAGTCGATAACATAGTTCAACCCAAGATGTCAGTACTTAACCTCATAGTTCTCAGTACTCAGTATGTAGCCTTTGTACGTAGCGCTGAGTTATGTTAACTCTGAGACACTAGGGTTTCCTCGCGATGTTTTCCTCCAACGTTATGCATATACCGCGCTGCACAGTACTTACTAAATATGTGACTCAGACTCATTTCTATCAGAGATTTGGTAGCTATCGTTTTAATTATAGATAAACAAATTCAAATTTAAATTGCGACATAAATGTTTACTGGATACTGAAATTCTGTGAAAATTTTTATATCACCTACCTTGTCACTCTAATTAGTACCTAAATATTGATGTAAGTACTGTAATACTCTAATATTTAAGACAGATATTAAGTACTGTAATACTCTAATATTTAAGACTAAGACAGAGAAACTTAGTTCAAAGTCTTCAAAGAAATCAAACACAAAAAAAAATTGCTCATTTTGTGTCAAGACTTGACTTTGGCAGAATTTGTCGACATCGGCTGGTTGCCATAGCAATAAGAAATAATAATAATAATAACGGTGCAAACCTCTACACCATTTATTTTTTATATTTCTTTCTATCATTTTCCAAATTTAAAATTACGTCACCTATTTTTGAGATTTCCTTGACTTTTTGGAATTACCAGCCTAGCGCAAGTAGGAACTTTGAATTATTTGTTCGCATTTAGCCCCGTTTTAATGGCGGACATATATTTGTCTCACTCTATAATACTACTTAATCTTTCTTGCTGTCAAACTGAAAACTCAACAAATGTCATAGCGGAACGCGGCATATATTAGAAAGTTTTCTATTATGGTTTAAAATTTTTGTGTTTTAAGTTTTTTCAATATCTAGCTGTGTGTATCTTGTTGTACAGTGTTTAGTGATTTTCTTTTAATAATGGCACTGATCGGATGGTGTCGAACTTGTGCCATTTGTAAAATAAGATGCAGCCGGTCAAAGGGTAACAAAAGAAAGTTTATGAGTAAATTTCTTAGGGATGAAGACCGGTAAGTATTTCTGGCTACAGTTTTTGTCATCTTGCACAAGAGCAAGATATTAAAGTATATTAATTATGTTAAAAAACATAATTAATATACTATGAGAAAAATATTAAGATGTTTCAATGTCATAGTGATGTGCCATATACATATTCAATATCGATAAAAAATATTTGATAAGTACCTTGGTCAGAATTACTACTCAGTGTACGACGGGTGAATTGCTGTAAGCCATAACAATATTTCAACGATGCACTATTAGTGGCTGCATTGAATGTAGTTTTTTTTTAGATGCAGACAATGGGTGAAAATTGTGGAAGATCTTGCGTATATCCTCATCGAAAAACTCCACCAACATAAATATGTTTGTAGAGATCATTTCCGGCCGAAAGATTTTACCAAAAAAGGAAGCCGATTAAAGAAATGGTGAGTTGTGTTGTAATGTAACACTCACTACATTTCATGAATAATTATGTAATAAAAAACTAAATACGCCTTGCTTTACGTCGAACATTTGAATGTATTTTGCTCCGTCATTTAGAACGCAATATTATTATTACGTCTTAATACATAAATGACATTACTTAGATAAACATTTTTTTACAGGGCTGTCTCTACTTATAAATGCGCCTCCTCTTCCTGATTACTTACTAGCTGAGTTTCCTTACCACGTAGCCACGTCGCATCACTTGAAACTGGTTAGTGATTGGAATTACTAAAATATTTTTTTTACTAATTTTAACTTCAAATATTTTCTTATAAAAATGTATTTGATAGTTACATAGTCAATTATGCAGTTATGTGGTAAACAGGAACAAACTATTTTTCTTCGGACTATTCTTGCAATTGTTTATTTTCAGATTCAGCTAAACAAAAACCTATTAAATTCAAATTCAAATTCAAATTCAAATAATTTTATTTCAACGTAAAGAATTTACATTCTATTTGCTGAATGTCAATGTACAATGTAAAGTGTAAGCCGCCGCCTTCGGGCCGTATTGTAGTGGAGAAAAAGGCAGCGGAAAAAAAAAAACTCCACTCTGACCATCTTTTCTCAAATAATCTTAAAACTAAATACATCAGTTGCCATATGTAAACCTAATAAGATTTCATGATTGCCATTAACAACCCTAAATGCCAAAGCATTAGTCAAATGTCTCACAATAATAGGGGAAAACATAAGTGCTGCGGCCAGACACACGAACAGCACTCGTTCACGAGCATAACGCAGTGCTCAGCCATCATCAGTCTCAACCATTTTGGAGGGAGATAGATGACCCGAACACCACGCTACCATTCGAATGACCTTTAGCAAACTTGCAGTTAAGTTTTTGTCAGTTATATAAGGTATCATATAGTTATTAATATGCAATCACGTCGTCTGTACACACTTGTATTATAAAATATATGTTATACTTAGCTATACTTAACAATAAAATCGCGGTGGAATTGGTTTACTACCACGGATTAGGATCGTTTATATAGTCGTCTATTCTATAATATGCCTTTTTACATAGCGAATTTTTAATGAAAGTTTTAAATTTATTTTCAGACAAGCATAGAACACGTTCTGGAATTTTGTTGTAAAAACGAACGCAGTAACCTACAAATGATGTGCCTACCTTGGCTAATCGGGATTTAGTACAAGCAACCTTGTTTCTATTCCTTGTGTTTACGTTATGAACGTCCCTATTTAATTTAAACATTGTTATATTTTTTCGGACATACATTATATTATCGAATATATATTGGCAAGCCAGTGTAAGAATGCCTATTTCTTTAAAACGCTCCCTTAGCGATTCTCTACTGTTTAAGTTGTAAATAGCTCTTATTGCTCTTTTTTGCAAGACAAATATGGTTTCTATATCTGCTGCCCGTCCCCATAATAACAAACCATACGACATGACACTGTGAAAATAACTAAAATAGACCAGCCTCGCCGTCGACACGTCTGTAAGTTGTCTAATTTTTCTGACTGCAAACGCTGCTGAACTCAACCGACCCGACAGTTTTCCAATATGCTGACCCCATTGCAGTTTTGAGTCTATCGTTATACCTAAAAAAAGCGTGGACTCTACCAGCTCTAGCCTCTCACCAGATATTTTTAAACTCGTGTCAACATTTTTAACATTGGGTAGTGAGAATTTGATGCATTTTGTCTTTTTTGCATTTAGCATCAGATTGTTTATAGTGAACCAGTTTAGAATAGTAGATAAAGCATTGTTTACATCGTCTACATTACTTATACCTCTCTTTACTTTAAAAATTAAGGAAGTATCATCTGCAAACAACACTATCTGCGAAAGCTTTTCTACTAGGTAGGGCAAATCATTTATATATACCAAAAAAAGGAACGGACCCAGTATAGAACCTTGAGGAACTCCTACTTTTACATCAGAACCCGAGGATTTAACTCTATTAATATCAACCTTTACAGTTCTGTCTGTTAAGTAAGATCGAAGAAGACTTAGTGATTTATTACTTAAACCATATCGGTGCAATTTTATGAGAAGTGTTTCGTGGTCAACGCAGTCAAACGCCTTAGAAAGGTCACAGAAAACCCCAATGGCATCCTGCGACTCTTCCCACGCCTCAAAGATATGCTTTACTAACGCTATGCCTGCTTCCGTCGTTGAGCGGCCTTTTGTAAACCCGAACTGTTTCTTATGGAAGAGCTTATTTATACTAAAATGAGTTTGCAATTGATGTAATATTACTTTCTCAAAAACTTTACTTAGCACCGGCAGTATTGCTATAGGTCTGAAATTATTTGGATCTTCACTATCACCAGTTTTAAACAAGGGTACGATTTTACTTAACTTTAATAGATTAGGAAAGGTTCCCTGGTCAACACATTTATTAAAAATCAAAGCAAGGTAAGGTGCTAGAATATTGATTATAGTGGATATTAATTTAACCGATAACCCCCACAAATCTTCAGTCTTTTTTAAGTTTAACTCTTTAAATGTTTTGACAATAGTTAAGGTAGTTATATGGGAGAATTGGAAGTCAACTTTACATGGATTTGTACTTTCCAAAAGTAAGGTATCGGCTAATTGGGAGGAAGAATTTAAGCTAGCCGTTATATGCAGTGGCATGTTTTTAAAAAAAGTTTGAAATATTTCTGCTATGTCCTTCTTCGAATTAACTAACTTACCTTCGATCTTCAACGCAAATCCCTGGTCCTTAGGTCTCGTTTTACCTGTTTCTTTGTTAATTACTTGCCAGACTGTTTTTATTTTATTAGTAGACGCCATAATTTTTTTACTTATACTTATCGATTTGGCTGTTAAACAAGTTTGTCTAAAAGTTTTTGAATATTTTTTTACGTACTCTTTGAACGTCGGATCGTGATTGAATTGTTTTTCTTCATACAATTCATAAAGCCTTTTCCTACTTCTATATATACCTGGCGTTGCCCATTCTGAAAACCCGCTTTTTAACTCTGTAATTTTTTTTACGTTAAAAACAAGTTCAAATTCTTTTGATATGGTTGAAAACAATACTTGATATAACGTATTCGGATCATTGCTATCGAAATTCAACGAATTGAACTTTATGTTTATATTTTTTTTAAATAATTCAATTTTTTTCTCTGTTATTGGCCTACAATTTAATTCATTGCATTTTTTTGCTTCCAGTACTGACGGTAGGACTACCCATAGCCCGCTATGGTCCGACTGTAATTTATGTATGACTTCTTTTTCTAAATATTCACAATTGCAAAAGACATTATCTATGCAGGTAGCGCTAGTAGCAGTTGTCCTAGTGGGTTCTGTAAATAAATTATCTAAATTATATGACCTGAAAAGGCTTGCGAGTTTAGTTTTAAGTGGACCTTGAACTAAGAAATCTATATTGAAGTCCCCACACACCACTATGCTCTTCGTAGTACTGAATAGGCGTTTTAAGGCATCCTCCATAAGTAATTCAAATTCATTATAATTTGATTGTGGCGGCCTATAAACACACATAACTATATACCTATCCAATTCCACACACGATATCTCAATTAAACGTTCAACAGATAGACTGACAATATCTTTTCTTTCTTTCATTTTCAAACTACTTTTGACAAAGATCATTGAACCTCCTCTTATTGAGTGTTGTCGGTTAAAAGTGCTTGCTGCTAAATAGTCTTTTAAAGTAAATGACATTTCAGAATGTTTCAGCCAATGTTCTGTTAAACACAAAATATCTACATTGAAATCTGCTAAAAATAGTTCAATTAAATTGTCTTTGCCGGAAAAACCCTGTATATTTTGTGCAACTAAATTGATACCTAACTTAGGGTTTTCCTTTGTCTGCGATGGCAGTTTAAAGCCATTGACTGTGTGTTTGAGCCCGCTATTGAATTATTACTAATACTAGTAACACGGTTGTCATTCCTATCAGGTTGTGTTATAATTCCTATAACCACAGAGTCAAAAATATTGTAAGCTAACAAAGTAGCTAACTTACGTCGACTATTTTTCGTGAGGTACACAGTATCTCGCGTCAAAAAGTAATTCTTAACAAATTTGTTAAGATCAAAAAATGATATGTCACTATGACGACATGTCAAATGGTGAATGTGTATGTTCAAGCTATGGATGTCATTATTTTCTTTTGCTGACAGGGATTAGTTGTCGAGCTTCACAAAACATCTCTGGTACGTAGACTTTTCATGTATCGCTGAAGTTTTTTGTTACTAGTGTTTGTTTAGTTTGATAAATTACAAAGTGTTATCATTTTCAGCACCTTGTACAGCAGCCAAAATATCAGCTGTTGCTATTGGTCCAGTAGGGTTTGACCACAATTATTGTGGCCTGGAATCTAAGCATATTTATCAGAACTATCCAGGTAAGTAGCATAGTTTACAAACAAATTAATAATCAATAACGACTCAACTTAACTTTTTTTTACGATTTCAGCACCTGAATCCAAACCACCGATTGATAAAGTTCGCTCAGATTGGACACCTCTAAAGAAAAACCAAATAGCTGCTGAAATAAATTTAATAGACCTTGACCACAATTATTGTGATTTGATAATAAATAATAAAAATACTAATTTCATTTGTCGTTTTATTGAAAACTGATTTTTATTAATTTTATTAGGCTAACTGCGAAGCCCCTGGATGATAATTTATCGATATCGATAAATGTAGTAATGTAAGTGGACGTCTCTATTGCACAGACAAGTTATTATGTTGGTAGCACTTACTTTTGACATTGCATTTTTGCTCTATTGGTTGGTATTGCTAACGGGGCTAAACTCATTACAAAAGCATATAAGGAGGTCCCGTCTCTTAAAACGTAGTGGTTATATACTCTTTGTTCATTACTACTTCACATTTAAACTAGACCCGACTTCATAAATCTTCCTTTACCTGCTAATTCTGTTTTTTATCAAGTTTTATGCGTGTATGATAAATAAAATTAATATAACATCGTTATCGTAATCAACCATTGTATGTCCCCACTGCTGGGGCATGGGTCTCTTCCTCTATCGCAGGAAGCTTAGGCCATACTTCACCACGGGGGCCAACACAGAACATGGGGCCAAGTCCGGGTTGGTGGAGGATTGTAAGACAGTGGCGGGCCTTACTGTCAGAAGTTATCAAGCCGCCCATAAGGCCTCTGACATGGCTTAACGACTGCCATTATATGACACCCGTCACGGGACGCTCACCCATCCTGTACCTGACCCCGCCTGTTATTGCTTAACCAAGTGATTGATTCCAATCACTCGGTTCGCCTAGGCCACGAGCGCTTCGAAATATAACATATTATAATTAAAACACACAGTTGAAGTCCAGTTTTATTATTTATTTAACGCATTATAAACTCAGGATACAAAATAAACCTTACCTTATTGCAATATCATCGGTTTTTCAGATAGTAGTCGAGGCATATTCTTAAAGCTAACAGACTGTACATTAATGAAATAATTCAAACCTGACTAGAAGGCTACGCCGGGGTAGCTACGACGAGTATTAAGAAGTATCGTTACAGTATTCGCTCGTATTTTGTGCGTTAACATATTTGGCGAAAATAAATTCAGTTTTCTATTGTATATTTGCGAGCGACATTTGTTTTCCGGAGCTAGGGTTTGCAAAGTGGAAGATAACGGGAAAATTATTGGATTCGCTTTCGGGACTTTGCGGGAGCGACAATTCCGGCAGTCCATTGATTTGCAAAAAGTGTATTTTATTGTACGTATGTTATTGTGTTTCCTGCTCTCTGAGGGTGCTGCGAATACGGGAACGTACACAAAGGGGACGGACATTGCCAGATTAAGCCTTCTTGGTGCCCTAAAGACATTTAGGCCTATCTACTAGTAAACCATGTTTAGGTAAACTTATTTATCGTCGAACTTTATGTTTCCTCACCCAAGGGTACGAAGGATCTCATCACTATGCGTGTGATGTTTGTTTATTTGTCTATCTTCACTATAAAGGGTTTTACGCTTTCGTACGCTCTCGAGGAACGTTATGTGCGCAGAATGTCGGTCCCCAAAATTAAATTTATTTATTGGAACTGTTATTTCACTTATACATGTTTTTTTTTATTTCAAAGTAGGTACTCTCCTCCAGCCTCTATACAATATTTTATGCGTCTGAGCCAGTTTTCGAAACACTTAATTCCAGTCTGCCGCAGTCAGCAGAAATTCACAATTTTCTGAAAAACTTGAAAAATGAGGCGATCAAAATCTATCGTTTTTAGATCGCTTCACTTTGGTAGGCACGGATTCGTTTTCAAACACACAAACGGTCGACTGGCGCTTCGTTTCTGGATCAAACTCATCACCTCTAGTGATGCCGTAGGCCTGTAAACACGCCGAGATGAGTCTGCTTCAAATTTGTTTAGCATAATATTACGACAACATTACACCCGGGCCTGCCTCTGAGCGTCGGTCAGGTTGTGCGGCAATCAGGTGTGAAACTATCCTCCTCACGCGGGGACGCACGTGTAGAATCTTGCGAAGGCTTCCCTATCTCATCTGCAGTATGTGCTGAATCTCCTATGTTACTCGCCTATGGTCTAGCAGTGATGTAAATAGGGCGGTGCCATCGGTGCCTAGTCTCAGGGTGTAGAATGTGGGGGGCGCAATAATGGCCAGACCAGGCAGGACTATTGTTTTCGGTTAATTCCTGATAATTTTAAAAACCTATTTAGAGGCTAAAAATTCCACCCATGCCGGGACTCGAACCTGCGACCTCTGGCTATCCGTGCCAGCGCTCTATCCAACTGAGCCAATGGGCGACTCACCGGCATCAGTGAAACTTCGAACCTCTTTACACTATTCTCTGTATTACGTACAGCACGGGTTAGTGCCATTAAAAATAAAAATAGTATAACTCCTGATAAGTTCTCACTGCGTCCCCAGTCTTTTTTTTTCTTCTTGTGCTATCTCCTATCGGAGGTCGGCTATCTCTGTGGCCACTGTAACCCGTGACGTGACGGCTCGGAACAAATTGACAGTGCCCGTCTGAATCATCCAGCCAAGTTTTGCAGCCAGTGCTCGATTCCAACACATACGTACCTGCCAGTATTATCAAAAACCTCTGCCAAACTCGATAAAGAATAGAGGTAAACAAACCAATTTAGGGTTATCACAACTCACGTTTTACAAATCTTCTATTGTTTACATTATTATAGCCTTTTACTTGCTAACTATTTATTAACAATTCCTATTGCAGTATATTTTACTATAATCACTCAAATAACATGCATATTACCTTGTTATTTCGAAAAACTATATAAAATTCGACATTAATTTTACGCGACAGCCCTACAGAAAAAGAAACATGGATGAAATTCAGGTGTGACAAACATTTTGGGAAATTTAGTTTATGCTAACAAGTGAAGTTTAGTCGTTTGTCAATACGTGTATATGGCATAAGTATATATAGCATATATGTGTGACAAAATGGCACAAGACAAACATATAGATTGCCCCCATATCATTGTGAATTAAATCCGATAGAAATCTTATGGGGGCAAGTAAAAGGCCATGTTGCTGCCAAAAATAAAACTTTTTAAATGGCTGAACTAAATAAAGGTCCTGTTCGATGAGGCAATAAGTAAAATTACTCCAGCAGCATGGCAACGTTGATGGATGTCATTTATGAATTTATAATTCAAGTCTCCGGAGACACAAATTTATTCTCCTCTTTGGCCAGTGACAGTGATGATTAGTGTGAACATATGAACAAAAATATATACAAAGAACTTTCTTTTATTGCAATATTTGTAATAGGTCCTAATCTACTCATTTTCATAGTAGTATCTATAGGTACTTATTAATATTATAAACTTGAAGAGTTTGTATGTTTTTTGCTTAAACGCGCTTAATTCTATTAGGAAAATCATGCGGTATGGCTCGCGTAGATGTTTGTTATATCTGTGTTTCATATTTCAGTGTTGTCATAATAATATGTCATATTCAAATCGGTTAAGCCTTTCACTATAAAATCATAAACATATAAACATAAATAAGCATTTTACATTAGTAGGAGGAACGATTATAATTTGTATGAAAACGATTTCTAGAAAAGGTTGTTAACATCTGCCTTTTAGGTGTAAACAAGTCGTTGCCTAGCAACGGTTTGTTTATAGCGTAGAGGGTCTATCTACGGTTTATCGCCATTCGTTATCAAATTTGGCTCAGGTATAGACAAAACATTGCGCTCATTTTTTTTGGCAAAGCACGAGAGTATTTGTGTTTAGTGTTTTCTCGAAAATATTAGGTAATTGGTTCACCAACACAAAGTTTCATGTGCTTTATTTTATGAGTGACCCTGAATGAAATAAAGTAGGCCTATAAGTACATAGCATTGCTCTAGGGTACCTAAAATATCTAAAAAAAAACTAGGGCGCATTTATAGAAGATCGCATAGGGTGCAGAGAAGGCTATTTCAGCCACTCTCGTCTTGAATTACATTTTTGACTGCTAGCACGTTTTCTTCCGTAACAGCCGTCAAAGGGCGACCACTTCTTTCTTCATCCCCCAAAGTTACTCAAACACACTTGAATTTGTTATACCAACGATAAACGATTACCTCCATCCACGAATGCCGTTATCGTACAGTACTTCACATCATAGAAGTCCCTTCGGGAATCTACGTTCTCGCAGACTAGGAAGAAGTGTAACGAAAGTACCCGAAGCTATAAGTACATTCAAGATGATCTTTAACCGATACTGTTAAGGTGCAGAATTGATTGCCGCAGTAGCGCTATTTCGCTCACGCTAATATTGCCAAACTAATAGTCACCTGCATCGATGACGTTGAATCAACCAATAGCATTAAAGGCGCGCGGCCTGCCATAAAATGAAACTATCTGATTGGTCGATCAACTTGCCACACATCCAAAATTTGGTCATCTGCGCAGGTACATCCGCGAGACTTATTTCTTGTGTAGCACTGTACGATTGGTCGAATTTCAGGCAATAGTTAAAATCGTATTTTTTTATAGTCTTGATTATGTCCCACTGCTGGGCAAATGCCTCCCCTTTTGCCTTCCACTTCTTCCTGTTCATGGCCACCTCATGCCAGCCCGGTAGAAAGGTCGTGAGGTCGTCCCGCCATCTCCGCTTGGGTCGGCCACGTTTTCGATATCCATCGCGCGGAACCCAGTCATTGACGATTTTTGCCCACCTCTCTGGGCCCATACGGCTTAGGTGGTTTAGTGACGTAAAAAAGTATAGCGCGAAAATGTTCTCTAAGCAGATACATTTTTCAATGAGAAACGACGATAATGGAAATAACCTCGCCAAAAATGTCGAGGGATATTTTGAAATTGGCAATACAATACAAACAAAAACTTATTTGGCAATACTAGAATGGCATAGACCATTAAAACAATTTGTGCCATTCGGCGGAATTAAGGCCATAAGCATTTTCTACCAGTCAAACGCAGGAGGTAGAGTAGGAGGTAATCACTTGTCGGTCTCAAACTACACTGCCCTGCAAAACTAAGTATCACACTTTTAAAATTGCAATAACTATACAAGTGCGTAAGATAAGAAATAATAAAAAGAACTCGGAAAAGAGTTCAATTTTGTGTATTAAACCTATGGAGGTTTAATACAGGTTTTTTTTCATATCTTAAAAGAAGGTTTACTATGGAGTATAGTAAAGATATGAAAAAAAAAATACTCATATTTTTTGGGTAGATTGTTCTGTGAGATATCCTGTGCTGTGATAGATAACCGATAAATTTTGCAGGTTAGTGCAGATATCCTGTACTGTGATTAACAGTCAATGACACTACACACACGGAAATACACACATGAGGCCATTTATACACATGCAAGGTATCGCTAGATCATTTTAAAAACCTATTCAGAGGCTAAAAAGTCCACCCATGCCGGGATTCGAACCCGCGACCTCTGGCTATCCGTGCCAGCCTCTGGCACGGATAGCCAGAGGTAGGTCTAAATAGGTTTTTAAATTTTTCCTTAGCACGTGTTAGTGCATTAAAAATAATATTATCGCTAGGTCAACGAGGCCTTGTCTCTCGCCTGCCTTGGCAGGCCAGCTTATAAGCGTCCCACTGCAGTACACAGAGAGAGAGAGAGAGAGTGTATGGGTTTAATTACCACGCGTGCCCACCGCTGTTTGGTAATTTTAAGCGTTGAGGTATTTGAGCGTTGAACGCAGCGCATCACCCTTCTCTCACAGAGAAAGTATGGGCTCAATTACTGCGAGTGCTCGCCGCATTGGAAATTTCAAGCGCTGAGGTATTTAAACTTCTCAGACGTTCAGGTTTCCTCACGATGTCTTCATTCACAGTTAGCGATTGGTATTACTACTATAAATTCACGAATGTACATAACTTAGAAAACAATGTATGGCAGAGTTTACTACGAGACTATAGCGTGACTGTACCGTGGAGAACGATTGTTTTACCAAAGGTTTCATCAATCGACAACATTTCATATTTTACAACGCGCAAAACTGAAAATACCGTTTCTTAATTTTGCTAACCTGATTACGAAAAAAATATTTAGAATTTTTATTATTGCTTGATTTTAGAGAAAATAAATAAAAACCAAAAATTGTGTGATGACGTCACACATACGGTGGAATGAGGAGGTACCGTTGCCTTATATTAAAAATGATATGACACAATGTTATTTTCAATTTACTTGACGACATTTTCAAATAAAAATAATACATCGAAAAAAAAAACGCGCGGATTTATTTTTACTTGTCCACAAATAAGCGATGCGCGCGCATCAACTTTTTTTTTAGGCAAAGGTACAAAAACCACCAGTATTACTAATAAAGTAAATTAATATCTTTGTGTTTTTGTTACAGATAAATGGTTGTAATTTAATGTCAAAATTAAAGAATGAAATGTTTATTTGTTATATTTTATTTCCCAAAGTTAATTTTATTCATAACATATTGACCACTTTCTTGACATAAAACTTCTTTGCTAAGATTTTTAAAAGTATCGTTCATTTTTAGACGGAGTATCTTATAACTTTATTAAAAAAACACGTGCCTTTTACATTACATTATCGCACAAGTACGTAATGAGATACATTACGATATTGAAATTGGTGTAATTACAACCACTTTACGAGCAAATATGTTATATAATAGTACATTACATAACTAGGGTGGTAATACAAAGAAAGGCCGAGATCGCAGAAGTTTGCGCCCCGAGCTGCAAGCGAGGGACGTAAATATGCGATCGAGAGCTTTCTTTATTACCTCCCGTGTTGTGTACATCTTTTTATGTCTACACTTGGCTTTTTCCGTACGCGCAGCGTGCGGAAAAGCCACTTTATTGCCAGGTGTGACATAAAAATATGTAATCTATGTTACCTGGGGCATTATTAGGTAAGTGTCCACTGAGTTGAATGACGTTGATTTTTACTTTTTTTAAGCTACTCCGGCTGTCAAATGCATACATTTTTTTACTCTTAGGAGTCGTCTAAATGCTTCACTTGATAGAGTGAAGAGCTACGTAATAGGAGGGCTGGACTGTAATAACTAATGACACCTCATTATATTTTTTTTAATGAAGGACAATTTTAAAAACCTATTTAGGGGCTAAAAATTCCACCCATGCCGGGACTCGAACCCGCGACCTCTGGCTATCCGTGCCAGCGCTCTTTGCAACTGAGCTAATGGGCGACTCACCGGCATCAGTGAAATTTTGAACCTGCACGTATAGCCAGAGGTCGCGGGTTCGAATCCCAGCATGAGTGGAATTTTTAGCCTCTAAATAGGTATTTTAAAATAATGACACCTGGTTCATCAAAATCGATTGATAGTGTGACCCATCCTAGTCAGAATACAATTCAATTCAATATATTTATTTTTTAGCCTCTAATTAGGTTTTCAAAATTTTGTCACCCTTTTCTGAAAAATTACCTGAATGTTGTTGTAACATATTCTTTCGAAACGATTCATTACCATGTATTATAATGGTACGAGTATTACACTAAACTAAAATAAGAGAAATTTAAAAACCTATTTAGAGAAATTTATGAAATGAGCATTAATTGGAAAACCCTCCAAGGCATTTATGTCTGGGTTCAGTTCACACCAGTACCTATTAAAAAAACACAGCGTGCAATTCTTACCGAGTTAATTTAACGTGTTAATCATCCAACATTGGGCGACTATTCACCCCTGCCTTGGGGAAATCAGCGTGCCACGGCCCATTACAATGACATATTGCGATCGTTATTCAAATTAAGGTTTTGAGCTAGATCTGGGATGCAGACCAAACGAGCTACACCGCTGAAATTAAGTATGTAAAAACACCTTTGTACTACAAGAAGGAAGTGTCTGATTGGTCGTTCACAAACGGGTTACAAAGTTCATCATTTCTCCCTTTGAAATGTGCGGCGGGAAAAGTTATGTGGCATTTCATTCGTGCCCTCCGCAGCAAGGCAGGAATGTTGTATGAAAATCCCCTCTCAGCACTCAACACTCCTGCCCGCCCTGCTAGCGTTAAAGAAATACAAACGTCTAATCTCAAAAAAGGTTTTATATCAGAGAATTTTTTTTTCCTTTATCTGTAAAAACATAACACCAAAAAGATGTCCAACGTCGTAGACCATGCTACAATCTTTTTCCTCTAACTGTAAAAAAATAACAACCCCAAAAAGATGTCCACTATCACAGATTAAAAAGACTCACCATAGATTAAATGACATTACATGTTTTGCCTGTTTTGAAGTTTTGAAAGAGTTTATTTATATTTTTTACACTTTAAAATTTAGGGTCTAGATCGATAGATCTAGCAAATTTCTACAAAGTAAAGTCACCAATATTCATGGAAATTTAGGTTAGTTAAGCCGTGTTGTTATTTTCTTTCCGTGTGAAATAACATTAATAATTAAATTCGAAACTACATTCTATTCTGTAGTTTTATGGATGTAATGGACCCAACCTTATGGGTAGCTTGACCTCCAGTCAATATTCGGAAAAGGAGGTGCACTGTACAGCGGTACAGAGACGCTCTAACTACGAAAATAGCATTGTTGACCAAACCCTGCATCATAAAATTGCTCTGTTTAGCTAGCTGGTGTCTATCTTAGCCGTGGATATCCTGAAAGAACCAGCTGGAGGCTTTGGACGCTATTGAGAGTCGAGCTATGAGGCTAATTGGGGATGAAAAATTGACGAGGGCTAGGTTACGGCCTCTAGAGCACCGTCGTAAGGGCGCTTGCGTTTCCGTCTTCTACAATGTATATTTTCGAGACTATACTCACGGGCTAGATGAATCATTTACTTACCCTCTTTCTTCCATCGGACAACCAGACGATTGGGTCATATCCACACTTTTGTCGTAGAAATTCCACGAATCTGCACCAAGCTTGTTAACGTCTGATTTCCTGGGATATATAACACGGGCGTCTGATTTCCTGGGATATATAACCTGTATGTATATAACCTGGGTGACTTTGAAGCTAGATTCAAAATAAGCACGTAACATCTTAGGCCCCGTCTTCGTTTACCACCAGGAGCGACTGGGGTCAAGTGTCAACCTGTAAAAAGAGTATGCTTCCCAGCACTTCGTGCCACATAAATCCAGTATAATCTAACTGACTGTGCCTGCCATGGATGTCTAACCGAGTCTACCGTGTGCATTTTGGGAGAGCAAGAGTAACTGGAAGTTGCGTCACTGGAGTTCTAGAAGCTTCCTGACCCACCAACTGACTGAGATAGTTATGGATGGCAGCACGGAGTGGATGTACAGTGCGGCGAGCCACACCTGCCCCGCCAACAAGGCGCCGCTGCTAGAGCTGCCCAGGATTGAGCCGCAAGAGGATGATGGACTCTGCAAGTGAGTATTTTAAGTTTTTCTATGCAGGTTTGGGGGTGCAGGATAAGGTCTTTGTTAAGAAACTGGCTGACGATTGAGGAATCGTGAGTTCGACTGCCGCTTCAAGTTATATCTAAGCCAAATTATTTATTTGGCGATGTCGGAGTGTTTTGGTTCGGATTGATGTTCAGGGGTAGTTTGCTCAGGGTTTTTATTATATTTGACTTGGGTATTATTGACGAAACATTTGGTAGGTATGATACTAGTTTTTTTGTTATTCTGTAGTTATATTTTTTACTCACCAAGACCATGCTGTGAGAGCGAAACTGAAGTCAAATATTTTTTTGCGTACTGGTAAAAGGCTCAGTATTTTGTTTTAAGAATGATATCAACCCTTTGTATGTCCCGACTGCAGAGGCACGGGTCTTTTCCCGCATCGCAGGAAGGTTAGGCCATACTGCACCACAGGGCCAAGTCCGGGTTGGTGAAGGATTGTAACACAGTGGCAAGCCTTACTGTCAGAAGTTATCAATCCGTCTATAAGGCCTCTGACATGATGTTTTGGTTATTATACACTTTGGACTTACCAAGAGCATGCTGTTATAATGGAACACAATTTTTTTTTGCGTAGGTGTGAAAGGTCTTAGCTTTAGGACATCAGTACTTAGTTTTAGGGCTGGTAAGGGATGTCCCAGGCGGACATACATTGACCAAATAGTATTATTAGGCATGTATTAGCAAAGGGGAAGATAAAAAGTACCCGGGCCCGGCGTGCGTGCATGCAACGACTTATGAACGTTGATGAAGCGAAGGTGATCTGTCAGGATCGTGGCAAGTGACAGTCCCTGGTCTCTGCCTACCCATTTGGGATACAGGCGTGAGGTTATGCATGCATGTACTTAGTTTTAGGAGTAATCCCGTTTCTCTTACAGATGCCGTCCCATCTGCAAGAACCGTCGCCGCGTGTGGAAGGGCCGACTGCTGGAGACGTCTGCGGAGAGGCTGCGCAGGGAGAGACCCGACCCGGAGTGCGTCAGACGGTGGCGAGGAGTAAGCCACTAGCTACCAATCTACCACATCTAACTATCCGCCAATCAATCCGCTATTTGACTCTCTTTGCAAGTAGACCAAAAAATACTTCAGTATATTTTTGAGGACCTAAAAGCAACCAAAAAATATATTTTAAAACTTTGCTTTGCTAAACAGCCATAAACGCGGTCAGCCATTTTTATCTATGGCTCGAAGACCTGACGTCTTGTAAACAAAGTTTGACATTCAACATCTGTGAGTGATTTGTGAGCATAGTGAAATAACAACGATGGAACATCGAGTTTACATGCAAAATATAGCAATTATCATTATTGCATTGATCGAGAATGCAAACACATGTCAATAAAGAACCCCGGGAAGTTGTGGATTCGTGTACCCAGTGAAATACACACACGAAAAAATTGGGTCAAACTTGCCAAAAGAGACCCCGATACTTTATCGACTGAAACTCTGGTGTATTTACGTGAAGATCACTTTCATGTAAGTCCTATAATAATCAATGTCCACTGGTATTGGCTGACAGATGTTTGTTTACAACCGAAAGATGCGTTCAACATGGCGGATTTCACCGTTCCGAATTAAAAGCGGAAAATATTTTTTTTATTTGCAAATTTGCAGCCATCCTACATACTTACATAGCAAAGTCAATATATTTCAGTTTCTTGAGTAAAATACTACAGGAAATATTAATTTATCGCGTCAAATATTCATACGAGTCAAGTAGCGGATTCACCTATGGTGCGGCTGCGTGGTGTGCATTTGTGGGACGCTTGTAGTTAGCACTATAGTTACTATATGACTACCTCTTAGATACCAAGACAGAAGTCGTGGGTTCGATTTCCACTGAGGGCGGCCGTACATTTGAACAAGTGGGCTCAGTCTGGGTGTACTTTCATGTTTGTGACGTCTATACCTGGTTACCATAGTACAGGGTATCCTAGTTTGGGACCAGGTCAAGTGATTGTGTTGTGTGAAGTTATTATAATTATAATAGATATAAACGATTGACTGATAGATATGACTTCTCCCACTGCGCTTCTTTCAATAAAATTTTACTACTTGTGCAGTCTGTTAGCTTTTAGAATATACCTGGGGCTCTAGTACTAATGTCTAATACTACTTCCTGATCTGTATACAACTTTTCTACACTATTTTGTAAAGTTACGTAATTATTAGTTCATATTAGTTCCGATATTTCTATTACACGAATATATCCGATTCTATCCGATAGTAGCCGAGATGTATTCTAATAGCTAACAGACTGTACGAAGAAAATTGATTGATATGAACAGAGCAAGGTCAGATACAATCCGTTGCTCAAATAAACTAAAATACCAGAATGCTAGAACGTTACAAAGGTCATGAACTCAAATGTCGGCCAATTTGTTTTTGAGGTACATTTGTAGCCAAATCACTTGCCATCGATGATGAAAACTTCGAGAGAAACTCGAGTGTATGAGATGAAATCATAATCAGCGCTCGTGATAACAAGTTCAATCCACGGTGATAACACATGGTGCTTAATACTTACTCTCTCTATTTCTGATATAGTGCTATCCTGTATTCCTGTGGCATGTATATGTTCGGACAACCGAAGATTTTTCTTAGCTTGGACTACAGGTCATCCTGGGATAAACGGTTCAATTCTGAACGCGTATAACCAGCACGGTTTAACGAAACAGTAAATGAATAACATAACATAACACAACATTTACATACAGGCACATACATTGCCTCTGGCCCCACACTAGGATACCCTGTGTCGTGGCAACCAGAAACAACGACATCACAAACATGTAAACATCCAAGATCTGGGATTTTTTTTCTACCCAGCCGGGGATCGAACCCGGGACCTCTCGCTTGGTAGGCCGGTGCCTTACCGCTGCGCCACAGCGGTCATCAAATGAAATTTCAATTAAAATAAAAATATAAATAACAAAAATCGAAGTGATTCTGAACGCTTGTAGTCCCAGCCTTAGTTCAACATTGATTGCTAGCAATTTATCTACTTCTCTCCGGACTCAGACCGTGATTCCGAACGGGCCGTGTCCTCTTTTGGGGCGATTGCAGCGCTACCAGCCCCAGAAACTACGGCGGGGCTCCGTTGTGCGCATCTGCCAGGCGCATCTCGACGCGGACCCCCCTACGCCTTACCTGCACTTCGTCGAGTTCATCAAGAAGATTGGTGAGCTTTTTACCCCTGCATTATCCATATAATCATTATACAATCACAATTAGAATCGTGTGCCAGTGAATCGGTATCAAGTTATTGATAGATAGAGAAAATGTATAGAATCAGGCGTTACTTTGCGGAAATCCATAATAGCATTAAAAAGTTAAAATTACTTTGCTGAATTCCGCCAAAAATCCCACAAGCACCATGCGGTTAGCTAATGCACCGCCCTCCCTCCCACTTTTTCAAGCAGAAGCAAGACACGAACACACCACCACCAACACCAATACTTGTGTGAGAAAACACGCGACGCGTTTCGCCTCTAACACGAGGCATCCTCAGGCTCCCAAATGCAAGTGGCCGTCTCCGCAAAAACGCTCCGTATTTATAGGCTAGGCCGCCCCTCCCCCCGATGACGCAATGTAACCGTTAAACTGGTGACCGTTAAACCGTTTCAACCGCCTATGGGCTATTGTTGTTTTGTGCAAATATATCGATTAATGGGGAAATAGAGGAGCTGCCCACCTGTTCATTCAGCATTGTAAACAACCTATCCCTAGATAATTTGGAAATTTCCAGCTGTTCAAGTATAGCCAATCTCAACCCCTTACTGCAGGTGTGTAAAATTTCCAAATTATGGTTATTATTAAGTACATGACCCGTATTCAAAAGGTGTTTGGCAAAATGAGATTTATCCGGATGATTGTTTCGGAAAGCCGCCACATGCTCCCTATACCGAGTTATAAAACTCCTACCGGTCTGGCCAATATACACTCCATTACATTCCGGACAAGCAACTCTATACACCCCAGACCGCTGGAATCTATTCACCCTCTCTTTTTGATTGCACAGATTTCTAGCTAAAGATTTGCTCGTCCTGAACGCAACCCGTATCCCAGATCTTTTTAACGTCCGGTGGATTTTTTCAGAAATTGGACCTACATAGGTAATACTTGACTTCATTTTTTGAGGCCTTTCAGGTGGCACTGCGTATAAAAGTCTACTAACCATACCGTTCCGCTTCCTGACCACCAGCCTATCAATCATTTGCCTGCTATATCCGTTTGCAACTGCTATTTGATAGATGGTATTTAGTTCCTTGTTGTAATTAGCAGAAGACATTGGCACAGTTAGCAAACGGTGAATATAGCAATGGAATGCTGCCATTTTGTGTTGCCACGGATGACAAGACGTTATTGGGATAACAGTGTCAGTCTGTGTTGGCTTTCGGTAAATCTCAAACTCATGCTTGTTACCCACCCTAGTTATTTTTAGATCTAGGAAATTAAGCGATTCGTTCTGTTCTTTCTCTAGTTTGAAATTGATTTTAGGGTGTTTTGTGTTCAAGGTATTGACAAATGAGTCTAGTTGTCTAAATGTACCTGTCCAGCATATAATGATGTCATCTACATACCGGTAATAATAAAGTATGTTTCTCTTCCCAACTATATGATTACGTTCAAAATTATCCATGAAAATATCAGCTAGCAAAGGACTCAATGGTGAACCCATTGCTAAGCCTTCCTTTTGTTGGTAAAATGCACCATCAAACATGAAATAATGTTGACGCATGCATACTGTTGTTAATTCCAATAATTGTAATTTTTCCCCTGGATGAAGACGTTGCATGTCCATGAAGTCTGAAATGAACTGAAGACATTCAGGGTACGGAACGTTAGAGAAAAGACTGTCCACATCCAGAGAAATCAATTTTGCATTGCTGGGAAGAGAAACATCCTTAATCCGCTCTATAAGATCCAAACTATTTTTCAGAACAAATTTGGGATTAAAAGCTGTCTTATCCCTAAGAAGATCGTTAAGACGTTTGGATAAATTATATGCTGGAGCCCCAATATAAGAAACAACAGGACGAATCGGTACATTTTCTTTGTGAATTTTAGGCAATCCATACAAAAGACCGGTAGGAGTTTTATAACTCGGTATAGGGAGCATGTGGCGGCTTTCCGAAACAATCATCCGGATAAATCTCATTTTGCCAAACACCTTTTGAATACGGGTCATGTACTTAATAATAACCATAATTTGGAAATTTTACACACCTGCAGTAAGGGGTTGAGATTGTCTATACTTGAACAGCTGGAAATTTCCAAATTATCTAGGGATAGGTTGTTTACAATGCTGAATGAACAGGTGGGCAGCTCCTCTATTTCCCCATTAATCGATATATTTACACAAAACAACAATAGCCCATAGGCGGTTGAAACGGTTTAACGGTCACCAGTTTAACGGTTACATTGCGTCATCGGGGGGAGGGGCGGCCTAGCCTATAAATACGGAGCGTTTTTGCGGAGACGGTCACTTGCATTTGGGAGCCTGAGGATGCCTCGTGTTAGAGGCGAAACGCGTCGCGTGTTTTCTCACACAAGTATTGGTGTTGGTGGTGGTGTGTTCGTGTCTTGCTTCTGCTTGAAAAAGTGGGAGGGAGGGCGGTGCATTAGCTAACCGCATGGTGCTTGTGGGATTTTTGGCGGAATTCAGCAAAGTAATTTTAACTTTTTAATGACATAGAGAAAACTTTATTGTACATAAAAAGGAAATTACACATATCAAATGGAGAACGTTCAGGCGTTCAAGAGGTCAGTTTTGCTTGCTCTGTTGTATTAAGTTTGTACGAGCAGAGGCGAGCGTGTGAAACTCAACTCTATCGCACAGCAGTAGTTGTAGGCCGCCCTACAAGGCGGTGGTGGAAGAAAAAAGTGCATGTTTTTGAACGTGAATCTCCGTGAACTCTACTTTGCGTGGTGCTCAGTCAGCAGTACGGCGACCTAGAAAAGTGTACGGCGCTAACCCATTACAGCGTTACAAAGATATAGGGCCAGTTCTGAATGGATAATTTTGCTAAATAAATACTCAACTGTAGTGCTGTCTTTACGAATTTCTCAGCTAAGAGCGTGACAGAACGTTACTCAAGTATTTACTTAGTTTTAAAAACCTATTTAGAGGCTCATAATTCCACCCATGCCGGGACTCGAACCGCGGGTTCGAGTCTGGCTAACCGTGCCAGGGCTCTCCCAACTAAGCTAATGGGCGACTTATGGGCATCAGTGAAATTTCGAACCTCTTTACAATACTCTCTGTATTACGTACAGGCAGCAACATCTGGCTGAAGTAATTTGCATCACTTGCAGCCTGAGTAGCTTATTTTGCAGTAAGGTTTTACATCGGAATGATATCGCTGTACCCACATGATTATATTCTTTTTAATGCACTAACCCGTGCTAAGGACAATTTTAAAAACCTTTCTCCTCTAAATAGGTTTTTAAAATTGTCCTTAGCACGGATTAGTGCATTGAAAGAATATAATTATTTACTTAGTGTAATTATCAATTCAGAAACCGGTCCATACTCGCAGAGGAGGCGTAAGAGCGCGGACCGCTTGAACGCCTTACCCCTCGCTATCTGATAAAACCCTGAGAGTGTACTCTGACGTGTAAGGATGCGTCCTTATCACTGAAAGTGATCTTATCAACTTTTAGCTGGCCTGCAGCAACACATTGGAGAAGAAAGTGCTCGTAGATGCACAAACAGTTGGCTCCGCTGTAAAGTCTTCCCGTCTCAGGCGCGGACGCCGGCATCAGCGTCGTCTGTCCCTTCTGCGAGTGCGGCGGGTGCTGTAACTGCGGACGCGGCGCCCGCGCCCGCGAGTACGCGCCGCGTGACCCCGAGCGCGTCGGCACGCGACGCGCGGAGATGCGCGCGTTTGACGCGCGCGTGCGAGAACACCCCGGCAATATACGCGCCATGTATGACATCGCCGAATGTTGAAGTTTTGTGGACCAATAAATCACTAACAATGAAAAATGTTATCTATAATATAAAAATTAATCGCTGAATGTGTTGGTAAGCGTAAATCTCGAGATCAGCTGAACCGACTTCGCTAATTTTCTTCAAAATATTCCTTGAAATACGAGGATGGTTCTTACGGAGAGAAAAAATAAATATATAAAGAATCGACTGTTGAAGGCGGTACGAAGTTCGCCGGGTCAGCTAGTTCACTTTAAAAGCACAATGTTTGCTTAATTAACATCAAAGCTGTTACTTTCACAATTATTATGTGGCGACGAAGCTTTCAAAGAATTTTTGAACTAAAACTTTCGTAAGCACAACACATTGTAGACTTTTAGTCCGGATCTACTTACGGGTGTTGTTATATCGGAAGAGTCCGACCAGGTTTCGCATCAACGAATCTCCAGATTTAATTTTTTATAAACAGGTTTTGACTTAATTAAGGTAACACAGTTTTCAACTTAAAGTTAGATAACATAATATGACATGACATGACATAACATAACGTAACATTTACATACAGGCACATACATTGCTTCTCCCCCACACTTGGATACCCTGTATCATGGGAACCAGAAACAGCGACATCACAAACATGTAAACATCCAAGACCTGGGTTTTTTTTGTCCCAAGCCGGGACAAAAAAAACACAAGACAATCGTCCCCGTTAACATTATTTTGGTATAAAACATCTTTCTTCTCTTCCAAATAATCCTTAAAGTGATAGGTTTTTTTTTGCACAGAGTAAGCCTAACACATTTTTTGAATCACGTCGCTGGTAAGTTTTGTCTATATCTTTAGGAATTTGATCGTAGTACCGTATACAGATTCAGGTGTCTCATAAAAGGTGTATTAACTTTGAAAGTCTAAATCGTGGAAATGTCAATTTATGTTTATTCCTAGTATCATGCGGCGTATAAATATGGCGTAAAGTCACATCGAGATTGATGGATGAATAGAGGTTTCTCCATAAACTTGTTTTCTTATCCGGCGTGGTATGTTTAACATTGAGGTCAAGTTCATTATTGTTAGAGACATTTAAAACTATATCAAAGGATCGACAAAACGGAATAAAATACGATTTTTTCTTTCGGGTGACTTGGTTCAGTTTCCTGTGTCGTCCATTTTTTATGACGTCCATTACAACATGCATAATATACCGTTATTACAATTTTTAAACGGCCACTCCCTCTCGTCTGTGTTCTAAGTCACTGAATAGCTCTATTCCATGGTTCTAACTAGTCATCTTAATGATTCAAAATTCAAAATTATTTATTTATAACAGTGGTAACAATGATAGGGTCGAATCTTCCTTTTAAGTTTACACCTGTATTAGGAAGAATTCGCTCTTCCAGCCGATAGGTTGTACTAATTATAAACAAATTTTTACAAACTTGACAGTTACACTTAAGAGCTAATTTCTATTTATTTATTTTAATAAGTGAGTACACAAAAAGTATACAAATACAAGGTATGTGGTTTCAGATAAGGTATGTAATTTAGTACACTTAAGATTAATACATTATTTTTTAAGTAGGGTACAAACACTTAGGGGTTTCATTTCAATCGGCTCCCGCCCGCAAACAAACAGACAGTTGACGGTAGTCGATAAAATATCAGGAAGGATCAGATAGATCGTTTGCTCGACCTAGCCCACCCATATAAGCATCCCCATCATTAGGTATCTAATTATTATATTTAAAACTGTTTACACCCAGACAAAAACCGAATGATTGTCGTTTATCGAAGCTCATATTTTTTCTTTGTCATCTGCTTAATCATCTCGTTTACTGGTTTATTTGTGTCTTATTCAGAGAACTAAAAAGAGGTCTCAAATAAATGGAACAATGAAATAGTGGAACGTACATAAGCTTCATAAAAAAAACAGACAATATAGGAAGTGGACGATATGAATGACTTGACGAATGGAAGAAAAAAAAAACAGGAAACGCTGTGAACTAGACGACACAGGGAAGAGATTTTTTAAGTTGTCATCTAATCTATAGAAAACATTGGGTATTACAGCTGAAATAGTTTTGTTTGAATTGTGGTTTGAAATCATCTGTTGGGTTCAGTTCATGCTCTAGAATCCACATAATGTGCAAAAAGACAATTTTGAGTCAGCGAATTTTGAGCGAAGAGGTTTTTATCCAACGCATCGAATCAAATCGTTTCAAATACGTATAGTGAAGCTGATACACTTCCATCGTAACATAATTACTCTCCAATTTGCTCATAGTTTGCATTTGTATTAGACTACTTCGTAATTACCTTCAAATTATGCCTCAACAATACCTACCATGTCAACGCACTTAGATAGTTAATTTCACTCAGCAGCGGAACCACAGGGCTGTCACGGGAGTTGCCGTATCGCGTACGTAATTAATACACCTAATAACAGCTTACCGATATCTCCGCCATCGACCTGACTTGGCGGGGAAATCTGGGAGTACAGAACGTCCCCCACTTGTACAAAGTGGAGCCCAGGATACACAATGAATTTTTGGTGGTTTAAGAGCCATAGCAAAATAAACTTCCTTAACCCTTTACTAGGAAGTGGTATAATAGTTCTCACCATAAAATTAATCTTGTCACTTTGAAACTTAAGTCCAAACCATTGTCTTTTTTACTAGTCCTGCCTGTTAAAAGGTTAACAATTTCTATCGCATACTCTAGTTTTTTTGAAGTCACTTTATTTGATATTGTTATAAATACCTTCATTCAATGAGAACTATTAGACGCCAACCAGAGTAATCAGAGTGCGTGCGCGCCGCTGGGGTGCGAGTCATTGTTCTAATAGACGGAGAGACAGTTAATTGTTAGCGAACTTTTCAAAACAAGATTTCTTTGCTAACTGTACGGGATAAAATTATCTGAGGTATTCATACCTCAACGCTTGAAATTGCCAACCCACGGTGAGCACGTGTACTATTTACATGAAAACGTCATTAAATAGTCCTCAAAGTCAGTTTAAATAGTCTGTAGAAATAGGCTTCCCCTATGATAAAACTGCCATTCAACCTGCCTCTGAGGAGTGTATTAGAGGAATCTTATTTTGGAAATAAGACTGATAAACTTTAGGCGCGCTTTAGCAAATTGATCTTTGCTTAAGTCCTAATGGACGTCTAGTTGCAAGTGGGTTAAATGCAAGCACGTTAAACGTCAAGTGATAGCAAGCAGATCACCTGGTATAATATTTTCCGCTAATATATTGTAATTTTGAGATCGACCTGCTATATTATGTGACAATTGATATTGCAGCCAAGATAGAGGTTTGAGCTTAATGACTTTGATTAATTAAGCAGCTTGAACCTGGTGTAAAAGAGAACAACGTAACATAAATACACGCCTATTTATTTTAATTTAATTATTATATTCTTTTTTTTAATGCACTAATCCGTGCTAAGGACAATTTTAAACACCTATTTAGAGGCTAAAAATTCCACCTATGCCGGGACCCGAACTTGCGACATCTGGCTAACCGTGCCAGAGGCCCTTCTGGCACGGTTATGGGTGGAATTTTTGGCCTCTAAATAGGTTTTTAACCTGTAAATTACGATTAGATTGCAATTAGCACACCCACTAATTACTGGAAAAATCTCGGAAAAACGGCGGCGTTTCCCGTGTTTCACTAAAACTATGATTACTTTTCTAATATACGTCCGATTTCAGTTTCGTAAAGAGTTTTGTAATTGTGGTGAAATTTCCCTTCTCATAAGTTAAAGGTTTATCTAAAAGAACTAGAAAAGTCCATCAGAAAGCAGTACAAAGTTGAGTGCAAAGTTTTGCACAAAATTTGAAACTCGGAAACCTTCGAGATATTTTGAGAGAATTTCACTTTTTCGCGTGTATTTCACTTGAAATGGTATGATTACGAGGGCTGCTACTTATGCGGAATAGAAAAAATAAACAAATGTATATGGCTAAATATGCTTTTATTGTTTTTCAAAGTATTCTCCACTATGATCGATGCACTTTTGCATTCGATGAAACCAATTTCTAAAACACTTTTTCCACTCTGAGATATCTCCAAAACGTGCTGTTTGAACGCATCTACGGCATCTTTACGGGTCGAAAATCGTTGACCACGTAATTTATTCTTTACATTTGGTAATAAATAGAAATCATTGGGAGCCAAATCAGGGCTGTACGGTGAATGACCCATCAATTTTATTTTTTGACCATCCAAAAATGTAGTTGTTTCCTGAGATGTATGACAGCTGGCATTGTCATGGTGAAGTATGATTCTGCGTCGCTGGTTGTTTTGGCGTATTTCTTCAAATACTTCCGGCAAACAAATGGTCGTGTACCACTCCGAATTAACCGTTTTGCGATTCTCCAGTATTATTGTAGCCACATGGCCGTTAATACCAAAAAAGCAGGCCACCATTTGCTTTACAGTGCTTTTTGCACGAGCCACTTTCGTAGGGTTCGGCTCATTTTGAAACACCCAAACTGTTGATTGTTGTTTAGTTTCGGGATCGTACGCGTAGATCCAGGATTCGTCACCTGTGAAGATATTATAAACAGATTTTGAGTTGCCTCCGTAGAATTTTTTTAGGGTTTTCTTGCACCATTCGACGCGAGCATCTTTTTGATCCTGAGTTAAGTTGTGCGGGATCCAACGCGAACAAATTTTTTTTACAGACAAATGTACATCGAATGAATGCTCGTCATACATATGCCCAGAATAGCCTCTATCTCGCGATACGTAAAACGTAATAACGGTCTCGCATTATTAGTTTTCGCACAGCTTCAATATTTTGTGGCACAACCACCGATTTCGGGCGACCTTCTCTAACTTCGTCCGTGAGCTTACTGCACCCGCGATTAAACTCACTAAACCAGTGATACACAGTCGTTTTTGATGGAGTTTTACCACCAAAAGTAGAAGTTAATTGATCTACGCACTGTTGTTGCGTTAAACCACGTCGAAAATCGTAATAAATCATAGCACGAATATTTTCACGAGTGGGTTCCATTTTTTCAGCGATATGACATTTTAAAACCAACAAAAACAAAACACTAACGTATATAAGAGAAAAATATTAGCGGCCAGTAATTAAAAAAGAACAAATTTGACCATGGAGGCCAGATATTGCGTTTAAAATTATTGGAATCCCAGATTCCGCATACATAAGTAGCAGCCTATGTACGATGGTAATATAAGTAAAATTTTTCTTGGAATTTTTGGTGGAATTTTTAGCCTCTAAATAAGTTTTTATATTAAATGTTATGTAACCCGGTGGGGTAGGCAGAGACAACCGTTTGTCACTTGCCGTGGCAACTGTCAGGATCGTGATCCTGAGAGATATTTTTCGCGTCAGCAATTTAACATTCATTGGAAATTTAACATTTATAAGGAAGAGCGGGTGATAGTATTCTTCCACTATAAAGAGCAATTTTCCGCCAGGCAGATCTTAGTAACTCGTCTAAGTTTCATATTATTGTAACCATGGTGTGTAGGTACACATGTTTTGGAGATTAGTCTGGATATTAATGTTATCTTGATGATGTACTGGCTAATATCTGTTTTATGTGCCTAATAAATAAATAAAATAAAGAGTATGCCTGGGGATGGCTGGTCCAACTGTTGTTAGTCGGACGTTATATTTATGGTATGTCATTCAAACACTTTGATTGCGCGATGCAGGAGTGTTGGAGTTTGTAGTGCGCGCGCAGAGTTGACATGTGCTCGCCACACATCCATTCATGTAACATGCGTGCTCGCGCGCCGGTACTTTTTATCTCGCCTTTGATATTACATTCCCTATTTGGGCGAAGTATGTCCTGGGACGTCCCTTACCGGCACTTCCACCGCGCTCATTATTTTTTTTTCATCAATTTTTCTTCCTCTACCTTTTTCTGTATGTCCAACCCCACGCAATACTCCTTTCTCAATTAAATTTGCGATGATGCTATGTCCCCACCTCTGAGGCACGGGTCTCCTATACATCGCAGGAAGGTTAGACATACCACACTTAATTAAGTGAATTCACGATACGATCATGATAATACGATTGTAACTAAATTATAATGTACTTAAGTACCAAACCACGCTCTCATAGTGCAAAGCATTCTGGTAAACATATTAGGTACAAATTTAACCCGCGGCTCCTTTGCGTTAGAATTAATTACCCTAGGGGAACGTATTACCGGGGTATGAAGTGCCCTATGTCTCAATTCAGATCTTTGTCTATCTGTATGCCAAGAATCGCTCGTAGCCCCGGCTGCCTTAGTGATCTTAAACGATCACGCAGGTTAAGTAACATACGACGCATCCAGTGCATGGATATGGATGGGTGACCGTCTATAATTAACATTAGTGGCATTTTTCCGAGCGGTTCCGTGCTTCGCAAGGCACGTTAAGCCGTTGGTGCCGGCTGTGGTCGATAGAATGAAGTCATTAAGCCAAGTCAGATGCTATAGGACGGCTTAAAAACTTCTGACATTAAGACCAGCCACTAGTCTCGGAAACCTCCACCAACGCGGTATTGGCCCTCGTGATGGATTATGGCCTATATCTTCCTTAGGGAAGAGACCTGTGCCCCTCGGTGGGGACAAAATAGGTTGCTGATTATGTTGATGATGCCAAGTTTCACGTGAATCCGCTCAGTCGTTATTGTGTGATTGAGTAACAAACATCTGCACAAACTTTTATATGTATAATATAGTAGGATTACCTATAGTTAACATCATCGTGTTTGATCTGTGTCGAAATAACAATGCTGGGTTACACAATACTCTTCGTGTATTGAGTAACGTTATTATTTGACAACTTCGTCGTCGTCTTCAGGATAGGCGCCAAACAGAAACTATAGTTTGCTAATTGCAACGCTAGGTGGCGCTGGCTGTATTCTTTATCGCGGTACGTTTGTTGACAAATGTAAGCTCTTTTTTCTAAGGTTAACACGAGCAGTAGACATAATTAAAACTGTTTTTATACGGATTTATGCTCGTTTATTACATTTTTTACAATTTTCCAACGTTTCGGCACTTTTTCAGGTGCCGTCATCCGGGACCACGGCACCTGAAAAAGTGCCGAAACGTTGGAAAATTGTAAAAAATGTAATAAACGAGCATAAGTCCGTATAAAAACAGTTTTAATTAAATCTAAGCTCGCCTTTGTATTTAGCAGATTTGTCAATAAATTAAAAGATTATCTCATAAAAAAATGCTATTACACTTGAAAGGGCTTTACAGAAGAAAACCATTAGGCACACAGAATAGTTAAGAATAAATTGATATGAATAAAAAAGGGGGTATAGTTAACACTAACAGTGTTAGTGATAAGTTAGTACTGAGCAAGTACCTACTCATATTAGAGTAGTATTTGACTTACCTACTTGTAATATTTTGTTAAAAAACCTATTACCTTGTTAGCGAATAATGTAACTCCATTGCAGTGCCCTTACAGGGCTCATGTTGAGAACTACTATTTAAAAACCTATTTAGAGGCTAAACATTTCACCCATGCCGGGATTCGAACCCGCAACCTCTGGCTATCCGTGCCAGAGGTTGCGGGTTCGAATCCCGCCATGGGTGAAATTTTTAGCCTCTAAATAGGTTTTTAAATTTGTTCCTTAGCACGGGTTAGTGCATTAAAAATAAAAATAGTATAACTACTAGAGCCAAATGTACCACATGAAGCAATAAACGATTGAACTTGAACTTTGTACGAATTATGTTTTTTTGTGCAATAAAGAATTTTTCATGCATTCTTCATCTTCTTCTTCAGGCTATATTAGTCCACTGCTGGACATAGCCCTCCCCTAATGAGCGCCATAGCGCCCTGTCTTCAGCTTGCCGCATCCAGCATCTGCCTGCAGTTTTTCGGGTGTTTTCTCGTCTCAGATCGTCATCCCACCTAGTCGGAGGGCGTCCTACACTAAGTTTGACTGATGTATGTGAAATCTTTTAATTAATAAATATTACTAAATTTTTAATTAAACAGATATTCGAACATACATTGATACCTAAATTTATATATACATGCGAGAGTGTACAGATTACCCTCCTTTTGGGAACCGCCGCAGTCTGGTAATGCCAGCACTTAGGTTTGAATCAACATCGAACCTTAAGATGAAATTTTAAGGCAGGAACATTGCTCCGAATTGTTAATTACATAAGTACCTTCTAATAATAATGTCTAATTCGTGCTCTCTTAATTAAGGAAGTTCTAATAAGAGGACCCTGACTCGAATAGCCCTAAAGAAAATAGCCATTTCCATTTCATTGCTTATAATAACATCATTCGGGCACACTGGGTCCATAGAATTACTGTAAGATAGAATCGCTGCACACGTGTTACGTTAAGGCGCTTTGGGGTGCTAACTAGCTCCACCAATGGAATAAAATCCTAACTTGTTATATTCTTTTTTTTCTGTGCACTAACCCGTGCTACGTAATACAGAGCGTAAAGAGGTTCGAAATTTCACTGATGGCGGTGAGTCGCCCATTGAGTCGCCCATTGGCTCAGTTGGCAGAGCGCTGGCACGGTTAGCCAGAGGTCGCGGGATTAAGTCCCGGCATGGGTGGAATTTTTAGCCTTTTTTTTGTTTATTTGGATTACTCACAGCTTGTATATCAGTACATTCAATTGGAGATATGACACTACTTAAGTCTAAATACACAGGCTACTTACGAGTTATCACTTCATGCAAATAAAAAGCGCCTTTTGTAAGTAGCAAATAGGTTTTTATCATAACTTGTTTTATCATACGTTTTTTTCAAAAAGTTAATCACAAAAATCTTAACCATCGTGACAACTATTTTTAGAACTTACGATCTAGGTTTTAGACTAGATTCTAAAAGAACAACTATTATTTTTAGAACCTACAGTCTAGGTAGTGAGAGTTGTCATAGTGGTTATGGTTTTTCATCTTTACTTTAAAAAAATAATATTATAAAACCAGTTATGATTTTTTGATGTGAGTGTAAGGGTTGGTAAGGGTCATCCAAGGCGGACATACATCGACCAGATAGGAGATGTATTAGCAAAGGGAAAGATAAAAAGTACCCGGAACCGGCGTGCGTGCATGCAACGACTTATGAACGTTGATGAAGCGAAGGTGATCTGTCAGGATCGTGGCAAGTGGCAGACCCTGGTCGCTGCCTACCCCTCTGGGATACAGGCGTGAGGTTATGTATGTATGTACGTATGTATGTATGTATGTGTGTGTGTGTGTGTGTATGTATATGTATGTATGTTATGATTTTTATTCCATTGGTTCCGCTAGCAGCCCAAAGTGCCTTGATGTGTGCATGTCCCTCGTTTTAGATCGGAATTTTGCGTCGAACAAAATTCCGATCTAAAATGAGGCGTCATTCTGTCTTGGCGTCGTATGTCTATGACTGGGTCTATTCAAACGTACACTCGAGAGAGAAATTGCCACTTGACACGGGAACGCGCGTATGGAACGACGTTCGTTCTGAATTGGCGAAAAGTGGCCCTGAGACGATCAATGCTCGATATTTTGCGGTTTCACTTGGGGCTACACGTGCAGGAAGGAAGGTACGCGTTTACGGTAGTGCCAATACAGTGTACATTTGGGACTACGGCGTCGTCGATATCAACCCTTGTATGTCCCCACTGCCAGAGCACGGGTCACTTCCTGCATCGCAGAAATGTTAGGCCATACTCCACCACGGGGGCCAAGTCCGGGTTGGTGGAGAGTAAGACAGTGGCGGGCCTTACTGTCAGAAGTTATTAAGCAGCCCATAAGACCTCTGACATGGCTTTACGACTGTCATTACATGACAGCCGGCACCAACGGCTTAGCGTGCCTTGCGAAGCACGGAGGTGCTTGGAAAAAATACCGCTAGCGGTTGTCATGGGACGGTCACCCATCCTGTACCTGACCACGCCTGTCGTTGCTTAGGTAAGTGAAGTGATTGATTCCAATCACTCGGTTCGACTAGGCCACGAGCGCTTCATTTGGAACTATGTCTATTCTCAATCTTTCCGATATTCTTTTATGTTTTTATAATGAATCTGTGGTCTACATGGTGCATTCGCCGAAAATACAAAATTAATTGGACGCTTGATAATTGGTTGGTTATTTTAAGCAAATCCTAGAACCGTTGGTCTAGGCGGTAGCTTTTTACCGGCATTATACAGCCTCTGCCTATTTTAAGGGTGTGTGTACTACAAATACTTTAGTCACTGTTTCCTGTGGGGTATGTCCATCAGTGGACTAATATAGCCTGAAGAAAAAGAAGAATATATAACTATGTATGAGCATGGCGTCATTAAGTAATAGTAAATTATGTTTGTAGTTTGAATGTGATGTAATTTAATCTCCGGAAGTCCTATTTTGAAAATTCTATTATTGGACGTAGGTTGTAGACTTATCTGTTTACCACGCCAATATAGTCGCGGGCATTGTTGATTTTTTTATGTTCAACGTGAGTGAAACAGAGAAAGAAAAGAAAGAGAAAGATAGGAGAGTCCTGTTTGCATTCTTTCATTGCAGAACTCTAACGAAGACGTAAAGTGAGTTGAAGGAGAAAAAAACATAAATAAGCCTAGTGTTATAAGTTAGAAACTCTGCTCAGCCCTCTTGAAGCAAAGACGTGTTATTTTTATTTGAGTTATGTGTAAAGGCTTAAAGAGAATTTAAGAAGAATTATAACATGAATAAGCCTTGTATTTTAAGTACCGATCTCAGCCCATCCTTCTTAAAGCAAGGACACATAATTTTTATTTGAGGTTAGGTTACAATGTGTAAAGACTTAAAGGGAATTGAAGAAGATAAAAAAAACATGGATAAGCCTAGAATTTTAAGTAAGGAACTCTACTTATCCTTCTTAAAGCGAGGACGTGCAATTATTATTTAGGTTGGGTTACAAGATAAGGTAAGAATATGTTTTATTGTACACCAGGAAAAACAAACAAAAAAAATATCACAAAGATACAGTACAATTGGCGGCCTACAATTTGATATAATAAACAAAAATTGTCACCATGATTTAGACAGAAACTAGATTCGTGCCGTGGTCTCTAACTAGTTCATCATTATCTCTACTCGTGTAATATTTCCTTCGGATCTCACTTCGTTCCACAAGAATTGGGAACTCTGGTGATCTACCACCTTGTCTAGCTCGAAAAGCCAGTTTCTCTCTCGACTTTCTTGGCTTTTTACCCTTTGTGTGAGATTCACTGTGCAGTTTTACTGGAACCTCACTCTGTTCCATCACGGGGGGACCAATCAAATCCATCTCTTTAGAAGAGTCCATTCTGTCTGCTTTTGTAGCTGAATCATGTCTTGAACCTTTGCTGGTGCTAGCGACGCATTCGGCCATTTCTAAACTTTTGCAAGAATCTACTCGTGAATGAAAGGTCTTAGAAAAGTGAAGTTGGTCAACTAATTTATCTGAGGGCAGTTTGTTGGCTGTTCTGTAAGAATCTCCCTTAACAACCTTGTTAAAAGAGTCAATTTTGCTCACCCTAGAATCTTGGTTGTCCTCTTTTCTTGAATAGTTTCTTTTGGAATCCGGTTTGTAAAGAACTTTAGTGGAGGAATGAACCGAAGGGAAGTCCGTTTTATTGATCTTACTGGAACGGACCGAGGGACGAGATTTTTTGCCGATCGACGCTCGAGATGTGAATGGCTGTTCTACCATCGCCAATACGGTGGTGTCTGCCTGGAACTATGAAAGAGAAAGTGGTAGATTATGATATTGAAACATAAATACAAAAGGTAATTTTGTAAACGTTCATGAAGCGTTGTCATTTGGTTTATTTCGCTAATGGTAACAAAGTACAAGCTGAAGGGCAGTATGTTTTATGAGTTATGGCACATACTGAACTATTAAATTAGTATGAAACTTAGACGATTGGAATAGCTCAGAAACTAGTGAATGTAATTAGCCCCATGAAGACAAAACAATAGGATCAGGTAAAAAGATGGCACCGCTTGAGTAAAGTACTGACTGGTATAGAGACTCTTAAAACTTTTCAATATTTGGTTACAGTGGCACTTAAACGCTTTAGTAAAGTAGCCATGGCTGGCATATATGCTAACAGTTCTTTGATTCACAGAACAACTGTATTCTGGAGAGGTAGACAGTGAAGTATGGTGCCATCAACGTGAACGCTGTCAATGTATTATACATAACATATCATTTACATACAGGCACAAACATTGCTTCTGGCCCCACACTAGGTTACCCTGTGTCGTGGGAACCAGAAACAACGACATCACAAACATGTAAACATCCAAGACCTGAGGTTTTTTTTTTGTTCCCAGCCGGGATTCTAACCCGGGACCTCTTGCATGGTAGATAGATGTGCTACCGCTACGCCACAGAGGTCGTGCTACGTAATTGTAATTGCTACGTCCACAATTAGCATTAACTCTTTAACGGGCAGAGCTAGTACAACTTTCTCATTGGTTTTGAACCTTATTTCAATGTGATAAGGTTCAATATATGATGGGAACTATTAAACCACTGTCTAGTAAAGGGTTAAGTTCGGCGCCTCGTTCGATTCGATCTTTTTCGCGAGAGATGCCTATTTAATTTGCGCGGATTATACCACTGGACCAGGTGGGATGACGATCTGCGAAAAACTGCCGGCAGACGCTGGATGCGGCAGCTGAAGACAGGGCGCTATGGCGCTCATTAGGGGAGGGCTATGTCCAGCAGTGGACTAATATAGCCTGAAGAAGAAGATACCCCTGGAATGAAATTGCACAGCTGTTGCTTTGTAGACTACCAAATTGAGTCAAAAAACAACCATTGTCGTGCTTATATGCTATTGAAAAACCATGTAGGTATTAGACTCTAGGGCCCTCTATCCTAAAATATGGAGAAAGTTTATATTTTTTTTTATGCACTAAGGACCCGTGCTAAGGACAATATTTAAAACCTATTTAGAGGCTAAAAATTCCACCCATGCCGGGATTCGAACCCGCGACCTCTGGCTATCCGTGCCAGCGCTCTTTCCAACTGAACTAATGGGCGACTCACCGGCATCAGTAAAATTTCGAACCTCTTTACAATATTCTCTGTATTACGTACAGGCATCGACATCTGCTGAAGTAATTTGCATCACTTGCAGCCCCGAGTACCTACTTTGCAGTTATTACATCGGAATGATATCGCTGTACCCACATGATTATATTATTATTTTGAATCCCGGCATGGGTGGAATTTTTAGCCTCTAAATAGTTTTTTTTAAGGAGAAATTTCAAGTAATAGTAACCCTAGCGTCCCCAAACTCCTTGTGTAGGCTGAGTTGTCTTCGGAACTGCAAGGCTCTGCGCTGGCGCTCCTCTAGGTCAGGGTCTCCTTCAGCTTGCGCCAGGTCAATGCTCAAATCTGTTCGTGCACTCAGCGGCTCTCCGCGCCCCACTTCCTCTTCTCGGAACTGTGGAATCTGATATGAGGAATATTTTCTTACATTTCTCTTCACGTGTGGTAACACATTCAGTATGTCTTTGTCACTTAGAAGTTGACCAAAAGGGACAAATGAAATTTTAGCTATCAAGTTGATTACTTTCTTACGAGTAGCGTTAACTTGGACAGGTTTATGACTGAACTCAGCCTCATGTGATGATGTAATTAACAAGAACAAGTATTGTTGGAACCAATCTCTTTAAGAAATAAGCAAATAAGCTCACCTTTGTATATGTTATTTCTTTGAAAACCTATTTAGAGGCTAAAAATTCCACCCATGCCGGGTTTCGAACCCGCGACCTCTGGCTATCCGTGCCAGCGCTCTAACCAACTGAGCCAATGGGCGACTCACCGGCATCAGTGAAATTTCGAACCTCTTTACACTATTCTCTGTATTACGTACAGGCAGCGACATCTGGCTGTTATTTCTTATTATAATGTCCTGTTGCCCGCCGTGGGAGCTCCACTTACTACTACTTGAAACTGAAGTCTGAGATTACCTTGCCATTGTCAGCGGTGATGAAGCCGCCATGCAGGTCATCGTCCGAGTTGGTGAAGGGCTGCAGGTCGATGCAGCGGCAGCACAGCGTGCGGCACACGCAGTCCGCGCACCGTGACATCTCTTCCGCGCACATCCAGATGCTAACTACTTGGCGGAGGAACGGCTGCACCTGTCAATCGGAGACAGCGGTGTCGCAGTATGGGGAGAGGTGCAGCATCATCATCAACAACCCGCTATGTCCCCACCTAGGGGCACGGGTCTCTTCCCTGAGGAAGGTATAGGCCATACTCCACTACGGGGGCCAAGTCCGGATTGGTAGAGGCTTGCAGGACTAGTGGTGTTACTGTCAGAATTATATTCTTTTTAATGCACTAACCCGTGCTAAGGACATTTTTTTAAAAACCTATTAAGATGCTAAAAATTCCACCCGGTACTCGAACCCGCGACCTCTGGCTAACCGCGCCAGCGCTCTTCCAACTGAGCTAATGGGCGACTTACCGGCAGTGAAATTTCGAACCTCTCTACAATATTCTCTGTATTACGTACATGCAGTAACATCTGGCTGAAGTAATTTGCATCACTATCAGAAGTTTAAACCCTCGGACTTGGCTTAACGACTGCCATCTATCGACGGCAGCAGGCACCAACAGCTTAGTGTGCCTTGCGAAGCACTTAACCGCTCGGAAAAATGCCACTTGCGTTAGTCACAGACGGTTTACCCATCCATGCACTGAACGCGCGCTGTGTTGCTTAACCTTCGTGATGATTAAGATCACTCAGGCAGCTGGGGCTACGAGGGAGAGTTGTGTTTTAGTTTTATTACTATTAAAATTCGTTATCGCACTAAAAACTTTATTGCAAATAAAAAATGTGCAAAGGTGAACTTTTATGCTGACTACCTGGTTTTTTTTAGCTAGGACAGGTTTCACTTGACCCTAGTAACGCTTGATGGGTCCAGTAACTCTTGATGGGTCTACGATGTTACGTGCTTACCAGTTAAATGTCCGTTAACTCTACTTTTAAAGACGCCCAGGTTACATGTCTCCGGAAAGACAGAAGACGGTAGCGTGTTCCACAACTTTGCCGTTCTTATTATAAAAGAATTCGCTAATCGCTCGGTGCGGATTCGCGGAATTTCAATGACAAAAGCGTGCATTCGAGCCAATCGTCTGGTGGCCAGATGGAGGAAAGGGGATGGGGGTATACGTTGGTCGGTGTAAAGGTAAGACGCTCCATTTTCATCATAGGAGTCGTGTTTCTTACTGATTCGCGATACTCATAATTAGTTATATGTATATTAAATAAATAAAATTAAAAATAAAAAGCCTTTTATTGTTCTTCCGAGAGACGTTATACATAATTTACAAACATTTTTTTATGTTTTCTTTCTTTTGCATTCAAGTAAATTTAAATGAATTGATAAAATGAATGAATATAACAAAGGCAATATATTTATCTATCTATTTACAATTAATCCGAATCAGATTCGTATCTAATATAAAATGTATAAAATGTATGTTATTTTATGTCGTGTTAAAATCATTAAAAATTATGAATCATATTAAAATGAATAAAATTATAAATAAATTATTATCGTTATCAACCCTTGTATGTTCCCACTGCTGGGGCACGGGTCTCTTCCTGCATCGCAGGAAGGTTAGGCCATACTCCACCACGGGGGCCAAGTCCGGGTTGGTGGAGGATTGTAAGACAGTGGCGGGCCTCACTGTCAGAAGTTATCAAGCCGCCCATAAGGCCTCTGACATGGCTTAACGACTGCCATTATATGACAGCCGGCACCAACGGCTTAACGTGCCTTGCGAAGCACGGAAGCGCTCGGAAAAATGCCACTAGCGGTAGTCACGGGATGCTCACCCACCCCGTACCTGACCGCGCCTGTTGTTGCTTAACCAAGGGATTTATTCCAATCACTCGGTTCGCCTAGGCCACGAGCGCTTCGAAATTATTATCAGTTATAAATTAATAGTTACTGTAAAAAAAAAACAATATTGATCATATTAAAAGAACCCCTGGTATATTAAATGGTTCTAATCGTGAAGCGCTCCTGGTCGTGGGTTCGTACCCCGGCATGTACCAATGACTTTGTTTTTTAAGATATGTACTTTACCCACCAACCGTGCTTGCTACGTACAATGACCCAACTATGAGGCTAAGTGCGGAAATCTCAGGTCTAACTAACTAACTAATGTAAAATGCAAGCCGCTACCTTCGGGCCGTATTGTATGGAAAAAAATGCTGGGGAAAAAAACTCCATTCAGACCATCTTTTCTCAAGTCCTCTTAAATCTAATTTTTCCGAGCGGTTCCGTGCTTTGCAAGGCATGTTAAGCCGTTTGTGCCGGCTGCCGTCGATAGATGGCAGTCGAGAAGCCAAAAAACTCCACTTTGACTATCTTTTGTCAAATCCTCTTAAATCTAATACATCAGTTACCACCTATACGTATGACAAGAATCCATGATTGCTATTAATAACTTTAGTTGTTTAACCATTTTGGAGGGAGGAAGATAAGGCCTCTGACATGGCTTAGCGACTACCATTACATGACAGCCGGCACCAATGGCTTAGCGTGCATTGCGAAGCATGGAAGCGCTCGGTAAATGCCACCAGCGGTAGTTACGGGACGGTCACCCATCCTGCTCCTGACCGCGCCTGTTGTTGCTTAACCAAGTGGACGCCGGCTTCTCCCGATTGAGAAGCCGGCGTCCTACACCGCTTCGCTTCCACCGCTCTGCAATTTACATGGTACATTGACATTCAGCAAACAGAATGTAAATTCTTTGCGTTGAAATAAATTGATTTGATTCCTTGATATCGAAATACTTCTGCTACCCCTTGAACCTGTTTAGTTAAGTACAAGAAAAAATGAACCTAACCATGCCACTTACCCGGTATATGCTTATTTCAAACATGGTCAATAAGAAATTGTTAGCCAACACTGTTGACGGTTTTGACTTCAGTGGAAGCTCATTCTTTGTAAAGCCTCTGGAGAATTTTGGGCCAATTTAAAGTCACCAAACAGAAAATATTTCTGGAAAAACGTTCAATGTTTTGCTTTGTTATGTTTTGGAATTAATTTGACGTTTTAGAGATGAGTTTTAGTCTGTGAGTTTTTAATCACAGATTAAAAAGAAAAAGCAAATTTTTAATCTGCCTTGTTTACATCCTTCCGTGCACGGATGTCAAGTGCCTTTGATCAGTCAACCCACAGTCAACCAGTAAAAGTCACCATTAGCTTTAGTGTGAATGTGAATAGAAAAGCATTAATTATGTATGTACAGTACTACACATCATAAGTCCCTTCGGGAATTTACGTTCGCGCAGACAAGGAAGAAGTGTAACGAAAGTACCCGAAGCTACCCGAAACCCGAATAAGCACATTCACCATGATCTTTAACCGATACGGGTAAGGTGCAGAATTGATTGCCGCAGTAGCACTACCTATTTTGCTCACGCTAATATTGCCAAACTAATCAACGTCATCGATGCAGGTGACTACCTGCATCGATGACGTTGAATGAACCTATAGCAACAAAGGCGCTCGGCCTGCCATAGAATAAAACTATCTCATTGGTCGATCAACTTGTCGCACATCCAAAATTTGGTCATCTGCGCAGATACATCCGCGAGACTTATTTCTTTTTTTTTCAGAAATCTGTGAATAGCCTATTTTGTAAGCAAATCTCAGAACTGTTAAATCAAACTCAAAGGATCTGTTTGTCCATCTGTCGGTCTGATCCATGAAGGAACCTTTCAAACATACGGCAGGCGGCATAGGTAAGCCTACTCATCGCTACACGTGCTACGAAAATGCTACGGCGTAGCAGCGCTACGAGAACTTCTCGCTACGCCATTTTTATGATTCATTCAGAGTTTATCATAGCAGATTTACTTAAAATGGATTCAATGGAACACATGTTTTTATGGATCACATCAGAAATTACTATCTATAAGTAAAAAAGGCTTATCACTTATTATATTTTATTGCACACGAAACATTAAACAAGACAATACGTAATAAATAACGTGTACAAAGCTGAGCTTATCTCTGCAAAAGGTTTCGTTCAGCAAACCTTGGATAGTCAGAGCAGCAGTAAATTGAATAGAAAATAAATAAAAAATATTTAAAATTTTAAAAACCTCCGCCCATGCCGGGACTCGAACCCGCGACAGCTGGCTTTTTAAAATTTACATTACAATGCTGTGGATCCCACACTAGGCTCACATGTATCATGGGGTCCATATCTATTAATTTACCATTTCTAATGGGCGTGTCTTAGATTTGAAAAAAAAAGGAAAAAAACTTTTTGAATTTTAAAAACGTTTTTTCAGCCCGCAACAATAGTCGCCTCCTTCTTCTTTTTCTTAGGTCTCAGCTTTATCAAACGTTCATTGCATGTAAAAGAATACATAAACGGCATCTCATGTTAGTTTAAGTAACTCGTCTAAGTATCGTGTTATTGTAACCATGCTGTCACAGGTTTTGGAGATAAGACTAGATCTTACATGTTAAATAATGTTATCTTGATGTTGTACTGGCTAATATCTGTTTTGTATGCCTATAAAATAAAATAAAATGATACTACACACGATATTAATCACACTAAAAACTTCAGAAAATTACTTACTTACACATTACATTAACACACAGAGAGCCAAAAACAAAGTTTCTCATCAGACATCTGTAGGGTATCGTTATCAACCCTTGTATGTCCCCACTGCTGGGGCACGGGTCTCTTCCTGCATCGCAGGAAGGTTAGGCCATACTCCACCACGGGGGCCAAGTCCGGGTTGGTGGAGGATTGTAAGACAGTGGCGGGCCTTACTGTCAGAAGTTATCAAGCCGCCCATTAGGCCTCTGACATGGCTTAACGACTGCCATTATATGACAGCCGGCACCAACGGCTTAGCGTGACTTGCAAAGTACGGAAGCGCTCGGAAAAATGCCACTAGCGGTAGGCACGGGACGGTCACCCATCCTGTACCTGACCGCGCCTGTTGTTGCTTAACCACGTGATTGATTCCAATCACTCGGTTCGCCTAGGCCACGAGCGCTTCGTAGCGTTGTAGAGTATGTGTCCTGCAAATTTCGAATTGCCGCAAATTCCCTCTTGTCTAAATTTTGAGGTGTCGCTTGTGGATCACGAGGCAAAATTGTCAGGTATTTCCGTGAATAAAAACCGTAATGCCCAGTCCATGTGGCGCGCCTCCTGAGCCGGATTCATGACGCACTTAGCCGAGACTTAAGTGCGGTTTTAAATGACACCATTTTACACCAAAACGGTCTGTGGTAACGCGGAGGCTATATAATATTCTGTTCATTGGATGTGCTATTCATATTTTCGTTGAAATGCGAATAAAACAGCTAACGGTCGCACAACGCACAACAAATCGAACCTTATGTTTTTGTTACAGTGCCACACGTGATGAAACTTAATAAAGCTTACATAATTATATTCATTTTAATGCACTAACCCGTGCTAAGGAAAATTTTAAAAATCTATTTAGAGGCTAAAAATTCCACCCATGCCGGGATTCAAACCCGCGACCTCTGGCTATCCGTGCCAGCGCTCTTTCCAACTGAGCTAATGGGCGACTCACCGGCATCAGTGAAATTTCGAACCTCTTTACACTATTCTCTGTATTACGTATTTTTAGCCTCTAAATAGGTTTTTAAAAAAGTTTACATATCTAATTATTACGGATCGAGCTGCTGACGATTGTATTGTATTTTAACTATTAGGTATGTATTTTCTGTCCGTGGCTAATTTAATTTTGGTTACAAATAAATTCATTTCATTTCAATGCTGGTTATAATTGTCTTGTATTTGTATCTGGCCATCTCTATTTATATTCTGCAAAGGGAATCCCCTTCCTCGACAGTATGGATAATGAATTATTTATAATACTACAGTTACAATTTGCAGCAAAAAAAGGTTTTGTGGTCACCTCCGTTAACACCGGATAGCTACGCATTTTTTTAAATATTTTTATGTAAAACTTTACGTTGAGATCTATCTTTCTGCAAGTTTTAATCACTCATTCATGTTTTTGCGAGGTACCTCCTGCCAGCATTGTAAGAACCATCGCATTGGAATTGCCCCGGCGTACATACCGTCTTACTAAGAGTAACTCACCTCACAGATAAACCTGTACAGGTTTCAATGAAAGTTTTTTGTATTCTTTATCAACCCTAGTATGTCCCCGCGGTGGTAGCTCAGTGGGTAGAACCATGGACTGGCAAGCGAGAGCCCCAGGTTCGATCCCGAGTGCGGGCATGTACCAATGACTTTGTTTAATTTCAAAGTTACGTACATTTGCGAATTTGTAGTCGCAATACCACACGCTAACGGTGAAGGAAAACATCGTGAGGAAACCCGCGGGTTGGTTGGCTCCGCACGTATTGACTAGTCTTTCCTGTGGGCTAGGCCGACTAAGGTGTCAGGATGGTATAGGTGCTGGGCAAGCCATCTAACACCATCTATAAAACTATGTCCCAGGCACTACAGCGTCGGAGTGGTCCCTTCACCCATCTAGTGTGAGTAAAGATACCACTGGACGCTGTATAAATCATCTCATTAAGTAGATGCAAAAAAGGCCAATATTATATTATATGTCCCCACTGCTGGGGCACGGGTCTCTTCCTGCACCGCAGGAAGGTTAGGCCATACTCCACCAAGGGGGCCATGTTCGGGTTGTATTCAATTTATATGTATTCTCGAAATGTCTTGAATAAATAAATGAAAAAAAAAAAAACTAAAAAAAAATTAGACAGGTGTAGCAAGTGTATCAAAATATGCTTACCACAATATTGTGTTTTATGATGGGTAAGACCTAGATACAGATTAGACATGGTCTATGTGTAGACACTCGAAAACTCTTGTTTAGCAAATATAGTTTAAATATGATTGTATTACGGTAAACATTTATTTATACATTTTCCACACAGCTTACAATTTTTACAGGCCCATTTTTATAGCCCTAATGCAATAGTGAAGACACACAAAACAAGAAAAACATAACCTTAACATAAAACATTTACATACAGGCACATACATTGCTTCCGGCCCCACGCCAGGATACCCCGTGTGGCGGAAACCAGAAACAAGGACATCACAAACATGTAAATATTCAAGACCTCCCGGGACCTCTTGCATAGTATGCAGATGCGCCACCACTGGGCCACAGAGGTCGCCAAATTATAGCAAGAATAAGATAAAACATAATATTTTGAAACTCTTGCTTAATACGTCTGTCTAAATTTTTTGTAGTAAGATGAAATAACATAACAATATTATTTTTAATGCACTAACCCGTGCTAAGGACAATATTAGAAGCCTATTTAGAGGCTAAAAATTCCACCCATGCCGGGATTCGAACCCACGACCTCTGGCTATCCGTGCCAGCGCTCTTTCCAACTGAGCTACTGTGCGACTCACCGGCATCAGTGAAATTTCGATCCTCTTTATAATATTCTCTGTATTACGTACATCTGGCTCAAGTAATTTGCAACACCAGAGGTCGCGGGTTCGAATCTCGGCATGGGTGGAATTATTAGCCTCTAAATAGGTTTTTGAAACATAACATTAACATATAGAAAGATAGACAGACAGACACCGAACTGGCCTTAAACAGTTTTTCCTTATGCTGTCGGAACCTTATAAATTTAGTGCCACTGCCTTCTCCATCGCCCATCACACAGATCCGGCTATTTCCGACTACTCATAGCTTATGACAGTTTTTACGCGAAATCTTAATGCCTCGCTGTACGGTTAGCATAAGCCTGGCATAATCCTTATAGCCATAGAGACATAGTTTAATTTGCTATACTTTACAACCGCGGGTCGTGCATGCGGGAGTATCTTGGTCGAGAATACATGGTTTGGACAATGATTCTAGGAATTGAGAATAATAAAAGTATTTTACGATGAAGGTATTGATAAATTTAAAAAAATACTTAACAGTATCTTTACAATCGTTCAATCTTAGCTAGCGGCCAAAAGGGGCGCGGAAAAGACGCGCGTAAGAATTTTTAAGGCGCGAAGCGCTCGTGGCCTAGTCGAACCGAGTGATTGAAATCAAACACTTGAGTTAAGCCACAACAGGCGCGGTCAGGTGCTGGATGGGTGACCGTCCCGTGACTACCGCTAGTGGCATTTTTCCGAGCGCTTCCGTGTCTCGCAAGGCACGTTAAGCCGTTGGTGCCGGCTGTCATGTAATAGCGGTCGCTAAGCCATGTCAGAGGACTAAAGGCGGCTTGATAACTTCTGACTGTAAGACCCGCGATTATCTTACAATCCTCCACCAACCCGGACTTGGGCACCGTAGTGGTTTGGCCTATACCTTCCTCAGGGAAAGGACCCGTGCCCCTCGTTGAGGACATAATGAGTTAAAAAATAGAATAAAAATAAAAAAGGTTTATTGCCAAAAGTTACAACGATCTAACAGCTAAATTAAATAATAAAAAATACATACTTATATAGGAATAATTAATTTAACTAAGCAAGACTTAATTATAACCTTATCTTAGCATGTTTCATATTGGCAATAGGAGCGTGCTCAGCCGATTTATATAATTTAAAATAGAAATTGGATGAAACCCTAAATAAAATTTATAATTTACGTCAACAAATGCTCACTGGGAGAGCGATTTCTGGGATTCCAGAAGGAACTCCTTGAATTTAGCCTTGAAACCTGCTTTGGAGTTTATTTGCCTGATCGGCGGAGGAATGTCATTCCCGGGTTAATATCCGGGACTACCTACTTAGGTGGAAAATGTGGCTCCCGCCGTTTGAAAGAACGTTTAATTTATACATTGGCCTACTTAAGATGCTGACAGCAGACGCAGCCATCCCTGTCACTTTGAATACGAATGAAAGAGAAAAAGAACCAGGCCCACTGACATTTCTGTGAAAAAATGGGGAAAATACGAGTATATTTACTGAAAAACTTGTAGTTTATTTTGGTTTTAAGTAAATTGTGCTAAGCAGTTTAATTAAGAGATTTTTTCAACATATTTTTGTCGATTAATTTCTATTATAGACGTGATTTTTAAATGTGTTATAGGTTTTTTTTTATTGAAATACAAAGCTGTGCCTATAAGTGCCTATAGGGCCCTCTCTCAGAAAGAGAGACCACGAAACAGAGACCACAAGCTTTTCGAGAAGGCGATTTCAAGCGCTGAGATACGGACAGTGGCGGGCCTTACTGTCAGAAGTTATCAAGCCGCCCACAAGGCCTCTGACATGGCTTAACGACTGCCATTATATGACAGCCGGCATCAACGGCTTAACGTGCCTTGCGAAGCACGGAAGCGCTCAGAAAAATGCCACTAGCGGTAGTCACGGGACGGTCACCCATCCTGTACCTGACCGCGCCTGTTGCTGCTTAACCAAGTGATTGATTCCAATCACTCGGTTCGCCTAGGCCACGTGCGCTTCTATGTATTTCTTTATGTATTATATATATTGAAGTACGTAGGTACGTGTATTAAGTATGACCCTCTCCCACCTACTTTTAGTTTTTGGCACTACCCACCCAGCTATTATTCCCAAACCAAAGGTTCATCATCAACAGACGGGTTCTCGAATGGAGACCACGACTCGGCAAGCGTAGTGTAGGACGCCCTCCGGCCAATGGACCGACGACCTGAAAAAGGTAGCTGGTGGTGACTGGATGGCGAAAACGGGAGATCGGGTCTTGTGGCGCACCCTGGGGGAGGCTTATGTCCAGCAGTGGACTGCAATAGGTTGAAATGATGATGATGATGACGCTTTTGTACGAAATACAATGTTGGTTGTGCAATAAAGAATTTATTAATAATAATGTTTTCTTTCACGGCTAGCGTGTGCTGTGGCTTCTCCAAATTGACAAAGAAACGTAACTTAAATTGGCAATTTGAAGCTATTTTCTCTTCTTTCCTTTTAATTAAATCGAACACCAAAGTTGAAGGTAAACTTCACAAATTTTCCGCTCGCAACCCTTTCAGGAAGTTTCCTCCATCAAAATGTATCGGAAGTACAATCTTCACCCATCGAAATTAATCGATCAATAATAATTAATCGTCAGATTAAATTGCAAACGCAAAGTGGTTGGGTTGCCCTAGCGATATTATATTGTACCTATAGGAGTAGCGTAAGAGTGTTATGATCAAGTCAATGAAATCAATTTTTTATTTGAACGTAAAATAATTACATTCTGATTGACAATGTGCAATGTAAAATGTGAGCAGCTGTCTCCGGGCCATAGTGTAGTGAAGAAAAAGGCAGCGGAAAAAAAAAAACTCCAACTCCACTCTCAAACGAAACTCCACTCTGACCATCTTTTCTCAAGTCTTCTTAAGCCAACAGACAACCAACTTACCAACTAACGTCAGTTAAGGACAAATTTAAAAACCTATTTAGAGGCTAAAAATTTCACCCATGCCGGGATTCGAACCCGCAACCTCTGGCTATCCGTGCCAGCGCTCTACCAATTGAGCCAATGGGCGACTCACCGGCATCAGTGAAATTTCGAACCTCTTTACACTATTCTCTGTATAACGTACAGGCAGCGACATCGGGCTTAAGCAAATTGCATCCCCTACAGCATCAGTTGCTAAGATAAGATTTTATCATTATCATCAACCTATTATGTCCCCACCGAGGGGCACGGGTCTCTTACCTGAGGAAGGTACAGGTCTTACTGTCAGAAGTTTTCAAGCCGCCTAAGGCCTCTAACATCGCTTAACCACTGCTATCTATCGGCAGCCGGTACCAACTACTTAACGCCTTGCGAAGTACGGAGCCGCTCGGAAAAATGCCCTCCGGCCTCGTGCTCCTACTAAGTAGTCCTACTGGTAGGAGCACCAAGACACCTGTGTCCTGATGCTCCTACTACTAAGGAAATCATGGAATTTCCTGTAGGAGCACCGAGACATTACAAACTCTCCGGCCTTGTGCTCCTACTAAGTAGTCCTACTGGTAGGAGCACCAAGACACCTGTGTCCTGATGCTCCTATTGAACGTTAAAACAAAGAGGAATAAAGTAGTTTCAAGATTTAATTCCTTCTGCTCCTATCGCATTAAAATAAAGAGGAATAAAGTAGTTTCAAGATTTAATTCCTTCTGCTCCTATCGCATTACATATTGTACAGTCAGTGACTGAAAAAATACCCCTCCGGCCTCGCCCCTTTAGAAAAAAATATCGAATTCCAGTCAACTAAATTATGTAATTTTCAAATAAAAAAGAAACAGTTTTCAACTAAAACTTAAACTTGTTATTAAAATAATTCCCGTCATACAATAAAAAAACAGTTTTCAACTAAAAACTAAACACTATTAGAGGAAATTGTTTATCTATGAATTTCCAAAAAATGACCCACAGTTATGTTGCCATGCAGTAGAGATAACTGAGTTTCACAAATTATATGGTCCTTCGTTAGTAATAGACGGTCACTCAACCATGCACTGAACGCTTGTTGCCTTCGTAATCGTGAAACATCGCAAAGGCAGCCGGGACTACTAGCAATTCAAAAGACTTCATGATTGCCATCAATGCCAAAACATTCCTGGCAAGTGCAGTATAGAACACCCACTAGCTTGATGGGGCGACGATCTGTGCCTGTAGCCTCTGGATAAGAATAGCCGAGGACAGAAAGCATAGGCATACATGGAGCTTGCTCCATACGCTTCAAGCGAGTGTGTCCAGTAGTGGACGAATATGGCTTGTGCTGTGTGGTGTCGGCCTAGAGAATAGCCCAATTCTTCCCAACCCAATTCTTCCCGCGGGTGTCGTAAAAGGCGGCTAAAGGACACAAACCGGGGTGTAGGCAGCAGCGCCCCCTGCAGTACAATTCCACCAAACTGCGATTCCCAACCCGCGTGCCCAGCGTGGGGATTATGGGCATTACCCTCTATGATAGCACAATGTGGTGCTCTTTAGGGGAGGGCTATGTCCAGCAGTGGACTAGTATAGCCTGACGACGATGGCTAATGTATTGGATTGAAAAGTGCATCAAGCAACTGCAGAATTAAGTGTCTAAAGCAATTTTACTATGCTCCACTGCTGTAGTGGTATCTGCACCACTGAAAGTTATTGAAAGTTTAAAATTTACTAAATGTAGATGCACTATGGCGCTCGCGATGTTCAGAGCAAAGGCTGACTTTTTAATTAAGAATTCCTTCTTCCGAATGTTCCTTCCGTGACTTTAGAAACCTCTAAGGTCCTGTTTCATAAACCTTTCTGTCTATCTAATCAGCCCATAAATAGAGCCAACTTTTGGGCAAATAGAATGGAATACAAAAATATTTATTTTACACTAGCTGTGCCTCGCGGTGCGACCCATGGATAATTGATTACATTAAATTACATTTACATACAAGCACATACATTGCTTCTGGCCCCCCACTAGGTTACCCTGTGTCGTGGGAACCAGAAACAACGACATCACAAACATGTAAACATCCAAGACCTGGGCTTTGATTTTCCCATGGGAATAAGATATTTTGCCGCAATAAAACGTAGCCTATGTCTTAATCCAGGGTGTCAGCTAACTCCATACCAAATTTTATCAAAATCGCTCCAGCCGTTTAGACGTGAACAAGTAACAACCATACTCACAAACTTTCGCTAAATATTATGATAAGATGTGATATATGGGTCATTCTTTGGGACCCATTTTTCAAGCGGCATCGCTTAAAAATAATGGAAATCGAAAACCCAGCCAGCCACTTTTTTTTGCAGGCATGCCTATAATCATCTTTTAATTGGGTAATTCATAATTTTTAAATTACCTTTATATTTACTGTAGTTAAAAAATTAAAACACCCCCATTCTTTGATTTGAGTGGAGCGTCCCAAACCCAGATCCAGTCACTTAGTATTAAATATATTTTAAACTAAACACTACAGGCTTACCAAAAAAAAAACACTAAGTCCTAAGAAGTTAACGATGCTTTAAAAAAAATATTCTATAGTTCTAAAATAATAACATTCACTAAAAAAAATAAAATGTAACTGTCCCGAGGTAGCCACTGATTTGCGTGGATCATTGTAAATTCGCAAGAGTACATCCCTAACGAGACGGACCATGTTGCGTCATTTGAATGCGAGTTACAACTAACGTGCTCCGACGGCCGGGCAGAGTGCTTGTGTGACGATGGGTCGAGTTTCCGAAATATAAAGGTAAGAATCTAGTTGCGTGGGCATGGTTTCTCAAAACTTTGATTTGCGTGGTACTATTTTCTCCGGTAACTGTGAATTTATTTATTGAATAATATATTGTAGCGAACAAATATTAGGTAAAGAAACTTATGTACAGAACACAGTTAATTTGCTCAAAAGGTATTTTAAGGTTTTAACATAAACGGGTTTATTTCGATTTTCGTGGTCATGATTTGCGTGGTTTACGTGGTAGTTTTGACCCACGAAAATCAATTTTTAACCACGCAAATGAAATAAGTTTGAGTTTTTTATGATAATATTTTTTTATGTCACAGTTTATGGGTTTCTGATTTTTCAAATACCTTATAATTATTAAATAGCTTTCGATTTTCTATCTATACCTTTAAGTTTATTAAATTTCAATGGAATTTACATTTCAGACCAAAAATGCCGTTAACATGAGAAGAAAAATTAGAAAGATAGAAGTTGTCCGAAAGAAGAAGAAGAGAGAGGCTTAAAAATAATGAAAAGTTCATATTAATAATATAAATAAAAATACATGTAAGTTTAAGTCTATGATTGTGATAATTAAAAATACAGATTATGTTCCTACGAAATGACTGATAGATAACAGATAAGAGAAAGTGTTAATTTTATAAAAACGTTTTAATTAGTGTTATACTTTTGTAATAATTTATCTTCAACTAATAATAAATAATGCTCGACTGATTGTAGTAAAAAACATTTTGTTTTAGTTACTTCTTTACCTATTATTTTATCTTATAAACATTATAAGTAATAATCACTCCTTTTCAATATGAAATAACAATAAACAACTCGATTGAGAAAGTTAAATTTAACAATATCATTTTCGTGGGGAGTTTTGTGATTTGCGTGGCCTCCAATTTTTTAACCCCGATTATCTCTGTAAGTATATCACTCCCTGAGCAGCCTCTTCCTTTAAAAATATTATTTATACGTATAATTTAAGATTCAGATGTCAATTTAAAAAATATATTAAGTTTGAAAATTGCCACGCAAATCACCAAAGAACACCTTGCTCGAAGAAGCACCCATATAGTGTGATGTATATAAATATACTTATATAAATATAAGTAAAAGTACTCTATTGTTCTATTGTAATTTGTGCAAATTAGAATCCGGTCGTTTGCTAGACTCGTCCAAAAGTTATCATATTGGTGATAAACTAAAACATATAAATTCATTTCGCTCAAAATACCAATAATTTATTAGTTAATACTAACTATCTGTGCCTGCCGCTTACCCGCGTAATTTTAGCAATAATATAAAAAACTGGGCAAGCTTAATATATCTTCAGGGATTTTATTATAAAAGCGTATACAATGCCCCATGAAGGATGTATTAACCTTTGCCAGCGTAAATAGTGGGAACAAAAGTTTATTTCTAGTATTTACATTGTGTTGGCTACCCAAAGTTTTATATATTGATATTTCTTTTTAAAATCTGTTTTATCAACTATGTTTGCCGCTTTCACCTGTTAACGGCGGTCGCAATTTTTAAGTTGTATAACTTTATGCAATATAAAAAGGCATCTAAAGTTGGTTGTTCCATCGACAATAACTTTTGTACTAAAGTTCTTATTTTATTTACTTATTTTATTTATTTTTTTATTGGAAAACCATGAGCTTATACCAAAAAGATTTTTTACAAAAAAATACTTGAATTAGATTTAAAGCCAATAACAGGGTTGCACTGAGAATCAGAGGCACATTTGGATTTCCGTAACAAAATTATCATAATGGAATTAACATATTGATAACGAAAATGGTAATCAGGCATGGCAAACACGAAAATACGCAAAAGCTGTGGCCATTTCTATAGAATACTACGGCATACTTCCGTGGAAACTTCGGTTTTCGTAGTTAAGGTTGACAGCTGCTAGACCAACGATGCAGCCGGCAGCCAAGCCGAGAGAAGCTTTATGAAACAGGGCCCACGTCTGACAGTGTGCTGCCATTGAATCTTTTAAACAGAAGGGACACAAGATATGAATACACACTAGTACATGATATTGATGTACAATAGTACATCAGGAAAAAGCAATTAAAATCTTTACTAGCCTTTTATGTATTTTGTTTTCTGGTGTGTACAGTAAAGAGTTCTAATCTAATCTATTTACAAAGTGCAATCACTACTGAGACTAAGAAACAGATTTTTTGTAAATAGAAACGTAAACCTTAATTGATTCTGAGTGATTTTAAGTGATTCTGTTCAAGGTGCTTCGGGGTGCTTACTTAGGTTCTAGAGTGTAGGTTCTAAAACTAGTTGTCACAGTTGTTAATATTTCTCATGTTCACTATTAGATAAAAACGTATTACAACACAAGTAACGATTTTTTTCCATTGGTGTCGCTAGTTAGCGCCCCGAAACGCTTTAATTCTTCTTTACTGAACTGCGGCCTCAAACCTAATATATTTATCAAATATTCTGTCTAGCTTAGAGACCAGCTGTAAATTCGCTTCTTAAACTTAATCAACATCTCAATTATATACTATTTTTATTTTAATGCACTAACCCGTCCTAAGGACAATTTTAAAAACCAATTTAGAGACTAAAAATTCCACCCATGCCGGGATTCGAACCCGCAACCTCTGGCTATCCGTGTTAGCGCTCTTTCCAACTGAGCTGATGGGCGACTGATGCCGGTGAGTCGCCCATTAGCTCAGTTGGAAAGAGCGCTGGCACGGATAGCCAGAGGTTGCGGGTTTGAATCCCGGCATGGGTGGAATTTTTAGCCTCTAAATAGGATCTCAATTATATTTTATTCTTATTATTTAGTATTTTGTGCGTCTGAGAATTGGTCGCAGGCAAAAAAACGTTTGCGGGTCAGCTAGTGAATATGTAAAAAGTATCTTTCTGCAATTTTTTTTTCAAAGTTAAATAAACCATTTATTTACATTTTCACATACACAAAAACACGTAGGTATACAAGAGAAGAGGAAAAGGACAAGAGTAATTAAACAGACGCCGTACAAAGGACGGCAAGTACCAAAAAAGCTATAAGGTTATGTGGGTGTGGCAAACGCAAATGGGCTCCGGCTCAGCGTATGCTGGAAGTTTGGAAAAGCTCCAGCTCTGGTATTATAATATAATATAAAATAATATTATTTTATTAATTTAACAGTAACTTAATAAGTAGTATATAGTAATATTTTACTGGTAAATTTATTGGTAAATTTTACGTTTATTATTTACTAATGTAATGTCTCTTTCCAATATTTATGTAGACACTTATGTAAGTTGTATACTAGTAGGTAGTATTTTACTTCTAAATGATGTTTGAAGTTTATTTGCTACATCCGCTCTCTTTGTTTTAAAATTCCAAATTTTTGGAAGAAATTTCTGTTTAAATAAGTCCGCTTTTGTACGTAATTGTTATCACAATATATGTCTATTAAGTTTTATTATGCAATAAAGTGTAACAAACAAATTATGCCGGTACCCAGAAAGGACGACGTGCTCAACTCCGAGAGGACCTCGGAGAGTTAGGGTGAGTACGCAGTCCAGTCTGCGAGTCTGTACAATCTTTGGCCGCATTTCCGGCGTTGTCAGACGAGAAGGGACAAGTTTTCAGCCACTTGTACTTCGCTTACTCATGCATGCATTATGCGCATTGTACTGCGGCAGCCACGTGAATTTTAATGACGGGAGCACCTCCCTCTTAGTTTCGAATTGAGCTGCTAAAGTTATAACTCCCGGTGGGCTACTACGTAAGTCCTCCACTGTGGATTGCCTAGTAATGCAAAGATCAGGTCCGAAACTACTTTGATATGAACCCTTGTATGTCCCCACTGCTGGGGCACGGGTCTCTGCATGCATTGCAGGAAGGCTAGGCCATACTCCACCACGGGAGCCAATTCAGATTGGTAGGGGCTTGGAAAATTAGTGACTAGACTTGCGGTCAGAAGTTTTCAAGCCGCCCTAAGGCCTCTGACTTGGCTTAACGACTGCCATCTATCCACGGCATTCGGCACCAACTGCTTAGCGTGCCTTGTGAAGCACAGAATCGCTCGGAAAAATGCCAATAGCGTTAGTCATACACGGTCACCTATCCATGTACTCAACGCACCCTATGTTGCTTAAACATCGTGAATGTTTAATATCACTTAGGCAGTGTAACGGCTGAAAGGGTCAACCCTTTCATCCGTACAGTTTTCAGCAAAATATTTCCAAAATCAATACGAGTGCCGCCACCTGTTGTGATCTTAAAGGAAGTTTTCCTCTATAGGAAGGGATAGAGACGCAAGGTAGACCACCCATTATGGAGCAGTACAAGCATCTGCAGTTACAGAATAATGTACCTTAAATATTCATTGATACACTCGAAGATCGTTTAAGTCATGCCAAACGTGTAACTTATACGCACACATTTGCAAGCAAGATTCGTCGAAAACATAAGTGTCAGCCCAAACTGAAAACCATAACGCCATATCACTTAGAAAAAAAGTATTGTTTTTCTAGAGCAACTTCAACCTAAACCGTATGCCAATAAGGCGTAGTTACTAAATCTCACGCTAACATTTACATGTGGCCTGTGATGCCATTCGGAATATGTTCTAAGAAAGAAATAAGTGTAGGGGGGTCTCAGTATTAACGTAAATAAATATTGTATGGATGTTTATGAATTTTTATTATTTGTCGGCTAAGGCACAAAAGGGTTAGAATTACGTCGCCTTACAGGGACCTAACTTTTAAGAATTCATGGGTTTGTCCTCATATATCTCTCAGGTTTGGAACTCGTCTTTGTATGGAAAAATTGTATTTAGTGAGTAATTTCGCGAAACAAAACCGTCATAAAGTTTCCCACAGGTTGTATAAAAGCTTAGCATAGAGAGACCAGCAGATATTTTTGCAAATATATCCGTAAGATTTTCGAATGAAACGACGAGGAATGACGCCATCGTATTTTTCCAATGAGTACAGTTATATTTTCAATCACGAATCTACAATATTATAGAATCTCCATTATTTGCCATACAATCCTTCGAAGCAGTGGGTTCAACGGGGAACACACCGTGTAGATGTAAACAATATTCTCTAATCTAAACTAACCTCGAGATGTTTGACGAATATGGTTCGGATTCTGATTTCAAGTACTTGGGACCAAGATTTCGGGCAAGCAATAAAATTGATGATGAATGGTTTTGTGGGCGGGGGACGAGGTTCGGACGGAGGAGAGCTGGTAAATCAAGGAGATGGCATCGGGAGTTCAGTCGCAGCCTTCGAAGAGAGTGGTAGTTCTACTAGAACTTACAACCGAGCGTGAAATACTCTCAAGAGTCTAGTATCTAGACTTACCGCGTTACAAGTGTGCTATTAGGACAAGTCCTCAGTGAAGACTTCGCGAGTGCAATAATAAGCTAGCGAGCAGAGAATTCGCAAAATAGCTAGGATGTGCGTCGCGTCGGTCCGTTTTCCGTGAAATAAAGGGTTTTCCGTCGAGGGGCGAATTTCCTCAGCCGAACAAACCGTTTTCCGAATTTCGCGACGCGTGTTTTATATAAATTTAATTTGTGTATTCTACTTTATATGTCTATTTATTTTATTATACATGTATAAAATTTTCTTCGCCAGTCTTAATTTCATTCTTCCAGTTCTATTTATAGATTTCCCACTAACTAGCGAGAGCAGAAGGTGCGGTGCTTCCCACAGGGGTTCTGCGTTTGTCTTTTGATCTTAGCTAGGAACTAGGAACCATCAACAGGAGCAGAACACAATGGACAAGACAAAATAATTTGTCTATAGGAGGAGGTTTTACTAACACTATGTTTTCTGAATGGAGCTGCGATCTCGGAGTTAATCTTCTATATTTATTATGACAAGCTGAGCTGCATTACTATGGATTACTTACATCATTGTGGATCTACGTCACTACAAGGATTTTCTACATCATCATGGATCTACATCACGACAAGGATTTTCTACATCATCATGGATCTACATCACTACATGGATTTTCTACATCATCACGGATATTACAGGTTTCATCGGGAACGTTCTATCCGTTCTATCTTCACTTTAGCTACCCTAATAGCATTTTTGGTTGGCCACAATTGGCCAACGGTAGGAAGATTGATGGGATATGGTTAGTTATATTGCCCATAGTGAATTTGTATTAGCCCTACGAAGAATAACTACGTTGTTATGCCGAACTTATTACCAACAGTGGGCCAATACATTTTTTTGCTACCGTTGGCTGAACAACGTTGGTTTAACGGCAGTAAATAAAAGTTGGCCCAACAAACATAAATTACTACTGGCCAACTGTAGGAACATTGTTAAATTATGGTTAGTTAAATCACTAACATGTAATTCGTATTGGCCCAACGAAGATCAAACATCGGTTCGGTTGATTGTCAACTGAACTGATTACGAACATACGTTGGGCCGGGGTGCGGGGCAGGGGGGTGTAAACCACGGTAGCGAGCGGATTTTGGAGGGGACGCGCGTGAGTCGGCCGGCCGCCATATTTGTTTTCGTGTTGTGTTGTGATCTCCGCTAAATGACTTTTTCTCTGGTTTGGTTGTGATTGTTAAAGAAAAAAAAAGTGAAATAAATTGTGTGTTTCTGTTCCATACGTTGTACATTCGTACATTGTGATGTTTAACGTAATTGAGTTCGCAGACAGTGCCTTAGGCCCCTTAGGCATAGTGAGAAGCTGGCTGACGCCACGCAAAGATTGCCTGTGGCCACAATACAAATAGCCGACAAATTAAATGTTTGCTGTTGCAAGACTCGCCAGAGGACTCGCCCATTCATGCTGTAAAGCGTGTTCTGTATGAAACTGGTAAGTCGGTTGTGCACTTTCTAACCTAATTCGCTCTAAAAGGTAGGCATATAAACTACCTATCTACTTACGAAATCCTCTTTATCCTCTTACAATTACATTCTAAATTCCTTTTGTACAAACAAATCGTACCCAACTTTACACACCAACCGTATTTTGCACTATCGGTCAGTTTTTAGTCAAATATTTTACTAACAGGTTAAATTATAACTTTCAGATAATTTACAAATAGCGAGGGAAAAGTGTAAAAAGGCAGAAAGTGAGTCTGACCGACTCTCAGATACTTCTGAGCAATGTAAAAAGAGGAGGAAACGGAAGCCTACTAATATATTACATAGTGACACTGAGGAGGAAGATGAAAACTACATTAACTTCACATACCCAAATCCACCTAGGCCAGATCAACTATCAACTTGCAAGTCCAAGTCAACAAAAGAAGCAGAGAAAACATTGCTGGTAAATTGCTGGAAGCAAAGAAAACCTGGTAAGGTTATAATAAGTATAAAATCCAGTTTATAGGTAGGTTCATGTTATCGCTTCGTATTCATGATCACTGTTATTTTATTATATTGCCTAGTAAGTGTAAAATATGCAGTAGGTAATCCATCATGCTTGCCCAATGGAATGTCAGTACCTATGGATAATTTAAAATTGTAAAAACATGGAAGCTAGAAGATATTTTTTTTCTTGTAATTTAATTTGTTATGATACAATACTTGTTTTTTTTGTAGATACTCCATTGACTACCCAAAGCCTGTGTTCGACTCCTACAGCACCAAAACTGTCAGCATTTGATAAAAATTATGATTCAATGGGTAATGGCCTTTTTAACTTCTGTTACAAAAAGTTTAATAGAAATTATAATAATTATGCATGTGATGTCACTTTAATATACAATGTATTATTATTTTAGAATTGATTGCCACATACATATCCGGTATCCAGAGTGATATTAAGAAATTAAAGACTACGCAAAATTATATATTATTAAAATTGACATCATCATCTGCAGCATTGACATATATCGCTTTACATAAAATTCGTAAGGTAAATAGAATGTTTAAGTTCTTTGGTAAAATTAAATACTTTCATTTGTGGGGCCTTAAAAATTCTTATTAACATTAGGTAATAAGAATTTTTAAGGCCCCACAAATCATACTTCATGAGTTTGTATACCAATCTGACTCATGTTAGCTTGTTTTCATTTATACCACTTGCTTCAGGTGCAAGAAAAATATCATGAGGAAACCTTCACTTTAGAGAACTGCTAGTTTTCTGGTGTGTATACAGCAATTGCCGTTAGATGGCATCAGTAATCGTGAAAGTTACATCAGATGCCTTTAGGCGACTTGAACAAAAATCTAACACCAGTGTTATCTACATACTTAATAGAAAATACCTAAAATTGGTGGCTTTATCATGGAATCGCAGTTCACGGGGATCTGCTATTAAATTGATATTCTTTTTATTGCAGATGCAGTTCGCAAAACTGACCTACAAAATACCTATTGAAAGCAGTAGTTTAGGTATTTATAAAGTAAATATAAGTTCTTCTAAGGAAGTCACTGTCTGTTTGTCTACATTAATTAAAAAATGTTTTTTATTATCTAGTTTTTGTGATACCAACAATCTTGTGTGCATTCCATTTGTTGACAGAAACTTGTGCCATTGAATTTTCTAAGGTGTTTAATTAATTTTCAATTTTAATAAATGTTGATTGTGCGACTTATACAATGTTTTTAATTCCTAATTATAATTCTGTCACTGTACATATGTACATTTATTATTTCTTAATATTTCTTAATGCCATACTATAAAATCTATAAAGCATGTCATGTCATATACCTACTTCCCGTTTTTAAATGTGATTGTAATTGAATAGGTACAGTGAGAGTATTATAATAAGCATTTATAATCCTACCGGGAAGTACCAAACCACCACCCAAATCATGTTGCTGGAATGTGTGATTCCCATACAAAGGCCCTACGGAGAAAAACAATATGTGGCCCTCTGTAGAAGGTTTCACATAGGCCCTAAGTTGTTGGGCCTTCAGCAAAACATGCGGCCAAATCTAACCGTTGCCCAACCAAAGACGTGTATGTGGCCCTACCAAATGCCTACCAAAAATGCTATTAGGGTAGGGTCGAATTGAGATTGTGTGATTTTAGGATTGTATGTCGTGTGTGTTCTAGTAGAGTTAAAGTAGTATCGTCACGGGTGTACAACTCGAGGTACATTTTGTGTCGATGATGTGACTATGGTTTTCACGGGTGTACGACTCGGCTTGATCGGCTAGCCTGAATCCCTGTCTTAAATGACGTGTGTAGGACGGTAGCCTGTTCCTTAGCCCGGAGGTCAAATGGGTAATACACTTGCAAAAACCGTAGGACATCTTGTTTTGTTTTTATTAAGAACCACGACAAAACATGGATGAATGATGTTTTCAGCGGATGTCGGGCGTTAAGTGAAGGTTTGAATGTGATAGGGTGATACGTTGCGTCCCGATGGATTTTGAAGGAGCGAGTTTCTTGTGGAAGCTCGTCGGGATGGGTGTAGCGTTGGAAGGGAGCCCATCGTCATCACGCTAGGGAAACAAAAGTTCTTCTAGATTTTCTACTGAAAGTCTAGAACCCCTCTCATTTCCATTTATTCACAGGAAGGAGATTTTCTGTCTACAAACGCCGTGGATTTTCCCTTTTTATTCCATTTGTAACCATATATTATTTGTATTTTATCATATTTTATATTATTTTATACGTTATCACCTATTTTGTGATTCGCGGGTGAAACTGACTAGGCGCGCGTGTTAAAAGTCTTACTAGAAAAACAACGGGCATGCATCGGCATGCATAATAAAGTGTACAGAAGGATAGCAGTGCTCACTCTCTCGCTAGTCGCGGGCATTGAGGCTGATCGAGTCTCGATGCTGTTTTTCCTGGGGCGTTTACGATTTCTGACCGAAGCTAAGTTGCATGTTTTTCTTATTTTAAACTGATTATGTGTACGGTTAATTAATTTGCAGATTTTATTTAAACCTTGTCTTTATTTCATTTTCTCTGGTTTTCAATTCACAACACAACGTATGGGTCACTTTTATTATTTTTCTAGACGATCACGACTATTTTACTTGGCCAATTAGTTTTAAGATAATTTACAACCCTTCAGGTTATATCTTATATGTTTATATATTTTATTTCGTGACGAGGTGGCGTCTCTTTTAATTTTATTAAGAGGCCACACCCCGTTCATTACAGATGGTGCCGTGACCAGGATCTGCGTCATTAAATTTTAAATACTTCGTTATTTAAAAACGCATAAAAAGAATCTGAGTTACTATGGTTTTAAAATTAGGCGAAACGTTATGTAAAGATAAAAGGCTTAGGGGCGCAAGGCGTAGGGGCTTTTTAAAATGTTGATAACAAAATATTAATATACACAATAATTATTAAATCACTGGTGTTTCCAAACGAAATTGATGCAATTCTTCTGTTAGATCTTATTTTATACGGTCGAAGGCGTTGGTGTTTAGAGTTCTGTTGCTTAAGTGTTACATAAACAATGAGCGCATAGAAAAAAATGGGTCGCGCGGCTCAAGCGGTTCTTTTTTGCGTTGGAATTTTGTCCCTTGTTGCTATGGTAGGGCGCTGCTCACAACCTTTACTAATATGTTTAGATACCACGGTTTTTGTGAAATTCCTTTATACAAAGAAGTCTATGCATAAAGTTGAATTACTTTATTTTCACTGTTTTTGTTTGAATATGTTTTGTTCTCTTTTATTTGATTTGATTCGACTTATGCGATGCGAATGCAATTTGGTGTTTTTTTTCTGGTTATGTGTGTTATTATTATTGGCTTGCGGCGTTTTTTTGTGCGTTTATTTACCTGCAAACACATTATTTGAGCCCCTGTAAGTAAATTTTGTGATCAGCGCCACCTGTGTTTCAAAAGTAGAACTAATGTAATCATCGATCTTAACAAACTAAATATTTAGATTCCGCTTGATGTCCCTGTGACCCGGAATTAGTTCGTCGGTTATGCCACAGAGGGCGACGGTATCGGCCTTTTGTCAACTGTCAAAGTGCACGTGTGTCTGTTTACGTTTCGCATCAGTGTTTACGTTTTGTGTTCGGAGAATAGGGGCGCGCGAGTATTTACGTTCATTCATTGGTGAGACTGTAATCAGCTGACTTAGTAGCATCTGATTATTATTTTGAATATCACGGCTCGGTGGACGTTATAATAAAAATTTAAATTTGTCTTTTGACACTAAAGAAGTTAGCTGATTTGGGGGTAAGACAAGATATATTTTGTATCCTGAGTTTCTTTGATTTTAATAATGACTTAAACTTCGTTTCATTTAAACTTCATTGCTTTATTGATGTTTAGTCTGTACAGTAATCTTTTACAACTCGTTGTATTGTTCTAATTAGAGTATAGTAGATACAAGTAAGTACTAATACAGAGTTTTCCGTGTACATAACTGATTATAACTGACTAAGGAGTTAAAAGAGTATTAATGACATTCAACCAGTTGATTGCCTAGGGGCGCATATGTTTTTTTTGTGAATGTAAATGTTATCATTGGTTTGATTTAGATTAAGTTTCATATTTTCTTCAAATTTATTCTACAGCATTTTTACACTCGTGTTGATTTACTTAATTTTTTTTTAGCTTCACTTAATATTTCAATACATATTTAATTTATCTAAATTCTTTAATTTTTTCAGTGGTTTACGGTAGACAAGTTTAAAAAAAAAAAGAAATAAATACTTAAATAGATTGACTATTGTTTTTTTTCGGCTTAGGGAAATTTAAGTAAAAGAATTAGTAAACATGCGAGAAATTGAGCACTGCCTTCCAGTAGGGTCAACTCGTATTTGGTTTTTACTGCGACTGTCTCGGTAAAATTAGGTTATCCTCTATTTATAAGAGGAAAATAAAATTATTGCTCTTTCTTCGGTCCAACTAATTACCATAATCTAATCAAAATGCAGACTTATGGTATAATGATTTAGTTCAACCTTGTTAATGGTTGATGGCCAGACACAAGATGGCTTGATGGTGATTGTTAATATTACTAGTAACTTTTCAGTCCGCTTCGATTGCGGATAAATCGGGTTTCAGAGTGTCATCTTATTAAGAGTTAAGGTGTGGATCTTACGTGTATATTTGCATTTTTACCGATAGCGTTTCAGTGGTTTGTGCGTGATGGTGTGATGGACATAAAACTCATAGGAACGTTTATGCAAGCAGACGTAGCATATAAGACATAGTTATCAAATAAGTTTCTAGTAATATTTAAGACACGGAAGCGGATGACAAGGGACATTGAGATTCACATGTGGCTAAAAGGGTCTGTACCTAACGGTAGTCGAAGTTGATGATGATAAAGGTGATGCTGAATACTGTAATAACTGTAAGTTACGTGTAGTGTTGCCTGGGACAAGGATAGAAAATTAACTGTGGTGGTCAGTATAGAGAGAGGAAGGAACAACGAGTAGAAAAGGCTACATGCCGGCAGTGGATAGTAATGCCTGCCAGCAGTGAATTGTTTTGCCTATCAGCAGTGGAATAGTTATGCCTACCAGCAGTGGACAGCTATGCGTACCAGCAGTGGATAGTTATGCCTACCAGCAGTGAATTGTTGTGCCTATCAGCAGTGGATAGTTATGCCTGCCAGCAGTGGACGTGGTCAATGGAAGTTATGGTGGCTAATACCTAGAATACTAGCTCGTCTACCAGCACTGGATAGTGTCAATCAGCACAGCAGTGGATCGGGGCGGTAGCGATTGATAGTAGTCAGTATAAACGTAACTAGCAGTGGATAGGTATGCGTATCAGCTGTGGATTGGGGAGGTAACAATATATAGTGATCAGTATCTAAAATGCCAGCAGTGGATGTGGACGCCAACCAGCAGTGGATAAGCATGACATAGATCGACCACAAGGATATTTAATATTTATTATAAACCCCTAAAATATGCCAGCAGTGGATACAGGGGAACTACCAAAACTATAAGTTGGTTTATCGGTTCGCTATGATCAGCACAGAAGGGCCACAATGGAAAGATTTCCGATCTTTATCGGAATATACAAGGTGAACGAAAACACCGAACTTACATTGGACCATTTTGTTATTGGTGAGGGAGAATTCGTGGTTACTATATTGTACCTATACATTTTCTTTCTAGGTCTTGCAGGTAGCCCTATGAACCAAAAAAAATAAATTAAAGTTACAAATTATTTTATTATTTTCCTTCTACAAATTTACTTCGACTATTCTACGAAGTATTTTCCGATAAAAATCATAAAATAATTTAGGGGCGTTCTGTAACGGCTGAAAGGGTCAACCCTTTCATCCGTACAGTTTTCAGCAAAATATTTCCAAAATCAATACGAGTGCCGCCACCTGTTGTGATCTTAAAGGAAGTTTTCCTCTATAGGAAGGGATAGAGACGCAAGGAAGACCACCCATTATGGAGCAGTACAAGCATCTGCAGTTACAGAATAATGTACCTTAAATATTCATTGATACACTCGAAGATCGTTTAAGTCATGCCAAACGTGTAACTTATACGCACACATTTGCAAGCAAGATTCGTTGAAAACATAAGTGTCAGCCCAAACTGAAAACCATAACGCCATATCACTTAGAAAAAAAGTATTGTTTTTCTAGAGCAACTTCAACCTAAACCGTATGCCAATAAGGCGTAGTTACTAAATCTCACGCTAACATTTACATGTGGCCTGTGATGCCATTCGGAATATGTTCTAAGAAAGAAATAAGTGTAGGGGGGTCTCAGTATTAACGTAAATAAATATTGTATGGATGTTTATGAATTTTTATTATTTGTCGGCTAAGGCACAAAAGGGTTAGAATTACGTCGCCTTACAGGGACCTAACTTTTAAGAATTCATGGGTTTGTCCTCATATATCTCTCAGGTTTGGAACTCGTCTTTGTATGGAAAAATTGTATTTAGTGAGTAATTTCGCGAAACAAAACCGTCATAAAGTTTCCCACAGGTTGTATAAAAGCTTAGCATAGAGAGACCAGCAGATATTTTTGCAAATATATCCGTAAGATTTTCGAATGAAACGACGAGGAATGACGCCATCGTATTTTTCCAATGAGTACAGTTATATTTTCAATCACGAATCTACAATATTATAGAATCTCCATTATTTGCCATACAATCCTTCGAAGCAGTGGGTTCAACGGGGAACACACCGTGTAGATGTAAACAATATTCTCTAATCTAAACTAACCTCGAGATGTTTGACGAATATGGTTCGGATTCTGATTTCAAGTACTTGGGACCAAGATTTCGGGCAAGCAATAAAATTGATGATGAATGGTTTTGCGGGCGGGGGACGAGGTTCGGACGGAGGAGAGCTGGTAAATCAAGGAGATGGCATCGGGAGTTCAGTCGCAGCCTTCGAAGAGAGTGGTAGTTCTACTAGAACTTACAACCGAGCGTGAAATACTCTCAAGAGTCTAGTATCTAGACTTACCGCGTTACAAGTGTGCTATTAGGACAAGTCCTCAGTGAAGACTTCGCGAGTGCAATAATAAGCTAGCGAGCAGAGAATTCGCAAAATAGCTAGGATGTGCGTCGCGTCGGTCCGTTTTCCGTGAAATAAAGGGTTTTCCGTCGAGGGGCGAATTTCCTCAGCCGAACAAACCGTTTTCCGAATTTCGCGACGCGTGTTTTATATAAATTTAATTTGTGTATTCTACTTTATATGTCTATTTATTTTATTATACATGTATAAAATTTTCTTCGCCAGTCTTAATTTCATTCTTCCAGTTCTATTTATAGATTTCCCACTAACTAGCGAGAGCAGAAGGTGCGGTGCTTCCCACAGGGGTTCTGCGTTTGTCTTTTGATCTTAGCTAGGAACTAGGAACCATCAACAGGAGCAGAGCACAATGGACAAGACAAAATAATTTGTCTATAGGAGGAGGTTTTACTAACACTATGTTTTCTGAATGGAGCTGCGATCTCGGAGTTAATCTTCTATATTTATTATGACAAGCTGAGCTGCATTACTATGGATTACTTACATCATCGTGGATCTACGTCACTACAAGGATTTTCTACATCATCATGGATCTACATCACGACAAGGATTTTCTACATCATCATGGATCTACATCACTACATGGATTTTCTACATCATCACGGATATTACAGGTTTCATCGGGAACGTTCTATCCGTTCTATCTTCACTTTAGCTAGGGTCGAATTGAGATTGTGTGATTTTAGGATTGTATGTCGTGTGTGTTCTAGTAGAGTTAAAGTAGTATCGTCACGGGTGTACAACTCGAGGTACATTTTGTGTCGATGATGTGACTATGGTTTTCACGGGTGTACGACTCGGCTTGATCGGCTAGCCTGAATCCCTGTCTTAAATGACGTGTGTAGGACGGTAGCCTGTTCCTTAGCCCGGAGGTCAAATGGGTAATACACTTGCAAAAACCGTAGGACATCTTGTTTTGTTTTTATTAAGAACCACGACAAAACATGGATGAATGATGTTTTCAGCGGATGTCGGGCGTTAAGTGAAGGTTTGAATGTGATAGGGTGATACGTTGCGTCCCGATGGATTTTGAAGGAGCGAGTTTCTTGTGGAAGCTCGTCGGGATGGGTGTAGCGTTGGAAGGGAGCCCATCGTCATCACGCTAGGGAAACAAAAGTTCTTCTAGATTTTCTACTGAAAGTCTAGAACCCCTCTCATTTCCATTTATTCACAGGAAGGAGATTTTCTGTCTACAAACGCCGTGGATTTTCCCTTTTTATTCCATTTGTAACCATATATTATTTGTATTTTATCATATTTTATATTATTTTATACGTTATCACCTATTTTGTGATTCGCGGGTGAAACTGACTAGGCGCGCGTGTTAAAAGTCTTACTAGAAAAACAACGGGCATGCATCGGCATGCATAATAAAGTGTACAGAAGGATAGCAGTGCTCACTCTCTCGCTAGTCGCGGGCATTGAGGCTGATCGAGTCTCGATGCTGTTTTTCCTGGGGCGTTTACGATTTCTGACCGAAGCTAAGTTGCATGTTTTTCTTATTTTAAACTGATTATGTGTACGGTTAATTAATTTGCAGATTTTATTTAAACCTTGTCTTTATTTCATTTTCTCTGGTTTTCAATTCACAACACAACGTATGGGTCACTTTTATTATTTTTCTAGACGATCACGACTATTTTACTTGGCCAATTAGTTTTAAGATAATTTACAACCCTTCAGGTTATATCTTATATGTTTATATATTTTATTTCGTGACGAGGTGGCGTCTCTTTTAATTTTATTAAGAGGCCACACCCCGTTCATTACAGCAGCCAGGGCTACGAACGATTCTGGTTTATGGTTGATACGAGCTGGTTTGATTTGAATTAAAGATCCATAATAGTTCAGCATCATAATATGATGCTGAACAAATTATGTTCAGCATCATATTATGATGTAATAATTTATTTATATTTATATTATTTATTAATTTTATTTAGATAAGATAAGATAATTCTTTATTGTACATCAGAGCACATATTATAAAACATGTAAAGATACAAAGTACAATTGGCGGCCTTATTGCTAAAAGCAATTTCTTCCAGACAACCTTACGACGGAAAGTTGCTGAAGGAAATAAGAGACGGGTAGTCGGTGCAAATATGAATATATTAATACACTACTTATATAAATAACAATATACCTACATAAACAGTTACACAAATAGTTATGATAAACTTACATAAATACGTTATAATAACAATCTACGCGATGAGGAAATAAATACAATATTGTGTACCTATATGGAGACATACGGAAAAGACAAAATGAAAAGGACAATGCACGAATACTAAACTTGTAGGGACAGATAAAACTCCTTAACCTTGCTTTTAAAGACAGCTGAGGAAGGGGAGCGCCTTATTGATACCGGAAGATCATTCCACAGCCGAGTGGCCGTTACGGTAAACGAGTCGCTAAAGAACCTCGTCGAGTGAGTTGGAGTCTTCAGCGACATATTCAGGTCAGAACTTAATGCCCGGCTGTGGGAATCACCGAGGTAGGTAAAGCGCTCTTTAAGATATGAAGGAGTGGCTGGATTGAACAGTATTGAGTACAGAAGAGAGAGAATGTGAGAATTTCTACGAAAACGGATGGGAAGCCACTTGAGCTTAGCGCGGAATTCGGAGACGTGGTCATATTTGCGAAAACCAAATATGAATCTTATCGCAAAGTTTTGGAGGCGCTCAAGATAGCGGATAGCTGTATAGCTGATCAAGATAGCTGGCATCAGCGTAGTCGAGGATAGGTAGCAGCAGACATTGCTTAAGTGCAATTATTTACTGCATATTATGTAGTTCAAAGTACTTATTAGGAAACTAACTGACGTCGCAACTGCTAGGCTTGTTTATTTAAGTTACATCCTTAATCTTATGTCCTATGGCATACTGCTTTGAGGACGGCCTGCAGACATTGAAAACATCTTCGTCTTGCAGAAGAGAGCGATCCGATTCATTTATAAGCTAGGCAGTAGAGATTCGTTAAGAGATTTCTTTAAAGAAACTAACATCCTGACAGTTGGCAGTACTAGAAATAAACATAAACTCTCTTTCCCACTACTTAGGCTAGCAAAGGTTAATACATCCTTCATGGGGCTTTGTATACGCTTTAACAAAATGCCTGAAGGAAACTAAGGTTGACTGAAACGCAGTTCAAAAAATGTGTTAAGTACACTTTGTGTCAAAAGGACTACTAAAACATAAAGGATTATTTAGATGACAATGATGTCTGGAATTAAAGCCAGTACAATACATGAGTTCTATGTTTTATAATAATTATGTAAAGTATGTTAATTAAGGATTTTGAAAAGACTAAGTTTGGAGTTTTTTGTCCATGTTTTCTCCAAAATGATCTAGATTTTGAAATGATGAGTTGTAATGTTCATTAAACCGCGGTTTCTGCGCTACTTTGGAAAAAACTTTTCATTTAATTTCATTTTCTTTCAATAATATCTGTGTTTATACTATTTTTATTGTTAATGCACTAACCCGTGCTAAGGACAAATTAAAAAAAACCTATTTAGAGGCTAAAAATTTCACCCATGCCGGGATTCGAACCCGCAACCTCTGGCTATCCGTGCCAGAATATCTGTGTTATTACTTATTTTGCATACAATAGTGCTCTCTGTGTATCTATAATGTAGTTATTCAAAATATGTTCTCGGACTGCGCACATACCATCACAAATGATTGGCGGTTAAGTTAATATTGTGGCACATGTTTTTCTGAGATGTTGGCGTTTTCTTTCCAGTAGCAATTCCTTCAGAGTACCATTTCTCGTGACTTTGTATTGCCTGGAGCTTATTATGTATAGATATGATGTCGAGCTAGGCGTCTCTGCTAGGTCGTTACGTTTGATCAGACTTTGCTTCTACTGACTCAATATACGTACACAATGCCTAGAGGCAACCTAGTTTTAGCATTTTTTTTTGTTTTACCAAGGGCAGAACAAATCTCTGTCCATATTAATAGGGTTGTTTTCTCATGGTGACATAATTTTGTCCCGTTAACGGGTCTACGAGGGATAACTATACTTTGATATCGATATCAACCCTTGTATGCACCCACTGCTGGGGCGCGGGCAAGAACGTTTTACCCAACATTCTTGGGCGCGGGTCTCTTCCTGCTTCGGAGGAACTATACTTACTACTATAATAATTTGTTGACTCGTGCCTTGCGCACGCCCAACACGGTGGCTGACTTATTTTTATGCACTCTGAACGAGGTCACAAAAGCCTGCCTATGCATTTTGTGTCTTAGTTTTGGTAAGTAGATTTTACTAAGCATACACTAGTTTTAGTAAAAAAAAATATGCTGTGTATTGTCGGCCTAAAGAATAGCACCAACCCAATTCTTCCCGCGGGTGCCGTAAAAGGCGACTAAGGGACACAAACTGGGGGGTGGGCAGCAGCGCCCCCTGTAGTACAATTCCACCGAACTGCGATCCCCAACCCGCATGCCCAGCGTCGGGATTATGGGCATTACCCCCTATGACAGCATATCGATGGCTATGTCCAGCAGTGGTCTAGTATAGCCTGACGATGACACTACTTTTAGTAAATCTGGATACAATATAATTTAGTTTGTAGCGCCTCTGTCGCATTAAGCCGATCCTGTAAAAATAGATGTAAGAATTTTAATAAATAAAATGTTGTGCTAGGCTTACTGCCCTTGTGAATTAAAACATCGTTCGGAGATCGGAGCTATTGACATTATGACTCCTGTGGATTCCACTCCTATTGATTTTGATTGATTATTTAATAGTGCCCATCTGTCGATTCTTAATTTTTTTTATTTTTCTCTCCTTAAGCACCAACCTCTTACTTCAAGGGATATTCTAATAATTAGCGAAATCGGTTCAGCTGCTCTCGAGATTTGCGCTTACCAACACATTCAGCAGATTCATTTTTATATTATAGAAGATTTGATGGTGTAGCATAAACAACCAATTGAGATGGAAAGGTCTCACCGGTTAGCCTCTATATTATGCGCACCAACCGATTTCAATCTAGCTGTCTGATTGGTATTGAATTTGACAGCTTTACACGTTTGGAATCGATCAGGATATTGTGCGTATAGTTATGTAGGCCCAGGACTAAACGGGTCAAATCGGTAAAACGGAATTACCTTCTTTCCTCTTATCCAGTGCTAAGTAAATAAAAGTCACGCGACTTATCACCGGATCTGTCCGTCGGCGTAGTGTGTATTGTGTGTCGACCAGCTGCGAAAAAATAAAAATTAAAAGTGACTACACAATTTTTTTATTTTTAATGCACTAACCCGTGCTAAGGAACAAATTTAAAAACCTATTTAGAGGCTAAAATTTCACCCATGCCGGGATTCGAACCCGCAACCTCTGGCTATCCGTACCAGCGCTCTACCAATTGAGCCAATGGGCGACTCACGGCATCAGTGAAATTTCGAACCTCTTTACAATATAGATGTTGGTGGTAATAAAAACAGTTAGTTGACACCGGTATATTTATTTACATTAACCAACTAACACACTAAATTAACAAAGGTTGAAACGAGTAGGTAAATACGTAAAATATTTTATAAAGCGAGAGAGCGTCAGACGTGCGCTTCGCGTCAGGTGTGATCTCCGACTGGCGATCGCCGGCTGCTGTCGCTAAGCGCGGGCGCCGCAGGGGCAGGTTGCCCTGCAGCGGCGGGAGGAGAGGCTAACCCTTCCGCTGGAGATGGGACACGGCGAGCCAGTTCGCTTGGTGCGCAATGGTAGTTAAATAAATATATATAAATACTAATAATGCAACTCGCGTGTGTATATGTATAGTGTACATACGTAAATAAATAAAATTAATAATATAGTAGGTTCCCTACATCACTCCCCTCCAGAGACCGTCTCGAGGGTCGATAATAATCTGGCTGGAAATCGTACTAAGCGTCCGGAACGAGTAGTTTTAGGTGTGGACGCTGTAACGGGTGTGGGAGGAACTGAAGAATGTATTGGTAGTGGAGTCGGAGCTGGGATTCGAAGTGGGTCTGCTTGTTGGTCACCATTGTCGGCTAGTAGGTAAGCCGGTTTGAGGCGGTCTATAGAGACTGTGACCCGTTTGCCCTTACGGAGTATTGTAAATACTTTATCTCCCCTCTCAACGACTTGATAGGGACCGGTGTAGGCAGGTTGTAATGCGCCTCGCAACGCGTCTTCCCTGAGGAATACGTGGCTCGAGGAGTTCAGGTCTTTAAAGACAAAAATTTTTTCCTTGCTGTGGCGAGACGCTGGGATTGGCCGAAGGTTAGCGGCAAATTGCCTAAGGCGCGCGGAAAATTCGGTTAAATCTGTTGTTCCGGTTATACTGCGGCCAAAAAACTCTCCAGGTAATCGCAGCGGCTCGCCATAGAGTAGTTCTGCTGAGGAAGCCTGTAGATCTTCTTTGTAAGCGCTTCTAATCCCTAATAAAACTAGAGGCAGGGACTCTACCCAGTTTGAATCCGCGTGACACATAATGGCCGCCTTCAACTGACGATGGAATCGTTCAATTAGGCCATTGCAAGCAGGATGGTAGGCTGTGGTGCGCCGATGCTTGAAATCAGCCATTTTCGACAGGTGTCCAAAGATGGCCGATTCAAATTGCTGGCCACGATCCGTGATTATGTCTATGGGGCAACCGTACCTAGAAATCCATCCTGTTAGCAGTGCGCGGGCCACCGTCTCCGCAGTTATGTCAGGCAGTGGTATGACCTCTGGCCAGCGCGTGAAACGATCTATGGCAGTAAGGCAGTAGCGAAAACCATGCGAAGGAGGAAGTGGGCCGATTAAATCTACGTGCACGAACTGGAAACGGGCACGAGGTAGGTTGAATGTACCTAGTGGGGAGGAAACGTGTCTATTTACCTTGGCTCTTTGACAGTCTAAGCATGATAGGCTCCACTCGCGGCAATCTTTGCGCACGCCTGGCCATACAAAACGCTGCGCCACTAGTTTCGCGCTTGCGTTGGCACCAGGGTGACTTAGGCGGTGTAGGCTGTCGAAAATAGGTTTTCGCAAGGACTTGGTAACAAAAGGCCTCGGATTTGGGGTACTTACGTCACAGTACAGCTCGGTGTGACAGTCTGGTAAAAGTCGTTTTTCCAGTCGAAGAGCGGATGTGCCGTTTAAGTACTGTGCCAGCTCTTGATCTACAGATTGGGACTTTGCTAGGACTTCGAAATCGACCGGACCTTGCAGTTCTTCAACGCGGGAAAGTGTGTCGGCTACAACATTGTCTTTTCCAGCGATGTAACGGACATCAGTCGTAAACTGTGATATGTAGTCTAGGTGCCTATACTGACGTGGCGAGCAGTTACTTTTCCGTTCGTGGAAAGCGTAACATATCGGTTTGTGGTCAGTATAAACCGTAAAGTGTCTGGCTTCTAGCATGTGCCGAAAGTATTTGATCCCTTCGTAGATAGCAAGGAGTTCCCGATCGTACGGCGAATACTTTTGCTGCGAAGGGCTAAACTTACGCGAAAAGAACGCAAGTGGCTGCCAGTGGTCGTCTGCGAGCTGCTGTAAGACTGCGCCCATGGCTTGGTCAGAGGCGTCTGTAACCACTGCCAATTTCGCGCGACAGTCCGGGTGGGCCAGGAGTGCGGCGTTTGAAAGACTTCGCTTCGATTCCTCGAAGGCCTGAAGGGCATCTCCTGTCAGCTTGACGGGGTGAGAGCCTTTCAGTGAGCCACCTAAAAGGGCATTCATAGGAGCGTGAATTTGTGCTGCCTTTGGTATGAACCGGCGATAAAAATTTACCATACCTAGGTACCTCCTGAGCTGCTTGACCGTTGTGGGTACTGGGAAGTCAACAATTGCCTGCACTTTAGAAGCTAGGGGCTTAGTTCCGTCCTTGGAGATACGGTATCCTAAGAACGTAACTTCAGGTTCGCCGAAAACGCACTTAGAAGTGTTCAACACAATACCGTACTCCTTCATCTTTTGGAAAAGAAGACGTAAATGAGCCTCGTGTTCAGCTTCATCCCTGGAGAAAACCAAGAAGTCATCCAGGTAGCAGTAAACGAAATCCATACCTCGCGTGACCTCGTCGACGAATCTCTGAAACGTTTGACCTGCGTTCCTCAGGCCGAAGGTCATGAAAGGAAATTCGTACAAACCGAACGGGGTCGTAATGGCGGTCTTTGGTATGTCGCTTTGGGCTATGGGGATTTGGTTGTACGCCTTGATGAGGTCTATTGTCGAGAAAGTAGTGCAACCAGCTATATTGTGAGCAAAATCATGTATGTGGCGGATTGGGTAACTGTCGGGTATGGTACGGGCGTTAAGTAACCTATAGTCGCCACAGGGGCGCCAACCATCATCTTTTTTGGGAGCCAGGTGTAAGGGGCTTGACCAAGGGCTTTCAGAAGGACGAGCAGTACCATTGCTCAGCATAGAGTCGAACTCCTTTCTGGCTATATTTAATTTGTCAGGGGCTAATCTGCGAGGGGTGCATGATATAGGGGGACCTGGTGTTGTGCGGATATGGTGTAATGTATTATGATTTGGTGTGAATGGCTTACCAGCTGGCCGTGTTATCTCCGGAAAAGACTCCAAAAGTTTGTGATACTTGCTGTCGCCAGTCGGCACCTTGACGGAGGAGATGTTGGAAGCGGAAGTGCCATACGCTGATGTTGACAATTTTGTTGTACAGTCTATTAATCGCAGATTACGACAGTCTACTAACAGATTATAATACGACAAGAAGTCCACACCAATAATAGGTTTCGTCACATCCGCTACCACGAATCGCCAAGTATAGTCGCGACGGAGACCAAGATTGAGATTGAATTGGACGTAGCCGTATGTATTTATAGTACTTCCGTTTGCAGCGCATAGTTGATATGTTGATTTTGCACGGCGTTCGCGAAGGGCGGATCGTGGATAAACACACAGGTCACTTCCGGTATCTACCAAAAATTGTGCCTTCGAGTTGCGATCCGTAACGAATAAGCGACCTCCGCTGGTTAGGCAATCGTCAGTCGCCATTATCGACTGCCCTTTTCGTTTTCCGTCTTGAAATCGCACGGTTTTACACATTTTCGGGCTTGGCTGCCGTGTCGCGCATGGTACCAGCAGAGTGGGTACTTTTTGTAATTGGACTGCGACCTTGTTGACGCCGATCGGCTTCGTCGTCGCTCACCAGTCCTGGTCTGTGCTCTGGAGTTATGCTGTGCCCTGGAGAGAGCCTGGACTTGCCTCGTCAGCTCAGCGATCTGTTTTGTCATGTTGTCCAACACCGACTCGCTTCTATATGACGATGCGGCAGCGACTTGCGGGGTTGCCGGCACGATATCGTGTATTCTATCGGCCAGCTCAGCGAGAGTGTCCAGTGGGGAGGCATTCTGCGACGCTATTATGGTCTGCATATTATTCGGTAGGCGGCTCGTCCAGATGGTTTTAACAAAATCGTCAGGCATTTCACTACCGGCAAGATTCTTTAGATGACGCAGGAATTGCGAGGGTTTGCGGTCACCCAGCTCTTCGTGCATTAGCAGTTGCTTTACTCTATTTTCTTTCGACACTGAGAGTCGTTTTATGAGCTCTGCTTTAAGTTTGCCGTACATATCAGTGGTGGGTGGCGATATTATTATGTCTTCGACCACGGCAGCGTACTTGCTGTCGAGTGTGGACACGACGTAATAGTATTTTGTATTGTCCTTTGTGACATTTGCCAACGCGAATTGTCCCTCCAGCTGGGCAAACCACACAGCGGGCTTCTCCGGCCAGAATGCTGGCGGGTGCACCCCGACTCTGCATACCTCTGAAGGGGCTACCGAATTCGAGGTTGATGGTACACCGTCGCGTGCGCGCTGGCGGTGCGGCGCTTTCTCTGCTTGTGGCTCCAGCCCACCGCGTGACGGCGGCGGCTTGACGGGTGCACCTTGGGATAGTGCAGAATCCGAGGAGTCACTGTCGTTTGCACTCATTTTTACGCGTGAATGTTCGGGTCACCAGTATAGATGTTGGTGGTAATAAAAACAGTTAGTTGACACCGGTATATTTATTTACATTAACCAACTAACACACTAAATTAACAAAGGTTGAAACGAGTAGGTAAATACGTAAAATATTTTATAAAGCGAGAGAGCGTCAGACGTGCGCTTCGCGTCAGGTGTGATCTCCGACTGGCGATCGCCGGCTGCTGTCGCTAAGCGCGGGCGCCGCAGGGGCAGGTTGCCCTGCAGCGGCGGGAGGAGAGGCTAACCCTTCCGCTGGAGATGGGACACGGCGAGCCAGTTCGCTTGGTGCGCAATGGTAGTTAAATAAATATATATAAATACTAATAATGCAACTCGCGTGTGTATATGTATAGTGTACATACGTAAATAAATAAAATTAATAATATAGTAGGTTCCCTACAACAATATTCTCTGTATTACGTACAGGCAGCGACATCTGACTTAAGCAAATTGCATTACTTACAGCCCCGACTACCTGCTTTGCAGTTAGGTTTAACATCGGAACGATATCACTGTACCCACATGATTACACAATGTTTATTATTTAAAAGTGACTACCCACAATAATTGACTGTACTCGCCACTTCAGTCTACCCGAGACCATGGCAACTGTAAATGCCTTTGCACATGCACCCGGCCACCGTCCTGGCGCCGGGCCGGGTAAAGGTGTAATGTATGAGCTCCGGTCGCCGGCCGGTCGTTGCGCATGTGAAAGCTGCCATTGGAGCTCATACATTACTACTTTACCCGGCCCGGCGACCGGACGCCGCGGCGACCGGGAGCATGTGAAAAGGCACTACCGCTGCCGAAACGTCAGGAAATAAGGTAATTACTTTTTACCTAATAAATAATCGCGATTAGACCCGTTAAATATATAACTATGTGTGAGTACCTATCGCGAATCATTAAGAAATACCACTGGACTAAAGCCTGTGTTACAGTAACAAGGTGAAAGTATCCAAGTTCAGTTTAAGTTTACTCTCTGACAAAACAGCTAGATTTCTTCCAATCTCGTTACTACCATATCTTGGCTTCTCTCTGGTAATGCTGCTTCAGGACATGAGACTGGAAGTGCCCGTCATTAAGTATTATGGCACGTTCATGTATGAAGCGGCGGTCGTGTGCTTAGACAAATAGCTGATAAAATGTCGGTGGCTAATAAGGAACCTCCTAACCGCCTAACCTAGTGAGTTAAAAGCATGAGAGTTATTTTTGTAACATATAAAAAAAGTTTCAAAATCCTATTTAGAGGCTAAAAATTCCACCCATGCCGCCGCTTCTCAGAGAGTATGAGCTTAATTACCATGCGTGCCCACCGCAAAACGTTGAGGTATGTAAACACCACAGAGCTCAGGTTTTCTTACGATGTTTTCCTTCACATTTAGCGAGTTAAATTAAGAACATTTTTATATTATATTCTTTTTAATGCACTAATCTGTGCTAAGGACAATTTTAAAAACCTTTTTAGAGGCTAAAAATTCCACCCATGCCGGGATTCGAACCCGCGACCTCTGGCTGGCTAATTGCAAAGTAGGTACTCAGGGCTGCAAGTGATGCAAACAATGCCCAAAGTGATGTCGCTGCCTGTACGTAATACAGAGAATATTGTAAAGAGATTCGAAATTTCACTGATGCCGGTGAGTCGCCCATTAGCTCAGTTGAAAAGAGCGCTGGCACGGATAGCCAGAGGTCGAGGGTTCGAATCCCGGCATGGATAGAATTTTAAGCCTCTAAATAGGTTTTTAAATTGTCCTTAGCACGGGTTAGTGCATTAAAAAAAAATATTTTGTACTAGCTGACCCAGCGAACTTCGTACCGGCTACCATAGACTCTTTAATTTTTTTATTTTTTCTCTCCGTAAGAACCATCCTCATACTTCAAGGAATATTCTAAAAATAGAATGAGCGAAATCGGTGCATCTGCTCTGGAGATTTGCGCTTACCAACACATTCAGCGATTCATTTATATACTATAGATTATTTGGTATTTGGGTTGCCATGCTGTTACGGGTCACTAATAAACAAAATAAACTTAAGAATTGCCCGTTAACACTTCACTCAAATGAAATCATGTTGGAGCCATACATTTGACTTTCATATCGCCTTAATAATTACTCGCTCGAAGGCACCTTTAGAGCTCGCGGGCGAGAGACATGTCATTTCCGTCGACTCCCTTTTAGTGGGACTCATTATCTCGAACGCGGAGCGTACAGCCGATAGCACAATAACTTTTCCGTAAGTGTTCTCTATTCAGTTACTTTACGGGTGAATTTGCAATGAAAATGCAAAGCGCTGGTGTTGACTATACCGTCACAAATTCGGGAACGGTGTGAGTCGTTAACGGAACCTCGTGGGGAAAATTAGCAGTTTCACTGTATCACTTCGATACAATTCACTCACTAGGTAAACTGTGCATCTACGTAATGAGATGATTTATACAGCGTGCAGTGGCATCTTCACTTACACTATATGGGATCACTTTTAATAATATTGGCCTTTTTTGCATCTACTTAATGAGATGATTTATACAGCGTCCAGTGGTATCTTCACTCACACTAGATGGGTGAAGGGACCACTCCGACGCTGTAGTGCCTGGGACATGGTTTTATAGATGGTGTAGGCTTGCCCAGCACTTATTACCATCCTGACAGCTTAGTCGGCATAGCCCACAGGAAAGACTAGTCAATACGTGCGGAGCCAACCAATCCGCGGGTTTCCTCACGATGTTTTCCACAGTTAGCGTGTGGTATTGCGACTACAAATTCGCAAATGTACGTAACTTTGAAATTAAACAAAGTCATTGGTACATGCCCGCACTCGGGATCGAACCTGGGGCTAGGGCTTATGTAACACTACTAGTATTTAAATAGTGATGTCACGGGAGAGAAAAGTCTCCCATTGCACAACCATTAGTGCTAAACAGTAGTGCATACGTATACAAACGGATGGATGGTCCACTCGGACGCTGCAGTGCCTGGGACATTGTTTTAGATGGTGTAGGCTTGCCCAGCACCTATACTGGTGGAAAATGCTTAAGTACGTTTATGATTAAGTGGAAAACTCCGTTACTCCGCTATTTGACACGTATCAAATTTGGCGCGATAAATGAATATTTCTTATAGTATTTAACGTAAGAAACCGAAATATATTGATTTTGCTAAGTAAGTACCTACGCAGGATGGCTGCAAAATTTGCAAAGTAAAATTGTTTTCCTCGTTTAATTCGTAACGGCGAAAACGCTATCCGCCATCTTGAAAGCATCTAAGGTATGTAAACAAACATCTTTCAGTCAGAGCCAGTAGACATTGATTATTATAGGACTTACATCAATGTGATCTTCACATAAATACACCCGAGTTTTAATTGATAAAGAGTCGGGGTCTCTTTTGGCAAGTTTGAGCCAAGTTTTTTGAATGTTAATTTCACTGGGTACACGAATCCACAACTTCCCGGGGTTCTTTATTCACGTGTTTTTTCATTCCCGAACAATGCAATAATGATAATTGGTATATTTTGGATGTAAATTCGATGAAATCCTGGTTGCGTTGTTGTTATTTCACTATGTTCAGAGATCACTTACAGAAAATTTAATGTCAAAGTTTGTTTACAATTTTTTGGACTTCAAACCATAGACAAAAATGGCTGACCACGTTTATGGCTGTTTAGGAAAATAAAGTTTTAAAATATGTTGCTTGTAGGTCCTCAAAAAAAAATACTAAAATATTTTTTGGTCTAATGGAAGAGTTATTTACCGTTTAAGACTTACTTGAAAAGAGAGTCAAATAGCGGATTAAGTGAAACATTTTTCTTAAAGTATTAATGTGGAGTTTTCTTGTTAGTTTCTTCTCCACAAAATCTAATTGTGAAACTAGTAATTTTGACATTCATTAAGTAAAGATTTTGTTTTTACAACTATGAGAAGAGGAACTGAATTGAATTGAAGTACAGTACCATTAGTTCCCTGATGTAACCACTGTCAATAATTAAACTATCATTATGCACTAGTATCATAAACTGATGAGAGCGAATGTCGTTATATATCTGATAAGTGTGAAATGGATTTGTTTAATACTAAACATTCTGAGGCGAGGCGCGTGCTTAATCAGTTGTTTTTTGACACGTAGTTTTTTTTTTTTTTTGAACTGGGTGGAGCTTGGTTCAATCAATCTATTTTATAAATTGATTAATTACTGCTTTCTTATTTGTATTTGTATTTCTATTTTTGGTGTAATTTTCTTATTATGTTAATGGTGTCACATGTGAACGGTCTGCGTTCAAGCTAATCTAAAACTAATTGTGAAGACTTTTAATTGGCTGAGTGTGTCCTATTTATCTATGTAATGTAAACTTGTAATAGCTGTTAGTCTTCCTAGAGAATAAAATAAAATAAAATAAAATGAAATGAAATGAAATGAAATGAAATGAAATGAAATGAAATGAAATGAAATGAAATGAAATGAAATGAAATGAAATGAAATGAAATGAAATGAAATGAAATGAAATGAAATGAAATGAAATGAAATGAAATGAAATGAAATGAAATGAAATGAAATGAAATGAAATGAAATGAAATGAAATGAAATGAAATGAAATGAAATGAAATGAAATGAAATGAAATGAAATGAAATGAAATGAAATGAAATGAAATGAAATGAAATGAAATGAAATGAAATGAAATGAAATGAAATGAAATGAAATGAAATGAAATGAAATGAAATGAAATGAAATGAAATGAAATGAAATGAAATGAAATGAAATGAAATGAAATGAAATGAAATGAAATGAAATGAAATGAAATGAAATGAAATGAAATGAAATGAAATGAAATGAAATGAAATGAAATGAAATGAAATGAAATGAAATGAAATGAAATGAAATGAAATGAAATGAAATGAAATGAAATGAAATGAAATGAAATGAAATGAAATGAAATGAAATGAAATGAAATGAAATGAAATGAAATGAAATGAAATGAAATGAAATGAAATGAAATGAAATGAAATGAAATGAAATGAAATGAAATGAAATGAAATGAAATGAAATGAAATGAAATGAAATGAAATGAAATGAAATGAAATGAAATGAAATGAAATGAAATGAAATGAAATGAAATGAAATGAAATGAAATGAAATGAAATGAAATGAAATGAAATGAAATGAAATGAAATGAAATGAAATGAAATGAAATGAAATGAAATGAAATGAAATGAAATGAAATGAAATGAAATGAAATGAAATGAAATGAAATGAAATGAAATGAAATGAAATGAAATGAAATGAAATGAAATGAAATGAAATGAAATGAAATGAAATGAAATGAAATGAAATGAAATGAAATGAAATGAAATGAAATGAAATGAAATGAAATGAAATGAAATGAAATGAAATGAAATGAAATGAAATGAAATGAAATGAAATGAAATGAAATGAAATGAAATGAAATGAAATGAAATGAAATGAAATGAAATGAAATGAAATGAAATGAAATGAAATGAAATGAAATGAAATGAAATGAAATGAAATGAAATGAAATGAAATGAAATGAAATGAAATGAAATGAAATGAAATGAAATGAAATGAAATGAAATGAAATGAAATGAAATGAAATGAAATGAAATGAAATGAAATGAAATGAAATGAAATGAAATGAAATGAAATGAAATGAAATGAAATGAAATGAAATGAAATGAAATGAAATGAAATGAAATGAAATGAAATGAAATGAAATGAAATGAAATGAAATGAAATGAAATGAAATGAAATGAAATGAAATGAAATGAAATGAAATGAAATGAAATGAAATGAAATGAAATGAAATGAAATGAAATGAAATGAAATGAAATGAAATGAAATGAAATGAAATGAAATGAAATGAAATGAAATGAAATGAAATGAAATGAAATGAAATGAAATGAAATGAAATGAAATGAAATGAAATGAAATGAAATGAAATGAAATGAAATGAAATGAAATGAAATGAAATGAAATGAAATGAAATGAAATGAAATGAAATGAAATGAAATGAAATGAAATGAAATGAAATGAAATGAAATGAAATGAAATGAAATGAAATGAAATGAAATGAAATGAAATGAAATGAAATGAAATGAAATGAAATGAAATGAAATGAAATGAAATGAAATGAAATGAAATGAAATGAAATGAAATGAAATGAAATGAAATGAAATGAAATGAAATGAAATGAAATGAAATGAAATGAAATGAAATGAAATGAAATGAAATGAAATGAAATGAAATGAAATGAAATGAAATGAAATGAAATGAAATGAAATGAAATGAAATGAAATGAAATGAAATGAAATGAAATGAAATGAAATGAAATGAAATGAAATGAAATGAAATGAAATGAAATGAAATGAAATGAAATGAAATGAAATGAAATGAAATGAAATGAAATGAAATGAAATGAAATGAAATGAAATGAAATGAAATGAAATGAAATGAAATGAAATGAAATGAAATGAAATGAAATGAAATGAAATGAAATGAAATGAAATGAAATGAAATGAAATGAAATGAAATGAAATGAAATGAAATGAAATGAAATGAAATGAAATGAAATGAAATGAAATGAAATGAAATGAAATGAAATGAAATGAAATGAAATGAAATGAAATGAAATGAAATGAAATGAAATGAAATGAAATGAAATGAAATGAAATGAAATGAAATGAAATGAAATGAAATGAAATGAAATGAAATGAAATGAAATGAAATGAAATGAAATGAAATGAAATGAAATGAAATGAAATGAAATGAAATGAAATGAAATGAAATGAAATGAAATGAAATGAAATGAAATGAAATGAAATGAAATGAAATGAAATGAAATGAAATGAAATGAAATGAAATGAAATGAAATGAAATGAAATGAAATGAAATGAAATGAAATGAAATGAAATGAAATGAAATGAAATGAAATGAAATGAAATGAAATGAAATGAAATGAAATGAAATGAAATGAAATGAAATGAAATGAAATGAAATGAAATGAAATGAAATGAAATGAAATGAAATGAAATGAAATGAAATGAAATGAAATGAAATGAAATGAAATGAAATGAAATGAAATGAAATGAAATGAAATGAAATGAAATGAAATGAAATGAAATGAAATGAAATGAAATGAAATGAAATGAAATGAAATGAAATGAAATGAAATGAAATGAAATGAAATGAAATGAAATGAAATGAAATGAAATGAAATGAAATGAAATGAAATGAAATGAAATGAAATGAAATGAAATGAAATGAAATGAAATGAAATGAAATGAAATGAAATGAAATGAAATGAAATGAAATGAAATGAAATGAAATGAAATGAAATGAAATGAAATGAAATGAAATGAAATGAAATGAAATGAAATGAAATGAAATGAAATGAAATGAAATGAAATGAAATGAAATGAAATGAAATGAAATGAAATGAAATGAAATGAAATGAAATGAAATGAAATGAAATGAAATGAAATGAAATGAAATGAAATGAAATGAAATGAAATGAAATGAAATGAAATGAAATGAAATGAAATGAAATGAAATGAAATGAAATGAAATGAAATGAAATGAAATGAAATGAAATGAAATGAAATGAAATGAAATGAAATGAAATGAAATGAAATGAAATGAAATGAAATGAAATGAAATGAAATGAAATGAAATGAAATGAAATGAAATGAAATGAAATGAAATGAAATAAAATAAAATAAAATAAAATAAAAATATATTTTAATCTATGCAGTTATGGGGTTATATTAAATTAATTGGTGGTCGTTAGTGTTTAGAACGGCTGGACCGATTTAATTCATTTGATTTTTTCAATATTTGTGGGAGTCCAGGGAAAGTATGAAAGCTTTCATGTTTGTGGAAAATAGAGTAGATGGTACGAAGTTCGCCATCGTCTTCCGGCTATACTAGTCCACTGCTGGACATAGCCCTCCCCTATTGAGCGCCACAGCGCCCTGTCTTCAGCTTGCGGCATCCAGCATCTGCCTGTAGTTTTCCGCAGATCGTCATCCCACCTAGTCAGCAAGCTGAATTGGCAGTAGCCTGGCCATATCTCACGAACAATCGACAACCGTTGAAGTAAACGTTCTCTTGAGCGGTGACCACCCTCCGACTAGGTATTAAGTTCATTTTTCTTCAGGCTATATTAGTCCTCTGCTGGACATAGCTCTCCCCTAATGAACGCCATAGCGCAAGGTTGTGCCATCATTGGGGGGTAGTGGTTATAATCCCCACGCTGGGCATGCGGGTTGGGGATCGCAGTTTGGTGGAATTGTACTGCAGGGGGCGCTGCTGCCCATCCCAAGTTCATTAGTTAAAAATGATTAAAACGTCCACACCACCCATTCACTTGTTTTGGTCCCAAGCTGGGTAAGATAGGATACCCTGGGCTATGGTGACCGGGCAAGAACGTCATACACCTGGAAAGACACCCAGACTGAGGCCATTTGGACAAATGACTACATTCCACTCTGCCGGTCATAGGGTTCCTCTCAGGGGGAAAGAGAGCGTGCCATAGAATAAAAAAAAATATTTACACCAGTGTCCATAAATCGCATGTTAGTAGCTCTGATATTTATGTGGATTGCAGTTGGTTGCTATGCTTTGCCCGTTCATTCATAAGTTGTCTCGAAGATATCACTTTTAGCTATACGGTCGCTATCTGTACTCTTAGGTTAAGACATATCTTTGTAATTTGCATTTTTATGTACAATTAAATGTTCTCTATCTATTTACCACAATGCTACGTAATTAGTTTTTTTACAATTCTAAGAATTATGCAATATAATTACATATGCAACTACGAATAAATAAACCATAGAAGTATTCCTTCCTAGATTTATACTTAAAAACGGCCCAGTCCTCTCGAAATGAGCGCGGGATATGGCCGTATAGTCAGCCACCGAATGTGAGCAGGATCACGGTGAGCTCCAGAATAAACGTGAAAATACGTAGCCAATCAGAGTCCGCGGCGCGTAGTGACGCGCTATATTAATACGTAGCCAATCAGCGTCCGCGGCGCGTAGTGACGCGCTATATTAATACGTAGCCAATCAGCGTCCGCGGCGTGTAGTGACGCGCTATATTAATACTTAGCCAATTAGCGTCCGCGGCGCGTAGTGACGCGCTATATTAATACGTAGCCAATCCGCGTCCGCGGCGCGTAGCGACGCGCTATAATAATACGTAGCCAATCAGCGTCCGCGGCGTGTAGTGACGCGCTATATTAATACGTAGCCAATCAGCGTCCGCGGCGTGTAGTGACGCGCTATATTAATACTTAGCCAATTAGCGTCCGCGGCGCGTATAGTGACGTGCTATATTAATACGTAGCCAATCAGCATCCGCGGCGCGTGGTGACGCGCTATATTAATCGGCCGCCGAATATCGGCGTCTACGCATAGCGTAATAACGTATTGTCAATATCAAAAAGTAAAACTTTTCAAGTATAACTAATAGAATATCTGTGTAATTTAGTAGAAATATGTTGTGTGCATCAACATATTTCAAAAGCCCAGTGACTACAAAGTTAGGAATATTGTTTACGTAATTTTTCGCTCGAAACGTCCTTGTACCGAGCGAGGGAGAAATGGAAACACGCTACATTTACCCCTAAACGGCATGTAGGTGGGTATCAAATTACATATTCAGGACCGCCCGTATAAGCTAGAACTAAAATATAGCGTTGCATGATTAGCGTACGCTGCCTCGCACGTTTCGAACTTGTTTTTTCCGGCCTTGTTATTCATTAATAAACTAGGTGACCCGGCAATCTTCGTACCGCCTAATAGTCGATTCTTTAATTTTTTCTCTTCGTAAGAACCATCCTCGTACTTCAAAGAATATTCTAAAAAAAGAATTAGCGAAATCGGTGGGTGCGTCTCACTATTTCGATTTTCCATTGGAATGAAAATTCTGATACAGCCAGATTTATGCGAATCCGTCTCACGATAGCCATTGACGTAAAAAACATCGAATGGAAATAGTGATACCCGATTTCTCTAACAAACCGTCTCAGTATTAGCATCATAAGCGATTTATGAAAACGCATAGAATTGCCAAAAAATATCTTCGACGCAAAAAAATACCAAGCCAGTTTAGGACAGTTCAAAATGTATTGGGACACGGTACTTAATTTAAATATTTTGTGGCTCCAGTGCCTGAATACGTGACGTTTATTAGGGATAATTCTTTATGACTAGGTTTAGTCGATTTATCTTCAGCCCGTTAGGCGCACTGATGGCCCAAGGACGATGGAGAATCACAAAAACTGGGATAAAAAGACCGACAACCCGACTGCTGAGCATTACCTAACTACTAAGCAGGCGGGACCAAAGTAGTTACATTGTTGAATTTGGGTCCCGCCTTCGATATCAACCCTTGTATGTCCCTACTTCTGGGGCACGTGTCTCTTCCTGCTTTGCAGGAAGGTTAGGCCATACTCGAGTAGATCCACCACGAGTGGATCCACCACGGGGGCCAAGTCTGGGTTGGTGGAGGTGAAGCGCCTTGCGACGCACGGAAACGCTTGGAAAAATGTCATTAGCGGTAGTCACGGGATGGTCACTCATCCAGCACCTGACCGGGACTATTGTTTCTTAACTCAAGTGATTGATTCAGATCACTCAATTCCACTAGGTCACGAGCTCTTCTTGTAAGGGTAATCAGTAAAAATCTTATGTTTTTAAAGTGGACTTCATTAAAACACTCTGAAGAAATCCGTGTTAAAGTTGGCTCACGAAATAATTTCCTATCATAAACCGGCTCCAACGACGCTTTAAAAGTGTTTTAGTGGGAACGACCTTTTATGAATAAGAAGACGTTACTTTAAGTATTTGAGGATTATTTTAGATTGAAGCCCTCACGTTTCCGGCCCGTTATAACATGGATAAATCTTAAGATCCGTGCAGTAAATAGGCAAACAACGCCTCGCCAGATAATCGGCTTCAGCCGGTTCAAACCAGTTTCAGCCGGATAAACCCGGCTTACACTAAACGCGCTGTAAGCTGACACGGAGGCTAGACTAAACGAGCTTTTAAACTTAATACGCTAATATAAGTAGCTACATTTTTGGCACTGTTTAGGTACGGACCCCTCCAGTTTTTCGTACACTAACAATCTAGTTACTGTCGGCGGACAAAAGCGCTGAACTGAAATTGTCATTAAATTTTCTTTCTATACAAAATTAAGCAATTAAAATAGCAATTAGCTTATTTATAAAAATATATCCGTACCAGCGCTCTACCAATTGAGCTCAATTGGTAGAGCGCTGGTACGGATAGCCAGAGGTTGCGGGTTCGAATCCCGGCATGGGTGAAATTTTTAGCCTCTAAATAGGTTTTTAAATTTGTTCCTTAGCACGGGTTAGTGCATTAAAAATAAAAAAAATAGTGTAATATATATTTTTTGTAAAATTATCATGATTGTTCAATTTATTGTTTATGACGGCACTCTGTAATGAAATAAAAATAGGAGAATGTTGTAGAGTATTTTTATAACTCAATTATTTATAAAATAAAAAAAATCAGCGGAAGCCCAATGGGTAGAACAATGTAGACTCGGAAGCGAGAGATCCAGGTTGCATTCTCAGTGCGGTTATGTACCAATACTATCAACCGAGTGAGACGAGCAACCGACGACGCGAGCTCCGTCTCTGCTCACCATGATTAAGCTCTGCGAATCGGAGCGAAACCTGGTTGGACTTTTCCGATATAACAACACCCGTAAGTAAATCCGGACTAAAAGTCTACAATACGATCAACTCAACACATCCCCTTAGAGTGTCCCACTGAGAACACAAGCGATTTTAGTTTACGAAGATTAATGTTTTGTGACAAACTGGACCTCATTTCACATCACCAAGATGATTAACACACAGAGATCGAGACAATCTTCTGCCCATCGAGCCGCACCAGTGAACCAAGTGGTTGCGCAATAAAGTGTTCTCTATCTATCTATCAATCTTTTTACTGAAACAGGAATTTCAGGGTTATCAGAAGAGGAAAAAATCAACAGAGATTTTTGCTTTCTGAAGAACAGGCGGCCATTTATTCGCGCTGTAATTGAAAATGGTGGTATCAAAGCCGCGGTTATGTATTTAGTAATTCAACCGGGCATCTATTTAGACTAGTATTTTTAAGTATAGACTTAAATAAAAAAAAAATTAGTTGATAATCATTAAACTAAAACTTTCGTTTACTAGCTGTGTCCCGCGGTGTTACCCGTGGTTTATAGATCTTCCCATGGGAATAAGATATTTTCCCAAAGTAAAACGCAGCCTATGTGTTAATTCAGGGTATCAGCTAACTCCAAACCAAATTTTATTAAAATCGCTCTAGTCTGTCGATACATCGTGTATGTCTGTATAACGTCTCAACGTCACTCGACATGGCGCAGCCGGTAGGATCATGTCGAGTGGCGTTGAGACGTTATTGAAACTACGCAATCAGATCAAGACTGGTTTATTGTATAGCTCTAATATTATACCACCAACCCACATCTACATGCATAATACAGACATACACGATATATCGACCTAGTCGTTAAGACGTGAAGAAGTGACGAACATAATACACACTCATAAATTCTCAAGTTTCAGGCTAAGCATCCTGATTTTTTACTAACTTTTCACGCATAAATTTTTGTGAAAAAACGAAATATCTACTGGGCTTTGTCTCACAATTATGTGGCTCAATATCACTGTCACGTATTAAATATTCACTGTCATGTGATATGCTCTATGTGTGATACATTTTACGCCTCATATCTATACGACAGAACTAAGTCAATATTCAGCTTACACACACACATATATAAATGAAAACTTACATAATCAAGGCGCTGGAGTCCGTTTGTATTGCAACACCGAGCTACAGACTGAGAGTTAATTTATCGAACTAAACAATTGAACCTACTGAGATAAGGGGGCCCGACCCGACCGAGGATTGACGCTACAAAGCGAAGTGATTACTGAAAATGTGTTGTCTCTAATTCAAACAGCACTGCAGGCGAAATCACGCCGATCTTCGATCGCGTATCTTTTCACACGTCGCAGTGTGTTTCTTTTATTTGTCGACCAATCGCACTAATGGAGTTGCAATCTCTATTTTTTCTATTGTAGGTGGGGACTGGAATAGTCACGAATTATCTCTTCGACCTGAACGGCGCTCAGCTTTCGACATCTCCAGAGTAGAATTCTTCGTGCTTGCATTGCTGGGCCCAGTCTTCGGTCTCGCTAATTACTTAGAATAAGGACTTGTAAATGGGAACATAAATGGTCTGAGCCTTCAGCCGCGGCCTGTATAAAGGCGCGACAGGTTTCCTCCTAACAGCAACTTTAAGTAACTGTTGCGGCCTTCGGCCGCGCTAATAGTCTCTCCATTTGGCATCAGCGTAAATAGAGCTCAGCATTTGGAATTGCCGTGGGAGTATTCCTCTAGCCCGCTTCACAGCCTTCGGCCGTGCCACGACCTATATTGAGCTCGGCCTTCAACCTCGTCGCGGCAAGTTTCCTCGCACCCGCATGATGGGGCTCAGCCTTCGGCCTGGCGTAGTTATTTAGAGTTGTGGCATGGGCGTGAAGACAAACAAAATCTTGGTTTTCTGAATGCCAAAATATTAACGGTATTAAAATGAAACTATAACAAATTCATCTTGAGGTGGCCCCCTAAAGCATTGAAAAATTTTACTGAATATTTAGGTGTAGATAAGCAATCTTTGGTCTCACAATTGAACAGGAAACCTAACACAAAATCATAATCTTATTTTCGGAGGAAACGAGATAAAATTCGTTAAGATGAATAGAGCTAGATTTTTTTAAAATTTCATGGGTCCTACGATACGAGGTCACGGAGGATCCGTCTTCGGTTACCAGTGAGAGCGTTCAAATATTTTTTTATCATTTATTGTTTCTTCTTTGAACCCAGCTTGTTTGACTATGACCGCACAGGGGAAAAGGAATTACATGCTACACTTTATATATTTTGTTCAGTTAGTTTTGGTCTAAGTGTCAGTAGGAAATTAATATCAGTGTTAAGAAATTAATTATTTTTTCTCAAACATGCTCGGAAATGTTTGTGTTATTACCATGAAATAGAGCCACAAAGTTTCTCTTTTATGGCTCCCGCCTCACTTTACTGGCCTAAGCCAGTAAACTAAGTATGAAAATCCACTACCGTCCGCTGCTCTAACTTTTAAAATTTACTTACTAAAATTAAACTGACCAAGGAAAAATTACATACAGCCAACCACCTACTAAGTTATGTAAGCATACTTGCAAGATTAAAAAAAAACAATCTATGGTATTGGTTTTTGTGCGGTTAAACATGGTGCCCAAATATGTTATTGTGTTTAAAAAATAAAAAAGGCGGCAAACTAAACTATTATTTCTTAATTACCTAGTAATTATTTTAATATTAATATTTCCTCGCATTGTTTGAGAAAAGCATTATACAATCCTCGGCCGGAACAGGGATTGCAGGACTCGTTCTAGACGGCCTCGTCTACGACTCGGCCGTCTATCCCAAACTCGTCCAGCAATCCCTTACTTCTCGGCCTCTGCAGTAATGTATTATTACCCCCTATGAGGTTGATATTTCTTAAATTAATGAGATAAACGAATGGCGTAGAAAGAAATAAACACTTTATAGGCATTATATCTTTCAGCACTTATACCGTTTCTATAGACGGTTTGTTTACATGTAGAGCAAAGCTGATATTATGTAAATTTATACATGTACTAGAATAAATATATGCCAGCGCCATCTAGTGGCTAAAAGTGGTACTGTAGGACAGGGTTTCAGCAGACAAGAAGAGAAACGTTGTTTCAGCACGACAGTACGTACTTAGGGATCTATTTATTGAAGCAATATGAAACTTACTAAGGATTACGGATTAGTAACTGTACTACTCGCACCACAGCGCAAAGCGAGGTATATTACCTACGTCACTAGTCGTGCCAATTATTAGTGGACAGTCAGTATTGGTCGAAGTGATTGGTCGAGTGCTCAATACTATTTTTTTTTAACCCTATAAAGGGCACCCTCCGGAGGACTCGGGGGAGGGAGGTGGTGAATGCTCATGCATAACAGCACGGACCCGGCCGTGCTGCCAATGTGGGACTCACGAGAAGTGCGCCTACCCACTAAACACCACCTTGGGACTGGTTTTGGTCCTAAAGACCCCTAAACCCACATCGGGAGCGACCCCCCTCGAGGCCGAGGAGGGCGCACGGCCGAGGAGGGCGCATACTCATTACTATCCAATTTTGTTTAATATTATGTAGGGCCTTCGGACAAAACCATACCGCAATTTAGAACACAAACAGCGCCATCTGTGGTTGGGTAGAGGAACTAATGCTACAGTACTTTAATTACTTAGAAGTGAATATTATTTGTGTTGCGTTTGTTCTCTATTAATGCTGATTTTATGTAATAAACGACACCCGCAAAATTCTCTTTTAAATACTTTGCACGTGTTAGGCGTAGTTAAACAAAATTATATTTTTTAATTAAATGAATGATCTAGAAGGATCAAACCACTTTATAGGAATTATTTCTTTCCGCATTTGTACCGATTCTATAAATGGTTTGTTTACATGTAGACCAAAGCCGAAATTATGTATACACATGTATTAGAATAAATAAAATATAGCAGCGCCATCAAGTGGCTAAAAGTGGTACTTTAATTACTTAGAAGTAAATGTTATTTTTTGTTCCGTTGGTAGAGAACCAATAGAGAATTAATGATGATTTTATGTAACCTACGTCATCCGCAAAATTCTGTTTTAAATATTTCACACCTGTTAGGGGTAGTTCAATAAAATTAGTATTCGAATTCAATAAACTAAATATAACAGAGCCATCTAGTGGCTCCTAGCTGTACTTTAACGAAGCTTCTTAACGAATTTTATTTTTCGTCACGGTTCAGATCGCATAATTATGATTTTATATAGCCTATGACACCCGCGTAAGGATGCCGAATCGAATGACACCTTGTTTAACAAAATCTGACCATTGGTTAAGGAGTTATGAGGGAACATAGAATCGGACATACTTACATACATACATACATACGCACTAAACACATTACCCTCCTTTTGGGCTTCGCTGCAGTCGGGTAAAAACACATTACCCTCCTTTTGGGCTTCGCTGCAGTCGGGTAAAAATAGGAAGAGGTTACCAATTTATATTCGTGATTAGAATATTTTCGGGGCTTAATCGCGTAGTAATTTATTGTAATCGGGAATGTGGTTTCAAACTGTCGCAAACGTGGGATCCGGTCATCAAGATGTGTTCGAGTGGAAAAAAGTCGCATTGCTTATCGTCCGACATTGTCAGTATAGTGTGTCGCAACCCTAATAGTGCTTTATGATAGCTGATTGAGGGTAGTCTGAAACCTCATCAGCCGAAGATGTGAACGGGTGCCAGCCATCAGTCTTCTCGTGACCACGATGACTGTAACGTCGTCGAAACGTCGAGGTAAAATAGCAGTAAATTACTACGCGATTAAGCCCCGAAAATATTCTATGTGTACAAGTCGCGAAAGTTTAAAATATGTTATATTCGTGATATTCGTTCACGGATCTCTTCCTGCAACCTGCGTTAAAAGTTATAAATTAGGTTAAAACACTGCCGTAAGTCCTCTCTTAAGGTCCTTTTTGTGTAAGAAGGCTATCACAAGGGTATTTCAAGGAAAATTATCGAGCTCTTTAGAGTGCACGTTTTTAAATTGTCACACTGCTAGTGAAACAATATGAAAACTCCCGAGTCCACGATATTTTAGAGAAGAGGACCTTAATCTTATAGTCACGAGGGAAACTCACTTAATAAAGTATTAAAAGGCGAGGAGCTGTCACGCCTATTAATGCTTACGATATCAACCCTTGTATGTCTCCACTGCTTGGGCACGGGTCTCTTCCTTCATCACAGGAAGGTTAGGCCATACTCCACCATGAGGACCAAGTCCGGGTTGGTGGAGGATTGTAAGACAGTGGCGGGCCTTACTGTCAGAAGTTGTCTAGCCGCCCATTAGGCCTCTGACATGACTTATTACATGACAGCCGGCACCAACGGCTTAGCGTGCTTTGCGAAGCACGTAAGCGCTCGGAAAAAATGCCACTAGCGGTAGTCACGGGACGGTCGCCCATCCTGCACCTGACCGCGCCTGTTGTTGCGTAACTCAAGTGATTGATTCCAATCACTCGGTTCGACTAGGCCATGAACGCTTCGATATAGTTACTAAATTTAAGATACATAACATTCTTCTTAAAGTTAAGATACATAACATCTTAACCTATCTCCTAACCTAAGAACATACTGTTAGTGATACCTAAGACAGTAGAAATAAAGGCTAATTTATAAAAATAAAAGTATTTAAGCGCGTAACTCGTGCCATCGTACTAACCAGGCAGGGAAATAATCCTATCTGAAATTAGACTCGTTACTAAACTATTGAAATTTTACGTAGAACGAGAGAAAACAGAGAATAACACCCGGTGCTCCCTATTACCCCTCTACAGCATTTCTACTTCTACTAACCTACCTACCTACGCATACCAACGCATGTAACCTTTACAGTGGAAGAAAAAAAGTTGTAAAAGAAGGCATCGCATGTCTAGTTCTGTATGAAAGAAAACTGAGGACCATTACTCGTTAAAACTTGACTAATTATATTCTTTTTTTAATGCACTGACCCGCGCTAAGGAAAATTTTTAAAAACCTATTTAGAGGCTAAAAATTCCACCAATGCCGGGATTCGAACCCGCGACCTCTGGCTATCCGTGCCAGCGTTCTACCAACTGAGCTCAACTGAGGTTCGAAATTTCACTGATGCCCGTGAGTCACCCATTAGCACAGTTGGTAGAACGCTGGCACGGATAGCTAGAGGTCGCGGGTTCGAATCCCGGCATGGGTGGAATGTTTAGCCTCTAAATAGGTTTTTAAAACTTGACTAATTATTTATCAAAGAAAACATTTGTAGGTTCAGATGTTCAGACGACAGCACGTCAACTTTTACTGTTCATATGTATGCATTGAGTTACATTACGAGTAGGTTTAAAACAAAACATTGACCTCGTCAGCCAAGGTTCGTCTGCGTCTGAATTGAACTGCAGGGGGCGTTGCTGCCCACCCCCCGTTTTGTGTCCCTAAGTCGCCTTTTACGACACCCGCGGGAAGAATTGGGTTTGTGCTATTCTCTAGGCCGACACCACACGCATTATTCACAAATGTACGTGATTTGGAAAATTAGAGTCTTTGGTATATGCCGAGATTCAAACGGCCGGCCAGATATTGCCAGCATTCTACGGATGTTCTACCAGCTCGAAAAACAGCATGAGTGGGTGCCTGAACCACAGGAGTAATTTTTAAATAATGAATAAATCATAATTATTAATTGTGTTAATGAATAATACGTAATTTTAGATACTATGGGGATTTTGTGACATCTGCATAGGTTGATCCACTGTCGACTTCACTCGCCATCTCATGTTTTATTCTTTAAACTAAAATACTTAAATCAACCTTATGGCGCCACACTCGCACACCTCCAGCGTTAGATAACCTCCAGAACACCCGACCCAACAGCATACAAAAGACTGGCGCCCCAAATACTAGTAATTATAAGGGTCATTTTTGCGCAAAGTGTCCTCGTAGTCGTCAAGCTGGTGATCAGCGCTGCGCAACAGGTCGGCGTGGATCAGCGGCGGCGGATGCCCCGGCGGTTCCATGGACCTGGGGACGGAGATATTAACCTGTATAATCCTATTAGATTCCAATTAGCACACGCACTAAATACCGGGTTCCCCAGCGGTACGACGGCGGCATTTCCCGTGATTCACTAAAACTATGATAACTTTTCTAATAGGTATACGTCCGATTTCAGTTTCGTAAAGAGTTTTGAAATCGTGGTGAAATTTCCCTTCGCATAAGCTAAAGGTTTCTCTGAAAGAACTAGAAAAAGTATATCAAAAAGCAGTGCAAAGTCGAGTGTTTAGTGAAAATGTGGTTAGTTCTTAGGAAAAATTTTTTTATTCATAAAGATGATACATTACACTTAGCACCAAGTTACACTTTAATCTATAATATAAAAATGAATCGCTGAATGTATTGGTAAGCGCAAATCTCGGGAGCAGCTGAACCGATTTTGCTAATTCTTTTTTAGAATATTCCTTGAAGAATCGACTGTTAGGCGGTACGAAGTTCGCTGGGTCAGCTTGTTTGATATAAAAGTAATACGTGTGAATATGCTAAGATGTGGAGCCTTTGCTTCCTAAAAGAGGGATAAGACCCTGTAGCTTAGGGTAAGCAGTGCTCATCCTCAGTTATATGTTACAAAAATGATTGCATGAAAATGATGCCTCGTGTTAGAGGCGAAACGCGTCGCGTGTTTTCTCACACAAGTATTGGTGTTGGTGGTGGTGTGTTTGTGTCTTGCTTCTGCTTGAAAAAGTGGGAGGGAGGGCGGTGCATTAGCTAACCGCATGGTGCTTGTGGGATTTTTGGCGGAATTCAGAAAAGTAATTTTAACTTTTTCATGCTATTATGGATTTCCGCAAAGTAACGCCTGATTCTATACAACATTTAATAGAATGTAAAAAAAGAGGTTGTCTTTAGTTTTAGTAGAATATAAATTACTAAGTTTAGTAGTGTGTCAGGGTGTGTGTGTGTGTGTGTGTGTGTGTGTGTGTGAGTGTGTGCGTGTATGTGAATTAGACATATGCATATTAGGACCCTTTAGTCGCAGACCGTCCAAAACGCATACTGTCCAACAACGCATTTCGTTCAATACGAAGACCATCTTAAAGAGCAATCCGGCCAAAACGCTATCCGTTTAACATGCATACCGTCCAAAAGGCATACGGTGCAAAACACAATCCGTAAAATATGAATGCCGCGTCCTAAGCGCAATCCCTCCAAATTAAAACCCGTCTAAAACGCTAATGGTCCAAAACGCATCCGTAATCAAATATAAGAACATTGACTAATACATCCTCATAGTTCTAGGTTAAGATGCATGGGTGGAATTTTTAGCCTCTAAATAGGTTTTTAAAATTACTTGATTCTTAGGTTTACACTAGGTTTTTAAAATTGTCCTTAGCACGGGTTAGTGCATTAAAATAAAAATAGTATAAGAATAAAATATCATTATTATATAGTGCTGCTCACTTTGGATGTCGCTCGTCCCAAGTCCACAGAGACCTGTGCAGCTCTGCCAGCTTCTCGCTGGACGGCGTGGCTCGTTGCTCTCCGGAACCAGTGCTCGACGCTGAAACGGTTAGATTCATCAGTCCAAGTTCATGCTGAAGCCCACACGCCAAGAGAGGCAGTGTTAAGGTAGCGGAGCACCTAATAATAACTTTATCTTGGTAATCATGGAAAACTCACTAATAAAGCATTAATAGGCGTGGAACTATTAACGCTTTCGATATCAACCTTTGTATGTCCCCAATGCTGGGGCACGGGTCTCTTCCTGCATCGCAGGAAAGTTCTCAGTCAAAACTAAAAATTGTTCTTAGCACGGCTTAGTGCATTAAAAAGAATATAATCATGTGGGTACAGCGATATAATTAAATTTCGATGTAAAACCTAACTGCAAAGTAGGTACTCGGGGCTGCAAGTGATGCAAATTACTTCAGCCAGATGTTGCTGCCTGTATGTAATACAGAGAGTTGTAAAGAGGTTCGAAATTTCACTGATGCCGGTGAGTTGCCCATTTATTTTTTCAGTATTTTTCAAAGTACTTTTCCGTCTCCTCGTCACCTGACAACAATGCAATGGCACCTGCCGTGTTGGCGTTGCTAGCGAGCGCTAACTAGGAGCGCTATTCACTCCTCATTCACTGACACGCAGCCTGTCCTTGCATGCAACCTTTTTACTCGACTGCGATGACAAAGGTGGGTTGCGTTTTGCACACGTGTGTATCTTTGACCACACGGAGATCATCGAGGTACTTCGATAATCTCCGTCAGTTACGTTTATTTTATATTTTCGCCTTGTGGAGTCGTCTAAATGGTTGATCTGATAGAGCGGAAAGTTGCTTAATAGAAGGATTGATCCTCATAAAAACATCGAAAGCCATGTCAGCTGTCATAACGAAGTAAAAAGTTAAAATTTTGAAAGTCAAAGACACAACGAAGTCAGTAATAAAAACTTAAACTAGGCCTAAATAATACACTGTATTTTCAAAAGACGCTTAAAAAAATAAGCCTTTTAATAAGCTTTTAGAGATAAGACCGCCATTTTTGTACGGCAATACTTAGGTACAGTGCTACACAAGAAATAAGCCTCGCGGATGTACCTGCGCAGATGACCAAATTTTCGATGTGCGACAAGTTGATTGACCAATCAGATAGTTTCATTTTATGGCAGGCCGCGCGCCTTTGTTGCTATTGGTCGATTCAACGTCATCGATGCAGGTGACTATTAGTTTGGCAATATTAGCGTGAGCGAAATAGGTAGCGCTACTGCGGCAATCAATTCTGCACCTTAACCGTAACAGCTAAAGATCATGTTGATTTTACTTATAGCTTCGGGTACTTTCGTTACACTTCTTCCTAGTCTGCGTGAACGTAAATTCCCGAAGGGACTTTTATGATACGTAAACCTTTTTACGTACCTATTTTGTTTTCTGGTGTGTACAATAAAGACTTATCATTTAATCTAATCTAATTAATATAAATCTTTAAGCTCTTAATGATTTTTGGGTAACAATGTTTTTGGTTTTTATAGTAATTTTTTACAAGCACTGAAAACTGTGCCAATGGCAGTTTATGTTTGTAATAGCTGTAATCCGTGCAGCATTAACATTTTACAAGTTAATAACTTAATGATCCGGCGTGTCTGAGGTCAAAGACAAAAAACTAGATCTAAGCTTTAAAATACTATTTATATGCAGTGAGTCATAGTTACGAGAACACCTCAGGCACTAAGGTTTTTCATTATGTTTTCCGTCATGACTGGTTAGTGGTATTGCTTCTACGAATTCATAAATGTAAGCATTAGAAAACAACACGACCTCTTAAAAGAATATCAGCGTTGCAGGTCGTATCTAGTATAGTAGTATCGTTGCAGCCATTTTAGGGGCTCAATACTTTAAACCCTGTCTTCAAAATGAAATCAGGAAATAATTGTGTAACTTTTTCTTTTGTTTTTTGTGTTCGCCAAATATTTGAGAATATGTATATCTGTGAATATGTTATGTTTAATGTTGTTTGTTTTTATATTGTGTGGTTTAATAAATTTTAAAAACCTATTTAGAGGCTAAAAATTCCACGCGACCTCTGGCTATCCGTGCCGGAGGTCGCGGGTTCAAATCCCGGCATGGGTGGAATTTTCAGCCTCTAAATAGGTTTTTAAAATTGTCCTTAGCACGGGTTAGTGCATTAAACCATTATACTATTTTTATTTTTAATAAATGTTTTATCTATCTATCTAAAAGTAAGGCAAATGATCCACTGACCATGCCGCCATCACAAAAAAATATTATTACAATGTTTGAGAAGCGTGAAATCGAGTAATTGGATTGAATCAATTGGGTTAAGCAACAATAGGCGTGGTTAGGTGCTGGATGGGTAACCATCCCGTGACTACTACTAGCGGCATTTTTTCCGAGCAGTTCCGTGCTCTGCAAGGCATGCTTAGCCTTTGGCGCCGGCTGTCATATAATGGCAGTCGTTAAACAAAGTCAGAGGCCTTATGGGCGGTTCGATAACTTCTCACGGCCCGCCACTGTCTCATAATCCTCCGCCACGCCATCCCGGACTTGGCCCCCATGGTGGAGCATGGTCTAACCTTCCTTCGATGCAGAAAGAGACCCGTGTCTCAGCAGTGGGTATAAAGGGTTGATATCATTATAGTATTTAACTTGCCTTGTTGCCCTGGCACAGGTTATCCTAGTTTGGGACCAAGAGGAGTGACTGAGTTGTGGGGAAGGTAATTCTCTCTTCCAATACCGTCCTAGCACACCTAAACAAATAAATCGCATTTAAAGTAACCAGGTCGCGTCTTTATCAAAAACCCACTCATAAATTTCTGGCTAGCCCTTCCGAAGATTTATGAGGCCTTTAGATTCAGATAAACATACTGCAGCGGACGAATCGGAGTGCTCACGTAGGGGTCTAAGGTCGAGGGACGTGTCTTGCGGTCGGGACCTTCGGGCAATAAGTTAAGTTGACAGGAAGCTATTCCTAGTTAGAATATTTTCGGGGCTTAATCGCGTTTATTGCTATTATACCTCGACGTTTCGACGACTTTACAGTCATCGTGGTCACGAGAAGACTGACGGCTGGCACCCGTTCGCATCTTCGGCTGATGAGGTTTCAGACTACCCTCAATCAGCCATCACAAAGCACTATTAGGGTTGCGGCACACTACACTGACAATGTCGGGCGAAAAGCCATGCGACTTTTTTTCACTCTAACACTACTAGATGACGGGATCCCACGTTTGCGACAGTTTGGAACCACAACTAAACAAAGTCATTGGTACATGCCCGCACTCGGGATCGAACCTGGGGCTCTCGCTTGCCAGTCTATGGTTCTACCCACTGAGCTACCACCGCTCAATCATCATTGTTTTTTTAAGTAGCCGGTAAACGTCCCTCTGCAAGGCACACACCTTGATTGTACTATGTGGAAGTTACTGATAAAACCTCGACACTGCATGTGGTAAAAATATGTAAAAAATAAAAATATTTTAAATTTGATTTTATTGAAAGTGTTCACCCAAGCGCTAAGTACTGCTGTGTGGTGTCGGCCTAGAGAATAGCACCAACCCAATTCTTCCCGCGGGTGTCGTAAAAGGCGACTAAGGGACACAAACCGGGGGGTGGGCGCCAGCGCCCCCTGCAGTACAATTCCACCAAACTGCGATCCTCAACCCGCATGCCCAGCGTGGGGATTATGGGCATTACCCCTTATGATAGCACAACGTGGCGCTCTTTAGGGGAGTAATAGCCGGACGACGACGACGACAGAGTTTGGCAAAATCCACGATAAAAAAAAAACTTCATCACAACACTCGTCCAATGGGTGGAGCAATGGCTCGGAAGCCGGAGACCCAGGTTCAGTTCCCACTGCGGGTAGGTAGCAATGACATTATTTCCTAAGTCATGTAAATTTCTGAATTTATAGTAGCAACACCACTCGCGTACGGAAAACATCGTGAGGTAACCTGAGTGCAGATACTCAGGGCGAGATAAATAGTCGTTGCTTAGCCCAAGTCCGTACTCAAGCTTCCCTAAGCATTACTTCAGGCTAACTTAGCTAAGTATCAAAGTAGACGTTTGCTTAGCTAAGCATGTACTTAGGCCAATGCTAAGAATTAGTCCGGGTTTCGCGACTTAGAGAGTGCCAAAGTACTGTCTATGATAGACAAATCGATTCTTAAGCAAGTTCTTTCGCTAAGACTCGTTCTTAGAAGCGACGACCTCTGTGGCGTAGCGGTAGCGCGTCTGCCTACCATGCAAGAGGTCCCGGGTTCGAATCCCGGCTGGAAACAAAAAAAAAAGTCCAGGTCTTGGATGTTTACATGTTTGTGATGTCGTTGTTTCTGGTTCCCACGACACAGGGTATCCTAGTGTGGGGCCAGAAGCAATGTATGTGCCTGTATGTAAATGTTATGTTACTATTTATCTCGCCCTCAGGTTTCTTCACGTGTTCTGATACCTCCGCGCTTGTTGCCAATCCGCGGTGGACACGTGTGGTAATCAAGCCCTTACTCTCTGAGAGAAGACGACGACGACGAAGTGCTAAGTAAGTGTTACGAACCGTCAGGCACGCAGATGTTCCTTAGCGGAGCGGTGGTGCGGCCGAAGTAGCTCGGGAGCTCGAGGTCGCACGCCGTATTCTTCATCTTGGTGTGAAACGCACGATCTATAGCGCCTGCAGAAATATGGCGTAGTTAGACAGGGATAGGTATAGGTGTTGGGTATAGGACCCACCTAAACACTAATACTTAAAATCTAATGAGAATATTATTTTTAATGCATTAACCCGTGCTGAGGACAATTTTAAAAACCTATTTAGAGGCTAAAAATTCCACCCATGCTGGGATTCGAGCCCGCGACCTTTGGCTATCCGTGCCAGCGCTCTTTCAAACTCAGCTAATGGGTGACTCACCGGCATCAGTAAAATTTCGAACCTCTTTACAATATTCTCTGTTTACACTTTTTATTTTTAATGCACTAACCCGTGCTAAGGAACAAATTTAAAAACCTATTTAGAGGTTAAAAATTTCACCCATGCCGGGATTCGAACCCGCAACCTCTGGTACGGATAGCCAGAGGTTGCGGGTTCGAATCCCGGCATGGGTGAAATTTTTAGCCTCTAAATAGGTTTTTAAATATTCTCTGTATTACGTACAGGCAGCGACATCCGGCTGAAGTAATTTGCGTCACTTGCAGCCCCGAGTACCTACTTTGCAGTTAGGTTTTACATCGGAATGATATCGGTGTACCCATATGATTATATTATTTTTAATGCATTAACCCGTGCTTAGGACAATTTTAAAAACCTTTTTAGAGGCTTAAAATTCCACCCATTTTTAGCCTCTAAATAGGTTTTTAAAACTAATGAGAAAATAAGGCACTTACAAAGTCTTAACTTAGCATTTTCAAAGTCCTTAATTAACACAGTTTACATAATTACTATAAAACATAGAAGTCATGCATTGTACTGGCTTTAATTCCAGACATCATTTCAATCAGTAATCACCACTTTATCACCACCACAAGATGGTTCTCTAACTCTAGTACAGTGCCACACAAGAAATAAGTCTCGCGGATGTACCTGCGTAGATGACCAAATTTTGGATGTGCGGCAAGTTGATCAACCAATCAGATAGTTTCATTTTATGGCAGGCCGCGCGCCTTTGTTGCTATTGGTTGATTCAACGTCATCGATGCAGGTGTTTGGCAATATTAGTGTGAGCGAATTAGGTAGCGCTACTGCGGCAATCAATTCTGCACCTTCACCGTATCGGTTAAAGATCATGTTGAATGTACTTATAGCTTCGGGTACTTTCGTTACACTTATTCCTAGTCTGCGCGAACGTAGATTCCCAAAGGGACTTTTATAATGTGTACTACTGTAATAAGATAGTAATTTTTACCAGAAGTCTCGTAGAGGCATAGGGTAGAGAGTGCCGTGGTTTGCTGGTCAAGGGACTTGTCACTGCTGAAGGTCAGATCGGGGGTGACAGAGGAGATCATCTCAAGGGTCGGCTCCTGCTCTTCTTCCTGTGATTAGATGTCCTGGGTTAGAGAGATGGTACATGGAGAAAGACTGAGAGGTTTTGGGTACATTTTATCTGATCTGATATCAACCCTTTGTATGTCTCCACTGCTGGGGCATGGGTCTCTGGAAGGTTAGGAAATACTCCAAGGGGGCCAAGTCCGGGTTGGTGGAGGATTGTAAGACAGCGGCAGGCCTTACTGTCAGAAGTTATCAAGATCCACCATTAAAGCCTCTGACATGGTTTAACGACTGGTATTAGATGACAGCCGGCACCAACGGCTTAACGTGCCTTGCGAAGCACTCAGAAAAAATGCCACAAGCGGTAGTCACGGGATAGTCACCCATCCAGCACCTGACCGCGCTTGTTGTTGCTTCTTCTTCTTCAGGCTATATTAGTCCACTGCTTGACATAGCTCTCCCCTAATGAGTGCAAGGTTGTGCCATCATTAGGGGGTAATGCCCATAATCCCCACGCTGCTTCGTTATCAACCCTTGTATGTCCCCACTGCTGGGGCACGGGTCTCTTCCTGCATCGCGGGAAGGTTAGGCCATACTCCACCACGGGGGCCAAGTCCGGGTTGGTGGAGGATTGTAAGACAGTGGCGGGCCTTACTGTCAGAAGTTATCAAGCCGCCCATAAGGCCTCTGAAATGGCTTAACGACTGCCATTATATGACAGCCGGCACCAACGGCTTTACGTGCCTTGCGAAGCACGGAAGCGCTCGGAAAAATGCCACTAGCGGTAATCACGGGATTCTCACCCATCCCGTACCTGACCGCGCCTGTTGTTGCTTAACCAAGTGATTGATTCCAATCACTCGGTTCGCCTAGGCCACGCTGCTTGTTGTTGCTTAACCCAAGTGATTTATTCTAATAAATTTTTAACTACATTTTTATTTTATACTAGCTGTGCCCCGCGGTGTTGCTCGCGGCTTATCGATTTTCCCGTGGAAATAAGATATTTTCTCGCAGAAAAACGTAGCTTATGTGTGTTATTCCAGGGTGTCAGCTAACTCCATGTTATACGAAATGTTATTAAATTTGCCTCAGCCGATTAGACGTGAAGACGTAACAAACATACACACTCACAAACTTTCGCCTTTATAATATTAGTGAAATGTGATGAGAAGCGCTCGTGGCCTAGGCGAACCGAGTGATTGGAATCAATCACTTGGTTAGGCAACTACAGGCACGGTCAGGTACAGGATGGGTGAGCGTCCCGTGACTACCGCTAGTGGCATCTTTCCGAGCACTTCCGTGCTTCGCAAGGCAGGTTAAGCCGTTGGTGCCATATAATAGCAGTCGTTAAGCCATGTCAGAGGCCTTATGGACGGCTTGATAACTTCTGACAGTAAGGCCCGCCACCGTCTTACAATCCTCCACCAACACGAACTTGGCCCCCGTGGTGGAGTAAGGCCTAACCTTCCTGCGATGCAGGAAGAGACCCGTGCTCCAGCAGTGGGGACATACAAGGGCTGATAACGAAACGTGATGTGATAGTGTGACGTGATCTGATGGTATGATAGCGTGATGTGATATCCGAAGCCGGCGTGCGTGTATGCAACGACTAATGAATGTTGATGAAGCGATAGAGATCTGTCAGGACCGTGGCAAGAGACCAGGAGGTCTCTGCCTACTCCTTAAGGATACAGACGTGAGTTTATACTATTTTGTTATGTTATGGCCACCAATGGTGCAGTCTAACCTTCCCTTACAGGTTACATACCTTCTCTCGTATAGAGGGTGAGGGGTCAATTACCACACGAGCAACCACGGAATGATTATAATTGAACATTAAAATACAGATATAATTATGATAATGATGATGATTTACAGAGTTACAATAAAAACGCTTACCGTTTTTATTGTAATTCTACGACTAGTTTCTTCAGGCTATATTATGTAGTCCACTGCTGGACATAGCCCTCCCCTAATGAGGTCTTCAGCTTGCCGCATCCAACATCTGCCGGCAGTTTTTCGCAGATCGTCATCCCACCTGGTCGGAGGGCGTCCTACACTACGTTTGCCGAGTCGCGGTCTCCACTCAAGAACACGTTTACTCCAACGGTTGTCGATTCTTCGCCAGATATGGCCAGCCAACTGCCACTTCAGCTTGTTGATTCTCTGAGCTATGTCTATAACTTTAGTTCTCTGTCGGATGCATTCGTTACGAATCCTATCCTTCAGAGAAACTCCGAGCATAGCTCTCTCCATAGCTCGCTGAGCGACTATGAACTGGTGGACCAGCCCTTTCGTGAGTGTCCATGTCTCGGCTCCGTAGGTCATCACAGATAGGACGCACTGGTTGGAAACTTTCGTTTTCAAACACTGCGGTACGGATGACGAGAAGACTCGGCGTAGTTTTCCAAACGCTGCCCAGCCCAGCTGGACTACGACTAGGTGGTTTATCAATTTTTAAACAAAGGAATATTTCATGTCGCCATCGCCATTCCATGCGTCAATGTTTTATCAGTACAAAAAATAAGTTAGCACAATTATAAAGCTGATCGAAAAGCCTAAAAAAAATTAAAGATTACCGTTTTCGTTCTGAGGCAGCACCTAGATAAAAGCTCGCACCAATTTTTCTCACCAAAAAATAGTGTCATGGACCGAATATGATTTAAGGCACTACACTTTACGAGTTTTTGTGAGACTCCAGCGAAAATTATTCATGGTCGGGGTCTGATTTATTGTAGATGACACTCTTATGCGAATCTGTTACGTTGGTACAATAAATTTCTTTTCTCTTCTAAGTCTGACGACCTTCGTGGCGTAGCGGTAGCGCATACCATACTTGCCTACCATACGAGAGGTCCCGGGTTCGATTCCCGGCTGAGGACGAAAAAAAAACCCCAGGTCTCGGATGATTCGTTTTCGTTCGTTTCGTTTTCAACCCTTGTATGTCCCCACTGCTGGGCCACGGGTCTCTGATGTTTACATATTTGTAATGTTGCTGTTTCTAGTATCCACGACACAGGGTATCCTATTGTGGGGCCAGAAACAATGTATGTGCCAGTATGTAAATGTAAAAGTAGTCTTGAATTGTGAGTATAAGTGAAAATTATGAAATGAAATGAAAAGGTTTTATTCAAAGTAGCGCAGAAGGTGCGGGTTAATGAACGTTACAATTCAAACTAGGTGTCCATTTCAAAATGTAGATCATTTTGGAGAAAAATGGACAAAAAAACTCCAAACTTAGTCTTTTCAAAGTCCTTAATGAACAGAGTTTACATAATTATTTTAAAACATAGAACTCATGCATTGTACTGGCTTTAATTCCAGACATTATTGTCATCTAAATAATACTTTATGCTATAGTAGCCCTTTTGGCACAAAATATACTTTACACATTTTTTGAACCGCGTTTCAGGCAAGCTTAATATATCTTCAGGGATTCTATTACAGAATCGTATACAATGCTCCCTTGTATACGCATACAATACAATTACATAGCTAAACACCTATTTAGAGGCTAAAAAATTCACCCATGCCGGCATTCGAACCCGCAACCTCTGGCTATCCGTGTCACCGGCATCAGTGAAATTTCGAACCTCTTTACACTATTCTCTGTATTACACTATTCACACTATTACTATTACTCTTTACACTATTCGGTGAGTCGCCCATTGGCTCAATTGGTAGGGCGCTGGCACGGATAGCCAGAGGTTGCGGGTTCGAATCCCGGCATGGGTGAAATTTTAAGCCTCTAAATAGGTTTTTAAATTTGTCCTTAGCACGGGTTAGTGCATTAAAAATAAAAATAGTATAATCATGTGGTACAGTGATATCGTTCCGATGTAAAATCTAACTGCAAAGTAGGTAGTCGGGGCTGTAAGTGATGCAATTTGCTTAAGCCAGATGTCGCTGCCTGTACGTAATACAGAGAATAGTGTAAAGAGGTTCGAAATTTCACTGATGCCGGTGAGTCGCCCATTGGCTCAATTGGTAGAGCGCTGGCACGGATAGCCAGAGGTTGCGGGTTCGAATCCCGGCATGGGTGAAATTTTTAGCCTCTAAATAGGTTTTTAAATTTGTCCTTAGCACGGGTTAGTGCATTAAAAATAAAAATAGTATAATTACATAGCTTTCAACGTATACATCAGGGTACGTAAGCAGAATGTTTACTTAATATGTATCACAAATAATGGATACCTACCGCACTTAAGTGGATCTCTGATACGTGAATATTAAGCCACATAATTGTACGACAAAGTTCAGTAGCTATTTCGTTATTGCACACATATGTATTCAACATGAAAAGTTACATAATTAAGGCGCATGTCTCGCCTCCGTGTATCATAGATGGCTTCGTTTTTGCACACATATGTATACGTGAAGAGTTAACCAAACCGCATGTCTCGCCTCCGCGTGTCTTAGATGGCTCTATCGATAACGAAGACCGTAATCCAATCACCCAAATATGTTCGAGGCTATTCAATCATTACATTATGACGACATCGCGCCCATACTGCCCCAGGCCTTTGCAATAACGTATCCCGATAAATACTGGGACGGCCTTTCATTCGCACACTCGCCCTCAGCTTTATATGCGTACGTGGGTGAACTGCTAAGCTGGCGTGTATGAAAACATAACCGTTTCTTTCGATAAAACTGACACTGTATTATTTTTGTTCAGGGCAGGTGCCTATTTTGAGGCTAAAACTTCCACCCATGCCGGAACCCTAACCCTCGACCTGGTTGTTGTTTATTTTATGTATTCTATAAACGTCCCACTGCAGGGCAGAGGCCTTCTCTCTGAGATAGAGTATGGACTTAGTTACACCATGTGCCCGCCGCGGATTGGCAACAAGCGCGAAGGTATTTGAACACGAGAGGAAACCTGAGTATATCTGCACTTAGGTTTCCTCACGATATTTTCCTTAACGAGTGGTATCGCTACTATACTTCACAAATGTACATGATTTAGGAAACAATGTCATTGCAACCTGCCCGCAGTGGGAATCGAACCTGGGTCTCTGGCTTCCGAGACATTGTTCTACCCACTGGACGAGTGTTCCTTATCAACCCTAGTATGTCCCCACTGCTGGGGCACGGGTCTCTTCCTGCATCGCAGGAAGGTTAGGCCATGCTCCTCCACGAGGGCCGAGCCCGGGTTGGTGGAGGATTGTAAGACAGTGGCGGGCTGTCAGAAGTTATCAAGCCGCCCATAAGGCCTCTGACATGGCTTAACGACTGCCATTATATGACAGCCGGCACCAACGGCTTGACGTGCCTTGCGAAGCACGGAAGCGCTCGGAAAAATGCCACTAGCGGTAGTCACGGGACGCTCACCCATCCTGTACCTGACCGCGCCTGTTGTTGCTTAACCAAGTGATTGATTCCAATCGCTCGGTTCGCCTAGGCCACGAGCGCTTCAAGTGGACGAGTATTGCGATGAAGTTTTTTTTTAATCGTGGATTTTGCCAAACTCTGTAGATAACCTTATTCCGCGCTAGAGTCGTCGATACAATACGGCCTAATGCGGTTATTTATAACAATGTAGGTGTGTGTGTCGGGCATTATCCGTGCTTGTATCGCGGAGATGTTTACTCGCGATTGAACCCTTTTCGCAGCTAGTAGAAGGAGAATGGACGGCTCGGGTCGGGACGAGATGGGTGGATTTATAAACCCTTTTAACTATATTTGGAAGTCTGCGTTGTGTACGGTTACTTGTGTATATCCCCTTAGAAACATACGAAAATAATACCTCGTAAGAAACGGTATCAACCCTTTATGTGTCCTCACTGCTGGGGCACGGGTCTGTTCCTGAATCGCAAGAAGGTTAGGCCATACTACACGACGGGGGTCAACACCGCGTTGGCGGAGGATTGTAAGACAGTGGCGGGCCTTAATGTCAGAAGTTATCAAGCCGCCCGCAAGGCCTCGGATATGGCTTAAAGCCTCCCATAATATGACAGCCGGCACTAAAGGCTTTGTCTTTCTTTTTATCCTCTTGCGGAAGTTTATAATGTAAGTTTGTGTATGTTTATAATAAATTGTTTTATGTCTTATATGTTATGGTTTATGTGTTAAGTATGTTATTTTTAAGTATAAGTATGTATATCTATATTCATATTTGCACCAACTACCGGTCTCACTTTTCCTTCAGCAACTCTCCATCGTGGGTTGCCTGGAAGAAATTGCTCTTAGCAATAAGGCCGCCAATTGTACTGTATCTTTGTAATTATGTTTTGTTTGTTTTTTTCCTGGTGTACAATAAAGAATATTCTTATCTTATGTTAAAGGCTTCAAATGCCTTGCGAAGCACGGTAGCGCTCAAAAAAATTGCCACTAGCGGTAGTCACGAGATGGTCACCCAACCAGCACTGTTACTTAACCTTAGTGATTGATTGCAATGACTCTGTTCCACTAGGCCACCAGCGCTTCCATAATAAATACTTCAACCCAATTCAAACACTTAAGATGCACCGCTCGTAAGACGACTTGATTGTTCAAAATAGCGATTTTAATATCCTTAAGAACGTAAGTCTTATTACCATGTTTACTATTTACCTCGTAAGACCTTGAAAATAACTATTGTTTTGTGATCACTTGAGGACATTGGGCCTTAGAAGGTTAATGTAACTTTTGTATATTTATAAAGTTATACTATTTTTATTTTTAATGCACTAACCCGTGCTAAGGACAATTTTAAAAACAAGACCTATTTAGAGGCTAAAAATTCCACCCATGCCGGGATTCGAACCCGCGACCTCTGGCTATCCGTGCCAGCGCTCTATCCAACTGAGCTAATGGGCGACTCACCGGCATCAGTGAAATTTCGAACCTCTTTACACTATTCTCTGTATTACGTACAGGCAGCGACATCTGGCTGAAGTCGATTGCATCACTTACAGCCCCGACTACCTACTTTGCAGTTAGGTTTTTACATCGGAATGATATCGCTGTACGCACGTGATTATACTATTTTTATTTTTAATGCACTAACCCGTGCTAAGGACAATTTTAAAAACCTATTTAGAGGCTAAAAATTCCACAATTTATAAAGTTGCATAAGAAGAGCCACCGCTAACTGTTAAGGGAAAAATCTTGAGGATACCTGTGTGACTGAGGTGCTCGCCGAGATAACTCAGTACCTACTTGAAATTGCCAATCCGTTTTCATAATATTTCCTTTTTTTGGAACAAATACTTTCGCTAATGCTGCGCGCATAAGTTAAGGGTAATGGACTTCAAGATAAATTAATGGCTCAAGGTAAATTGTTTTATGTGCCAAATCAATAATTAACAAAAAATATATAGGTAGTGCCCGAAAAATAACTTAGAATAGAAAACGTTTATTTGGTACCAGAATCAAAACAAAAACAATAATGGTTTAGCGTGAACTTAGAGTCTACGTGGAGTACTTTTACCATAAATAAATAAGACATGGCACCAAAATGGCCGCCGCTCAGCATATGGTATGATCGTTGCAGACCATGACGCTGATTTTCAGCGGTCGCCAAAATATATAATAATAATAATATAATCACATACAATAATGATAATAATTCAATTCATAGTCAATTTTGATAACATTTTTAATAAAACTAACACTGGATGGGTCCCATAATAAAAGTAATAAAACAAAAATAAAAAAATATATATAATTATTTTGAATTGAATAGAGTTGTACGGATTGATTGATTAATTGAATTTGATTAAATTAATTGATTGAATTGATGTCAATTAAATTGAATTGAATTACCATAATTTAAATATAGATACTTGAATAACCCGTGCTTCGCAAAGCACGTTAAGCCATTGGTGCCGGCTGTCATGCAACGGCAGTCGTTAAGCCATGTCAGATGCCTTAAGGGTGGCTTGATAACTTCTGAAAGTAAGGCCCTCCACTGTGTTACAATCTTCCACCAACCCGGACTTGGCCCCGTGGTGGAGTATGGCCTAACCTTCCTGCGATGCAGGAAGAGACCCGTGCCCCAGCAGTGGGGACATACAAAGTTGATATCGAAATAACTTGAACAAGTGACTTTGTTTTCGCGCGGATGTGTGGGTAGGAGTGTAGAGACTGTACACCTGACTATATCGCTCATTTGGCAGAATATTGACGCAAATGTCCTTTTTCCAATTTTACAGGAGAGACCGTTGTTTCATTCAGAAGTGTTAGAACTTTGTCAAAATGCCACAACGACAGTGGCGCCGTCACGCGATAAAAAACAAAACTACATTACTGTCATTTTTTCCCCAAGTGTAAACAGTTATTTCGGGTGTTTTGGCATACTCAACTCAAATTGGCAAAAAAGTACATTTGCGTCATTATTCTGCCAAATGAGCGATATCATGGTTTTTATTAAATTTTTTGTAGTCTTTACTCCTACTTGCAATTGGCCTTTTTTAAAATACAACGCACACTTTTATTACAACAACTTGCCAAAAAGATCACTAGTAACTAAGTACTCACTACACAAACTAAATTATCCAACTCTGGATGCTTGTCCAGGAATTCCCAGAAGGCTCGGACTTTCTGCTGCGCCTCTTCACTAGCGAGGTCCTCTCGCAAAGGGAAGTCCAGGATCAAGTGTTGGGGCACCATCGGCTCGCCACACTCCACTTCGCCGAACGCACTGCGGACAGAACAATCACGGACAACAGCACTTCAACCTTTACATAAGTGCACTCTTATCAGTTACTTGTTGGCTTCTGTATCGACGTTATGAGATGATTGAGGTTGGGCGCATGCTGAGACGCAGGCGACGCAGCACAGCGCAGCGCAGATTTTGTAAAGCATGGAACGTCATTGAGCTACGTACGCTGCGGCGGAGGCATGTGTCGGTCCTGCTTTGCGTCTCGTTGTAGTACCGGCACAGATGTCTGCGCGACGCATGCGCGTCGAGGCGTGTTTACTAACAATTTTGTTGCAATGACAGAACATTTAATTGCATTAGTTCGCTGTAAACCTTGTTTGTATGATACAAATCATCCAGACTATTGAAAAAAGCCATTGAAAGAGTTATTATGGGTGAGAATTTGCCAAGGAATGGAGCAAATAGTTGGCCTATGCCTGCCTCAACTGCCCTGCCTTGTACTGAACTGTGCTGCGCTGTGCTGCGTCGCCTGCGTCAAAGCATGCGCCGAGCCTTATACAGCGGCAGCGTCTAGTGGCATCTTCATTCAGACTAGATGGGTGAAGGGTCCACTCGGATGCTGTAGTGCCTGGGACATGGTTTCACATGGTGTAGACTTGTCCAGCACCTTTACCATCCTTAGTCGGACTAGAGTACAGGAAAAACTAGTCTATAGTTAATCGCGCAGCGAACCAAGCCGCGGATTTCCTTACGATGTGTTCCTTCAAGGTTATCGAGTGGTATTGCGACATTTCGATTGTTATTATAACGTACTTATTTTTGTAAGTTTATCATAACTATATAATGTAACTGTTTATGCATATATAATTAGTATAAGTAGTGTATTAATATATTCATATTTGCACCGACTACCCGTCTCCTATTTCCTTCAGCAACATTCCGTCATAAGGTTGTCTGAAACAAATTGCTTTAAGCAATAAGGCCGCCAATTGCACTTGGTATCTTTACATATTTTATAATATGTGCTCTGGTGTATAATAAAGAATATTCTTATCGTATTTCTTAGTAATTCGCGATACTCATACATATTTCGCCACTTCAGTCTACTCCGCGGTAACTATAACGCTGCCGAAACGTCGGGCATTAAGGTAGTTACGACGGTAATTTGGGTGGCCGTCTATGGCTAACGATAGTGGCATTTTTTCGAGCGGTTTCGTGCTTCGCAAGGCTTTTAAAGGCGGCTTTAAAACTTCTGACAGTAAGACCAGCCACTAGTCTTGCAAGCCTCTACCAATCCGGACCGGGGGGTGGGTATGGCCTCTACCTTCCTTAGACTCATGCCTCTCGGTGGGGACATAATGGCTTGATGATGATGATGAACGTCATCGGAGGCCTGCGCCTCTCTGAACTTGCTGTTGGATTCAGATCCTGTGTCTAGACTGTAGTTGTATCTCACCTGCTCGTGCTCTCAGGATAGGGTTCCCGCTTTATGCCACTCGTGGCCGGTGGCGGAATGAGCTCACTGCTGGGCTCGAAGAGCGTACGGGACGAGTCTCCTTCTTCATCCTTCCACTGGGTGGCGGCGTCCATTCTGTGCCACATAAAACATTGCCAGTATTAGATAGGGCAGATCTTTTGGACTTTAAGTTCTGTCGATACAACGCCATCGAAGATTTTCTTTTCAACATAAATATTTTTACTGAGTGTTGGGTAGGTCCGTTTGTGACTTTACCATGTTTGTAAGTGAGTGAGTGAGTGAGTGAGTGAGTGAGTGAGTGAGTGAGTGAGTGAGTGATTGAGTGAGTGAGTGAGTGAGTGAGTGAGTGAGTGAGTGAGTGAGTGAGTGAGTGAGTGAGTGAGTAAGTAAATAATTTATTTCCATGAAGGCAATACAAATTAAAGGAACTTATAAATAGACAGTGGAGGGTATTACAAAAAATGTTTTACGTTAATTGCCCTTGCGTGGTTGTCATAGTGCAGGGTAGTTTGAGACCACACTTAGTTAAGGATTGATCAAGTAATTGTATGGAAATGTGCTCTTAGATATTCTATGGTATTCTATCTGTCAACCTTATGAAACAGTAACGTAACTTTACTGACTGACAGACATGCAAAACGACAGTTAACAGAGTGTACATAATAATTATGAAACAGAACTTATGCATTGTATCGACTTTAATTCCAGATATCATTGTAATGTAAATAAGCGTTTCAGGCAAGCTTCAGGGAACTTCAGGGGTTTTATTATAGAAACGTTTAGAAGAAATTTTCTTAATTTATATAAACTCTAAATTAATTTCAAATAATTATAAGTTTACCACCACAGGTTTGCTTCTGTGTTATCCTTCGTGAATTTTCTGGAGATGTCACGAGTTAAAGATTTATGCTGAGTGCTTAGTGCGAGTTTTTTTACTACTCGATCGCGTTAACGTAAACTCATATTTCTATGGCATCGAGGAAGCGCCACCTAGCGACTAGTATGGAATTTAAAATTGCTGAGTGCGAGTTTTAATGGTTTGCGTTGAGAAGTGAACACGTTTACCAGCCAAAACACGAATAAACACGAGTGCGAGTTGTACTGTGACAGCGTTTTGCCAGTTCGAACGGTTAACTTACTCACTACTCAATGCTCGATTAACGCGGTAGTAAAGTTATTCGATTGGATCTGTCATACTCGCACTAAGAACTCTGGGATAAAGATTGTTTTACCAGTGAAACCAATAGAACAGTTTAGGCACTTACTGTGAAAATAAAAGAATATTTTACCGAGTACGGCTTTCAAAGTCAATTCAACTCAGTTCTGCTTTATGGACTCACTGCACCGATTGTTCAGTACAATTTTGCCAATATCACTCTTTCAAAGTCTTTTCACAGTAAAAAACAGCAGGAGGTAAATAAACAAAGCGGCCAAACCTCGTTGCCAAGTCCAGTTGTTTGGCAGCTGATTTCTTTTTGGTTGCACACAGAACCGGAGCACAAAATAAATATGTACGACCAGAACGACAGCTTCACCAAAATTTGCACCTTGAAACTTAAAAATAGCTCAAACCAAAATAATAAATAAAGATTCGCGAATTTATTTACGAATATTGTGAAAACTTCCCGCAGTTTTTTCTTACATTATTACAGTTAAAAGAAAACAAAAACACCCGACTGGTTAAAATAAATGAAGTATTTATAAAGTCAAATCCACCAATTGTCAGTAAATTGACATTTGAGATGTGACCAGTTTATAACAGAAAAATAATAGGGATATACACAATCGAGAAAAAATATTGACTAAGCTTAATTTTTTTTCTTTTATTGATTTATCCCCCAACTCACGAAAGCTATGTAAGACATGATGAAAGGTTAAGTTATACCTACGTTAGGTTATATCAACGCAGGAAGATTAGGCCATACTAACCCTCGCCACGTTTAACAATCAATTCGCCTTATAAGCGACGCATGGTAAGAATTCTAATGTGCGAAATAATTAGAGTGGAGTCGTACTTCTGTTGGAAGCAATATATTGTTGATATCTTTCCTTCCGCCCCGAGCTAGACAGTTTAATGCCAGTATCTGTCCGATTAAAAAGTTCAGCGCATTTTATCCAACCTCACCTACTTTGAGCTTAGTCCACTCTTTCGAGTGAAAGCTGCATAGACTTTGAGAATTTACTTACATTTACTACTACATTTAGGGTCACTTTCTCAAATGAGTATTTCGCTTAGTAATACTTAACTGCAGTGCGGTCTCTTTGAATTTCTCAGCAAAAAGTGTAACGGAACGTTACTTAAGTATTTACTTCGTCTATTTGATTTGACTCTATTTGATGAAATTATGAGTATCTGTGAAAACTTTTGTCGGTTTTCTGTTTCTATGTGTGTAAATTTAATGGGTTAGTAATAAGCTCGTAGATAGAGTAGAACTATAGATCAAGGCACAGTGTAACCGTTTTCACGTCGGTGAATATTATTTGTTTGTGTGCGTGAATGTTGCCACAGTAAAAGTGAATTGCCATAATGAGGGATAAAATCTTTCAGTCGTTCATAGGCCATGAATAAAAATGCAGATTTAGATTTGAATTTTATTAATCATACATGTCTGACAATTGTTTGCAGAACGTAGCAAACGTTTTATAAACAATTGTCATTTTGTATAATTAAAAATACGTTTTATTTTACACGTTTAAATTTTACAAGTTAAGGCGCTTAGGGACGCTATCTAGGACTACCAATGGAATACAATCATAAACTGTTTTATTAATAAGTTTATTTCATATAAAAATTCACCATATAAAAAATCTTTCGAAGGGTACCTCAGACCACCAAAATGTACATTTTGTCGAAATGCAGAGAGCATATTCGAGCATTTGATGTAGGTGACCAGTTCTCTCTTCTAAATGCTAGCACCCATTTTTCCAGAACAGAACTATTTTGAAGAAATCTGGAAAAGAAACATTGCTAATATTAATACATATTGGTATACATTAAAATATAATAAGTAATAACTTTAGTATTATTATTCGCGATACTCATACATAGCTGTTGTATATTGAACGGGTCGATTATTTATTAGGGAAATAAGGTAATTACGTTTTACCTAATAAACGATCGCGGCTAGACGGTATTGTACGAGATTCATTGACACAAATTCAAATTTGAATTCTATGCGGCAGAATGCACAAAAACACCGAAAGGGTTCTTGCGATAAATTCGAGTTGACACATTTTCTGCTGAGTGGAATGAATGCTGAAAAATTATATGGGTAACAAGTCACATAGGAAGGCGATGCAGCTATCTAACAAAGCATCAGGATATTATATTTGATAATTCAGTGCTGTAGCCGTAATGTTTCTGTCTCTATTGTTTTTATTATAGATTTCGATATCAACCCTTGTATGTCCATAACTCTGGAGCACGGGTCCTGCATCGCAGAAAGGTTAGGCCATACTCCACTGCAGGGGCCAAGCCCGGGTTATAGTTTTAGGTACATTTGATTTTTAATAACGATTCATTAAGTATTAAAGATTCATAATATATTTTGATTACGTTTGTAACTTAATATCTGTACAAGGACAAGCCGTCGAAGTCTGGGACTTCGAGTTAAGTAATGATCACGCAGCGTTGCCAGATATACGATTTAAATCGTATTCATACGATGTTTTACATTTATGTTGCATATACTCGTACGATCAAGGGGCAGAAATCGTACGTAAACATACGACTTTTTTTAGATTTTATTCAACCAAAGTACTAATACCAACATAGCACGTTTCTTTTACTTACTAAGTAGCAACCCTTAAGGTAAATCTAACTAATGTGCGACGTTACCGGTTACTCGTTTTTGTGACACAGATTATGAACGCTGCTTCAGTTCAGTCAATCTTATTAAAACAAATATCCGAAATAGGCTGAGCAATGAAACTCTAAACGGCACACTTTTGGCAAAACAACATATTAAGCGCTATGGGTGTTGTGTGGATTTTTCTCAAACAAGAGCAATAATATTAACATTATAGTAAAACCCTTTAAGGGGATAAATAAAAACCTAAAAATAGTGTGTTTATGTTTAATCGATTGTTTACTTTAAAGTAATAAAACAAAGGTTTTGAAAACGTTCTGTTTTTTTAGCAGCCTTCTTAGGGAATACTACTTTTTATTTTCCCATCGTACGGTCGCTTATAACGTCTGCCAACACGGTCAAGTAATGATCGGGATTTTCGACATAAACGGATGGCAACATTTTTTTACTCTTCGTTTTTTTAGGTTAGGAAAGAAAATTCTATTAAATTGCTTTTCTTACGGACTAGTTGCAAAGCTACTAGTTGAAACTTAACTAAAATACTCAACATAAGGCAACTTTGGGCTTAACAATAATTGAAACACAATAATTACTTACCTATCAAAGGAAACTTCCCCCAAAGCTCTTTCTTAACGATTTCTGCATACGAGTACACTACAATTCACCATACTTTCGCTATTTAGGTCACTTTTAATGTATCATTTCACAAATACACGGTTGCTCTTCGAAACGGCTAGCGTAGCGTTAAATATGATAAAATTTTCAAAATCTTGTCGTTTGTTTGCCCCCAAAAACGTCAACTTGACACTGGGGGCAAACAAAAAAAGCAGTTACACTTTTGCTGTTTACTCTATCTCTTTCTCACCCATGGTCGCTACGAAGTTTGTTTCATTTAAAACTTGTATGTGTGCGCTGTGGCTTGCTCTATAGTTTTACTCCCTCTACGAATAAGCTGTTAGTTTTCCTAAGAAAATAAAATATAATAATCCAAGTATTTTTTTTTTATCATTAACTCTTCAAATATCAGGGTGTTGGGTTAAGGACCCCGCCCTATTACCAAATGTTACTTAAACTAAGTGGTGGCCCACTAGGCTCGATATAATTAGATGGTCGGAAAAAAAAGGTACCGGGAGAACGATCTGACAACACACGCGCATTTACCCTCAGATCGTGATAGACTAAAATCAATGAAAATGTTACTTACATTGCCCGCCGGTCCCGACTCCCGAAGTCGAGTCGATCCAGTCGATTTGTGGCGACTTACACGACAGCTAGTATTATCCCAGCCAAGGTCCGGTACGTCAAAGTCTGTAGTCAGGTTCGGTCAGTCTACCGTGGCGCCACGCCTCCAACCTGGAGACGACCCTGCACATCCAGATCGAGGACCGTCGTCCAAGCAAGTAGGTAGACGGAATCCGAACTTCCGAAACACTAAATGTATCCTTTTAATTAAATCCGTAAATACGACTATTTCGCGTAGCGCGATGCGGCATCCCGCCCGCTCAATTTATTTCACACAAACTTGCACAGTAACAAGAGTTTGGACGATTAGTCCAGAAAGAACACGGCCACCGATGTTACTTCCGAAATATAAAAATTATGGCTCTCGCAACCAAATAAAAACGCTTCTCCGTGCAGCGCGCGCGACTACCCGCTCAATAGCTAGGATCAGCAACTGCCCGATCGAATGATCTCGCTAGTGTGGCCACTGCGCCCGGCGCGGCGGAACAATACCAAAATGTGTTAAGCGCGCGCGCGCTAAGTGTCGTCTTAGCGCAAACAACCCCCCGCCCAAAGCGCCCCTAACGCTTTCTAGCTAAACCTAAGCTGACTAGCATTGCTAGTCGACTGGGAGGCGGGCTAGAGTTGCAGTAGCGCGTTGCAGAACGGACCCGTCAACCAACACCTGCGCGACGCGTGGGGTCCCATCGCTCCCCGCGATTAACTTTATAATGCGTCCTCGACGCCAACATAAGGAAGGCAGATTGGCTTCCTTTAATAATACAAGATCTCCCTCCTTGGGAGGGGACGTCCGGTCTGCCCATTTGATCCGCTGCTGCAACAGATGCAGATATTCTAAGGACCAACGACGCCACAAGTCCTGACTCATTTGTTGTAACATTTGAAAGCGTGACAACCGTTGTCGACGCTCATCCACCCAGGGATACTCCGGCAGGGCAGTAAGCGGCTGCCCGACCAAAAAATGACCGGGAGTCAGGACTTCCAAGTCGCTTGGATCCGATGAGACAGGGCAGAGCGGACGTGAATTGAGGACAGCTTCCACTCGACAAAACACCGTGGCCAGCTCCTCGAAAGTAAGCGTGGTGTCCCCAATCACGCGACGAAGATGGGTTTTAGCCGATTTTACCGCGGCTTCGAAAATCCCACCCCAGTGGGGGCACACTGGTGGACTAAATTGCCATGCAATTCCCCTCTGAGCTAGGATGTGACCTAATCTATCACAGTTACTATTTAAGAAACTAACTACATCCCTGAGGTAATTGGCCGTACCCCTGAAGTTGGTGCCGTTGTCGGAACGAATCAGCGAAGGTACACCCCTACGCGATACAAAGCGATCCAGCGTTGCGACAAAGGCTTCAGTGGTCAAAGCCGAGACCACTTCCAAATGGACGGACTTGGTGGCCAAGCAGATGAACACACACAAGTACGCCTTGACCACCTTGGCGTTCCGAAGAGGGGACGTTTTGACAAGAAATGGCCCGGCGAAGTCTGTACCTACTCCGTCGAATGCCTTGGAAGGGATAGTGACCCGATCTGATGGGAGATCTCCCATCTGAGGCTGCATGGTAGACGCCTTTACCCGGTAACAGGGGACACACCGAAACAGCACACTTCGGACCACTCTCCGAGCAGATAGAATCCAAAATTCTCGTTGCAAAATCGCGAGTAGTGCCTGACTTCCTGCGTGAACGCTCTTGAGATGCCTGTCAGCCACCAACAGCTCAACGAAGGACCCTCCTTTGGGAAGAAGAAGCGGATGCCGACAACCATAAGGTAAATCCGAATTCCTGAGTCGACCTCCAACTCGCAGCAAACCATCTGAGTCGATGAATGGATTCAATCGGGAAACCGCTCCCTTCAATTTAGCGCGACCAGTGCGCAATATACCCAATTCCGAATCGAAGCGTTCCGCCTGCACCACCCTGACTAGGTGGAATAATGCGCTTCGGCGTTCCTCAACGCTTACTGTGGGCGACAGCAGCTTCCGATCTGGCTGGTCCCCACCAAAGGGAATGTTGCACCAACTCCGGTGCTGTGCAACCCCGGGAAGCACAATCTGCGGGATTTAAGTTCCCTGGAACGTGTCTCCATATCAGAGGCACGTCTGTATTCTGAATCTGAGACACACGATTGGCCACGAACGTCTCCAACGTGTGTGGCGCCGCGCGCAGCCAGGCCAGTGCCACTTGACTGTCCGACCAGGCGTAGAAGTCTCTGATGTCTACCGTGAGTGACAGTTCCTTGTGGATGTGTCCCAATAGTCTGGACAGCAAATGAGCCCCGCTCAGTTCCAATTTCGGTATTGTCAAGCGCGTTTTGATTGGAGCAACCTTACTCTTTGCCAACAATAAAATAACGTGGACCCGACCTTCAGTGTCAACTGTTCGCAAATAAACTGACGCCGCGTAGGCCCGCTCTGACGCGTCGCAAAACCCGTGCAGGCTGGCCCTGTACTTACCCGGCGGCAGTATTTTTCGGGGCAATGCCACTTGATTAATGTCTCCTATTGTGGAAATTAACTCAAGCCAAGTGTCGAGGGGAGGGCCCACCAAGGGCTCATCCCAAGAGACCCCCAGGGTCCAAAGTGTCTGCAACAGGCACTTTGCTGACAAAATCACAGGGCTAATCCACCCATTTGGATCAAACATCCGTGCGATGGTGGAGAGGACCGTCCTCTTCGTCCACACACGCTGGGGTTCCAGGTCCACCTGGAACGTGAAAACGTCCGCGATCGGCTGGTACTGAATTCCTAATACCGCTATTGAACTGGGATCCCCTGAATCCTCGAACAGGTGAGGGTTTTGCTGGTGATCCTCAGTTATTCCTTCAAGAACCTGAGGCTCGTTGGATAACCATTTGCGCAATTCGTACCCACCGGCCGCGAGTAGCGCAATCAGCTCATCTCGCAGGATTAGAGCTTCCTCAACTGTTTGTGCCCCAGTACACACGTCGTCGACGTAAACGTCACGTGATAAGACAGCCGCTGCCCGTGGAAAACGATTCCTTTCTCGCTCGGCCAATTCCAATAATGAGCGGATTGCGATGAATGGACTCGATTTTAAGCCGTACGTATTAGTGTTAAGTTCATACACGACCATTGGCTCATCTGGCCTTTCTCGCCAGAGGATCAGTTGGAACCGTCGGTCCTCTGGATGTATGAGTGTCTGACGGAACATCATTCGAACATCTGCTCCCAGCACCACCTGGTGTCTCCGGAAATTTAAGATAATGTCAATGATGTCCCTGTGAAGCTTAGGTCCAGCATGTAGACACTGATTGAGCGACACCCCTGTGGACGACGGGGCTGAGCCGTCAAATACGGTCCTCAGCTTTCCCGTAGATGCCTTCCACACCGCGTGGTGAGGCAAAAAGAAATGGTCCGTCGAAGTCCAGTCCATGACGGCAGGAGACATGTGACCCAGGGCCTCATATTCTCGCATAAATTCAATATACTTTTCCCTAAGTACTGGGTCCCGAGACATTCGACGCTCCATAGACCTTAACCGTTTCTCCGCCAGTGATTTTGACTGTCCAAGAACCGGGGGACAATCCTGAAACGGTAGCCTGGTTTCAAACCTCCCTGAAGCTAAGCGTCGCGTATGATTGGTGTAAAAGGTCTCGCATTCCACATGTTCCGGATCTAAGCGGGAGACAGTCGGAGGCTCTTCCACTTCCCAAAACCTCTGCATCGTCCTGGCGATGGAGGTGCTAGCCACGACAGCCATGCTGTCGGAAGACGCTTCTTCACAAACTGGCCCCATAATTGCGTGACCGAAGATGGTGGAAAGAGTCACCATGGAAGATCGACCTAAGCCCTGCTTATTCCCTAAAATTATCCAGCCTAATACATCGGAACCCAGCAAGAGTTCTACTGGAGCTGGCTCGTTGTACTTTGGATCGGCTAACTTTAAGCCCGATGTGTCAGGCATCCGACTAGTCGGTATGCCTGACGAGGGATGCCACCCCACTACTTTGTCCATTATGACTGCGATCGCCGCAATCCTCATTGATGTCGAGTGCCTTGCCGAGACCGTAAAGTGGGCCTGACCCACTACACCCCGAATTTCTATGTCTCCGACCCCACGGATCGGCACAGAAACAGGCGTGTGTCCCAGACACAGACGCTTGGCCACTCGCGTAGAAATCAAGCAACCCTGTGCTCCCGTATCTAAAAGAGCCCGTACCCTTACATGGTCCCCCCTGGGACCCCAAACGCAGACCAGCGCGGTAGGCAGCAAAACCGTTTGCGACTCGGCTGCTGCTCGTAGATCGGCTAGTCAAAGCAGATTGCCCTCTGGGTTCATCGGGCTACTAGCTTGGGGCCACCCCGGACTGGGAGAACATTGTGATCCCACCGGGCTACTTGTTCCGCACCAGTAGCCTGGGCGTACGCAGTTTACTTCACGCGGAGGTGCATAGCCTGCAGCCCTCCCGCAGGCTGGGGGGTGATACTCCAATCTTGGATACTCATGTATCGGAGGAGAAAACCTACGCTGCACGTTCGCCCATTGGCCTGGCAACGAAGGAGGGGGGTTGTGCACAGGTGGCGTAGGAATCATACCACTAATGGGACGCCCTGCGCGCCAACTGGCCCTGTTGGCACTCCCGCCATGTTCGTCCGGTGTCGTAGGCCATGCAACTGGGTGAGGGGGTGGTCCCCTTGAACCTCCACCGTCTTGCACGCCTGGAGCCTTTCCTACAGGAACGTAGACTGAGTGGGTTGGGTGCATCGGCGTCCTCCCACCCGTGGGGGCCCTGTCCCCCTTGCCCCGTTGTGCCCCTCTCTCGCCCATTGGCGCGGCCTCATCTGAACCCTCTTTACACAGGACGGGGTGGTGCGGCCGTCCGCAGTTGCTGCAAGGTTGAGCCTGAGGACAGTCGACATACCAGTGCTTTTCTAGGCACCCCCAGCACAGATTCAACCTCTTGGGCAGACGTCGACGGTCTGGCAACGACATAGCCGCCAGTTGCCGGCATTGCAAGGTTGAGTGTGACCCGCCACACAAATTGCACCCATGACCCGTGGTTGCTGCCGCAGCTATCCACCCAGGCCTGCTCTTACCAGGGTGCTTCGAAGGACCCGCCTTTGGGGGCGTTGGGACCCTGCCCCAATCGCTCCCCCGTGAGTCTGTGGGGGTAGCCTCTACCACCCCAGACTCCAACTCCAAGAACTCCAGGAGTTCCTTGATGGTGGGGAAAACCTTAGCATCCCCGCGGCCCGCAGCTCGATCCCTCTCGAACCTTGTCCGCATTTCGTGGGGAATCTTCCCCATCACTATATGGAATAGAATAAAATCCCATTGACCCACCGGTAAGCCCAGAGCCGTAAGAGCATTAATCGACGCCGTCACCGGCGTGATAATCAAGTTACGCAATTGGGCCCTACCCGTCGCTCTGGACACGTTAAGTAATTGCGCGACATGCGCATCTGCTTGACGCCGTGGATTCTCATATCTCCCCTCCAGGGTCGACATGGCCGCCTCATAATTTGAGTCGGTCAGCTCCAAATGCTGTAACAGCGACTGCGGCTCTCCCTCTAGAAAAGAGCGGAGGTAGGCGAGTTTATCTGCTCCCTTAAGCTCTGTCCTAGACTCCACAACAGACGCAAACATGTTGCGAAACCCGGCCCATTCTCGCAAATCCCCCCGGAATCTGGGTACTATTAAAGAGGGCAGATGACCTATCGCGCCCGGGGCCCTTGCCACTGGCAGGGGGGGCCGCGCCGGCAACCCCTCTCTTTCCCGGTTGATCTCTGCCGCTCGCTGTACTATCGAGTCGTACAGGTCCGAGATCTGCAGCATATCAGCCTTGCACGCCGCCACGGCAACCGCATCGGTGTCGTCGCCTGCGCTACCCATAACCCGTTCTAAAGCGGCTTCCGCTTGTTCGAAACGAGCCGTAGCACCCCGCGCACGTTCGAGAAGCGCCTCCTGTCGGTCGCTTCGCGTGACGAGCGCCTCGGCGCTAACAAACCAGCGCAGCTGGTTTTGTATGGCAATACGACCAGCAGCCACCGCCATTACAAATTAATTAAAATAAAAAAAAAGAAGTATATACCTATATATATATATATATATTGACACGGGACACCCTGTATACCCGAACAACAACAAAAAATAGAAAGTAGTCTAACAATAATGAAAAATAAAATGAGCACCCTATATCTGCCGAATCACCCTGTATTCGCGTACAGTAATGAGTGGAATCACTGACTTATATTAAACAGACAAATAAAACCCAAAATATAATAATCCGACCGACAACTACACCAAGTTCAAATTTTCCCTAAATCGGGGAATATTTCTAGGCTGGCCACCCTAAATCTAAAATTCGTGAACTACCTTATCCGGTCAACCACGCTCTGCTACCAAAAATTGTTGGGTTAAGGACCCCGCCCTATTACCAAATGTTACTTAAACTAAGTGGTGGCCCACTAGGCTCGATATAATTAGATGGTCGGAAAAAAAAGGTACCGGGAGAACGATCTGACAACACACGCGCATTTACCCTCAGATCGTGATAGACTAAAATCAATGAAAATGTTACTTACATTGCCCGCCGGTCCCGACTCCCGAAGTCGAGTCGATCCAGTCGATTTGTGGCGACTTACACGACAGCTAGTATTATCCCAGCCAAGGTCCGGTACGTCAAAGTCTGTAGTCAGGTTCGGTCAGTCTACCGTGGCGCCACGCCTCCAACCTGGAGACGACCCTGCACATCCAGATCGAGGACCGTCGTCCAAGCAAGTAGGTAGACGGAATCCGAACTTCCGAAACACTAAATGTATCCTTTTAATTAAATCCGTAAATACGACTATTTCGCGTAGCGCGATGCGGCATCCCGCCCGCTCAATTTATTTCACACAAACTTGCACAGTAACAAGAGTTTGGACGATTAGTCCAGAAAGAACACGGCCACCGATGTTACTTCCGAAATATAAAAATTATGGCTCTCGCAACCAAATAAAAACGCTTCTCCGTGCAGCGCGCGCGACTACCCGCTCAATAGCTAGGATCAGCAACTGCCCGATCGAATGATCTCGCTAGTGTGGCCACTGCGCCCGGCGCGGCGGAACAATACCAAAATGTGTTAAGCGCGCGCGCGCTAAGTGTCGTCTTAGCGCAAACACAGGGTAAACGTAATTTTTTAGGAAAGAAGGAACGGAGGAAGAAAAAAAGAAAGAAAGAAAGAAAGAAAGAAAGAAAGAAAGAAAGAAAGAAAGAAAGAAAGAAAGAAAGAAAGAAGAAAGAAAGAAAGAAAGAAAGAAAGAAAGAAAGAAAGAAAGAAAGAAAGAAAGAAAGAAAGAAAGAAAGAAAGAAAGAAAGAAAGAAAGAAAGAAAGAAAGAAAGAAAGAAAGAAAGAAAGAAAGAAAGAAAGAAAGAAAAGAAAAAAAACACATTTATTTAAATTGCCATAAATACACACATATGAAATAACAAAATTACGTCAATAATGACCAAGCTAAGAACAATAACACATTCGTGCAAATGCCTCCGTGGCAAAAAAAAAGTCACCATGCATCTCATGCAATCAATCCTGGGGCTCTCTCTTCTGAGTCCAGTGAAATGAAATGAAAAGGTTTTATTCAAAGTAGCGCAGATACTGCGGCTTAATGAACGTTACAAGTCAAACTAACTGTCCAATGTCCATTTCAAAAACTAGATCAGTTTGGAGAAAAAATGGACAAAAAATCTCCAAACTTAGTATTTTCAAAGTCCTTAATTAACAGAGTTTACACAATTTTTACAAAACGCATGCATTTTACATGCTCCCAGTATAATCCCAGACATCATTGTCATATAAATAATCCTTAATATTATAGTAGCTTTATTAGAACAAAGCGCACTTTATAAATTTTTTGAACCGCGTTTCAGTCAAACTAAATATATATTCAGGGATTTTATTATAAAAACGTATACAATGGCCCATATAGGATGTATTAAACTTTGCCAGCCTAAATCTTGAGATCAAAAGTTGTCAAATGTTTATTTGTAATAATATTTACATTGTCTTGGCTATCTGCAGTTTTAAAATTGCTAATTTTTTTTTCCCAACATACATAATATATTCATAGATATACAGGCTGGCAACTGTCAGCATGTTTGTTTCTTTAAAGAATTATCTTAACGAATCTTTACTGCTTAGCTAAAAGATGAATCTGATCGCTCTTTTCTGCAAGACGAAGATGGTCTCAATGTTCGCTGCCCGTCCCCACAATAGTATACCTAATCTAAATTATCCCAGATGTTATAGAAAGGTTTTCTAGTACAGTACTACACATTATAAAAGTTCCTTCGGGAATCTACGTTCGCGCAGACTAGGAAGAAGTGTAACGAAAGTACCCGAAGCTATAAGTACATTCAACATGATCTTTAACCGATACGGTTAAGGTGCAGAATTGATTGCCGCAGTAGCGCTACCTATTTCGCTCACGCTAATATTGCCAAACTAATAGTCATCTGCATCGATGACGTTGAATCAACCAATAGCAACAAAGGCGCGCGGCCTGCCATAAAATGAAACGATCTGATGTGTCGATCAACTTGCCGCACACCCAAAATTTGGTCATCTGCGCAGGTACATCCGCGAGACTTATTTCTTGTGTAGCACTGTACTTTAGTCATTGCTACGCCATCTGACATTTTAATACATAATGAAGAAATAAAGGGGATGTAGTAGCAATGCCCCTCGCTAATTGTGAAGGAAATTGCGGTTGACTGGTAGAAAATGCTTATGGCATTAAGTTCGCCGCATTGTACAATTTTATGGTGCAATAAAGTATTAATAATAATAATAAAATATCGTGAGAAAACCTGAGTGCCTTGGGTGTTCAAATACCTCCACGCATGAAATTGCCAATCCGCGGTGGGCGCGCGAGATAATTGAGCCCACACTCTCTCTGAGAGAAGGCATGTGCCCTGCCGTAGGACGTTTATAGGCTACATGAAGAAAATATTAAAGTAATATTAGTGCTTAGGGACAAGGCGGAAGTTGATATCCATTTATAGAAGTGATAAAATAGGGTCGGTAAACATTATGAGCGATATTCCGATAGAAACAGGTCAAGTGGAGTGGAGATAGACGTTTTTGCATATTGATAGTGCAACCCAGTCTGTAGAGCAACGCGAAAGGAACATGACGGAGTTTGACGTAGTCAAATAAGTAATTAATATTTAAAATATACACCATAAAAAGGCGCTCGTGGCCTAGTCGAGCCGAGCGATTGGAATGAATCACTCGAGCTTAGCAACAACAGGCGCGATCAGGTGCAGGATGGGTCCTGCAGACTCTCCCGTGACTAACGCTAATGGATTTTTTTCCGAGCGCTTCCGTGCTTTGCAAGCACGTTGGTGTTGGCTGTCATGTAATGGCAGTCGTTAAGCCATGTCAGAGGCCTTATGGGCGGCTTGATAACTTCTGACAGTAATGCCCGCCACTGTCTTACAATCTTCCACAAACCCGGAGTATAGCCTAAGCTTCCTGCAACGCAGGAGGAGACCCGTGTCCCAGCAGTGGGGACATGCAAGGGTTAATAACGATGACTTAGATTTAAGAAATCATGGTTGTATTCTTTTTTCTTGTTGGTTGTGCCACACAATATATGTGTTGTTAGGTATATTTTAGTCGTAAAGACAGGCAACATTCTCAAGACGTCACCGTTCCTATATAAAGCGTGCGCCGTACGCGCCCGGTCTCTTTTGCTGTCCGGCTTTGAGACCCGTGCCAAAACAATGGGGACATTGAAGGGTTGATATCGCAAGAGCCGAGTGGTATTGCTGTGTGGTGGCACCACACTGCCGTGTGGTGTCGGCCTAGAGAATAGCACCAACCCAATTCTTCCTGCGGGTGTCGTAAAAGGCGACTAAGGGACACAAACCGGGGGGTGGACAGCAGCGCCCCCTGCAGTACAATTCCACCGAACTGCAGTGCCCAACCCGCATGCCCAGCGTGGGGATTATGGGCATTACCCCCTATGATAGCACAACGTGGCGCTCTTTAGGGGAGGGCTATATCCAGCAGTGGACTAGTATAGCCTGATGACGACGACGACGAGTGGTATTGCTACTACACGCTGACCGTGAAGTAAAACATCATGAGGGAACCCGCGGCTCGTTGGCCGCACATACTGACCTGTCTTTCCTGTGGGCTAGGCTCACTGAGCTGACAGATGGTATAGGTGCTGGGCAAGCCTACTACGTCTAAAAACACAATTTTCCATGCACAGCAGCGTCCGAGTGATCCCTTCACCCATGTGTGCGTGAAGGTGCTACTGGACGCTAAATCATCTCATGACGTAGATGAAAAAGATAAAAAGGCAGATGAGAAACAGGTGAGTGAAAAAAATAGCTCAGAAAATCAGCAAGCTGAAGTGGCAGTGGGCTGGCCATATCTCGCGAAGAACCGACAACCGTTGGAGTAAACGTGTCCTTGACTGGAGACCGCGACTCGGCAAACGTAGTGTAGAACGCCCTCGGAATAGGTGGGATGACGATCTGCGAAAAACTGCAGGCAGATGCTGGAAGCGGCAAGCCGAAGACAGGGCGCTATGGCGCTCATTAGGGGGTTATGTCCAGCAGTGGACTAGTATAGCCTGACGACGACGACGAGTGAAATAAGACACCTCACTTGCATTGCCTAGTCCATGTCACGTTGATCAACGTAGATGTCCTATCTAGGTTAAAGTGTGCTGGAGATTAATGTTTCTAAGCGTGGCTTCCAGACTAATTCAACTAATGCACTCGCTTCCAGCGCCACCATTTGCTAATGCAGCGCTTTGTGTCGACGTAGACGGTATCCGTAGGCCTCAAGCTCTCAGCCTGCAACACCTACGTATTCCTACACAAATATTTATCAAGGTGGAAATTTGGATGGATGGATGTTTGCTACGCAATTACGGTAGGCTGAACGGATTTAGAGAGGCAGGGAGATAGATTGAAATAGTAGCGCATAGGCTTTTTATCCAAGAAAAATACGCATAAATTTTCACGTGAATAAAGTCGCTGGCAATAGCTGAAACCATAAATATTGGGTTCGTTCGAGTTCATTCATTGATCAAAAAAGCGGGTGGGGTTGTATCGGGTTATACTGCCGTTGATATAACGTGAAACGTCTGTGAGAGATTTTTTAGGTCGAAATGCGCAATGTATTACGCGGCTCTGGATTCGTCTAGGAGCACGAATCAAAAAGATTTGGTTCATGGCCATTTCGAAGCACTCGCAGCCTAGTCGAACCGAGTGATTGAAATCAATCACTTGAGTGAAGCAACAACAGGCGCGGTCAGGTGCTGGTGGGTGACCGTCCCGTTACTACCGCTAGTGGCATTTTTCCGAGCTCTTCCGTGCTTTGCAAGGCACGTTAATCTGTTGGTACCGCTGTCATGTAATGGCAGTCGTTAAGCCATGTCAGAGACCTTATGGGCGGCTTGATAACTTCTGACAGTAAGGCCGCCACTGTTATACAATCCTCAGCCCACCCGGACCTTGCCCCCGTGGTGCAGTATGGCCTAACCTTCTGTGACGTGAAGAGACCCAGCAGTGGGGACATACGAGGGTTGATATCGAATGGCTACTTTGTTCGACTCGGAGATATTTAAATAAATTTCACACGACCCGTAATTACATAGTTACAAACCTCGCCTAGGCGACAAATTTTCTTTGCATGAGGCCTTGAGAAGAATCGAGAAGAAGAAAACGAAGAAGAAACCTTGTAAGAGTGAGCAGTCTGGTTACTAACTTATAAGTAAATGGCATAAATGAGTTTCGCAATAGAGAACCGAGAATCGCTCGTAGCCCCGGTTGCCTGAGTGTTCTTAAGCGATCACGAAGGTTAAACAACATAGGGCGCATTCAGTGAATGGATGGGCGACCGTCTATGTCTAACGCTAGTGGCATCTTTCCGAGCGGTTTCGTGCTTTGCAAGGCACGCTAAGCAGTTGGTGCCGGCTGCCAGTAAGACCAACCACCATTGGTGGAGGCTTACAAGGTGGTGGTTGCAATGGTGGTGGAGTATGGCCTATACCTTCCTCGGGGGTGAGACCCGTGCCCCTCGGTGGGGACATAATGGGTTGATGATGATAAATATGGGAAAGAGCGGGTGATCGTGCTCTTCCACTATAAAGGGAAATTTCCCGCCAGGCAGATCATATGCCTGGGGACGGCCGGTCCAACTATTGTTAGTCGGACGTTATATTTATGGTATGTCATTGAAACACTTTGATTGCGCGATGCAGGAATGTTGGAGTTTGTAGTGCGCGCGCAGAGTTGACATGTGCTCGCCACAATAAATAAATTTCTAAACGTATGTCTATGTGAACAACGATGCATATCGACACTGGAAAGGAAAAAATGCTAAATCGCCAAAATGGTACTTGTGAGAAATGAATATTAAAGTTTTTTTCTCAAAAAAAAATCTTATTTTTATTTCTATTAGTGCTAGCTGGTTTATCCAAAAGAAGACCGCGACTATTTTTTAAAGATCTAAATATTGTGACTATTTGTAGGGTTATAGCTCGTTCCGATTGGAAAATAACTGTCGCATAAGCAAAAAAATTGTGAAAAGTAAAAAAAAGTTAGGTTAGGTTAGTCAGGAAAAAAATGCTAATCTCCACTAAAAGTTGAGAATGCCTTAGTTTAAAATATGCTATTAAGCTGTAAAAATCCTATACTCTTATACAAAAAATGCTGAATGACTTGAAATTGACTAAATTTTGGAAAGGAAAATAGATAAATGATGCGTTCTTATCAACATGCGCTAGATAAAATATACTTAAGAAGCGATGCCACATAATATTTTTAAGAAAAAAATCTTACTTGCTGAAACCACGTGATTATTAATGTAATTAAATGACTAAAAGCTATTTCATTAACGGGGTTGAAACAATCAAATTACTTAGCACGTGTAAAAGTACAGTGTTATTTGGTTAAAAATTATGCTTCATCGTTAGTAATGAAAAATGCTATTGCTAAATGCTATATATTGTCAAAAAACTGCTGTTAAGTTTTTAATGGAGTAACAAAGTGAAAGAAATTTCACTGATGTCGTGAGTCGCCCATTGGCTCAATTGGTAGAGCGCTTGAGGAGGTTGCGGGTTCAAATCCCGGCATGGGTGAAATTTTTAGCCTCTAAATAGGTTTTTAAATTTGTTCCTTAGCACGGGTTAGTGCATTAAAAATAAAAATAGTATAATCATGTGGGTACAGTGATATCGTTCCGATGTTAAACCTAACTGCAAAGTAGGTAGTCGGGGCTGTAAGTAATGCAATTTGCTTAAGTCAGATGTCGCTGCCTGTATGTAATACAGAGAATATTTTAAAGAGGTTCGAAACACTGATGTCGTGAGTCGCCCATTGGCTCAATTGGTAGAGCGCTGGTACGGATAGCCAGAGGTTGCGGGTTCGAATCCCGGCATGGGTGAAATTTTTAGCCACTAAATAGGTTTTTAACAAAGTCGAGCCAAATTTTAATTGTCATTAATAAAGAAAACAATTTTGTTTCATTTGGGTAATCACATTTATGATTTTAATTAACACCTCAGGATAAATTTTAATTAAATACTTTGTATTAGGTAACAATAAAAATAGTTAACATCAATAGGTGGATGGGTGACGTCAAAAATTTATCATTTGGAAATAATAATTTAACCATTATTGTTCCTTAGCACGGGTTAGTGCATTAAAAATAAAAATAGTATAATTATTGTTAATCAACAATTTATGAACTTTTCTAAAAAAAACTTACAAATAAATTGAATTAAATTTTTGTTAACTAAGGAACTCACTTCTGTGATCAAACATAAACTTTGCTTGTATAAGTAATAGTAATTATTGTTTTTACTAGGACACCCTCTCTTCAATCAGTCTTACTAAGCTTACAAGTCTACTTCTTATGGCACTTGGATATTAATTCTTAATCGATGCTCTATTTTTCAGTACTTATTACTATAATTAAGTTTACTTACACAATGTATAGCAACGTAAGATATGAGCTATTGCAGGAATTAAAGTAATGCTTTAACGAATTGACTCAAGCGTTTTTTCAATTTAAAATAACATATCTTCAAAGAATACAATAGAAAAGTACTAGGTAGTACAATAAAAACAAGATTAAACTAGTTGCACCATAATTGTCCAGATAGCTTAGTTAAAATAAATCAGTCTTCTACATCCTCTATGTCTGTATCAGCCAAAACATCTTGAACATTTGCTGCAAGGGGTAATGATTTATATTCAGAAACATACATTTGGGGAATAGTTTTGTTGTTGCATAATTTTTCCAAATCAGAATATTTCTTCTTGGAAATAGGCAGTTTGGTTTTGTAGATTTTCTTCGGTATTTATTCAGCTTTGCCTAAGACCTCTACATTTTCGGCTTTACCTTCAACATTCATAGTACCTACATTTAATCTCAATATGGTTCGGGAAACTTTTTTTTAGCGTAGCTATTCGGATTTTACTTATTTTTCCGGTGAGATTACCTTTGAAATACTTTCCGGTACTCGCATCCCAACCTTCAAAGTCTGTATGACATAATACCTTCCACTTCGTAAGGTTTGGAATTTTTCCTAGATAGAGCATATACAGTAGGCCAGAGATCGATCACTTTGTCTTAAGCGCCAAATAGTTTTTGAACAAGAGGAATTAATTAGTTTTAACAGATCGGTAATCAATAAAATTTTATTTCAAAAGTGCTGATACGAGTCAACAAAAATATGCTAATATCCGGGAAATAAAAGAACGTGGATAGCAAAAAAAAACTTAAGTGACATTAGTTTGAAAGACACTAAAAATAGGGTGCTTTAGTCGCGTCAAGGGCGAAGATTTGAAAAATTCCTTATGTTTTCAAAATACTTAAGCGTCAAAAAAGTGCTCTGATTACCTCGAAACTTACACAGATCGACGCAGAAAAAAAATACTATCCAACCATATATATAATTAATTTTGACCAAAATGGCGCTTTAGCATTTTTTCCTTTCCAGTGTCGATATTAGTTTTCGATTTCAACTCAGGTTAATGCCAATCCAAATTAACTGTGCAATGTTGCATTTTCCTGGCAAAAGACCGCGCAGGACAGAGGCAAGTGGTGACTTCTTGTGTCAGAGGTCAAGACCCACTCTGGGTCGCTGAGCCAGCGGAGCAAGTACTTCTTCTTCTTCTTTTTAATCGGTTCCTCAATTCTGAGGATCGTGACCATATACAATAGTTCTCCATTTGTCTCAGTCATATGCGCAATGCGATGCGTGCTGAATGGATCACCCAGCTGCCTTCTTTATGGCATCGGACCAGCGCATTGGTGTTCTGTCTCTCGCTCGTCTGCCCTCTAACTGGCCCAAAACGATCTGCTTCTCTAGGCTATGACGTTGTGACCGCATAATATGCCCAAAAAAGCTAAGGGACCTCTGGCGACAGACTGACGACAGTCGCTTCGTTAGTATTAATATTAGTAATTTTATATTATTAGCAAGTACTTACAATACTAAATTAGAAGATTCTACTTCGGTGGCTAACCGTGCCAGAGGTCGCGGGTTCGAGTCCCGCCATAGGTGGATTTTTTTGCCTCTAAATAGGTTTTTTAAAAATTGTCCTTAGCACGGGATAGTGCATTAAAAAGAATATGATTAGATATTAAGTAAACGTATTTTCTTATCAAACTAGAAAACATACTAGATCAATGCACTACTACGTTCCTAACGCCCCCCTTCGGTTATCGTCAAGCCAAGATAGTTGCTACAAGGCGTAGTTATCGTAGCACTGCTACGCCGTAGCACGTATGGCTGTCGTTTTGTCTCGGTCGAACGCAATGTGTCTAAACACACTAGGCCGAATATACGCGACAGCTCAGCGGCCGATTTTACGTTCCGACGCACTCGGCTGATATGACACACGATAAGAGCCAAAATTACGCGACTGAAATTCAGTTGCGTAACTTTGTGTTCAGTATCCCGAGCACTGTCGTGGCGTTGCCACAAAACATTGCCGCCGAATTGCTGCTGTACTTACGCCCGACCGAAGTTCGGCTGTACGCTATAACGCGACGTTATCTCGGCATGGTGTGTCATCAGTAATTTAAAATACATTGCAGGCGTAATCATGCCGAACTTCGGCCGCGTATTTTCGGCCTAGTGTGTTTATTAAAAGCCAAAAATCCCACAAGCACCATGCGGTTAGCTAATGCACCGCCCTCCCTCCCACTTTTTCAACACGAAAATAGCGTGTTTTCTCACACAAGTATTGGTGTTGGTGGTGGTGTGTTCAAGTCTTGCTTCTGCTTGAAAAAGTGGGAGGGAGGGCGGTGCATTAGCTAACCGCATGGTGCTTGTGGGATTTTTGGCGGAATTCAGCAAAGTAATTTTAACTTTTTAATGCTATTATGGATTTCCGCAAAGTAACGCCTGATTCTATACAACTAGTGTGTTTAGACACTAAGGCATTTTTTATGTTGCCTATTAATATCCCTCTGCTGGGCATAGGGCTCTCTCAAAGACAGAGAGTATGTGCTTAATTACCACGTGTGCCCACCGCGGATGGGCAAGAGGTGAGGTAGTTTGAATTGAATTGAAATAATTTAGTTCGGAACGAGATTACCCGACAAAAAACCAAAGTCACTGACGTACGTGACGTTTTTAGCCTCTAAATAGGTTTTTAAATTTGTTCCTTAGCACGGGTTAGTGCATTAAAAATAAAAATAGTGTAATCATGTGGGTACAGTGATATCGTTCCGATGTTAAACCTAACTGCAAAGTAGGTAGTCGGGGCTGTAAGTAATGCAATTTGCTTAAGTCAGATGTCGCTGCCTGTACGTAATACAGAGAATATTGTAAAGAGGTTCGAAATTTCACTAATGCCGTGAGTCGCCCATTGGCTCAATTGGTAGAGCGCTGGTACGGATAGCCAGAGGTTGCGGGTTCGAATCCCGGCATAGGTGAAATTTTTAGCCTCTAAATAGGTTTTTAAATTTGTTCCTTAGCACGGGTTAGTGCATTAAAAATAAAAATAGTGTAATCACTGACGTAGTTCAGAAGTGTAGCAGGCTGAAGTTGCAGTGGGCTGGTCACATCTGTCGCAGAACCGATGACCGTTGGCGCAGACGGGTTCTCGAATGGAGACCACGACTCGGCAAGCGTAGTGTGGGACGCCCGCCGGCCAGATGGACGGACGACCTGAAAAAGGTGGCTGGTGGTGACCGGATGGCGAAAACGGGAGGTCGGGTCTTGTGGCGCACCCTGGGGGAGGCTTATGTCCAGCAATGGACTGCAATAGGCTGAAATGATGTGATGATGACCATTCACTTAACACACAGTACAATGACAGAATACAAATACAAAGTAAGCAATTTTAAAAACCTATTTAGAGGCTAAAAATTTCACCCATGCCGGGATTCGAACCCGCGACCTCTGGCTATCCGTGCCAGCGCTCAGTGAAATTTCGAACCTCTTTACACTATTCTCTGTATTACGTACAGGCAGCGACATCTGGCTTAAGTATATTGTATCACTTACAGCCCCGAGTACTTTCTTTGCAGCTAGGTTTTTACATCGGAATGATATCGCTGTACCCACATGATTTTACTATTTTTATTTTTAATGCACTAACCCGTGCTAAGGACAATTTTAAAAACCTATTAAGAGGCTAAAAATTTCACCCATGCCGGGATTCGAACATAGCCTCTGGCCGGGATAGCCAGAGGTCGCAGGTTCGAATTCCGGCATGGGTGGAATCTTAAAGGTCGAAATAGGTTTTTAAAATTGTCCTTAGCACGGGTTAGTGCATTAAAAATAAAAATAGTATAAAGTAAGCAATTTTAAATTAAAAAGAAACATGCAAGGAATGTAAGTACACTGCGTCTGTGAAAGGACCCGACTAAGCATTTGTCACAAAAGGAGTACCTTCTGTCATACCATATACCACACCTTTATTATTTGAATAACTCCGACACTCAGGTTTCTCACAATGTTTTCCTTTACAGATAGCGATTGATATTGCTACTTCACATATGTACATGATCAAATTAGAAAATAAAGTCATTGGTACCTGATCGCACTGGGAGTGGAGCCTAGGTCTCTCGCTTCCAAGTCTATTGCTCTACCCGCTCGGCTACCCATCGAGTTTACAATTTCTTCTTCTTCTTCAGGCTATATTATGTAGTCCACTGCTGGACATAGCCCTCCCCTAATGAGCGCCATAGCGCCCTGTCTTCAGCTTGCCGCATCCAGCATCTGCCGGCAGTTTTTCGCAGATCATCATCCCACCTGGTCGCAGGGCGTCCTACACTACGTTTGCCGAGTCGCGGTCTCCACTCAAAAACACGCTTAATCCAACGGTTGTCGGTTCTTCGCGAGATATGGCCAGCCCACTGCCACTTCAGCTTGCTGATTCTCTGAGCTATGTCGATAACTTTGGTTCTCCGTTGGATTCATTCGTTACGAATCCTATCCTTCAGAGAAACTCCGAGCATACTCGTAGCTCTCTCCATAGCTCACAATTTAGTTCGGATTAAAACTCCACTTTCTGTCTTCACGTTGCTCTAAATATAAAGCAGCCAAGTAAAGAATCGCCTTGAAAGGAAAACGGATTTTGATACACAAGTTTACTCTCAAATGTGTTTCCTAGACTTTGAATTTACAATTGTGTTAACCAAGCGAATCTGGACCTAAACTCAATGTGTTACAGCCGAATATCCCGAGTAAGAGCTTACGTTTTCAAAGCGTTTTCGAAGGGAGAGCTTGCCTGAATGGGAGCGGTAATAGTGTCTGAAATATTTAAGGCCTATCTGGTCTACGCTCGGAGTCTGAATATATACTTTATGGTATTGGATACGCTCGCTTGCATTCAGATGTCTGTATTAGAAAGACGCTTTAGTGGTTGTACAACTTAAAAAGGTTAGTTCAGATACAAGGCGGAGTCAATGAATTTCGAATTTTCCATCTCCATAATAGACTCACGTCATAATACATCTTTTGATAATGAAGGCATATTTTTGTCAGTTTTTAGTGTTGTTTGGCAGATTTTTAACCCAGTGTGTGGTAGATTCTCTACTTTTGGGATGGTCACACTTCTGGAGTAGCAACTGTCCCTGTACCAAACATATTTTCTCTAACGTTATTGTACACCTTTTAGCACAAAGTATGCTTTACCCATTTTTTGAGATGCTTGGACAGCTTGCCTGAATGGGAGCGGTAATAGTGTCTGAAATATTTAAGGCCTATCTGGTCTACGCTCGGAGTCTGAATTTATCCTCCTAAGCCCTGGAGGTAACAGTTACTTCAAGTCTTCTAAAACTACTTAGATTTTGAAGAACCTTTTCTCCTTGTTGTCCAAAAAATTAAGAGGAAAATATTGGACCTGGAACAGTAAGTTTTCCGGACTTCCTACTAAATCATTGGGTGTGAATTAGGAAACTTTTTCGGGATGTTCTATTTTTAGGACGCCAGGGCTTAGGAGGATATATTTTATGGTATTGGATACGCTCGCTTGCATTCAGATGTACTACGTCTATATTAAAAAGACGCTTCAGTGGTTGGGTAACTTAAAAATGTTAGTTCAGGCACAAGTCGGACTCGCACTACTCCTCAAAGTCACTGGAGTGGAGTAGCTATTTGATTAAAATTTTGCATCAAGAATGTGAGAGCAGTAGTAGCCCAGTTAGTTAGTTGGTCCTGTGGTTTCCGCACTTAGCCGCATCACTCCAGCCATCCAATTTCTTTCCAGAAAGTTAGCAGTTCACCAATGTAACTGCTGGCCTCCCGAAGGGATCCCAGCTTTCTGATGGTGGCTGTCCATTGCACTTCCACGCCTTCACACTGGATAGTCACGTGGGCGGGTGTTTCATCTTCCTTGAGGCATCCTCGGTACAACGGGTTGTCAGTCAGTCCCATGGTGCCATGGTGGTAGCCCAGTAGGCAGAACGATGGATTCGGAAGCGAGATACACAGCTTCGATTCCCAATGACTTTGTACATTTGTGAAGTTATAGCAACTATACCATTCGGTGTACATCGTGAGGAAACCTGAATATTTGACACGTTTGACCACCTCGGTGGCGCAGCGGTTTGGCACGCCGACTGTTAAACCGAAGGTCTCGGGCTCGATCCCCGGCCGGGTCAAACTGGGATACGAACTTTTCTATTTGGTCTCGGGTCTTGGATGTTATCTATGTATTTATTGTGTTAAACCTATCGTCGAGTTAGCACCCATAACACAAGTCCTTTAGTTGTACTTAGTGTAAGGCTAACGAGATCTGTGTAATATGTTCCCATGTTTATTATTATTATTAATGTCTGAGGTTTTCAAATAGCTCAGCGCTTGAATTGGCCAGTTTGCGGTGGGCACCCGAGGTAATTAAGCCCATACTCCCTCTCTGAGAGAATGCCTGAGTGCTTAGTGCGAGTTTGACAGATCCAATCGAATAACTTTACTATCGCGTTAATCGAGCATTGAGTAGTGAGTACGAGTAAGTTAACCGTTCGAACTGGCAAAACGCTGTCACAGTACAACTCGCACTCGCGTTTATTCGTCTTTTGGCTGGTAAACGTGTTCACTTCTCAACGTAAACCATTACAACTCGCACTCAGCAATTTTAATTTCCATACTTGTCGCTAGGTGGCGCTTCCTCGATGCCATAGAAATATGAGTTTACGTTAACGCGATCGAGTAGTTGAAAAACTCGCACTAAGCACTCTGTTCCTTGCAGTGGGACGTTGATATGCTACAAAAAAAAAACAAAAAAATATAGTAGTCTTGAGAAAGTAGACATGCCACGCACAGAACGGAGCGAATGAACGAGTTGTTAGTCTTTCATGACTTCTATGACTGTATATTTAGAGGCTAAAAATTCCACCCATGCCGGGACTCGAACCCGCGACCTCTGGCCCGGTTAGCCATGGCATGGGTGGAATTTTAGCCACCAAATAGGTTTTTTAAAAATTGTCCTTAGCACGGGTTAGTGCATTAAAAAGAATATAATTCTGTGACTGTGTCCAATCGCTTGGTCAATGCCTTCTCTTTAGTCTTTCATTTATTGTTGTCTTGGAGGTCGTAAATTCGATGTACTCCTCGATTCCAAGCTTCGAGTCAAAAACACCTCTAACGTCATAGTAGCACTTTTGACACTATACGTGCTTACACTATTTTTATTTTTAATGCACTAACCCGTGCTAAGGAACAAATTTAAAAACCTATTTAGAGGCTAAAAATTTCACCCATGCCGGGATTCGAACCCGCAACCTCTGGCTATCCGTACTATACGTGCTTTACACATTGGTCCTGTATTTGTGGTGAAATGAAATGGTTTTATTCAAAGTAGCGCAGAAGCTGCGGCTTAATGAACGTTACAATTCAAACTAGGTGTCCATTTCAAAATCTAGATCGTTTAGGAGAAATAAAAACCGGCCAAGTGCGAGTCAGACTCGCGCACCGAGGGTTCCGTACAAACCTGTATTATAGACCTGAGTATTTGGTATGAATTTCAATTTAATACCTCTACGCGTTTATGGGGAAATGGGTAGTAAGTTTAAAATTATTAAAAAAAAATATATTATGTGATGTAACTAAAAATTTATGGTTTTCGTAATTTTTCCTTTATCTATGCTATAAGACGTTGCTTCGTACCAAATTTCAAGATTCTGAATTCACGGGAAGCACCCTGTAGGTTTTGATTCCCTTGCAAGTGTCGAAAATTTGCGGCATAAACGGCTGTATCTTTTGATTGCGTTGGCTTAGAAGTTTGATTTTTTCACAGCTTCAAGGGACAGTAGACCTGAGTAATTGATATAAATTTCAGCTTCATATCTCCACGCGTTCCTGAGAAAAAGGGTCTTGACAGACGGACGGACGGACGGACAGACGGACAACAAAGTGATCCTATAAGGGTTCCGTTTTTTCCTTTTGAGGTACGGAACCCTAAAAATGGACAAAAAACTCCAAACTTACTCTTTTTAAAGTCCTTTAATTCCAGACCTCATTGTCCTCTACATAATCCTTTATGTTATAGTAGCCCTTTTGGCACAAAGTGTGCTTAACATATTTTTTGAACCGCGATTCAGGCAAGCTTAATATATCTTCAGGGATTTTATTATAGAAGCGTATACAATGCCCCATGAAGGATGTATTAACCTTTGCCAGCCTAAATAGTGGGAACGAAAGTTTATGTTTATTTCTAGTATTTACATTGTGTTGGCTGCCCAAAGTTTTAAAGTTACTGATAATTTTCCTGACGTACTTAATGTTTTCATAGTATACTCGTATCTATATGTATGACCGGGACCTGTCAGGATGTTAGTTTCTTTAAAGAAATCTCTTAAGTACGTGAGCTTATTCCATTCCCTTATGAACTCCGTTACCTTACAGTCGAGGCATCGTGTAGAGTCTCAAATGCCGTCTGCATCTCTCCACGTACGTCTCGATTCCCAGCGTCCGTTAAGCGGTTCTCCAGCGAGATACCGAGCTATCCTTTATGTTGTGAACGTGTGCCTTTGTCACTCGCCTCCATCTTGCTTTGCGTCCGGACTCGTTCCATTACAAAGCAGACGTGCAATCGTGCATCTAAGGTTACCTTCCTGATACATCTGGACGGACTTTAAAAACTGCAAGTGGAAACTCTGTCCGAAATTTATAACAAATTGTATTTTAGTTGTGTATTGAACGGGTAATCACCTTATTTCCTGACGTTTCGTTAGCGTTACAGTTGCCGTGGTCTCGGGTAGACTGAAGTGGCGAGTACAGTAAATTATTGTGGGTAGTCACTATTAATTTTTCGATTAAAGATACACTTTCATTAAAAATCAAGCTGTCGTTTAATATGTAAGCCTTTTATACTTAGATATGTGAGCCTTCTATGTATTTTGTTTTCTGGTGTGTACAATAAAAAGATAGATAGATAAATAGAATATGCTTAATTGTACACAGAAATAATATAAAAAAAAAATATAATACAATTGGTGGCTTTATTACTAAAAGCAATTTCTTTTAGGCAACCACAGACGGAGACAAGAAATAAATTAGAGACGGGCAGTCGGTGCAACTTAGAAATATATATAAAGTTTAAAAACCTATCAACTATCCTTCCAACTGAGCTAATGGGCGACTCACCGGTATCAGTGAAATTTCGAACCTCTTTACACTATTTTCCGTATTACGAACAGGCAGCGACATCTGGCTGAAGTAAATAATAAATAATAATAAATAAGGAATAGTGTAAAGAGGTTCGAAATTTCACTGATGCCGGTGAGTCGCCCATTAGCTCAGTTGGAAAGAGCGCTGGCACGGATAGCCAGAGGTCGCGGGTTCGAATCCCGGAATGGGTGGAATTTTTAGCCTCTAAATAGGTTTTTAACTTGTCCTTAGTACGGGTTAGTGCATTGAAAATAAAAATAGTATAATTATATATAAAGTTACTTAAACCATACAATAATTAAATTAATTGATATTCATACATTTTAATTAGAATGGACACTCGGAAGTAAGTAACTACAACCGCTAAATGTAACCTATGTTTTTGACACAATAAATTCATACATTCATTTATTCGTTCATTCATTCAGAGTCCTAATCTAATCTAATCTTTCGTTTCATTTAGATGAAAAATGACATATAATTTTGCAATATCAACGACGCTTTCCTACCATAAAAATTGTATGCGGATCCAGTGTAAGAAGACTGTACAAATAACATCACGATTTGTGCAAAAGGATATTGGTTGCAAGAGAAAAGCCGGTCTATTCAGCGCCTGAAAGTGATTCGTACAATTTTCCCGCGTTCAAGTGTACCTACTCGTATCATTGTTGTTTGTCTCTGAGGAATATTTTACACAGCTGCAAAAATAAAAATATTCCGACCCCGCAATACAAGCTTAACTAGCGTGGGGATCTCGGTTTCACATCTACTCGCTCTAAGCCGTGGTAGCCTGTGGTAGTATATACATACACAACCTCACGCCTATATCGCAGAGGGGAAGGCAGAGACCAGGGACAGCCACCTGCCACGATCCTGACAGATCACCTTCGCTTCATCAACGTTCATAAGTCGTTGTATGCACGCACGCGTGTGGTGGTAATGGTGCGGTAAAACCCCAACTTCATAATTAGGAGGTTGTGAAGAAGGCGACTAAGGAACACAAACCGGGGGGTGGGCAGCACCGCCCCCTGGAGTACAATTCAACCAAACTGCGATCCTTAACCCGCATGCCCAGCGTGGGGATTATGGGCATTACCCCCTATGATAGCACAACGTGGCGCTCTTTAGGGGAGGGCTATGTCCAGCCGTGGACTAGTATAGCCTGACGACGACGACGACGAAATACTCACACCTGACCACACCGGAACTGAGGGTTGTCTGGCAGAGATCGCTCTAAGCGATAAGACCATCCATTGTGTAACATTAATAACATTTCGTCCAAGATCTGGAGTTTTTTTTTGTCCCCAGCCGGGGTTTGAACCCGGGACCTCTCGCATAGTAGGCAGATACGCCACCGCTGCGCCACAGAGGTCGTCGGTACTCTCTCTGATTTCCATTCCTTAGCTAAGGTGTCTACAAATCATTGTCCCTTCATCCTTTTAGCATCTCCCGATTAGGGTCGGGTGTAGCGTCAGCAGATGGCTGAAAACTCGAGGGATCCGCCGTTTAATACGAGAAAAGGTTCGCGGTTATTTTGCTGACTGGAACTGGTCCCATATTGTTTGGCCTAGTAACGGGGTAAATTTAAAAAAAAAGTACTAAGCTAAGTAAGTGAGTGAGTGAGTGAGTGAGTGAGTGAGTGAGTGAGTGAGTGAGTGAGTGAGTGAGTGAGTGAGTGAGTGAGTGAGTGAGTGAGTGAATGAGTGAGTGAGTGAGTGAGTAAGTGAGTAAGTAATATTCGCGTATTCATCTCATATTCGCGATATATATTTGTTCCGTCAATCTTTCTTCCTTCACCCTCTCCACATGTCCAAACCAACGCAACATTCCTATCTTAATTCTAGTCACTACATCCTCTTTCAGTCCACAACGTTCTCTAATCAGACTATTGCGTAAGTTTAAGTAAGTTGAAGTAAGTTCTTTACGTTGAAATAAATTGATTTAATTTCTTTCATTTCATTATTATTAATTTACGCTAACGGAAGGAAGCGCTCGTGGCCTAGTCAAACAGAATTATTTTAATCAATGATTTGAGTTAAGCAACAACAGGCGCGGTCAGGTGCAGGATTGGGGAACGTCTCATGACTACTGCTAGTGCAATTTTTCTGATCTCTTTGGTGCACCAGCACCAACGGCGCTGAAACCGTTGGTGCCGGCTGTCATGTAATGGCAGTCGTTAAGAAACGCATGGGCGGGTTGATAACGTCTGACAGTAAGGCCTGCCAATGTTTAAGAACCCTCCACCAACCCGGATTTGGCCCCGTGAAGTATTGCCTAACCTTCCTGCGATACAGGAAGAGACCCGTACCGCAGGCGGGGACATACAAGGGTTGATATCGTAGGAAAACATCGTGAAGAAACCCGCGCCTTTGTTGGCTACGGAAGTATTGACTTAGCTAGGCCACCAAAGTTGTCAGGATGGTTTAGGTGGGAAAGCCGAGTCTGAGTAGTCCTTCACTCATCCAGTGTGAATGATGGTGCCACGATGTATAAATCTTAGAGTATATACTAAATAGTATATACTCTAAGGTATAAATCGTCTCATTACATAGATGCAAAGGCCATAGTAATATGCATTATTATTAATTCGCAAATGCACGTAGCTTCGAAAACAAAGTATTATATAATAATAACTTTATTTATTTCGAATAACAGGATTCATATTTGGTTAGTACATTTAAAACTTATGTTAGTAGCATATAGGAACATTTTATTTATTTATATACGTCAAGGCCTGTTGCGTGCGACCTGAAGCCTACAGCAGTGGTTGATGTAGGCGGAGTCGACCCGCGCCGCGATCATCGCTAGGACGCTGTTGGCTCTGCCCCGCACCCTGCTTACTAGTGACGCGTATATATGGACATGGATAGATATGGACTACCAAACAACTCAAGAGATTCTTAATGCTTGTGTTTAAAGAAAAATACTAACTCTCTTTCACACACACACACACACACACCCTCACACACACCTTTGTTCGCGGCTCATATATTGTGAGGACCTTGACAGAATTCACCATTATGCGGTCCTACCTTTCCCGTTGACTTAGCACTGTGTAAATCTGTCTACAATCTGGAGCTATCTCGTTCTGGCATGAACTTTTATTTGAAGTTTCCATACACACGACTGAGACAGAGATAGAGCTCTTCATAATTTGTGTCAAAAATCGGGCTTGTGCGGTCCCAATTTATTATGCGGTCGGACCGCACTTTCGAACATACGCGTACGAAAAAACACACCGACCGCATTTTATGCAAAATACAAACGCATTTACACACTGTCCCCACTTTAGTGCCGTTTGAGAGAAGCTACACACCGACCGCATTTTATGCTAAGTACAAATGCATTTACACACTGTCCCCACTTTAGTGCCGTTTGAGAGAAGTTACACACCGACCGCATTTTATGCTAAGTACAAATGCATTTACACCTGTCCCCACTTTAGTGCCGTTTGAGAGAAGTTACACACCGACCGCATTTTATGCTAAGTACAAATGCATTTACACCTGTCCCCACTTTAGTGCCGTTTGAGAGAAGTTACACACCGACCGCATTTTATGCTAAGTAGAAATGCATTTACACCCGTCCCAATTTAGTGCCGTTTGTGAGAAGTTACACATGGACCGCATTTTGATGTTGTTGCATACTCAATCACCTCTCCCTTTTCTAGTATTCAGGTAGGTACCTAATTAATGCGTCTTCGCAATATTATAATACGACTAAATCACATTAACCTGCAGTCCTCATAGGTAATATTCCTTCGTGAACTATCTTAAACTATCGTAAACTATCTTAATCTGTAAAAAATTTAAAAAGCCGCGCGCGATCTGCTTGTTCCGCTGCGCCGCGTTCCCTAATTCTTTTAACAGCATATGCTGCAGAGCTAAGCTTATTTGCCAATTTTTCTATATGAGGACCCCATTGAAGCTTTGCATCAATTGTGATACCTAGAAATACAGTTTCTTTGACAAAGTCTAGTTTGTCCTTTCCCAATATAACTTTGCTGTCATCTACTTTGACATTTGGTAGAGTGAACTTTATACATATTGTTTTTTTTTAAATTTAACAATATGTTATTAGACGTAAACCAGTTCAGTACCTGAGGGAGAGAATTATTTGCACTGTCAAGATCATTCTCTTGTCTCTTAATTTTGAAAATAAGTGACGTGTCATCTGCAAATAATACTATCTCTGACATATTTTGAACCATGAAAGGAAAACCATTTACATATACGAGGAAGAGGAACGGCCCCAAAATCGATCCTGTGGCACTCCCATCCTGACCTCTGACCCTGAAGATTTGGTTCTATTTATATCAGCTCTTTGAATACTTCCTTCCACATAATGATGTCATAAGTTTTAGAAACATTTCGCCTTCTTCCAAGGATCCGTCCGCACTCAAGGTCATTGGTTCACGACTCGTGATGACTACTCTAGACTATGACGATTCTTGTCTCCTCTGGTTTTAGGGTGCCGTACCCAATGGGTGCAAATCGAGACCCTATTACTTGACAATACTTCGCTGTCTGTTTAACCTTATCTTTAAGTATAATTGCGACGATTTTTTAAGAATAAAAGTTCTATTCTATCACAGAGATCTATCTTTTGAACCGTAATAGGTACACACTTAAAATTTTCACAGAATGTGTATACCTGAATAAGATCTCAACTGGCTAAGGAAGAAAATACCCAACAAGAAAGAGTGTAAGGAATGCCTAAGCCAAGAACTAACCTGAACAGAAGAACTTGGACAGATGTAAAAAACTATTTTTAAAATGTCATTAAAAAAATCCGAAAGGGTCCTAACAAAGGATCTAGAGCAGTGATTTGGTTGGAACAATGTTTTTTTGTTTTTTTACTATTATTTATTATTAACCCTCCGACGCTGTAGTGCCTGAGACATGGTTCTATAGATGGTGTAGGCTTGCCCAGCACCTATACCATCCTGACAGCTTAGTCGGCCTAGCCCACCGGAAAGACTAGTCAATACGTGCGGAGTCAACTATGCCGCGGGTTTCCTTACGATGTTTTCCTTCACTGTTAGCGTCGGAGTTGTCCCTTTACCCATCTAGTGTGAGTGAAGATACCTCTGGACGCTGTATAAATCATCTCATTCAGTAGATGCAAAAAAGCCAATATTATTATTATTAACCCTACAAACCTAATGATCTTAAGAACCATGCAAACCCAACCTAACCTTCAATGATAACAGGATCTTTGCGTAACGCAATGAATAGTATCTACGATGTGTTTTGTCTTTGCTATAGTGGCACTGATAAGTGCTTTAACTCTGTGATGCTCTCAATTATTGAACATACATACTTAGCATGAGTCTAATTTCTCATATAAAGTGCGGTCCTTTTTACAGGTACTCGTTTTGTGCTTATACACACAATGGGAACTGGAGGCGCCACGTGGTGATTCTAATGAGTCTAATTTCTCTTATAAAGCGCGGTCCTTTTTACAGGTCCGCATTTGATCACATTTTGTGCTTATATACACAATGGGGACTGGTGGCGCCACGTGGTGGTACACACCTGAACTATGTTTTGGTTTGTGTTAACTCAACTCGACAAAAATACCGAATATGAGGTCCTCCCCGAAAATTTGCTCATACTTCGCCAGTCGAACAATCAGAACGCGAGAATTCAATAGCTATATTTGAAGCTTCCTCAAAATATTGTGCGGACGTCCGCACAATGAGGTCCGACCGCACATTGAGGGTTTTTGACTAACTTAAGACCGCACAATGTTACACACACACACACACACACCCTCTCACACCCACGCCATACATTTTTACACATAATTATATATTTTCTTAAGATGTATATTCAAACCTAGCCTAAGAGTTGTTTTTGTTTTCTCTAAGATCTCATTATATAGATTGTATAACTTTTTTCATAGCGTTACCGAACCAGTCGACAATTATTTTAGAAAGTTTATTCTGGTCTCTGCGATACAGACTTAAAGTCTAGTGCAGATACCGTGAGTATTGTAAACATGCAACATCTTTTTAGCAAATAAAATATCTTTATCTTTATTACATTTTTCGACACTTTTGGTGCTCATATAATTCTACTGAAAAACTCTAAGCCTCTAAATAGGTTTTTAAACTATGTAAGTATTAGACTCTAGGGCATGTTCACTATCTCGATGCGAAACCGACGGTATTCTCAAGTACCTACTGGGATGGGGTAAATATATGAGATATGCCCACATAAGCGCCTGTAAATCATCGACGACGTAATCACTGGATGTATTTAACCGTTTCCGAATGCGGATGCGGATAATAAAACTGCTGTAAATAATGGCGCGCTGGAGGAAATGATAGCGATAATGTTGACCTGGAAACGTGTGGTGAATTATGCCCTCAGGATGTACTGTACAGTCAACAGTGTCTGCGTTTGATCCACTCACGATAATGGGTCTTTTCGGTTGGTTTAGGAAACCTAGAACCGTGCTGAGGATAATTTTAAAAAAATATTTAGAGGCTGTAAATTCCGCCCATGCCGGGACTCGAACCCGTGACCTCTGACTAACCGTACCAGCGCCCTTCCAACTGAGCTTATGGACAGCCAGAGGTCGAGGGTTCGAGTCCTGGCATAGGCGGAATATTTAGCCTCTAAATAGGTTTTTTAATATCTCAATATCACCATTGAATTATGATATCACCTAAAACTGAACTCGGTCCATGCGATGAAATATTCGAAAAAACATCGGAAATTCACACCATTATTTGGAACAATCGAGCTAAGACTGAGGATCGTATCGTATTATATTTAAAGGCGAGTATAGAATGACAGGAGCATGATGTTCACTGTTTTTTAGGGAATCGACGAACAATGCTTTATATGCTTTATAGGGTCAGGATACTCGACGTAATAATGACTTTTCACAAACGAATCTCAAGGACCTCATTAATTTAGCTTCACGCGTTTATTCTTGAAACGGCACGACTCACAGCTGAAAAATGAAATACCTGAAATCAGGTATGTCTTGCCTCTGGCGGACATTCTAAGCACACACTTTTTGTTGCTATCAGTAAATTCGTTCGAAGCGCTCGTGGCCTAGTGAAACAGAGTGATTTAAAATCAATCACTTGGGTTAAGCAACACCAGTCGCGGTCAGGCGCTAGATGGGTGACCATCCTGTAACTACGGCTAGTGGTATTTATTCCGTGGACTTACGTGCACGCACGTTAAGTCGTCAGTGCTAGTTGTCATGTAATAGCAGTCGTTAAGCCATATCAGTGGCCTTATGGGCGGCTTGATAACTCCTGACAGTAAGTCCCGCTACTGTCTTACAATCCTCCACCAACCCGGACTTGGCCCCCGTGGTGGAGTATGGCCTAAGACCCGTGCCCGAGTACTGGCGGCATGGAGACAAAGGTTGATATCGATCGATCGTAAATACTTATTTGTAAGCTATATATCTTTTTTTGTGAAACTTGCTGTATTAATGGTCGCAATAAATGTATTTTAACTTTAAAATCATAACTTCCACACAGCGCAATCATTTGTCCTGGTCGAAAATTGGGATACCCAGTGCTACAGTAATCAGGCAAGGACATCACAAATATAGAAATACACCCAGACTGAAGCCATTTGTACTGATCTAGTACGGCGAGCTTTCTCCAAAATGATCTAGATTTTAAAATGGACACCTAGTTTCAATTGTAACGTTCACTAAGCCGCAGCTTCTGCGCTACTTTTAATAAAACCTTTTCATTTCATTGCGGCCTCCAGTGGGAATTGTACCCACGACCTCTGATTAGGCAGTCATGGGCGTTAACCGGTAGACCATCGAATAAAACACTGAAATTAGTTTGGGTTCTTCTTATTTTTATGAGAAGATAAAAATCTTCTTTATTGTACAATGGAAAAAGAACGAAAAATACTAAATATTTACAAAGGTGCATAGTACAATTGATGGCCTTATTCGACAACCCTTGTACGTCCCCACTGCTGGGGCACGGGTCTCTTCCTGCATCGAAGGAAGATTATGCCATACGGCCAGTGGGCATTCTTGCTAGAAGCAATTTCTTTCAGACCTTCCGATGGAAAATTGCTGAAAAAATTAGAAAGACGAGTAGCCAGTGCAAATTTGAACACACAGAAATACCATAACAATCTGTAAGCTTTTGGAATATACCTACCTCGGGCTCTAGAGTATAGGCTTCGGTTTTCGCCGAAAGCACGCGAGTGTAATACTACTTCCTCGTTATCAACCCTTGTATGTCCCCACTGCTGGGGCACGGGTCTCTTCCTACCCCGCAGGAAGGTTAGGCCATACTCCACCACGGTGGCCAAGTCCGGGTTGGTGGAGGATTGTAAGACAGTGGCGGGCCTTACTGTCAGAAGTTATCAAGCCGCCCATAAGGCCTCCGACATGGCTTAACGACTACCATTACATGACAGCCGGCACCAACGGCTTAACGTGCCTTGCGAAGCACGGAAGCGCTCGGAAAAATGCCACTAGCGGTAGTCACGGAACGCTCACCCATCCCGTACCTGACCGCGCCTGTTGTTGCTTAACCAAGTGATTGATTCCAATCACTCGGTTCGCCTAGGCCACGAGCGCTTCCACTACTTCCTGCTCTGTATAAAACCGAGTAGCCGAGGTATATTCTAAATGCTCACGGACTGTACCGTGCCTGTCAAACGGGAAAACATTCATTGTGTTAAAAAGTAACAGAATTACCCGACTTTTCCGGCCGAATTACTGTCCGGAATAAGCCACATGCCGAGCAATTATAGACCGCACAATGTTCGATGGTAAATCGATATCACTCCAGGGCCTAGTTTCTGCTAATGCATTGTAGAGCACTAACCATTAGCGATAACGAACTATAACGAAGCGCTCGTGGGCTAGTCGAACTGAGTGATTGGAATCAATCACTTGAGTTAAGCAACAAGAGGCGCGATCTAGTGCAGAATGGGTGACCGTCCCGTGACTACCGCTAGTGGCATTTTTCCGAGCGCTTCCGTGCTTCGCAAGGCACGTAAAGCCCTTGGTGTCATGTAATGGCAGTCGTTAAGCCATGTCAGAGGCCTTATGAGCGGGTGGTTTGATAATTTCCGATGTCAGGTCAAGTCATATACATCAAACCTTTGAGGCGTCAATGGTATGAAAAAACAAGTCATTTGGTCCGACCATATTATATCGTGTTACTATAATGCACTAACAGAATTGAGGCCCTGGCGGCAAAGGTGTGTCGGGCACCAACTTGGACGCCATTGATCTTACTTAAGGACACCTGTCCTGTTGCTATTTTGTGTGTGATATATATATTTCTTAATTTTTTTTATGTTATGGCGAATGTTATGTTATAATATCAATTTAATTACTAAAAGGGACGGGCTGAAAACCAGCGCCGAGACTACGCATGCAGTCATAGCAATAAAGCTGAGCCCATTCCTTTTTACCAAAAATTACAAATAACATTATTTATATTTTGTTGTGTGGTAATTAAAACTTTTTTCACTATCACTTAAATTGATACCAATTGATCGTCTGAAAGAAACCGAACAGCGTTTATTAATTGGTGTCTTGCAACCCTACGGCCACGTAGTGCAACAACGTTGTACGACGAGGAATTTTGATTCCTTGCTGTCCGACATGACGGACTATCAGGATTTTTTACGCCGCAGAGTTCGACCATCGGATCACGAGGATATTTAAAATTCCACTTGTTTCCATCGGCATACCACGAGGTTTTTAAAATTCGACTTGGCTCGCCCCTTAACTACGAGGATCATTAAATTCCACTTGGGTCGACCCTCAAAATTATAACATGGCTGCAGGGACGAGCAAACGAACAAATGAACGAACGAAGAAACAAAAAGCTAAACCTCTTTCACTTCATATGATGAAGTGAAAGAGGTTTAGCTTTTAATTTAATAAAAGATTTTATCCAAATTAGCAAAGAAACTGCGGCTTAATGAACGTTACAAGTCAAGGTAGGTCCATTTCAAAAACTAAATAATTTTGGAGAAAAAAATAGACAAAAATCTCCATACTTAGTATTTTCAAAGTCCGTAATTAACATACTTTACATATTTTTTACGAAAACTGATGCTTTAATTCCAGATATCATTGTCATCTAAATAATCCTTAATATTATAGCAGCCCTTTTTTCACAAAGTGCACTTCACACATTTTTTTAACGGCGCGTTCCAGTCTAACTTCTTCTTTAGGGATTCAATCTTTAGGGATTTTATTACAGAAACGTATACAATGCCCCATGAAGGATGTATTAATATAGTCGTTGCATTCCGGTTTCATATGTATATTTTTAATATTTAACATTCTCTTTTGTGTCATATTTATTCAAAATACACTATTTGAGAACAAAACAATCAATGTAGTTATCGTACAGAATAAGAGGTTACTTTGCGGAAGTCCATAATAGCATTAAAAAGTGAAAATTACTTTCTCTAAATTCGCCAAAAATCCCACAAGCACCATGCGGTTAATTAATGCATCGCCCTCCCTCCCACTTTTTCAAGCAGAAGCAAGACACGAACACACCAATACTTGTGTGAGAAAACACGCGACGCGTTTCGCCCTTAACACGAGGTATCCTCAGGCTCCCACTTGCACTTAAGTGCACTTGGGATTTTTTATGGAATTTAGCAAAGTAATTTTCACTTTTTAATCAATGTAGTAGTTACATTTTAGTTTTCCGCACCCAGCCTCACAGTTGGTAACCTCACATTGTAAGTAGCAAGCGCTGCGATATGTAAATACCTCACACAATAGGCTTTCCTCGTGATATTCTCCTTCACAGTTAGGCAGTAGTGATGCTTACATCTTCACGAATGTAAATAACATAGAAAACAAGTCCTTAGTGCATGCCGAGATTCGAACCTACAACTTCCTGAAAGTGAAGCCGTCCGACCGCTCCGTGTCTAGGACGAAACATACTATAGCTAATTTTAATAATTTTATTGTTAAACTAGCTCACCCAGCGAACTTCGTACCGCCTAAAAGTCGATTCTTATTTTTATTATTTTTCTTTCCGTGAGAACCATCCTCGTACTTCAAAGAATATTCTAAAAAAGAATTAGCGCAATTGGTTCAGCTGCTCTCGAGATTTGCGCTTACCAACACATTCAGCGATTCATTTTTATATTATAGGAGCTATTTTACGAGAGCTATTTCATGATATACATTTTTTTCCAATTACAAGTGTTTTTTTAAATGGATTTTAAACAAAGTAAAACATTTATGTTCTGATTGTCGCTGTTCATTGTTTTAGCTTGTCACATTAGTTGTCAAGAATGTCAATTTGACTTACTTTTTCCCGTATCCGCTTTTGATCTGGCTAGCGCTCTGATTACTTTTTTTTATTGTATAATACCAAAATTTAACAATTCATTGAAATTTCTTTCTTTTCAATTAACTTTGTTCAGTAACGAACACTCCGCAACCACCCCTCACAACAATGTAGTAACAACATGCTTATTTAAGGTTTCATTTGTCGTCAAGGCCATAAAAAGGCTACAAACAGATCCGGTGGGTGGCAGCCAAGTTATGTCCGCCCGACGCCGGTTAAGCCCGCCATCACGTAGTTATCATACGACTGCAAAAGTGTAGCGGAGCGTTTACGCGACGGCGGCACAAGCTTTGAGAAAACGGCGTTTTAAGATACCTAGATAGATAAATAATTTATTTTTGGAAGAAAGAAAGATTTTCTTTTGACGACGAAATACTCAAAACAAAATAAACAACTCACACACGAAACCATTACAAAAGACATACAATTATTTAAAAGAAATTAACACAGAAAGGATAAAAAACAGGAAAATAATAAATAAACTGTACAACACGAAAACAATAATAAAATACATAGGTTTTAAGTATTAGGCCCCCAAAATGGTCCTATAAAAAAATTATTAACAGACGTACACAAATAATTTACATAAATAAAAATAAAAATGAATATTGTAAATAAATACGTGGGGATTATGGGCATTACCCCCCAATGATGGCACAACCTTGCGCTATGGCGCTCATTAGGGGAGGGCTATGTCCAGCAGTGGACTAATATAGCCTCAAGATGAAAAAGAATAAATACATACATAATTTGGTATTACGTTTAGATATTAAAAGAGATAAATAATATAGAAAAAAGGAATAATTTTTACAGTTTGTAATGAGACAAAAGGTTGAAGGGGTGTAAATTCTCCCACAAGCACCATGCGGTCATACTCTTTTTTTTAATGCACTAACCCGTGCTAAGGACAATTTAAAAACCTATTTAGAGGCTAAAAATTCCACCATGCCGGGATTCGAACCCGCGACCTCTGGCCATCCGTAACAGCGCTCTTTCCAAACTGAGCTTATGGGCGACTCACCGGCATTAGTGAAATTTCGAAACCTCTTTACTATATTCCCTGTATTACGTACAGGCAGCGACATCTGGCTGAAGTAATTTGCATTACTTGCAGCCCCGAGTACCTACTTTGCAGTTAGGTTTTTACATCGGAATGATATCGCTGTACCCACATGATAATAATAATAATAATAATAATAATAATAATAATAATAATAATAATAATAATAATAATAATAATAATAATAATAATAATAATAATAATAATAATAATAATAATAATAATAATAATAATAATAATAATAATAATAATAATAATAATAATAATAATAATAATAATAATAATAATAATAATAATAATAATAATAATAATAATAATAATAATAATAATAATAATAATAATAATAATAATAATAATAATAATAATAATAATAATAATAATAATAATAATAATAATAATAATAATAATAATATAATAATAATAATAATAATAATAATAATAATAATAATAATAATAATAATAATAATAATAATAATAATAATAATAATAATAATAATAATAATAATAATAATAATAATAATAATAATAATAATAATAATAATAATAATAATAATAATAATAATAATAATAATAATAATAATAATAATAATAATAATAATAATAATAATAATAATAATAATAATAATAATAATAATAATAATAATAATAATAATAATAATAATAATAATAATAATAATAATAATAATAATAATAATAATAATAATAATAATAATAATAATAATAATAATAATAATAATAATAATAATAATAATAATAATAATAATAATAATAATAATAATAATAATAATAATAATAATAATAATAATAATAATAATAATAATAATAATAATAATAATAATAATAATAATAATAATAATAATAATAATAATAATAATAATAATAATAATAATAATAATAATAATAATAATAATAATAATAATAATAATAATAATAATAATAATAATAATAATAATAATAATAATAATAATAATAATAATAATAATAATAATAATAATAATAATAATAATAATAATAATAATAATAATAATAATAATAATAATAATAATAATAATAATAATAATAATAATAATAATAATAATAATAATAATAATAATAATAATAATAATAATAATAATAATAATAATAATAATAATAATAATAATAATAATAATAATAATAATAATAATAATAATAATAATAATAATAATAATAATAATAATAATAATAATAATAATAATAATAATAATAATAATAATAATAATAATAATAATAATAATAATAATAATAATAATAATAATAATAATAATAATAATAATAATAATAATAATAATAATAATAATAATAATAATAATAATAATAATAATAATAATAATAATAATAATAATAATAATAATAATAATAATAATAATAATAATAATAATAATAATAATAATAATAATAATAATAATAATAATAATAATAATAATAATAATAATAATAATAATAATAATAATAATAATAATAATAATAATAATAATAATAATAATAATAATAATAATAATAATAATAATAATAATAATAATAATAATAATAATAATAATAATAATAATAATAATAATAATAATAATAATAATAATAATAATAATAATAATAATAATAATAATAATAATAATAATAATAATAATAATAATAATAATAATAATAATAATAATAATAATAATAATAATAATAATAATAATAATAATAATAATAATAATAATAATAATAATAATAATAATAATAATAATAATAATAATAATAATAATAATAATAATAATAATAATAATAATAATAATAATAATAATAATAATAATAATAATAATAATAATGCCGTGTGGTGCCGGCAGAGTAGAATAGCACCACCCCATTTCTTCCCGCGGGTTTCGTACGAGGCGACTAAGGGAAATCGCCGAGACTGCAGGTGTTAGGTACCGTGCCTGCAGTCGTTCTAACATCGGTGTGATTCAAATCAACGGTCCCTTCTGGGAAATGGGCGCCCCCAGTTGTGTTTAGCCTAGTTTTATGGATGGAGAGCAACAGAGCGCGTATAGGGTCGCTGCCTGGGGGCTATCGCCAGGGCGCGTCTGGAGCTGGCGCTGGACGCGGCAGCATGCGGGACGTCAGCCACACCCGCAGACTGGCCCGACCACCTGGCCAGTCTAATGTTCTACCATCGCCATCAGACGGCTTGGTGTCGGCAGGGCCTTCACAGGCCCAGCAATCGGCACCCGCTACTGGTGGGGTGCGCCGAATGCGTTGGTCCGTAGAAATGAATAAAAACGCATTGCGAGCGTATTACAGGGCGACAATGAGGGAAAGCGCGGGTTTGGGAAACCGGGCTGTCATGCACCGGGAATTTGCAGAGCTGGAGCCTATGATAGCCCTCACTGAGCAAAACCTAGCGGACAGAGTTCGGTACATCCTACGATCAGGACTTTTTAATGATACCGAACTCGAAGGACTGCAACGCGAGACTATGTCCTCGTCGTCTCCGCATGCCGGTGTGAGTGGTCCTGCCTCGCCTCCTACAGTTCAGGTGAGAGGAGAAGAGATAGTAGAGGCAGTTCATCCGGCAGCAGTGGGTGGGGATGGCGAGGATTTGGTCGCCCAAGACATAGAGCGAATGAGGAGGTTACTGGAGGAGGCGATTGTAGAGTTCCGCAGCTTACCTCTCGAAAACCGACCGCGGCTTCCCCGCATAACACTCAGCAGACGAAATCGGGATGTCGTGATGGCTTTGAACCAGATGCTGGCCCCTTATTTGGCAGCCAGTTTGGACCTTGGCGATGTGGCTTCGGTTCTCTTTGGGGCTGCAGCAGCGGCGTGCCGGTTCTTAGGTCTAAAGCTCCAGGAGTCTGGACGGGCTACCGGATATCGGGGTAGTGCTGTCCCAGCCTGGAGAAGACGAATCGAAAGCCGCATCGCCGATATCAGAGCCATTATTGGCAGACTGATTAGCTTCAGATCGGGCAATACCAGGCCAAGGATTGTGCGCTCTGTTAGAATGGCGTTCGCTGGTACAGGTACTAGTTTATCTCAACCAGACTTTGCCCAAAAACTGACAGAGCGCATCGACGATCTGAAGCAGAAAGTCGCTGCGTGGGGGAAGCGAATCCGGCGGTATAATGAGAGGTCAAAGCGGTACAATCAGAATCGCCTCTTCCAGAGTGACCAGAAGAGGTTCTATAGATCTATGGAGCAGCCTGAAATACGTGTGGCAGGCCAAGGGCCGGACAGGGCCGCATCAGTCAATTTCTGGCGCGGCCTGTGGTCTCAGCCCGTTAATCATGTAGAGGGCTCCTGGATAGGTGCTGTAGAGGAAACGTGCGAAGAGATAGCTCCTATGAACCCCGTTATCATCACTGCCCACGACATAGCCAGTGCAGTCCGAAAAGCTCCGAACTGGAAAAGTCCGGGGCCAGACGGACTGCACCATTACTGGTTAAAGGGGTTCACGAGCTGTCACGCTATTCTTGCTCGCCAGTTCCAGGATAGCCTCGAGCGGAAGGCGCTCCCGAACCTCTTCACCACTGGTGTCACTCACCTAGTTCCTAAATCAGAGAATACCGCTGACCCGTCTAACTACCGCCCGATTACGTGTCTTCCCACCATCTACAAGACACTTACATCCATTTTGAGCTCCAAGATATCTCGGCACCTCGAGGAACATCAGGTAATGTCCAGAGCTCAGAATGGGTGTCGGGCGGGTGGTCGCGGTACAAAGGAACTCCTCCTCGTTGACGCGGTTGCTGGCAAATTGGTGAAGCGGAACCGTCGAAACTTCTCTGCTGCTTGGATAGACTACAGAAAAGCATTCGACTCCGTCCCACATACATGGCTGAAGAGGGTCCTCGAATTGTACAAAATAGATGTTACAGTAAGATACTTCTTCGAGGCCTGTATGGGACAATGGAGTACGATTCTGTGTCATCCAGGTGAGCGGCTGACGGCTGCTGAAGACCAAATAAGGATACAGAGGGGTATATTCCAGGGCGATTGTCTGAGTCCACTATGGTTCTGCCTGTCCCTGAATCCTCTAAGCACTTTGCTGGAGAAATCGGGGACGGGCTTTCAGTTTGGGAGAGGAGGTACAAAAGTTCCTCACCTCTTCTACATGGATGACCTCAAGCTTCTCGCCCCAACACGGGGTCGCCTGATGGATCTACTAAAAATCACATGTGACTTTAGTGAATCCATTAGGATGGAGCTTGGGGTTGAGAAATGTGCAGTTATGCATGTGGAAAGGGGGAGGATAACTCATTCTGACGGCGTAGATCCCTCTATGCCCGTCAACTTAAGAACCCTCTCCGAGGCTGAAACATACCGGTACCTGGGTATGTCACAGAGTATCAACGTCGACGAGGCGGACATGAAACAGTCAGTTTGTAGGGTGTTCTTCTCGCGCCTGAAAAAAGTGCTTACGAGCTATTTGTCGGGCGTGAATAAGATACGCGCTTATAACGGCTGGGTCATGCCCACCATCATGTATACGTTCGGCATACTTAGGTGGAATCAGACTGAGCTCCAAGCCCTGGACAGGAAAGTCCGCACAACTATGACTCTCCATAGAATGCATCACCCGAAGTCGTCAGTGATGAGGTTGTACTTGCCGCGAAAGCATGGTGGTCGTGGGCTGTTGAATGCCCAGACCATGCACAATCGCGAGGTAAGCGACCTCCGTAACTACTTCCTGACGATGACGGACAGTCCAATGCATAGAGATGTCATAGGGTGTGATAAAGGACTTACCCCTCTGGCCTTAGCCAACGAGCAATGGCAAGACCCGGTAGTACTGAGTGTCTCTGGTCGCGAGGACATATGGAAGGAGAAGGAGCTGCATGGGAGGTTCTTTAAGGCTCTACACGAGCCCCACGTGAATACGAAGGCCTCACTACACTGGCTACGATTCGGTGACCTGTTCGGGGAAACTGAGGGTTTTGTCTGTGCAATACAAGATCAGGTTATCAAGACCAACAACTATAGGAAATACATCCTGAAGGATGGCACTGCCGATATTTGCCGGGCGTGTCGCCATCCCGGTGAGTCACTCAGGCATGTTATATCCGGTTGTTCGGCGCTTGCTAACACTGAGTATCTGCACAGACACAATCTTGTAGCCAGGATTCTTCATCAGGCGCTCGCTCTGAAATATGGTCTCGTCGCACAGGGACTACCGTATTATAAGTACACACCGGTGCTCGAAAACGACCGCGCCAAGCTCTATTGGGACCGGCCCATTATCACAGACAGGACTATACTCGCGAATAAGCCTGATATTGTGGTGGTGGACCGGGCGCAGAATATGGCGTTTTTGGTCGACATTACTGTCCCGCATGATGAGAACCTCGTGAAGGCCGAAACAGATAAGAAAACCAAGTATCTGGACTTGGCGCACGAGGTTGCCGACATGTGGGGGGTGGTGTCGGCCGAAATCGTTCCTATATTCCTGTCCGCGAATGGGTTAGTTCCAACCAGTCTCGTTAACCATCTGAGGCGGTTGGAACTCCGTGTGGGCATGCTTCCGGCTATCATGCAGAAGGCGGTGCTGCTTGATACAGCCCGGATAGTCCGGCGTTTTCTCTCGCTGTCGCCCTGACCTCCGGCCGCTTGGACTTCTCAGCCGGAGGGCGTCCGTCTGGCCACTCTGGTCAGACGAGACATTTACCTTTTTTTTCCCCACATAATAATAATAATAATAATAATAATATTATTATTAATAATAATAAAAATAATAATAATAATAATAATAATAATAATAATAATAATAATAATAATAATAATAATAATAATAATAATAATAATAATAATAATAATAATAATAATAATAATAATAATAATAATAATAATAATAATAATAATAATAATAATAATAATAATAATAATAATAATAATAATAATAATAATAATAATAATAATAATAATAATAATAATAATAATAATAATAATAATAATAATAATAATAATAATAATAATAATAATAATAATAATAATAATAATAATAATAATAATAATAATAATAATAATAATAATAATAATAATAATAATAATAATAATAATAATAATAACAATAACAATAATAATAACAATAATAATAATAATAATAATAATAATAATAATAATAATAATAATAATAATAATAATAATAATAATAATAATAATTATAATTATAATAATATTTTATTTCAGATAAATCAAAATCCATATTAAAAATAACACATAAAAGATGTAAATAAAACAAAATACAATAAATTAAACAATGAAATGACACAAACAAATTTTTACTAATAGACTCGGTCTCGTTTCTGAGAGACTGGAGAGTGTAAGTTCATCCAGTGTCTCAGAAACGGACCGTCCATTATACTCTTTATTATTATACTAACCTTGCGGTTAGTTAATGCACCGCCCTCCCTCCCACTTCGCGTATTTTCTCACACGAGTATTGGTGTCGGTAGTTGAAAAAGTGTGAGGGAGGGCGATGCATTAACTAACCGCATGGTGCTTGAGGGATTTTTGGCGGAATTTAGCAAAGTAATTTTCACTTCTTAATGCTATTATGGATTTCCGCAAAGTAACACCTGATTCCATACAATATCATAACCTGATTTATGCTACGTTTTTTATCAAAAAGTATCAACAATCTTAATATTAGTGATCAACTAGTTTTAGTAAACTGTACTCTAAAACTAGTTAATTGAACTAATCGATTTCCGCCAAAAACGTCGGTTTTAGCGGAAATCCATTAAAGTCAGGTGTATTGAAAATAACCAGATTATTCTTGCACCACACACCGCCGTGACACAGCTAACAAAGATCGCAGTGACGTGACAAAAATGACCAAGTCCATTGAGAATACGTGGCTCGTGTTTACACCTAGTTTACGGCCACTGCGAGTATTTGAACAGTCAAACAATACACTTGTTACAATCAATAATATAGAGAGTTAGAGGACACTCAGTTTATTAAGTTAGACCAGAGATTTTCCCCATTTAGTCTCATAGTTAAGGTTTAAGATATTTATGTCTCAAAAAGAATACATAAATTCACTTACTTGAGAAACAATTAGTTAAGTAGGTAACAATACAGTATCGACAGACAGTTATGAGAATTGAAACAATAATAAAGGGTAGTTCTTAGTGCAAACTACGATCCAGTTACATCGATGTAAGGCTGTGCTTTCATTAATTATATTGGGGACGCAAATTGTTTTAGGTTTATGTTTTGTCTATTGAAGAGTCCTTTCTAATGTGGTTTCTAAGTAGTTTTTTGAAAATGAGTAGAGACTTGGCTTCTTTTATATCTTTCATTGTATTGTATCATTGTATCAGGCGGCCGACGCGGACGAAGACAACGAAGTCGTTCCCGAACGATCGACGAAGTGTGGCCGCAAAGTCAGATTCCCAGACTACTATCGACCGTAGCAACGGTCTCAGCGGGGGAGTGATGTGGCGTCTTCGCCATCCGTGCCACGGATACCAAGCTCGTGCAACGGACGCAGCGCCTACTCTATGTGCGCGGGGAGTCATGGCAACGAAATAAATAGTGAGAAGCCTGTGAGAGAATCCTCTCGGTTTTGCTAAAAGTTTTCCTTTATGTAAATATAATTAGTCTCTAGTATTTGTTCTTTGTACCTTTACGCCGACGCCTACAGTAGTTTCGTTGGAGACTTGGCTTCTTTTATATCTTTCATTGTAGTTACGTTATCGTAGTTGGGCCATTGTACGTAGCAAGAGCTGGGGCATGTTAACACTTCAGACACTAGGGATTTTTAAGTATTTTATTCACAATTACACAGAAACTGTGGCTTATTGAACGTTACAAAATAAACTAGGTGTTGATTTCAAAATCTAGATCATTGGAGAATAATGGACAAAAAACTCCAAACATAGTATAGTATTTTCTAAGGTTAACACGAGCACTAGACATAATTAAAACTGTTTCTATACGGATTTATGCTCGTTTATTACATTTTTACAATTTTCTAACGTTTCGGCACTTTTACAGGTGCCGTGGTCTCGGATGACTGAGGTGGTAGGCGTCTTTTTGAAAGCATTAACTGTTAGTTTACAACCCTCGGCAAAAATTACAAAAGTTAATTATGAAGGAATGGAAAGAAGGAATTTGGAACGTAACCAAAATAGGTAAATCAATTATTTCATAGTGTTTTCAGTCTTTGATTAACAGAATTTAAATCATTATTATAAAACATAGAACTTATGCATTATACTAGCTTTAATTCCAGACAGCATCGACAAAAAGTAACTAGAAACATAACATAACCTCAAGTCTGTATCCCAGAGTGGTAGGCAGATACCAGGGACTGCCACTTGCCACGAACCTGACAGATCATCTTCGCTTCCTTAACGTTCATAAGTCGTTGCATGTACGCGCGCCGGTTGCGGGTACTTTTTATCTTCCGCTTTGCTAATACAGCCCCTAATAGTCGATATGTATGTATCAAAGATGAATCTGGCTGATCTTTTAGTTGGTCTCCGTGTTTCAGTACCAACACTTTATCCGGTGTACCTACATAATTAATTCAATAGATTATTAACTACTACTGATAGACACATTTGTCTAGACACGCTGCCCTGAATGACATAATCCGTCGGGCTCTTGCCAGCGTAGGCGTGCCTGCAGTCCTGGAGCCCACTGGGATTGCGCGCGACGATGGCAAGAGGCCTGACGGAATGACTCTCATTCCATGGAAGAATGGGCGGTCGCTGGTCTGGGACGCAACTTGTGTTGATACGCTTGCACAGTCCCATATCCATGCGACCGCCTGCCATGCAGGGGCGGCGGCGTCTAACGCAGAGTCGAATAAGAGGCACAAATATGCAGCCATAGGGCAGGGCTATATATTTGTGCCTTTCGGAGTCGAGACTCTGGGGCCATGGGGTCCGGAGGCGAGACTCCTCTTTAAGGAGATCTCGTCGCGCCTAGTCGACGCTTCAGGAGACCCGAGGGCTGGTGCTTACTTTGGCCAAAGAATAAGCCTAGCCATACAGCGAGGCAATGCCGCCAGCCTTCTTGGTACTCTGCCGCCTGACAGCGATCTGGCTCAAATATTTTATTTAAATTAGAATGTTTTAGGTTTAGTTCCATTTTTATCGTTAATTATTACTATTATAAATATTTAAACTACTGATATCTGTAATTAATGCCTATTGAATATGTACTAATTGATTGAGAGTAAACAATTCATCTGTATAACAAAAGGTCGGAAATTGTTATAGAGATTTTATTGTTTCCACTGAATTAACTGTCGATTCCCGTTGAGGGTGGAAACTGGAGATGGTGGGAATCGTACCCATGAACACCGGCATGGTAGTCAAACGCGTAACCTCTACGCTGCCAAACACGGAAAACACACACACTTTGGACATAACGTTCCTTAGGATATATTTGAGTTACTACAGACGCGGTTTAGAACATTGTGTTAAGCATACTCTATTCAAAAAAACCTATTATAACATTAAGAAATATTTCAATATCAACCCTTGTATGACCACTGCTGGGGCACGGGTCTCTTCCTTCATCGCAGAAAGGTTAGGCCCTACTCCACCACGGGGGCCAAGTCTGGGTTGGTGGAGGATTGCCAGACAGTGGCGGGTCTTACTGACAGAAGTTAGCAATCCACCCATAAGGCCTCTGACATCTTCTTCTCCTTCAGACTATATTAGTCCACTGCTGGACATAGCCCTCCCCTAATGAGCGCCACAGCGTAAGGTTGTGCCATCATTGAGGGGTAATGCCCATAATCCCCACGCTGGCCATGCCGGTTGGGGATCGCAGTTCGGTGGAATTGTACTGCAGGGGGCGCTGCTGCCCACCTCCCGGATTGTATCCCTTAGTCGCCTTTTACGACACCTGAGGGAAGAATTTGGGTTGGTGCTATTCTCTAGACCGACACCACACAGCAAAGGCCTATGACATGGCTGTGAGGAATATTTAAAAGACTGTATTTGTCTGGTATTTAAAGTATGTCTTTTGTCGCGACGGATACAATTCAACAAATAAATAACTTAATTAATTTGATAACAGCTTCGTTCGGTCTAAAGTCTCCTCAAAGATCTTTGCTTCTACCTCCTCACGATATAACTTGAGAGCCTTTAACTCGTGTTTGGAAACTCCACTTTAAAGAAACTGCAATGCATTTTGAGCAGCGATTGTGAGGGGCTCTCAACATCCTTGTGTAGTACTTTTCTTAAATATAAGCCATATTTAAGAAAAGTACTACACTAAACGAGTAATTTTCACGGTACTGTACTTCAAAACTGAACTACTCATAGGATCAGTTTGTTTGTTTGTGGACCAACAAACTGTCCGTCCATCAAGCACGTTTTTCTCGGGAAGTAATAAAGCTATCAAGTTGTGTACGTAAGTTGTGCAGATATTGTAAGTTTATGTAAAATATTTTTGATGTGCGTGAGTGGTAGGTAATTAAGTCTTCGTTATCTTTATCAACACTTGTATATCCCCATTGCTGGGGCACGGGTCTCTTCCTGCATCGCAGGAAAGTTAAGCTATACTCCACCACAGGGATCAAGTCCGGGTTGGTGGAGGATTGTAAGACAGTGGCGGGCTTTACTGTCAGAAGTTATCAAGCCACCCACTTAATACGAATTGCATACGGATAGGAGAATACTGTATTTCTCTCTCTCTCTCTGAAAGAAGTCCTGTGCCCTGCAGAGGAACGTTTATAGGTTACATAAAAAAATGTACCAAAGACTTTATTTTGTAAGGTCACATTTGTGAGCTTTTAGTAACATTAAAGCTGGTAAGGGACGTCCCAGGCGTACATAAATATATCGACCGAATAGGGGATGTATTAGCAAAGGGGAAGATAAAAATTACCCGAAACCGACCAGCTGGCATGCAACGACTTATGACCGTTGATGAAGCGAAGGTGATCTGTCAGGAGCGTGGCAAGTGGCAGTCCCTGGTCTCTGCCTACCCCTCTGGGATACAGTCGTGAGGTTATGTGTGTGAGTGTAGAAACATTACCTGATTACCTCTCAGTTAAATGAAGGAAAGCATCGTGATCAAACCTGAGTGTCTGTTAGGGGATAAAGCTTGAAGGTATTTTTTCATCCTTTTGTCTGTGGATGAAGCCAAATTAAGTCATTTAAGGCAATGTTGTTGCTCTTGAGAATACTCGACTTTAATAAAATATCAAGTATTTGTTTCCCTACATTCGTGTGATTGTTTTGGCTTCCTGAAACGACAAGGCATTACCACATTTCTATTCAAATCTCGTGCCACAGTGTTATCAAACTCCTCCGAAACTGTTTCACCGATCTCTATGTTTTTTTTTTATTTTGTTGATATTTGAGTAGGTTGTAACCTAATTAATATATCAAAACAACGTATAGGGAAGAGCGGATGATCGTGCTCTTCCACTATAAAGGGAAATTTCCTGCCAGGCAGATCGTATGCCTGGGGACGGCCGGTCCAACTATTGCTAGTTGGACATTGTATTTATGTTATGTCATTGAAACACTTTGATTGCGCGATGCAGGAATGTTGGAGTTTGTAGAGCACGCGCAGAGTTGACATGTGCTCGACACAAACGTTTTGGGGTCAGTTAGTCCAATATATAAAAAAAGTTAATTATCGAACTTTTATTCTCTCCGACTCTCTAAGATTTGCTGGAAAAGATAAGCTCGCCCCTTGTACACATTATTCCTTGTTTCGCGTGCGATAAAGTATAAATAATTGATTCACAAAAAGCTTCGTCAGAACTAAAAATACAAATTTAAAACAAAAAATAAAACGATAAATAAAGGAAATGTTTTCGCACAATTAATCCTCCGAAATGGCTCCAACGAATTGTAAAATTTTTTGTGTATATTTTTGGTAAGTTTGAGAATAAGTCGTAGGCTTATTAAAATGGCTCAGCAGTATTTACGGAGTCTGCAAGTAAGATTATATATTTTTTGTAGTACATCATATTTTGAATAAGACCTTGGTCAAAGTGTATATCAGTTGTACTGAGTTAATTATCATAAATTGTCTTTGCTTTGAAGCGCTCGTGGCCTAGTGGCACCAAGTGACTGGAATCAAACGATAACAATAGGCGTTGGATGGGTGATTGATCATCCATTGACTACTGCCGGTGGCATTTTTTCTGATAGCTTCCGTGCTTCGCAAATCACGTTAAGTTGTTAGTGCCAGCTGTAATGTAATAGCAGCCATTAAGCCATGTCAGAGGCCTTATGGGCGGCTTGATAACTTCTGACAGTAAGGCACGCCACTGTCTTACAATCCTCCACCAACCAGAAGTTGGCCCCCGTCGTGGAGTATGGTTTAGCTCTCCTCCGATGCAGTGGGGACATACAAGGGTTGATATCGATATCGATGTTTTCTCTTCTCTTTCACATTAAAATGAACGTAAGAACAACGCTTTTCGTGTGTGTATTGCCTTACTGTCATAAGTTATTAAGCCGCCGGTAAGGCCTCTGACATGGCTTAACTTAGAGAAAACATATTGTTATGAAATGTAATAAAAAGGTTTTAGTCAAAGTAACGCAGAAGCTGCAGCTTAATGAACGTTACAATTCAAACTAGGTGTCTATTTCAAAATCTAGATCATTTTGGAGTAAAAATGTGCAAAAAATCTCCAAACTTAGTCTTTTCAGAGTCCTCAATTAACAGAGTTTACATAATTACTATAAAACATATAGAACTCATGCATTGTATTGGCTTTAATTCGAGATATTGTACGGAATCAGACGTTACTTTGCGGAAATCCATAGTAGCATTATAATGTGAAAATTACGTTGCTAAATTCCGTGCTTGTGGGATTTTTGACGGTAATTTTAATGCTTTAATTCCAGACATCATTGTCATCTAAATAATCCTTTATGTTATAGTGGCCCCTTTGGCACATCGGATACTTTACCTATCTAAATGTAATGTATCCAGTATCTTTTCGCCGCAAATTGACAGCAATTTACCAGCGCTTTCTCAACGCAGAACGATCCGGAGATAGATTTATGTACTCAGTACCGTCACTTGTTTATTTAGGAATCGTCTTGTTTTTCTAAGCCACCATTTCGCCGACTCAGCCGACGTGAGTGATGTTTGCACAAAGTGTTTCACTTATTGCGTGAAAGTGAAACGCGTAGCAAGCAGGATACGTTGTGGACGGAACGAGGGTAATTTTTACCTACAGTCTATTTATTCTTACTTGTCCAATTTAGTAAACAAGATTCTAACCTTAAAATTGAGATTAGATGCCTAAACTAGACATAATCTCGCAAACTCATGAACTATGTTTATAAAATTGGCAGCGTGTTATCTAAAAGAGTGTTCCAAGTTACTTCATTTATGGAAATATGGCAGTTTTGGACTAAAAAGTTACAGTTTAAGGGTAGAATCTTGTTTACTAAATTGGACAAGTAAGAATAAATAGACTGTAGCTAGATATGCCCCACTGCAGGGCACAGGCCTTCTCTTGTAGAGGGACAGTACGGGCCTTATTACCACGCGTGCCCATCACGGATTGGCAATTACAAGCGCTGAGGTATTTGTACAACTCAGACATTGAGGTTTCCTCTCTATGGTTTCCTTCACAGCGTATTATTATATGATGGATTATTATATAATAGACAAAATTGTTCTACATTACGCAGTAGTAGATTTCAGTACTGTATGACGGATTGAGGGCCCTAGGCTAGGCCTAAAACATAAAATTTATTAAAACATAAACATGGAAAATGTGGTCTTTGTTTCTTTAATACGGGTGAGACTGAAACGTTCTATGCAATGTCTCAGTTGACACCACATCAATATTTTATTCGTGCATTACAATAAATATGTAGTATGACTAAAACCTGAAAATGTGGTCTTTATTTCTTCGTAACGAGTGACGTTGGAATTCTATGAATTCTATGCAATGTCTCAGTTGACACTACATCAATATTTCCTTCCTGCATTACAATAAGTACGTCAAAAAAAGTCAAAGTAAAAAAAATATTCAATATAAAAAAGAAAAGGTGTACTTAATGAACGTCAAAGCTGTTAATTTCACAATTAATACATTATGTGGAGAAGAAACTAATAAAGACACTCAACATTTATTCTTTTCAAAACAGAGTTTAACTTAATTCACCAATCAATCAAATCAATTTTAAAAACCTATTTAGAGGCTTAAAATTTCACCCATGCCGGGATTCGAACCCGCAACCTCTGGCTATCCGAGCCAGAGGTTGCGGGTTCGAATCCCGGCATGGGTGAAATTTTTAGCCTCTAAATAGGTTTTTAAATTTGTTCCTTAGCACGGGTTAGTGCATTAAAATAAAAATAGTACAATCAAATCAATTTACTTCAACGTAAAGAATTTACATTCTGTTTGCTGAATGCCAATGTACAATGTAAAAATGTAAGCCGCTGCCTTCGGGCCGTATTGAAGTAGAGAAAAACGCAGCGGAAAAAGAACTCCACTCTGACATCACCAAACTAAATACATCAGTTGCCATCTATACGTATACCTAATAAGACTTCATGATTGCCATTAACCACCCTAAAATGCTAAAGCATTGAATTTAGTCAAATGTCACGCATTAGTAGGGAAAACATAAGTGCTGCGGCCAGACACACGAACAGCACTCACAGAGTATGAGTTACGTTAAGGACAACTTGAAACAAAGCACTAAGGTGGCTGATCTAAAATAATATAGGATTACCAAGCTAGAGAGGCAGTGGGCTGGTCACAAGTGCCGAAGAACCGATGGTCGATGTTCAAAGGTTCTCGAGAGGAAGCCACGAACTGGAAAACGCAGCGTAGGACACCGGCCTGCTGGATTGATTGAAGGACAACTTTGCAACAAAAATGTAAGGTAGACCTGCCGACCTTACTACGGTCACAGGATGTCCTCCCGCCGAATTTTCGCAATTCCATTCACTGAAACGGAAAGCTTCCCAACTCTGTGCCTCGTTGGGTTAGTCCGCAGTCCCTACCTTAGCGGAATTGAAAACAAAACTCCTTGTAGTCCAGCCCCCGTACGCTCGACGTCAATTTGACCATATTGAGCTGCACTTGACTGCGTTACCAGGCCATCCATAGCCAAATGATTAATATTTGTGAATAGCTACATTTGTGTGTTAAATAGTTAAGGTGGTTCGGTGTGCTAACCAATGGAATAAAAATCATAACTTTTACTAAGACACTTTTTTATCTAAAAGTTAACATGAGAAATCTTAATACATATGTATATAATTTTAACAATCTAATTCTTTGTTATTTTGAAATATATAATGTATAATGTTTAATGCAATTAATTACGCAATAGTTTTAACTTTAATGTAATTATTTTTCTTGCAATAAATATTAAATTAAATTAATGTGACAACAATTTTTTAGAACCTACAATCTAAGGACAGGTACAGTCTTACATAAGTATAGTCCTACAGTCTAGGACTTTAATACTACATTCTAGGTTATATGTTCTAAAAGTAGCTGTCACAGATATTAAGATTTTTTTATGTTTGCTTTTTGAAAAAAAAAAAACATATCATAAAACAGGTTATGATTTTTATTCCATTGGCGGTGCTAGTTTGCGCCCCAAAGCGCCTCAATGCTACTGTATGCGTGACTGCGAAGCGGAATTACATTCGACAAACTGCAGCGTTTTTTTTAAAAACACCGTTACCTAAAACACTCCATGCTTGACCGCAGTGTGAGACGAGCAACCGACGACGCGAGCTCCGTCTCTGCTCACCACTCTGCGAATCGGAGCGAAACCTGGTCGGACACTTCCGATATAACAACACCCGTAAGTAGATCCGGACTAAAAGTCTACACACCATACACTTTGGCCGTTGCATCTGCGTACTTAGATAATAATTATATAGAGCTTTCGGGTGAAAGAACCAATTTGACGCTGCAGTGCCTGGGACGCTGATGTTTTAGATGGAGTCTAGTGGAGTATAGCCCATCACCTATGGCATAGTTTTTTTTTACATTCACTATGCTCACAAATATCTAGTTATATATTGAACTGGTCTAATCACAATTATTTATTAAGTAATAAGAAAATGGTGCATAAAAGAGAATAAAATCATGTGGGTACAACTGGAAAACTGTTGCTTATATGTATTTAATTGTATCAGTATTTATTTTTAGGTATTTAAGTATGTATACCTATTATTATTTAAATGTTTGTACCTTATATCGTAGGTAATTATAAGTAATCATATTCTCGCACTCTTTTGCTGTTTGTTATCAATATAATTTTCGATTTAACTATTTATGTACATGCACCACGTACCGACAATATTCTTAATGCAATCCACTCCATCCAAAGGTTGTCTGGAAGAGATCGCTCTTAGCAATAAGACCGCCAATTGTATAACATTACTTAGATTTAAGAATCATTGTTGTAATATTTTTCTGGTTGTGCAATAAAGTGTTCTCTATCTATCTATTTACAGCGATATCACTCCGATGTAAAAACCTAACTGCAAAGTAGGTACTCGGGGGTGCAAGTGATGGAAATTACTTCAGCCAGATGTCGTTGCCTGTACGTAATACAGAGAATAATGTAAAGAGGGTCGAAATTTCACTGATGCCGGTGAGTTGCCCATTAGCTCAGTTGGTAGAGCACTGACACGAATAGCCAGAGGTCGCGGGTTCGAATCCCGGCATGGGTGAAATGTTTAGCCTCTAAATAGGTTTTTAAAATACGAAATTACTTTCATTCCCGACGTTTCGACAAGATAGCAGTTGTCGTGGTCACGGGCAGTCGGCCTAGCCCACGGGAAACACGGGGATAAACGCCGTTTATCCCGTAAATACCGTATCTGCGATAAACACATCACAAGGGAAAACATTTTCCATAGATAAGAATATTCTTTATTGTACACTAGAAAAACAACAAATGCAAAATAATTGCAAATATACTTAGTACTGTGCTGCGTGGTGTCGGCCTAGAGAATAGCACCAACCCAATTCTTCCCGCGGGTGTCTTAAAAGGCGACTAAAGGACACAAACCGGGGGGTGGGCAGCAGCGCCCCCTGCAGTACAATTCCACCGAACTGCGATCCCCAACCCGCATGCCCAGCGTAGGGATTATGGGCATTACCCCCTATGATAGCACAAAGTGGCGCTCATTAGGGGAGGGCTATGTCCAGCAGTAGACTAGTATAGCCTGACGACGGCGGCCTTATTGCTAAAAGCAATTTCTTCCAGACAAAACTATTCTTGCTGCGTTTATGGAGTGTTTTGAAGGGAATGTGTTTTTATAATAACACTCTCCGTCTTTTCGTGGAATATCTAAATATTGATATATTACATATGATTGTGGCGCTTTTCGGAACAGAATAACATCGAGAGTAAACGGGCAGACAAGGGAAATTAAATAACAGGAACGGTGTTCCCGGCCGAGTAGAAGGCTTACAGAGTGGCTGAAAGCCTAACGAGTGGGCTCCGTGCTTCTCAATTTACAATTCAGATCCATCTGAAGTTAGAATACTCGTCCAGGTACCCTATTCCGCGATGCTTAAACTGATATTACAGAAGGTGACTAGATAGATTAACTGAGCAGCTATCGTGGAGTAGTAGTAATGCGTTCAAGATAACACTTTTTGAGCTAACACTAACAACTAACTAATAAGGAATAAGACTTGCCTCAAATTCCAGAGATTCATGGTTCTCAATTTACAATTCCAATTCGTCTGAAATTAGAATACTCGGTCAAATACCCTATTCCTCGATGCTTAAACTGATATTACAGAAGGTGATTCGTTACATTAATCGAGCTGTTATCGTGGAGTGCTAGTAGTGCGGTCATATAACACTCTTCCAACTAACACTAATAACTAACTAATAAGGAATGACACTTGTCTCGGTATCCAGATATTCGTGCTTCAGAATTTACAATTCAAATCTGTCTGAAGTTAGTATACTCAGTCAGATAACCTATTTTGCCACGCTCAAATTAATATTATAGAAAGGGACTCTATAAATCAACTGCGGAATGGTACTATTCCGGTCAATATAGCACTTTTTGAACTAACACTAATAATTTACTAATAAAGTATAACACTTGTAAGAGATTCGTGAAATACGGGAATTTGGTTCTTGATCTAACCTAATTAGGATTTTCTGGTAGTTTTCTAACAAGGATGCGGACGTTAGTTAATTAGATACCACTAATAAAGGCCATTCCTACTCGCAGCTAGATTTATGTAAAGCGTTTGTGTGCCTTAGAAAATATAAATTGTTTAATATTCTACGACAAACTAAAACTGACTTGGGGGCAGTCTTTCTACCCTCGCTATAGTATTTTTTATAATTTATTTATTTCATAACACTTACCTGCTGTGTGGTGTCGGTCTAGAAAATAGCACTAACCCAAATTCTTCCCGCGGGTGTCGTAAAAGGCGACTAAGGGACACAAACCGGGGGTGGGCAGCAGCGTCCCCTGCAGTACAATTCCCCCAAACTGCGATCCCCAACCCGCATGCCCAGCGTGGGGATTATGGGCATTACCCCCAATGATGGCACAACCTTGCGCTATGCATTAGGGGAGGGCTATGTCCAGCAGTGGACTAATACAGCCTGAAGAAGATAACACTTACAATAAAATTATCATTATAGGGCGGCCTATTCAATTGACTGTATCGCTAAGTTAATGTACCCGTGACTACGGCGGCTGACGTTGCCCAAAAGTCGAAAAATCTATGAAAGAATTATGAAATAATCGCGATAAAAATGAAAAGAAAAGTTTTTATTCAAAGTAGCGCAAATACTGCCGCTTAATGAAAGTTACAAGTCAAACTATTAGACCCGTTTAAATATATAATCAAATGCATATTTCATTCGTTAATGCTTCGTTAATCCATTAGCGGTTAATACGTTATTAGAATTACTTTTCGGCGGCTGATATTTTAAGAAAAGTATCAGTTTAAGTTTTGAAAAGGAGAAAAATGTATTTGCCGCGATATTTTTTTAAGTAAAACAAAATTACCTTAATTCCCTACGTTATAAATATGTAGGTATGAGCATCGGTAGTCATTAAGAATTAATATATTTGCTTCCAACTTAAATAAGTTAAAAACAAAAGGTTCTAACGTTGAAACCTGACAGAATAGACTCCTTCACACGAAGCCGAGTAAAAGTTTGTCTTTGTCGAATCATCGAACTGTGTATGTCAGGAATTTTTAAAAGCTCATTGTGGCTTGTTCGTAGCCGGCTCATTTCCCCGATCGTTGGTGCTCTTGGAATTTGATACTTGGGCACTTGAGCACTGCCGGATTTCGCATAACTATTCGTGGAGTCGGGTGAGCCACTATTACAAAAAGCCTTTTGAATAGTTTAATTGTGTTCGGGAGTCGGGGTGAGCCGCCGTTTAGAGCCTCATGGCTAATTTCTTAGTGTTAAATACACAACTTTTAGTTGCCTCTTGATGTTTGATACTGGAGCACATTATCGCGTATTAATTTCACATCTCCCGCTCCCGTTGGTACCCAAATGTAGGGCGCACGACCTAGCCCCTACAGTATTTGTAAAATGCTGTGAGTGAAGCGCTTTTGGCCTAGTGGAACCGAGTGATTGGAACCTATCACTTGGCTTAAGCAATAGCAGTCGCGGTCAGGTGCTGGATGGGTGACTACCATCTTGTGACTACCGCTAGTGGCATTTTTCCGAGTACTTCCGTTCTTCGCAAGGCACGTTGAGCCGTTGGTGCCGGCTGCCATGTAATGGCATGTCAGACTTATAGCCGGCTTGATAACTTCGGACAGTTAGGCCCGCCACTATCTTACAATTCTCCACCAATCCAGTCTTGGCCCCCGTGGTGGAGTGTGGCCTAATGAAGAGAACCGTGGTCTAGTTTTTTAAAAATAACAGCTAAAACGTGGGTTTTTACGCGGCTTATTAAACGCAATTCTTAGATTAGATTAGAACTCTTTATAATTATAATTACTTTATTGCACACAAACATTTTACAGGACTTTGCACTAGAAATAAGATGTACAAAGGCGAGCTTATCTCTGTAAGAGATTTCCTTCAGCAAACCTTTATTGTACCCACCAGAGAATAAATTAAAAGGCTTACGTATCAAAATTGTTCTCAATTGGGTCAGAAATTAAGGCCGTTCCACAAACAAAGCCGATTTCACTGTCTTAAAGCCGCATTAATGAAGCACTTTTGCCTCTGAAACAGCTCTTGAATGTGGCAAGATGCTGTTCAGTTTCGTACAGCATCTTGAAATAAATTTGAATACAATAAAACAATAGGTACTCCTATTGCTTTATTAATTTGATCCATTGTCATAGGGATGCAAATTTAATAGGCCGACCACGCTGAGATAAGATAAGGTAAGGTAGGTGAGGTGAGGTAGGGCGAGGCTTTAAGAGCTCTTTATCTTGAGCTGAGCCTTAAGTCTCGACTTAAACTGATAGTAACTTTACGTAGTCGAAACAATCTCAAGCTTAAGGCTCTTAGGGGCGCTAGCTAGCGCCATCAGTGGTATAAAAATCATAACTCCCCGTCGTCATAGCACCCCGAACCACCTTAAAAGCACTTTATCTTGAGCTGAGCCTTCATTCATTCGTTTGTTTGTTCGTTCGTTCGTTCGTTCGTTCGTTCGTTTGTTCGTTCGTTCGTTCGTTCGTTCGTTCGTTCGTTCACACACTCACTCACTCACTCATTTACTCACTCACTCACTCATTTATTCATTCATTGATTCCTTTATTTTATTTATTTTCCTCTTAGTATATACAGGGTTATAAATTAACGCTAAAAAAACTGGAAATACAAGAAGGAGATTCCTTGAGTTACTCGTGGATAGTGACCAACTAAGTTCATCCCGTAATCCGTTGGTGCAACCCTGCCTTGTAACTCAACTCAACTTAAATTGAAAGTAACTTTAGTCGAAAGAATAAGCTTAAGCTAAAAGTAAGAGAGTCTCGTTCAGATCAAATTTAAAAAGACGGCCAATCTTTGATTGTCTCAACTATGCTCAATACCTGGCTTTAGTACCGTGTTAAGAAGCTGGATTTAGCAGTTCGGGGAAGTTGTAGCGAGCCAACGGAGTTAACAAGACTTACACAATAATCCGATGGATTGTCGATCTATTAACAACGTTTCCTGCGGTATCTGTAGGCGATGGATAAAGACTGTTACACACGTAGCTACAATATATTATATTATAGTAAACTACCACTCACGGAAGTGATGCTCATCATATCACATCACATCATCACACAAACATACATACATACATACATACATACATACATACATACATACATACATACATACATACATACATACATACATACATACATACATACATACATACATACATACATACATACATACATAAATGCATGCATACTTCGTAATTTTAGTTTGCACTTAACAGTTTGAATTTGTTTTATTTGTCTTTGTGCATCTCATGGATTTGTAAATACAAAATTACTGCATGCCTGCATGTATATTATACGCCCAATGGGTAGAACATAGAATGATCATTAAGAAATATATAAACTAAAACTTTCGTAAGCACAACACATTGTGCCTTCATGCCTAGTGACATTGACGACGGGAAAGCAGTAGGCGCTGCGGCGCAAGCCAGCGGGAATCCCCCGCAGCCAGTGTCGGCACCCGCCCCATCTATCTCGGCGCGGGCGCGACGCCCGTTTGCCCGTAGTGTGAGACGAGCAACCGACGACGCGAGCTCCGTCTCTGCTCACCATGATTAAGCTCTGCGAAATGGGAGCGAAACCTGGTCGGACTTTTCCTACATAACAACACCCGTAAGTAGATCCGGACTAAAAGTCTACAAGAAATATATGACCTGTATTTAACACTTATTACCTATGTTAATGAATAAACTATATATTCTGATTCTAGTTCATAGCTACGATCACCTCTGTAATTAGAAACTGACCCGTCTCATCGGGGAATTTGCACTGCGTGTCAAGCCAAGCATAGCAACAGAAGCTAATATAATGTTTATGATTTATAAACTAGTTGTAATTTTAAATCGTATAAACTCTGTAAGTTTTGTGGAAATAAAAGATTCTTATTCTAGTAACCTCACGCCTGTATTCCAGAGGGGTAGGCAGCTGCCACTTACTTCTATTCTTACTTCTACTTCAGGGACTGCCACTTGCCACGATCCTGACAGATCACCTTCTCTTCATCAACGTTCATAAGTCGTTGCATGCACGCACGCCGGTTGCGGGTACTTTTTATCTTTCCCTTTGCTAATACATCCCCTATCTGGTCGATGTATGTCCAGCCCCTCCACTCACATTCGTAATATATAATTTTTTCGTCAATCTTTCTTCCTTCATCCTCTCCCCATGTCCAAACTAACGCAACATTCCTTTCTCAATTCTAGTCACTACATCCTCTTTCAGTCCACAACGTTCTCTAATCAGACTATTGCGTATCCTGTTACTTAAAGTAACACTAAACATACTTCTCAAGGAGAAAGGCTAATATTATCTTTATAATATTATAAAGGCAAAAGTTTGTGAGTGTGTATGTTTGTTACTTCATCACGTCTAAACGGCTGGAGCGATTTTAATAAAATTTGGTGAGGAGTTAGCTGACACTCTGGATTAACACATATGCTACGTTTTACTGCGGAAAAAATCTTATTCCCATGGGAAAATCGATAAACCGCGGGTAACACCGCGGGGCATATCTAGTAATATATGTTTTTGCCTTCATTTCATTGTTGTCACGTCATAGAGCGGTGGTAGTGGAGCGGTGTAGAACACCGCTAACGGTGAAGGAAAACACCGTAAGGAAACCCTAGTGTCCGAGGTGTTAGCGTACCTCAGCGCTTGCTACGTACAATGGCCCAACTATGAGGCTAAGTGCGGAAATCTCAGGTCTAACTAACTGTTGTCACGTCATAGAAATATATATTATGGCTGCGTGTGCGGTCACTTGTATAGAAAATATATTAATATATTGTAATTCTTCTTACATATTTATATTAATATTTACTGTAGCTACGTGTGTAACGGGCTTTATGGGTTCTGGATACTTCCTGAGAGGTATTATACCGGATGGTCGCTACATCAACATCCACAAAAAAAATATTGGTATGCCGTGTCGTGGGGTATCCGAATGACTAGAGTAGAACATGACCGAAGCGAAACGTATCTATTGAGGAACATGACTAAAGCAGATTATGACTAAAGCCGAACATGACACCCACCTAAGTACCCATACAATCGTGTGAATACAAAAAAAATGCTGCAGCTCAGCAAAATGTTAGCCACGGGTAACTTGCGCTGGTTTTCTGCTGCACCTGATTTGGTGAAGTATAGACAAATTGCAAAGAAGAAAGAAACTTAAAATGCGACCAATACTACTTGAGCTTGGGCTTTGCACGGCACGTTACGCAGTTGGTGCTAGCTGTCATGTAATGGCAGTCGTTAACGCATGTCAGGGGCCTCATGGGCGGCTTGATAACTTCTGACAGTAAGGCTCAACACTTTGTCTTATAATTCTGCACCTTCCCGGACTTGTCCCCCTGGGCGGAGTATGGCCTAATCGTCCTGCGATGCAGGAAGAGATCCGTGCCCCAGCAGTGGGGACATACAAGGGTTGATAACGAACATTAGTCGTCGTCGTCGTCAGGCTATACTAGTCCACTGCTAGACATAGCTCTCCCCTAAAGAGCGCCACGTGTTGCTATCATAGGGGGTAATGCTCATAATCCCCCCGCTGGGCATGCGGGTTGGGATCGCAGTTCGGTGGAATTGTACTGCAGGGGGCGCTGCTGCCCACCCCCTGGTTTGTGTCCCTTAGTCGCCTTTTACGAAACCCGCGAACATTAGTGTGATGTGATAAATATAATAAATAATAAGTGTGATTTCAGCTCCCTCGTAGATACAAAATTTAAGTTAGGTCCGCCCATTAGAAGGCACAACTCAATTAAATGATTAGCTAATTGTAAAGAGAGCTTAATTAGTTGATAAATGATTCAGCTGGCTGGGACATCACGCAATAGTGGACGAATAGAAGGACTGCTGCAAGTCCTTATTTTTTTATTTTATTGTTTATTAGAAAACCAACAGCTGAATTAGATTTAAAGCCAATAGCATGTTTTCACTCATAATCAGAATAAAATTTAGATTTATATAACAAAATTATCTTAATGTGGTTAACATATAATTATTTTTTTGTATCTTACGTGATTTTTTAATTTAAATTTATTATGATCCCTTTATATAGGAAAAAGGGTAACGTTAATTGACATAAATGATTCCAATATTTTCTATCCCAGAAAGATCAACCGCGGCTGTTTGTAATTAAAATGAAGAGGACGACATTGTAAAAATTCAGTAAGTCAACTCATATCACCCAATGGATATTGCAGATCTACAAACACAATGCATATTTAAATAGATATTTCATCCTATAAAATATATAACGAGAAAATGGGAAGGAATTTGGCTTTCCGCACCTCCACTGGTAAGGAATTCCATAGTCGGAAGGCCTGCACAGTGAAGGAACAGCTATAGAAAGTGGTGTGATGGGAAGGGATTTTCAGGAGTAGGTTTTGGGAAGAGCGAAAGGATATGAGAGGAGTGCAGAAACTCAAAGCGCTCTTTTAGATAGGAAGGAGTAGCTGGATTAAACAGTACGCAATATAGAAGAGAAAGTGTATGCGTATTCCGGCGGAGATGGATTGGGAGCCACTTGAGCTGTGAACGAAATACAGAAACGTGGTCATATATTTTTATCTATCTACGAGTATCTTTCAAATTATTTGTTTTCGATCATTTCATAGACCCCTCCGTTCTTTTTCAATCTTATCTCAGTTGTATAACTTTATTTTCCATGTGTATTTTGCGGTAAATCAAATTATGCTGAAGGCTTGATATAATTTGTTAACGTGATGCGTTCGGAGTGGGTACAAGAATATGTAAATATTCATTTTCATTTTAATTGCACCCAAATTAGCAGCGATGTACCACAGCAGAGCTTGATAGGTGTACATCGCACCTAATAGAAGTTCCAAAATGATCGTTTGATAATTATGATTGATCGGTCGGTCGGTCGGTCGGTCGGTCGGTCGTTCGGTCGGTCGGTCGGTCTCGGTTCTCTATCTATCTGTCTGTCTGTCTGTCTGTCTGTCTGTCTGTCTGTCTGTCTGTCTGTCTGTCTGTCTGTCTGTCTGTCTGTCTGTCTGTCTGTCTGTCTGTCTGTCTGTCTGTCTGTCTGTCTGTCTGTCTGTCTGTCTGTCTGTCTGTCTGTCTGTCTGTCTGTCTGTCTGTCTGTCTGTCTGTCTGTCTGTCTGTCTGTCTGTCTGTCTGTCTGTCTGTCTGTCTGTCTGTCTGTCTGTCTGTCTGTCTGTCTGTCTGTCTGTCTGTCTGTCTGTCTGTCTGTCTGTCTGTCTGTCTGTCTGTCTGTCTGTCTGTCTGTCTGTCTGTCTGTCTGTCTGTCTGTCTGTCTGTCTGTCTGTCTGTCTGTCTGTCTGTCTGTCTGTCTGTCTGTCTGTCTGTCTGTCTGTCTGTCTGTCTGTCTGTCTGTCTGTCTGTCTGTCTGTCTGTCTGTCTGTCTGTCTGTCTGTCTGTCTGTCTGTCTGTCTGTCTGTCTGTCTGTCTGTCTGTCTGTCTGTCTGTCTGTCTGTCTGTCTGTCTGTCTGTCTGTCTGTCTGTCTGTCTGTCTGTCTGTCTGTCTGTCTGTCTGTCTGTCTGTCTGTCTGTCTGTCTGTCTGTCTGTCTGTCTGTCTGTCTGTCTGTCTGTCTGTCTGTCTGTCTGTCTGTCTGTCTGTCTGTCTGTCTGTCTGTCTGTCTGTCTGTCTGTCTGTCTGTCTGTCTGTCTGTCTGTCTGTCTGTCTGTCTGTCTGTCTGTCTGTCTGTCTGTCTGTCTGTCTGTCTGTCTGTCTGTCTGTCTGTCTGTCTGTCTGTCTGTCTGTCTGTCTGTCTGTCTGTCTGTCTGTCTGTCTGTCTGTCTGTCTGTCTGTCTGTCTGTCTGTCTGTCTGTCTGTCTGTCTGTCTGTCTGTCTGTCTGTCTGTCTGTCTGTCTGTCTGTCTGTCTGTCTGTCTGTCTGTCTGTCTGTCTGTCTGTCTGTCTGTCTGTCTGTCTGTCTGTCTGTCTGTCTGTCTGTCTGTCTGTCTGTCTGTCTGTCTGTCTGTCTGTCTGTCTGTCTGTCTGTCTGTCTGTCTGTCTGTCTGTCTGTCTGTCTGTCTGTCTGTCTGTCTGTCTGTCTGTCTGTCTGTCTGTCTGTCTGTCTGTCTGTCTGTCTGTCTGTCTGTCTGTCTGTCTGTCTGTCTGTCTGTCTGTCTGTCTGTCTGTCTGTCTGTCTGTCTGTCTGTCTGTCTGTCTGTCTGTCTGTCTGTCTGTCTGTCTGTCTGTCTGTCTGTCTGTCTGTCTGTCTGTCTGTCTGTCTGTCTGTCTGTCTGTCTGTCTGTCTGTCTGTCTGTCTGTCTGTCTGTCTGTCTGTCTGTCTGTCTGTCTGTCTGTCTGTCTGTCTGTCTGTCTGTCTGTCTGTCTGTCTGTCTGTCTGTCTGTCTGTCTGTCTGTCTGTCTGTCTGTCTGTCTGTCTGTCTGTCTGTCTGTCTGTCTGTCTGTCTGTCTGTCTGTCTGTCTGTCTGTCTGTCTGTCTGTCTGTCTGTCTGTCTGTCTGTCTGTCTGTCTGTCTGTCTGTCTGTCTGTCTGTCTGTCTGTCTGTCTGTCTGTCTGTCTGTCTGTCTGTCTGTCTGTCTGTCTGTCTGTCTGTCTGTCTGTCTGTCTGTCTGTCTGTCTGTCTGTCTGTCTGTCTGTCTGTCTGTCTGTCTGTCTGTCTGTCTGTCTGTCTGTCTGTCTGTCTGTCTGTCTGTCTGTCTGTCTGTCTGTCTGTCTGTCTGTCTGTCTGTCTGTCTGTCTGTCTGTCTGTCTGTCTGTCTGTCTGTCTGTCTGTCTGTCTGTCTGTCTGTCTGTCTGTCTGTCTGTCTGTCTGTCTGTCTGTCTGTCTGTCTGTCTGTCTGTCTGTCTGTCTGTCTGTCTGTCTGTCTGTCTGTCTGTCTGTCTGTCTGTCTGTCTGTCTGTCTGTCTGTCTGTCTGTCTGTCTGTCTGTCTGTCTGTCTGTCTGTCTGTCTGTCTGTCTGTCTGTCTGTCTGTCTGTCTGTCTGTCTGTCTGTCTGTCTGTCTGTCTGTCTGTCTGTCTGTCTGTCTGTCTGTCTGTCTGTCTGTCTGTCTGTCTGTCTGTCTGTCTGTCTGTCTGTCTGTCTGTCTGTCTGTCTGTCTGTCTGTCTGTCTGTCTGTCTGTCTGTCTGTCTGTCTGTCTGTCTGTCTGTCTGTCTGTCTGTCTGTCTGTCTGTCTGTCTGTCTGTCTGTCTGTCTGTCTGTCTGTCTGTCTGTCTGTCTGTCTGTCTGTCTGTCTGTCTGTCTGTCTGTCTGTCTGTCTGTCTGTCTGTCTGTCTGTCTGTCTGTCTGTCTGTCTGTCTGTCTGTCTGTCTGTCTGTCTGTCTGTCTGTCTGTCTGTCTGTCTGTCTGTCTGTCTGTCTGTCTGTCTGTCTGTCTGTCTGTCTGTCTGTCTGTCTGTCTGTCTGTCTGTCTGTCTGTCTGTCTGTCTGTCTGTCTGTCTGTCTGTCTGTCTGTCTGTCTGTCTGTCTGTCTGTCTGTCTGTCTGTCTGTCTGTCTGTCTGTCTGTCTGTCTGTCTGTCTGTCTGTCTGTCTGTCTGTCTGTCTGTCTGTCTGTCTGTCTGTCTGTCTGTCTGTCTGTCTGTCTGTCTGTCTGTCTGTCTGTCTGTCTGTCTGTCTGTCTGTCTGTCTGTCTGTCTGTCTGTCTGTCTGTCTGTCTGTCTGTCTGTCTGTCTGTCTGTCTGTCTGTCTGTCTGTCTGTCTGTCTGTCTGTCTGTCTGTCTGTCTGTCTGTCTGTCTGTCTGTCTGTCTGTCTGTCTGTCTGTCTGTCTGTCTGTCTGTCTGTCTGTCTGTCTGTCTGTCTGTCTGTCTGTCTGTCTGTCTGTCTGTCTGTCTGTCTGTCTGTCTGTCTGTCTGTCTGTCTGTCTGTCTGTCTGTCTGTCTGTCTGTCTGTCTGTCTGTCTGTCTGTCTGTCTGTCTGTCTGTCTGTCTGTCTGTCTGTCTGTCTGTCTGTCTGTCTGTCTGTCTGTCTGTCTGTCTGTCTGTCTGTCTGTCTGTCTGTCTGTCTGTCTGTCTGTCTGTCTGTCTGTCTGTCTGTCTGTCTGTCTGTCTGTCTGTCTGTCTGTCTGTCTGTCTGTCTGTCTGTCTGTCTGTCTGTCTGTCTGTCTGTCTGTCTGTCTGTCTGTCTGTCTGTCTGTCTGTCTGTCTGTCTGTCTGTCTGTCTGTCTGTCTGTCTGTCTGTCTGTCTGTCTGTCTGTCTGTCTGTCTGTCTGTCTGTCTGTCTGTCTGTCTGTCTGTCTGTCTGTCTGTCTGTCTGTCTGTCTGTCTGTCTGTCTGTCTGTCTGTCTGTCTGTCTGTCTGTCTGTCTGTCTGTCTGTCTGTCTGTCTGTCTGTCTGTCTGTCTGTCTGTCTGTCTGTCTGTCTGTCTGTCTGTCTGTCTGTCTGTCTGTCTGTCTGTCTGTCTGTCTGTCTGTCTGTCTGTCTGTCTGTCTGTCTGTCTGTCTGTCTGTCTGTCTGTCTGTCTGTCTGTCTGTCTGTCTGTCTGTCTGTCTGTCTGTCTGTCTGTCTGTCTGTCTGTTCTGTCTGTCTGTCTGTCTGCTCTGTCCTGTCTGTCTGTCTGTCTGTCTGTCTGCTCTGCCTTCTGTCTGCTGTCCTGTCTGTCCTGCTGTCTGTCTGTCTGTCTGTCTGTCTGTCTGTCTGTCCTGTCTGTCTGTCTGTCTGTCTGTCTGTCTGTCTGTCTGTCTGTCTGTCTGCTGCCTGCTGTCTGCCTGCTGCCTGTCTGCTGCCTGTCTGCCTGCTGTCTGTCTGCTGCCTGCCTGCCTGCCTGCCTGCCTGCCTGCCTGCCTGCCTGCCTGCCTGCCTGCCTGCCTGCCTGCCTGCCTGCCTGCCTGCCTGCCTGCCTGCCTGCCTGCCTGCCTGCCTGCCTGCCTGCCTGCCTGCCTGCCTGCCTGCCTGCCTGCCTGCCTGCCTGCCTGCCTGCCTGCCTGCCTGCCTGCCTGCCTGCCTGCCTGCCTGCCTGCCTGCCTGCCTGCCTGCCTGCCTGCCTGCCTGCCTGCCTGCCTGCCTGCCTGCCTGCCTGCCTGCCTGCCTGCCTGCCTGCCTGCCTGCCTGCCTGCCTGCCTGCCTGCCTGCCTGCCTGCCTGCCTGCCTGCCTGCCTGCCTGCCTGCCTGCCTGCCTGCCTGCCTGCCTGCCTGCCTGCCTGCCTGCCTGCTGCCTGCCTGCCTGCCTGCCTGCCTGCCTGCCTGCCTGCCTGCCTGCCTGCCTGCCTGCCTGCCTGCCTGCCTGCCTGCCTGCCTGCCTGCCTGCCTGCCTGCCTGCCTGCCTGCCTGCCTGCCTGCCTGCCTGCCTGCCTGCCTGCCTGCCTGCCTGCCTGCCTGCCTGCCTGCCTGCCTGCCTGCCTGCCTGCCTGCCTGCCTGCCTGCCTGCCTGCCTGCCTGCCTGCCTGCCTGCCTGCCTGCCTGCCTGCCTGCCTGCCTGCCTGCCTGCCTGCTGCCTGCCTGCCTGCCTGCCTGCCTGCCTGCCTGCCTGCCTGCCTGCCTGCCTGCCTGCCTGCCTGCCTGCCTGCCTGCCTGCCTGCCTGCCTGCCTGCCTGCCTGCCTGCCTGCCTGCCTGCCTGCCTGCCTGCCTGCCTGCCTGCCTGCCTGCCTGCCTGCCTGCCTGCCTGCCTGCCTGCCTGCCTGCCTGCCTGCCTGCCTGCCTGCCTGCCTGCCTGCCTGCCTGCCTGCCTGCCTGCCTGCCTGCCTGCCTGCCTGCCTGCCTGCCTGCCTGCCTGCCTGCCTGCCTGCCTGCCTGCCTGCCTGCCTGCCTGCCTGCCTGCCTGCCTGCCTGCCTGCCTGCCTGCCTGCCTGCCTGCCTGCCTGCCTGCCTGCCTGCCTGCCTGCCTGCCTGCCTGCCTGCCTGCCTGCCTGCCTGCCTGCCTGCCTGCCTGCCTGCCTGCCTGCCTGCCTGCCTGCCTGCCTGCCTGCCTGCCTGCCTGCCTGCCTGCCTGCCTGCCTGCCTGCCTGCCTGCCTGCCTGCCTGCCTGCCTGCCTGCCTGCCTGCCTGCCTGCCTGCCTGCCTGCCTGCCTGCCTGCCTGCCTGCCTGCCTGCCTGCCTGCCTGCCTGCCTGCCTGCCTGCCTGCCTGCCTGCCTGCCTGCCTGCCTGCCTGCCTGCCTGCCTGCCTGCCTGCCTGCCTGCCTGCCTGCCTGCCTGCCTGCCTGCCTGCCTGCCTGCCTGCCTGCCTGCCTGCCTGCCTGCCTGCCTGCCTGCCTGCCTGCCTGCCTGCCTGCCTGCCTGCCTGCTGCCTGCCTGCCTGCCTGCCTGCCTGCCTGCCTGCCTGCCTGCCTGCCTGCCTGCCTGCCTGCCTGCCTGCCTGCCTGCCTGCCTGCCTGCCTGCCTGCCTGCCTGCCTGTACCCGGTTTGCGCAAAACTGAACCAAACGAAAGAGGCGGTCGAGGCCTGCACCGCCGCGCTTGAACTCGACGACCACTACGTGAAAGCTCTGCTGAGACGAGCCAAGTGCTACACGGAGCTTGGCGAATTCGAGGAGGCCGTAAAAGACTACGAGAGACTGTACAAAATCGAGAAAAGCAAGGAAAACAAGACACTCCTCCATGAGGCCAAGATCGCCCTCAAGAAGTCCAAACGCTTAGATTATTATAAGATTCTCGGCGTTGAAAAGAACGCCTCCGAAGAGGACATCAAGAGAGCTTACAGGTGAGCTGCGATTACCCTTCTGTTTCCTAATACTTTTTCGTCATTCCCTCATGACTTAGAATCGCGATCATGAGTCGCTCGTTTCAACAGCCAACGGTTAGATACCTAATAGCTGTGTAAATAGGCCCAAGATAGTATGTAAGTACCTACCCAATAAATCCATCCATCCATCCATCCATCTATAGTTAAGACTTTATGATTTTTTAATTCACTTTATTGACTCGGTACGAATTAAGTGCAAACTAAGATTTAAGACCATCCCACCATTGTTCACTTAGTTTAACTGCTGAAGTCCCACAGAACGTCCGAGCAGACCCGGAATTGTATTTGGTATTAAGTATATGGAGAAGCAGGTGCGAGCTAGAAATCCAATGTCAATTCCATCTCATACCACAATGTGCCTTGCAATAACAGACTCCGTGTAACCGCAGTAGGTCCCACTGAACATCTGAGCCTAGCCGCATTGTCTTTGGCACTTACTTGGCAGAGAGGTCCAATGCAAAAGGTGGTTTAGGTAAGTAAAATAAATTGTAAAAACTACATTAACTTCAATAATTGATCATTTGACTGTTAGTATTTTTGTTCTAGAACCTGTCAATAGCTACATTTAGTCATATGGTACAATAACGCTCTAGGCAAATTGAGCGTAAATATTATTCTTTGTCTGACCATATTATAACAGATGTATGTTTTTAATATTTGAGTTTTCTGTTCAAGGAGCGTTTTATGGGTTTTACCATCAGTACAAAACTGATGTAATTTAATCTTGAAACAAAACCTAATACTTTTTTAATGCACAACTTTGATTTTACGCAATTTTGAGCTCTGTGAAATTCCAAGAACCAAAAATAATTTATGGTTATATGTTTTAATTTCTTGTCATGTCATATTTATATTTACAATTATTTTAATATTATTATTAATACTTATAATAATTATTATGTTTAAAAAAATAATGATTCAATGTCTTAATAATTTTAACCATTAATCCATCCCATAAAATATTATTATTATTATTATTATTATTATTATTATTATTATTATTATTATTATTATTATTATTATTATTATTATTATTATTATTATTATTATTATTATTATTATTATTATTATTATTATATTATTATTATTATTATTATTATTATTATTATTATTATTATTATTATTATTATTATTATTATTATTATTATTATTATTATTATTATTATTATTATTATTATTATTATTATTATTATTATTATTATTATTATTATTATTATTATTACTATTACTATTATTATTATTATACGTTAAATTCAGATTAACAAATCCATTGAGTTGTTAGAACGAGCTTAGTCTATGTTAGTCAGATAACGTTTTTTTTTTTAAATAATAAATTAATTTAAATGCAAGGTGCGGGAGCGGTGCTTCAAAAACGACTATGGATGGATGGGGTAATTTCAATGTCCCAATCTAACTTTAACGTAAGTTCCAAAATATCAGCTACTGACCGCACCGCATCCGGTCGAGCGACAAGCCTCACTCTGTCGCCCGTGATTTGTGTGCAGACGTGGCTCTGAATATTCACAACACCTCACGAGAAGTGACAGGGCGTGTTTGCCTCTGGATTCTGGAAACCACGGGCCAATCTACGACAAAGGTATCCACAGTATCCACAAACGGGAGCCAACGACAGGATTTACCTAGTGTGGGGCCCACCAGACGCTGTACACCGGCAAGTACCTTTTTCTTAATAAATATTTTTTACTTTTCTAACGTTAGCATAAGGCTACTAAAATCTTTATCGTTATCAACCCTTGTACCGATAAAAAATCAAAAAGAGAGGGTGGATAGATTCCAGCGGTCTGGGGTGTATAGAGTTGCTTGTCCGGAATGCAATGGAGTGTATATTGGCCAGACCGGTAGGAGTTTTATAACTCGGTATAGGGAGCATGTGGCGGCTTTCCGAAACAATCATCCGACTAAATCTCATTTTGCCAAATACCTTATGGACACGGGTCATGTACTTAATAATAACCATAATTTGGAAATTTTACACACCTGCAGTAAGGGGTTGAGATTGTCTATACTTGAACAGCTGGAAATTTACAAATTATCGAGGGATAGGTTGTTTACAATGCTGAATGAACAGGTGGGCAGCTCCTCTATTTCCCCATTAATTGATATATTTGCACAAAACAACAATAGCCCATAGGCGGTTGAAACGGTTTAACGGTCACCAGTTTAACGGTTACATTGCGTCATCGAGGGGAGGGGCGGCCTAGCCTATAAATACGGAGCGTTTTTGCGGAGACGGTCACTTGCATTTGGGAGCCTGAGGATGCCTCGTGTTAGAGGCGAAAGGCGTCGCGTGTTTTCTCACACAAGTATTGGTGTTGGTGGTGGTGTGTTCGTGTCTTGCTTCTGCTTGAAAAAGTGGGAGGGAGGGCGGTGCATTAGCTAACCGCATGGTGCTTGTGGGATTTTTGGCGGAATTCAGCAAAGTAATTTTAACTTTTAATAGTTCTCTATCAGTCTAAATTTAGGGTACTTTGGCTTTTGAATCTACGTGATGAGATGATTTATACAGCGTCCAGTGGCACCTTTACTCACTCTAGATAGATAAAGGGACTACTCGAATGCTGCAGTGCCTGGGACATTGCTTCTTAGATGGGAATAGGCTTGCCTAGCAGCTATACCATCCTGACTAGTTTAGCCGGCCTGGCCCACAGGAAGGACTAGTGAATCCACACCATAAGCTAACCCATGAAGGAAAACATTCCGAAGAAACCCGCGGCTTGATTGGTTCTGCATGACCAACCAAGCCGCGGGTTTCTTCGGAATGTTTTCCTTCATGGGTTAGCTTGTGGTATTGCTACAAATTCGCAGATGTACGTAACTTTGAATATGAACGAAGTCATAAGTATACTCTCGCTCTGGCAACGAACTTGGATGAATTAAGGACGTGGAATCAAACTCCAAAAAAGGAAAGGTAAAACAAAGGAAACGTTAAAAGCATGAAATTGTATGCATTTAATAAAAGTTTATTTATTGGTATTTCTAAATTTGGAGGACGTCTGGAGTCGAGTATACCCGATTCAATGTCACCGGCCTGAAAGTATCACGGTTTCATTCACTATTGTAAAAAAAGGGGAAAAAGCGAGCATTTCACATCAAAATAAAAACAATGTAATACAGTCAATAAACATTACCGTAATAAATATTTCCATATTTACCATTCGCAATGGTATGTACAATGCAACCGAACCAAATGGATGCTTGGTGTTTGATCATTTGGTTGTGCAATAAAGTTCTCTAAAGTTCTTTAAAGAAACTAACATCCTGACAGTTGCCAGTCAGCATACTCGTATATATGAAAACATTTTGTATGTTAGAAAAAGTATCAGTAACTTTAAAACTTTAGGTAGCCAACACAATGTAAATACTAGAAATAAACATCAACTTTTGTTCCCACTATTTAGGCTGGCAAAGGTTAATACACCCTTCATGGGGCATTGTATATACGCTTCTATAATAAAATCCCTGACGATATATTAAGCTTGCCTGAATCGCGGTATAAAAAGGCTACTATAACATAAAGGATTATTTAGATGACAATGAGGTCTGAATTAAAGCCAGTACAATGTATGAGTTCTATGTTTAAAATAATTATGTAAACTATGTTAATTAAGGACTTCGAAAAGACTAAGTTTTTTTGTCCATTTTTTGCCGATCATTCTCCAATATGATCTAGATTTTGAAATGCACACCTAGTTTAAATTGTAATGTTCCTTAGGCCGCAGTTTCTGCGCTACTTTGAATAAAACCTTTAAATTTAATTTCATTTTTGTCTATACTCTTATATTGGCAAAAACCAACATTTTTACCAATAAACCTCAAGTATTATTTTTCTGCTACAGATACAATCGGATCCAAAAGATTATGGCCGCCATGACGAGGATGGATGTAGAGTGCTCTCTTTCTGGGATGTTCGTTTGCTATTAGAGGTATTGATGCACGAGTAAAATGATAAACACTATCGAAACTTTAAGTCTGGGTATGTTTTCCATATTTGTGATGTCCTCACCTGGTTACCTTAGCAGTAGCACCTGGATTATGTGACTTTTCAAGTACACACCTGTGTGCGAAAGCGGATATTTACTTAGCCCTGCCGTATACATGTGAGCCGTAATAATATATTTAAGAACCTATTTAGAGGCTAAAAATTCCGGGATTCGAACCCGCGACCTCTGGCTATCCGTGCCAGATCCCTCGCACGATCAGAGATCGCGATCTCTGGCACGGATAGCCAGAGGTCGCGAGTTCGAATCTCGGCATGGGTGGAATTTTTTTCCTCTAAATAGGTTCTTAAATTTGTCCTTAGCACAGGTTAGTGCATTAAAAATAAAATTGTATAATCGTAATAATATGTATCAAATATAGTGGATACCGCATTTTAGTGGATATCTGATACGTGGCAGTGATATTGAGTATGACAAAAGTCCAGTAGATATTTCGTTTTTGCACACAAATGAATGCGTAAAAAGTTACATAATCAAGGCGGAGGAATGGTAATTTATCATCAGCAACCCATTACGTCCACACCGAGAGGCACGGATCTCTTCCCTGAAGAAGGTATAGGCCGTACTCCACCACGGGGGCCAAGTCCTTATTGGCGGAGGCTTGCAAGACTAGTGGCTAGTCTTACTGTCGATATCAAGCCTTGTATGTCCCTACTGCTAGGGCACGGGTCTCTTCCTGTATCGCAGCAAGGTTAGGCCATACTCCACCACGGGGGCCACGTCCGGGTTGGTGGAGGATTGTAAGACAGTGGCGGGCCTCACTGTCAGAAGTTATCAAGCCGCCCATAAGGCCTCTGACATGGCTTAACGACTACCATTATATGACAGCCGGCACCAACGGCTTAACGTGCCCTGCGAAGCACGGAAGCGCTCGGAAAAATCCCACTCGGTAGTCACGGGACGGTCACCCATCCTGCTCCTGACCGCGCCTGTTGTTGCTTAACTCAAGTGATTGATTCCAATCACTCGGTTCGCCTAGGCCACGAGCGCCTGTGCTCAAAGTGCCTCGCGAAGCACGGAACCGCTGGGAAAAATGCCACTAGCGTTAGTCATAGACGACCACCCATTCTTGCACTGAACGCGCCCTGAGTTCCTAACCTTAACCTTCGTGATCGTTTAAGATCACTCAATATTGAATATTCGTATCATCGATTGAGTTGTGAGAAAGTTATTATTATTAATAAGTATCCCGTAACAGAATCCACCCGAAACTTGTGGAAACAGACCTCTGTTGTCACAAGATAATGCGACCCGCGGCCGGCGATACGACTTGACATATTAGTTTCCAGCACTGATCGATTGAGGCTTACCACTTTGGCAGGCGGGGTTAGGAGTTCTGAAGGGATGATGTACAGGGAGTGTTTCTTGCTGAAAAACATTAGGGGCTAAAACAGTTCGTTTTCCATACGCATTAAAAATAGCAGTAAATTCGAAGTAAAATGTAAGAGTGGTTGATCATTGGTTGAGCACCACCTTTCTAATATCAAATTGTTAACAGGTTTATGTATGTATAAGTATATATTTATATGCAAGTGTATTATCGTATTATTACTTATTTATATAGTTATAAAAATTTCTCCCTTCCTCACGCTATCTTAATTTAAACACCTAATGCTAAGGTTGGCTGGAAGAGATCTCTGTTAGAGATAAGTTCGCCTTTGAAACAAATTGCGTACGTCCTAATTGACTATGAAGTTATCGCTTTTATGGATTGTGCAGATTTGCTCACCATGTAGATTTATTTTAAAATGTATTTTGAAATGCAATTCTATCTATAAATTGACATTTTCAACTTTATTCTGCGATTTATTTACTCTTTTGACAATTCCGGATATACTCGGCTTCAGTCGGTCGGTGATATTGAATCAGTGATATACTCGTCTTCAGTCGGTCGGTGATATTGAACCAGTGATATACTCGGCTTCAGTCGGTCGGTGATATTAAATCAGTGATACACTCGGTTTTAGTCAGTCGGTGACGCCGAATGGCATCTACCCGGCTCGGTTTTAGTCGGTCGGTGACGCCGAATGTTATCTACTCGTTTACAGTTGGTCGGTAACGCTGAATTAAATATACTCGGCTTCAGGCGGTCGATGACCCTGAATGCAATGTACTCGGCTTTAGTCGGTCAAAAACGCTGAATCAGAAATATTCAGGTTCAATCAGTTTATGACGGTCGCTTGTACCCGAATCCGGTTGTCATTTAAATTTAGAAAAAAAGGGGTGGGTGTCTAAGCTTACACTTTATTTTATCCAATATAACTATCTGGAGTAAGCGTGGAATAAAATCGGGTCTGCATTTATTTCTTACTGAGGTCTGTTTTATTTTGTTGTGAGGCAAGATAACTTCTGATATTAAGGCTCGCCACTGTCTCACAATCCTCCACCAACCCGGACTTGGCCCCCGTGGTGGAGTATGGCCTAACCTTCCTGAAGTGCAGGAAGAGACCGATGGGCCAGTAGAGGGGACATACAAAGAGTTGATTTCGAGGTATGTTTGTATTACAATATATTTTGTAACGCTGCATTTGATATAATATTACCTTTTGGTAATATCACGAACAATAAAAGATCTAATGAAGTCTCAATGCAATATTTTTATGGGTCGATATAAGCACGATCTGCAAAGTCATACTGGCGATATTCTTGAGCTGCAGACAATCGAGTTCCAACCTAACTGCCCTCGGGATAGAGCGGGAAATTGACTCCGTAAACGAATTAAGGCATGCGTGTCGGCGGGAAAGTTAATTTAAACACCAACTCAAGAACAATAGAAGGATAACTTTTACTTTCGAAGTGGAAACTTCTTTAGGCAGACTGCGTTTTATCTGAACAGTGAACAATACTGAACCGTCACGTTCAGGCCGGTGATGATTGGGTATACTCGACTCCGGTCAGCTGAAATCAATCAAACCTCAAGTTGTCTGTATTATAGTGTGGTTTATACTTTAAACTTACAGAGAAATACATAAATAAATACTTAAATACAGACTAGTATTTTGAGTGAGTAGGCAGAAACCAAGATATGTCACTAGCTAGGAAATTAGTATACCTAAGAGTACATCTCTATTTCACTTTGCTTTACTTTTATCGTATTTCAATTCGAGTATCCCCGCGCGGTGCTGATGCAAGGAAATGTTTTTGGATCGGATAAGTTTATTTAAGCGCACCAAAGCTCAAAGCCGATTCAATGATTCAACAATTCAATAGCTCAATCTTACTGTCAAATTCCATAGTAATTTGACTCATTGACTCAATCATCTAACTACCAAATTCAATAGTAATTTGACTCATTGACTCAATCATCTTACTATCAAATTCCATAGTAACTTGACTCATTGACTCAATCATCTTACTGTCAAATTCCATACTACTTTGACTCATTGCTTCTATCATCAAACCGCCAAATTCCATACTAATTTGACTCACTGCTTCAATCATCTGTCATATTCTATACTCATTTGACACATTGACTGAATCCTCTAACTGCCAAATTCCATACTAATTTGACTCACTGCTTCAATCATCTGTCATATTCTATACTAATTTGACGCATTGACTCAATCATTTAACTGTCAAATTCTATTGTAATTTGACTCATTGACTCAATCATCTAACTGTCAAATTCCATACTAATTTGACTCATTAACTCAATCATCTGTCAAATTCTATAGTAGTTTGACTCATTGACTCAATCATCTAACTGTCAAATTCCATACTAATTTGACTCATTGCCTCAGTCGCCTATCAAATTCTATGCTAACTTGACAGTTACACGATTGAAATTGCTCAGTATTTGGTGCGCGTAAAATATGAGCAAGGCGGTATGTCAAGATAGTATTTTAGTTTTATATTCTGTTTCTGTACCTAAGTTTCTTTTTTTGTTTGTCGCTCATTTTTATATGACGATGCCTTTTGTGAATGTTCCGATTTGATTGATTGTGTACGTCTACAGTATTTTTGTCTTTTCTTTGGCACGGTATATGAGTATACAGGCCGAGCTGGTCTTCCGTGCAGGTTTATAAGAGGAATCTCTCGGCAAGTTAATTAATATTTGCGTTGTGATTAAATAAAATTACCCTCTCGTTTCGCTTTGTAATATCCACTCGAGGCATGATGGAGGGAGTTTTTCAACAGCCTTTCTTTCTGTAAGGCCCTGTCAGCTTTGAAAGGGTCTTGGAATTCTGTATGAATGTTTTGCTTAATAAACTTACGCCTGTATTCTGAAGGGGAAGGAATTCGTTTATTGGCCAAAATTGACAACATTTCATATTTTACAACGCGCAAAACTAAAAATACCGTTGATTACGAAAAAAATATTTAGAATTTTTATTATTACTTAATTTTAGAGAAAATAAATAAAAAAAAAATTGTGTTGACGTCACACATACGGTGGAATAAGGAGATACCGTTGCCTAATATTAAAAACTAGCTTTTGCCCACGACTCCGTCCGCGTGGACTTTAGTTATTCAGCATGCTTCAATAAAAGGTGCAGACGATTTTTGTTCTGATAAATTATCTGAATCTGCGACAAATTTTGGAAGAACAATAAAAAAAATTATTATAAAAAATGAACTGAGTCGATTAAAAATTCTTTAAAAAAGGACGAAATGTCTCAAGAGTTAAGGGTGGGCTGCAAATCCGGAAACTAAGGGTATGATTACTTTGTTGTTATTGACAGGGGGTTAGTTGTGATTATAATAATTCATAATACTTCTTTATAATCCACATTAGATGTTCTTCCCTCGGGTGCTAATATATAAAATTCAAGTCCTGACTGACTGACTGACTCACTCATCAACGCCCAGCCCAAGCCGTTAGACCTAGTAAGCTGAAATATTGCACAGAGGGCCTATATATAATGTAGGCAAGGAATGAGACCGGATTTTTTAAATTCAACCCCTAAGGGGGCGAAAAGGGTTGCCAGAATTTGTATGGGAGGTATAAAGAATGTTATCAAATTTTCTTGAAACTTAAAATAAATTGTTAAGCCGTTGGTGCCGGGTGCCATGTAATGGCAGTCGTTAAGCCATGTCAGAGGCTTTATGGGCGGCTTAATAACTTCTGACAGTAGTACCCGCCATACCTTACAATCCTTCACCAACTCGGACTTTGCCCCTATGGTGGAGTATGGCCTAACCTTCCTGCGAGCAGCAGTGGGGACATACAAGGCTTGATATCAATTCCATATTGCACTAATTAGATTAATAAATGTACAAGGGCGTGCTTAGTGCAAGAAGCATTCTCTTCCAGCAAACATTTGGTGTTTTGAAGAGACTGACAAACGAATATTTAATATTTATTATTATTTATTACTATAATACCTCAGAAACTCAGGTTTCCTCACGATGTTGTCTTTCACAGTTAGAGAGTGGTATTGCTACTATAAATTTATAAATCGCACCCTCAGAACTAAAGAGGCCTAAGTCAAAAAATAGTGAAATTGAGTTACAATCATAGAATCATAAAAAGGTATGCCGTGGACGGAAGATTCGCTATGCTCTTTTTTTACAATAAGTGCCTTTGTTTTGCTATTCATCGGATAGAGCATACCTTTTTATGTCTCTCTGTGATTGTTAGGTACTCAATTTTTTGAGATTTTTTTGAGTATTTAAACTATTTTTTGACTTAGGCCTCTCCCGTTCTGAGGGTGCGAAATGTACACAACTTAGAAAACAAAGTCATTGGTGTCTCGCTTACGAATACCTCAGCGCTTGAAATCGCCAATCCGTGGTGGGCACGCGAGGTAAGTAAGCCCATATTCTATATTTGAGAGTTGACCTGTGCCCTGCTCTATGATGTACATTGGCTACTTAAAAAAAAACTGGCACTTGTTAAATTAATAATTACAATAATAAAAACATATTCAAATTTAAATTGATATCATAAAATAACATTAGTACAGATTGGATTTAATTAACAATTTTATGTTACAATATAGCATAAGGAGATCCACTGTTTTCGTTCTTCTACTTCTACACTTGCAACATCAAATCTCGTTGGCTGATGCTACTTTGGATGCTTATAATACTTGATCACCTAAATATTGAATCCCTTAAAAATGGCTCCAAAACTCTACCTTCTTCTTCTACAGGCTATATTAGTACACTGCTGCATAGCCCTCCCCTAATGAGCGCCATAGCGCAAGGTTGTGCCATCATTGGGGGTAATGCCCATAATCCCCACTCTGGGCATGCGGGTTGGGGATCGCAGTTTGGTGGAATTGTACTGCAGGGGGCGCTGCTGCCAACCCCCGGTTTGTGTCCCTTAGTCGCCTTTTACGACACCCGCGGGAAGAATTTGGGTTGGTGCTATTCTCTAGGCCGACATCACACAGCAAACTCTTCACGCTCATGAATAATTAACTGGCGCACCATAAAGAGACAAAAGATCTATTATTGAAATACAATTTTCGAAAAATTTGTTATATTATTGAGCCAATATATATAATGTGGGCGGGGACTGTGGCCTCTGGTCATTGGCTAGCAGCTCTGATCACAGGAGTATAGAAGTGTACAGAAGGTCTAGGTAAAGTTCCAAAGCTCTTTCTTAATACTAAAAGAGACATGGCTCGTGGTAAGTCAGCTACATCTCCCACTCTAGCTTCTATAATAAAATCCCTGAAGATATACTAAGCTTGCCTGAATCACGGTTCAAAAAATATGTTGAGCACACAAGCATAAAGGATTATTTAGATGACAATGAGGTCTGGAATTAAAGCAAAAAAATAATTATAGAAACTATGTTAATAACGGACTTTGAAAAGACTAAGTTTTGAGTTTTTTTGTCCATTTTTCTCCAAAATGATCTATATTTTGAAATGGACACCTAGTTGGAATTGTAACGTTCATTAAGCCGCAGTTTCTGTGCTACTTTGAATAAAACCTTTTCATTTCATTTCTTTTCATCAGCCCAAAAGCCATAACAGCACCTGTATGGCGCAAACATGCATGAACCAGTATTTGTAATACCATGTTTGCCTACAGTTTTTTATATTAAATGTGAAACTTAGGCTTCTATTGCGCTCTATCATTTTCATAATAGACTTTGTCATACGCTTTGTTCAGTAGAAATCCTAAAACCCGTTTCCCATCGCTAATATGTTGCAATGCCAATTGGATGTATTTGTATACTGTAATTTATTTGCATCTGAATTTCCGGAATCCATGTTGGCTATGGTCAATAATTAATTGAACTATTTTTTCTAGGAACTTTTACAATCGGTTACAAAAAGCTTTCTCAAACACTTTAGATAAACACGGTAGTAATGCTATTGGCCTGTAATGAGCCGCTTTCACCACAATTTCACAAAATAATTCATAGATGGCGCTTACAGGCGTGGCGATAGAAGAACATCTGCTATAAGCAAAATTTGACTGACGTATCCCTGTTCTTGTATGTGCAAGCCTACAAGCGCCATCTATGAAGTGCTTATTGAATTTGTGCCCAAAAAAGGCTAATTGCTAGCAATAGTAGTGTCGTCTTTTTTGCGTATTGGTTTAATTAAAGCTATTTTAAGTAAATCCGGTAGTTTGCCATTAAATGCACCATCAGTCGAAATAAATCAAAGGTTCATAATTGGGTTAATTCATTAGGGCATAGTTTTGTTATAATAGGTGCTAAGTTGTGTATTTCGCAACTGTGTTTTTATTTGGGGATAAAATAATTTTTGCAACTTTAGGTTCCACCGGGCTCAAATAAAATGAACAAAATGTTGGTCTAATTGGATTTGGAGATTGTCTAAAGTTGAACCTTCTGTTTCAATTGTCATCGACCTGGCACAAAGCCACACTTCAATCAGTGCGGTAAACAATTGATCTGCCAATCTGATATTAATTGCTCTACTTTGACCTTTGATGAGGATTTCTGGAATGTTGATGGATTGTTCTGTGGGTAACTAGTTAGCGGCCCGTTTTGCTTAACGTGTCTGATTAAAATAAGTCTATTCGTCTGTTTACCTCAGCGGACATATTTAATGGGATAGCGGGCATGCGAAAATTTAGCTCGCGCATTACATATTCCGACATTTCTACATCGCACATTCAAAGTATTTGACAGTTTCTTCTTTTGGACTTCATGCTTGGTTTGAATTAATCGGTTCTAATCGCAATTATTTATTACGTAAGAAAAGATAAAATTCGAAATTCAAAATAATTGTTTAATATGGGTAAGTATATAAAAACAGATTGCATAAAGATTTTTTTTAAACATAACTTCTTTTTCTACAGTATTTTAGACAATTATGTTTAATCATCATCAGTGCTGGACATAGCCCTCTCCTGATGAGCTGCATAGCGCCCTGTCTTCAGCTTGCCGCATCCAAGAATTATGTTTACTAATCCTTTATTATAAAATCAACATAAGAAAGACTCGAAGCCTCTCGAAGCGCTCATGGCCTAGGCGAACCGGGTGATTGAAATCAATCACTTGGTTAAGCAACAACAGGCGCGGTCAGGTACGGGAGAGCGTCCCTCGACTACCGCTAGTGGCATTTTTCCGAGCGCTTCCGTGCTTCGCAAGACACGCTAAGCCGTTGGTGCTAGCTGTCATGTAATGGCAGTCGTTAAGCCATGTCAGAGGCCTTATGGGCGGCTTGATAACTTCTGACAGTAAGGCCCGCCACTGCCTTACAATCCTCCACCAACCCGGACTTGGCCCCCGTGGTGGAGTATGGCCTAACCTTCCTGCAATGCAGGAAGAGACCAGTGCCCCAGCAGTGGCGACATACAAGGGTTGATAACGAGCGTCGCAAGTCGTTAAGAAATACTATTGTAGTGATTGTAGTGGCATCTTCTTTTGGCGGTCCGCCATAATTGTGGCCCTTGTAGCCCGTGATGTGGAACAAACCGACGGTGCCTTTCCGAAACCATTAGTCAATATCAATCCTTGTATGTCCCTACTGCTGGAGCACAGGTCTCTTCCTGCATCGCAGGAAGGTTAGGCCATGCTCCACCACGGGGGCCAAGTCCGGGTTGATGGAGGATGGTAAGACAGTGGCAGGCCGTATCAGTAACACTGTCAGAAGTTATCAAGCCGCCCATAAGGCCACCATTCAAGAGCGGTGGTAGCGGTGGCGGAGCAGTGTAGAACGCTCTTCTCAATCGGGAGGTCGTGGGTTCGAACCCCGGCATGTACCAATGACTTTGTTTTGTAAGTTATGTAAATTGGTAAAATTCGTATATAATAGCAATTCTCCTCACTGATGTGAAGGAAACATCGTAAGGAAACCCTAGTGTCTGAGGTGTTAGGGTACCTCAGCGCTTGCTACGTACAATGGCCCAACTATGAGGCTAAGTGCGTCAGTCAGTGGAAGGCCACCATTCAGCCAAGTCCCCTAGCTATGCTCACAATTTCACATGACATACCATGAATATAACGTCCGACGAAAACAATTGGAATGTTCCGAGTCCCCAGGCACACGGTCCGGCTGGCGGGAAATTTCTTTTATAGCGGAAAAGCACGATCGCCCGCTCTGCCCAATAAATTCAATACGTTTATTTCGGAACAATTTTACTGCTGGGATTATGCCTTATTCACATTTATAGGAAACTCTCGTGGCAAAGTGGAACCGAGAGATTGGAATCATCCTCACTTGGATGAAGCAACAGCGAGCGCGATTGAGTGCTGGATGGGTGACCACCATGTTAACATTTTTACCTCTCTCTCTGGGAGAAGGCCTGTGCCCTGCAGTGAAACGTTTAAGGCTAGATAGAAATACTGTTAGCTACATCCGGAAAGAAACCTTCGCTTCTCAATGATTGATAACACGAATCCATGACAAAGGAAACCTAATGAGACTTCTCGACAAAGGATTCTGCTGACAAACAATCACGATTCTGGTGACCTCCTCCCTAACGGTTGCTACGGAATTGAGAAGTCACCAGATGCCGTACTGTATGAGGTAGAGGCGACTGAAGAGAAAAATATTGGTAACCTATAATTTGAAACTGAATTATAGAGTTTCATAGGTCACCAACTCTTTGGTCGGTCCAGGTAGTAATTACATGAGTGCGATAAGGATACAGATCGGAAGATTGGTATGAAAAAAGGATTCAATAACGAGTAGATGGAGTATGAGCAGTGGCAGCAAAGCGGTAGAACTCAGGCTTCTCAGTCGGGCGGTCGTGAGTTCGAATCCCAGCGGGTACCAATGATTTTATTTTCTTAGTTATGTACATTTGGGAGGTAGCAATACCACTCACTAAATGTGGAGGAAAACATCGTGAGAAAACCTGAGTGTCTGAGATGTTCAAATACCTAAGCGCTTGAAATTCCCAGTCCGCGGCGGGCACGCGTGGTAACTACGCCCGTACTCTTTCTCTTAGAGTAAATCTGTCACAGGGCACAGATTTACTCTAAGAGAAAGAGTACGGTAGTTAGTTAGTTAGACCTAAGATTTCCGCACTTAGCCTCATAGTCGGGCCATTGTACGTAGCAAGCGCTGAGGTACGCTAACACCTCAGACACTAGGGTTTCCTTAAGATATTTTCCTTCAGAGTCAGCGAGTTGTATTGCTACTATAATTTCACAAATGTACATAACTTAGAAAACAAAGTCATTGGAACATGCCGGGGTTCGAACCCACGACCTCCCGATTGAGAAGCTGGAGTTCTACACCGCTCCACTATCGCCGCTCTGTGCCCTGTGGTAGTACATACATAGGTTAAGATAGAGCCACGTTCTTTCCATTCATAAACACTTTGATGCGTATAATTTGAGCGTATTGGGCGATAGGATAACCTTATCGCCCAATATATAACTATATTATACATTCATTCTTTTCTCAGAGAAAGAGTTCGGGCTTAATTAGCACGCGTGCACACCGCGTACTGGCAATTTCAAGTTCTTAGGCATTTATAATCAAGAAATACGTTTAAAAAGAAAATACAAAACCTAACACGCTCAACAGGCCAACAAATAGTCTTCAAAATAACTGAATCCCCACCAAATCGGACACAATCCACTACAAAGCAATACGGGAGCTCGTTAGTAATTACCAGTAACGTACAACAAAGCATATTAAATTGTCGCTAATTAGTCAGAGGCCCAACAGTACGCCTTCAGACTCAATTAGGGCCAAACTCGGGTAATGTAGCCACTACAAGCTGTGTGTAATACGTAGGAACTAACATTTTTTCCGAGCACTTCTGTCCTTCGCAAGGCACGATAAGCCGTTGGTGTCGGTTTTCATGTAATAGCAGTCGTTAAGCCACGTCAGAGGGCTTATGGGCCGCTTGATATCTTCTGACAGTAAGGCCCGCCATTGTCTTACAATCCTCAACCAACCCGGACTTGGCTCCCGTGGTGGAGTATGGCATAACCTTCTTGCGATGCAGGAAGGGACCCGTGCCCCAGCAGTGAGAAAATACAAGGATTGATATCGAATAATGTGAACACGATTTAAATTACAATTACAAAAAAGAGGGTGGGTTTACAAGGCTACTGGATTAGCGTCTATAATTAAGCGTTAATTTTTAGCTCAAACTGCGTAATGTGCAACGCGGCACTGGCGCCCTTTAGTGGCACAAGTCAAGAGCGTATGTGATTAAGCGTTCATTTTTAGCTCAAATTGCGCAACGTGTTACTTGGTACTGAAGACTTCTAGCGGCATGAGTAAAGAACGTGTATAATTAAGCGTTAATTTTTAGCTCAAATCGCGCAACGTGTTACTTGCTACTGAAGACATCTAGCGGCATGAGTCAAGAACGTGTATAATTAAGCGTTAATTTTTAGCTCAAATTGCGCAACGTGTTACTTGGTACTGAAGACATCTAGCGGCATGAGTAAAGAACGTGTATAATTAAGCGTTAATTTTTAGTTCAAATTGCGCAACGTGTTACTTGCTACTGAAGACATCTAGCGGCATGAGTCAAGAACGTGTATAATTAAGCGTTAATTTTTAGCTCAAATTGCGCAACGTGTTACTTGGTACTGAAGACATCTAGCGGCATGAGTAAAGAACGTGTATAATTAAGCGTTAATTTTTAGCTGAAATTGCGCAACGTGTTACTTGCTACTGAAGACATCTAGCGGCATGAGTCAAGAACGTGTATAATTAAGCGTTAATTTTTAGCTCAAATTGCGCAACGTGTTACTTGGTACTGAAGACATCTAGCGGCATGAGTAAAGAACGTGTATAATTAAGCGTTAATTTTTAGTTCAAATTGCGCAACGTGTTACTTGCTACTGAAGACATCTAGCGGCATGAGTCAAGAACGTGTATAATTAAGCGTTAATTTTTAGCTCAAATTGCGCAACGTGTTACTTGGTACTGAAGACATCTAGCGGCATGAGTAAAGAACGTGTATAATTAAGCGTTAATTTTTAGCTGAAATTGCGCAACGTGTTTCTTGCTACTGAAGACATCTAGCGGCATGAGTCAAGAACGTGTTTAATTAAGCGTTAATTTTTAGCTCAAATTGCGCAACGTGTTACTTGGTACTAAAGACATTTTTTTATTTTTTATATATTTATTTCATTATAAACTCCGCCCTTACAGGTTTTCCACCTAATACAGCAGGTTAAATAAAAATAACATCACAAAAAAGAAGAATATCGACATTAACATAAACAAACAATGCAAAATTAATCAAATTATTCAGGTACATAATCAATTCATAAAATTTCATCAAATATTAAAAATACACATCGATTTATAAAAAATCATTCACACATTCACATCTAGCGGCATGAGTCAAGAACGTGTATAACTATTATTAAGCGTTAATTTTTAGCTCAAATTGCGCAACGTGTTACTTGGTACTGAAGACATCTAGCGGCATAAGTCAAGAACGTCTTTAATTAAGCGCGTGGCGAAGGTAGAGTCGACGTAGACATTTTAAGAATATCCCAGAATTACTACGATGAGATTCGAACGGTTTTTACAAAGAAAAGCACTCAGATCGCTGGAGCGATAGGATAACTCTTTACAGTGGTATCAGTGGTACTTACGATTACTCGCATGTTGTTGGCGAAATTTGAAAAGTGCACTCTGACTATGATCAAACCTTGTGAAATTAGTTTAAAAATAATCTTTCGTACGTTGAATTGAAGTTTAACTATGAAGAAACGCCATTGACCTTGTAAATATTATTTTAATAAATAAGATTTCTTTCGCGTTTTATATTTCTTTCGACATAAAAATGTCAATGGAGTTTTATGTTAGGTAGTTTAAGTCCAATGATGTTTTATCTTAATTAAATCTCTAAGTTTTAATGTTTAATCTTTAACTTTTTTCTGAATTCAATGTTGGGAGGTACAAACAATATTTACACTCAATATTTTTTAGTGGCTACGATTAAATCACAGTCAGAAAGCACCTTTAAAATTTCACCAACAAATCCGTAATAAAAGTAGTTACACGAGTACATAATTTCTCGAATAAAAAGCACTGGTTTAACCACTGAGCTGCAAACCCAAGCAGGAAGCTCAGCAGCTACAAGCATTCGAGACGAAGCATTTTCTTTGACAGCGGCTCGCTAGATTGGCGTGGTACGTCCGGCGTGGCCCGCGCCCTATTTGCGCGGCAAATTGGGCGTTGCGGAGTGGCGGCGGCACGCGGATGCGGCCGCATAGCGCATAGCTGCATAGCGGACAGGTGATTCGGAGTTAGTTATGGAGCGCCGCGACTTGTTCACACTATGAGCGATATATTTGCGCCGAATCGATATTGCGGCCGCATAGCTGCATAGCGGACAGGTGATTCGGAGTCAGTTATGGAGCGCCGGGATTCGTTCACTCTACGAGCGAGATACATAATGTACAAGGGTTCGATGAATACGGCCACATAGCGCATAGCTGCATAGCGACCAGATGATTCGGAGTCAAGTTATGGAGCGCCGGGATCCGTTCACACGTGTTAGAAGTGGCGCAGTGGCAAGCGGATGCGGCCGCATGACGCAAAGTTGCATAATGGACAGGTGATTCGAAGTTAGTTCTAGAGCGCCGGGATTCGTTCACACTACGAGCGACATGTGTACACGGGCTGGGAGTGGCGCGGCGGCACGTTAATGCGGCCGCATAGCGCACTGCTGCATAGCGGACAGGTGATTCGGAGTTTGTTATGGAGCGCCGAAATTCGTTCACACTACGAGCGAGATGTGTACGTGGGTTCGATGTGGCGCGGTGGCATGCGGATGCGGCCGCATAACGCAAAGCTGCATAGCGTGCAGGTGATTCAGAGTTAGTTATTTAGAGCGCCGGGTTTTGTTCACACTACGACAGATATATGTACGCGGATTCAATATCGCATGGTGGCATGCGGATGCAGCCGCATAACGCAAAGCTGCATAGCGGACAGGTGATTCAGAGTTAGTTATAGAGCGCCGGGTTTTGTTCATACTACGACAGAGATATGTACGCGGATTCGATGTGCCATGGTGGCATGCGGATGCAGCCGCATAGTGCATACCGGACAGGGACAGGAGTTTGCTGTGGAGCTAGTAGTGTGGATAAATTTACACTACGAGTGACATAATATGTGTACAGATTCCATGTGGCGACATAGCAGACAGGTGATTCGGAATTAGTTCTGGAGCGCCGGGGTTCAAAAACAAACAAGGATGAATAACTTTGGCTGGGAGGTTAACACCGACGTATAGAAAAATATCGTTCATATTTCAAAATGTCCAATGTCAAAAAAATATTTACGTTTTTTCATCGAATTTGTGGGAAACATTAAAAACTTACAAACACAGCAAGACACCTTAATCTTTACCTACTCAGGCTGAGATTATAATGTCTTACACTTATATTGAGAATCAAGTTTTCCTTCAATTTAGATGAAAAAACGAAAATCATGCTTTTGCGACACATGACTTTTTGCAAAATGAACGACTATATGAGCAGTTTTCTGTTCGCAAGATTAAGGTCAAAAGACACGTAGAATTGTCTTTTTAAAGGGTTTTATTGGAAAACCAATAGCTTATAGAAGAGGCATTTTTACAAGAAATAAGATGAATTTAATTTAAAGCACATAGCAGGTTTTCACTGATAATCAGAAGAACATTTAGATTTACATAACAAAATTATCATAATGGAATTAACATATTTGTATTTTTTTTTGTCATTTTACGTGCTTTTCTTAATTTTAATTTATTAATGATCCATTGACATAAATTATTTCAATATTTTTCCACTAACCTAAGTTTTAGTTCTATCTGCAGCTAACCCACCCATACTAGTTCAAACATAGTGTGAGTTTCTCAATATGTGTGAATTTGTATCATTTCAAGCCAGGTCACCCACTATGCGGGGTAGAAGTTAGTTCGAAACGGTCTAAACTTACAAATATAAATGAATTGGGGACAAAGTTATTCGTCAAGCTGACTGATAATATAGGTGATAATATCACATTATGCTGAGTTAGCTCATCGCTCTAATAAGTTATAGCTCGTGGTGTGATGACGTCTTGATCAATAGATCTCCGTGCAAGTTGGTCAGCAATTTCGTTACGACATATTGGCTGTACAAATTGATATTGGAATAGTACAAAGGAAGTCTTCTTGAGACTTGATTGGCAGATGTCTGGATGAGAATAAATAAAGTTTTTGTTTGACACAATCCGCACATTATATTAATGAATAACCATCACGTGGAAATATAAGAGAATAAATAGAGTGGTTATCTAAAAATTCTAATTATTGATGCTACTCACTGGCAGGTATTGCTTAAAATATTTTTATTTTTAATGCACTAACCCGTGCTTAGGAACAAATTTAAAAACCTATTTAGAGGCTAAAAATTTCACCCATGCCAGGATTTGAACCCGCAACCTCTGGCTATCCGTGCCAGAGGTTGCGGGTTCGAATCCCGGCATGGGTGAAATTTTTAGCCTCTAAATAGGTTTTTAAAAAGGTATTGCTTAAGTTTTAGCGAAATAAAAAAAATAAACTATGTATACTTATTTGATTTGAATGACTAAGACCGCTAATTAAGAGCGATAAGACCGCAAATTGTATATAATTTAAAAAACCTATTTAGAGGCTAAAAATTTCACCCATGCCGGGATGTATATAATTACTTAGATTTAAGAATCATGGTTGTAATATTTTTCTGGTTGTGCAATAAAATGTTCTCTATCTATCTATGTGCCTTAATCATATGCTTAACATAAAGAGAGCTATTCATATCAACCCTTGTATGTCCCTACTGCTGGGGCAGTGGGGCACCGTCCTGCATCGTAGAAAGGTTAGGCCATACTCACGGGGGCCAAGTCCAGGTAGGTGGAGGATTGTAAGACAGTGGCGGGCCGTACCGTCAGAAGTTATCAAGCCGCCAATGAGGCCTCTGGCATGGCTTACCGACTGTGATTACATGACAGCCGGTACAAACGGCTTAGCCTGCCTTGCAAAGCACGGAAGCACTCGGAAAAATGCCGCTAGACCACTAGTCCCGTGCCTGTCACCCATCCTGCATATGACCGCGCCTGATGTTGCTTAAGTCAAGCGATTGATTTCAATCTCTTGGTTTGACTAGACTACGAGCGGTTTGTATAGAGAGCTATGCTTAATCATACAGAGAGCTATGTCCAATAAGAATACTCTAATGCTTATCTCGTCCTCTCCCACACAAATATCGATCTGGAATCGTCACCGGATGTCGATAGACTTAATTGTATAATTAGCTTTCTTTGCCGTCCCAAACCGCATTAATCATCGGACAAAAGAGTGCCCATTCATGAATTACTTGGCAAGCCACGTTCAGGTGTGCCAATGCATCACGTGGAATGATGATTTAATTACTAGAATAGTCATCGGACGATGACAAGTGAAGTGTTATAAGAAAGGGCAGCATGCTAATTGTGTGAACGATTCGATTGAGTGGGTTGTGCTATCTCACTCTTTCTCGACCTACTGTCTTTATCTTTTTATTTTCAGCTTAGCTGGCGTATATTACTAGTAGCCGAGGTATATTTTAAAATTATATTCTTTTTAAGCCACTAACCCGTGTTAAGGACAATTTTAAAAACGTATTTCGCAAACGTGTTTCGGTAGAACCATGGACTGGCAAGCGAGAGCCCCAGGTTCGATTCCGAGTGCGGGCATGTACCAATGACTTTGTTTAATTTCAAAGTTACGTACATTTGCGAATTTGCAGTCGTAATACCACACGCTAACGGCGAAGGAAAACATCGTAAGGAAACCCGCGGCTTGGTTGGCCCCGCACGTATTGACTAGTCTTTCCTGTGGGCTAGGCCGACTAAGCTGTCAGGATGGTATAGGTGCTGGGCAAGCCTACACCATCTATAAAACTATGTCCCAGGCACTACAACGTGCATTAATTCAGTGTCTGAGGTGTTCAGACACTCCGGAACTTACGCGTGGCAACTAAGCCCAAACTCTTTATCTCTCTTTAAGAGAAGTCCTGTGCTCTACAGTGGAACATTGATAAGCTACAGAAAAAAGTAAATTTATTTGCACAAAAACTTACTTAGAAAGGCCAGATTCATTGTAAATTCTTGTATGTCCTCACTGCTGCGGCACGGGTCTCTTCAGGAAGGTTAGGCCTTACTCCACCACGGGGGCCAAGTCCGGGTTGGTGGAGGTTTGTAAGACAGCGGCGTGCCTTACTGTCAGAAGTTATCAAGCCGCCCATAAGGCCTCTTAGATGGCTTAACGACTGCCCTTATATGACAGCCGGCACCTACGGCTTTACGTGCCCTGCGAAGCACGGAAGCGCTTGGAAAAATGCCACTAGCGGTAGTCACGGGACGGTCACCCAACCTGCACCTCAAGTGATTGATTGCAATAACTCGGTTCGCCTAGGCCACGAGAGCTTCATAAAAGATAAGATTAACAAAAACAATATCTAAAACTTAATAACTTTCACATAACATAACCACCTGACACGGTATTTTCTCGTGATGGACACAGGAAAATAAAGCAATTCAATAGTAGGTAAGGTTTTCCTTAAAACAAGAATATGTCGGCACGAGTAGAGGGACCTTTTCTATGAAGGACGTAAGCGTAACAATATAAAACATTGCAGAGGTACCCGCTGGTACGCTAGGGTCATGTATGTATGTATGTATGTATGTATGTATGTATGTATGTATGTATGTATGTATGTATGTATGTATGTATGTATGTATGTATGTATGTATGTATGTATGTATGTATGTATGTATGTATGTATGTATGTATGTATGTATGTATGTATGTATGTATATATGTATGTATGTATGACATACCATAACATTTCATACTGGCACATACATAGGTTCTGGCCCCACTCTAGGATACCCTGTGTCGTGTGTACCAGAAACAACGACATCACCAACATCCAAGACCTGGGGGGTTTTTTCGTCCCCAGCCGGGGATCGAACCCGGGACCTCCCGCATGTGGGCAGATGCGCTACCGCTGCGCTACAGACGTCGTCAAGATATATGTATGTATGTATGTATGTTTGGATATATGCATATCCAAACATACATACATGTATACATACATTTATTGTTTGTTTGTTTTTTTTTTTTGCAATGGAACCAGAGAAGCTAAAACGAAACGTAAAGTTACTTGCAGTAAATGTAAACGTACAGTGGAACAGAGAGATACTGTAATATGTTCAACATGCAAAAATAGATACGAATTTGATTGTGCGGGTGTATCAGAAAAATTGTATAGCATTATGGAAACGAAAAAAAAACAGAGTTGGAGGTGTGTAAAATGCCTTCAGAAAGAAAAGATAATTAATATTCAAAAACCAAGTACATCACAAAAGAAAATAAATCTAACAGAAAAAAAAATATCGCCCTCAATTGGGCATGACAAAAGCACCTCAACTGAAAATGAAATTACTACGGACGAGGACGACACTTTAAATGAATTCGATATGTCCCCCGCCACATTATCAAAAAGTATGGAGATGCCACAAAATTCGGAAGATATTAAGGAATTAAAGGAACAAATACAAACAATTTCCTTGGAACTTACCAGTACTCAGCAAGAAATGGAAAATACGATTATCGAGAATATTGAACTCAAAAACCAGGTATCAAAGCTAAATGATGAAATAAAAATCCTAAAAACTATATGTCAATCACCGACAGCCATAAAACAACATGCAGCAAGTGAAAAAAGGCATAGAAGAGAATCGCTATATGCTTACGATCTTTGTTCTACACTGAGTCCATCAAGATCTAGACAAAATATGGATAACCATGAAACCACATTAAACCTGGAACATCAGTTAAAAGTACTACAAAAACAGTACCAAGAAGTGGAGGATGAAATAATAGCATTGAATAACAGAATAAAAGAATTACAAGAAAACAATAGCACAATGCAAGAAAATGAAGTAAATGTTTACAACCAAAACTGTAGTAACAACAAAAAAAAAAAGTGCACGAAGAAAAATAAGATAACTATTCTAAGCAGCAATAATCACAATAAAGTATTAGAGATCGCGGAAACAAGATTGTCAGATGAATATGAAATCTGTCATTATATTACCCCCGGCGCTGGTGTAGAAGAATTGTTTAAGAATGTGGAGCTTAAACTGGAAGGTCATACAATGGATGATTATTGTATAATCATAATCGGAGAGGAAGACTTTATAATAACAAAAAACAATATTAACCTGGTCTTGCATATAAGAGAAAGAATTAAACAAAACATGATACATACCAATGTTCTTATCTGCTTACCAACATACAACTTCGGGAGAAATAAAAATTTGTTTAACTCCAGAGTAGAGGGCTTCAACCAACTTTTGTACCTAGATATTATGAAAACAGAGCATGCTTACTTAATTGATAGTAATCAAAACCTGTCATATGGTTAAGACATGTTTCCTAAGCACTCTGGCAGAATGAACAATCGTGGAATGAAAGAAATTTTTGATGACATAAAAAAGACAATTATAGAAATAAAACAAGAAAATAAAATAAGCGACATAAATGCGAAAATTAATCATGACAGTCAGTTTTTTTCGTTGATCATGTGTACATAATGCACCAAAATATAGCTGGATTGATTAACAAAGTCAACGAACTTGAGGTATGCCTGGAAGAACTGAGAATGCAAAATAAAAATGTAGATGTAATTTGCATTACAGAACATTTCATTAAAGCAGGAAACGAATCACTACTAGTAATATCAAATTATCAGGTGGCTGCTTGTTTCAGTAGGAACACTAACAGAGGGGGGGGTATGCATACTAGTCAAAAATGGTCATCAATGGAAAGAATTACAGCAACTTAGTGCACTTTCTATAGCGGGGTTGATTGAAGTATGCGGTATAGAATTAGTGAACTGCAATTTAATCATCATTTGCCTGTATAGAGTGCCAAACAGGAGCAATATTAGGGATTTTTTTGAGAAATTTGAACTTTTGTTAAAGAATTCTTGTAAAAACAACCAACGCATAGTTATCGCAGGAGATTTTAATATAGATACACTAAAAAGTAATAATATTTGTCTAGAATTTGAATGCTTGGTAAGGAATTATAATTTAAAACTCGAAATAAAGCAACCCACCAGGCTATGTAGCCAATCATGCATTGATAATTTTATTCATAATAGCCGTAAAGGTCAAACATCTGAAGTAATAGACTTCGCACTTTCGGATCATACATCGCAATTATTAAAATTGCCCGTTAATGCATTTTTTATTTTGAGCAGCTGGCGGATTCTTAGGAGAGATTACTGTGATGACAACATGGCCAAATTCAAACAATGCATAAAAAACATCTCCTTTCACGAGGTATACATTGCCAATGGACCCAACCAAGCATATAATAAGTTTGTATCAGAATTTACTCTTTTCTATAACTTATGCTTCCCATATAAACTCTTGACAATAACATCAACAAAAAAAAAGGCTAAATGGATGTCAAAAGGAATTAAAATATCGTGCAAAAAGAAAAGAGAACTTTTGTGGAAGTACAGATGTAATCCAACTGAGATTAATAAAGTCATATATAAAAAATACTCACTGCTTCAAAAAAAAACCATTAGAAAGACCAAACATAGGCTCAACAGTGTCAAAATACAAACGGCGGAAAGCAAATCAAAAGTAACTTGGGAAATAATAAATTCCTCGCGACAAAGTCTTCCACGAGAAACTATAGTTAAAATTAAATTAAACAATTCTTATGTGCGACGACCGAAAGAAATAGCAAATGCTTTTAACAACTTCTTTGTTGACAAAATCAAACCAACTACTAAAAGAGATAGAAATGCTTACAGACAAAATATGAAATCCGTCCGCCACTCTATGTTCATGGCACCTTGTGTACCGGATGACATGGTTAAGATAATAAAATCATTGAAAAACAGCAACAGCGTAGGCTATGACGGAATATGCACAAAAGTTTTAAAATCCGTCGCTGTTTATATAAGTGAACATTTATGTTATATACTGAACGAATGTATAGAGAAAGGCACATATCCAGAGGCACTAAAAACCAGTATAATTAAACCATTATATAAAAAGAAAGATAGGGAGCTGATGGAAAATTATAGACCGGTGGCACTCATACCCATTATTTCAAAAATATTTGAAAAATATATTGCCTCTCAATTATATAATTTTATTGATAAAAATAATATTTTAGTCTCAGAACAAAAAGGATTCCGAAAGAATAAAAATATCAACATGGCTATTTTTGATTTTATAAAACCAGTTATTACAAACGTGGACAAGAGAACACCGGTTTGCTCTATATATTGTCATATGACGCAAGCATTTGATTACGTGGACCACAATATACTTTTGACAAAATTGGAAATGTATGGTATACGAGGCAATCTTCTCAAATTATTAAAAACATATTTGATAAACAGAGAACAAGTTACCACAATAACTAAAATTGATTTAAAAACTAAATATGAATACACATATCAGTCAGAGACAAGAGCGACTAACTACGGCGTACCACAGGGAAGTGTGCTGGGGCCTCTCTTGTTTATATTGTATATTAACGACCTGCCGAAAGCAACCTCTCAACAAATATCACTCTTTGCCGATGATAGTACACTTACTGTTAGTTGCCAAAATCCTAATGAATATGAAAAGGACATAAATGAAGCCATCACCGGAGTTGTCACTTGGTTAAAAGATAACAACTTAAAAATTAACATTGATAAAACTAAAATTACACATTTTTCTCAGCGGCAAAACAACATATTTATCAATGCTAAATATGGAAATAAACCTTTATCTATAGTTTCAGAAAATAAGTATTTAGGCTTAATTATAGATAGTAGACTTAATTGGAAAAGTCAAATTCAGGAGGTATGCAAAAGATTAAGTACTTCTGCCTACGCCTTACATAAACTCGCCTCCGTAGTAGAAACCAAATCACTTTTGATAGCGTACCATGGCCTGGTTGCATGCCATTTGAGATATGGTGTTATCTTTTGGGGGAATGGTACTGACAGAGAACTTGTATTTAAAGCGCAAAAAAAATGCATCAGACGTATGTTTATGTTGGCAAATGACATTAGCTGTAAACCTTACTTTAAAAGGTATAAAATCTTGACGTTTCCTTCAATGTACATTTTAGAGCTAGCCCTTTTTGTAAAAAACAATCCTGAATTATTTGAAAGACCAGAGTTAAGAAATAGACGAGATAATGATAAGGTAAAATTACCACGATCGAATACAGCACTCATGCACAAAAGTGTCATATACATGGCACCTTTAGTTTATAACAAATTGCCAAAGACAATTAGAAATTTGAATTGCTGTTTATTAAAAAAAAAACTAACGGAATATCTTATTGACAAATGTATTTATAAACTCAATGAATTATGTAATTGACTTTTAATGAATTTAATTTTTTGTAATAAGTATATTGTGTTAATTAGTTTCTTGACATGATATTTTAAATAATTACTTCGAGATTGACATAATGTAATATAGAATTGTACTATAGAATTGACATTGCATGCTAACTTGACATTATATTTTTTTTATAATTTGTATGCTGTAAGGCAAAATATGGAGCACAACCTTCTGCTGTACATTACATCTGTTTTATATACTTACCCATATTTAACAAATAAATTATTTTGAATTACGTATGTATGAATGAATGTATATATTACGTATGTACATTTGCGAATTTGCAGTCGCAATACCATACGCTAACGGTGAAGGAAAACATCGTGAGTACACCCGCGGCTTGGTTTGCTCCGCACGTATTGACTAGTTTTGCCTGTGGGCTAGGCCGAGTAAGCTGTCAGGATGGTATAAGTTCTGGGCAAGCCTACACCATCTATAAAACCATGTCCCAGGCACTACAGCATCGGAGTGGTCCCTTCACTCATCTAATGTGAGTGAAGATACCACTGGACGCTGTATAAATCATCTCATTAAGTACATGCAAAAAGGCAAATATTATATTTTTATGTAGGTCCCTTCATAACTTATTATTATATATACAAGTAAAATTTTGACATATAAGATCTCAATTGATTCGTCGTGTTGATAAAAATACCTCTTTCCAGAATCACATAAATACACTTGTTGATATCTCATGATAGGGAATATTTTGGTTGCAGAACTAGAGTAACTTGTGTATTGTTCTTAAAATAAACATTTTTTTTTTATGTTTAGTACTTTCGCTTATTTATAAATAGCCGTTACGTTTAAGTATTATGTTTTGTACTACTAGAAATATTCTATACATACGCTTTATACAAAAAACGGTTTTTTGTATAATGCATAAAGCGTGTATTGTTTAAAATTTAAATGAAGTCAAAGAATCAAATCAAATCAAGTGGGAACTATTTATTTTTCTAATATTCCAGTTTTAGAAGCATTTGATTAGTGTCACTTTATTATAATTTTCAACAATACACGCTTTATGCATGTATCGTGTATTGTTGTAAATTTCAATAAAGTAAAAAATATACAAATCATGTGGCTTAAAATAAATAGTATTTTTTCTAATATCCCAGTTTTAGAAGCATTTAATTAGTGTCACCTGTAGAATAGGTAATTAATTCAATATCTGTACTATTTTATTTATGGAGATATTGTGGGTAGAAATAGATCCCAACATACGACAATATTACGGTAACCGTAATTTAGGATATGAGGACATGAACCTAGTGACGAACTAGTTATGTTTTAAGGAGGTCCGCTTCTTCTTAATCTGTAAACCGGAATAAATAAATAAACAATACGTTTACTGCTGCCCTACTGTACTCTATTTTCTTTCAGCCTTAAGACCCCGTGTTCTGGGATGTCACGCACAGCCCTGAGGAATTTATGATTTGTTTATCCGCACGAATCTACCTATATCAATAACTGGTGAGTTTACCCTAGTTTTATTGGATGGATTGAAGTTGTCGTCGGGTGAAAATGTGGTCTTTATTATACATGAAGCTGGTACCAAATCCTCATTAGGTCTATGTATTTCAGATGCCTATTTTTATCACCTGGTTTCAAATATAGTTATTGTTCATAATATGTTAATGCGGATATCGTGAACAATAAAAATAAACATTATCGAGCAGAACAGAACATAACAGTGAATTTGTAGAAACAGCACTACAGGTACGAGTATTTTTTTCTTCTTCTTCTTCAGGCTATATTAGTCCACTGCTGGACATAGCCCTCCCCTAATGAGCGCCATAGCGCAAGATTGTGCCATCATTGGGGGGTAGTGCCCATAATTCCCACGCTTGGCATGCGGGTTGGGGATCGCAGTTTGGTGGAATTGTACTGCAGGGGGCGCTGCTGCCCACCCCCCGGTTTATATCCCTTAGTCGCCTTTTACGACACCCGCGGGAAGAATTTGGGTTGGTGCTATTCTCTAGGCCGACACCACACAGCTCGAGTATTTACGTAGCGAAATTCTTAATTCAGAAACTGGCCCTAAGAATTATTTTAATAAGTAGTACAGCACATCAGCCTATAAATTTCAGTTGCAACGTCGCTCGTAATACGACTGAGTAGAGTGATCCATGCATTCTATTCAGTCGTATTACGAGCGACGTTGCAGTATAGGATGAATTGTCCTATGAATCGCCAAGAAACTGCCAAGCAGGAAGAGACCCGTGCCCCAGCAGTAAGGCCATACAAGAGTTCATATCGATGGTGGTCTGCCAGGATCGTGGCAACTGGCACTCATGGTCTCTGTCTACGCCTCTGGGATAGGATTTATGGTATGTTACAATACAACAAAGTTTTTTGTTCTTTATCAAATCCGGACTCATCCGCTCAACTC